>OY728143.1:2014843146-2016247383 GCA_963277665.1 Viscum album
AGCAGGTGCATGTTCCTGCCTATAGTACTCCTCCGGAATTGCCTGGTGGGATTGGCTTGATGCTGCCAGACGAGTCTGCTGGACAGCGGAATTAAAATGGGCAGGTGTGTGTGCCTGCTCATTGTTTGCCACCAAGTTAGGTTGGTGGACTTCTCCGGAGACGGCAGGGATGATAAACGTCCCATTGTTAACCGGATTCCGTCTCTGGCGGTTCATCTTGCCTGCTCGGGTTCGAGGAATCTGAGCTGAATGCCTGGAGTCGTTACCCTCATCATGTTGAGGGTGCACTACCGCACGAGTCTAGTGGCGATTGTTGATGGGATCCCTCGGGAAGGACTCCTGTCTTTTTGAATTAAGGCCCTGAGGGACCTGCTCATTCACTTCCTCAGAGTAAGGGAGTGAATGGAAATTGTGTTCCGAGGATAACGACCCGAAACGATTAGAGATGGTAGTCAGCACCGCCTGCTTCTTGATCGCTGGCCACCGTTGTCCGGACAACCAGGTAGAGTTGATAACTTGGAGGGCTTGACGAGCGGCCTCCAGAGTTGGGATAGTACCGTTGTGACGGTACTCCTTAACCAGTGCATTAGAAACCCAGCGTTGAAGATGCGGAGTTGGTGATGTCATCCTCAGAGCGGACGACGTTCCACCAGGAGTAGCAGCATTGGTTTTTACAGCAGTAGACCTCACAGTAGAGGTGTTTACAGCAGCAGTATTCATAGGGGTGAATTTAAGGAAAGCCATTTTGCAGAAGATCTTGAGAAAAGAGTGCCTGTTCCATATAACAGACATAATAAAGATGAATCTGGCCACTGCATCTTTTGGATGAGCACATGTCAATGATTGATTTGTTGGCCCAAGGGGCCTAACAAATAAGAAGAACATCACTTTAACTTGGTTAAGGATTGACGTCGGGTTCACCATTTTTGTTTCGCACGGAATTCGGGGATGACCTCTTGGATGAGAGATTCAAACATTCCGATCGGTTTCAAATGGGTTTATTCGTAGAACTGGAAACATCCAATGATTCCACATCCGTTTGGACCTACTTTCCAAAGGTAGGCGCTCATTTGCTTGTGGGCTAATGAGGCTTAGGAATTTACATTGGTCGAGATGATGGGAGGTCGGACTCATCACACCTTTTTGAGGGGAATTATTGTCTACTCCGGGACTCTCTTTATAGATTTAAGTTATGTTCGTGAATCCTTATTACATTACCAAGTATAAAATGAGCTTTCCTTCAGTTTTAACAAACAATGATTAAATATGTAAGAAATTTAGAGAATATTTTATATGTATTCGAGGTTCTTCATCAATAGAGAATCATCTGTATCTATTTAGAGATTCTTAGTCAATGGTATCCTTCAAAAACATTTATAAAAGTCTCTTGGTCATTATGATGACCAGGCTAGTTTTAAAGCCACTTAGTGGGGCACTTGAAGTGTATCGTCATTCAGAAGGACATGGATTATTTCAATGTTGGGATCGAACCCATAAATGGGCTACCTACGTATCCTTTGTTTTGGAAAAGGAATCAGAACCCACGTAGTTCGAGTAATGGAGTATGACGTTTATGATTGATGGCTCAAAGAAGGATGTCATAATTACTTTTACACTCTAAGATCACGTGAGTCATGCTCGGTGTGAGAAAAAAGAGGTATTGGTAAAAAAACAGACAATTGTGCCATGAAAGATGCAATCATAAGAAATGGTTTGGGGCTTATGTATGTATGACTGCCAAGATAGATGAAGGTTTAGGATTCACTTTTAGGGAGAAAATCCATGAACAGGGTCCATAAAGTTATATGTGCTTCATGGAGATTTGAATACTCTAATCTTGGGGATTACTCCTAAGGAGGATGCCCAAGTTAGGAGGGGACTTATGATTGGGTTTTACTCCTGAAAAGGAAACCCAAATCAATGGTAAATTAGGACTGGTTAAGAGAAATTAAGGGACTTAGGGCTTACTCCTGAAGAGGATGCCCATAATTATGACTGGGACTTATTCCTGTAAAGGAGGCCCAGGTTAGGGGACTTGGGGATTACTCTTGAAAAGGAAGCCCAAGATTATAACTGAGTCTTATTCCTGAAAAGGAGACCCAGGTTAGGGATTATGTTTTGGGGCCTACTCTTGAGAAGGATGCCCATATTTGAGATTGGGGCTTACTCCTAAGAAGGATGCCCATATTTGAGATTAGGGCTTACTCCTAAGAAGGATTCCCATATTAGAGGACTTGGGGCTTACTCCGAAGAAGGATTCCCAGATTAAAGGATTATGATTGGGGCTTACTCCTGAGGAGGATTCCCATGTTAAGTAATTAAGGTTTGGGGCTTACTCCTGAGGAGGATTCCCAAGTTTGGGAACTTTATGAATTTGGGGCTTACTCTTGAGGAAGATGCCCAGATTAAAGGACTTATAATGGGGGATTATTCCTAAAAAAAGGAGACCCAGGTTAAGGATTCTCTCATCTTAAAGGATGAGGTTGAATGAATGAACTCTCAATTTTTGGTGACATAAAGATGTATAAATCACCATGTTTTGAGAGATATTCCACAGAATTCCTTTCAAATAAGGAAGTCAAATCAAGAAATCATGCCATAAATGGCTTTGAAGAGTATCTTGAAGACTAAATCTTGAATAGGAGAGGTGAAATGGCTTAAGAGGGGTAAATTGGGCAAGATGGGTACCCAAAAAGGTACGGGCGTGCAAGTCTTGAAAGGCGCGCAAGTCTTGCGTGGGCGCGCAAGTATTGGTCGCGCAGGTATACCTGCGCGGCATGTGGTGTACTTGCGCGATTTTCAACCAGCATAAGAATACTTGAGCGACTCTTTCTTAAAGCCTTTAGAATCCTCTTGTGGTTCTCCCAGAAAAGTCACGCGCAAGTTCTATCGAAGGAATAAGGTGGCGCTCAAGTGTGACTAGTTCCATTAAGGGCTGACCACTCAGGCGCGCAAGTGTTGATGAGTTTCAACACTTAGGCCTTCCTCCCTCTCTTTAGATCTTCCGTTATAGGTAAGAAATTACCTTAGAAGTGTTCCAAAAGCTTTGAGAAGAGACTTGGGCGTCGGGAGATTCAATCCGAGTTTCTGGAAAAAGATCCTCTCGAATGGGGGGCCCACAGGGTCTATTTATAGGCAACAGAAGGCCCTGGGCAGTTACAGGGCGGTTATCACTTAGGTCGTGCAAGTCACTTGTGTGACCAAGGGCGTCACGCAAATGGACTTGCGTGACAGTGATATAACTTGCGCGGTGCAGCTGCTTTTGATCCTCTGTTCATGCCTTTGTCTATTTTTGATGTTTTCTTCAAAGGATGAATCACTTTGAGCTCAGATATTCCCCTTTTCCGATCTTTAGATTCTGTGACGAAAGCAGTGTCAACAGTCACCAAGGACCCATGCCCGTTCTAGCTAGAGTGTTCCACTCTAAATGACTCTGGTGATCTTTCATGATCACTATGTTATTAGAGTGTCTCATAGACATATTCCACTCTCAATAAATCTCACAACATATTGAAAAAATTCATAAATAAGGGAAACATCTCGTTCTATGAGGGAAAAATCAGGATATTCTACTTTTCGACCAAAATCTACATCTAAACAAAGTATATATAAGATATTGAAGTTTCTTAGAAAGGAACCAATGGTAACATGATATTTTAGGGGACCCAAACAATGTGTTTTCCCCCTCCATTACATGGAAGCCTCCCTAGAGGTACGTGACTCTCAAACCAGGTATGGATAAATAGTGTGTATGGGATATATAGAGTATTCCCATGCTTCTCGAGGTTCCGCCCATATTCTTGGATGTGTCTGTGTATCCATCCTATGTTTGTGTACTTTAGCTTCTGTCCTTTTACATTGGTACGTGACATACCTAGACATGATCATGACTACATACTCCTAGAGTACATGAGAATTCCTTTATCATGAGTTCATATGGTGAGTGGGGTTCCCACATAGTGTGTGATACATATAATCCACTGAAACCATAGCCACTATAGATAGGTACTGACATGTCTTCGGTTCTTTGAACTATACATCATGTAGTCTGGATTTGTCAAAAAATACATATCTAGTCTTCGTGCTTTGAATCCAAATGTTCCTAAGAAATTCTATCCCTGAAACCATTTTCTGTTAGTAGATATAGTCTATATATGTCATTTACAGTCATTTGGAGGTAGGATATTAGTTCGGTCGGTCCTAAGAGGTTTGTCGTATGTCATGCATGTCTTTGATTCTCCTGTCATCGAAGTTTTGATCTCTGGTCATCAAAATGATCAACCATATCCTGAAAACAACCAATATCAATACTTAATTCTTTGATCCTTCCCCACACATGGTTTCATTGCAATTTTGGTGTTCTAATCGGCCTTGGTACCACCCAATAATGTGGAACCAGGATTAGAGGGACCAATCGATGAAGGATTCTAATAAATTGATGGAGGAATGCACAAGATAAAATTATTATAGATCTCTTCCATGAATTATTTTTCAATGATCAATATTAGGGCTACCCAGGGTTAGAAAACTGATGAATAACCTATTTAAACTCATAAAAAAGCGCATAAAATGGAGACAATTCGTGGATATCAATGTAGGGGATTGATATCCTCAGTAAATTTAATCAAAATTGGTATAATACAAAAAAATGATGATTTCTATAAGGATATTGGGTTTTTTCAATGAATAACAAGCCCACTAACAATTAAACGAATTCATTGCATTCACAACATCATTATCTTCTCAGATCATGAGTTTCATCATCATTAGATGTGATTCTCCAAAGGAAGGAGATGATGAAGAATCCATTGAAGGTCTCTAGATTAAGTGGGAAACCCATAAAAATTATCCATAAATATATATTTATAAAAAATTATATTAGGTTTAATTAAATAATAAATTAATTAAAATTATTTATTAGTCCACTGAACATACCTCCAATGACTTCTTTATGAAAACACCCCACACCGACTTATTTTAGGTCATGCCTAATTTAAAAATCATGTTTTAGATTCACACTAGGTACCAAATTTCTATTAATATATTTCATTTAATAGTTATCCTATTTTCTTAAAGAAACTACATGAATAGAAATAAAATATATTTAATATATTTATAATCAAAATTTCAGACACACTAGGCCTCCGAATCGATCTTCATCTCGGTGCCCTGATCTGAAAATATATGTATATATATTTTGAAGTGTCACAAGTCAAAAAATAAGTCTATACTTTTTTACTTCCTTCAATATTTTCATCCATGAAAATAAAAACTAGATAAAAAATATGGGATACTTAGCCACATCTGGTTCCCTCGCTCTAAGGATCTCTCCTATATAATCCCATACTACAATGACATGATAACCAAGGGGATGGTCCATCCACACAGGGTCCCCTATTATCAATCCATGATTTCCACCAAGTTCTCCATAAAGGTGGTTCCATCCAAGATCTCCATATCACCTCAGTTGAAAATGTGCATAGGTTAATGCAAATATCTCCTCAACCATGACACATGTAAGAATGTTTTCAACCACTCCTATTATGGGGGTTGGGTGTGGTGGTATGGAACCTCCCCAACCCTCTACATGATATGGAATTGTGTGATGAACCTCAAGGAATGCTTTCATCTTCTATCAAACCTCTATAATCCTGATCAGGGGATACTCTTTGGAAAATTTGGTCTCTCTAGTGAAACTCCCAGGGCCTAAAATGATGATCAACATAAGATTTCTTCCTTATTTGAGCCTTCCTCATCTTTTCACATATGACTTAGGAATTCTCGATCATCACCTACAGAATCTCTTATCACACATGAGATGTATTTATGATCTCTTTATAACAAAAGTTTGACCTAAAATGTCTCCAATAAAAGGGATCATAATATTTCATGCCAATGTTAGGGTGTAACCCATTTTAGTTTTCAAAGAATACCCTGGGAAAATGATCCTCCCAGCTCTGGACAAAATCTATAATTTAATCCCTAAACATATCCTCCAACTTCTACATAATGTGGTCATTATGCTAATCATTATAGAGGTGAAAGGTTGTACTCATCCTTATCTGGGTCCCAAATGCCTCTTTCGGGCCACTCCATAATCATGAAATAACCCACGTAACATGATTGGGTTACAGTCATTGTATTTATCCCATGATGGGGAATAATATCTCATACATACAACTACATCAAGTTCTCCACTAGACTCTTATCATTGATAGAAAAAAAGTTTTACAACTTCATTATTCGATCCATTATTAAGTAGATGGCATCATGTCCCTTCACTACCTATGGAATCTCACTAAAAATTTCCTTGGATATTCTATTCCACTTCTACATAAGGATCTCAATGGTATACAAAAAAACTTGTTAGAACCTAGTTCCCAGCCTTCACTTGCTACCAGGTGAGTCACTGAGAAATAAACTCTGCTATTATCTATCTGATTCTATACCACCAAAACATACACTAAAGGTATACATACATATTCCCCACACAGGTATGTATAGATAGGGAAGAAGTGTGGAACTCCCACATCACCACCTCCCTTATTGGGACTAGAATCATTGTCAGTCTGTAGAAAAAGATGATGTGATTGTCTCCTAGAAAATATACATCTGGTGAATCCACTGTGAATATGCAATCATGAATGAACTTAGATCCAATATCTCCCAGTTGGGAATCTCACACACACTCGAGAAGAGTAGGAATCAACACCATCGACTGAATAAAATTTGTACCCTTATACTCCACCAAGTTCAACAACAAATAATCTATCTGTTCAAAACTCTACTACACCATGTAAACATGTGACTTCCTATTGAAGGAATTTTTTTCTTTGTTTCCCTTCATTGGATTATAGACTATCTCAAAGTCATAGTCCTAAAGAAACTTCAACCAGCACTATTGTATCAGGTTCAAGTCTCTCCACATGAAGATCTGCCTGAGACTCTGATGGTATGAGTAAATCGCAAATCACTCCCCCAAAATTTAGTACCTCCATATCCATCGGGGAACGAATTCTGCTACCAGCTCTAGGTCATGTGTCACATAGTTCTTCTCTTGGGGTATCAACTGCCTAAAATTGTATATGATAACTACCTTCCATTGAAAAAACTCATAGCTGATCCTAGATCCCAAGGGATCGAAATAAACTATGTAATTCAAGCTCTCCTTTAGTATTCTAAACATAGGAGTTCTAATTGTCCTGATACTCAACTCCTCGAAGTCTGTATATAACTTCTCAGTCCATGAAATAGTGTTCAAATGGGCTATAATCCAAGATAGGTCTTCCAAAAACAACATCCATTACCTCACTAATCCAAGAAATATCATCACCTCTGACTCCTACTTAGATGGCTCCTAGGAAATAACTACATTAATATTTATTAGTTCAATGGATAAATAATTCTAATATATGTAATTTTCCAAAAAAGTGAACCTTATGAATCTAGAATTAGCACTTTGAGTGTTTCCCATAAAGATGGTTCAATCAATGAAAATCTAGAACCATCCCCATGTGCTCTGAATGATCCTTCTATGATGTACGGTAGTTGAATATTTTATCAATGAAGATGAAAAAAATTATTCCATGTACAGCTGGAATATTTGATTCATCAAAACCATAAACATGGCAGGGGAATTTTTCATTCTAATGGGAATCATGAGGAACTCATATTTTATGTAGCGACATTGGAATTCCAAAATAAGAATATCAGCCCTGTGAACACTCAATTTGTGGCATCTAGACAAGAAAGCAATATTCTAGAAGCATCTAATGCCTCACAACTAGTCAGATATGTCATAAATCCTACGAAAGGGGTAATTTCAATTTATCAGGGCCTAGTTCAGGTGATGGTAATACATATAAAGCTGTAAACTCCCATTATCCATTTTTCAGGAACAACACTAGAGATGCCCCAGGTGACAAAGTATGAATGATAAAACCATTTTTTCAATGGTCATCGAACTACAATTCCATATCCCAGACCACAGTAGGGGATTTTTGATATAACACATAAGATACCGAAGCAGTCCAAGGATGAAAGTTGCTTCAGAACTCCATATCCCACCACAGAGTAGTCTCAAAACATCCTTGGTGAAGACATCCATATAATACTCCCCAACTGAAGGAATTCAGATGCCTAAATGTCATTTTTTCCCCAAGATCTATACTCACAAACTGATGGGTGATTGGATGAATCCTCTTACTCACAGAACCATCTCATTCCACCATGAGATCTATCTCATACAAAAAGGGGAGTTTATCCCCATCATTGTGTAAGAATCTGAATCGTCTATGGTGATTGTCAATATAAGCTCATACCATGGAAAACCATTCCATTCCAAATATGATGTCATTGATTTACATCATGAAAAAAAATCCCCCACATGAACCTCCCTCTACTAAAAGATAGCTCAGACTACCAGAAAATAAAAGATACAAAAAATTGTTTCTTGTAGGAAACTAGAGACAAATATACTGGGAAAGAACCTCAACCAGGAGATCCATATCTCACCATTGGTGTATAGAGTTTAAGTAATGATTATAAAATATGTTTACTAATATTTATGTAAGAGTATAAAACATGCAAATTGTACCTAAGATCATCTTGAGCATTGTAGGGTCAAAAGCCTACAATTGTCTGCGGCTTTTGCCATCAGCTCCCTGAGCCAGATATGGGTTGCCTAGTGGTGGGTGTGGGAGTGTATAATTGCATCTTCCACAACCCATTTATCCTCCTCTCCTTTTAGCTATTCCCCCATAGGGGCATTCGTTCCCTCTCCAAGGATATTTTTGATTATGAAGTTGTCTCTTATGTGGCGGTCCTTCAGTTGTTTTCTTATGTTCCTCAGCACATCTAGTCAGACAGTCATGCACTATGTCACCTATCCCATCACAAGAAAAGAATATCCCATCCCCAGGATTCCTTGGTGGTCTAATTGTTTACTATACAACTTGAACACATGTCTAAGTCTGATCACGAGAGGATATCCAAGGTTGATATCCTACTGACTAGCACCTGCTAGCTACTATATAAGACTGAGCTCTGGGACACCCACTACCAGCTCTAGCTTCCTGTCATCCCAATGATAGAAATTTCTCTATCACTAGTGTCTACTCCAACACATGTTCAAAATTAGGGATGAAAAAGGGCACCACACCAGCATGGATATCTATATGGAGTCTCTATAAAAACTCATATGCTCAGAAGTATCCATCTTGGGTCTTGTCAAGGGATTTCCGGGTAAGGTTAGTGAACCTCATTTCATAATTATCAACTAAAATTACTCCCAGTTGTATCTCCAAAATCTCATGAATCTAAACTGATCACAAACATGAGGATTAGTTATAATGACCCATACTTTACATACATGGTTATTACTTCAAAATTTAATCATACTTATTATAACATATAACAAAACCATGAAAGGACCATATAGGTATAGTGTCTTTAGAAGCTGGGAAACATAAACAATTGGTTCATAAATCATTTATGTTGTCTACCATTTATTTCATCAAATCTATAGTCCCGTTTTTGGCATATCCTACTTAATATACTTCTTCCTGACCTGGGGAAAAAATATACAATAGGGTGAGCTCAAATTCTCAGTAAGGGTAAACAAAAGAAATATCAAACATATCATATTCATAATAACATAACATTTTGAAAATCTTGTCCTGCAAAAGAGATCATAACATGGGATAAATCATAGAAGTGAAATGTAATCAAAATAATCATAACTTAAAACATGACGCTTTGTGGAATACACACATAATCATAGAAAAACATTTCTTAGTAGTCGAGACTCAGTGCCAAGACTATCTTAGCGGACAAAGTCCATTTCTGAACTGAGTTCACTCATCGTTTCAGTCCTGTTTCACTGAATCGGTTTAACCTGCCGTTCTAGCCATGTATATCTCATGAGATATAAATCTTTACATAATGTATTGGAGTGAGATATAGGTCCCTCCCATCTCATAATTAAACCATTCTTATGTGTGCCACAAAATCATAAATCATACATCATAGCATAACCCATGTAATAAAAATGGGAATCTTAAACATCATGCCATCATAACATAATCCATATAAGATAAAATTACATCATAAAAATAATTCCATCATAACATAATCAAATAAATGTAAAAATAGGTATAGAAACATAACCCTATATTATCTTAGATGGAAAATAATTTTGATAAAACACTTGAACTCCATTCTTGAGGAAAATATACTTTCTACTTCAAATTTTTTTTCCTTTCTTAACATGTCATAAAGTTTTAAACTAAAAGAAGTGGATTAAAAATAAACTTGAAAACTTGTAGAGGAAGCTTTATGGAAATAATTTTCTATGAATCCATTCATGCTGTATAAGTTAAAAAACATTATTCTCATACTTTGGTCAGAAAAGTCAAAAAGTACCTCGTACTAAAGACAACAAAAGATTCCTTTCATATCTTTTACTAAAAACTCACCAATGGGTAAAATTGGATTTAATAAATTGTAGGTGGATTGAAATAATATTATATATTTAGGAAACATGGATGTGGATGATAAATATTCCCCAGAAAATTCTGAAGTATAAACAATCTCGGATAAAAATACGATTGTGAGATTTTCCCTTACCTTAGGTCTGATAAGCTTTGTATGAATCCGAAACTCCTGTAATATGGTTTAAATAATTTCAATTGACTTATTACAGAATCATATTCATTTTTATGATATCATATATGGTCATATTTTCATCTTCTTAGTAGTAATATTTCATTGCTACTTGTTATTTGTGTGTTTATTGCTTTATGTTCTTATGGGTGTTTTGTCGAATAAATTGTTATTAATATTTATAGGATATTGAATAATCATTTACATATTGGTATTAGTGTAATATATATCATATTAATTCATTAAATTCGTTTATAAAATCATTATTCAATTAAGATCATATAGAACGAGTCGCATCACATCGTAGAGATGGTAGGCCGTACATACGCACGAGCGATGATATCGTTCCCATGATCATGGAATTGCATTGAAGTGTATGTATAATATTTCATAATAAATAACACTTTAAAATAATCATATATAGTTATTTATTTTCACCATTATACCCATCCATGTAATGTGGTGGTGGAAAACATATTACACCACGACGTGGAGACGATATTCGGTACGTATGCACGCGCGGTGATTTTGTTTACCGTAGGATGGATAAGAGGTGAAATAGGGTTGTTTCATATTTATAATAACATATCAGTAAATTAGGGATACTGATGTTATTACTTCATAATGAAACAACTAAAGAAGAGGGAGTTGGAGAAGAATGGAACTTGAAGGAAATGGTAGAAGGTATTACCTCTTTCTCGAAGTGCCTCCTTTAAACATTCTCTTAGGGAACTAAAGTTGGTCTTTTGAGAAGAAAAGTACCTATAGTAGGTTTCTAAGGAAGTGGGGGAGTGAAATGGGTAGGGGTTGGACGAGATTGAAGGCTCAAATTGGTGTGAGGAGGCGATGGAGGAGGTGCCCTTTTATATGGGAGGAGAGGGGCACCTTTGGAAATATAAGAAATATTTGTTTATATTAAATACAAACTCCACTTAAAAACTTCCAAAATGACTCATATCTGAATATTAGATGATATAGGGTTCTAATATCATAAAAAAATAAAATTTAGACATTTTTTGAATTTATCTTAAACATTATCAACTTGATTTATCCTTATTTATCAATTTAATGTTATTTGTGGTAATAATATGCTAAATTTGAAATTATTATAAATAATTACATATGTGTTGTTAATTTTCCATAATTTGACACTTTATTACATTTTCGACCATATAAATTTTAATTTATAATTTTTAAATATTTTTGTGATTTTTAAACAATTTTATAGTATGTTGTTTTTATAAAATGACAATAGTGTCAATTTTGACATTATTCATTTATTTGAATTTAAATAAACTATATAAAGAAGATATGTTCGAAATAAAAGCTTTAATAGATTCATAAAATGTCATATGTACCTATAAAATTATTTGAGCACATTTAATATTTCATATAATATTTATTTTAATATTTTTAAAACCATTTATTTGATATTTTAGTTAATAAAATAATTTCAACATCACTATTGTGTCATAATTAATGATAATTATTTAATCCTTAAATATTCTAAATAAATTCCTTTGATGTAGATAATTTTTTTAGCTTTCTGGAGACTATTTATATCCGATGTTTCATGAAGTTTATCACTAAATTAAAATTATTATACTTATAAGATTTAAGAGAGTGACATATTGTCACTTTACTAGGTTTTAATAATAATTATATTATTTCATGGTAAAAATTCCATGAAATAAATTATGTTCGGCCCTTAGGTGATATGGGTCTACTTTTATTCATCCAATTGTATTTTGGAAGGTGTTATGGTAATTTTATAATCTTTTATTTACCCTTAATTACTTGATTTACCTTTAACTATGGTAAATAAAACTTGCCGTAGTTACTATTCATAATGCCCAAAAATAAAAATTAGCCTATTAACATAATTTGGATCCACTTGTTGCAAATATGGAATCCATTTTTTAAAATTGAAAACACATAACTTGCAGTAATTAATTTAAAATTAAGCATGTTGTTAAGAAAATGGGTTTTAGAAGTTAAAACATTGCCAAAGATTGAAATGTTTTTACCTATGAATTGAATGTGAAATTAATGATAATGGAATAAATTATATTAAATGGTAAAAAGATATTATATTTATACTTTAAAACCATTCAATATTATAATTTGAACATATAACTTATCTCAATGAAAAAAAGTTGTTTTTAATTAAAAATTAGCGTATTTTTTCTATTCATCAAAATATGACAGTTATCAGAAAAGTATCAAAAATTCATCCAAAGTAAATTTTTATATAAGGATTCTAAATAAGAATTCTATTTTGTCAAATTGAACTTATAAACATGTAAAAAACTATATTTAATGTGGGTGCGCCATCAAAAGGTGGGAAACTGCATTTTTTGAAAAATACTTATTTTAACCAAAAAATATATTTTGTTCTCTTACCATGTTCTAGAAAATGTGTAAGATGAATAATAATGTTATAAATTAAAAATGTAGTTAATACTATTCATAACGTCTATTCCATAATAATATATCGTTTTTAGTACAACCCGGTATTATGTACTACACACTCTATCGAGGAAGGTGGTGATTGCGTGTAATGCAAGACAAGTCAGTATTGTGTGTTGTGAAAGATTCCTTTGGTGTGGCATATAACATAAGGCATATAAAAAAATATTTCTCATAAAATCTCAGGGTGTTACATTCTACCCCCCTTAAAATGAATTTCTCCCTTGAAATTCGTCACTTCATTACAAACAGATGAGGATACCTCTCCCTCATCATATCCTCAAGTTCCCATGTAGCTTCTTATAATTGGTGGTTCCTCCATAAAACATTCACCAAGGGAGTGGTCTTATTCCATAGGACTTTTTCCTATGATCTAGAATCTCTATCGGTTGTTCTTCATAAGAAAGATCTTGCACTAACGGTACAACTTCTGAGCTGAGTACATGTGAAGGATTGATTATGTACTTTCTCAGGAGAGATACATTGAACACATCATGAACTTGAGAGAGATTCGGTGGAAGTGCCAATCGTCAAGCTACCTTCCCAACATGATTCAGTATTTTGAAAGGAACGATATATCTAGGGCACAACTTTCCCTTCTTTCCAAATCTCATTACCCTCTTCCAGGGAGATATTTGTAAGAACAATTTATCACCCACTTCAAACTCTAGTTCTTTTCTTTGGTTATCGGCATAGATTTTTTGTCGAATTTGAGCTACTCTTATGTGTTGTTGAATAGATCGGACATTTTCTACCATCTCATCAACAAGATCAGGTCCTAATAGATTTCATTCCCCAAATTTACCCCAGCAAGTTGGAGTTATGCATTTCTTTCCATAGAGGGCTTCATAAGGAGCCATCTGAATACTGGAGTGAAAGCTATTATTATAATAAAATTCCACCAAAGATAGGTGTTGATCCCAACCAACTTTGAAATACATAGAGAAAGCTCTAAACATGACTTCTAGAGTTTTAATTTTCCTCTCAGACTGACCATCTGTCTGAGGATGGTTAGAAGTGTTGAAACTCAACTCTGTATCTAGAGCATGCGGAAGACTTCGCCAGAATTTTGAGGTAAACCTCGGATCCCGATCAGATATAATGGAAATTGGTACTCCATGCAATCTTACCACTTCCTTTACATATATCCTGGTAATCTACTCAAGAGAAAAATCTTCTCTAATAGCAATGAAGTGTGCCGACTTCGTAAGACTACCAACTATAACCCAAATAGCATTATTGCCTTTGGATGTTTTAGGAAGTCCGGTGACAAAGTCCATAGTGATGTTTTCCCATATCCATTCTGGTATGGGTAGTAGTTGTAACATTTCCTTATACTTTTGTCTCTCAGCTTTAACTTGCTGACAAACCAAGCATCTAGAGACATATTTAGCAAAATCTCTTTTCAAGCCATCCCACCAGAAGTACTCTTTCAGGTCCCTATAAATCTTCGTGCTTCCAGGATGAATAGGGAATTAAGAACTATGAGCCTCATCCAGTTGCTCCTTCATTAATTCTGGGGTGGGAGGAACACAAACCTGATTTCTGAACCTTATTATCCCATTACAATCAAGGTTGAATTCAGGAACATTTCTCACCTTCTTTTGTAACGCTACATCTTCTTTCTGTGCCTCTTTAATCTTCACGTGTATATATGGTTGAACATTCATTTGAGAAAGATAAGATTTTCCCCTTCTATTATAATTCCAAGATCCATTCTTTGTAAATCCATAAATATTGGATCATTTGTGATCCTCATCATGGATAAGCTAGCATGGTCTTGTCGAATTAAGGCGTATTCCACCTTGTTTTCTTTCCTAGGGTGATAATGAATTGAGCAGTCGTAATCCTTAATCAGCTCCAACCATCTTCTTTGATTCATATTCAGCTCCTTTTGTGTGAAAATATACTTTAAACTTTTATGATCAGTATAAATATCACACCTTTAACCCTAAAGATAATGCCTCCAAATATTTAATGCAAATATTATCGTAGCCAACTCCAAATCTTGAGTTGGGTAATTTTGCTCATGGATTCTCAAATCTCGTGAGGCATAAGCTATCACTATATCATTTTGCATGAGAACACACCCCAGTCCCTTCATGGATGCATCACTGTAGATCACAAACCTTTCTCCACTGCAAGGTAGTGTGAGAACAGGTGCACTGGATAACCTTCTTTTCAACTCCTTGAAATTATCTTCACATTCCTCCATCCAAACAAACTTAACTCCTTTCCGAGTCAACTTGGTGAGTGGGTTAGATAACCTTGAAAAACCTTTCACAAAACATCGGTAATATCCAGCCAAACCAAGAAAACTTCGGATCATAGTTACTATTGTTGGCCTCAACCATCTTTTGATAACCTCTGTTTTTGCTGGATCCACAGATGTCCCCTCTTTTGAGATTATGTGACCCAAAAATGAAACTTTTTGAAGCCAAAATTCACACTTGGTAAATTTGGCATAAATCTTCAACTTTCTTAGGATCTTTAATACAATTCTCAAGTGATCTTCATGTTCTCCCTTTCTCATTGAATAGACAAGAATATAATCTATAAAGACTAACACAAACTAATCAAGATAGTCTCTAAAGACTCTATTCATCATATCCATGAAGATAGCAGGGGCATTAGTAAGACCAAATGGCATCACTATAAATTCATAGTGTCCATACCTTGTACGGAAATCCATCTTTGGTATATCCCCCCTTTTGATCCTTAAATGATGATACCCTGAACGAAGATAAATCTTGGAAAAGTATTGAGCTCCGTGTAGTTGGTCAAATAGGTTATCAATGCATGGGAGAGGATATTTGTTCTTGATAGTGATCTTGTTATGTTCTCGATAATCAACGCAGAGTCTGATTGATCTATCTTTCTTCTTAACAAACAGAACAGGTTCTCCCCAAGGTGATGCACTAGGGCGTATGAATCCTTTATCAATATTCTCTTGGAGTTGCTTCTTCATTTCATGAAACTCAATTGGGGACATTCTATAAGGTGTCTTTGAAAAAGGCAGAGCACCCGATACGAGTTCTATTGAAAACACAACTTCACGATTTGGTGGAAGACCTGTAAATTCCTCCAGAAATACATCATCAAACTCCTGTACAATGGTCATATTATTAATCATTAGTTTCTCTCCGACCATTTGAGATAAATAACCTTCATTTAATGGAATCAAGACCCATAAGATGGAAGAAATTTCCACTGGAAGTTTATGTTCATCCTTGCATCGATAGATGATCATAGATTTATCTGGAATAAGAAATGTGACTTCCATTCTTTGGAAATTGATATGAGTTCCATATAAAGAAAGCCAATCCATGCCAAGAATCCCATCAAATTCCACTATAGGAAGGATCATAAGATTTTCAGGAAGCACTTTCCCACAAACATCAATTAGAGAAGAATTATAAACTTTTTATGCAACTGTTGTTCCATTAGGATTTGTCACAACCAACTCAACATCTAATTGTTGAGGTAAAACAGAGATACCCTTGGAAATTTTTCAGAAATAAAAGAGTGGGTTGATCCAGAATCAAATAAAACATTTTCTACTTTAGAGTGGATGGTATGTGTACCTCTCACTACTTCGTTGTCGTACTCGACATCGCCGATAGTAATTGCATGTGAATTTCCTTTTTCTTTGGCCTTAAGAGTTTGTTGACGTCGATCATCATCATCAAACCTTGGATTTGGGCATTGATTGGCATAATTCCCCATCTCCTTGCACTTGAAACATTGAAGTATAGTAGGTGAATTCTGTGTATCACTTCTTTTGTTTTCATCATTAGACATCTTCTTCCCATTATTTCAACATTCAATTTCCCGATGACCTTCTTTTCCATACTTATAACATTTTCTTGTCCCCATAAGACAATTTCCTCCATGTTTATTTCCACACATTGAGCATAAGAGAAAACACATCTTCCTTTCAGTGTGGGATTTATATTTTCCTTTGAATTCCATTTTCCTCCTCTTATCAAGCCCATGTGACTGATGGGTTACACCAATCTCTATCTCATCCATGAGAGCACATCGAACAATTTCCTCGTAGCTATTGAAATACCTTATCGCTAACGCCCTTTGAAGACTTTGTTTTAAGCCACTAAAGAATCGATCGATCTTTCTCTCAGGTTTGATAATAATTCCGGAAGCATACCTTGAAAGTCTTGTAAAATTTGCTTCGTAGGTACCAACGGATTCATCATCCTTTTGCTTTAGTTCAAGAAACTCTTTCTCCATCTTTGTTCGAAGAATACGATGGAAATACTTATTGAAAAATAAGTTATTGAACTTGTCCCATTCCATGGACTCAATTTCATCCCTTTGCCTCATATTCTTAAAAAGATTCCACCATTGATCAGCATCACCTTCCAAACGATATACTACTAAGATGAATTTATCATGTTCATAACATTGAAGAACTAAAAATATCTTTTCAGTGGTACTGATCCATTGTTTAGCCACTAATGGATCAGAAGACCCACTGAATGAAGGTGGACGCTACCTCATGAAGGATTCAACATGTTGTACCTCTCGAACCCCTCGAGGTTTGATTTTCATGATCACAATCACCCTCTTTCTTATCTAACTTGTTTTCAAGTGTTTGTGTTGATAGGCACAAGGTTGCCAAGAAAATGGCCCAAGAAAGAATCAAGAAGTGGACTGAAATTCAGTCCACCGGCCAACCGTTGTGATAGCACCGGCCAGCCGGTGGACCTGGCAGAGGCATTGCCCACTGCCAGGTTCCACCGGTCAGCCGGTGGCTCTGTCACCGGCCAGCCGGTGGCACCCAGATCAAACAGTGTGAGCTACTGTCTTGACACCGGCCAGTCGGTGGCTCCTCCACCGGTCAGCCAGTGGAGCCTGGACCAGAATTCTCCTCCTCTGCCAAGGCACCGGCCAGCCGGTGGCCCTGTACCGGCCAGCCGGTAGCCCAGTCAAACTAGCCGTTGGGTTTGACCAGTCAACCTTCTTTTGGCCTCCAACGGCTCCGAAGACTTCTCCAACGGCTCCGAAGCCCCCCAATGGGTTCCATGCCTATAAATAAAGGCCAAGGAAGCCCCGGACACTAACCGGATCATATACGAAGCCAACGGACATATTTTGGATCAATTGGCCAACCTCCGGCGACTTCCTTCAAAGGAACCTCAAGTGCTCCAACAACTTCCACATCCAAGGAGCTCCATCAAAGAAGCTTGGAAGAGGCCTTCAACATCATCAATCAATCAAAGGCGCCCAAGACTTCCTCAAATACGGTTTTTATTGTTTATTCTTTTTGAGCTTAATTTTGGGTTTGTGCCTACAAACCCCAAACCCTTTTCTCATCCCCCTTTCTTTTGGGTTTCACACCACCATTAAGGTGTGAAGAGGTTTCTTCAAGCCTTTCCTTTTAAAAGTCTTGTGTCACCGGTGAGCTAGCCTTCACCCGTTAAAAAGACTAGTGGGTTCTTGCTATTCCATTGAAAGCAAGTGGGTTCTTGCTTAACCACTAAAAGCAAGCTGTAATAGGTCCTAGTGCTACCTCAAAGACTAGTGGGTTTCTTGCTAAAACCATTGAAAAGCAAGCTGTAGGAATCTCTCAACGGTTGAGTTGGGAGCGGAGACGTAGGCCGGGTTTTTGACCGAACTCCGTTATCAATTTTGTGTGTCCTGCCTCTTTTTCCGCTGCATCTTTCACTTTGATTTTAAATTTGTTAATAATTTTTTAAAAGGCAATTCACCCCCCCTCTTGCCATCATTGCCGTCTTTTTTCCGACCCAACAATTGGTATCAGAGGGAAATTTGAGTAATACCCTAACCCGGTTTCAAATTTAAGATCCATTAAGATGGCATCAACCTCTTTCGCCCCCGAGGGCCTCTCATTGGGTCGGGCTCCATTTTTTGATGGGACCGACTATAATTATTGGAAAACCCGCATGACTACCTTTCTTAGAAGCATAGGATATCCCATTTATAAAATTGTCATGCAAGGTTTCACTTTGTCTACCCCCGACGAATCCAAATGGACCCAAGCCGACATTAGAAATTTTGAGCTTGATGGCAAAGCCATGAATGCTCTTCATTGCGGCCTTGACCGAAACGAGTTCAATCGAGTTTCCACATGCACCTCCGCTCATGAAATTTGGAAGCTTTTAGAAGTGACCCATGAAGGCACTAATAAAGTCAAGGATACTCGATTGGACATGTACCGTCAGGATTTTGAGTCTTTTTCCATGCACCCAAATGAATCAATTTCTGAAATATTTACTCGATTTACTGACGTGTGCAATGGTAGAAAGTCTCTTGGAGATAATATTTCTGCAGAAACTATGGTGAAGAAGATCCTATGGATCCTACCGAGCTCATGGGCACCTAAAGTGACGGCGATCCAAGAAGCTAAGGACGTCAAAAATATGCCGGTAGAGGAGCTCATCGGATCTCTCATGACTTATGAGATCACGATGAGGAGGCAAGCTCAAAATGAGGCCACACCAATCAAGACACCAAAGAACATCACCCTCAAGGTTCAAAAAGAAGTAAGCTCCTCCTCATCATCCTCATCTTCCTCATCTACTTCATCTTCAAGCGGCGACTCGGAAATGGAGAATCTCGCCCGCCAAATGCACAAGTTTATGAAGAAGCACAAGAAGAAGAAGAAATCTCGCAAGGCGCGAAAGCAAGAACCCACCGCAAGATCCGAGCCCAAGGTAAAATGCTACGGGTGCGGCGAAAAGGGCCATTACAAGCCCGATTGCCCACTCAACAAAAAACGGGCCACACCAAAGGAAAAAGGAAAGAAAAAGGTCCTCAAGGCGACATGGAGTGACACCTCATCATCCTCCTCCTCCTCCTCCTCGAGCGACCAAGGTACAAAATGCCTAATGGCATTTCATGAGGTAACTTCTTCCGACTCCTCATCCTCATGTTCTTCAAACTCAAATTCTTTAAATCATTTGTCTTATGAGGATATCCAATTTGCTAGAGACCAACTTGAAAATGGTTTTCACGAACTTTCTTCAAAATTTGTTGCTTTAAAAAAGTCTTTCAAAAAACTCTCTTCCGAAAAAGAACAACTTCTCAAAGAGAAGGAAGAGTTGACCCTTAAAATCCAAAATTTTCCAAATGTTGATTCTATGGAATCAACCATCAAAGACCTAAGGGAGACCCTAGCTAAGTTCACTCAAGGGGAACAAAATTTAAACAATCTACTAGGTTCCCAACGAATATCTAGAACCACCCAAGGGCTTGGCTATTCCAAGCAAGCTTCCTCCTCCCATGCACCCACTATTTTTGTAAGGGGGATCTCCGAATTTAAATTTTGTAACTATTGTAAAAAACCTGGGCACCTCATTTATGAGTGTAATTGCAAAAATGCCCGGTACGGCCAACCCAAATCTATTTTCTATTCCGAAGAATTTTATAGGAGAAGACCCGCTATGAGACAAGTATGGATTGAAAAATCCCTTCTAGCGAGTCTCTCCGGGCCTAAAATCATCTCTTTTCAAAATCCCTCTCCCCGGTGACTTTTTGTTTTTATTTAGGGGGAGTTAGGTTTGTTTAAGCTTTTTGTTTCAATTCAAACTTTCAAAATAAGCCCTTTTGATTTTCAATTTCAAAATTTTCAATTCCAACTTTCAATTTCAACTCTTGGTATCAAATTTTCAATTCAAAATTTTCAATTTAAATTTTCAATTCATTTTTGATTCAAAATTCTCAATTTCAAAAATTTCATTTGGTTTCAAATTTCAAAATTCAATTGGTTTTTGATTTAAAACTTTCAATTCAAACTGTTATTCAATCTTTCAATTTCCAAAATTTCAATTGATTTTCAAATCTCAACTTGTTTTTCAAATCTCTTTTCCCTCAATCAAGTTTTATGCCCCATTCTATTTTGATAATCACAAAGGGGGAGAAATTTCTTGATTGATTGGGGGAGAATCCTTTTCATCATACTCAGCTTTTCCTTTCAATTTCAGTTTTTTACATTAATTGTTTTGGTGATTGTGATCATCAAAATAGGGGGAGATTGTTGTACCTCTCGAACCCCTCGAGGTTTGATTTTCATGATCACAATCACCCTCTTTCTTATCTAACTTGTTTTCAAGTGTTTGTGTTGATAGGCACAAGGTTGCCAAGAAAATGGCCCAAGAAAGAATCAAGAAGTGGACTGAAATTCAGTCCACCGGCCAACCGGTGTGATAGCACCGGCCAGCCGGTGGACCTGGCAGAGGCATTGCCCACTGCCAGGTTCCACCGGTCAGCCGGTGGCTCTGTCACCGGCCAGCCGGTGGAGCCTGGACCAGAATTCTCCTCCTCTGCCAAGGCACCGGCCAGCCGGTGGCCCTGTACCGGCCAGCCGGTAGCCCAGTCAAACTAGCCGTTGGGTTTGACCAGTCAACCTTCTTTTGGCCTCCAACGGCTCCGAAGACTTCTCCAACGGCTCCGAAGCCCCCCAATGGGTTCCATGCCTATAAATAAAGGCCAAGGAAGCCCCGGACACTAACCGGATCATATACGAAGCCAACGGACAGATTTTGGATCAATTGGCCAACCTCCGGTGACTTCCTTCAAAGGAACCTCAAGTGCTCCAACAACTTCCACATCCAAGGAGCTCCATCAAAGAAGCTTGGAAGCGGCCTTCAACATCATCAATCAATCAAAGGCGCCCAAGACTTCCTCAAATACGGTTTTTATTGTTTATTCTTTTTGAGCTTAATTTTGGGTTTGTGCCTACAAACCCCAAACCCTTTTCTCATCCCCCTTTCTTTTGGGTTTCACACCACCATTAAGGTGTGAAGAGGTTTCTTCAAGCCTTTCCTTTTAAAAGGTTTGTGTCACCGGTGAGCTAGCCTTCACCCGTTAAAAAGGCTAGTGGGTTCTTGCTATTCCATTGAAAGCAAGTGGGTTCTTGCTTAACCACTAAAAGCAAGCTGTAATAGGTCCTAGTGCTACCTCAAAGCCTAGTGGGTTTCTTGCTAAAACCATTGAAAAGCAAGCGGTAGGAATCTCTCAACGGTTGAGTTGGGAGCGGAGACGTAGGCCGGGTTTTTGGCCAAACTCCGTTATCAATTTTGTGTGTCTTGCCTCTTTTTCCGCTGCATCTTTCACTTTGATTTTAAATTTGTTAATAATTTTTTAAAAGGCAATTCACCCCCCCTCTTGCCATCATTCCCGTCTTTTTTCCGACCCAACACAACAGAATGTTGCTCCTTACTTTGCTCGTTTGGAAGTCCTGCATGATTCATAGCTTGAGAAAGTTGTGTGATCATGGCTAAAAGATTTTTCATTCCAGCTCCCATAATATTTGGTTTCTCAGGGGGACAATCATTGCATTGCCCGTCGCATTCCGCATTAACACGGTTCTTTCGGGTTCCAACCATTGACTAAAACCAAGAAGAATAGTTTGAGAAACACTAATTATAATAGGAAACCACATTATCATAAATAAAATTTCACACTTAAGGTCTTATCATAGGTTGTTCATGGCCATGTCTAAAACACTAAGATTGTGTTCTATGCTTAGACATATCCTTAGGTTTCTTACTAAGGCTTTCACATCCTAGTTTCCAAAGGTTGACTATACCTTTCCTCAGATACAAACTATAACCACCCATACTTTACATACATGGTTATTAATTCAAAATTTATGCATACTTTTTACAACATATAACAAAACCATGTAAGGACCATATAGGGATAGTGTCTTTAGAAACTGGGAAACATAAAAAACTCATCATAAATCATCTACGCTGTCTCCCATTTATTTCATCATATCTAGAGTCCCTTTTTGGAATATCCTACTTAATATCCTTCTTCTTGACCTGGGGAAAAGAAAACATACGAAAGGGTGAGCTCATATGCTCAGTAAGGGTAAACAAAAGAAATATCAAACATATCTTATTCATAGGAACATATCATTTTGAAAATATTATCCTGCAAAAGAGATCATAACATGGGATAAATCATAGAAGTGAAATGTAATCCCAATAATCATAACATAAAACATGAATCTTTGTGGAATAAACACATAATAATAGAAAATAATTTCTTAGTAGTCAAGACTCATTTCCAAGAATATCTTAGCAGACAAGGTCCATTTCTGAACCGAGTTCACTCCTCGTTTCAGTCTTGTTTCACTGAACCGGTTTTACCAGCCGTTCCAGCCATGTATATCTCATGAGATAAAAATCTTTACCCAATGCATTGGACGGAGATATAGGTCCCACCCATGTCATAATGAAACCATTCTTATGTGTTCCACAAAATCATAAATCATACATCATAGCATAACCCATGTAATAAAAATGGGAATCTTAAACATCATGCCATCATAACATAATACTTATAAGATAAAAGGACATCATAAAAAGAATTACATCATAACGTAATCAAATAAATGTAAAAAGTGGGATAGAAATAGAACCCTGTATTATCTTATATGGGAAATAATTTTGATAAAACACTTGAACTCCATTATTGAGGAAAATAACCTTTCTACTTCAAATTTTTTTTCCTTTCTTAACGTGTCATAAAATTTTAAACTAAAATAAGTTTATTAAAAATAAACTTGAAAAAATTTAAAGGAATCTTCATGGATGTAATGTTCTATGAATACATTCATGTCGTATAAGTTAAAAAAAATTCTTCTCGTACTTTGGTCGGAAAAGTCAAAAAGTACCTCGTACTAAAAACGTCAAAAGATTCCTTTCATAACTTTTACTAAAAACTCACCAATGGGTAGAATTTGATTTAAAAACTTGTAGGTGAATGGAAATAATATTACATATTGAGGAAACATGGATGTGGATGATAAGTATTCCCCGGTAAATTCTGAAGTATAAACAATCTCGGATAAAAATGAGATTGTGAGATTTTCCCTTACATTAAGTCCGATAAGCTTCGTATAAATCCGAAGCTCCTGTAATATGGTTTAAATTATTTCAATTGACATATTAATGAATCATATTCATTTTTATGATATCATATATGGTCATATTTTTATCTTCTTAGTAGTAATATTTCATTGCTACTTGTTATTCGGGTGTTTATTGCTTTCAGTTCTTATGTGTGTTTTGTCGAATAAATTATTATTAATCTTTATAGGATATAGATATTTCATTTACAGAATGTAATTAGTGTAATATATATCATATTCATTCATTCAATGAATTTATATCATCATTATTCAATGAATATCATATAGAACGAGTCACATCACATGGTGGAGATGGTAGGCCGTACGTACGCACGAGCGATGATATCATTCCCATGATCGTGGAATTGTATTAAATTGTATGTATAATATTTCAGAATCAATAACACTTTACAATAATCATTTATAGTTTTTTATTTTCACTATTATACCCATCCACGTAAGGTGGTGGTGGAAAACATATTACACCACGACGTGGAGACGGTATTCCGTACGTACGCACGCGCGGTGATTTTGTTTACCGTAGGATGGATATGAGGTGAAATAGGTTTGTTTCTTATTTATAATAAAATATAAGTATATGAGTGATACTTATGTTATTACTTCATAATGAAACAACTAAAGAAGAGGGAGTATAAAAAGAATGGAACTTGAAGAAAACGGTAGAAGGTATTACCTCATTCTTGAAGTGCCTCCTTTAAACTTTATTTTAGGGCACTAGAGTTGGCCTTTTGAGAATAACCGTACCTCTAGTAGGTTTCTAAGGAATTGGGGATGTGAAATAGGCAGTGGTTGGCCAAACATTAAGGATCAAATTGGTGTGAGGATGAGTGGGAGGAGGTGCCCCTTTATAAGGGAGGAGAGGGGCACCTTTTGAAATATAAGAAATATTAGTTTATATTAAATCCCAACCCCACTTAAAAAC
Organism: Viscum album; assembly: GCA_963277665.1. NCBI lineage: Eukaryota > Viridiplantae > Streptophyta > Magnoliopsida > Santalales > Viscaceae > Viscum > Viscum album. The sequence goes on from OY728143.1 coordinate 2,014,868,124, forward strand.
TTCCAAAATGACTCATATCCGAATATTAGATGAGATAGGGTTGTAATATCATCAACCAATAAAATTTAGACGTGTTAGGAATTTATTTTAAACATTATCAACTTGATTTATCCTTATTTATCAATTTAATGTTATTTTTGTTAATAATATTCTAAATTTGAAATTATTTTAAATAATTACATATGTGTTGTTAATTTTCAATAATTTCACACTTTATGAAATTTTCGACCATATAAATTTTAATTTATAATTTTTAAATATTTTTGTGATTTTTAAACAATTTTATAATATGTTATTTTTATAAAATAACAATAGCGTCAATTTGAAATTATTCATTTATTTTAATTTAAATCAAATATATACACAAGATATGTTTGAACTAAAATATTTAATAGATTCCTAAAATGTAATATGTATATATAAAATTAGTTTATAACATTAAATAGTTTATATAATATTTATTTTAATATTTTTAAAAATATTTATTTGATATTGTAGTTAATAAAATAATTTCAACATCACTTTTGTATCATAATTAATGATAATTATTTAATCCTTAAAAATTCTAAATAAATTCATATGATGTAGATAATATTATTATATTTCTGGAGACTATTTATATCCTATGTTTCATGAATTTTATCACTAAATTAAAATTATTATACTTATAAGATTTAAGAGAGTGACATATTGTCACTTTCATTGGTTTTAATAATAATTATATTATTTCATGGTCAAAAGTCCATGAAATAAATATAGTCCAGACTTTAGGTGATATGGGTAGACTTTTATTCATCCAATAGGATTTTGGTAGGTGATAGGGTAATTTTATAATCTTATATTTACCATTAATTACCTGATTTACCTTTAACTAAGGTGAATAAAATTTACCGTAGTTACTATTCATAATGCCCAAAAATAAAAAGTAGCCTATTAAAATAGTTTGGACACACTGATTCCAAATATGGAATCCATTTTTTAAAATTAAAAACACATAAGTTTCTGTAATTAATTTAAAATTAATCTCGTTGTTAAGAAAACGGGTTTTAGAAGTTAAAACATTGCCAAAGATTGAAATGTTTTTACCTATGAATTCAATGTGAAATTAATGCTAATGACATACATTATATTAAATGGTAAAAATATATTCTATTTATACTTTAAACCCATTTAATATTATAATTTAACCATATAAATTATCTCAATGAAAAAAAGTTGTTCTTAATTAAAAATTATCGTATTTTTAAAATTCATCAAAATATGAAAGTTATCAGAAAAGTATCAAAATTTTATCCAAAGTAAAATTTTTCATCCTGATTCCAAAAAAGAATTTTTTTTTTTCAAATTGAACTTATAAACATGTCAAAAACTAGATTTAATGTGGGTATGCCATCAAAAGGTGGCAAAACTGCATTTTTTTAAAAATACTTATTTTACCTGAAAAATTTATTTTGTTTTATTACCATGTTATATAAAATGTGTAAGATGAATAATAATGTTATAAAATTCAAAATGTAGTTAATAATATTCATAATGGCTAGTCCATAATAATATATCGTTGTTTACTGAAACCTAGTATTGCGTACTACACACGCTATCGATGAAGGTCGTGATTGCGTGTAATGCATGCCAAGTCAGTACTGTGTGTTGTGAAAGATTACTTTGGTGTTGCGTATAACATAAGACATAAAAAAAATATTTCTCATAAAATCTCAGGGTGTTACATTAGTACTCCTCCAAGAATAGCTACTGGAATTTGGACTACAATAGTGTCAACTCATCAAGAATCTGATTAACCAGACTTCACAAGTGACCAATTTCTATATGAGATAAGGATAGCCTCCATCAAAACCACGTGATCATTTGGGTTCTAAAGAGATACAAATATATAGACCACTAAATCTTGAAAATCCTCCACTTGCTGGGGATCTAGCTATCCTAGGAACCTCAGTTACCTATGGCACTGGAAATCACAGGGTGTGCGAAGCATGTATGCATCCTAATCCTTCTATGATAGAATGATTTTCTACTCAATAGGTAGATGTGATAAAATATAACCACCTGGAATAAGAATCTCATGAGATGGACCCTTAACTGAGGATATTTTTCTCCTCGAATCATCATCCTGATCCAAAACTATTATGTTAGCTTGTTTTGGTAATTGAGGTATCGTAAAGTTTCATCAAGATGTACCATGGTCAAATGATAATATATATTTATATATATATATGAAAATAATTGGTATATGAATCAATAAGTATAGTCAAATACTTGATCATATATGAGACATGTTTCAATTATCCCTACAACCAATGTCTTAGTATGTTGATTCAACAACCAGGTACCTACGGTCTTAGGGAATAGATACATCAGTTGACCTCACCATCGCTGGATTTCCTCGTCAGAGAGATGCACTCAAAACACTTTGAGACAATTTCAATAATTACAAAAATCCTTATAAGGGGACTAATCAAAACAACTTCCCAATTAATGAACTGCTCTGATTCCAATCAATCATGAACCGACCCTAACCAGGGCTCAAGTCACAACTACCCTATGCCCTCCTCCATAGGCCACAGGTGGCGACAAGCACTGAAAGTAATATCCCAAAAGGTATGATTTTTCCTAATGTACCTATATGCACACACCTAACTCTATCAATGTATAGGTGAAAAGGAATAATATTTAATAGATGATAAATCAACTAGAATGTAAACTTGAAATGAAAAACCTCTACAGTGTATAAGAGTATAATAGTGAAAATAGAAGGTAAGGGGGAAAATACACGACCAACCAGAAATATGTCCCAACCTAGAAAAATAGAAATGTATGGTTATAAGTGTTCCTAGATCATAATTTCCAACCTACAACCACCGTTCATGGTGTCGAGAACCCATTATCTCTATGATCCTCTGAATTCACCGCTAACTTGTCCTTCATCAGCATAAGAATGGACACTTGTTGGAAAATCTCATACTGGTGTGAGTATATATATACCCTGTAGTATGCACTAGAATTTGAAGTGGGGTCAATAAGATATAAACTAAGAATAGAAGTATATTATATAGTAATAAAATGTAGCTCAACCCAATGAAATAGAAATAGTAACCTCATCCAAGCACAGGGGGATCCACATGATGTATTGATTGACTACATTTTGAGTCTTTTAGACCGATAGTAGGACTGTAAGCTCATCCTTCCAGGAGAATATAAACATGGAAATCATGTGGCATACCTCGCACGTCTTTACAATTAATTTATGCATAGTAACCAAATAGAAAGGTATTTATACATATATAGGTTATTAGTAAATTAATCCCAAATGAGAGAGAAAGGTGATCTCCATCTCATATCTCAACCCATGAAAATATTCACCAACTGTTTTAGAATTCCAACAATTATGCCCAAAATATTTCACATTTTCCTAGTAGAATCCATCCAAGTGAAGACACACCATGTCACTATGCTTTACTATCGAGTAGCCACAGTCTCTAGATAGATTACACATTCCCTAGTAAAAAGGAGGTTTATAATAAATGGTTAGATTGAGGACCCATAATTTTTTCCAATGGTAGAGTTCAACTCTAGTAGTACAGGACCAATTCCCAGCCTAGCTAGAGGGTTCCACTCTATGTTTCATTAAAGGGCCAGTTCTCGTTGCCAACAGGATGGTTCTACTCTGATAGTAGAGGATCATTGGCCAGACCAAATGGAGGGTTCGATTCCAGGAGTCAATAGAGTACCCATTCCATGTTCCAATAAGCATGTTCCACTACAATATTAGTGGAACCATGCCAAGCCCAGCTGGGGGGTTCCACTCTAGGAGTTAATAGAGGACCCATGCCATGTTCCAACATGGGGGGTTACACTCTAATAGTAGATGACCCATGCCCATCCCTATAAGAGAGTTCTGCTATAGGAGTATGTAGAGGACCCATTCCCAGCTCCCCTAGAGTGTTCCACTCTATTCATCGAGGTCCCGTGCTCAACCCAACTAGATGGTTCTAATAATAATGTCTCTAGTGATACTATGTGATCCTTCCTATCATCGAGCATCTCCTAACTAAGATCCATGATTGAAAAATATCACATCATTACGCAAAATCTGTATCATAGGAAACCATCACATTCTACACAGAAACAAACTCTTTATAGGCTACATGTGGGATTAAATCACACTCTAAATGATGGAGATACAACAGACTGATGGTTTTCTTGAAAGGATCCAAGGGGTACACTACCCATGAGAGGACATACACGGTGTGTGGTACCTCTCTATCACCTGATCGTTTCCCTAGAGGTACACAACACACCAAATTTGTAAGGATACAAGGCGTATATGGGATATACATGGTGTTCCCATTCTACTTGGGGTCCTTCCCATGTGTTTGGACATGTTCGTGTTTCCAACCCATGTTTGTGTACTTTACCTTGTGTCTGTGTTCATTGATACATAGTGTTTATGGACATTCTCATTTCCATTTACTCCTAGAGCACAAGACAATTCCATCATCACAAGGTCATTGTAACGACCTGAAATTTTGAATAAATATTGTTTCCTAAATTTTTTGTGTTATTTTATTTTATTTTTATACTCAACAAAAATGTTTCATTTGATAACATGAGTATAATTAAAATGAGACCGTTGGGTTTTGACTGTTATATGACCATTGGTCAATATGACCACTAGAAACTAAACGTTTTGATTATTGTCTCTAAATACAAGGAATCTTGGTTAATTAATATAGAAAGAAGATTCGATGGCCTCACCCAGTAGTATTGGACCAATCGAAGCCCATCTAACAGAACTTGGGAAGGAGGTAGCACCACTGGGCTTTGCTCTGGACCAAACCCAAGCTGAACTTCATCGTATGAAGCTAGAACGGGATCGCCTTCGCGAGAAGTTCAAACTAATAGAAATTACTACTCGTGCGAGGTTGGCCGAGCCTCCCTCGGATTCTCTCACCTTAGCACACCTTACACTTAGGTCCTATGCTGGTGTAATAAGGGGCTATGTAAGGAGACTGTAACTGCCTTGTGTAATCCTTTGTTTTAAATAAAATTGGGATTTCTTCTTATGATGATGTTTATGACTTTTCAAATGTTTGGATAAATATAGTATGCATATTTTTTTAAATTTTAGATAAATGATATTTTAATAAATGTTTATTTAAACCTTAAATAATTAAATATTTGATATGATTTTCAAAAAATGGTCTTCTACAATTATGTTCAGTACGAAATTTATAGTCTAATAAGTTCAACTTAATTTTTGATGAATAGTAAATTATGAATAGTGATTTTATGCTTAGGATTAGTAATGTGACCAAATGTATTAGTAATCTCACTTAAAGAAAGTATTAATATAATCTAGGCACCTTGATTAAGTAATGTGATTCAATAAAATGGTTAAATAACAGTTTCATAAATTATTATTCAAGTATTAGTTTTTTCGGGTGAATAGTGTTTTTTAATGAAAAATTAAATTAAAAATATTTATAAAATTATTTTTATAAAATGGATTTCATTTTTGAACTCAGAGCATCGATATTATGTTAAGGTAAATTTTGGGGTTTTTTTCAGAAAAAAATGAATTTTCGATGAATAGTGTATTTATTTAAAAAAATAAATTAAAAATATTTAGCAAATTATTTTTATAAAATAGAGTTAATTTTTGAAATCAGACCATTGATATTTGGTTAAGGTGAAAGTTTGGGATTTTTCTGAGAAAGTTGAATTTTCAGTGAATAGAAAAAATACAGTTTTAGGGTTTCGGTATGTTTAATGACATCATAACTGTGTCATGATGATGTCATGAGATATTTTAGGAGTTGGACGACCAAAGGTGATGAATTGTTGTATTGGGGGCCCCATTTTGCCTAACTGCATGGGAAATATCTTGGGAGAGCGCATGGTTTTGAGAAACCCACTTATGAGGTGTCCCTTGGCCATTAATGCCTTGTCCCCTCACATTCCCTATAAATACCAAGCCATTCACTCATCCTTTGGACTCAAAAATAATTCTCAAAGAATTTCAGGTCTCCTTACCTCCCAAGGAGTCCTCCCAAGGATCCCCCAATCCCTCAAGGTCCAAACCTTTGAGTTTTAAGAGTTACCTTTTAAGGTAAGGGATCTGACATCTCTCTTTCTTTTCAAGTAATCTCTTTTATGTCATTTCTTTTATGCTCCGTGATCTTATGTTGAAGGATGTTATTTTATATTCATATTACTTCCCTTTTCATGTTCATATGATGAGATACCCACTATTTCTCTCATCGTTTCATTTTAAGAATGTTTAAGTGGCGACGTTAGGCTGACGAATTTTTTAAGGGATTCTTTCACCCTTCTCGTTTTCAAGATCTATTTTCATGTCAAGTCTTTTATGATATTTTTTATTGTGTTGGGGTATGATCTCTCAATATATCATACTGATCTTTTATTTTCATTTTATGAGGGACCCTATTTGATCTCGTCAATTCATTTTTGTTGATGTTCTAAGTGGAACAGTTAGGCTGCCGAATTTTTAAGTGGTTTTTTCACCCTTCTCATTTTTAAGTTCTACATTCATGTCAAGTCTTTCAAGTTCCTTCTTATTATGTTGGGGTATGATCTCTATATCTATCATAATGAAATTTTATGTTCATATGATCATAGACCCTATTGGTCTCTTTAATTCATTTTTGTTGTTGTTTAAGTGACGTCGTTAGGCTGCCGAATTTTTAAGGGATTCTTTCACCCTTCTCATTCTTTTAAAAGTTCTACATTCATGTCAAGACATTCAAGTTCCTTTTTAATTATGTTTGGGTATGATCTCTATATATATCATAATTAACTCTTATTTTCACATGATGAGAGACCCTATTTGATTTTTTCAAATCATTTTTGTTGAAGTTTAAGTAACATCGTTAGGCTGCCGAACATTCATAAGAGAAATCTAATTTTTGTCTTCCTTCCATTTTTTTCATTTCAAATGGTATGACCTTAAAATTTCATTAACATGTTCATATATCCTTATTATTCTGTCCCTATACTGTTTTATGGGACATTTATTAATGTTTTACCCATGTCCCCTCTCTTTTCAATGTTTTCTAAAAACCCAAAACATAGCTGTTATGCTGCAGAATTTTTGTCTCAAAATGCCTCTCTCTTTTCTCAAAATTATTTTATGTTATAAAGTTAATAATCAAAGATCTTATTTTTACAGGGGTATTCCCATATATATAAAAATATTCTATTTTAAATTCTTGGATTTACATACATGAGACCCGCTCTCCCCTTCCATGGGTTTAAAGTGACGTAAAGATCATGTCTTTAAAACAGTTTTTTTTCTAAAAACGTTATGATTATGAAATGAAACCAATTTATATTATGCTATATGGGTTATTTATGAAATTTTTGATGATGATATATTTGGCTCACATGATAATAAAGGCAAATTTAAGGCTACACCCTGACAGCGCTCCAATGCATTGTGTAATGATGTAACCACTAGAGATTACAATTTTCACGATATCTTGGTGAATAACCGTGGTAATTTTCAAATGAAACATTGGGGATGGACCTTGGTGATATGTTCATGATTGTCTATGTTAAATGATGTAGCCACATCTTAAAGTTATGAAAAATATTATTTTTATTATGATATGCCACATGATTTATTTCTCATGCCTTAAATTTCTTTTTCATGACATAGTTGATGTATCTCAAGTTCACATGTTAAATGTTTCTCTTGTTCCCTTACTGTGCCTTCTGCTCACCCTTTCTTTTGATGTATGTCCCAAGGTTATGATATGTAGTAATGAACCTAGGATAAACTTAAGTATAGGCCTTTCAAGTGTTTAAAAAGAATGTTTTATGTTGTTTTCATGTATTATGTTCATGGTTTCCAAGACACTAAACCTTAAAAATCCTCAGTTTTGTGTAATGTAATGAAAGTTTATGTTATAAAAAGGCGGGATGTTATAGTTGGTATCCAAGGATTGTTTATTTATTTGTGGAAATTAGGATATAAAAACTTTAGTAAGAAGCCTATAGAAAAGTTTAAATATAAGAAATCTTCCTGATATTTTGGTGAGTATTGAGTAATGGGTTGCCAAGAAAATACATCCCTGTCTGGATACGAGCAGGTAGAGGTGGCACTGGCACAGATGTACATAGGGGTAAAACACGAAAACACTGCTTTGAGCTAGACTCAAACGAGAACTTGTACATGACAATGGGCCTTGCTTCACTCTTTGTTACGACACTCCCGGGGGATATGCTTTAGTAAATTCATAAGCATAGTATGAACCATTTTTAAAGGAAGAAAGATAAAATAAAATAAAGATTCGCATAAGAATATATGATCATGGATAACCTAGATGGGAACCTAGGGGATCACATGTTAGGGTATACAATTCTTCTACAAGTTATCCTTATTTGCTTTAATTTCCTTTTCATGATTATTGGATAAGTATTTAAGCCCCTAATTATACTTTCTCTTCTTAGTTAATGGTGGGAAGTGGAAGAACATGTCCCAACAACCAATTTGATAGGAAATGCGATTAGTTCCATATTAATATGACAGAGATTATTAAGGGATTAAAAGATGATTATTATTTTGGAAGACGTTCACTATTTTGGGGACCCTATATGATCGAGGTAAATAGATTACTACGGTATTTACATTGAGGAGTAAGGTTAACTTATATTTTAAAGAATCGATGAATTTAAGGTGGACTTATAGTAATTTAGGTTACTTATGGGAATGATTAACCTATCTTGGGTAAAATATGTTTAGGTTAGCTACTTTTGATATCAGATGTTAGGAGTGGTTGATGTTGTGTGGAGATGAACAATGAAGTTTATTTTGGAAGATTATGTTATCAAATCCTTCTTGTATTTGGGTTTCAATCTTAGTTTGGTTTATTTTGAGGAATTGTAACGACCATTATTTATGGAATGGCCTTTGATGAACTTTGATTAGTACCATGGAACTTTGAATATTTAAAAGTAGTTTTCATTCCTATGGGATTTTTTTTTGAAGAGTTGTTTTACCTTAACCTTTCTGTTTTTGGGATAATGTTTAATGATAGAAGAAATAGATAGTTAATCTTTTGTGGATTATGTGATTCTCTAGAAGATGATTCTTGTGTTTTGATGAGACCAAGTATTTTTGAATGCTCATCGTTTGGAGAAAAGATTAGTTTTGGTATAAACTTATTAAAGGATGAAACGCTACATGAAGGTAGGTATATTTCCTTATATTTTTGTTCTATGTAGTAAATGAATTCCTCAAAATTATGAAAAGAAACGTAAAACAAAATTTTTGTTGATTTACGTTTCCTACTAGGCAATCAAAGGCCATTTTCAAACATCATAAGTTTGGGATTTTCTCATGGTAAACTTTCTCCTAATCATGTTTTCTATCACCCTCCCCCAAAACGTGACCCTTTGTTTTTCTTCCATATCCATGTTTTCTTCCATAGAATCCCAGTATGCATTAACTCGGGTGACCTTTGTACATACCTTTATTTCTTTTAAAGTAATAGTGTTACTGACTCCTTTTTCGATGTGGTACTTTCAATGAAATTTCAAAACCCAATTTTAAAAATTGCAAGGATGCAATTTCTTAAGGGGGGAAGATTGTAACGACCTGAAATTTTGAATAAATCTTGTTTCCTAAATTTTGTGTGTTATTTTATTTTATTTTTGTACTCAACAAAAATTTTTCATTTGATAACATGAGTATAATTAAAATGAGACCGTTGGGTTTTGACTGTTATATGACCATTGGTCAATATGACCGCTGGAAACTAAACGTTTTCATTATTGTCTCTAAATAAAAGTAATCTGGGTTAATTAATATAGAAAGAAGATTCGATGGTCTCACCCAGTAGTCTTGGACTGATTGAAGCCCATCTAATAGAACTTGGTAAGAAGGTAGCACCACTGGGCTTTGCTCTGGATGAAACCCAAGCTAAACTTCATCATGTGAAGCTAGAACGGGATCGCCTTCGCGAGAAGTTCAAACTGATAGAAATTACTACTCGTGCGTTGTTGGATGAGCCTCCCTCGGATTCTCTCACCTTAACACACCTTACACTTAGGTCCTATGCTGGTGTGATAAGGGGCTTTGTAAGGATACTGTAACTGCCTTGTATAATCCTTTGTTTTAAATAAAATTGGGATTTCTTCTTATAATGATGTTTATGACTTTTCAAATGATCAGATAAATATAGTATGCATATTTTTGGTGAATTTTAGAGAAAGGATATTTTAAAAAATGTTTATGTAAACCTTAAATAATTAAAAATGTGTAATGATTTTCAAAAAATGGTCTATTACAATTATATTCAGTACGAAATTTAGAATCTAATAAGATCAACTTAATTTTTGATGAATAGTAAATTATGAATAGTGATTTTATGCTTAGGATTAGTAATGTGACCAAATGGATTAGTAATCTCACTTAAAGAAAGTATTAATATAATCTAGGCACCTTGATTAAGTAATGTGATTAAATAAAATGGTTAAATAACGGTTTCATAAATTATTATTCAAGTATTAGTTTTTTCAGGTGAATAGTGTTTTTAATTAAAAATTAAATTAAAAATATTTATAATATTATTTTTATAAAATGGATTTCATTTTTGAACTCAGATCATCGATATTATGTTAAGGTAAATTTTGGGGTTTTTTTTCTGAAAAAAATGAATTTTCGGTGAATAGTGTATTTATTTAAAAAATAAATTAAAAATATTTAGAAAATTATCTTTATAAAATGGAGTTCAATTTTGAAATCAGAGCATTGATATTTGGTTAAGGTGATATTTTGGGATTTTTCTGAGAAAGTTGAATTTTCAGTGAATAGTAAAAATACAGTTTTAGGGTTTCGGTATGTTTAATGACATCATAACCGTGTCATGATGATGTCATTAGATATTTTATGGGTTGGACGACCAAATGTGATTAATTATTTAATTGGGGGGGCCATGTGGCCTAACTTCCCGGGAAATATCTTGGGAGAGCACATGGTTTTGAGAAACCCACTAATGAGGTGTCCCTTGGCCATTAATGCCTTGTCCCCTCGCTTTCCCTATAAATACCAAGTCATTATCTCATCCTTTGGACTCCAAAATCATTCTCAACGAATTTCGGGTCTCCTTACCTCCCAAGGAGTCCTCCCAAGGTTCCCCCAAGCCCTCAAGGTCCAATCCTTTGAGTTTTAAGAGTTACGTTTTAAGGTAAGGGATCCGACCTCTCTCTTTCTTTTCAAGTAATCTCTTTTCTGTCATTTCTTTTATGCTCCATGATATTATGTTGAAGGATGTTATTTTATATTCATATTACTTTCCTTTTCATGTTAATATGATGAGAGGCCCCCTCTTTCTCTCATCATTTCATTTTAAGAAAGTTTAAGTGGTGTCGTTAGGCTGCCGAATGTTTTAAGGGATTCTTTCACCCTTCTCGTTTTCAAGATCTATTTTCATGTAAAGTCTTTCATGTTACTTTTTATTATGTTGGGGTATGATATCTAAATATATAATACTGATATTTTATGTTCATTTGATGAGAGACCCTATTTGATATCATCAATTCATTTTTGTTGAAGTTTTAAGTTGCGCCGTTAGGCTGTCGAATTTTTAAGTGGTTCTTTCACCCTTCTCATTTTCAAGTTCTACTTTCAGGTCAAGTATTTCAAGTTCTTTTTTATTATGTTGGGGTATGATATCTATATCTATCATACTGAACTTTTATTTTCATATGATGAGAGAACCTATATGATCTCGTCAATTCATTTTTGTTGAAGTTTAAGTGACGCCGTTAGGCTGCCGAATTTTTAAGGGATTCTTTCACCCTTCTCATTCTTTTCAAAGTTCTACTTTCATGTCAAGTCTTTAAAGTACCTTTTTAATTATGTTGGGGTATGATATCTATATCTATCATACTGAACTCTTATGTTCACATGATTAGAGACCCTATTTGATCTTTTCAAATCATTTTTGTTGAAGTTTAAGTAACGTCGTTAGGCTGCCGAACTTTCATAAGAGAAATATAATTTTTTTCTTCCTTTCATGTTTTTAATTTCAAATGGTATGTCCTTAAAATTTCATTAACATGTTCATATATCTTTCTTATTCTGTCCCTCTACTGTTTTATGGTCATTTATGAATGTTTTACCCATGTCCCCTCTCTTTTCAATGTTTTCTAAAAACCCGAAACATACCCGTTATGCTGTAGAATTTTCGTCTCAAAATTCCACTCTCTTTCCTCAAAATTATTTTATGTTATAAAGTGAATACTCAAAGCTCTTATTTCTACAGGTTTATTCACATATATATCAAAATTTTCTATTTTAAATTATGGGATTTACATACATTAGACCCACTCTCCCCTTCGGTGGGTTTAAAGTGACGTAAAGATCATGTCTTTAAAGCAGTTTTTCTCTAAAAACGTTATGATTATGAAATGAAACCCATTTATTTTATGATATATGGGTTATTTATGACATTTTTTATGATGATATATGTGGCTCACATGGTAATATAGTCAAATTTAAGGGTCCACCCTGATAGCGCACTAATGCATTGGGTAATCATGTAACCACTAGAGATTACAATTTTCACGATATCTTGGTGAATAACCTTGGTAATTTTCAAATGACACCTTGTGGATGGACCTTGGTGATATTTTCATGATTGTCTATGTTAAATTATGTGTCCACATCTTAATGTTATGAAAAAATGTTATTTTTATTATGATATGCCACATGATTTCTTTCTCATGCCTTAAAGTTCTTTTTCATGACATAGTTGATGTATCTCAAGTTCACATGTTAAATGTTTCTCTTTTTCCCTTACTGGGCCTTCTGCTCACACTTTATTTTTATGTATGTCCCTTGGTTATTAGATGCAATAAAGAACCTAGGATGAACTTAAGGAGAATCCTTTCAAGTGTTTAAGAAGATTTTTTTATGTTGTTTTCATGTATTATGTTCCTGGTTTCCAAGACACTAAACCTTAAAGATCCTCAGTTTTGTGTAATGTAATGAAAGTTTATGTTATAAAAAGGTGGGATGTTATAGTCATATAGTGTGTGGGGGTCCCACCCTAAATATGATACATATAATTTGTTGAAACCCTAGTTACCACCCCTAGGGCCAGACACACCATGTGTTTTCAAACTACATGGTGTGTAGTTAATATTTTTCATAAATCCATATCCAGTCTACCCACATTCAATATAGTCATTTATACAAAAATATAACCTCCACACTGACCTTAATTTGGGGTATCTAGTCTGAATATATCATTTCTAGCTATATGGTGGCTTAAAATGGGTTCTTTCAGTCTTTAGAGGTTCTTCGTACATCCCACATGCCTTCGATTCATACTCTGTCAATGGTTTTATCTATGATCATCAAAAAGATCACCCACATTCTACAAACAACAATTATTTATACTTGATTCATTGATCTATCAATCGTGCATCATTTTGTAATGATTTATATTTTCTGATCAAGAATGGTGACACCCAACAACATCGAACTAAGACCACAGGGTCAAAAATATGAAGGATGTAAAGAAATTGATAGAACAAAGAAGAAGAACAAATTTTTATATATCGTTTCCAAGATTTCTTGGAAAATGATCAATAAAGGGAATACCTAGGCTCATAAAACCAACAAATAACCAATTTAAATGAGTATATAAGCACATAAAAATGCCACAATTGCCATAGATGAAAAGGGGGTATTGATCTGCTTGAAAAATTTAATCAAATTGGTAATAATCAACAAATTGAAGATTCTTACCATGATAGTGGATCATTCTTCATCATATAATTCTCTTTATAATGATTGAAGGAAGTCATTGAATTCATTGTTACCAATTATAATCTAATACTTGTTTTTTGATCGTTGGATTCAATTCTCCAATGGAAGGACAGCAGGAAGAAGTTCTTGAAGGTCTAAGGAATATGAGGCCGAGACTAGGAAATTCACTGTAATGATAAATTTATTGGTGATTTTGTTAGGTTAAATGAATGAATGAATGAATTAAAATAATAAAATTAATCCACTAAACATATAACCAATGGATTCTTTATCTGAACACCCTGTTCCAACCAATTTTAGGTCATGCCTATTGCCTGTGATAATGACTAACTGAATAATTCAAGAAGGGGTGAATTGAGTTCTTAAAATATTTCTTTAAAATACCAACCACCATCTTCAAGGAATTCATGTATTATTTTACTTTATTGGAATATATTTAGTGGAAAATTAAAATACAGAGAAAAGATATGGAACCCAGAGTTTTATAGTGTTTCAGGGAACATAAGAACCCTACTCCAATCTAACAATGCACTAATCCGTGAGCATGGCGATTTTCACTAAACATCCCTTTTACTAGGGGATCCCAATTGAGTACAAGAATATGTCAAATAATACAAATGTCTAATATATTTCAACTGGTCCCTTCCTTCATAAGAACTATCCTCATTCTTAACCACACTCATACATTGAGTGAAATTAGAGTATGAAAGATACAATGTTTTATAATAATTTATTGCACATAGTTGTAATCAACAACTAACAATATATAAAGATTTGTCCTAAGAAAAAATAATCATCAAGCATAGTTTGGGATGATCATCATTGAAACTATTGAGGTAGAAAATCTTATCACCTAAAGTATGTATTTTAAATATTTATAGATCTTCAAAGTAGTATAGGTTAAAAATTATTTCATTATCTTAAAATTTTTTGTTCGATACATACATATATGTTTTTATTGTTTCCAAATGTTCATTTTATATTATTTTTTGAACTTGGGAAAAGGATAATTGTAATAGATGAAATATATATATAGATATTTTGATAAGATGGTCTAAGAAGAGCATATATCCATTTATTACAAATATGGAATTACTTTTTTGACTGCAATGTTATTGATTTTCTCATTCTCTGAATTTTCTTATATGAAGTTTGTCTTGTAACGATTGATCTTTCCTTAAACTGATAATATTATTTATGACTAACTAAAAAGGTATGAAATGACTTATCAATATATTAATAAGGATAATGATGACAATATATACTAAAAAATACTCAAAGGATATCATCTTATCCTACCGTTCACCGTTAGATATCCTTACCAAAGAAATTTGACATCATAACATAATCAGACTTCTTCATATCATAAGATAATTTTCTAGCATAGGATAATGTTTTAAGGACATGGAATTACATTTTATTCATCTTCTTCTTACTATTAATTTTCCTTAAATTAATAAATTCATTTCATATTTTAATTTCTAACTTCAATTCCCTCAGAGATAGTAAGAAAAAATATTACATTATAGTTTCTGATTCTCAGTAAATAAAAATTTTCCTTTTACTACATAAGATAGAATCCTTGTTTAACAAAAAATACTAGAGAAAATAGAATAACTTGAATACAATATTAAGAACTTAAAAAACATTCCATAATAAGAGTAGGGATTTTTTGAATCATCAAAACAAATATAATGGAGATGTATTGGAATAATAAACCTAAAAAAATCTCCACCTTTTTGATGATCACGTATCCCCTGAAATCGAAAAACAAATGTCTCCATTTAAAATTAGATATAATTTTAAAATACAAGTGAAATTTTGTATTTTCCTTTTCATATACCCCTTTATATGATATAAAAAATTAGTGTAATGATGAAAAAAAATCTTTTATTACACATAGATATTGGTTAATAATAATTAGTTAATTTTCATAGTAGAATAAAATAGTAAGTATCTAAAAATTGAATTGAAATTTTAATTTATAGATATAATCTTGCTAATAATAAAGTATTAACAATGAGAAACATCTTATAAAACGTATATAAATGTAAATGTGGTAAAATAATTGCATAAACATTCATGGAAATGTTTAGAGTAAATCAATGAAGATTTTTAAAACTATTGAAAATATTTCAAATTCCTTAAAAATTAGCATGATTCAATTGTTTTAAAGTCCCAAACATTGTGAAAAAATATCAAGGAAGTAGAATAAATAGATTTAATGGAAATGTCTTTTAGGAGGTGGTTTATTGAAGGAGATGGGTTTTTTGTGAGTTAACAAAGACAATGGAAGAGGAGTGTCATATATTGCACCAAAAAATATTCTAACATTAGTGATGAAGATCCAAGACCTGTACGATCATCACAAACAACCCTGACTAGTGTGTATTAAATGTCAAGGGTAGCTAGATGTTATATTGCCATATCAAAGCTATATGCATGTGTAAAGGGTAATTTGAATGGAGTTTTTGGGAAAGAAGAAAATTTACCTATGTAAAACCAATGGAGTTCCTAGGATTGATATATGGATAGATAATATATTTCTTTTAGGTGTTGAGAGGTATTCTAATATCAATCAGAGATTTCAGGTCTAGGAATCCTTTTTCCATGAATCTAACAGATTGCATCCAAAAACAAATCAATTCATCTCACTAAGTCATTTTTTTATGTCTAAAATTATTATAAATCTATTCCATATCCTTTTATTTAAAATTATAATAATGTTATGGTGATCCCCTTTCTTTACACAACTATATATTAGGTTCTTCAAAACATCCTCAAGATTATCAAACATCAGGATGATAGATGTAATTTCCTTTTTTAGGGCTCAACTCTATCATGGGATTTTTCAAAATCATCAATCTCAACTTCATCATCATTTGAATAACATTGTTCAAGGTTGTTCATAAATATTTTATAAATATCATCAATCCTTTTCTCAATTTCATCATAGTTATTCATAAAGTCCATAGTCATATTTTCTAGAAGTGTAACAATGAAGCTTGTGTTGTTATTCACATTCAATGAGGTTTCCTGAGATTATAAAATCCATTTTATAATCATAGAACAAAACTATTTGGTTGATATATCAACAATTACAACATCTTCTTTTCTCGCAATTGTAAATCTTTCAAATTTATCAACAATAAATTTCTAAAAACCTTGATATACATCTATTGTAACAATTTAACACCGAAGTGAATTGGAAGTTGTAGTAATTGAGTCAACATCTTGTGATAGTTCCATGATTCTTGAAAAATCATATGAACCAAGAATGATTTCAGCAGTATGTCATTCTGAACATTTTTCAAAAACAAATTGTAACAAATAATTAATTTCTTGAACATCATTCTTAGAGGCAATCTATGCATAGAGGGTTCATTAATGATGTTGTACTTTAGAAACATAAAATTTTAAAATCTCAACATATGTGGATAACCTAGAAATGGTTCTTTCAAATCCTAGTAACTCTTTATTCTAAATACCTTGCGGAATTGGGTAATCCCTATACTAGTGAAATTTTATTCTCTTTTCTTGAAATGGTTGATTTTTATTGGCATATTTTACATAATACTCATAAAGGGATTAATGAGAATATATTTTTATAGTTCTTGATTTGTCCATTATTTCCATAACTTGAGAGTGATACAGAACTAAAATTAGAGATAGTCTTATCTGTATAGATATAGACTTGTCTTGTCTAATGGAAAAAATTTAGGTGATAGCTATTGGTATCCATTATTTTTTATTTTTTATTGGTGAAGAGAAGGAATGAATAAGTTAGATTTCATGATCAATAACATGAGAGGTTTATGGAATACTAATCCAAAATCTCATTCTCAATAAAATATCTTATTCTTATTTATCAAATCATTTCCTAGTCTCAGACTGATGAGACTATTATTTTATAATTATAAGAGTTTTATCAAAATTTGAACATTTCCCATGAATATGAGTAGGGTAAAGTTCAAGCATTAAACATTAGGGAATCAAAATTTTCAGAGATAAGTCTCCATGTAATCCACTCTTATATTAAACAATTTGATTTTGAGTCATCAAACCATGAAATTTAGTTGCATCATTATCAACAAAGATAACTAAAACATATTTGAAAGATTAAGGTAAGGATTTTTCAATAATAATAAAAGTTTAGGGAAATTTTATAAATGTGGAACATATATCTAATAATATATCATTCTATGTTAATAGTTTTTCCATGAATAAATAGAAAAATTAAAGAAACATCTTCAATGATATTTTTTAAAAATCACCATTTATCTATGCAATTACATACTGAATAAACTTCACCAGTAGCTATTTTTCTTGTTCAAGAGTCTTTACTTGATTCTTCTCTAGAACAGTAGTTCTAAATAGTGACTTCATGATTTACACATGAGAAAAAAATTCTATAAAATATAGATAGGTGTAAAATAATTGATAACCTTCCTAAGGGAATTTCAACATTTCATTGAGATTTACTGATGTAAGGGATTGCTTTTTCGTGTTGAATGTTGCAATGGTTGTGTCCTCATATTGACTGAAAAGATAATTTAAAGACTTGTATAACTCATGAGATTATTTTTTACAAACTATAGGGGTTTACGATGCATCGAACATTTATTCCCAACCTTGATGATCTATAACTTTTATCAACAGCATATTAGTTATGGGTAACCACATGAAATTGATGTCACTACCACTCAATAATTTCCTTGATGACTTCTATCATTTTATCCTTCTGGATGATCCACCATCATCTCCAATGGCTTTTTCTATTTTTAGATGTTTTATGGATTGGATGTTTAAGAGGGCTAGGGTTAAAGGGGTTCATGCAAAGAGAAATAGGTGTTCAATGGGTTTGAGATTCGTTCTTCACATAGTGTTGATACTCAATATTTTTTCCTATTTTTCTGTGATAAACAAGGGATTACATAGTAATTTTAGAGTATTTATTATAATGTCTAGGTGATAAAGCCAAATATTTGTGATAATTACTTGAAACAGTGGAGTATAAAAAAATTAAATAAATATAATAAGATTCTCATATTATTATTTAAAAATATAAAATATTAATTTTTAAAATTAAACATAACAAATTCATATTTAATAAACTCAAATATTTCAGCAGAAAATGGTATAATAAAGATATAATCTAGTTTTTTTATTTCAAAAAAATAAAAAGGGATATAACCTATTTCTACACGATCCCTTAAAAAATTATGTCGTAAGACAACTTTTTTTGTTCTTGAATGATTTATCATATTTTTTTAGATGTTGATATAACTAATGTTATCAGATATTATTTGAACATGATTAAAATTAAATCCATAATACATCCAAGTTTGTTTAACCCACAATAACTATTCAGAAAAACTTCCATAAAAATGTATTCATCTTTGGTAGTTGATAGTGCTACAAAATGTTTCTCTTTTACATGACCGAGATAGAATATATTTTCCAAGAAAATGATTGGTTCCCGATGAGCTTTTCCTATCAAATAAAAATCCTACAATGTCGACATATGATATTGAAATTAAATTAAAATATGTTTCTCTAAAAAAAGGTAATGAGGTATGGTTCCTTTAAAATATCCTAAAATTATTTTCAAAACATTTAAAAGTGATTCTTTTGGATTATATTGGAATATTTCATGTTTTATATTGGGGACCATTGGTGTTGAGTGGGTCGTAATGTTTTCATGTACAAACCTCTTATATAACTCAATTATGAATTTTATTTAATTTAAAACATTTCTGTAAACTATTTAATAAAATTTAAATCCTATAAAATCTTTTATTTCTCCTATCATGCTCATTTAGAATTATTTTTGAATAATTTTTTGTAAATCTTTACAAATTTTTTTATTTTTTTAGCCGGAGATAACATCATCTACATATATTTGAACAAGTAAAATATCAGAATTTTTTTCCTAAATAGGGTAGGATCTATTATTCCTATTGTAAAACCATTTGATCAAATAAATGATCTTAATATTTCATAGCATGCCCTTGGATATTGTTTAATTACATATAGATATTTGATATGTTTAAAAATAGAATTTTGAAAATGTGGAACTTCAAAACCAGGTTGTTGTTCTAAATAAACTTCCTCTATTAAAATACCATTTCAAAAATATATATTTTACATCCATTTAATTTAATTTAAAATTTATATAGGACGAATATTCTGAAAGAATTATAATGTATTGAAATATAAATATGTGTAAAATATTTCCTCATAATCTATTCATTTATCTTGATTTTATCATTTGTCAACCAATCTAGTTTTATTCCTAGTTATTACACCATAGTCAACTTGATTATTTCTAAAAACCCATTTTTTCCAATTAAATACTGGCTTGAGGGTATTTCAACTAATTCTCATACATTGTTTCTTTTAATAAAAATTAGTTCTTCCAATATGTTAAAAAATCAACATTCATCTAATAAGGATTCTTTTACAGATTTAGGTTCTAATTATGGTATAAATGAAGGGAATTCTACTAAATTTCCAAAATTTATTCGAGTCCTTAATCATTCATCCAGGTTTCCTATAATTATTTCTAAAGTTTGGCCTTTAAGGTTTCTCATTGTTCTAGGAAAAACACTTTCTATTCATCTAGTGTCTTCCCTCATTGGATATGGTTTAAAGTAATTGAGTTCCAAATCATCATCCTTAATGTCATGAAAATATGTTTAAGTCTCATATTTTTTACTGAATTATTCCAATGATCAATTTGAATAATTTTTTGACTAAAAGGATAAATTTCATAAAAATTTCACATGAGTTGATTCATCAATAATCTTGGACATTTTATTTAAAACTTTAAATGCTTTGGAAGTTGTAGAGTAACCTCGGAAGATACCTCCATCAGCTTTTGGATCAAACTTTACAAGATTATCTGTTCTATTCAATATGTAAACATTGAATCCAAATACATTAAAAAATCCTACCTTTGGAGTTATATTCTTCCACAAATCATATGGTGTTTTATTTAAAATATGTCCTATCAGTATTCTGTTAATTATATAACATGATGTGTTAAAATATTTATCCCAAAAATGAGTGGGCATGTTATATTCACCTAACATAGTCCTATAAATTTCTATCAAAGTCCTATTTCTCCTTTCAACAACACCATTTTTTTGAGGTGTCTTGGGGGTATAGAATGTTTATTTTATTGATTTCATAGAGAAATAAGAATTAAATTCATGATTCTCAGCCTCACTTCCATGATCACTTCTCAAAGATAAAATTTTGACATCCTTTTAATTATTTACGAGTATAAAAAAGTCAATAAACAGAGAACATGATTTACTTTTAGGTCATAAAAATTTAACCCATGTATATCTTGAAAAATAATCAAATAGTGCATAAACAATACATAATAGAGATAATTTCATTACAAGTTAATCTGAAAAATTCCAAGTGGATAATTTCATGAGGTATAGAAATCGAAACCTATTCAATTGACTTTAAATATTACATATGTTTCTTTCCCATTTCTCATATATCAAAAAATTTCTTTTTGTTCAATCTATGATCAGGAAAGTCAGAAACCAAATGATTTTTGTAAAGTTTCATCATTGAATGAAGATTTCATTGTCTAATACTTTTATACTAGATCTATGATACATAATATTTATTATTTAAAATATTTAATTTCATTAAAATAGATTAGATCTAATGTGTAAACATTTTCTGTTCTGGGTGCTTTAAATTTTAGACATGTAGTTTAAAAAAAAAAGTTTTCATTATTTAAAAAATCAACAGAGAATCCATCATAAAATATTTTAGAAATACTAATTGGGTTTTTTTCAAGCCTTAAACATAAATTAAATTGTTCATAATGTTAGAATTTTTATCTCCAACTGATCCAATCCCTACAATTTTTCACATTTAATTATCCACAAACATGACATACCCTCCATATAATTTGGATAAAGAATGAAATTTAAAGTAATATCCAATCATATATTTTGAATTGCCACTATACATGAAAAGTTTTGTATTGTTGTTCATACAGCTAGTTTCCTGTGATGAAAAATGTGACAACATAATTGTTTGGTACCCAAATTCTCATAGGCCCATATATGTTATGTATAAAATATTTACACATTCATACATTCTAATATTTTTTTAAATTTGTTGTTTGTTTTAAATAATAATTTGAAAGAATTTTTATTAATTCCACTAATTTTAGGATTTTTAAAATCATATATATTTTCATAGTGTACTACTTCGCTACAATTTAAACAAGTAACTTTCAGAAGATATTTATTTTTTTAATAGGAAATAAAATAATTTTTGTAATGTTTGGATTTTTTTCCTTTTCTTCTAATTCCAAATTTTAAATTTTTAGGTTGATTTAGACAAAGAATTTTGGTTTAAGTAGTCTTCTATTTTTTTTAAAAAAAACTTTAACCATGTTTAAATTTTTTTTCTTACTTCTGATGTTTTTTCAGTATTTTGAATTTTTCGGGATTCAAAATAGTAGATTTTTTCAGCTGATATTTTAGTTATGAAATATGATTATTTTGATTTTCTTCCCCTCCAATGAATTTATTATATGAATTTTAAAAGAATATTTTTTATGTTTTAATACTTATTATTAAATATGGTGCAATATACATTTGGTTCATTGTATGAGAAAGCATCATTTTCTAAACCATGCTCTGAGTAGTAAAAATGTAACTCATCCAATTGCACCATAAATTATATGTTGGACTTTTTATTTATAGCTTCAACTTCTAATTATTATGATGATAATTAAATAGAATATTCATAATAAATCCTTGTATACTTCATATCTTTACACTACTTGTTTTATCTAGCTTCATGAAATATTTTTTTGTGTGTTCTTTTCTTCTTTGATTCTCAAAAATGTTGGTCTTGATGTTTCCTGCTTTTTTGCATGCCTAACATCTCAACTATTTAGAGTTGTTGCTGTGTTTTTTTTGCTTGTTTAAATGTATTATGATTCCTCGTATATTGTTATATATATTTTCAAACATCATGAAAATTGAGATTCTCATCATTTGATTCATGTTTTCATGAGTAGTCTTACACATCAGATTTATTAGAAATTTGTTCACTTTTTCACTTTTTGTAATCTTTTTAAGTAGAGGATTTCAAGGAATTGTTTAAAATTTTTATTATTTTGGGATTCTAATTTGTAGTTTTCATTTTTGCTTCATACATCACAAGAGTTCCAATAATATACATTTATCATGAAATCTGTTACCTTATTATATTGTCTGATAATGGATAAGATTCCACTCCACTTTGCTGGAAATTTTTTGGCAACTTTTAATGCTAGTTTAGGCTCATTGATAGGTGTTCCTAGTGTAGTAATGTTACTCAAGATCTCATTGAGTCTTCCAATAATTTGATTAATACTCTATCCTTTATCAATATTGAATGTATCGAATTTGATCTTGGTTGTATGATACCTAGGATCTTTTACATTGTCAGTACCATCATATGATAATACTATAATATTCCACATTTCCTATGATTTCTTACATTGTTAGACTCATTTAAAATCATCATGTCCTAATTTTTAGATGACATCATTCATATATTTGGAATTTAGATCATAATTGGCTTCAACTATAGCATTTCAATTTTTCGGTTCAGTCTTATAAATTTTATAGGGATTAACTTCTTTGATATATAATTTTATACATAGATTATTTAGATAAATGGCCTTGTGTTCTTTCCAACAACCATACTTTTCACTATTGAAGTATGCAGCTCTAACCATTTACAAACTATATCCGTTATCATCCATAACATCTATTTGATGATAGATCATTAAACATAAAATTTATATAGTTGAGAACATGAATGCCACTTGCTCTGATAACAGTTGTTGTCCCAGAAAATTACTAACTGAATATCTCAAGAGGGGGTGAATTTAGTTCTAAAAATTTTCTTTGAAATACAGAATATGCTATTTGAATTATGCACATCCAATTTTCTTTCTTAAGAATATATGCAGTAGAAAATTAAAATTTATATAAAGTAAATTTAATATAGGGGTTTGTAGTATTTTAGGGAAAAAATACCCTAATCAAATCCACCAAATCATTATTCCTTAATCTTGGTAACTATTAATAAACAACCCTTTTATTGGGAGCTCGTAGATGAGTATAACAAGTTTTCACTTAATACAAATTTCCAACAGATTTCAACCAGGATATCCCTTTAAAAGCTTATTCTAGGTCCTAACCACACTCATACACAAAGTGATTACATAGTATAAAAGATACAATGTTTTAGAAATGTTTGGAGCATACATTTTTAATCAACCACTTATAGTAGATAAAGATTCATCTTGAGAAAAGATAAACTTCTAGCATTGATCAGGATGATCATAAGTGAAACTGATGAGAATAATAAGCTCAGAACTTGATGTATGGATTTTCAATATCTATATATATTTAGTTTTATATAAGAGAATCCATATTTTATTCTCTTCACATTCTTTTTTCTATACATACATACATGTTTTCTTTATGGGATTCAATATATGGATCATCCTATTTACTATTATGTAAAATGAAAAGGTACATTTTATCATTCCCTATGATGGAAATTGTAACAACATCTCTTCAAGAAAACTGTTCACCCATAAGGCATTTTTTCTAATGAGACTTTGGGAGACTAATGCTATAAACATCTTATAGGTAACCAGTAAAAAATTAAATAGATTCTTCAACAATATATGATTCTACAATACAACTATTTTTATAACTTCTATTCTTAAAATACCCTTTTAAAATATTCATATATCATTCAATGGGGTACAACCAACCGTAATGGAAAGGACCACATAATTGAACCTCAATAACCAGGCAGGCCATTAACTCCGCCATTATATTAAGAATATATATAATTCACATAATATGACTAAAACATCCTTATTCATGATTGGAAACATCCTCAGGTATATAAAATTATTGCATATGGATTTTAAAAATAAGTTGATTGTGGTTAATGTATGTTATATATTTTTAAGTTGAATTAAGCATAATGCGATGGGCATCAAATCTTGCATCAAAACCAGACAGTTTTTTTATTAAGTTCTATATAACATCCAATTAGTAATTGAAACAACATTATTTATATTTTATGAATACACCTCAATAACTTTTATTCCATTAAGTAAAATGAAAAAAATGAAAATTTTCTTATCTGGATAGATTTTAAGTTGTTGGAGTAACAAAATTCCACTTTTTACCACTCACTAGTGATAACTGTTAAATTATGTTCATTTTAATCATGTCTAACATATCCTTCATGTCATATTTTTTTATGAACATTTATTAAAATTATAATAAAACTATTAAATGTTTTTATAAATGCATGAAATCAAGATAATGTATGGTATACAAACAATTACAGTATGGTAATTTAAATAAAATTGGTCTCTTCTTCCTACAGGGTTTATTTGGTTTTTGGAAAATGGATTACTGAAAAAAGTGTTAATGCCTTTTACATTATCAAACAGCTGATCACCTGTTAGTGGATATGGTATAATACCTTTTTCAATATTTCCATTTAATTTTTTCTTTTAGGATTGGTATTTATGATGTTAAGGTAAAAAATTCTGATTTCCTAAAAATAAAGCCTTTCAGGACTTTTTTCAACTACACTTAGTTTGTATATTCTTCCCCAATGGGACACCCTAACATTCCTTTAATGCTATAGCCTATAAAAGTTCCATAATCAATAATGTCATTTATCATCTAATACACCATGGAACTAAATTTTACTTATACATTTCTATGAGAACCATATATTATAACACTTTTATCCCACATAAATTTCATATCTTTGTTCAATGGAACCATATAGACATAAAAATAATTACCTTGTTGTTTTGGTCTATATGTATGTAGGGACAACATAATGTATTTATGCTTCATACATAACCATAAAGGAAAGTAATAATTTATCGATATAACTACACAAGTACAGTGAATACTAATATATTGTTGGAGCCAAAATTTGGGAAGAACAAAAAAAACAAACATGAAACCCTTAGTGTCTGCCTCGTGAAACTCATTCACGGAGCCCCACAACACTACGGCCAGCACAAAGATCCTCTTTCATGAAGCCGCCATGGAGTGAGGAGGCGGGATGCTCTGTGAACACTTGTGACATTCATGGACCCACCGATGAGCAAGGAGGCAGGATCCTCTGTCAAACACTGTGACATTCATGAAACCACCGTAGAGCAAGGGGGAGGGATCCTCAGTGAACCCTTGTGACGTTTGCAAAACCGACGCGAAGCGAGGTTGCGGGATGCTCTGTAAATCCCTCTGGTGTTCCCAAACTCGCTGCGGGGCAAGCTCTGTCTTCATGCTGAGGGATCTCTGCTTCACGGATCCTTTTTCCTATAAATATCAGGCTCCCCTCAAGACCAAAGGATAGATCCTTCAATCTTTCACCATCCAGGATCCCATATCACAAAGAAATTGCTTCTCTGTGAATCATGAGCTTTTCAAGATACTTTCTCATTGCAAAGTTTCATCCCCTTTGAATGAATTCCGCCCCTCCTCAAAGATGGGTTCCCTTCACAGAGCCCACGGGCCTCTTTGAAGGAATGAGATCCCCAAAGGGACTTAGGTCTTCACAGAGCACTTATGATTCATGAAGTACCCTTCATGCACTTGTGAGCTTCATGCTATTGAAGGGTCACTATGCTTTCCAAAGCACATTTCTTCACACTTCTATACTTCTCAAGGCACCCATTCTTCGTGAAGCAGTGCTACAGGAATGCCTTTCCACTTCACAAAGAACGTTGCATATGCACCTATGACCTTTCCCTAGGCTTGGCTACTTCACTTTGAAAAGCACACTCCTTCGTGAATCCCATCCACCGTATAGAGCACCATAGCTTCACAAGGATTCTACCTAGGAACCCTTCTACTCTGCAACTCATTTTCCCATATGTCCCTTCAGGTTTTCATGAATCAATTTCAAGGCCCCTTGGGTGGTGCTTCCCGTTTCATTTCTTTGCCTCAAGCTTCTTCTCATAGGCACGCTAATTGCTATTGCTTTTTCACATAGCTACGCAAACATTCACCCATAAAAGGATCACTCCATAACACCCACTCTTCACAACATTACTGATGCATTCCCTTCCCCAAAGGGCAGGAGGTATCATTTATTTAAGTACTAGGGTTGAGGAGTGAACCCACCTCATCTGATCTATAGGACGTTAATCTTCCAAGCACCATCGTCCTCAGCACATGATGTTAAACAGTGGCCTCTCCCTGTGTATTACATGTGGGGTGCTTCATCTCAGACCATCTATATGCCCACAAGTCTCCACGGAAGTGAGATCATTCATCACATGGAATGAGGTACTCTTTATCGGAGTGGCGTCTCTCCACTGAGAAAGGGGAACCACCTTGGTGTAAGCCCCCTGGATTTCCTTTTTCGAGGTAGCATCCCTGGTCCTCCTCTCTTCCTGGGTGCCAAATCTTTTTGGGCTTTGACCCCACCCAGTCCTCCATACTAGAGTAATTCCCAATCTACATCACCCTAGGCTGCGGACCACACGTAAGACCATGTTTCCTCTTTGGGTTGTAAAAAAACGTAAGCCCTTGTTTCCTATTTGGGATGCTAACCACGTGTAAGCCCCCCATTCCACTTCCCATTGATGTACCTTTCACGACGTGATCGACAGTCCTTTGCTACCTCTTGTTTCTCACACTGATCATGACTCACGTGTACTTAGAGTAAGCATTGACTATGACATCTTTTCTGGGTATCCAAGAGTGTAAGGCCCAATCCCCACCTGAACTATGTGGACTTTGATCCTTGCAATGGCAATGTACGTAGGAAGCCTCCCTCGGGTTCAAACCCACCATCCATTGGTTCCAAACCCCTCCACGTCAGTTCCCACTCCACCAGAACTACGTGGAAATTGATACTTGATAGTGCAAGGTAGGTAGAAAGCCTCCCTGAGGTTAAAGCCCACCATACATTGGTCCTGACCATCTTCACATTAGTTCACCACACTCACTTGAACTACATGGACTTTGATCCTTTCTATGGCAAGGTACGTAGGAAGCCTCCCTGAGGTTCAATCCCAATACCCATTGCTCCTGAACATCTTTACGTCGGTTCTCCACAATCACTGGAACTACGTGGACATTGTTCTTTTCCAGGGCAAGGTATGTAAGAAGCCTCCATAAGATACAATCCCACCATCCATTGGTCCCAACCATCTTCACGTCGGTTCACAACACTAACCTGAATAATGTGGACTTTGATCCTTGACATGGAAAGGTATGTAGGAAGCCTCACTGAGGTTCAAGACAAACACCCATTGGTCCCGACCACTTCACGCCAGTCCACCTCGGTCCTGTATGACGATAAATTGTATGCCCCCCTTTTCATCCTGCGAGACGTTAAACCGTACCCGTTTGAACTATGTGGGATTTGATCCTTGTATACTAGACAAGGTACGTAGGAAGCCTCTCTATGGTTCAACCCCATCCAGTGGTAAGCTATTCCAACCCCCATCAAGTGGTAAGTTGTTTCGACCCCCATCCAGCGGTAAGCCATTGAAACCCCATCTAGGAGTAAGTCGTTGTGACCTTCACCTAGCATTAAGTCGTTGTCATCAACATTCGGCGGTAAGCCATTGAAGTCCCCGATTGACGGTAAGACATCTTCAGATGAACTACATTGACATTGATAACTTATCATGGGGATACGTAGGAATACTCCCCGTGGTTCAAGATCATCACCCATGTATCATCCTGATCTCTCCCTCGAGACCATGTGTTTCGGGAAAGTCATGACCCAACCTTGAGTTTTAATCTCCTCCAGATACCATCTATACGTCCATTCTTACGGGTTTCCTCCTCTACTGTCCCACCATCCCGAACTATGTTTACTTTGATTCCCTACCATGGGGATATATAGGAGGTCTCTTTGAGGCTCAAGGCCAACATCACAGTCACCCTCGAGTCGACTCCATCTCATTCTCCATCCACCGCACTTGAACTTACATTATCCATCATGATTCTTACCCAGGACACCACATATCGGTGGGATCATGCCACCTCAATACCCATTCCCTTTAATAACAATCGGGTAGTTAACCATGCATTAGCACCAGCATCGGTGTTCCCTCTATGGGTTCAACCCTTCTAATCCACTCTAGTCAGTGTTCCGATCAGTCTGATCCGTCTCTGAAAGATGTTAAAATCATGACATACCCTGTCTTAAACATAGGAAGCTAGGTGAACCCTTAGATACATTCCTATGGCATATAATTCCCCACATTCGATGTGGGATGCCTCGGGATTTCGTGCCTCAAGAATCCCTATAATAAGGCAAATAAACCCAGACACGCTAGTGTTCCAGCATCCAGACATGCCAGTGATGTCCAACATGACTACTCCTCAGACCGAAGGTTGCTTCCCTCACCAAAACCCTGGGAATGTTATGACAGAAGTAGTGTAATTAACTGGCATCCATAAAGACATGGCACTGGGAAGAGTTTCACGAACAACGTCTTAATCTATAATAGAGACTCCGACTAGGTAATGAGTTCTGAGGATGAATCCACGGAAGGAATAACTAAAATCCCATCATCCCGTTTCGATTAAGGATCAGACGTCCCTGAATAAGAGATGGATGCCTCCTGCCATTGGAAAGCGAGAATTTGGGGAAACAGCTATGTGCCCTCCACAGATGGACGCACTAACCCCGATAAAAGCATCAGAAATATAAATGGTGAACCCGATATGAAGTTCTTCTCCTCAACGTAGAGATTAAAAGTATTCGAGACATCCATGGATAAGTGTGTCACTAGATCTAGTTATACGGTGTAGGGTCCCACCAAGAAAATTGCAGGCCTGGCATGAAATTCACCAAAAGATGGGGTATTTAAAACATTGGACATCCTAATTTGCGATGTTGTCAGTGTGGATCCATCTGAATAGCCATGGAAGATATAATGGAATTGGGGCACTGGTCGTCGATTCATTTCATTTCAGAACTAATTGGTTCATCTCCCTGCTTTTCTCGAACCAAGCTGCTATAAGAATTCGATCATCGGTCGTCCATGGGAACAGGGGTAGGGGAAATGCCAATTCGGTAGTCCCACATGGCTCTATATCTTTTTCAACAATCTCTGCATCAACAAACGTCGGGCACCCACGCCCCATATCCCTACCTGAATTCATTCAGTGGAGGGTGATCAACGACCTTGTACACCGATTTGAGGGGGAGGGGATTATCCCGAATCAGGATATATACCACCAAGATCTAGAGGATTCTGTTCCTCATCACCAAATCCTCCCACAAGGGTTGTGTAGGGAGACACTTCTCCTCACTCCAACGTACAATAATTTTGGGAACCTCTCCCTAGAACACTTCAATTACTCTCTCTCGTATGCCGATGATTTAGGGGATGTTTGGGCCTTCTTGGTTAGGATCCTGTTTCATGGGCCCCCAAGGAGGGATCCCAATAGGTCACACCAGCACTTCCATCTTTTCCCATGAGTCGGGGAGAAGGTAACCCATGCGTCTGCACAACTGGCCCCGGACCGGCAGACCCGACGCCAGTGTCGGGCACAGGCTGAGGAGGACGCCCACCAAGTGGAATCAATATCAACAACTACTCTGACTGCTACCACCATTGATGTATATCATCACACCCTATGTATGATGAGTAGGGTGACTCATATACACGGACCGGATCGAGGCCCCAACCGGCCCACAGGTTGGCTGGGTCGACTCTCTCGGGCGCTGGCACAGATAGTGGCCACCTCTAGTACGGAGCTCCTCCTCATACTGCCTCCATGGAGAAAATGGACCCTCCCCACTTCCAAGCTCAGAATGGAGGTTCACCTCATGCCTCCCCTAATCCGAATGAGGGTCCCCCTCATGGTAGAAACACTCAGTATGAGAGTCTCTGCTATGCTACCTAAAGTGGGTATGGATTTGTTCCTCCTACCGAAGTTCACCAGTGTGGGAATGTTACACATTCGATCAGTCTTCAGCATGAGGGACCTCCCCATATTCTTACAGTAGCTGTATAAGTTCCTCCTTTCTCTAACAATTAGTGTATTGATGGCCAACATTGCTTCACCAGTGCCCTTCACAAAGGTCCTACCCATGTTCGGCTCAACCAGTACAAGGACCCTCCTCGCACTGATATCACTAGGGGAAAAAGAATGGAGGTCCTACCCATGATTTTATCGGATTCATTAGAGGACCTACCCTCTCTAGCACTACCAATGGAGTTCGTCCCCATGTCCCCTTTGATATCTGTCCCGGTGCTCATCACACCCTATCTTACTCAGGTGGGAATCCCCTCCACCCGAGCACCAGTACGACCGAAGGTCCTCCCCATGCTGGAAATCTACACTTTCTTAAAAAACCATCCTGGGGAAGGAGGGAGGGTAATCACCACCATAAAAATAAGGCTGCGATGATTTAGACTGAGATCAAACAGGTTTTCTTCTAAGATTCCAAAGAAGAATATGACTCACTAATGGAACCCTCGCCTAGATTCTTCATGTCAATGGTTGGGGCAGGAACATAGTGCATCATCCTAATACATATAGAATGTGATGTCCATCGGATTTCTACCTCCCTCTGCAGGTATATCCAGAAGGATGAAAAATTTTCAACTCTACAGATTTCAATTGTGAAATCGACACCATCACCAGAAGCACTCGTTACCTTGACTAGAGATCACAGAGGGATATTTTGGGGACCAATGGAAGATGAGAAGTAGCGTAACCCAACACCAGCCACTGTAGTCTGTATTCCATACAATACATTCATCAACCCGTCTTAATGTGATGTGGTGGCTAATTCACTACACTCTTCAGAGGATATCCCAAGATGTGTCGATTTGTCAGCTCGCTCGCCGTATTCTCCACCATCAACCTACCATCCCAGGGGTTCGCATTGGTGCCACTACCGGTTCCCCAGCCACCTCCGGTTGACTAGTGGGGAAATGAAGGGTCGGCCCCTAAATCGGAGCCCAAGAGCTTATGGGATATCCATGCAGTGGACCAATTCCATATGATTTTTTGGCCGGTTACAGTGCTGAATTTTCATGCGCTAGAATCCATCACCCAAGAGGAAGTTGAGTGCTTCCTCTAGAACATTTGGGTGACTCATTTCCATCTTCATCTTTAGAAAGTGTCTTACCCTAACAGACAATCACATTTCGGGGATAATAGCAAAGAAAGTTTTCTGGTTGATTTGGTTTCACTCCCTATGGCACAGTGCCCTGAGTCCCTAGGTGACTGTAGGGCCCTCCACTAACTATGCATTTAGAGTTTTTGGGTACATTGTAGGATAATCAATGAGGCTTCACCCCACAAACAGATCTATGGATGGGGTCAGTATGCTGCCCTCCTCTTCAATCCTATATTGCATTAGCCCAATTTGTCGGGTGATAGAGAGGATATGCCTCCAGGTAGGGTCGTGATTAACGTGGATGACCTGACAGAGGGTGAGAACGTGCTAGATCTTGTTGGAGATGACCTACCCTCTACCCCTTCGAGGGAGTTTCACACTTCTTGGATCTGTCATTAAGGATTACTCGTCAATAGAAAAATCTATTGGGTCTTTTCATGCCCATCGAGGCACTAGACCTCAATCAGAATCCCAACAAGGGAAAGTTACTACTTGGAGACGTCAAACCCTCCGACCCATTTGGATTATTGTAGAAGTCAGAAGATGACTTCGAAAAATCCGTGTTGCATTAGCAACTCACCGAACAGAAAAAGGTGGTTGACAAACTCCTTGTTGAACGTGATACGGAGTGATGGCCAGACTACAGTGATCCTCGACCAGGGCAGTAGGGTCAGGGAAAACATCCCCTTGTCAAACTACCCCCAGGTGACCCTGACCATCCTACCCACACATACAGGGTTGAGGTAGGAAATTACGGCAAGAGTGATCGGTATGTGTCGCCAAATCCTCCTGAATGGCGTGACGATCCTCAGGACCTAGCTCGGATTCCCCCCACTGCTCCACAGGTCAATCCATTAGCCACACAATGAGCCTTTGGTCGTGTTTATCATGTTGAAAAACACTCCAAGGCGCTGGTGTTCAGGGATCCTCATTAAGATAAGAATAAATGCCTAGATGATCCAATGGCGGCACTGATCACCCACTTTGAATCATTAGATATTTGACTGGTGGAAATCCCGCCTGATGTCCAGCCATACCCAGCATGGGTGGATGATATTCTAGCACCCCCAGGTTTTGAAAATCCCACCTTTCACCCTTTAACAGGACAAGGGACCTTCCACAGCACATGGACCACTTCATCTCAAGGTGTGGACCCATGTTGGGAACTCCAGCAAAGAAGGAAGCCACTAAGCTCTGGTGTTTCGTATAGGCATTGGAAGGGTCGGAATTTTTCTGGTATAGCCAGCTCCCCATCGGATCAGTATCTAGCTGGGAAAACCTCTATAGGAAATTTTTCCAACAGTTCAGTTCAACCTCTCGGATGAAGAGTATCACAGACCTCTTCAAGTGCAAGTAGAGGCCTGATGAGCGTGTTCCAGACTTTGTCACCTGGTGGAAAGGCTCACATACTCTCTTGGCATGCCACTATCTCAGGGGAAATTACTGATGATGTGTGTAATGAATTTCAATATGGAACTGGTCCCCTCTTTGATCACTCAGAACTACCCTGGTGGATTCTGAGACTTCTCTGATAAGGCACAATTCCTATAGGTATCCTTGTACTAGGCTAAGCAGGCACACCCATTTCCTCCTTCAATCCACGCAAGAAGGGCCTCTAGGGCTAATCCCACCACAGTGGCTCAAATAGAGGCCCCTAGAAAACTATACTTGTTACTAGCTGAGCTGCCTCCATAGCCTCGTAGAGGCCCTCCACCTTAGGAATAGCCCATGGACCAGTAGTGCCCACCTGGGAATCGGCTTGTCCCCCCACGCAATGTGCTGCCACCACCTAGGCGAGATATTCAATCTACACCTCCTCAGTAGGGTCCTCTATCACCTCATTATGGTTAGGATCTAAGTCCCCCTTCCCATATAAGAGTAACCATACCTACTCGTTTAGTGAGGCACAAGTCCCTGGTTTTTTGAAAAGTTCCCTAGAGAAGAGGATTGTACATTTTCCTGAGTGTAGGAGGCCAGAAGAGGCTAACCTCATTGATCACCTGAATTACTACCCCTACCACCAGATCATGGGGCACACCCTAAAATAGTTCTATGTGTTCAATGAATGGCTTCAAGACCAGGTGGATAACAACATAGTCTTGTTAGGTCCAGCTCTGGCACATGTGGCATGCATCTTCATGTGGTCAGACAGTGGCAGCGACAATTAAGGTGAGTGGCATCAGGTTTCTAGCTGCAGGTCCCAAAAGTATGATGACTGAATGACTCATAAAATAGTCTCTCACACCCATGGTTTTATCTATGCATGACTGAATCAACTAGAGTATTCATAAGCATTTGAAACTAATTCTGGATTGTCGTCTCAACTGTCCTCCTCCCAGAAGAGCAAACACTAGTGGCGTAAAGGAAAGAAAAGTCCCTCACCAATGTCACCATCATCCCGTAATCTCGGCGACTTCATGCCCCTAGAAATGGAGATCCCTCCTTGAACCCATCTAGTAGTGGACAACACTATAAGTGATAGTTAAGGGTATACCACCTTTAATACCATATAGCTGGTAAATCCCTACATGATTCTTGACGATGGGGAGCACCAGGCGTATCCTCCCAAGGTCCCCATCCATCCTCAGCATCGATGGAGTCGTGGTAATATGGGCCGTTGGAGTGCCTCGTTCAGTACTTCCAGCCAGATTGTGCACATGACCGAGACTAGGTAGCGGAGCCAACGCGGAGATTAGTATACATCACCTTATCATATGGTGACATCAGGCCAGCCTTCGTCGTCGTTTGTGTTTTTGGATCAAGAAGATCCACCTCGACAACATCATGACCAACCACACTTTTCCATAGGCCGGTCTCAGTCGTTCTTCCCTCAACTGGTAGTAACTCTACCAGCTTCTACTAGTGAGCAACGGGAAATTCCTAGCACCAGTCTACCACTAGCCTAGCTGATTGGGCCCACCATACCTCCTGTCATAGAGCGACCTCATATAAGAAGAAGTTAATTCCTGGAATCAAAGTATGATGTTCTTAAACATGTTTCTAGAATTCCAATAAAGATCTCTGTCCTACAGGTCCTTTCCCTATCATAAGATATGCACGAGGCCCTTGCTGAAGCTTTAAATAGCCCCCTCCAGTTTGAGATAGAGGTAGCAGACGCAGAAGCCTTTCATGTTGAGGTGGTCAAGAATGCTGAATGTCAGACCATCATCTCATTATTTGTAGAAGATGAAGGATCTCACATAAAGGGGGTCATTCTCCCATTGTACATCCCTGGCCAGTTCAATGATGTGGAGGTCTGTTGCTATCTTGTCGACACAGGATTTGGGATCAACCTAATCCTGACTCCGACACTGTGAAAGTTGGGAATGTCTGAGGATGATATGAGTCCCTCTGGCATAATAATCCTAGGTTTTGATAGGAAAGAGTAGAAACTGATCAGAAATATCTATTTGAAGACCCAGTATGGTGGTTCAATTTCCAGTATTGAGTTTATGGTTGTCTCCCAGGACGCCGCCTGCAATGTGTTGATGGATAGGTCATGGATCCACCTTTATATGACAGTTCCTTAATCATACCACAAGTTCCTTAAGTACTCCCTTAATGGTTGAGTGGGTGTCCTTCAAGGTGATGCAACCCCCTTTCCCTCTTTTGAAACCCACTATCTAGAAGTCTACTGCTATAAGAGCAAGGACAAGCAGCTTCAAAATAATAAAGTCGAGCATGCTATGGCTACAACTGGCCTATGGACAGATCAAGATGATGCATACATCTTTCTAGTCTATTGATTGGAGGATAAAAAACCATACATGGGGAAAAGTTTCATTGTTTGTAGAACGAGGTGGGAGGATGTTCCCATTTCTAAGAGACAGTGTGATATCACTTCATACTCCTACACAAACCAAGATTAGGTGATCTCGGAGCCTCCTAATCCCATAAGGTATCAGGATTTCCACCCCATGGTAACAAAAATAATCCATACATTCTTCTTCCACTAAGAAGGGATTAACCGGATCAAGTCAACATGCCACTATTGCTTCGGTATCATCAATTGTGGACCATTGGGCCGAAGACCATATGGAATTTGATCAATATCCTTTATCTTTATGGTTACGGTAGCACAGGGGTGCCCCGAAGCAGTGTCCACTACCACTCAGGCTAGTATCAGCCTCCAATAGAGAGCTACCAACTCAGAAGAGGATCTTACCACTGTGGATTCTCTCTCTATATGTGACGAAGAGGATTTAGAGGATGATCCCTCACCTTTGAAGAGGGTGTCTCCAACACGGTTGAAAACTTGGTACAGATGAACCTCAATAGCGAGACAAACCCGAAACCCACATTGATCAGTGTCTCTATGCCTCTCGAGGAGCAAAAAGAGTGCATAGGATTCCATAAACAACACCATGATGTATTCACCAAGAGTTTTGAAAAGATACCAGGACTAGATCCTCATGTAGTCATCTACTTCCTCGGTCTTCTGGAAAATCATTGAGGGTTCATGCATCCTCGCAAAAAGATGTGTCCCTCTCACGGTGTCATGGTTGAGGCAGAATTTGATAATATCATTAGTGCCAATTTCATTAAAGAGGTTAAGTACCCCAACTGTGTGGCCAAAATTATTCTAGTAAAGAATAATAATGAAAATATCAAAGTCTGCATCGACTTCCAAGATCTCAACCGTCACTGTCTGAATGATGATTTTCCACAACCTGTGATGGAATTTTTGATCGATGATACAGGTGGGTTACAGGCCCTATTTTTCATGGATGGGTACTCTTGGTATATCCAGATCTAAATGGAACCTGAGGATGAGGATTCTACAGCCTTCAGGGAATCAAAAGGTACTTTATGTTACCATGTCATGCCCTTCAGTTTAAATAATTTTGGTTCCACTTATCAACATGCTATGCATCACATATTTATGTCGATCCTCGGAAAATTGGTTGAATGTTACGTGGATGACCTGGAGGTCAAATCTCTCCAGTTTCAAGACTATATCAGAGACCTTGAGAAAGTGTTTGGATTTCTACGCTCTCGTCACCTGAAGATGATCCCATTGAAGTGTGCCTTCGGGGTCACCTCATAAAAGTTTCTTAGATTCATTGTCAGATATAGGGGCATTGAGATAGACCCATAGAAGATCAAGTCCATTTTATAGATGTCTCCTCTGAGAAACAATCGGTTTCTTCAAGGCTTTCAAGGCCACTTAGCCTACATAGGCTGATTCATCGCAAATTTTTCCAGCAAGTGTAAGCCCTTTTCTTGGATTATGAAGAAAGGCATCGTCTATGAGTGGGAGGAATAATTCCAGAATACATTTGAGTAAATCAAGTAGTATCTTCTTCATCCTTCAGTATTAATGGCACCTGTATCCGGAAAGCCCCTGGTCCTTTATGGGACTTTCGTGGAGCGATCTCTCAGTGCCATTCTGGCCTAGAAGAATAATGAGGGAATGGATAATATCCTCTACTTCCTCAGCCGCATTCTCCTCGATATAGAGGCCAGATACTCCAATATCAAGAAGATCTGACTTGCACTGGTATTCACAGAACATAAATTGAGGCATTACCTCCAGTATCATGAGGTACAGCTGGTGTCTTGGGTAGATCCCCTGAAGTACATCCTGAACCACCCCATGTTGAAAGGTCATCTAGCTCGGTGGGAAATGATCCTTCTGCAGTTCAACTTTAGGTTTGTCACTCATAAGCCTATCAAATGGAAAGCATTGGTAGAATTCCTTGACTCACATCCATCTTCTGCGGACCAGTCCATGGGCCTTGATTTCCCCGTTGAAGTGATTCTCTCGATGGACCAAGGCATGTCATGCTCGCAAATGCACTTTGATGGCGCTTCTCGCAGCCCCACCGGCAGAAGGCTCAATGACCCCAGGCTCAACAGAGTAAGAATGTGTATCATCTTCATTACCCCAACACAATACATTCTTCCTAATCCTTCCTATTGTTTGAAGTATGCACCAACAATGAGTCTTAGTATCAAGTTCTCACCACTGACCTTGTGCTAGCCCTCGAGATTGAAGTGCCACATTATCTTGTGAAAGGGGACTCTTGATTGGTTATCAAGCAGGTCAAAGATGACTATGTCATCAGAAAGACATAGCTCATCCCATTGTTGGAACGCACCCTCCATCTAATGGCCCAATTCCCATCTTGGATAAAAAATACTCACATTCCTCGATCTCATATCGGTCGAGCTGACGCCTAGGCTGGCCTAGCTGTATCACTTGTAGATCCGGAACAGGATGACCTAATTATCCATGTGGAACATCAAAGATTCATTTCTCGTGTTACTCTAGGTGATGATGAAAGCATGCAGGTAAGCCACCATACCACCAAAACCTCCATTTCAGGACCCCCAGGTCCCCTATATGTAGTGATTGATGTGACCCCAAATTGGAGAACCTCCTTTAACGAGTACCTCCAAAATTGTAATCTCCCGGTAGATCGGGCCAATCGTGAGGGAATTATATGCCGCGCGCTACAGTTTACCATCCAGGATGGTCCTCATCATGAAAAGATCCTCTATAAGTGTGGGTTTGATGGGATTCTACTTCATTGCATTCCAGGAGTTAAGATTTCCCAAGTCATGCAGGATGTTCTTGCAAGTTCCAGTAGGGCTAATCAGACTGGGCCAAAACTATCTCATCAGACGCAGATACTAGCGTACTTTAGGTACCCTATGATCCATGACTACATAGAGTTCTCCAAGAGGTGACATTCTTTCCAAATTCATTCTAACATCATGCATCGGCCTCCAGAGCCTCTCCAATCCACCATGTACTCTTGTCCATTTGCGTTATGGGGACTCAATGTCGTGGGACCATATCCACCGACGACAGCTCGCTAGTGTAGATTCATCCTGACTACTATAGATTTATTCCCCTAGTGGGAAGAGGCAGTTCCACTCAAGGAGGTCAAGGCCAGTTCCATCGTTGACTTTGTGAGCTCCAACAGCATCTATTGATTTGGATTCCCTCATTCCCTCCTCAGTGATAATGGCACAAACTTCAGAGTAGCTTAGCTAAAGAAATTTTACGTTGAGTAAAATATCTGTTCTAACCATACCACCAACTATTATACACAAGAAAATGAACAGATCTAGGCATTCAAAAAAACACTCTCTAACATTCTGCATTAAATGGTTTGACGGAATAAGAAGAGTTTTCCAGAAAATCTCCCCAATACCCTCTGGGAATACCGGGCGACAACTCATAATTCCACGCAAGTGACCCCATATTCCCGAGTGTATGGAATGAAGTCCTTCCTACCCATCTAGATTCAATTACCATCATTGCACACAACAACCTATAATAAGCAAGTGCCAGATTGGGTGGTTGAAATCCATTGGGTTGAGATTAAAGCACTCGATGAGAACAGGATTCATGCCCTGCAAAACCTGGAAAGGCATCAGAACAAGATAATTATAGTTTTCAACAAAAGAATTAACTTTTGTTCCTTATTTCAAGGCAACTTGGTATTGGCCCTAAAGACACCAATGATACTTGGAGGGAAACCACCCATGTTGGATCCCAAATGGGAAGGACCTTACATTGTTCACATATTTTACCCCAATGAAGAATACTCCCTTGTTACCATGGATGGGTGCGTATGACTCCTCCCACCAATGTCATGTTCCTCAATCAATTATTTTCCTAAGACGTATGATCCAGCATGACCTTAAATTGTATGGTCCTACACGACCTTAGGGTGTTGGTCCCGCATGACCCTAAACTGCATTAGGTTCCTCCATGACCTTAAACATCCCAATCTTACATGACTTTAAATAGTGTGTCATCCTACAAGATGCTAAAATACATTTTTAATAACTACATATGGATTGAGTCCCATACTCATGGGATATGTAGGAATGCTCATAAGCTTCATCTAGAGTCCATCCCTAGCTTCTTCTTTGACTATAACATCCTAGACATAGTTCTTTTGGAGGATCCCACAAGGCGTCGTATAGGCTTCTTTGGCCCCACTCATGTCAGGGTAACGCTGATTGCACCATGTTCCCTCCCTCATTCTTCTAATCCTCCCACATCATTACTGCATGATGTTAAACTACATGGCCCTTTCAAAACTATGTATGGCCTGATTCCCTTACTCATGTGATACATAGGACCACCATGACATTTCATCCGTAGGCCCAACCCCAAAAGATGGGACCTCTCATTGGGATGAAACACATGCTAAGATACAACGAAACACATGGTGTGGTGCTGGATTTTTTCCTCATTCACATTGAGTTAATCATGACCGTATCATGTATCCCTCTCCCCTGAAGATCTCTAGATCTTCTACAATATTTCTTTATTTGAAATTGCACTGATACATTTATGCTCCACACAACCCATCATTTGGGTCCCCATTATATTCCACATCTGAATGGGCCCCTAAATGATATTGATACTTAGCATAAGGGATCTCCTGTCATTTTAGACCATCACCCTCAAGGATTTTGGAAAATGAATCTATACAAGTCCCACATTGTGAATATGGTATGTGATCGACTCCCATTTTTTATTCACATTTCATGTTACACGATATTAATATTGTGTTTTGAATCTAGTCAACAGCCATCCTTTGTCATTGTCATCACCCCCATATGTCCCCAACATGGAGTGTAGTGGTTTGCTCTGCTATTCTATCTCTCTAAACCTCAATCCACCTCGAGAAGAAGTATGAGTCCATTTGGTGGTCCCTTATGTGATGGGGAGAGTCGAATCCTACTCCGGGTTTCCTGCACTAATCATTGCTCCCATAGGCTTAGGAGCGATGATAAGTCAATATCTTCATGAGTGGCCATATGAATACAGCTGGTTCGGATGCCTATCCTCAGGTCCCTTGGCCTTTTCACCCCCCTAGTAAAAGCTCTCATTTAGTATTGTGTCGTTTGGTATGGACTCACATCCTCATTCATGTCAGTTTATTCTTCCATTCCATACATAACCCCTTGAGACATCCATCTGTTTATCACCATTTCCATGAGTGCAGGCCCCACCATTCTTTGCGAGCCTCATTATTTGGGTTTCCATCATCTTCTATATCTAAAAGGACCCCTAAATGGCATGGATTCTCATCCTAAGGGCTCTCCTACCGTTATGAGCTAACTTCCTCATGGATTTTGAGTGGAATATTGATACAAGTCCCATGTTGGGAATATGGTCAATGATCGACACTAAATTGTTCACCCCGAACTCTAGTTAGACTAGGTTGGATACTGTGTTGTGAACTTGGTCAACAATTTTCCTATATCATCATTTCCACATTGTGGTCTTCCATAGGAATAATGATTTTCCTTCTCTATCCCATGCATATGGCATTAAACTAGGTCCAATATCTACGACCTTAAATGAAGGTCACCATCATCCTCATTGCAAGATGTTAATCTACAACTGGCCATGTCATTTTGTATGTGACCTAGTGTCAGGTACCTCAGACTTTTTGGGCCCCTAACCCAAGTTACCACATAGGATTGTATGGTGTGGTATGGGATTATGTACTTGTTCACGTCGGGTTATTCGGCATACCATACACATCCCTCGTTGGGGTATCTTTCCCCTATATTTGTCTTTACTACATGACATAAACTACATAGAATCCTAATCAGAATTATGTATGGATTGATTCCCATCCCCATGGGATACGTATGGACACCCGAATGTCTATTATTTGGGTCTATCCCCATCTCTTAGTAAACTTCCTTTCATTTTGTCCCCTTGTCATACGTTCTTCTAGGAGAGGGGTATACGGCGTGGTGTGGACTACATATGTCCTAAATCATGTCGTGTTTATAACAACTAGGCCACATACCTCTATTTCATGAGTGGTATTCACTCCTCTCTTTGTGTCGGCCGCCCCTAAGTCAGGTCCCTCAACCCGCTTCGGTGATTCACCAGTGTGCCTAGGTGTACTACGGTTCAGAACCTGGAGTGTGAGATTCAACCTGGATATGCTTTCATCCATTTTTAGGCTTTGCGTTCCACTTTATTTGGGATTACATTTTCTTTCACATACCAAAGGGACCCCCAAATGGAGAGGATGCTATGCCTAAGTTTAATCCTACCATTATGGTCCAACTTCATCGAGGGTTTCATACAAAAAATCGATACATGTCCCGTGTTGCGAACGGGGTCAGAAGTCAACGCTCATTTTTTCCCCATTTGATGTAACACGATATAGATGTTGTGTTTCTAACACGGTCAACAGTTATCCTCCATCGTCATGCCAACCCATTTCAAGCCTTGAATTTTGGTTACATGATTCACATTATTTTCTACCCCATCATGTCCAAGCAGAATTTCGACACTCCTGGCACTATCCCTCTGTGCGCATTTCCACGTTAGGAGGACAAAGTTGTGGTAAGGCGTCATTCGGGGATCTGCACCGACCTCCCTTTCGTGTGTGTTTCAGGTATTGCAAAAACCTCTTCCACCATTGTTTTCCACACATATTTTGACTCACACGGGATTTGGAATTTTATTGAGGTATGTGCCTACTTGGAAGAGTTTTTCTTCAAAAGGGTCAGAGATCTAAGACCATAAACCAATAACTCTGTTAGAACTATGTATGTCTTGATTCCCATTCCCATTGATATGTAGGAACGCCCAAACATATCTTCCATGGATCATGTTGGAGTTCCACTAACTTATCTCTTCTTTCATACCTTTTAGGCCCCAGGTCTTATAGGACCACATGATGTGGCATGTGCGGGCTTACGCCTTCATTCATGTTGGGTTTACAATTCATGCATCACGTACTTCCCACCAAGGAGCTAGTCCTTCCTACCTCCAGCCCCATATTCTCTAACCATTCCAACCCCATTGTCCCAAATTTTCTCTTTTGGAATCATGAGTGTTGTGATGTGGACCTCATCCTCGTTCACGTCGAGTATGATTTATCATTCCATGCTCATTCCCTTTGGAGCCTTATCTTTAATTTATATGTTTGAGCCATATGACTTTTAACTATAGTTCCTAGTCCCACATGACTTTAACCTATTGATTCTATACTAAATGACATTAAAATGCATGGTTGTTCCCATCACATGACCCTAAACTATGACATTATCTTCTTGGCCACAAGATGAAAAAAACGGCACTGCATTGTGGTGTCCTCATTTGAGGGGACATCTTGTTTGGTATCGGTCACACACTATACCATTTGTCAATACCTGCACATGGTGTGATTCTTGTGGTGATTCCTTAACATTCTATCCTCGTACCGTTGCTTCACAAAAAAAAACACATTCATTCATCCTAAAGGACCAACAAGATCTATCAAATGCCACTTCATTTGGTGCAAGGGCCAGACCCACATAACCTTATTATCTCTGGCACAGGTATATTACCGTTTCATCCCTAGAACTACATCTGGATTGATTATCATTATCATGGGATTCATAGGAACGACCGTGCAATTTGCCTCAGGCCAATCCTAACATTAGTTTTCAGTCCCTTGACCAAAAACCTCCCCAAGGAACACATGGTGATATGGAAAATAGGTCCTCATTCACCATGTGTCTCCCGAACTCCCTACCATCTCCATGGTCTAAGATCTAAGGCATTAAACTACGATCTCTCTCTGTATCCTAGCCACAGAATGTTAAAATTCATGACATCTTCCAGAACTA
Source organism: Viscum album (assembly GCA_963277665.1). Taxonomy (NCBI): domain Eukaryota; kingdom Viridiplantae; phylum Streptophyta; class Magnoliopsida; order Santalales; family Viscaceae; genus Viscum; species Viscum album. Next base: position 2,014,911,745 of record OY728143.1, read on the forward strand.
CGTTTGGATTGATTCCCATTTCCATGGGATATATAGGACCACCTGGACATTTTGTCTTTGGTTCCAGCCCTGTTCCATGGAAACCTCCTTATCTTCTTGGACCCCTGGCCTGAGACCTCCAAATGGGAGGGTATGTGGTATGGTATGGGTTTATTCCCTCTTTCACTTCGGGTGTAAAACAACCACACCACGTACCCCTTTCTCTTGAGAGCTCTTCGTCCCCCTGTTCTATACTCATATTTTTAAGTTGGATGCTCTTAATATGAGCCCCTTGACCCTCTTTTTCACTTCAAAAATGTTCCTAAAATAACTCTGGTTCAGCACCTAAGGTGTTGAATCCTACATGGACATGTTATCACCCATCCTCAAGCTTCATTTTCCCCTTTATTTGGGTTTCCATCATCTTTCACATCCAAAAGTGGCCCCAAATGGTACGGATGATCAGCCTAAAGTATCTTCTATCATCTTGGGCCAAAGTATGAGGATCTTGAATGGAAAATTCATACAAGTCCCGCGATTTTAATATGGTCAGAAATTGACACTTATTTGTTGTTCCCATTTTAGGTCACATGATATGGATGTTCTGTTTCGAATATGGTCCACAGTTATCCTCCATTGTCACACCAACCCCATTATGCCATAAATATTGGTTGCGTGATTCACATCATTTTCCACTCCATCATGTCCAAGAGGAATTTAGACACTCTTGGTACTATCCCTCAGGGCACATTTTCATGTAAGTAGGGAAAAACTGTGGTAAGGCAATATTCAGGGATCCACTACGATTTCTCTTCACAGGTATTCAACAAGTTGCAAATACCTTATCTTCCTTTGTCTCCCACATCAAGCAAAGGTCACTTGATCTTAGGGATTTGGATGAGGTTTGCGCCCATTTGGAAGACTCTTTCTTATCCATGTTCTGAGCTCTATGACCTTAAACTAAGATCTCTCCCTGCATCCTCATCATGAAAGACATTAAACTGCACACTCAGAACTACATATGGCTGGATTCCCATCCTCAATGGGTATGTAGAAACACCTTGGCACTTTGCCTTGGGCCCATTATAACTTTCACTTTTGGTTCCTTAACCTAAATAACTTCCTCTAGGGATACGTGGTGTGGTGTGGACTCTTTATGTCCTCATTCACTTCGGGTTTACATCCACTACAACACATACTCCCCTCCATGGATATTCCCTTTAACACTTATTCATATCACATGATGTTAAACTACAAGGGCCCACATGTCCTCAATGCATGACATTAAACTATGGTTATACCCTGAACATGTTTAGGATGACCTATGTTAATCATGGGATGCATCTATTTCCTCTCCATAATGGGTTCTCCCTACAAGCGATGGTCTATGACCACGTTGTGATTCAAGAACTACGTATGGATTTATTCTCATCCTTATGGGATACGTAGAGATGCCCTGGCATTTGGCCTTGGGCCCAGCCCCAGGTTCATTAACCCTTCTGGCCCCTTAACCCCGATCTTGGTCCAGGAAGTATGACCTTTAAGCTATGTGCATTGTCCTCGTTGTATGATATAAAACAATGTGTCAATCCAGGTCCTTACTAGAGAGGTCCTATTTGGAATTTGGAATTATCCCTGATCAGACCAATGCACTCACCTAATGTGCCTTCACCACTGTGGCATCATTTCAAGAGCATTGGGCTCCATTAGAACAACCCATCACGCCACACTCCATGCTTCGCATGCCTTTTGTTTGGACCCTTGTCCTCTTTAACATCTAAAGGAATCCCCAAATAGTATGGATGCTCAGTCTATGGTTCACCTACTATCTTGGGATAATGTTATTGAAGGTTAATGGATGACATTTCGAGTCAAGCCCCATGTTTCGAACATGTTCACCAGTCGGCCCTCATTTCTTTTCCCCATTTCAAGCTAACACAATAAGGATACTATATTTCAAACATGGTCAACAGTTATTCTTCATTGTCACGCCATACCAAAATTGTTCTGAATTTTGGGTATCGTTACTCACGCCTTCCATTCCCCTATGTTCGGATTAAGTCAAATGGCCCTAGAATTTCCCTGCTCGTGTACTAGATCACATTGGGAGAACGACACGTTGATTTTACTCCTTGTTCCGGAAATATACCCTTTCCTAAAGAACCATCATGGGGAAGGAGGGCGGGTCATCTCCACCTTAAAAATAATGCTGAGATGATTCAGACTAAGATCAAACCAGTTTTCTTCTCAGATTCTGAAGCAGAATATGACTCACTGATTGAACCCTCGCCTAGATCATTCGTGTCAAAAGTTGGGGAAAGAACAAGGTGCATCATCCTAATACATCTAGAATGTGAGGTCCATCGAATTCCTACCTCCCTAAGAAGGTTTTTCCAGGAGGATGAAAATTTGGAAACTCTATAGGTTACCACCATGCAATCACCACCATCACCAGATGCACTCCCTACCTTGACTAGAGATCACATAGAGCTATTCTGGGACTAATGGAAGACGAGAAGAAACGTAACCCATCGGCAGCCCCAATAGTCCCTATGCAAGAAACTACAGTCATCAGCTCGTCTTACCATGATGTGGTGGCTAATTCACTACACTCTTCAGTGGATAGCCCGAGATGTGGTGGTTTATCAGCTCGATCTCCGTATTCTCTATCGGAAACATACCATCCCAACAGTCTGCTTCAATACCACTACCGGTTCCCCATCCACCTCCGGTTGATGAGTGGGGAAATGAAGGGCCATACCCTGAATCCGATCCCATGAGCTTATGGGATATCCTTGCAGCGGACCACTTCCCTGAGATGTTTTGGCTGGTTGCAGTGCTGAATTATTGTGTGCCAGAATCCCTCACCCAAGAGTAAGTTGATCGCTTCCACCAGATTCTCTAGGCGACTCATTTCCATCTTCTTCATACACAAGTGGCTTACCCTAATAGTCGATCACATTTCTATGACACTAGAAAACAATGTCGTCTCATTGATTTTGTCTCACTCCCAATAGCCCAATGCCCCGAATCCCCAGGTCACTGTATGGCCCTACAGCAACTGTGCATTCAGAGTTTCAATGTACCCTGTAGGATCATCAATGAGGCTTATCCCCACATACAGATCTGTGGCTAGGGGTAATATGCTTTCCTCCTCTTCAGTCCTATCCGGCATCAGCCCGATTTGTCAGGTGACATTGAGGATATGCCTCCAGGGAGGGTCGCGGTTAACATGGATGACCTTTCAGAGGGTGATAATAAGCTATATCTTCTTGGAGAGGACCTACCCCCCTTGAGGGTGTTTCACAATTCTTGGATCCATCATTAAGGATTACTCGTTAATAGAGGAATCTATTGGGTCTTTCCATGCCCATCGTGGCACTAGCCCTCAGTCAGAATCCCAACAAGGGCAAGGAACTCCTTGGAGCCTTCAAACCCTCCGAACCATTTGGATCAGTTAAGATGGAAGAAGATGATCCCTAAAAAGCCACATTGCATCAGCAACTCACAGAATAGAAGAAGGTGGTCGACAACCTCCTTGCTGAACGTTCTGCTGAGTGACGACCATACTACAGTGATCTTCGACCAGGGAAGCAGGGGTAGGGACAAAATCCCATTTTCAAACTACCCCAGGTGACCCTGACCATCCTACACACACATACAGGGTTGAGGCAGGAACATACAGCAAGAGGGAACAGTATGTGTTTCCAAATCCTCTTGAATGGTGTGACAATCCTCAGGACCCAGCTCGGATTCCCCCCACTTCTCGACAGGTCGTTCCACCACCCACTCCACGAGCCGATGGGCATGTTTATCATGTTAAAGAACCTACAATGGAACTGGTGGCTAGGGATCCTCGTCAAGATAAGAATCCATGCCTAGATGATCCAATGGCGGCACTCATCACCGGGTTCAAAGCTTTAGACACTCGATAGGTTGCAATCCCGCTTGATGGATAGACATACCCAGAATGGGTGGATGATATTAGATCACCACCAGGTTTTGAGAATCCCACCATTCCCCCCTTTAACGAGACATGTGACCCACCACAGAACATGGACGACGTCATCTTATTGTGTGGACCCATGTTGGGAACTCCAGTGCAGCAGGAAGCCGCTAAGATCCAGTGTTTCGTATAGACATTGGAAGGGCCCACGTTCGTTTGGTACAGCCATCTCCCCATCGGATCTTTAGCCGGCTGGGAAGACCTCTGTAAGAAATTTCTCTACCATTTCAATTCCACCACACATAGGAAGAGTATCACGGACCTCTTCAAGTGCTTGTAGAGGCTCGATTAGCGCGTTGTAGACTTTTTGACCCAGTGGAAAGGGCTCACATACTCTCTTGGCATGCCACGGACTCAGGAGCAATTACTGATGATGTGCGTAGGGAATTTCAAGATGGAACTGGTCCCTTCTTTGATCACCCTGAAATACCATGGGGGATTCCGAGACTTCTTTGATAAGGAACAACGCCTAGAGGTAGCCTTGTACTAGGCTAAGAAGGCACATCCATTGCCTCCTTCAATCCCTATGAGAAGGGATTCTAGGGTCGAGCACACCACAGTGGCTCAAATAGAGACCCCAAGGAAACTAGACTTGTCACGAGTGGAGCTGACTCTAGAGCCTCTTAGAGGCCCTCCAGCTTAGGTGCAGCCTTCGGCCCAGCAGTGCCCACCTCATAATCGGTTGGTCTCACCAAGAAATGTGATTCCACTTCCTAGGCGACATAACCAAGCTCCACCTCCTCAGTAGGCTCTTCCATCCCCTCATTAGGGTCAATATCTGAGGCCACCTTCCGAGATAGGAGGAACCGGACCTACTCGTTTATCGAGGCACAAGTCCCTTGTTATTTCTGAAGTTCCCTAGAGCAGGGAATTGTACATTTGACTGAGTATAGGAGACTAGAAGTGGATAACCTCATTGATCACCATAATTAGTACCCTTACCACCATATCCTAGGGAACACCCTAAAACAGTGCTATGTGTTCAAAGACTAATTTCAAGACCAGGTGGATAACAGCATAGTTTGGTTGGACCCAGCACTGGAACATGTGGCATGCATCTTTGTGAGGTCAGACAGAGGCATCGACAGTGAAGGTGAGCGACATCAGGTTTCTAGCTGTGGGTCCCAAAAGTATGATGAATGGATAACTCATAAAATAGTCTCCCACACCCATGGTTTTATCTGTGCATGACTGAATCGACCAGAGAATTCAAAAGTTGCTGCAACTACATCTAGATCGCCATATCAATTATCCTCCTCCAAGAAGAGAAAACACTGGTGGTGTAAGGGAAAGCAGAGTCCCTCGCCAATGTCATCATCATCCCATGCATTTGGCGACTTCACTCCCCTGTAGATGGTGATCCCTCCTAGAATCTATCCAGTACTATAAAATACTTCTAGTGATATTTAATTTTACACCTCGGTTAATACCATAGAGTGGGTAAATCCCTACATGATTGCTGACGATGGGGAGCGCTAGGCGGATCCTCCCAAGGTCCCCAACTATCATCATCATCGATGGAGTCGTGGTAATATGAGCCTTCAGAGTACCTTGGTCAGTACTTCCATCCCAGTTGTGCATGTGTCCGAAACTAGGTAGTAGACCCAATGCAGAGTTCAGTATACGCTTCCTTCTCATATGGTGACATTAGGCTTGCCTTCGCCGCCGTTTGTGTTGTTGGATCAGGTAGAGCCACCTCGACAGCATCATGACCAGCCACACTTTGCCACATGCTGGTATCAGCTGTCTAGCTCTCAACTGGTAGTCACTCTTCCAGCTTTGACTAGAGAGCAGCGTGATATTCCTAGCACGAGTCAGCCACTGGCCCAGCCAGTAGGGCCCACCATACCTCCTTTTATAGAGACACCTCCTTTAAGAAGAATATAATGCATGCAATGAAAGTTTGATGTTCTCAAACATGTTTCCAGCATTCCAGTAATGCTCTCTGTCATAGAGGTCCTTTTCCTATCATCATATATGCTTGAGGCCCTTGTCGAGGCTTTAAGAAGCCCCCACCGTTTTGAGATATAGGTATCAGCCTCAGAATCCTTTCATGCTGAGGTGGTCGAGAAGGAAGAATGCCAGTACATCATCTCATTCTTTGGAGAATATGAAGGCTCTCCAATATAGGTGGACATTCACCGATTGTACATCACAATCCAGTTCAATGGAATGGAGGTTTGTCACTGTCTTGTCGACATGGGCTCTGAGATAAACCTAATCCTGACTTAGACACTACGAATGTTAGGAATGTCAGAGGATGATCTGAGTACCTATGACCTAAGAATACAATGTTTTTATTGGAAGGAGCACACACAGATCAACATGATCCATTTTAATACCCAATATGGTGGTCTAACTACCAGCACTAAGTTTATGGTTGTCTCCCATGACACTTCCTACAATGCGTTGATGGGTAGGTCGTGGCTCCACCTACATACGGTAGTTCATTAATCATACCACCAGTGCCTTAAGAACTCCCTTAATGGTAGAGTGGGTGTGCTTCAAGGTGATGCATCATCCTTTGCCTCTTATGAAATTTTCTATATGGAAGCTAACTGCTACAAGAGCAAGGACAAGCAGATTTAGAATAATAAGGTTGAGCATGCTATGGCGGTGACTGACCCATGGGCAGATCTAGATGATGAATATGTCTTTACAGTCTATTGATTGGAGGCTATAATTCCTGACATGGTTCTATGCTTTTTTGTTTCTATAATGAGGCAGTAGGATGTTCCCGAGTCTAAGAGACACCGGAATGTCACCTCATACACCTACACAAACCAAGATCTGGTGATCCCGGAGACTCTGACTCCCATAAGGTATTGGGATGTTCGCCCCATGGTAATGATTATAATCCATAAAAGCTTTTTTCTACTGATCAGGTACTAACCGTCTCCTGTTTACACTCCACTATAACTTCGATATCATCAATTGTGGACACTTGGGGCCAAGCCTAGATGGAATTTGATCAATATCATTTATCTCTATGGTTATGGTAGCACAGGGGTGCCCCGAAGCAATGTCCACTGCCACTCTAGATGGTACCAGCCTCCAATCACGAGCTACCAACTCAGAAGAAGCTCCTCCCACATAGGATTATCTCTCTATATGTGAAGAAGAGGATTTAGAGGATGCTCCCCCACCTTTGAAGAGAGTTTCTCTGCCACGGTTTACTACTTGGTATAGGTGAACCTTAGTAGCGAGGCAAACCCAAAACCCACATTGATCAGTGTCTCTATGCCTCTCGAGGATAAACAAGAGTACATAGGCTTCCTTAAACAGCACTATGATGTATTCACCTTGATATAAGATGACATGTCAGGACTAGATCCTCAAGTAGTCTTCCACTGCCTCAGTCTCCTTGAAAATCTTTGTGGGTTCATGTAGCCTCCCAAAAAGATTCACCCTTCTCATGATGCCATGGTTGAGGTAGAATTTGATAATCTCATTAGATCCATTTTCATTAAAAAGGTCCAGTACCCCAAATGGATGGAAAACATTATTCCATTAAGGAAGAAGAATGAACAGATCAAGGTCTGCATCGACTTCTGAGATCTCAACTATCACTGTCTAAACGATGATTTTCCCCTTCCTGTGATGGAATTATTGATCGATGCTACAGCTGGGCTACAAGACCTATCCTTCATGGATGGGTACTCTGGGCATAACCAAATCTGAATGGAACTTGAGGATGAGGAGTCTACAGCCTTCAAGGCACCACAAAGTACTTTATGTTAACATGTCATGCCCTTCGGTTTAAACAATTTTGGTTCCCCTTATCAGCAGGCTATGCATCACATATTTAAGTCGATCCACAGAACATTGGTGGAATGTTACATGGATACCCTGGATATCAAATCCCACTAGTGTCAAAACCATCTCAGAGACCTTGGGAAAATGCATGGCTTCCTCTGATCTCATAACCTAAAGATGATCGCATAGAAGTGTGTCTTCAGGGTCACCGCTGAAATGTTTTTTAACTTCTTTTTCAGATACAGGGGCATTGAGATACACTAATAAAAGATCAAGGCCATTTTCTATGTGTCTCCTCTGAGAAACATTCGGGATCTTCAAGGATTCCAAGGCCACTTATCCTATATACACTGATTCATCGTGAATTTGGCCAACAAGTGTAAGCCCTTTTATTGGCTTATGAAGAAAGGCATTGTTTATAAGTGGGATGAAGAATTCCAGACTACATTTGAGGAAATAATGTAGTATCTGCTACAGACTTCGGTATTAATTCCACCCATATCCGGAAATACACTGGTCCCTTATGTGACTTTCCTGGAGTGATCTCTCAGTGCCCCTCTCACCCAGAAGAATAATGAGTTAATGGAGAATATCCTATACTACCTCAGCCGCATTCTCCTCGATACGGAGGCCAAATACTCCACTATCGAGAAGAGATGACTTGCGGTGGTATTCACAGTACAAGAAATTATGGCATTACCTCCAGCATCATGAGGTACAGCTGGTGTCCCGGGTATATCCCCTGAAGTACTTCCTGAACCACCCCATGTTGATAGGGTGTCTAGCTCGGTGGGCAGTGATCCTTCTGTAGTTCAACATCAGGTTTGTCCCTCAGATGTCTATCAAAGAGAAAGCATTTGTAGAAATCATTGTTGCCCATCCATCTCCTTGCGGAGCAGTCCCTGGGCCTCAATTTACTTGATGAAGCGATTCTCTCGGTGTACCAAGCCATGTTGTGCTGGAAAATGCACTTCGTTGGCGCTTCTCATAGCCCCACCGGAAGAAGGCTCAATTACCCCAGGCTCAATAGAGTAAGCCTATGTATCGCCTTCATTACCAGGAAACAATCCATTCTACCATACTCATTCATGTTGTTAGAAGGCTCAACCAACAATGAGGCATAGTATCAAGCTCTCATCGCTGGACTTGAGCTATCCCTCAACATTGAAGTGGCCAATTTTCCTTTGAAAAGGGGACTCCAGATTGGTAATCAAGAAGGTCAATGAAGACTATTTCGTCAGAAATCCAGAGATGTTGCCATTTTTGGAATGCACCCTCTAGATAATGGCCCAATTCCCATCTTGGCCAAAAATTACTAAGGTTCCTTGATCTCAGAACGGTTGAGTTGATTCCCAGGCTGGCCTAGCTGCATCACTTACAAAGCCAGAATAGGATGACGTGATTATCCATTTGGAACATCGAGGAGTCTTTGTTCATGTTACTCCAGGTGATGATGACAGCCTGTAGGTAAGACACCTTACCACTGACGCCTCCACATCAGGACTCCCAGGTCCCCCAAATGTAGTGATTGATGTGACCCCTAATTGGAGAACCTCCTTTGACGAGTACCTCCAAAATTGTAATCTCCCAGTAGATCGGACCGAGTGGGAGTGAATCCAACACCACGTGTTATAGTTTACCCTCGAGGATGGTCCAAGTCATGAGAAGATCCTCTACAAGTGTGGGTTTTATAGGGTTCTACTTGATTTTATTCCAAGAGTTGAGATTTCCCATTTCATACAGGAGATTCATGCCAGTTCCAGTGGGGCTCATCAGACCGAACCAAAACTATCTCATCAGACCAAGATACTAGGGTACTTTTGGCCCTCTATGATCCATGTCTCCATCGAGTTCTCCAAGAGGTTCCATGCTTTCCAAATTCATGCTAACTTCATGCATCGGCCTCCAGATCCTCTCCAATCCACCATGTACTCTTGGCCATTTACAGTATAGGGACTCAATGTTGTGGGACCATATCCACCGATGACAGCTTGCCGATGCAGATTCATCCCGACTGCTACAGATTTATTCTTCATGTGGGTAGAGTCAGTTCTACTCAAGGCGGTCAAGGCCCGTTCCATAATTGACTTTGTGAGATCCAATAGCATCTATCAATTTGGAGTCCCTAATTCCCTCCTCGCCGATAATGGAAATAATTTCAGAGTATCTTAGATGAAGAAATTGTACTCTGAGTAAAATATCAGTTATAACCATACCTCCCGCTATCATGTGCATGAAAATGAACAGATTGAGGCATTCAACAAAACACTCTCTAACATTGTGCATAAAATGGTTGGCCAGAATAAGAAGAGTTGGCCTGACAAGCTCTCCAACGCCCTCTGGGAATACTAGGTGATAACTCATAATTCCACCTAGGTGACCCCATATTTGCTAGTGTATGGAATAATGTCCTTCCTGCCCATCAAGATTCAGTTTCCCTCATTGCGCAAAATAATCTATGATCAGCAAGCACCAGATAATGTGGCTAAAATCCATCAGGTTGAGTTACAAGTGCTCAATGAGAACAGTATTCATACCATGCCCAACCTGGAAAGGCATTAGAACAATATATTAGATATTTCAACAAAAAAATTAACTTCTATTCCTTATTTCAAGGAAACCTGTTATTGGCCCTAAAGACACTGATGATACCTAGAAGGAGACCACCCAAGTTAGAGCCCAAATGGGAAGTACCTTACATTGTTCACAATGTTTACTCCAATGGAGCATACTCTCTAGTTACCATGGATGGTGAGTGTATGGCTCCCCCTACCAATGCCATGTTCCTCAAGCAATGCATTGACTGAGACGTATAGTCTAGCATGACCATAAACTATACAGTCCTGCATGACCTCAAAGTGTTGGTCTCGCATGACCCTGACCTACATTAGGGTCCTCCATGACCTTAAATATCCCAATCTTACAAGGCTTTAAGCTATGTATCATCCTTAAAGATGCTAAACTGCATTTTTAATAACTACATATTGCTTGATTCTCATCCTCATGGGATACGTAGGAATTCTTAGAAACTTCATCTTGATTCCAGCCCCATCTTCCTCTTTGATTACACCCTCCTAGGCATAGTTTTTTGGAGGATCCCACATGGCGTCATATAGTCTTATTTTTCCCCACTCATGTCAGGGTTATGATGATTGCACCATCTTCCCTCCCTCGTTCTTCTAATCCTCCCACGTCCTTACCGCATGATGTTAAACTACATGGACCTTTAAAAACTACGTATGGATTTATTTCTATCCTCATGTGATACGTAGGACCACAAAGACATTTCATCCATAGGCCCATCTACAAACATCGGGACCTCCCATTGGGACAAAACACATGGTGTGGTACAGCAAAACACACGGTGTGGTGCTGGATTTTTCCCACATTCATGTTGAGTAAATCATGACCGTACCATTTATCCCTCTCCCCTGAAGATCTATAGCTCTTGTACTGTCTTTTATTTGTTTGAAATTGCACGACAACATTTATGCTCCACACACCCCATCATTTGGGTCCCCATTATATTACACATCTGAAAGGTCCCCCATATGATATGGATACATAGACTAAGGGATCTCATATCATTTCAGGATAATGACCTAAAGGATTATGGACAAAAAATCAATACAAGTCCCACTTTGCGAATATGGTTAGTGATCGATGCTCATTTTTTTACCATTTCAGGTTATACGATATTAATGTTGTGTTTTGAATCTGGTCAACAACCATCCTTTTTCGTTGTCACCACCCCCATATGTCTCAAACATGGAGTGTAGTGTTTTATTCTGCTATGTCATCTCTCAAAACATCAGTCTGCCTTGAACAGGAGTGTGATTCCAACTGGTGGTCCCTTATGTGATGGGGAGAGCCCAATCCTACTCCTTGTTTCCCACATTGATCAATTATCTCATGGGATTAGGAGCTATGGTAAGGAAATACCCGGATGAGTGGCCATATGGATACCGCTGGTCAGGACACCTAGCCTTAGGTCCCTTGTCCTTTTCACCTCCCAAGTCCAAGTTCTCATTTAGGATTTTGTGGTGTGGTATGGACTCACGTCCTCATTCACATTATACTATTCATCCAGTCCACACATATCCCTTTGATAAATTCATCTTTTTATCCCCCTTTCCATGAGTGCAGGCCCCACCATTCTTCGTGAACCCCATCATTTGGGTTTCCATCATCTTCTATATCCAAAAGGACCCCTAAATGGCATGGATTCTTAGCCTAATGGATATCCTACTATTACGGGCTAATGTCCTCCAGGATTTCGAGTGGAATATTGATACATGTCCCATGTTGCGAATATGGTCAATGATCGATGCTCAATTGTTCACCCAGAAATCCGGTCACAAAAGGGTTGATACTGTGTTGCGAACTTGGTCAACAGTTTTCCTCTATCATCATTTCTACTTTGTGGTCCTCCATAGGCCTGATGATTTTCGATCTTTGTCCCACGCATATGACATTAAACTATGTTCGAGCTCTAAAACCATAAATGAAGGTCACCATCATCCTCAATGAAAGATGTTAAACTACAAGATGGACATGATATTCTGTCTGTGGCCCAGCCCCAGGTACCTCACTCTTTTTGGGCCCCTAGCCCAAGTTACCACTTATGATTGTACGGTGTGGTATGGGATTATGTCCTAATGCATGTCTGGTTACTCGTCATTCCATACACGTCCCTCGTAGGGGTATCATGCCCCTATCTATGTCCTTTCTGCATGACATAAAATGCACAGCATCCTAATCAATATTACATATGTCTTGATTTCCATCCTCATGGGATACTTATGAACACCCAAAGGTCTAGTATTTGGGACTATCCTCAACTCTTATAAACCTCCCTATCATTTTGGCCCCTTATCATACATTCTTCTAGGAGAGGGTTATACGGCATGGTGTGGACTCCTTATGTCCTCATTCACGTCAGGTTTATAACAACTAGGCCACATACCTCTCTTTCTTCAGTGGTATTCACTCAACTCGTTGAGTCGGATGCCCCAGGGTCGGGTCCCTCAACCCTCTTCGGTGATTCACCATTGTGTCTAGGCATACTATGGATCAGAAACTGGAGTGTGATATTCAACCAGAATATGATTTCACTCAATTTTTAGTCTTCTTGTTCCCCTTTAGTTGGGCTTCCATTATCCTTCACATCCAAAGGGACCCCCAAATAGCAAGGATGATAAGACTAAGGGATCTCCTACCATTATGGGATAAATTCATAGAGGGTTTCTTACAATAAATTGATACATTTCCCATGTTGCGAATGTGGTCAGCAGTCACAATTTATTTTTTGTTCCCATTTCAGGTCACACAATATGGATGTTGTGTTTCAAACACGGTCAATAGTTATCCTCCATCCTCATGCCAAACCCTTTCAAGACGTGAATGTTGGATACATGAATCACTTTATTTTATACCTCATCATGTCCAAGAAGAATTTAGACACTCATGGAATTATCCCTTAGTGTGCATTTGCACGTTAGGAAGACAAAGTCGCGAAAAGGCATCATTCGGGGCTCCGCACCGACTTCCCTTTGGTGTGTGTTCCTGTTATTGCAAAAACCTCTTCTTCCATTGTTTCCAACATAGAGTTTGGCTCATGTGGGATTAGTAATTGGATTGAGGTCTGCGCCTACTTGGAAGAGTTTTTCTTCTCCGGGGTCCGAGCTCTAAGTCCATAAAATAATATCTCTAGTAGAACAACATATGGCTTGATTCCCATTCCCATGTGATACGTAGGAATGCCAAAACATCTCTTCTTGGTAACCTGATTGACTTCCACTAACTTATCTCTTCTGTCATACCTTTTAGGCCCCAGGTCTTATAGGACTGCGTGATGTGGAATGTGCGGGCTTATTCCTTCGATCATGTTGTGTTTACAATTGCTGCATCATGTACTTCCCTTCAAGGAGCTAGTCCCTCCAACCTCCTGCCACATATTCTCTAACCTTTTACAACCCCCTCGGCCCAAGGTTTATCTATTGGAGTCATGGGTGGTGTGATGTAGACCTCGTCCTCATTCACATCGGGTATGCTTTATCATGCCATGCCTATTCCCTTTGGAACCTTATCTTTCATGTACATGTCTGAGCCATATGACTTTTAACTATGCTGCCTAGTCCCACATGACACTAAACTATTGTGTCTATACTGCACGACGTTAAAATGCATGGTTGGTCCAATCACATGACCCTAAACCATTAAATTATCTTCCTGACCACATGATGAAAAAATGGCACTGCATTGTGGTGTCCTCATTCGAGGGGACATCATGTTTGGTATCAGACACACACCAAACCATTTGTCAATAACATCACACGGCATGATTCTTGTGGTGATGCCGTGAATTTCTATACTTGGACCTTCTATTCACAATAAAAACACATTCATTCATCCTAAAGGACAAACAAGATCTATCAAATGCCACTTCTTTTGGTTCAAGGGCCAGACCCACACAACCTTATTATCTCTGGCACTGGAATCTTACCGTGACTACCCTAAAACTACATGTGGCTTGATTCTCATTATCATGGGATATGTAGGAATGCCCGGCCAATTTTCCTCAGGCCCAGCCTAACTTTCTTTTTCGGTACCTCGACCTAAAACCTCCCCAATTAAAACATGGTGATCTGGACTACATGAGCACATTCATCATGTGTCTCCCACATTCCCTACCATCTCCATGGTTAGAGATCTAAGGCATTAAACTAAGATCTATCTCTACATCCTATCCGCAAGACGTTAAACTGAACGACATCTTCAATAACTACGTTTGTATTGATTCCCATTTCCATGGGATACGTAGGACCACCCAGGAATTTTGTCTTCAGGTCTAGCCATGTTTCATGGAAACCTCTTTATCTCCCTGGATCCCTGGCCTGAGTCCTCCAAATGGGATGGTATGTGGTGTGGTATGGGCTTATTCCCTCGTTCACGTCAGGTTTATAAAAACCATGCCACATACCCCTTCTCCAGAGAGCTCTTCACCCCTAATCTACACTCATCTTTTTAAGTCATATGATCTTAAGATGATCCCCTTGAACCTCTTTGGCACTTCAACAATGTGCATAGAAGAACTTTGGTTCAGCACCTAAGGTGTTGAATCCTATATGGAAATGTTATCACCCATCCTCGGGCTTCATGTTCCCCTTTATTTGGGTTTCCATCATCTTTCACATCTAAAAGGGCCCCCAAATGGTATAGATGATCATACTAAGGGCTCTCCTATCATCTTGGGAAAACTTCCTCAAGGAACTTGAATGGAAAATTGATACTAGTCCCGCATTGAGAATGTGGTCAGCAGTCGACACCTATTTTTTGTTCCCATTTCAGGTCACACGATATGGATGTTGTGTTTCAGACAAGGTCAACAGTTATCCTCCATTGTCACACCAACCCCATCAAGCCATAAATATTGGTTGCATGATTCACATCATTTTGAACTCCGTCATGTCCAAGTGTAATTTCGACACTCTTGGTACTATCCCTCAGGGAACATTTCCATGTAAGGAGGGAAAAGCTACGGTAAGGTGTCATTTGGGGCTCCACACCGATATCCCTTCGTGGGTATTCCACATGTTGCAAATAACTTATCTACCTTTTTTTCCCAAATTGAGCATATGTCACTTGATCTTAGAGATTTGGATGAGGTTTGTGCCCATTTGGGCGAGTCTCTCTTATCCATGTTCTGTGCTCTAAGACCTTAAACTAAGATCTCTCTCTGCATCCTCATCTCGAAAGACATTAAACTTCACCCTCAAAACTACATATGGCTGGATTACCATCCTCATGGGGTATGTAGGAACACCTATGAACTTTTTCTCGGCAAAATTGTAGCTTTCAATTTTTGTCCCTTAACCTAAATAACTTCTTCAGGGGATACGTGGTGTGGTGAAGACTCTTTATGTCCTCATTCACTTCAGGTTTACAACTACTGCACCACATACTACCCTCCTTGGATATTCCCTTTAACACTTCTTTATATTGCATGATGTTAAACTACATGGGCCCACATGTCCTCAATGCATGACATTAAACTATGGTTCTTCCCTAAACATGTTTAGGATGCCCAATGTTAATCATGGTATGAATCTGTTTCCTCTCCAAAAAGGGTTCTTCCTACAATTGATGGTCTCTGACCATGTCATGATTCAAGAACTACGTATGGATTTTTTCGCATCTTTATAGGATACGTAGAGATGCCCATACATTTTTCCATGGGCCCAGGCCCAGGGTCATTAACCCTTCTGGCCCCTAAACCTCGATCATGGTCTAGAAAGTATGACCTTTAAGATATGTGCATCGTCCTAACTATATGATGTAAAAGTACATGTCATTCTAGGTCCTTACTAGAGAGGTCCTATTCGGAATTAGGTATGATCTCTGATCAGACCAATGTACCCACCTAATGTGCCTTCACCACAGTGGTGTAATTTCAAGAGAATTGGGCTCCATTCGAACAACCCATCACACCACACTACATGATTTGTGTGCCCTTTGTTTGGACCCTCGTCCTCTTTCACATCTAATGTAATCCCTCAATATTATGGATGCTCAGCCTATGGCTTGCCTACTGTCTTGGGCTAATGTTATGGAAGACTAATGGATGACATTTTGATTCAAGCCCCGTGTTTTGAACAAGGTCAGCAATCAGCCCTCATTTCTTGTCCCCATTTCAGTCTAACACAATAAGGATACTATGTTTCAAACATGGTAAATAGTTAGTCTTCATTGTCACGCCATCCCTACAGTGTTCTAAATTTTGTGTATCGTTATTCACACCTTCCATTCCCCTATGTTCGGAGTAAGTCAGAATCCCCAGGCATTGCCCCACTCATGTACTAGAGAACATTGTGAGAATGACACATCGATTGTTCAGATGTCCTCATACTCTAATTTCCCCATTTCTTTATGGAAATATGGATTGGTTGTTCAACCCCCCATATGCATAAAGCTTGGTTTTTACTCTTCCATCTGGAGTGTTGCTGCTTGGTTAGTCTGGATATCCACCTCCATGACCACTGGAATTCCCCTAGGAATGGCACCGCTAGGAGTACCAATCATCCTTGCCAAGGAAGCCCATTCAATTTGATGTATTTCTCATACCAAAAGAGCACAGATGTCGTTATCCTGGTGAATGAGTGTCTGTCATGAATTGTGTGATGGAGAGATACAATGGTTGAATTATAAGTCTCATTATTGGTCTGTTGCTCTGGGGACCCTGAGACGTAGCCCTCTGTATATTATAAGGATGAATGAAAACTCTTGGGGAGCCATCTCGGAAGTCCTGACCCAGCTGGATGCACTAATCTCCATAGTTGTGAGCATGCATCCTGAAGGCCCTGCATCTACACCCACATAGGTACGAAAACAGGTTTTGTGAATGAGGCTCTCCTAAATAGTTTAAACATCGGTAAGGGGTCCAAAATGACCTGGAATAAATCCCGAAGGAAGGGGCTTGAGATTTTACCTTAATGACATTTGCAAGGTCTTTAAGATCTGGGTCATGATCACCAACTTCGCCCTCCTCCAATGGGCTCCCACTACTAGCCTCCTCCCCCCAGGAGGACTCATCCAATTCATCCAGAAGAGGCAAGCACTCCCTCAGTTCAGAAGCCAACAATTATGGAGGGTATATTCGATCCAGTAACAAATTCACCCGGTCTTTCATTAGACACGAGGCACCCTAGGAGTGCACAAAGTCCTCCATCTCTACTTGGTATTTCTCTGCCTCTTCCTGGGACACTACAAAGTCGGCCTTGATAGGGCCTATCCTTGGAAAATATATCTTGAGATGGTTCAGTTTTTCCCACATCTCGTATGGACTAAGGAATTTCATGTTGGCTTCCCAGATGTCCTAGGCCTCCGAAAAGACTGCATTCTCTAGCATGATTATGTGTCACAGCTGCTTCCCCGAAGCCTGAGTGGATATTCTATAGAATCTTCTCGTTGGCCTCCCCTCTAGATTACTCTGTTCTTATAGGACCATCAGGTACGCTACCATTGCTGGATCTGCTAGAACTACCTCCCCCTCAACTGGTGCAGGCCTCGCCGCCCCGATATCCCCAACACCGTGGGATTTCCTTGCTTCCTTCCATCCCCTCCATCAAGGATGGGGAGGCACACCAATACCAGCCCGAACATTTTTCCACTTTAGCATTTCCCCCGGGTAGGCTGCCTCCTAGCTTTTGGCATACTCCTTCACCTACCTGAATATGGAAGTGGGCAGAGGTAGCTCGCTCCACATGATCCTGTCTTCATGTGTGAACGCGAGCCACATCTGGCTCATCAAAAATGGATGATCCTCATGGTTCACCCCTTAATAGAAATGTGGGGTCTTTCAATGCATACACTAAAATTACATGGTGAATTGGTGCTAGGAGTATGGCTCACATAGAGGATCATGGTCCACTATGGACACCAGTACTCCACCTCTAAAGGCCAGGAGATAGGACTAGTGCTCTTCCGTTACTTGTCCATAATCAGTGAAAGCACATGTTGGATGTGGGAACAGATGATAGTTGAACTCCTCTACCTTCCAGACATGGTTCAGTACCACCAGCATGGTCTTCTTGGATGAAAATTTCCTAGTGTCGTTCAGGATGGATGGGTGGAAGTTTGATTCTGAAGGGGAGATGGGGTTCGTATATTCATAGACCCCCCCCCCCCCCCCGGACGTGTGCCACTATCCACCCATACAGGAGGTGGAATGACACACCTATCCTCTATGGCCTCTTCCCCTCGCTTAAATGCCATAGTATCTTGTATATCTTGGAATGCATCTAGATTCTGAGGTTGACCCACCCTCCTATCTCCAACATGGATTCCATGATAAATGTGCTTGGTCACACACCCATGTTCTTATCCCTCACTGGGTGGATCCAACTGTTGATAAGAGTTGCGATGAATGCGGCCAAACTGGCTACATGTTGATACTCAGTACTGACATTGAATCCCCATGTTTTCCATTGGTTGTCCCCCAAGAGATGCCAGTACTTGTGCTCCATTCCCAATTGATCCCCCTTCAGGCAGGTTTGAGGCCTCACCGGAAACTGCATGTCTTTTGGGGAGTTCAGGATCCTCTTGAACCACCATTTGGAGTGGAAGTCTCTCACTGCTTCTTTTATAGCACCAACTCCATCAACGCCATCGCTAGCGGTTAAATTTTCTCTGGATACTCCTATGCACCCATAACGTGGAGGAATTCATCATACATCACCCCTGGTATCAGGACCCTTGAGATCTAATGCACATCATATAAATTGATGCCAACATCTGTGTGGTTTAACTATAAGGTATTTGTCCTTGATGACCACCTGCTCAATAACTCGAGAATCAGCTACTTCAGTTGATAGATAGGGAATTGGAAGGCCTATCCCACCTCATACAATCCCACTCTCCTCATATCTGCCCTGAACTCTTCACACGAGACACCTACCCAGTTGGCCGAGGCCCATTAATCAGTAAAGTTTCCGCCCTGGCGTAGATCCCACTCATCAGACCATCCCTTCCCTGGGTTCCTTAGGTTAGCCTTCAATATCATTTGGTATAGAGGGGGGGATGTCTCTGGCTTCAATTCCTCCCCTTCAACATTTTTCAGATGGTTGTATAGACAACTAGCAATAACATGTGTGAAGTCCTCCCTATCATGGTCGTCCTCTATCCTAAACCACTAGCACTGGCATGGCGTGATCCTAAACCAGTAAGCTGGCTCCTCCCTACTTGGTTCAGGGATGAAGACGTCATCACTCAGCCTAAATCCATACAGAGGCAGCCTTTTACACAGTGGACAGTTCCTTTGGATTTCTGATAGTAGATCCACCAACAAACCATGGTCAGAGTGGATCTGTATCAACTCCCCTAGACCCGAGCTATTCGTCATCTCCTCCCTTCGGGTAGCATCCACATGGACCCCCTGGTGGCCACTTGGTGATCCATTCAATTTTAATGATTTGGGAACTTTTTTTGGTTCGTGAAGCCCTTTCGTGGAGCTCGTTAATAGAGACCATTTGTAGATCTCAATCCCAGCAACATAATCAATAATCCTTGAACCAAACATTGGATGGAAGGCGTATAGCACACCATCGCAGAATCAAAGACACGATGTGCGCCACAAAGCGGAAGGCCCGAATCGTAGAGAGAACATGAAAAGTATGCAGAGCTTTGTAAATAGAGAGTGCTAAATTCCAAAAATGAGGAGAAGAGAAAGGAAAAAATAGAGGTTATATCCCCTATATATGGGCGAGGACCCCTAGCGCTTCGTGGTGCATCCAACCATGGAGAGCTTCGCGATGAGCTCGGCCTACCTATCTCCTTTCTGCTTCGTGAACCTCCTCTGAGAGTCAGCTTCACGATTAGCCAAGGGATTTTGGCGATTGACCATCAGACTTTGACCATCGATTTCTACTCCGCTTCAAGTCATTGGGGGATTTTTTTGGTGCCAAAAATTGGTCAGGAGAAAAAAAACTAATAGTAAACCCTTAGGGTCTTCCTCACGAAGCTCTTTCATGGAGCCCAATAGCACTATGGCCGGCGTAAAGCTCCTCCTTCATGAAGCCACCGCAGAGTGAGGAAGAGGGATGTTCCATGAACCCCTGTGACGTTCATGTACCTTAAGTGGAGCAGTGAGGAGAGATCCTCCATGAACCCCTGTGAAGCTTTCAAACCTACCATGGAGCAAGGAGGCTGGATCCTCTATGAATCCCTATGACATTCGTGAACCCACTACAGAGCCAGGAGGTGGGATGCTCCAGTAACCCCTCTTATGTTCTTGAACCCACTTCGAAGTGAGAACCAGCTTCACACCGAGCGAGCGCTGCTTCATGAAACCCCTTTCCTATAATTATCAGGCTTCCCTTGAGCCATAAGGATGGATCCTCCAACCATTTTTCTTCAACGATCTCACATAATGAAGAAATTTCTACTCTGTGAACTATGAGATTTTTAAAGTACTTTTGCATCACGAAGTGTCTTCCCCTTTGCATGAATTTTACCCCTCTTCAATGAAGGATGACCTTCGTGGATCCCATAGTCCTCTGTGAAGGAAGGAGATCCCCAAAGGGACTCGGGTCTTTGAGGAGAAAGTATACTTCAAGAAGTACCCTTCATGCACATGTCACCCACATGCTAAGGCAGGGTCACTGTGTTACGCGAAGCACATTGATTTACACTACTATGCTTCACAAGGAACCCTTGCTTCATGAAGCAATGCTCTATGAATTCCTTTCCAATTCGAGAAGAACCTTCCATACACACCTATTTCCTATGCCTAGGCTTGGATAATTCACTTCTCAAAGCACACCCCTTCACGACTCCCCTCCACTAATGGAGCACCAAAGCTTCCCAAGGAATCTACCTATGAAACCATATGATGCGAAACTCATTTTCTTTTGTGGCCCTTCAGGTTTGAATGAAGAAATTTCAAGGTCCCTTGGCCAGAGATTCCCTTTGTTTTGCTTCACCTCATGCCTCTTCACATTGGCACGCTAACGACAATTTATTATTCACATAGCCACACTAACATGGTCCCCTCAAATGATCAATCCATAACACCCCCTTGCCATAGCATTTCTAATTACTTCCCTTCCCCAAGGAGTGGGAGGTATCTATTATGTAAGTCCTTGGGGTGTGGAGTGAATCCAACTCGTCCAAGCTGTAGGACGTTAAAATACCAAGCACCATCATCCTCAGAACATGACATTTAATTGTGGCATCACCTTGTGTATTACACATCAGGTGCTTCATCTCGGACATTTTCTATACCCACTGGTATCCAAGGGAGTAAGATCATTCCTCACATGGAATGATATCCTCTTTATCAGAGCGGCGTCTATCCGTGGAGAAAGGGGAACCAATTTGGTGTATGCCCCCATAGCTTTCCTTGTAGGAGGTAGCATCCCTGCTTCTCCTCTCTTCCTCGGTGCCAAATCCCTTTGGGATTTGTCAGCACCTGATCCTCCATCCTGGAGTAAGTCCAAATATCCATCACACTGGGATACGGACCATGTGAAATCCCCTATTTATCCATTGGGATACGGACCATGTGTAATCCTTTGTTTCCTCTTTGGGCCACTTACCATATGTCAGCACCCCTTTCCACTTCCCATGGATGCACCTTTCGTGATGTGATCGTCAAGCCATTGCTTCCTCTTTTTTATCACACCGAGCATGACTCATAAGGGATTAGAGTAATAATTGACTATGACGTCCTCTCTGGGAAGCCTAGAGTGTAAGCCCCAAACCCCACATGAACTATGTGGACTTTGATCCTTACCAAGGAAAGGTATGTAGGAAGCCACCTTGAGGTTCAAGCCCACCATCCATTGGTTCGGACCCCCTTCACATAGGTTCCCACTCCACTGGAACTACATGGAATTTGATCTTTTCCAAGGAAAGGTATGTGAGAAGCCTCCCTGAGGTTTAATCCCACTGTCCATTGGTCTCATCAATCATCACTTCGGTTCACCACACTCACCTGAACTACATGGACATTGATCCATGCCATGGAAAGGTACGTAGGAAGCCTCCCTAAGGTTCAAACCCAATACCCTTTGGTCCCGACCATCTTCACGTCAGTTCACCACACTCACCTGAACTACATGGACATTGATTTTTGCCAAGGAAACGTATTTAGAAATCCTCCCTAAGGTTCAATCACACCATCCATTGGTCCCAATCCTCTTCATGTCGGTTCAACAAACTCACCTGAACTATGTAGACTTTGATCCTTGCCAAGGCAAGGTACATATGAAGCCTCCCTAAGGTTCAGTCCCAACACCATTGGTCTCGACCACTTCATGCTTGTCCACCTTGGTATTGCATTACGTTAAACTATACGCCACCCTTTTCGTCATGAGAGATGTTAAACTGTACTTGTTCGAACTATGTGGGATTTGATCCTTGTCTGCTGGACATGGTATGTTTGAAACCTCCCTGAGGCTCAACCCCATCTAGTGGTATATCGTTGTGATCCCCATCCATTGGTAATCCATTACAACCACCATCCATTGGTAAGTAGTTGTGTCCCCCATACAGCATTAAGTTATTGGAACCCCATCCGGCGGTAAGTAGTTGAGACCTTCACCCAACCGTAATCCGTTGTCAGCCCTATTCGGCAGTAATCCATTAAAGTCCTCAGTCAACAGTAAGCCATATTCAGATGAACTAAGTGGACTTTGATTCCCTATCACTGGGATAAGTAGGATTCCTCCCTGAGGTTAAATCCCATCACCCATGTCTCTTCATGATCTCTCCCTCGAGCCCATGTGTTTTGGGAAGGTCATAAACCAACCTAGAGGTTCAATCACCTCCAGATCCCATCCATGCATCCATTCTCACAGGTCGCCTCCTCAGGTGTCCCATCATCCTGAATTACACGGCTTTTGATTCCCTCACACGGGGATATATATGAGGTCTCTTGGAGGCTCAATCCCAACATCACCATTGCCCTCGAGTCGAATCCATCTCATTCTCCATCTACTCCACTTAAAGATCCATTATCCATCCTGATTCTTACCTTGTCTTCCACCTCCCGGAGGGATCATGCAACCTCATTCCCCATTACATTTAACAAAAATCAAGTAGCTAACCACACATTATCCCCAACATCAGTGTTCCCTCAAGGTGTTTCACCCATCTGATCCACTCTAGTCAGTGTTCCATTCAGTCTGATCCATCTGCGCTAGACATTAAACTCATGGCATACCCTGTGTTAAACATAGGAAGCTGAGTAAAACCTTAAATACATGCCTATGGAATATAATTCCCCACATTCGATCCGAGATGCCTCGGTATTCCACACCCTCGAGAAGACTTATTATAAGGGGAAGAAACCTAGATGCGCTAGTGTTCCGGCATCCAGACATGCTAGTGATGTCCAACGTGACTACTCCCCCAACCAATGTTGCTTCCCTAACTAGACCCCTTGGAATGTCCCAATAGAAGAAGTGTAATTAACCGGCGTCCATGAAGATATTGAACTGGGAAGAGTTTCATGAACAACGTCTTAAACTATAAGGGATACCCAGACTAGGTAATGAGTTCAGAGGATGAATCCACGGAAGGAAGAACTGACATCCCATCACCCTGTTTTGATCAAGGAGCCAACGTCCCTGAATAAGCAATAGATGATACCAGCCTTTGGAAATTGAGAATGCGGGGCAACTGCTGTGTGCCCTCCACGAATGGATGTGTGCGCCCCGATGAACGTTTTGAAAACATATATACACCAAAATTATTTATTCCATCTTTATATATAACATGATATGGATGTTTATCATCTCATTTCAAAATTTAGGATACTAGAAAATAAATTTTCTTCCATTAAGGAGAGTTTTTTAGATGATATAGTTTCCAATATTTAATTTTTGTATCTATGTTCCATTAAAATGGTCTCATAGTTCCCTAACATACATGTAGTCATTTAATCAATGGAATGATAGGAATGTACCATACAAAATTCCAAGAGCATGATTAATATTTTTAATATCAATTCATGCAGCACTTCATGAATTTTTTGAGTGATTCATGGTCTTTAAAAAAAATATGAAATATTTTGACAAGCATGTATTTTTTAGTGATCATTCCCATTGAATGTAGAATTTGTTTAGTTTCATATGTTCGATGATGAAGTTCATTTTCTTTTGGAATCATATCATTCAGTATGCCAAATGATTCTATAAAGATGGTGTTGCTCCATCTTCTGTCATATTTCAAATTATATAACTTCGATACATCTGAAAATGATGAGTATTTAGTATAAATTGTTTATAATGGTCACTTATCATAGTTATTTAAATTTTAAAACAACATTCTAAAATCATGAATTCCATCTTCAATTTCTATTTTCATTTCTTTCATATTATCTCAATCGTCATTTACCCTAGGTTTCATATCAAATGATCCATAAACAACTATATCATCCCAATAGTTGTGTATGTTCATTTTTTCCCATTTTTAGTCCAACATTTATAGCTATGATCTAGTCTGTGACAAATCAAATGTTATTCTAGATCCTCTATACAAATGTTTCTTGAATAAAAACTATGTAAACATGGACAAAGGATTTGACAAGGGTCATATGAATACTCTATTGATTTTTTAACTCTTTAACTCCATATTCATACTCTTTTTTAATACGATTAGCAAGATTATGTTTTTTTTCATATCCATCCTACTATGTTCATAAAATATTCAATTTTTTTAAAAAAAATACACATAATATATTTATAATCAATGGAAAATGTTATTGATAATTTAAATATATGTAACCTAAAATTTTAATATTATGAACTATTATTCCTGACAGGTTATCATTTTATACAGGGGTGACCCGAAAAATAACAATATAAGGTAAACATGTGGTTTTTAGTCTAGGTTATAGATTTGATGTTCTATAGGACAAAAAGGTTGAAATAAAAATGTTAGAAAATTAAATTTGTTTATTATTGGATTGCATACTTCCCTTGGAAACTCTTGTCCTCTATTTTTATTTAATTGTAACCTCACTTTATAAATTTTTGAAAAACAACCATTCCCCTGAACATAAAAGGTTGTGTAGTCACCAGATTTTGACACAAGGTTAAGGATCATGGAATTGCATGAAATGAATGGATGAAACTGTTATTGATGGCATAGGTAAATTTGGAATGTATGTTACTTTCTTTTTTTTTTGTAGAATATTCTAGACAATTTATTATATTAATACACACAAATATATTTGTATAATAACCCACTAACAAATTCCTATTTCAAAAATATTTAATTTATCAATCTTAATTATATTTCACATAACCTACAATATCAAAAAACTCTATTAAAGTTCATTAAAAACACCAAAAATACTTTCCATTAATAAACATTGTAAAAAATTCAGTTAGCATGGATTTCACATCATTGAGAACCAAAATATTCTGATTCCACCTCTAATAATGACATGGATCTCTATAAGATATCTCCCACATCTAGTGGTAAAAATATTCATAGGTATATAAAAAATAGTATGCTCATTATAAATAAAATACACACCATTTTCACTTTAGAGACTCTGGTCTTACCATGTAAGACTTTGGGATATTCCTAGAAACATATTCAGAATCATAAAGTGAGACAGTGAGTGATACCAAGGCCCAATGATCCCAGAATTAATTTTTTAAAAATATTAAATATATTTTATATCATGTGAATGTGGTTTTCCTGAATAAGTGGAATGTCTCCAAAAAAATCTTAGATCGAAAATATGATACAACAGTTGAATCTAATACAAATGGTTTACCATAGGTGGGACCTAAAGTTGTCGATGCAGGATGTTTGGATGACAGATTCGTTTGGAGGTATGTTTAATTTAAATAAATAAAACTTTTTTTGTTAAATGACCTAATTAAACACTCTATAAATAACCTCTTATGAAATATTGTCAAGGGTTAGTCTTATAACCCTTTATAGATCTAAGAGAATGATTAGTGTGTTCATCATTGGAGAATCAACATTAGAGGGTGACCAGTGATCAGATTGAGTTGAATTGAAAGGCCATAGATGTAGCAGATCACCTTTATCACTAATGGATGAATTATTCACCAATGATTGATCCATAATAGAGGTAGTATGTCTCATTTTTTTCCTCCTCTATGATTAAATTATTGATCATTATCAAAGTAGTTTCGCAATCTATACTTAAATGAACCTTTCCATGAACCCGTGTATCAAAATAAACTTTTATTTCAATTTATTTCTTTTCAATTCCATGTTTATCACCCTAGTTTTCCCACTATGAAATCATTTTCCAAGAATTCTTGGTCAATAATGCCAATCACCTTTGTTATTGGTGCTTCTCCCTACCCATCATTCTTAATGTCATTCTTCATTGGACTATTAGGTAGTGATTTGACATTTTCAGGGTGGTTTTGAGTACGATCAAACTCCCAGATTCATTTTGGTAGAACAAACGACACGTACAGTGTGGGTGGTGTTTTGTGAATAGATCTAATTGGTACCGTGGGTGTGATTTTATTATTGGAGGTGGTTTGGGATCGAATTAGGGATCCTTATTTCCCAGTTGACATGTGGAAATTATGTACAGTGCGATGTAATCAGTTCTGAGTGGAGACCATGAGCAGGGTCTCATGGAGAAAGCTACTCATAAGTTGACCAGGATTTAATTAGTGGTGAAACATTTTTTGAAATATTTTTTGAACCTATCTCTTTTAAATGATTCGTGTATAATTAATATAATCATATATTAATATATTAATTTTATATAAAGGTTGAGGGAATGAGGATCCACCTTTTAGGGTAGGAGAACCTCCTCTATGCGAACCACACAACCTGGGCATTTAAAATGGAGGGATTTTTTTGTAGTATTAATTATTAATACTAATAATTATTATTATGTTATTGAAATAAAATGGAAAATAAAAATGTTATCTAAGAGATAGAATGTGGTGAGGAACACATATAAATGTGTTTTCCATGTATCCTTTCCCCCATTCCCATATTCATAATATGATGAAAATATTAATAATAATAATAATATTATTATTATTATTATAAAAATAGTAGTTATGGGGGTGAGGCACACATATCCTGAGTTGGGTGAGAGAGTTTGTGCGTGTCTCCCACCACCTTGGATAAGGTTAGAAAAATTATTATTATTATAATAATAATAACATAAAATATTATTAATATTTTTTTGGGTGTCAAACCAAAATCTATTCATTACTTCTACATAATACCTTGTGTTGACATGTCTTCAGTGGCATAATGACCCTATAATTGAGATGGTCATTTTAATACCACTATTGGATACCATTTTTGGATTCATAACACGATTCTATAGAGAATCTAATTATATTATTATTATTATCATTATGGAATCCATTATCCAACATATCTTCCTCATATGGTGTCATAATTATGAACTATTTGTGGAGTTGTGACCCTAATATTGAGGTGGATGTATTGATACAAAAATCATCTATTTAATTCAGACTTCTGGGTTAGGCCCATGAGGCACCGTTTATGCATTATGTGGTCAAATGTGACCATTTAACTGGGTGTCCAATATGGGGATGTGAATAGTCTATATCAAGAATTTTTTCATGAGGATCACAATGGTCTATTATCTTTGGAAATCTTGTCCCATTTGTAGATGAATATAAGATGAATTATGTTCTTCCCTTTGAATCAACAATGATCCTTGTATGTTTATCATCCTTAGATTAGACACATTGTGTAGTAAACATACACACTGTGTAATACTACATGTCCAACAAGTTTTGTTCTATAAAGGACATGGCTAGGAAGCAAAGCAAGACCACACATCATTTGGGTCCCCTGTATGTTGTGTACATCCATTTGAGGAAACATGAACCTCTTGTATCTCCTTTTAGAATCTGATTTTTTATCTTGAGTAGCATATCCTATGTGCTTTTCATCATAGAACATGATGGGGGCCTCTATAGTAGATTTTGAGATATGATGTGGTATTTTATGAATGTGGTTGTTCATTAGGAGATTCTTTCTGATGAAAGTGATCAATCGGGATCATCAAAGAGTTCAAAGAGAGGCAGTACTATGTTGTCTTATCTGCATGTGGGTCCTCCATCCATAGAGACAGTACTCTATTTTCATATCATCACGTATGTCCTCCACATTTCATATCAAGGTAGAGATGTTAATATACTATGATATTAGAGTGTGGGTCATCTATCCCAAGATATGATACCCCCTTGTTGCATCATGGTGTGGGTACTCCATAATCATTGTGCAGATAAAGACGGTAGTCCCCTACCACACTGGGGAAAGGTTCCTCTATCCGTGGAGATGGTCCTCCCTTATTTCATTAGTGTACACATCAATCATACTCGTCATGTAGAGAGAGATTGTACTCCATAATATAACTAAGGCTTTGGTCCTCATTCCATAGAGATAGTAAGAGCATGTATTATTAGGGCGAGGGTCCTCTACACTCATTGTGTATATTGAGATGGTACTCCCCAATTACAATGGTGAAGGACCCCAAAACACCCTGAGAGGGGAGGGGTGAATTTGGGTGTCAACATTTTCTTTTAAACTGATGGATCCTGATCCCACATTGCTAGGAACCTATTAAACTTGTCTGATGATAAAGTGTATAAAACAAAAAATCACATGCAAAGTGAAGACCTAGCTATTTTATATGGTTCACAACTAAGGGATGTGTCCAAGGAGCATACACCAACAGGTTTTTGGTAATGACAAATTCCACTAATCTTCAATAGTTATGGAGTAAAATAGTTTCTCATAGTCACTATATGTCAGGCTCACTTCCTTTATAAGTTTTCAAGGATATCACACTATATACCCTGGATCACTTCCATTGACTTTCACTTTCTCACTATTTTGTGAAGAATATGAACTCAATTTATTTAATTAAAGGTCACTTCAATGGAATATCATTAAATCACACATCCTCAACTATAGATAGATGCTCTGTTGATGTCCATTTACCCTTTTAGATGTAATATACTTTTACTTGTACTGTTCGTTCGTAAACTCGACATCTGCAAACTGGCCCTTTTCATCTGTGTATTGCACTAAACCATTTTCTATGAGTGAATCCTCTAGGAACCATGGTGCTCCACGTACCACCTCAATGTACTACCTATTCAAGCTACCTTCTCATACCACCTTTCCATACCACGTATCCTCTACTGACCAACTCATTGTTCTGTTAACCATCTTCTGTGAACCATCCTCTGCGACCCATCTTTCTTTGTGGGATTTGGTACCCCACAAAACCCTTAATGTAAATTGTCTCTATTTACCACTTCTCCTTCCACAGAAATGTCTTTCGTGAACTGTCCTTCTTCCTCAGTATACCATCTTCCATGAACTGTTTTGGACTTCACTGAATTATTTTCATATTTTTAATTATTTTTAGGGTAGTATTCCTGCGAACTACTTCTAGATTTCTCCAAATTCCTCTTGGATTTTTAATCCCATATCTATGCTCTAATGAAGGGAATATTTCTCCATATATATAAAAATAGATCCGCATAATTTCCTAAACCGAGATTTATTGAAACGTCGATACGGCACCGTCTTTACCACATCCATGCATCTCATGTGACCCTTATTCCCTAAATGGTCAGGGTACATCTATTCTCCCTAGGTGGATATAAAAATCACCACATAATTTCTAAAAATTACACCCTTCGTGGATTATTAGAACACTTCCTCATTTTTGAAAATGTCATGCCTACCCATGAACCGTTTTCCTTCCATGAATCACAGGCCTTCCTAATAACCTCCTTCGCTCCACGTATCATTCCTCCTACATGGTCCACATACCATTTTCCACTCTGCAAATACTTATCTATATGTGGTCTGTTGTTCTCCATCCCTCATAAAAAATTTCACAATCCATTAAATATTTTTGGAAACCCCGTTCTGCGTACTACATTTTTGGAAAACCTTTCATTTCCAAAAATAAACTCCAAAATGTTTGTCCCAAAACATGTCAAACACTGGGAAATTGTACCACCTTAAACACCTAAGTTAGATGGCACTATAATATCACTTGAATTTAAAAAACCCTTGATCAATCCATTTTGTATTTAAAACAAATACAAACCCTAATCCATTACCCTCAATGAAAAACCTTGTTTTTAGAAATCTCCCCCTTTTGGTTTTTTGGAAATAATCCTATAAATTCAATGAATCATATGCACCAATCAAAATCTAATACGCAAGAAACAAATCAACCAACAACACACTAAATATACATGATCAATTCTCATTGTATAAAACAAGATGGTAAGAATGAATTGGATTCCCATGTCTTGGAATTCTTTAAAGAAGTCCAAGTATGCTCCAATATATTTCTTATAACACAAAATTATTTTTGTTTTCATTCCCATTATCCAAACTATTGAATTTATCCATTATCCCCCATTGGTAATAAACACAAAGATCCAAATTAGATATTATTGATCTCAAAGAAAACTCCCCCTAAATAGTATCTCCTCTATAAACCTACATCACCTTCATTAATAGATTAAAATAGTTAAAACAACTAGGGAAAGGGGAACATTCGTAACATCCTTGTGCATAGGGAGGTCGTTAAACACTGAGGTTCAACTGATACTTCTCGAAAACATGAGCAGATAATGGCTTGGTCAGTGTGTCAAGCACTTGATAGTCATTTCCAACATGATTCATTTTAATCATGCCTTTTTCAAATTTTTTCATAATGAATTGATAACTAATTTCAATGAGTTTTATACGATAAGGATGAACATGATTCTTTGTAAGATCAATTGCACACTTGTTATCACAGTGAATCACCATTGGTTGTTTCACCTCTATACCAATATCGGTCATTTGTTGCTTCATCATTAATAGCTGAGTGAAAGCCTTTGTAGTGAAGATAAACTCACCTTTAGTAGTACAAAGATAAGTACATTCCTATTTCTTACTCAAGAAAACCACACATTTCTTTCCAATAAAGAATGATCCACCACTTTTGGACTTTCTATCAACAACATATACAACCCAATCAATATCATAAAATTTTTATAGATCATTATATCTTCATTCAGCAATGTATAATCCATAATTGTGAGTTCCTTGAATGTACCCCATGATTCTTTTCACTTTTTTCATATGTTCTTCTTTCAGATTACATTAAATGTGGACCACTAAGCATGTTTTAAAGGCTGTATCCGGTCAGGTCGCAATCATGTAAAATAAGCTTCTAATGATTCTCTTATATGGTGTGGGATCTGCAGAAGTCCCAACCTTATGATTTACAAGTTTAGTTCCAACCACAATCAGAGTCGACATTTTTTTGGATTCATACATATTGAGTTTCTTTAGCAACTCTCTTAAATAATTTTCCTAATAAATAAAAGTGTAGTATTTCATTTTAATGACTTGTAGACCTAAGAAGTATGTTAGTTCACAAACCAAAAAAAAATTCAAATTCTGATTTCATGTGATTTGAAAATTCATCCACTGATCCATGCCTACTTCCTCAAAATATAACATCATCTATGTATAATAGAACTGTGAAATAATCTCTCTGATAATTATTCACATAAAGATTGCGATCAACTCCCCCTCTTTTAAATTCGAGCTTCTTAAGATAATAATCCAATCGAGAGTACCATATTTGTGGTGCATGTTTCAGACCATATAAATCCTTCTTTAATCTACAAACCGTTATTTCATCATTATGAAGAAGATACCCACTAGTTATTCAATATTGACTTCTTCATTAAGAACACCATTTAATAAAGTTTTCTTGACATCCGTTTGATACACTTTGTATCCTCTTTGAATTATCATGGAAAAACCGTCCGATTGACTATAGTCTAGCCACAAGAGAAAATGTTTATTCAACATCAACACCGTCAATCTATGAATATCCATTACAAACTAGTCGTGCCTTATTTATGACCACATTTACATGATCGTAATATTTATTTAGTAAAATCCACTTCAAAACAATCACATTTGTGTTTTCTGGTCTCTTAACTAGATCACATGTTTGGTTCTTATCAATCTAATCCAATTATTAATTCATGGACATAACCCATGATTCATCCATTATAGATTATTCAAATGAAGATGATTCCACAATTGATTAGAATATAGATTTTTCACTATTCATCATTCTTCTTTTCTACATGGGAGCTTTCCAATCCCCAATGTTTTTGGATCGATCAATTTATGCTCATTAATTTCTCCTGTGAGGTTCAGAAGAATTTTTTTTTCAAACATGGTTTCTTCTTCTGTTTATTATTTTGAATCAACAACATGATTTTACACTAATATTTTTTTCGTTACTTCCAGTACATCTGTATTTGAATTAGTTCAATTGCCACATTCTTTCTCATCTTCTATCACATCATCATAAGAAATGTTTGATCCATTTTTGGTTTTATCTTCAATGATCTTCACATCACTGATTTCCAAAAATTTATAAGATGTTATTAAAAAATTTGTAGGCTTTTATATTCATCTAATACTTGAGTAATATTCTTCTATAGGAAGCATCAGCATACTTACCTTGATTTTCAACTTTGTTTTGGATAAAACATTTACATCTAAAAACACAAGAATATTCAAAGAAGGATTCATTCCATGCCATAACTCATAGGGTGTCTTGGTTTCCCCTATATAAATCCCTATTTGATTTTGAATATAAAATGATGCTTGAAAATCCTCTTTCTAGTAATAGAGAGAGACTTGACCATCTATCAACAAAGTTCTATCCATACTATTCGCCTGTCGATTTTGGCGATCAACAACAACATTTTGATGTAGAGTTCTCACAACTTCCAACTTATGTTGCATCCCATGTTTCCCTAGGTAGTTTTCAAACTCAATGGATGTATATTCTCTAAAATTTTTAAACCATTGATCTTTGACTGTCCGTCCAGTGTCATTCTTGGATATACGGTGATATGTTTTCATGCAATCAAGCACTTGTACTTTTCTATGCATAGCCATCACACAAGCTATTCTACTAAAATAATCAACTAAAAGAATGAAGTACCTTTATCAATTAGTTCCAAAAATATTTATCATACCATATACGTCACTATGAATAAGATCTAGAATATTTGACACCCTTTTCACCTTTGGTTTAAATGAACTGTAGACCAACATCCCTCAAATGCAAGAATCACAAGTATTATCTCATTCATGCTTAATATTGGGGATATCCATGACTATATTCATATTAGATATTTTTTAAATCTCTTTATGTTTTTTTGGACCCAAAATTTGGTTCCACAAGTTGTTTTATTCTTCCACATTACTGTAGATTATGTTTAATTTACTATCAACTTGATATAATTTTTCATCTATTTTGTACCCTTTTAGGAGAGATTCAATTTTCATCCTTTTATAGTGAAACCTTATTGATTTAATGTCACTATAATTCATGAGTCATAAATTTTAATAACACTCAAAATATTGTGACACAACCCATCCCATATAAAGAACTTTCATCTTCTTTATCTCGCTATTGGCTAGTTCAGTACTTCCACTTTCCTTGATCTCCAAAGAACCATTGTTACTGAATGTCATTGTTCCATTGACATTTTTCTTGATATTATTAAATAGGTATTCATTTCCCTATAATATGGGATGATAATACACTATCTACAATCTATGTGCTTCTCTTCTTGGTATCTTTGAGAGATACTCATAAAAGTTTGGATTTTTCAATTTTCTTCTTTTCCATCCATTAAATATTAAATTGAGTGAATGATAAATATGGGCTTTCAAATAACTCTTCCATATGAGTAGGTTCATCATACTCATATTATTCTTCTAGTAGAGAAATTTTTTAAGAGTAACATTGTATGGTCAGTGAGTATAAACTTGCCTCATGGATCTGAACAAAATGTTTCTATCATTCATCTTCATGTAATCAACAGATTTATGGTCAAAGTTATTTCAATGAAAACAATATACAAAAAAACTATTTCATATATAATAATTAGGATATGAATTCATTTTACTTTTTTGACTGCCTAGCTCTTCCACATTCAAATAGATCCTTGCCTCTTCATAGTATGGCCTAGTTAGCCACAGAATTGAAATTTCATAAGTGAAAATGTCTTATCAATTCTATTCCTACTCATGTCAACTTCTTTAATATGATAGTTTGATTTTATATCATATTAGGAATCTTGATAACATTTTTCATTCCTCCTTTTATTCTAATTTGAGTCTTTATTTGTATGGACTTCCGGAATCTTTTTGAAATTTCTAACTTTCAGATTGCCTTTATTTTGGCACATTTTACTTCCAAAATTCTATGTTTCAGCATCATTACATACTACTTTGTCTCCCATGCATGAGGGTATCTAATCAATCATAACCTTTTCAACTCCATCTAAATCATGCCTAACTCTCTCTAGTATCACATCATATGAGAAATTTCAAAATTGGATTTTCTTCTTTATTTCTTTTGTACATGATTTACTTTCAAGTTTACTCTTAAGAGTAACAAATTATTCCTCAATTACCTTAATAGTTTTTTACTTCTCCTCCAGTCTTAATGTAAGGTCATTAATTCCCTTTTCTTATTATTAAATTTTACTATTATGTTTTCCAATCTCATCTGAGATTTCAGATATAGTTGAATGTTCCGTAAAAATAACCTCAAGTTGATCAATTTCAACTTCCAGTATATCAACATATTCTGGTGACTCTTTAACAATTACATTCTATTTTTTTAATCTCTTTAATTGATTCTAAAGCTTACCCAAAGCATCATTAAGTTGAAATATGAGATGGGAATCAGTGGTCAATGTATTATCTTTAGATTTATCTCCTGATGGTGTTGATCTTTCAATGATAGCCATTATTGATGCATGAGTTCCAGATTGAAATTCTAGTTCTTCTTCCTCAAGGAATTCACTATCATCATCTTCTTCTTCATAGAAAAAAACCTTTCCCATTAATTTCTAACTAGACATAGAGTATCCCTTTTTGAAATACCTTTTATGAGGCTTTTGTATGTCTCCAACATCAATTTCATCATCATCAAACTTTCTTGTGCATCGAGAGGAAAATTTTCCTAACTCCTCCACAACGAAAACAAGGCAGAGGTAACTTCCCTTAAAATTTATTGTTTCCCTTATTTAATCTCTTCACAATGAGAGATGGAATTTATTTTTCCTTATTATCTTCATCAATACTATCTCCTAAATTTCCATGTTTTCCCTTGTATTTGAATGCTATTTCCTTTCTTACATGATTCATTGTATCTTATGGTTTGACTCTCAACTCATATGCCACCGGGATGCTTAGTAGATAATCCCGATAAAGATTACAAATATGCATTTACAAAAGGGATGATACCTTTTCATTATAAAGAGGTGAAATTTTTCGCAATATTTTTTTTACAATATTAATGTCTTTGATTTCTTCCCCAGGTCCTCGTATTTCTCCAGCAACATTAGTAATTCGATTGAAAAAAATTATCTTCATTTTTGTCAAGATGCATATTTAGATCATCTAACCTATTGTGAAAAACTTGTAGTTTCATCTCCTTCACTTTGTTTTAACATTCAAAAATGTTCTCCAGTTTTTTCCACATAAAAATTTCTGACATACAGGTCATCACCTTTAGATATATCTGATAATAATTAGTTGTCATGAGGGTATTCTAGGATTTGGAATCTACATCATGCATTTTCATGTCTGTATTGGTCATAGAATGACTAGTTGGATCAGTGGCATGTATTCCTTGTGCATTAGAAAACATGACATCCATTCCAAGAGATCGTAGAAGTGATATCATCATATTCTTCTAGATCATTATGTTTCTTACATCAAAGAGGGGGACACCCATGACATTAACTATATTCTCCATTACGAAAATTAAAGAAAGACTTAACACCGACAACGTTTACCCTTTGATGCCACTTGAAGAACCCTGAAAGACCCAAAGAGGTGAGAGGTAAATCATGGAGTCAAAATTTTCTTTTAAACTAATTGATCTTGTTCCCATGTTAGTAGGAACCTGTTAAACCATTCTATTGAGAAATTTTAGAACATAAACTACCATATGCAAAGTGAAGACACAACAATTTTACTTGCTTCACCATGGAGGGATACCTCAAAGGAGCATATGCATATAGGGTTTTAGTTGTACCAAAGTCCACTAATCTTCACGAATTTTGTACTAAAAAAGTTTTTCATAGTCACTTTGTATCATGATCACTACCATTACAAGGTTTTAGATATAGCACATTGCGTCCCTCATGTCACTTCTGTTGACTCCCCCTTTCTCACAGTATTGGGATGAATCTAAACTAATTTTATCGACATGAAGGTTGCTTCAATGGATTGGAATTAAATATTTCATCCTTAAATATAGATAGATACTCTGTTGAATTCCCATTTTCCCCTGTAGACATAATCTACTTTTCCGCATATAGTTTGTTCACAATCATGAACTTCATCAATTGGCCTTATTCCTCCGCGTACAACACTACACTGCATATTGTTTATGATTTCTCTGTGAATATCACTGCTCTGTGTACTGCACTACTCTATCTACCACCTCTGTATACTACCTCTGCAAGCTACCTTCATGTTCCGCCTTTCCGAACCACTTATCCTCCACTAACCAGATACTCTTTTTCTAACTGTCTTTTATGAACCATCTTTTGTGAACCATTTTTATATTCATGCTTTAGTGACCTGCAAAACCTCTTCCACAGACTATCCTGACATACCACTTCACTATTTGTGAAATTTATTCTTCAAAATAGACTTCTTCCTCCACGTACTATCTTTCATGAACTATTTAGGACTTCACCAAATTCCATTCATATTTTAAATTAATGTCTTTGAGGGGTAGCCTTCCAACAAACTACTTCTATATTTCTTCTATTTCCTATCAGATTTTTAAACTCAGAGGTAAACTATAATGAAGGGATTAGTGGTCCTTATATAAGAAAATAGATCTGCATAATATGATAAACCAAGATTTACCGAATCTTCTATACATTGTTACCTTTACCCCATACAATGCATCTTCCAAGAACCATATTCCTTAACCAGTTTTCATACCGCCATTCTCCCTATGGAGAGGCTAAAATCACTTCCTCATTTATGAAAATGACACCATTAATGGCTTCTCATAGTTGTACCTCATTTTTCGGAAAGACACACCATCCCACTGACTATTTACCTTTTGAGAACCACATGCCTTCACACAAAACTCATTCCCTCTATGTATTATTCCTCCAACGTGGTCCACATACCGTTTTTCTCTCAATGAACCATTCTCTCTACATGGTTCATATTTTTCCATTATAAATACCATGTTTTTATATCTCTAAACTATTTTGGGAAATCCCATTCCATGTAATGAATAGGCGGAAAATATCCATTTCCAAAAACTAAATCCTAAATTTGAGGCCCAAAAATTTGGTAATGACTAGTAAATTGCCCCACATTAAACACTTACTTTAGATTATACTAGAAGATCAGCTGACTTTCGAACCCCTTGATAAACCCAATCTACATTGACAAAAAACATAAACTATAATCCATTTACTGCAAAGAACAACCCTAGTTCCAACAACCCGGGTGTAGTTCATCTATCCATGGTGACGGTACTCCCCTGTCGTACCCGGGTGTGAGTACTTCATACTTGTTTCATAGACACATAGTGAAATGCCTCTATCATTATATGTAATGAGTCCTCTACTTTTAAATTATTCCCACTTGACTGTGTGGAATAGTGGAGAGGTGTGGTTCCTCTACTTGGTTACTTCTGGATAGACACATGAGATGCTCGACATCATTGATGCACCTGCTATAACTGATGGCGAATTTCATCCTAGGTTGGGATGTGTGATGAATATCCCCTTTATCTCTAATCCATGTTTATTTTGAATTATTATATATATATTGTTTGCGCCAAAATTTGTAATGAAGAAAAGGCCCCAAGACAGCCCCCATGGACTGCCTCGCGAAGCCCCTACGCAAATTCCCCAGCACCGCAGCCGCTGCGAAGCAAAGAAGGCGGTAGGCTCCGCAAACACATTTGACGTTCGCGATCCCGCCATGAAGAAAAGGAGGAAGTAAGCTCTGTGAACTCATTTGACGTTCGCGAGCTCGCCATGAAGTGAAGGAGACGGTATGCTTCGTAAACCTGTTTGACATTCGCGAGCCCACCGCGAAGCCACCGAGCCCCTCTTCGTGCCGTGTGAGCTCCGCTCCGCAGCGCCTCTTGCCTATAAATACCGAGCTCCCCCTGTGCTATCTAGATGGAAAATCCGACCTTTTATATTCTCATATCCC
The DNA here is from genome assembly GCA_963277665.1 of Viscum album. Taxonomy (NCBI): domain Eukaryota; kingdom Viridiplantae; phylum Streptophyta; class Magnoliopsida; order Santalales; family Viscaceae; genus Viscum; species Viscum album. Next base: position 2,014,950,320 of record OY728143.1, read on the forward strand.
AAATCACGAAGCACTCTTCCGCTCAGAGAACCATGATCTACGTGAGGTACATCTACTTCGCGAAGTGCCTCCCCATTGTCTCGTTTTGATCCCCGCTTCTAATAGGGATTTCTTTCGCGAAGCCTAAGGGATTTCATGAAGGAAGGGGATACCCAAGGGGACCTGGGTTGTCACGGAGTTTTTGTGCTTCACAAAACATCCTTCATGTACACTTGATTCATTTGCAAAGGCGGGATCACTGTACTTCACGAATCACATTGCTTCCTAACATCCTGCTTCGTGAGGCACCTTTGCTCCGTGAGGTTGTGCTCTGTGAATGCCTTTCCACTTCGTGAAGAACCTCCCATTTTCACTTCCACCCCATTCTAAGGATAAGGCAACCCACTTCGTGAAGCAAAACCCTTCGCAAGTTCCCTCTACAATGCAGAGCAATCGATCTCTACAAGGCCCCTGCCTATGGTCCCTTTGATGGGAAAATCCTTTTCCCGTTTGACCCTCCAGGTTTGCACGATGTGACTTCAATGTCCCCTGGACGATACTTCCCGTAGCATTACTGCACCTAATGCTTCTTCGCAAAGGCACTCTAATGGCTATTGCTTCTTCCCATAGCCAAGCTAACGTGGACCCCTCTATGGTTCGCTCTGCAACCCCCCTTCACCACGGCCTTCCCGATGCCTTCCCTCCTAGAAGGACCAGAGGGTACCAGTTATGTAAGTCCTAGTGGTGTGGAGTAAACCCACCTTGTTTGAGATTCAGGACGTTATAATGCCAAGCTACTTTGTTCTGAACACATGACGTTAACCTGTGACCTCGCCACGTGCCCCGCACATAGGGTCCCCCGCCTTGGGAATTATCTACGCCCCCTGTCCTATACAGGGGATGATATCCTCCTTCTTGGGGTGGCATTTGTCTACATGTAAGGGCAGCCACCTTTGTGTAAGCCCATGGAAATACTTGCAAGAGGCGGCACCATAGCCCCTCCTCACTTCCTCGATGCTATGGCTAGTGGAGGTCATGATAGGGAATGAGGCTACTCCTTTCTTCGTCCCAAGTCCCTCTCCTGCTGTGCTATGTCACCCTTGGACCTCCATCCTGGAGTAAGTCCCAACACCATGGGCCGCTCAATGCATATGCCCCCACTTCTCTTACCATGGACTCACCCTTCACGACGTGATCATTAGGTCTATGCTGCCTCTTATTTCTCACACTGAGCATGACTCACATGGTCTTAGAGTAAGAATCGACCATGACAACATCCATGTCTCGTATGATGTTAAACTGTATTTGGTCGTTCATGATGCTAAACTGTACACCTGAACTACGAGGACTTTGATCCATGTCAAGGCATGGTACATAGGAAGCCTCCACGAGGTTTAATCCCAGCACCCATTGGACCAAGTTCCATCTTCACATCGGTTCGCTGACACACACCCCTGTCCCACATGGTGCGAAACTGTAATCCTGAACTACGAGGACTTTGATCCATATCAAGGAATGGTACGTAGGAAGCCTCCCTGAGGTTCAATCCCAAAACCCATCAGACCAAGGTCCATCTTCACGTCGGTTCGCCGACACACACCACCATCCTGCATGATGCTAAATTGTACACCTGAACTACGAGGACATTGATCCATGTTAAGGCATAGTACATAGGAAACCTCACGAGGTTCAAGCCCAACACCCATCGGACCAAGGTCCACTTTCACATCGGTTCACCGACACCCATTTTGAACTATGTGGACTTTGATCCATGTCATTTAATGGTACGTATTAATCCTCACAAGGTTCAATCCCACCACCTGGTCGTTCCGACCTCATTCACGTCGGTTCACCCCCATCCTACAAGATGCTAATCTGTACACCTGAACTACGAGGAAATTGATCCATGTTAAGGCATGGTATGTTTGAAGCCTCTCTGAGGTTCAATACCAACACCCATCGGACCAAGGTCCATCTTCACGTCGATTCACCAACACACACCCCCATCCCGCATGACGCTAAACTGTACACCTGAACTACAAGGACTTTGATCCATGTCAAGGCATGGTACATAGGAAGCCTCGTGAGGTTCAAGCCCAACACCCATCTGACCATGGTCCATCTTCATGTTGGTTCACCTACACCCATTCTAAACTATGTGGACTTTGATCCATGTCAAGGCCTGGTACGTAAGAAGCCTCATAAGGTTCAAGCCCACCACCTGATCATTCTGACCTCATTCACGTCGGTTCACCCTCGTCCTGCAAGACGCTAAACTGTACACCCAAACTACGAAGACTTTGATCCATGTCAAGGTATGGTATGTAAGAATACTCCACATGGTTCAATCCCATCATCCATTGGACCCCTGGTCCATCTTCACGTCGATCCTCCGACGCACCATCCCAAACTACGTGGACTTTGATCATTGTCAAGGAATGGTACGCTGGATGTCTCTTCAAGTCTCAAGACCAAAACCATCATTCATCTTGGTCCTTACCCAGGCCGCCAAATCTCAGTGAGATCACGCCACCCCATTCCCCTCCACAACATTTGATAATACACCCATGTGCTGGCCCCAATATCGGTGTTCCCTCCGAGGGATTCCTCCGTCTGATCCACTATAATCAGTGTTTTGATTAGTCTGATCTATCTCCGTTGGACATTAAACATGTGACATACCCCATTTTAAACACCAGAAGATGAGGAAAACCTCAGATACATACCTATGGAATATGATTCACCGTGCTCGATGTGGGATGCCTCGGGCTTCCACGCCCTCGAGAAGCCCAATAATAATGGGTAGAAGAGAGACACACCAATCCCCAGCGTCCAAACACGTCAGTGGTTCCCCAGCATGACTACTCCCCTAACAGAAGGATGTTGCCCTGACCAGACCCCTTGGAATGTCCTAACAGGAGAATTATAATTAACTGGTGTCCATGAAGATATGGCTTTGGGAAGAGTTTCATGAACAATGTATTAAATCTATGAGGGAGACTCGGACTAGGCGATGAGTTCTGAGGAGGAATCCACGGAAGGAAGAACCAACATCCCATCATCCCATTTTGATAAAGGGGAAAACATCCCTGAAAAAGGATAGAATGCTGCCCGCCTTGGGAAAGCAGTAATTTGGGGTAACAAGAGCCGCACCTGTCACACTCATGCAGATGGACTCGCGTGCCCTGGTGAAAGCATCGGAAGAAGAAATGACGAACCCGATCTGAATTTCGTCTCGCCAATATAGAGATTAGTAACACTTGGGGAATCTCTAGATTGACGTGTCACCAGATCCAGCTATTTGGCACTGGTTCCCACCAAGAAAATAATGGGCATGGCGTGAAACTCACCAAGAAGTTGGGGAAGTAGAACACTGGGCATCCGGTTCTACAACGTTGTCAGCGTGGATCCTTCTTACCGGCCATGGAAGACGGAATGGCATTGGGAACTAGTTGTCGATTTCTGTTCCTTGCAGTGTTAATGAGTTAATCTCCATGATTCCAGGAATTAGGTTGCTGCCACAGGAACGCGATCATCACTTGCCCGCCTACGTAGGGGCAGGGGAAACGCCAGCACAACCACTCCACATGGCTCCACTACTGTCGCAAGAACATCTGTATCCATGACCATGGGGTTCCCACGCCCCATCTCCCCATCATAAGTCATCCAACGAAGGGTGATTAATGTAACGCCCCGACCCCAGCTACCCAGAGTTGGTGCATTACTTCGTAACATTGGCATGATCACAGAAGATCAAGTCTCGAAAGACCGATTATTTTAGTAGCCTTGGAAACACTAGATACATTCATAAATGTTACATTACATCACAAAGTGAAAAACTACAATAACATAGTCTCCATAGTCCACAATCATATCCTCTTCTGACTATCCCTACAGGTCATTCATAAAATACTTCTTCACATCCTGGAAAATATTAAAACATTGAAAGGGGTGAGCTCAGATGCTCAGTAAGGATAACAATATAGCGGAAGCTTTCATAAATAAACATCGACATTAAGGCAATGTATAACTAAAACAAAAGCCTTTTAAACATGATCTTCAACATAATATGGAAAATTTATAATGAGATAATTCCATTTACTTATTCACATGGATATTCTACCAGTCGAATAATCACATGCAATATCAATACCCACTTTCAAAATGATGGAATGCATAATGCCAGACTATCATAACCACGTAGTCAAGGCCTTGTGCCAAGACCAAAAATAAGATTTTGTCAAGGCCTCGTGCCAAGACACTAGTTTGTCTCATCAGACCTGCCGATGCATTGAGGAGCTATAGCGAGCTCCACCCGTTACTTATTAAGTCCAATGCATTCCTCATATGAACAGGTTTAAACATATCATAAACCATAACATAATTGTATCACATAAAACATGCATAATGGAAACATAAAATTTCCACATTTCAATCACAAGATATCAATACAACACATTGATATAATAAAAACGCTTTCAAAACCATTTTCAATAAAAAAATAAAAGAATGTTAAAACTTTGAATTTATTTTTCATTTAAAAAAAGTGATGGCTTGTAGAGGAAGCCGAAACTTAAATAATGGTCACGGCGGTGGAGAAGTCGTTGTCGCCGCATATGTACGGAAAGAAAAACATTACCCTTTTTTTGTTTAGCAAAACTCTTGGTATAAAAAATATTCCTTTTGAATAAACGTAAAAGTCAAATGGGTTTATACACCGTATAAAATAACGTTTTGTATAAAACGAAATATGCCTCAATGAAAGCAGATTGAGACAAAGTCCTTAAGAAGATCATTTATAAAATAAAATAGATTTATTATGTGTATTCACTATATGTACACATAAAGAAAGTAAAAATACATGATAGGACATAATAATATCATGACATAATTTGAAAGTAGGAGATTAACCCAAAGAATGGAAATTGGGTTAAGAAATTCCCTTACCTTACGTCTGACCTGACTCGACCGCTCTTTAACCTCCTGAATAATAAACTATAGTTAATATCTAATTGCTTAAGAACCTTTTTCAAGTTCATTATCCCTTTTATATCACTTATTAAAATGTTATGAACATTGTTTAATTATTTAAGTTAATAACTGTCATTTTTTCGATCTTTGGTACTTGAGTCAAAAATAAACTTCTTATAAATACAAGTTGTTCATGTGGTAATATATACATTATATCCATAATTATATTCATGATTTATATATCATATACATCATATATATCCTTTATATAAATTCATTTATAATATTACATAACATTTAGAGATAAGAAATGAAATGCACCGTTCATAGAGACGGTAACCCGTACGTACGCATGAACGCTACCTTCATTTCTTTTTCGTATTTAATGGAATGAAATTATAATTATATAAAGTTATACTATAATTCCAGTATAATATAAATTATAATACCATTTACTCCATCCTTTATACATCCCACATATGGAATTAACGATTCAAATCACTTTGAGGGGGCGGTAGTCCGCACTTCCTAAAATGAAATTATCACGTTTACCCATAATGGAAATCATAAATTATTCCATAAATGAGAAATACAGAAGCATAAGGAAAACATAAATATAATATATATATATATCATATATGAAAATAGTGTCATCATAATGGCCACCATGAGAGGTGTTAAAAAAGTTTGAACAATCATCGTTTCGTTAGACAGTAATTCGCCACCCACAGAAACATAATGTTCTTTAACCATTAGACGAAGGTGTGTGTAATTGTAAAAAAAACACTTCTCATAAAAACATCCTAGTATATTGAATATACTGGTTTTGTTACAAAATAAAAGAATAAAAAGATTTTAGGGGGTTGGAGAAGAAAAATAAAACAAAACAATATTAGAGAAGACATTACCATAAAATTGGGTAACTCTTTTGATTTGAGCCAAAGGCTTCCTTGGGAAGAATTATTCCCAAAGTGAGGCTTCTAGGAGTAAGGGAGGGAAGTTGGGAGAGGATTTGGGCAGAGGTTGGCTGAGCCAAAAGGCTTTTAAAGTGTGAGTAAGGTGGTAGGGGTGGGGGCCTTTTATAAGTGGAGAGGAGGGGCACTCTTGGAAAGATTGAAATGTTACTTTATTATGAAATGATTTTTTTTTTCGGATTCTAAAGGTCCCACACTTATATATTTTTAGGATAAGGTGATAAGGTTTCTAAATATACTCATCAAATAGGTTTTTGAAAAATGTATGTCTTAGATTTTAAATTATCTTTTCATTTTATTTAAATCGTTAATTAATGAGGTAATCGCTGCATCATCATGGTGTCAAAAATAATTTTATTTATTTCATGTATAAAAATTACAAAAAAACTATCATGATGTAGGGAATATTTTTATATTTCTAATGAATATTTATAGTCAAAAATATGACTTGTATAAACCCATTTAAAAATTGTTTTAGTAAAACAACTCTTGTTTGTGACATTTTTATTTTAACATTAAATAAAAAGTTATTTATGTCCTTTTCCTACCAAAGTGGCTCCATGGGGTCCCCAAGTTGACCCATGGATTTTCTTGGTCGTCCATGACTCATCCAATAGTGGTAGGACAAGTTTAAAGGTATTTTCATATTTTTATAATATCTTTTTTACCTTAAATTTCACTAATTACCTTTAATCGTGATTAATTAAACTTAAAAGTTACTATTCACCAAAAATTATTTTCATCCCATTGAACAAAATTTTACTTCCTAATGACAACCATGTATGTTGGATTTTTGAAAATCAAATCACAGAAGTGGTAATTTTTCATTTAAACAAAAAATCAGTTTTTTAACTACCACTTAGTAGTTTCACTATTCATCAAAAATTGAAGTTTTTCAGAACAATGCCAAAATTTCACCCTAAGCTATAATTGATATTCCGAATACAAAAATGATTTCTATTTTACAAAATTACAAACATATATGTTTCATTAATTAATTTCATAATTAATTCTCGCTGCTATAACAAATAGCGTGTTTTTAAGAAACAATATATATCAAAAGATTGACAATTGTTTATGTCCAATTTTAAAGTGAAATTAATTCTAATGAACACCATTTGATAAAATGGGAAAAATATATTCTAATTATAATTTAAAACCACTCAATAGTATAATTTATCACTATAAATTATTTTGATTAAAAAAAAATTTTTTATGTATTTTTCACTATTCATAGAAAATTGGATGTTCTCAGAAAAATACCAAAAATTCAACATAGGATAATTTCAATATTTCAAATCCAAAAATGAAGTCCATTTTGAAATATAAAATTTCTATAATTTTAAAAAGTGGGTATTACTATTCATAACGGCTACTTTGATTAGTCGCGGTGTGTTAGAACTCGAAGTTGCGTACAATGCAAGCTATTGCATTATTGAATGAGAAGCGTATCGTGGAAGCTCGTGGTGTTACATTCTACCCTCCTTCAATAAATTGCGTCCTCACAATTTGAAATTTTTCTTTGAAAATAAAAGGTTGAAAATAGAAAATACCTTTGTGGAAAACCCACATCGGAAATAAGGTTAATAAAAATATAACATTAAAAGAAATAAAGAGAAGTACAAAGGTCACCCGAGATAGCCCATACTAGGATTATATGAAAATATGGATGTGGAAGAAAAACAAACTATCAAGGTCTGATGGAGAGTTGTAGAAAACTGGATTAGGAGAAAGTTAACCATAAGAAAATCACAAACTTGTGATTGGTTAAACGGTCATTGAATCCCCAGTTTGAAAATTTAACTGGCAACGTTTTTGTTTTAAGTTACCATTTATAAAGTTGAGGAATTTATTAGGATATTTACTAAGAACATAAGGGAATATACATACTTGTTATGTATACTTGCATTATTTAATAAATTTTTACCACAAACCCATCTTTTACTCCAAATGGTAACAGAACTCAAAAATATTCTATTTATCCTAATTTTATAAGGTTCTAAATATTACCACATACCATTTAGATTAGGAAAAAATATTTTGTAATAACCAGGGACTTCCTGTAGGCTAGTGGTAGGTAATAAAGGCCTGTCACACTATGGCTGTGGGTTCGATTCCTGCAGCTTTGTCCGACGTGACGGGTTATGCCCCACCCTGCAGGTTGTCCTTTTCCTAAAACTATAGTATTATAATATTCCAAAAATAATATTCAGAAATGTTTTAACTCTAAACAATACTATCCAAAGGTCAACTTAATCCATTCCAACCTTTATAGTTATCCAAAATACCTTCGTCCAGACTTTCTCTAATGGGTCCTTAAATTCAAAAATCAGTTGTAACATTAGATTCCCTAAACAATGTAAAGATTTTCTTTTTGTCACATACTAAAAATATGATTTCCTTCATCATATTAAAACCTTAATGATAACAACAAGTAATGTAGTACAATCCTTATATATATCACATTATTTTTATAACCAGAATATAATCCTTGAGTCCAAAAGCACCAATACATTAATTATTCTGCTTCAACTGTAGTAACAACATAAGATTGTCCTTGATCCCTTGGCCTTTTTTGAGGTAAGATTTCCTGACGCTTAGGACATTAATTTTCATAATTCCCCATTTCCCTACAATTGTAGCAATCAACATTGATAGCCTCTTTCTTTCCCTTGCAATCACGCGCCTGGTGACCTTTATCTCCACATTTATAACAAACTCCCATTCCTTTTAGGCACGTACCAGGGTGATTCATCCCACAATTATCACATAATGGAAAATCCTTCTTTCCCTTTTTCCCTTTATTTGTCTCTTGTTCCACCGTTCTCTTCTTCTCTTGATTTACTTTATTGTCATAAGACTTAGAGAATTCCTTTTCTGTCTTGATATCACATGAGACTATATCTTCATATGTTGAGAAAGATTGTGATACTAAAGCTCGAAGGAGAAATGGTTTTAACCCATAAAAGAAACGATCAATCTTACTTCTTGGGTTACGTATATAATCTGCAGTATGCCTCGCTAACCTTGTAAAGTTAGCCTCATACTTTGCGACTTTCTCATCCTCCTTCTGTCTCAGACTACGAAATTGCCTTTCCATATCTACTTGATGGTCACGAGGAAAATATTTTTCTAAGAAAAGCACTTTGAACTCCCTCCATTCCATATTCGATACTTCATCATCTTCCTTTGTGTTTTGAATCAGCGACCACCACTGATCGGCATCTCCAGTGAGGCGGTAGACTGCCATGACAACCTTCTCCCTTTTACTACTCCCCAAGGCGTGGAATATTTTCTCTAAGGAGTTTATCCATTGCTCAGCTACTAATGGATTTGTACCCCCATTAAATGTTGGTGGTTGTTGCCTCATGAAGCGGTCTAACATTGATCCTCCATGTTGCGGATCAGGGTGCTCCAGACAAGTAAGGTTATTATTCATAACCTGAGTGAGTTGTCCCAGTATAGTAATAAGTTGATCAGCACCAGTTGTATCTCCAGATCCACAATAATTATCTTGAGCAGGATGGAAATCCCTACACGGAGTGCGTGCATTGATACGGTTTCCATTCCTTCCACTAGGCGCCATTTCTAAATAATGGCATAAACTATATTAGTTTATGAATAAAAATACATAATTACATACTTGTAAAACACGTAACATAAATTGAACTATTTATGGATATAATTCATAATCATAAGAATGTTTTCTTTGAGAATGTATATACTCATAAACCCTTCATAATGGTTGGTAAAAAAATGATAATTATCCTATGCATATCCCCCGGGAGTGTCGTAACTAAGAGTGCAGCAAGGCCCGTTGTCGTGCACCAGTTCTCGTTCGAGTCTAGCTCAAAGCGGTGTTTTCGGGTTTTACCCCTAGGTACATCTGTGCCAGATCCGCCTCTACCTGCTCGTATCCAGACGGGGATGTATTGCTCGGAAAACTCACAAAATCTCTACAATACCAAAATTCATGGGAGTTTTTCTATACTAATCCTCAAAGTCTATCTTTGGGCTATGTGCTCTAATCAGAGTTTATCTAAATCTAGCTTCCATGGTTATTACTAAACTGCCTCTGATACAAACTATAACACCCCGACCCCAGCTAAACAGAGTCGGTGCATTACTTCGTAACATTGGCATGATCACAAAAGATCATGTCTCGAAATACCGATTAGTTTAGTAGCCTTGGAAACACTAGATACATTCATTAATGATACATTACATCAAAAAGTGAAAAACTACAATAACATAGTGTCCATAGTCCACACTCATATCCTCTTCTGACTATCCCTACAGGTCATTCATAAAATACTTCTTCACATCCTGGAAAATACTAAAACATTGAAAGGGGTGAGCTCAGATGCTCAGTAAGGATAACAATATATCAGAAGCTTTCATAAATAAACATAAACATTTATGGCAATGTATAAATAAAACAAAAGCCTTTTAAACATGAACTTCAACATAATATGGCAAAAGTATAATGAGATAATTCCATTTACTTATTCACATGGATATTCTACTGGTCGAATAATCACATGCAATATCAATAACCACTTTCATAATGATGGAATGCATAATGCCAGACTATCATAACCATGTAGTCAAGGCCTCGTGCCAAGACCACAAATAAGATTTTGTCAAGGCCTCATGCCAAGACACTAGTTTGTCTCATGAGACCTGCCGATGCATCTAGGAGCTATAGCGGGCTCCACCCATTACTTTTTAAGTCCAATGCATTCCTCATATGAACAGTTTTAAACATATCATAAACCATAACATAATCGTATCACATAAAACATGCATAAAGGAAACATAACATTTCCACATTTCAATCACAAGATATCAATACAACACATTGATATAATAAAAATTCTTTCAAAACCATTTTCAATACCAAAATAAAAGAAAGTTAAAACTTTGTATTTATTTTTCATTAAAAAAAAGTGATGGCTTGTAGAGGAAGTCGAAACTCAAATAATGGTCATGGCGGTGGAGAAGTCGTTGTCGCCGCATATGTATGGAAAGAAAAACATTCCCTTTTTTCGTTTACTAAAATGCTTCGTATAAAAAAGATTCCTTTTGAATAAACATAAAAGTCAAATGGGTTTATAAACCGTATAAAATAAAGTTGTGTATAAAACCAAATATGCCTCAAGGAAAGGAGATTGAGACGAAGTCCTTAAGAAGATCATTTTTAAAATAAAATAGATCTATTATGTGTATTCACTATAATTACACATAAATAAAGTACAAATACAAGATATGACATAATAATATCATGACATTATTTGAAAGTAGGAGATTAACCCAAAGAATGGAAATTGGGTTAAGAAATTCTCTTACCTTGCGTCCGACTTGACTCGACCACTCTTTAACCTCCTGAATAATAAACTATAGTTAATCTATACTTTATTAAGAACATTTTTAAAGTTAAATATCCCTTTTATATCACTTATTAAAATGTTATTAACATTGTGTAATTATTTAAGTTAATAACTATCATTTTGTTGATCTTCGGTACTTGAGTCAAAAATAAACTTCTTATAATTACAAGTTGTTCATGTGGTAACATATCCATTATATCCATAATTATATTAATGATGTATATATCATATACATAATATATATCCTTTATATACATTTATTTATAATATTACATAACATTTAGAGGTAAGAAATGAAATGCACCGATCATGGAGACGGTAAGCCGTACGTACGCATGAACGCTACTTTCATTTCTATTTCGTATTTAATGGAATGAAATTATAATTATATAAAGTTATACTATAATTCCAGTATAATATAATGTATAATACCATTTACTCCATCCTTTATACATCCCACATATGGCATTAACGATTCAAATCACTTTGAGGGGGCGGTAGTCCGCACTTCCTAAAATGAAATTATCGCGTTTACCCATAATGGAAATCATAAAGTATGCCATAAAGGAGAAACACAGAAGCATAAGTAAAACATAAATATAATATATATATCATATATGAAAATAGTTTCATCATAATTTCCACCATGAGAGGTGTTAAAAGAAGTTTGAACAATCATCGTTTCGTGAGGAAGTAATTGGCCACCCACAGAAACAATATGTTCTTTAACCATTAGACGAAGGTGTGTGTAAGTGTAAATAAAATCATTCTCATAAAAACATCCTAGTATATTTAAGATACTGGTTTTGTTACAAAAGAAAATAATAAAAAGAGTTTAGGGGGTTGGAGAAGAAAAATAAAACAAAACAACATTAGAGAAGACATTACCTTAAAATCGGGTAACTCTTTTGATTTGAGCCAAAGGCTTCCTTGGGAAGAATTCTTACCAAAGTGAGGCTTATAGGAGTAACATAGAGAGTTTGGGAGAGTATTTTGGCAGAGGTTGGCCGAGCCAAAAGGCTTTGAAAGTGTGAGTAAGGTGGTAGTGGTGGGGGCCTTTTATAAGTGGAGAGGAGGGGCACTCTTGGAAAGATTGAAATGTTACTTTATTATGAATTGCTTTTTTTCGGATTCTACAGGTCCCAAACATATATATTTCTAGGATAAGGTGATAAGGGTTATAAATCTACTCATCCAATAGGTTTTTGAAAAGTGTAAGTCTTATATTTTACATTATCATTTCATTTTATTTAAATCGTTAATTAATGAGGTAATCGTTGCATCATCCTGGTGTCAAAAATAATTTAATTTATTTAATGTATAAAAATTATAAAAAAACAATCATGATGTAGGGAATCTTTTTATATTTATAAAGAATATTTATAGTCAAAAATATGACTTGTATAACCCCATTTAAAAATTGTTTTAGTAAAACAACTCTTGTTTGTGACATTTTTATTTTAACATTAAATAAAAAGTTATTTATGTCATTTTCCTACCAAAGTGGCTCCATGGGGTCCCCAAGTTCACCCATGGATTTTCTTGGTCGTCCATGACTCATCCAATAGGGGTAGAACAAGTGTAAAGGTATTTTAATATTTTTATAATACCATTTTTACCTTAAATTTCACTAATTACCTTTAATCGTGATTAATTAAACTTAAAAGTTACTATTCACCAAAAATTATTTTCATACCATTGAACCACATTTTACTTCCTAATGAAAACCATGTATGTTGGATTTTTGAAAATCAAATCACAGAATTGGTAATGTTTCATTTAAACGAAAAATCGGTTTTTTAACTACCACTTAGTAGTTTCACTATTCATCAAAAATTGACGTTTTTCAGAATAATGCCAAAATTTCACCCTAAGTTATAATTGATATTCCGAATTAAAAAATGATTTTTATTTTAAAAAATTACAAACATATAAGTTTCATTAATTAATTTCATAATTAATTCCCGATGTCATAACAAATAGCGTGTTTTTAAGAAACAATATATATCAAAAGATTGACAATTGTTTATGTCCAATTTTAAAGTGAAATTAATTCTAATGAAAACCATTGGATAAAATGGTAAAAATATATTCTAATTATACTTTAAAACCACTCAATAGTATAATTTATCACTATAAATTATTTTGATTAAAAAAAAATTATGTATTTTTCACTATTCATAGAAAATTGGATGTTCTCAGAAAAATACCAAAAATTCAACATAGGCTAATTTCAATACATCGAATCCAAAAATGAAGTCCATTTTGAAATATAAAATTTCTATAATTTTAAAAAGTGGGTATTACTATTCATAATGGCTACTTTGATTAGTCGCGGTGTGTTAGAACTCGAAGTTGCGTACAATGCAAGCTATTGCATTATTGAATGAGAAGTGTATCGTGGAAGCTCGTGGTGTTACAATTAACGACCTCGTATGTCGTTACGAGGAGGAGTGAATAATCCCAATCCGGTATATGGACCGCCTGGACCTGGAGGCATCCAGGCCCCGTAGTCAACATTTCCCCTAAGGGCTGCGCAGGGAGCCGCTGCTCCCCACCCCAAAATACAATCATTTCGGGAGCCTCTCCCCAGAACACCTCAATGACTCCATGCCCTACGCCAATGAGGTAGGGGATGTTCGGGCCAGCCTAGTCAGAGTCTCAGTCCAGGGGCTCCCAGCGAGGGCCCCCACCTAGCCGCATCAACCCCGCTGCCCGGACTAGCCGGAGGATCAGGAAAGATATGCACCTGCTCCACCAGTATGTGCTCATTTGACTCGATGCCAGCGTCAGGCACTAGCCAAGGATGCCCGCAAAGGGGTGTCAATGTCTACGACTACTGTGGCCCGAGCCACCGTCGACGCATATCATCAAGTCCCTGCACACATTGAATAGGGGCGAGAATACGCCCAACTGGGGTTGAGGCCCCAACAGCCCCACGGGCATGCAAGGTCGACTCTCTGTGTCACAGGCACGAACGGGGGTCACTTCATACCAACCTGCAGCAAGGCCACCCCGTACGGAGGTCCACCCCATACCACTAACATAGAGAGCTTGGGTCTTCCCCAATTCGAGGCTCGTCATGGAGGTCTGCACCGTGCTACCAAAAATCCAAATGAAGGTCTAGCCCGCGGTGATGACGTTCGGTACGGAAGCCTCTCCCATGCCCATACCACCGAGTATGGATCCCTTGCTCCTACCGCCAGCCATCGATGTGGAGACATTACCCATCTGGTCCCTCTCCAACATGGGGATCCTCCCCATATTCTCTCCATAGCTAGTGAAGGTCCTCCTCACCCCGACAACCATAGTGGTGAAGGCCAGCCTCGTTCCACCCGCACCAATCATGGAGGTTCTCCCCATGCTCCCGTCGGTGCCAGCTGAGGTTTTTCATGCTCTAGTGCTTTTCATGGATGTCCTCCCCATGTCCCCTTCGACATCTGTCCTGGTGCTCCTTGCACCTTGGTTGTGTCAAGTGGAAACCCTCTCCACCCTGGCATCAGTGTGGCCGATGGACCACATGTCGGAAATCTACCCTGTCCCGAGGAGCCACCCAGGGGAAGAAGGGTGGGTCGTCATCGCTACAGGAAGAATCCTGGGAAGGTCCAAATAGAGATCAATCTGGTCCGCTTCTCAGAATCTGATACCGAGTGCGACTCAGCTAAGGAACCCTCCCCTCGCTCATCTGAGTCATGTGCTGGGGTAGGGAAGAGTCTCATCAGCCTGGTGCTCCTAGAGTGGGACATCCACAAGATTCCTACTTCCCTCCAAAGATTTATCTAGGAGGATGAAAATCTGGCTACCCCACAGGTTATGGTCATGCAGTCACCGCCATCATCGCTGGAAGCACTTTCTACCTCCACAAGAGATCAGAAAGAGCTATTCTGGGGATCAATGGTAGGAACGTAGCATTGCAACCCACCACCAGTAGCCCTGGCCCCTGATCTAGGAACGGTGGTGGTCATCCCCTCTTACAGTAACATAGCAGCCAAGTCGCTCCACTCTTCAGAGGACAGCCTGAGAATCGGCGACCAGTCATCCCACTCATTTTATTCCCCACCAGCTAACCTGTCATCCCAGTGTTTTGCCTCTATACTATTGTCAGTTCCTCAACCATCCCCAGTTGGAAAATGGGGCATTCAAGGGCCAGACCCTGAATTTGAGTCAAGGAGCTTCTGGAGCATTCTTACAAAGAACCACTTCCTCGAGAATTTTTGGCTCGCGGTAGCACATGATTTCTGCATACCTGATTCCCTCAACCCATAGGAAGTTGAGTGTCTCTGTTACACCCTCTGGTCAATGAATATTAGTCTCTTTAGTCATCATGTTGTGTATCCAATGTGCCAAGCGCATTTTTAAGACATTAGCGAGCAGTGTCGTCTAGTCGATTTGGCCGCACTCCCTATGGCCTAGTGTCCCAAGTCACCAAGACGTCGTAATTCCCCTAGGTAGCTATAAATACTACTAGTAGCATTGCCCCCGCACCCTCGCAGAGGCCCTCCGCCTCAAGAGCAGCCTCCGGCTCCACTGCCTCCTCAGAATTGGCAGGCACCTCTGCGTAATGCGCCACCACCGGCCAGGCCGGACAATTAGGGTCCTCCTCCTCAGCACGCCCATCTGGCTCCTCATCAAGGCCTGGCTCTAAGGGCTCCCTATCCAGAAAAAAGAGAATAAACTTACTCATTCAGTGATAATCATGTCCCTGGTTACTTCTCTAGTTTTCTATTGCAGGGGATTGTACGCTTACCTCAGTGTAGAAGGCCGGTAGAGGGGAATCTCACCAATCCCCCAACTACTACCCCAATCATGGGATTCTTGAGGCACACCCTCAAGCAGTGTTATGCGTTTAAGGACTAGATCCAAGGAAAGGTTGATAAAAACATAGTTAGGTGGTTCATGACCCCGACACAAGTGGCGGGTGTCTTTGTGAGGTCATAAAGCGGTAGCGACGGCGAAGGTGAGTGGCACCAGGTTCCCAGCCGCAGATCACAGAAGTACAATGACTGGATGGCTAGTAAAACGGTCAGTGTCACCCATGGAATTATTTTTGCATTATTGAACCAGCCAGAGCCTTTAGAAGAAGCTACCACCACTTATGCATCGTCATCTTAGTCGGCCTTTTCTGAGAAGAGCAAGTATCAGCAGCGCAAGAAGAAGCAACACGCCCCACCAATGCCATCGTCATCCAATAATCTCGGCGACTTCATTCCCCCTAAGATGGGGATCCCTCCTAGAATCCTCCCAGTGGTGGATGATTCGTCATTTGATAGTCAAGGGTATGCTACGGTTAATACCGTTGAGTTGGTAAACCCCTATATGACTCCCGACGAGGGGGAACGCTTGGTGAAACTCCCCAACGTCCCCAGCCGAATTCAACGTCAGTGGAGCCACGACTATATGGGTCATCAAGGCATGTCATTTGGCACTTTTTTCTAGGCCATGAATGCCACTGAGACCAGAAAGCAGGCCCAACATAAAGCTTAGCACGCGCAACCTTTTTATCTAATGTAGTCAGGACCGCCTCCACCACCGTTTGTGCAATTGGATCAGGCAGAGCTGCTTAGGCCACACAGCGACCCGCTTCTCCCCGCTACTAGTAAACCTCAGTTTTCAGGACTTTATCCAGCAGCTACTCTTCAGGCTTCGACTAGTGAGCAGTGGAACTTGCCCAGCACCATCCAGCTGTCGGTCCAGCCGAGAGGGCCCGCCATGCCTCCAATCGCAGAGTGGCCTACTGTAAGCAGAAGTTCGTGTCTGACACAGAAGTATGATGTTCTCAATCATATCATCATAATCCTAGCGAGTCTTTCCATCCTTGAAGCTCTTCTCCTCTCGGAAGACATGCGTGAGGCGCTCGTTTAGGCTTCAAAGATCCCCCTCCAGTTTGAAACTGAGGTAGCAACTACAGAAGCCTTCCACGCCAAGGAAATTAATAATTTTGAATGACAGGTAGCTATCTCATTTTATGGTGAAGACGAAGACCCTCCCATACATAGGCACATCCTCCCAATGTACATCACTGGACAATTCAACGTCATTGAGATTCGTCACTGTCTTATTGACACAGGATCTGGGATTAACCTAATCTCGACGTGGACGCTGCGGAAGCTGGGGATATCCGAGGATGACCTGAATAAATTTGATTTAAGGATCCCGGGATACGACAGGACTGATCAGACCCCGGTCAACAAGATCCATTTGAATACCCTATTCGGTGTCCTAGTTTCTGGTACCGAATTCATGGTTGTCTCCCAGGACACTGCGTACAACCCATTGATGGGAAGGTCATGGCTCCACCTGCATGCAGCAGTCCCTTCATCGTATCACCAATGCCTCAAATACTCCCTCAATGGTCGAGTAGGCATGCTCCACGAAGATGTGTTTATTTTTTATTCTTGTGAAGCCTATTATCTTGATGTTGACTATTACTAGAGAAAGGATCAGCAAATTCTGGCAAGTGAGGTTGAGCCCGCCCCTGTCACAAGTGACCCCTGGGCAGGTCTGGATGACACCTACGTCTTCCCAATCCATCGATTGGAGGCCAAGACCCTAGACATGGGGGAATGATTTATTGTCTCTATTACAAGAGGAAGGTATATTCCCAAGTCCAAGAGATGGTGGAATATCACCTCGTACTCTTACACAAGCCAGGCTGAGGTGATCTCGGATCCTCCTACCCCTGTGCAGTACCGGGATGTCTGCCCCATGGTGACAGTAGTACATCATACGTGTCTATTCCTCTGAGCTAGAATTAACCAGTTCAAGACGACGTTCCACTATTTCTTTGATATCATCAAGCGTGTCCCCTTGGGCCGAAGGCTAGATGGGATTCGATCGACTGATTTCTTCACCATGGTCTCAGCGGCACGTGAATATCTTAATGCACAATCCACTACTGTCCAGGCTGGTACCAGTCTCCCATCAGGTTCCGCTGACCAAGGGGAAACTTCCCCCACAAAATATCCCTCCATAAGTGGAGAAGAGGATATAGAGGATTCTCCCTTGCCTTTGAAGAAGGCATCTTTTCCACGGTCGATGAACTGGTACAGGTGAACCTTAGTAGCGTGGCAGATCTGAGACACACATTGATTAGTGCCACCATGTCCCTCCAGGAGCAGTAGCGATACATGGACTTCCTTAAACAGCATAGTGATGTGTTCTCCTAGAGATACGATGAGTTTCCTGGACTAGATCATCAGGTAGCCATCCACCGCCTCGGTCTCCCGACAAACCATCGCGGGTTCAAGCAGCCTCTGAGAATAAGGAACCCTTATCACGGTTCCAGGGTTGAGGCCGAAGTTGACAAGCTCATCAGAGCCAACTTCATCAAGGAGGTCCAGTACCCCAAGTGGCTATCCCACATCATGCCAGTCAAGAAGAAGAATGGACAGATCATAGTCTGCATCGACTTCCGAGATCTCAACCATCACTGTTCGATGGGTGATTTTCCCCTTCCGGTGACAAAATTGTTGATTGATTCTACGACCAGGTTCCAAGACCTCTACTTCATGGATGGTTATTCTGGATATAATTAGATCCAAATGGCCACTGAGGATGAGGATTCTACCATATTCAGAGCACCTCAAGGTACTTTCGGTTACCAGGTTATGCCCTTCGTCCTGAAGAATGCAGCTGCCACCTATCAGCGGGTCATGCATTGCATATTCAAGACAATTCTCGGATGATTGGTGGAATGCTATGTGGATGATCTGGTGGTCAATTATCGCTAGCGCTAACACCATCCCAAGGACCATGAGAAATTGTTCGGTTTCCTCCATTCCATCCACCTAAAGATGAACTCACTTAAATGTGCCTTCGGGGTCACCTCTGGAAAGTTTCTTGGCTTCGTCGTCAGGTATTGGGGCATCAAGATCGACCTAGAGAAGATCAAAGACATCAGCTAGATGCCCCCCCCCATGAGCAATATCCGAGTGATTAGAGGTTTTCATGTCCACACAGCCTACATACGCTGAGTCATTGTGAATCTGGATGGAATGTGTAAGCCCTTTTCTCGGCTCATAAAGAAAGGCTCTGCCAATGAATGGGACGAAGAGTGCCAGGCCTCCTTCAAGGAAATAAAGAAGTATCTAATCCAGTCTCTGGTCTTGATTCCATCCATCTCCAAAAATCCATTGATCCTCTATGTCACTTCCCTGGATCAATCTCTCGGTGCCCTTATTGCCTGGAAGAACAACAAGGGGATGGCGAACAACCTCTACTACCTCAGCTGCATGCTCCTCGATATGGAGACTAGATACTGCCCCATCGAGAAGAGATTCCTTCCACTCGTATTTTCTGTACAAAAGTTGTGGCATTACCTACAGAACCACGATGTACAACTGGTCTCTCGGGTAGACCTGCTAAAGTACATTCTGAACCGCCCCATGTTGATTGGCCGACTAGCACGGTGGGCGGTGATCCTCCAGCAGTTTGACATCAGGTTCATTCCCTAGAAGGTTATCAAGGTACATGCATTGGCAGAAATTATAGCTACCCATCCAACCTATGCGGACCATTCCTTGGAATTGGACTCTCTTGATGAGGTAATCTTCTCGGTAGATCAAGTCGTCCCATGTTGGCAGATGCATTTTGAGGGTGCCTCCCGGAGCCCTACCGGTAGGAGGCTCAATGCTCCTAGGCTCAACAGAGTAGGCATGGGTATCATATTCATCACCATGGCGCAAGCCATCCTTTCGTACTCATTCCTACTGTCAGAAGGCTGCACCAACAATGAGGCAGAGTATCATGCCCTCATTACTGGTCATCAGGTGTCCCTCGAGATCGACGTGCCCCATTTTCATGTGAAAGGGGATTCTGAGCTAGTCATCAAGCAGGTCAATGGAGACTATATTTTCAGGAATCCAAATATCATTCCATTGTTGGAGTTCACCCATAAGCTAATGTCTTGGTTCCATACTCGACAGGAGGTTACCCATGTCCCTCAATCACAGAATGGTCGAGCAGAAACTTTGGCTGGCATAGCTGCGTCACATGCAGAGCTTGAGCAGGATGATCTGATTATGCATGTGGCACACCAGAGAGTAATTTCCCCTGTCACCCCAGATAATGACGACAGCCTGCGAGTAAGCCACCTTAGCACAGGATCCTCCACGATAGGACCGCTAGGCTCTTCAGATGAAGTGGTTGAAGTGACTTCCAACTGGATAGCACCTTTTGTCGTGTATCTCCAAAATGGTTGCCTCCCGGCTGATCGGGCTGAGCGCGAGTGAATCTGACGTCGCGTGCTTCAGTTTACCCTCTAGAGTGGTCCCAGTCTTGAGAAGATCATGTCTAATCTCCGTTTCATTGGTGTTCTCCTCTGTTGCTTCCACGGAGTCGAGATTCCATAGGTCATGCAAGAGGTTCATGCCGGTTCCTGTGGTTCCCACCAGGCTGGGCTGAAACTGTCCCATCAAATTTGGAGACTGGGGTACTTTTGGCCCTCGATAATCCATGATTGCATCGAGTTTTCCAAGAGATGTCACGTGTTCCATGTTCATGCTAACATCCTATATAGGATGATGAAACCTCTCCACTCTACCATGTACTCTTGGCCATTTTTGGTGTGGGGAATAGATGTCATAGGACCCAACCCACCGGTGATAGCTCGCTAATGTACGTTCATCCTGACTGCCATGGATTTCTTTTCCAAGTGGGCAGAGGCAGTTCCACTCAGGGAGGTCAAGGCCAGTTCCATCTTTGACTTCATGAGATCTAACATCATCCACTGGTTTGGAGTCCCTCATGCTGTCCTCACCGATAACAACACCAACTTCCAAGAAGCCAATCTAAAGAAACTATATGCAAAGTACAATATCCATTCAATCCATACCTCCCGCTATCACGCGCAAGAAAATGGGTAGATCGAGGAATTCAACAAAACCCTCTCTAAAATATTGCAGAAAATGGTTGGTCAGAACAAAAATAGTTGGCCGAACAAGCTCCCCAATTCCCTCTGGGCCTACCGGACAATGAATCATAATTCCAACCAGGTAACCCCATATTCCCTGGTGTACGGAGCTGAGGCCATCCAACTGATCGAGATCCAGCTGCCTTCGTTACGCACTGCAGTCTATGACCAGCAGGTGCCGGATATAGTGGCCGAAATCCGTCTAGCTGAATTGGAATCACTTGATGAGATTAGTCTATGTGCCCTGCACAATATGGAAAGGCATCAGAACAAGATGGCTAGAGCCTTCAACAAGAAGGTTCGACTCTGCTATTTTCTACAAGGGGACCAGGAATTGGCACTCCGAGCACCAATGATCCCCAGCAGGAAACCACCCAAGTTGGAGCCCAAATGAGAAGGAACTTAAATAGTCCATAGGGTTTACCCCAATGGAGCGTACTCCTTGGTGACCATGGATGGTGAGAATATAACTACTCCCACCAATTCCAAATTCCTCAATGCATACTTTTCCTGAGCAGCTTGGTCTTGCACGACCTTAAACTGCATGGTCCTGTACAACTTTAAACAGCACGGTCCTGCATGACATTAAACTACATGGTCCTACATGACCTTAAACTATTCAGTCCTACATGACTTTAAACTGTGCATTGTCCTGCATGATGTTAAACAGAATTTTGAGAACTAATTATGGCTTGATTCCCATCATTATGGGATACATAGGAATGCTCAGACTCTTCATTTTGTGCCCACCCCTAAACTCTTATCTTCGACTATTCCTGCTGGGTATAGTTTTCTCAGAGGATCCTTGCATGATATGGGATTCCTCAACCCCACTCATACAAGGGTTATAATGGTCGCACCACGTGCCCAATTCTGTTCTTCAATACTCCCACATCCTCACCGCAATACGTTAAACTGTATGGCCTTTAAGAACTATGTGTGGCTTGATTCCCATCCTTATGGGATACGTAGGAATGCCCGAACATTTCGTCTGTTGGCCCAGCCCAAATGCCAAAATCTTTCCCCTGGGTCAAGATGTATGAAAGGGTGGAATTCTTCCCCAATTCACATCACCCAAATCTCGATTGAACTGTACATCTCATTCCCTGGAGAGGTTCGCCTCCTTTAGAGATGTTTACAGCTATGCTTCACCCACTCCTTGACTGAGATTCCATCCCCTTCCCCGTCTGTAAGGGCCGCTTGATGGTATGGATGATAAGCCTAAGGTCTCTCTTACCACTTCAGGCCAACACCCTCGAGGATGTCGAGCAATAAGTAGATACAAGTCTCGCGTTTCGAATGTGTTTAGTGTTCGATCCACATTAGTTGCTCCCATTTCAGGCCACTATAGGGATGTTGTATTTCGAACATGGTCAACAGATGTCCAAGATCGGTAGTTCCACCCCAAGATATCCCAAACATCGAGTGTAGTGGTGCATTCTGCCCCGTTATATCTCAAAGCGATGAAATCCCTCCGAGCGGTGCCAACTATCAGGCCCCTTGGCCTTCTCGGGCCCCTGGCCCTCGTCCTCACTGTAAAGCGTTAAATTGCATGCTGGTTAGGCCTTCTTGACTGAGGCCCAGCCTCAGGCCCCATGGACTTTTTGGGCCCCCAACCCTCGTTCTCACTATAATACGTTAAACTGCTAGCCGGTCAGGCCTTCCTGACCAAGGCCCAACCTCAGGCCCCTTTCCCTTTTCGGTCCCCTGGCCCAGGTCCTCTCTTAGGGGAGTGTATGGTGTGGTGTGAGATTACGTCCTCATTCTCATCAGTTTATTCGTTGTTCCGTACACCTCCCTTGATTGGGGGTATCCTACTTTCCTCCTCATCCTTCATGATGTTAAAATTCATCTTGATAACTATGTGTGGCTTGATTCCCATTCTTATGGGATATGTAGGACCACCCGAATGTATAGGCTTCGGGTCCAGACCCATCTCCCAGAAAACTCCATTTCACCTTGGCCCCTTGGCCTACCCTTCCCCGGAGAGGGGAATATATGGCATGGTATGGGATTATGTCCTCGTTTGTGTCAATCTTGTAATGACCACGCCATGTACCACTCCCTGATGAGCCACCCTGTTGACACTTTTTTCCGGTTCACCAATTTGACTAAGGGTACTCTGGTTTAGTACCTGGAAAGTCGGACTCTGCTTGGACATGTTTTCACCCGCTTTTCAGGCTTTGTGTTATCCCTCATCAGGGCTTTCACCACCTTTCACACCCAAAGGGACCCCCAAAAACAGCATGGATACCACGCCTAAGGGATCTCCTACCATTACGGGCCAATACCCCTAAGGTATTCAGACAACAAATTGAGAAAAATCCCGTGTTGTGAATATGGTCAGCAGTTGATGCTCATCTATTGTTACCACTTCAGGCTAACGCGATATGGACGCTGCGTTTCTTCCACGATTAACAGTTATTCTGCATCTCCATTCCTAACCCATTGTTCCCAAAATGTCAGTTACATGATTCACATCCTTCCCCCACCTTCTCATGTCCAAGTAGAACTTAGAAACTCTTGGCATTATTCCTCAGTGCGCATTCGCGAGATAGGAGGACCATAGCCTTGATTGGGTGATTATTTGGGGCTCCACATCGATTTACCCTCGACGTGTGTTCCAATTATTGTAATAGACATCTTCCTCCCTTATTTCCCACACCGAGTCTAACTCACGTGGGCTTAGGGATCGGGTTGAGATCTGCTATTACTTGGTGGGTTTTCACTCCATCCATGGTCCTAGCTCTAAGACCATAAACTAAGATCTCATAAAGAGCAATGTATCGCTTGATTCCCATTATTATGGGATATGTAGGACTGCCCAGACGTATCGTTTTTGGGTCCAACTCATTTGGGAGCTAGTCTCTCCCCCCTACCTCTTACCTCTATGTAGGCCCCTTGGCCTAAGGTCCCTCTCTCGGAATTGCGTACAGTGTGATACAGGACCATGTCCCCATTCACGACAGGAATGTTTTATTTCACCGAACACATTCCCCACCTAGCATCATCTCTACTATGTCTATGCTGCATGATATTAAAATTCATGCTCGGTCCTATCACATGACCCTAAAGTGTGACATTATCATCCTAGCCACATGACAAAAAACAGCACTGCATTGTGATGACCTCATCATAGAGGACATCATGTTGGGTATCATTCATTTACGAAACCATATGTCAATGCCTTGATAAGACTTGATTCTTGTGTCAATGTTGGGTCATGCTTCCCTAGGACTATCGCTTCACAAAAAAACCCACTCACCTTAAATGACAAACATGATTTATCAAATACTGCTTCACTCGGTGCGAGGGCCACACCCGCACGCCCCTTTTTCCCTGGAATTGGTACCTTACCGTGCCACCTCAAGAACTACGTGTAGCATGATCCCCATCCTCATTGGGTACATAGGAACTCCTTTTCACTTTGCCTCAGGCCCTACTCAACTCTCGTTTTTGGTCCCTCGAACTAAAACCTCTCCAAGGAACACGTGGTGGTCGGGACCCCTGGTTCCCATTCTTGTCGGGTTTTTGTAATTACTCACCTTGAGTCTCCCACATTTCCTCCCATCCATGTTCTGAATTCTACGAACCTAAACTATGATCTCCCTATGGGATGGGACTCAACTCCCTATATCTAATACATCTCATTGTCATATTTATATGTTTTTTGACAAAGAGGTCGAAGTGTGGAATTTTCATGGGGACATTTCCCTCGTTCAATGTCCAAGATTCGTGGGCTCTCTATTTGGATCCACATCCTCTTCCACATCCAAAAGGACCCTCATATGACATGAATTCATGGATTAAGGGATATCCATGGATGATGGGCCTAAGCGATCTCCTATCGTTTCGGGACAACATCCTCAAGGATCTTGGATGACATTTGCGACAGGTCTTGTGTTTCGAACATGGTCAACAGTCGACCCTCATTTGTCTGACCCCATTCCAGGCTAATGCGATACGGATGATGCATTTCCACCAGGGTCAATAGTTATCCTCCATCATCACGTTACCATCACTGTGATCCAAATTACGAGTGTCTTGATTCAAACATTTCCACTTCCTCATGTTCAAGAGGAATTCCAACATACTTGGCTTTATCTCTTCATGTTTCTAGGTGCGCTACATAGATGGGTTAGAATCATTGGGAAATTATACCGAGTGTCCCATTACCCTGCCATGTCCCTTCCTGTGTCGGGAAAGCCCCACCACTACTTCTTGTTTCCCACATCGAGCATGACTCACGTGGGCTTAGTAGTTTTGGTAGGATGTACACCGGCACAGCAAGGCTTCTCATCGTCCCGCATGGCGTTAAACTGTGATTCCAGAACTACGCATGGCATGATTCCCATACTCATGGTATATGTAATGACACCCCGGTATTTTTTCTAGGGTCCAGCCAGAGGAATCATAAATCCTCTTCCCCCCCCCCTTCCTGTCCCCTGGCCAGACCCCTTGTAGGGAACCAAGTAACTGAAATATTTCCCTGAACATGTTCGGGATGCCCCACAATGGCATTGGGAAGC
This sequence comes from Viscum album, assembly GCA_963277665.1. Taxonomy (NCBI): domain Eukaryota; kingdom Viridiplantae; phylum Streptophyta; class Magnoliopsida; order Santalales; family Viscaceae; genus Viscum; species Viscum album. Next base: position 2,014,976,073 of record OY728143.1, read on the forward strand.
GATAGCCCCCCTCACCAGAGCAGCCATGTCTCAAAGAAGGAATGATCCATGATCTAACCGATGCGCCCATCTAGCGTACTCCCACCATGTTGGTGTAATTTTGTGAGTGTTGAATTCTGTTCGAACAAAGCATCACTCCAAATCCCACTCTTTCTGTGCCCCTTATTTGGACTCTCATCCTCTTTCATGTCTTGAGGAACGCCCTAACAGTGTGGTTGATCAGCCTATGGCCCGTGTACTATCCTCGGCCAACGTTATGGAAGACTAATGGATGGAATTTTCAACAAGTTACGTGTTTCGAACATGGTCAACGGTGGACCCTCATTTGTCTGTCCCCACACCAGGCTAATACAATAAGAATATTTTGTTTTTAATGCGGTCAACAATTATAATTTATTGTCATTCCACCCCCCACAATATTCCGAATCCTGGGTATCGTGATTCACACTTCTCATTTCCATCTGTTCAGATCGATCTCACCGCCCCTGGCATTACACCGTTCGTGAACAAGAGCACACTGGGATAATGGTAATTCGGTTGTTCTGAGAACTTCATTCTCCAGTCAGTTCTCTCCCATTTCCCGGAAATGCAGACCAGTTTTCCAAACCCCAGATGCCTGAAGCATGGTTTTCACTCCTACGTTTGTATGTGGGCAATGAGTTGGCTATCCCTTTTTTCTCACATCGGCCCTGACCCACATGAGCTTAGTGAATGGTCGCTGGACATTCAGCGAACATCATAAGGATGCAATACACCGATGTAAACAACAGAACTAGTGCATGCTAAGACATTAAAATAATCAAAGAACGAAAGTACCTTTAATGGTTTGTAACCATTATAGTACTCAAGGGTAGATTCCCACCATGGATGGATTGACCTTGTCAAAGGAACATTGAAGCTCGGGAACTACCTGTTTTCTGGGATGTTCATGAACTTCTTGAACCAGCTCTTGAAGTGGACATCCCTCACGACCTCCTTGTCCTCCCCAGGCACGAGCTCCATCAATGCCATCACCAGCAGCGGCATCTGCTCTAAATCCTCCCACGCACTCATGTCTCTGAGGAATTAGTCATACATTTCCCCTAGTATCGGGACCCCTGAGATCTGATGCACATCCCATAGGCTGATGCCGACCACCCCATAATGCAGGTGAAACATATTGGTCCCCGGTGACCACCGGATCAACAACTCTGGAATTAACTGCTTCAGCTGGTAGATATGGAATTGGGAAGCCCAAACTGCCTCATACAGGCCCACTCTCCTCAGCTCTGCCCCGAACTCCTCGCACGAGACACCTACCCAGTAGGTCCAAGCCCAATCGTCTGTGAAATTGCCGCCCTGGCGTAGGTCCCTTTCCTCGGACCACCCCTTATTTGGGTTCCCCAGCACCGCCTTAAGGATGGATTAGTACAGTGGAGGGGACATCTTTGGCTGCAATTCCCCCCTATAAAAATTGTTCAAATGATTGTATAGGCAGTCAGCAATGACAGGCATGAAATCCTCCCGGGCATGACCATCGGGCGCCCTGAACCATCGTTGCTAACACGGCGTGCTCTGAAACTAGTAAGTTGGCTCATCCTGACCCAATGCAGGGATGAAGACATCATCCCTCTTCCCAAAGTCATACAAAGGAAAACTCTTACATAGTGGGTAGTTCTTCTGGCTCTCCAACAGTATCTCCACCAAAGAACTGTAGTCCGAGTGCCTTTGGACTAGCTCTCCTAGCCCCAGACTATTTTCCATTTTGTCCCTCCGGGCGGCATCAGCAAGGACCCCCTGCGAAGCTTCTCGGAGGTCTATTTGGTACTGGAAGTTGGAAGTTTCTTTGGCTGGTTCACGAAGATCGTTCGCAATGTGAGATCACAAAAGCCACTCATGGAGATTGTTCGTCAAAGTTCTGCCTCGGCGTTCAAATTTGGATCGCGGAGCACAAACGCAAAATCGAAGACTCACTGTGCACCACGAAGCCTCGATTCACAGAGATCACACGCAGAGTACGCAGAGCTTCATGAATCGAGAGTGCAATAAGACAATATCATGGATAAAGGAATGGACAAAAGAGATGGTAGGCCTTTATTTATAGGCGACGGCCTTCGTAGCATCGTGGTGCATCCAGTCTGCACGGAGCTTCGCAGTGCGTCCGGCCCCTGTCTGCCTCGCGCACCCTCTTTGCAAGTTATCACCGCGAACGACCAAAGATTTTGGAGATTTCCCTCAGACTTCAACCCTTGATCACTCCGCAGCTCCAAGTTTGAGGGTGGGGGGGGGCATTTGTTGGGGCCAAAATTTGTAATAAAGAAAAGTCCCCAAGACGACCCCCATGGGCTGCCTCAAAAATACCCTACACAAAGTCCCCAGCACCATGGCTGCCACAAAGAAAAGAAGGTGGTAGGATCTACAAATTCATTTGATGTTCACAAGCCCTCCATGAAGCAAAAAAGGTAGTATGCTCTATGAACGCATTTGACGTTCGTGAGCCTGCTGCGAAGTGAAGGATGTGATACGCTCCGTGAACCCATTTGACGTTCGTGAACCCACCGTAAAGCCACTGATCCCCTATTCAAGCCGCGTGAGATCCGCTCCACGGCACCTCTTGGATATAAATACTGAGCATCCTATAAGCTCTCCGGACAGACAATCCGACCTTTCGGCTTCTCATCTGTTGAATGTCGAAGCAATCTTCCGCTCGGTGAACCATGAGATGCGCAAGGTACTTCTACTTCGTGAAGTGCCTCCCCATTGTCTTGTTTTGATCCCCTCTTTTGAGAGGGATGCCTTTTGCAAAGACTGTTGGATTTCGCGAAGGAAGGGGATCCCCTCTTCACGAAGCACATTGCTTCCTGACATCCTACTTCATGATACACCTTTTCTCCATGAGGATGTGCTCCGCGAATGCCTTTTGACTTCACGAAGCACCTCCCATTTTCACCTCCACCCCATACTAAGGCTAAGGCACCCCACTTCGCGAAGCCCACCCCTTCTTAAGTTCCCTCCCCCATGCAGAGCAACCAAGATCCACAAGGCCCCTGCCTATGGACCCCTCTGCTTGGAAAATCATTTTCACGTGCGACCCTCTAGGTTTGCACGATGTGACTTCAAAGTCCCCTGGACGATACTAACCATAGAATTCTTGAACTTAATTATTCTTCCCATAGGCACACTAATGGATATTTCTTCTTCGTATAACCATGCTAACATGGACCCCTCGATGGTTCGCTCTGTGACCACCCTTCCCCACGGCCTTGCTGATGCCTTCCCTCCCACAAGGAGAATAGGGTACTGGTTATGTATGTCTTAGGGGTGTGGAGTAAACCCACCTCGTCCAAGCTACAAGACATTAAACTTCCATGTGCCTTATTCCTCAACACATGATGTTAAACTGTGACCACACCCCATGCCCCGCACAGAGGGTCCCCCACCTTGGGCATTCTCCTTTCTCCATGGTCTCCATAGGAGATGATTTCCTCCTTCTTGGAGTGGCTTTTGTCCATGGGTAAGGGCAGCCACTTTTGTGTAAGCCCATAGGCTTCCTTGCAGGAGGCGGGAACCCTGTCCCTCCTCACTTCCTCGGTGCCAAGGCTAGTGGAGGGAATGATAGGGAATGAGTCTCCTCCTTTCTTCAGTCCCAAGTCCCTCTCCCGCTGCGCTTTTTCACCCTTGGTCCTCCATCCTGGAGTAAGTCCCGGCACCATGGGCCGCTCAACACGTAATCCCCCTTTTCACTTACCACAGACGCACCCTTCACGACATGATCATCAGGTCTCTACCACCTCTTGTTTCTCACACCGAGCACGACTCACGTGGGCTTAGAGTCATCAACCATGACAATATCCTCATCCCGCATGATGTTAAACTATATTACCTCCGGAATGACGCTAAACTATACACCTGAACTACGCGTAATTTGATCCATGTCAAGGCATGGTAAGTAGGAAGCCCCCCCAGAGGTTCAGGCCCAAAACCCATTGGACCAAGGTCCATCTTGACATGGGTTTGTTGACACACACCCCCATCCCGCATGACGCTAAAATGTACACCTAAACTACGAGGACTTTGATCCATGTCAAGGAATGGTACGTAGGAAGCCTCCACAATGTTCAATCCCAACACCCATCAGAACAAGGTCCATCTTCACATAGGTTCACCGACACATGCCCCCGTCCCACATGACGTTAAACTGTACACCCGAACTACGAGGACTTTGATCCATTTCAAGGCATGGTACGTAGGAAACCTCATGAGGTTCAATCCCAACACCCATCGGACCAAGGTCCACCTTCACGTCGGTTCACCAACACCCATTCTGAACTACGTGGACTCTGATCCATGTCAAAGAAAGGTACATAGGAAGCCTCACGAGGTTCAATCCCACCACCCGGTCGTTCCGACCTCATTCATGTCGGTTCACCCCCGTCCCGCATGATGCTAAACTTTACACCCGAACTATGAGGACATTGATCCATGTCAAGGCATGGTACGTAGGAAGCCTCCTAGAGGTTCAATCCCAACACTCATCGAACAAAGGTCCATCTTCTTTTCGATTCTCCGACACAAGCCCCCATCCCACATGATGCTAAAATATACACCTGAACTATGGGGACTTTGATCAATGTCAAGGCATGGTACGTAGGAAGCCTCACGAGGTTCACGCCCAACACCCATCAGACCCCCGATCCATCTTCACGTTGATTCACCAACAACCATTCTGAACTATGTGGACTTTGATCAATTTCAAGGCATGGTACGTAGGATGTATCACAAGGTTCAAGCCCACCACCCGGTCAATCTGCCCTCATTCACATCAGTTCACCCTCATCTTGCATGATGCTAAAATGTACACCCGAACTACAAGGACTTTGATCAATGTCAAGGCATGTTATATAGGAAGCCTCAAAGAGGTTCAAGCCCATCATCCATCGGATCCCCAATCCATCTTCACATCGGTCCTCCAACGCACCATCCCGAACTACGGGGACTTTGATCCATGTCAAGGCATGGTACATAGGAAGTCTCTTAGAGGCTCAATCCCAAAACCATCATTCATCTTGATCCTTACCCAGGCCTCCACATCTCGGTGAGATCATGCCACTGCATTCCCCTCCATAGTATTCGGGAAGCCGCCCACATGATGGACCCAATATCGGTGTTCTCTCCAGGGGATTCCTCCATCTGATCCACTATAATTAGTGTTGCGATCAGTCTGATCCATCTCCGCTGGATATTAAACTTTTGGCATACCCCATGTTAAACACTGGAAGCTGAGAAAAACCTCAGATACATGCCTATGGCATATGATACCCTACGCTCAATGTGGGATGACTCGGGCTTCCGCACCCTTGAGAATCCCTATAATAAGGGACAGAATAGAGACATACCAATCCCCTGTGTCCAGACAAGTCAGTGATGCCCCAGCGTGACTACTCCCCTAACCAAAGGTTGCTGCCCTGACCAGACCCCTTGGAATGTCCTGATAGAAGCAGTGTAATTAACTGGTGTCCATGAAGATATGGCGCCAGGAAGAGTTTCACGAACCATGTATTAAATCTATGAGGGAGAACCAAACATGGTGATGAGTTCCGAGGATGAATCCACAGAAGGAATAACCGACATCCCATCATCCTGTTTCAATCAAGGAGCAAACATCCCTAACCAAAGAGTGAATACCTCCCACCTTTGGAAAGCAAGAATGTGGGGTAACAAGAGTTGCTCCTATCACACTCATGTAGACAGATGCATGCGCCCTAGCGAAAGCATCGGAAACATATATATACATATATATACATAAATTTGGATGTGTTTACTCTATTTCCATGAGATTAAAAGTTGCGCGGGGTATACCTCGTTCCTTCCATGTTTATATTCTTATGGTTGGATGAGTTTTCCCTCCTTATGGGTGGAAAATAATCGATGTGTAGTTTATCTACTCCACATGTTGATCCCTCGATGCTTGGATGAGTTTACTATACTTCTATGGGTTGAAAAGACTCGACATGCAGTTCATCTACTCACAGTCTTGATCCCCCTCTTCTTGGATGAGGTTACACTTTCTCTTGATTTGGGCTGATCCACATCCTGTGTGTTATTTAATATCTTTCATTTCTTATTATACCTATTATTTCTTCCCCTTTAGGTGTTCGAGCATCCTACTAGATATTTACGTACTCACCCATGCATGGCCTTTTCTCACATGTGTCTTTTCTTCTGCAGATGAAGGATAGGACGACAGTGACTTCAGAAGAGATTAGGGATACCTAGTACATTGGGCCATGTATTATGGTCACATATTAGAGATATGAATATGGTCTCTCTAAATATTTTACTTTTTAGTTTTTTCAAATGAGGCAGTAATTTCAAGTGCTTTCAAGTCTGATGTTTTCAAATGTGCTGATTCTTAAAAAAATCATTGAATTTTAAGGTTCAGTTTCATCAAATGAGGCATTAATTTCATGTTTTCAAATAAGGAATTAATATCATCTTTTTTATCTTCCTTTTCCCTAAAATGGTCAGTTTCATAAAAAATCAGACGAACTGATTCTTAAAAAAATCATCGACTTTTTATTAAACACTCTATAGGCCTTAGAAGTAGCAGAATATCTTAAAAATATTCCTTCATCGGCTTTTGGATCAAATTTACTATGTTTTTTAGTATTCAATATATATAACTTGCATGAAAAAAAAAATCACTTTACTTTATGCTTTATTTTATTCTCGATTTCATAGGGATTATTTTTAATCACTAGTCTTATTAAAACTCTATTCATGATACTGTAATTTTTTTCTTATAACATTGTCCCATAAATAGGTAGGAAGACTGTATTCATTCATCATGGACCTTTCTATTTCATGAATAATTTGTCTTCTTCATTTAAAAATTCTATTTTGTTGAGGTGTTCATGGAGCAGGGAAGGTGAGTTTAATACCTAAATTTGGTAAAAAGAAATTAAAATCCTGATACACAAATTCTCCACCATGATCACTTCTCAATGAAATTATTTTAAATTTATTTTTTTTAAACAATTTTTAAAAATATTTCAAAATCATTGAATACCTCACTTTTGATTTTTACAAAATAATCCCAAGTAAATCATTAAAAAGCATCAACTAAAATATAAATATATAATTTACAAACCAAAAAAATACCCTTAATGTTCTCAAAAAAAATATATATATAATTTCTAATTGTTTAGATGTAGAAATTTTGTTAGTAGCTTTGAAATATGAATTTTGTTTTTAACAATTTGACATGCATCAAATAATATATCATTTTCAAATTTAAGACTAGAAAAATTAGAAACTAATTTTTTCTTAAATAATTTATGTAAGTAATATATATTACAATGTCCAAGTCTCATATATAAGATACATGAATCATTTTTCTCAGCATTCACAAAATTCAATTTCTATTTATATAAGGAATTTAGATCTCGGGTAAAAATGTTTTCAGTTCTAGGTGATCTAATTTTAAGTAATTTATCATTGATAACTAAGCAATAATTTTTAGAAAAATCAAAAAAATACTCCATCATATTTATGGGTAATTATTATCATATTTCCATTTATCCAGTGTATATACAACACTTTGTTGATTTATATTGTCTTTTTATTTTCAAGAATTCTAATTCTAATATTTTTTCCTTTTGTTTTGTCACCAAAGGTGACATGACCTCCATCTATTTTAGTTAGTGTATGGAAATTGTTAGAGTCTCCACTCATCTGTTTGCAGAATCCATTATACATATAACATATATCATTTTTTGTGGTCTTTAACCTGTAAAATAATTTAATAATATTTTTATTTTTGTACCCATATTTTCTTGGGTCTATCTTTGTTAGGAAGTAGTGATTTGGAAATATGTATTTCTTTTATTTTTCCAAAATTTATATTACATGCTTCAAACAAGTTTCTGGAAATAAAATAATTTTTAATACTAATTATTTTATGATTTATTAAATAAAAACTGTTAGATTAGTTACCTTTTAATACACAATAATAGCATGAAAAAATTTTCAATTGGCCACAAAATTATTTTTTATAATCTTGATTTCATACCCTTTCATCCTATTCCAAACTTTTCACATTTAAAAACATTATTTCTAATAATTTCATTAAATGTTTTCTCTTTTTTGGTTAAAATATTTGAAGCACTTTTATAAGATTCTACATTGTCCTGTAATTCTTTTATCCTTTTATCATAAACAAAACAATTTAATGTTGATGAATTGAATTTTTCAATTAGTTCTTAATGTTGATTTATAACTTGGTCTAATTCACCAAGAAAATAATTGTGAATATTTTTCATAGATTTATGTTTCTTTATTAAAGAATTATATTTATATTCTAGCATTGAATAGTAAGTAGCCAATTTACTATTTGGACAGCTATTAGAGTCCAAGGCATAAGAATAATAGGATTGTACATATTCTTCATCCTTAGCCATAAAGCACATATTGGGTTTGAGATTTTGTGGATCATTATTTTAATCATATTTTGAGGAGCTACTGATGTATTTATATACACTCCACATATATTTTATAGCTCTCTTCGCATTATGTTCTTAATCACCTTTCTTCTGATATTTCTTTTCTATCCTTCTTCATTCATCTTTCAATTGGGGGCAGTCATGTCGGATGTGACCCAACATTTTAATTAATAACATCTTACATATTTAGGTTCATTTTCATCCTTTTAAAAAGATTTTTTGAATCCTATTTTCTTCTTTTAGAATTTGAAAATTGTTATGACTAGTTTTGATAGTTCAATTTCAGAGTCTGAGGAATCTGATTTTTTGTCTTTTTTGACATTTTATTTTGAATTTCATTCATGCTTATAATATGTCACATCAAGTTCAGTATTCTACCTTTTTATAAAATTGTGATCTTCAACTTTATCTTTCATTTAAAATTCATACATAATCAATGTTCCAATTAATTCCTTCATAGTCAAATTCTTTATAGTTGATTAGTTATATTTTATAGAGGACAAATGAGATGTGAGGCGGCTCTCCGAATGGCTTGAAGAAAACTGAAAAATAAATCCCAAATATTCCTGAAGTTGAAGATGTTTATATATATACCTACTAAATCGATTGACTCATGGATTCCTTTGATCCAGAATGGGAGTGATCCTTCTACTCCAGCTCTCCAGAAATGAATGAGGAAAAATCCCTTGTGGATGATTTCTCAAACCCTACGCTGAATTTTAAATCTAAGGGGATTTCATTCCATGAGACATTGAAAGGATAGAATCTACCCAAATCATCATTCTTGAAGCCTACTATGTTCAGGAAACTAGCTAACAGAGGATTTTCTATAGAGGTTGATCCCGAGGCACTTCTATAGCAGACCCAAATGTGTAAGTTTTCTATAATGGGTCACATTTCTTACATAAAGGGGGATAAACCCTAGTATTATATCAATCTTAAACTACATATTACTCGTATATTGGTATTTTCAAACTGGAAACTCATCCTTCTAGTTAAAGGTTATTATCATATTTTTTTACCACACATGATGAGTTAGATAGACTGTGGAGGATAGGTAATAACCATCTTAAACCTGTCATGCTACATATTTCTGATTTCAACATTGCCTTTAATATGATCACCGCTAAGAACACTATGGCACAAGTGTGGGTTAGATTTCATAACCTCATTCTGTTTTTATAGAAGCTAAAAATTTTAAATGATATATCATCTTTTACAAGCACTCCTATGAATATAGATCAAATAACATTAAATAGAGAGTTATGGATTTTTTCTAGAGTGATGGTGGAAGTTAATATAGAATCTAATTTACCAAAAACTATTTATATTAATTATAATGATTATTGGAATGATATAATGGTTGAATATGGGAGGAAACCACCATTCTATGAGAATTTAAAAATCATAGGACACTCTATTTTAAACTGTAGGGTGGTTCAAAAGAAAGCCTCCAAAACAAATGGAAATGAATGGATTGAGACCAAAAGTCAAAAAAAATAATGTCCTTCCCTAGAAAAACCTAAATCCTCTATGAATAGGAATGGAAAATTGATTATCAAGTCCAAAAATATCATTGGGGTTGAAGTAGGAAAATTATTGTATGATTTAGCAGAGTAACAGGATTATGAAGATGAAGAATATTGTATAATAGAAGAAATTAAAGCAATTATTATGAATATTCTAAAATAGAACCATACAGAACCTGAATCTTTGACTTCAGAATAAAAAATGAGCCCAACTAGTCACCTGGAGAAAGATTTTGATCCTTAAGGATTCCTCCTAATAAGTAAGAATCTAAATCTCATAATAAAGTACACCCCACTTGGAATTTGAGTACACCAAATTCTAATATCTGAAAGCTTAAGAAGAGTGAGGATAAGAACACTCAAGATGATACTATTCTATACACTGAAAGTACCAAATCACCCCTTGCATATCCAGGTATTGAACATATCAATAAAAATTTGGCTGTTTAGGAAACTAATAGCAACGATCATTCGAATAAGGCCTGCATCATTACTATCCCAAAGCTCACACCAAGTGAAGGGAAGAACTCACTTGTGGGCTACTCTTCCCATGCATAGTGAAATCCACCCTCTAAATCACATGGAACTAAATATATCTATAGCATCCCGCCATTTTATAACATAAACTTTCATTACATTACACAAAACTGAGGATCGTTAAGGTTTAGTGTCTTGGAAACAAGGATCATAATACAAAAAAAAAACATAAAAACATTCTTCTTAAACACTTGAAAGGCTTCTCCTTTAGTTCATCCTATGTTCATTATGCATCTCATAACCTGGGGACATACATCAAAAGAAAGGGTGAGCAGAAGGCCCAGTAAGGGAAACAAGAGGAACATTTTACATGTGAACTTGAGATACTTCAATAAGGACATGAAAAGAACTTTAAGGCATGAGAAAGAAATCATGAGGCATTTCATAATACAAATAAAATTTTTCATAACTTGAAGATGTGGATACATCATTTAACATAGACAATCATGAACATATCACCAAGGTCCATCCCCAAGGTGTCATTTGAAAATTACCAAGGTTATTCAGCAAGGTATCATGAAAATTGTAATCTCTAGTGGTTACATCATTACCCAATGCATTGGAGCGCTATCAGGGCGCACCCTTAAATTTGCCTTTATTATCATGTGAGCCACATATATCATCATCAAACATTTCATAAATAACCCATATAGCATAAAATAAATGGGTTTCATTTCATAATCATAACGTTTTAAAAACTGCTTTAAAGACATGATCTTTACGGCACTTTAAACCCACGGAAGGGAAAGTGGATCTCATGTATGTAAATCCCAGAATTTAAACTAGAAAATTTTGATATATATGTTAATACCCTTGTAGAAATAAGAGCTTTGAGTATTCACTTTATAACATAAAATAATTTTGAGAAAAGAGGGAGAGGCATTTTGAGACGAAAATTATGCAGCATAACAGCTATGTTTTGGGGTTTTAGAAAACAATGAAAATAGAGGGGACATGGGTCACCCACTCATAAATGATCCATAAAACATTAGGGGACAGAATAAGAAGGAAATATGGACATGATAATGAAATCTGAAGGACATACCATTTTAAATGAAAAACATGGAAGGAAGACAAAAATTAGATTTCTCTTATGAAAATTCGGCAGCCTAACAGCGTCACTTAAACTTCAATAAAAAAGAATTGACAAGATCAAATAGGGTCCCTCATCATATGATCATAAGAGATCAGTATGATAGATATGGAGATCATACCCCAACATAATAAAAAGGAACTTGAAAGACTTGACATGAAAGTAGAACTTTGAAAAGAATGAGAAGGGTGAAAGAATCCCTTAAAAATTCGGCAGCCTAACGGCGTCACTCAAACTTTCATAAAATGAAATGATGAGAGTAAGATGGGATCTCTCATCATATAAACATGAAAGGTCAGTAAGAGGAATATAAAAGAACATCCTCTCACATAAAAACATGGAGCATAAAAGGAATGACATAAAAGAGATTACATGAAAAGAAAGAGAGGGGTCGGATCCCTTACCTTAAAACGTGACTCTTGAAACTCAAAGGATTGGACCTTGAGGGCTTGGGGGCACCTTGGGAGGACTCCTTGGAAGGTAAGAAGACCAGAACTTCGTTGGGGGAGAGTTGGGAGTGAAAACTAAAGGAGGAAAGGGTGGGTATTTATAGGGAAAGTGAGGGGACAAAGCATTAATGGCCAAGGGACACCTCACATGTGCTTTTCTCAAACCCATGTGCTCTCCCTTGGCATTTATCATAGAGTTAGGCCACATGGGGCCCCCAAAACAATAATTCATCACCCTTGACCGGCCAAACCTCAAAAGATCTCACGACATCATCATGACACCGTTATGATGTCATTAAACATACTGAAACCCTAAAACTGTATTTTTACTATTCACTGAAAATTCAACTTTCTCAGAATAATCCCAAAATTTCACCTTAACCAAAAATCAATGCTCTGATTTCAAAAATGAAATCCATTTTATAAAAATATTTTTCTAAATATTTTTAATTTAATTTTTAAATAAAAACACTATTCATCGAAAATTCATTTTTTCAGAAAAATCCCCAAAAATTACCTTAACATAATATCGATGCTCTGAGTTCAAAAATAAAGTCATTTTTATAAAAATAATTTTCTAATTATTTTTAATTAAATTTTTAATTAAAAAACACTATTCATCCGAAAAAACTAATACTTGATTAATAATTTATGAAACCGTTATTTACCCATTTTATTGAATCACATTACTTAACCAAGGTGTCTAAATTATATTAAAACCTTCTTTTAAGTGAAAATTACTAATCCATTTGGTCACATTACTAATCCTAAGCGTAAAATCACTACTCATAATTTACTATTCATCAAAAATTAAGTTGATCTTATTAGACTCCAAATTCCTTAATGAACACTTTTGTAGAAGACCATTTTTTGAAAATCATTACACATCATTAGTTATTTAGGGTTTACATAAATATTTCAAAATATCCATTTTTCAAAATTCATCAATAAAATACATTCTAAAATTATCTAGACATTTGAAATTTCACAAACATCACTAAAGGAAGAAATCTCAATTTATTCACCCGAAAGGATTACAAAAGGAAACTAGGGTCTCATCACATAGCCCCTTATAACACTGGCATAAGACCTAAGTGTAAGGTGTGCTATGGTGAGAGAATCTGAGGGAGTCTCAGATAACATTGCCCTAGTAGAAATCTCCACTAACTTGAACTTCTCCTGCAAGCGTTTTCGTTCAAGCTTGACACGCTGGAGATCGGCTTGGGCTTGGTCCAAAGCGAAGCCCACAGATGCTACCTCCTTCCCAAGCTCTGATAAGTGGGCTTCGTAAGGGTTGAGTCTACTGGATGAAGCCATCGACTCCTCTTTCTGCATTAACCATTAACATCTTATTAAATCAATAAGAGTAAGTTAATATACTACTCAAAAAGATTGGGTCGTTACATTCTTCCCCCCTTAAGAAATTTCGTCCCCGAAATTTACACTTGAGGCCTAGTCGAAAAGGTGAGGGTACTTTTGCTTCATTGTTTCCTCAGGCTCCCAAGTCGCCTCTTCATATTTATGATTCCTACACAACACTTTCACAAGGTGGGTAGTCTTGTTTCGTAGGACCTTGTCTCTACGGTCTAAGATCTCCACTGGCTGCTCTTCATAAGAGAGGTCATGTTCAAGTTGTACCACCTCTGGGTTTAGTACATGGGAAGGGTCGGGTATGTACTTCCTCAAGAGAGATACATGGAAGACATCATGAACTTGAGCTAGGTTCGGTGGAAGTGCTAGACGATAGGCCACTGCTCCTATGCGATCAAGGATTTCATAGGGGCCGATGTACCTAGGGCTGAGCTTCCCTTTCTTCCCAAACCGCATGACTCTCTTCCATGGAGAAATTCGAAGGAAGACTTTGTCACCAACACCAAACTCCAAGTCCCTTCGACGATTGTCAGCATAGCTCTTCTGCCGACTCTGAGCAGCCTTTATGTGTTGTTGGATGGCATGAACCTGTTCTGTCATCTCTTGCACAAGATCAGGCCCAAGAAGCTTCCTCTCACCAGTTTCATCCCAACAAGTAGGAGTTCTACACCGCTTTCCATACAGAGCTTCATAGGGTTCCATCTGAATACTCGCATGGAAGCTGTTGTTATAGGAGAACTCCACTAATGGGAGGTGTTGATCCCATCCACCCTTAAATTCCATTGAGCATAATCTCAACATGTCTTCGAGTGTCTGAATAGTCCTTTCAGATTGGCCATCAGTTTGAGGATGATAGGCCGTACTAAAATTCAATTCAGTATTCAGAGCATGTTGAAGACTTCTCCAGAATTTTGATGTGAATCTTGGGTCATGATCAGATACGATGGATAGTGGTACCCCATGCAGCCTTACCACTTCCTTCACGTATATCTTGGCAAGCTGATCTAGAGAGAAATCTTCCCGAATAGAGATAAAATGGGCTGTCTTGGTGAGACGGTCCACAATAACCCATATCGCATTGTTTCCTTTGGATGTTTTTGGGAGACCAGTTACAAAGTCCATGGTGATATTATCCCACTTCCATACTGGTATGGGTAGCGGTTGTAATACCCCCTTAGGAAGTTGTCTTTTTGCCTTTACTTGCTGACACACCAGGCACCTTGTAGTGTAATCGGCAATCTCCCTCTTCATGTTATCCCACCAATAATGATCACGAAGGTCTCTATACATCTTAGTGCTTCCCGGATGTATAGAGAAAGTAGAGCTATGAGCTTCATCCATCAGTTATTTCTTTATCTCCGGAATAGATGGAACACATAGTCTTGTACGAAATTTCAATACACCTTCTTGATCAATATTGAAATCAGGGAACTTCCCATCCTTTACAGCCTCAAACTTCTCCTGCAGCAAAGGATCTTCTTTTTGAGCCTTCTTGATCTTCTCTAGTAATTAAGGTTGAGAAATAATTTGGGATAGGGTTGATGATGTCCCTTTCCTTATAATTCCCATGTCCAGTTTTACTAGATCTTTAATCAAGGGATCTCCCAGGATTCTCATTGTTGCCAGAACAACAGGATCTTTCCTGCTTAACGCATCCGCGACTTTGTTTGCTCTTCCAGGGTGATAATGAATTGAACAATAATAGTCTTTAATAAGCTCCAACCATCTCCTTTGTCTCATGTTCAATTCTTTCTGAGTGAAAATATACTTTAGACTTTGGTGGTCAGTGTATATATCACATTTCTCCCCATAAAGATAGTGCCTCTATATCTTTAGAGCAAAAACAACTGCCGCCAGCTCTAGATCATGCGTAGGATAATTCTGCTCAGGAATCTTCAACTGTCGAGATGCATAAGCAATTACTTTGTCATTTTGCATGAGGACGCACCCAAGCCCTTTCAGAGATGCATCGCTAAAAATAACGAATCCTTCTCCGATAGAGGGTAGTGTTAACACAGGTGCAGTAACCAATCTCTTCTTCAGCTCTTGGAATCTTTCCTCGCATTCCTTTGTCCAGATGAACTTAACCCCTTTTCAAGTCAACTTGGTTAGTGGATTAGAAAGCCGTGAAAAGTTTTTCACAAACCTCCTATAATATCCCACTAAACCAAGGAAACTACGAATCTCAGTTACTGTTGTGGGTTGAGGCCACTCCTCCACAACCATTGTCTTTGCAGGGTCAACCGAGATTCCTTCATTGGTTACGATGTGCCCTAAGAAAGCCACTTGTTGTAACCAAAACTCACCCTTGCTGAACATCCCAAAGAGCCTCTCCTTCCGTAGAGTTTTCAAAACAACCCTCAGATGATCTTCATGCTCCTCACGACTTTTTGAATATATCAAAATATCATCAATAAAAACTACCAAAAAGTTATCAAGGTAGTCCTTAAAGACTCTATTCATAAAATCCATGAAAATAGCAGGGGCATTAGTCAAGCCGAAGGGCATAACAGTAAACTCATAATGCCCATATCTTGATCGGAAGGCAGTCTTTGGAATATCTTCCTTCTTCACCCTCAGTTGATGATAACCAGATCGAAGGTCAATCTTAGAGAAGAATTGAGCCCCACGAAGTTGGTCAAATAAATCATCAATTCTTGGTAGAGGGTATCTGTTCTTCACTGTGATCCCGTTCAGTTCTCTATAATCAATGCATAGCCGCATTGATCCATCCTTCTTCTTCACAAAGAGAACTGGTGCTCCCCAAGGAGACACACTCGGTCGGATAAACCCCTTCTCCAACAAGTCCTGGAGTTGTTTCTTTAACTCTTCTAGCTCCACATTTGCCATTCTATACGGAGTCTTTGATATCGGTTGAGACCTAGGTACGAGTTCAATGGAGAACTCAACCTCTCTTTCTGGGGGAGGTCCAGGTAACTCCTCAGGAAATACATCCATGTATTCCTGAACAATCGGAACATATTCAATTTGTATGCTCCCTTTCCCTTCTTCCTCATCACCGATTAACTCCATAAAGAAAGCTATAGGAGGTGCTTCTAGATAGGGATCCGTTCGGGATATCTCTCCACGGAAGATAACTGTAGGTCGTTCATTCAAGACTACTGAGATTTCCTTACTTCTGCATTTGATCTTAGCATTATACTTTGAGATCCAGTCCATCCCTAGTATAACGTCGAATTTCATCATGGGAATGACTACTAGATTTGCGATAAGATTGTGCTCACCAAAGTAAACACTAGAGTCTCTAAACACTGTTGATGCATGGATAATCCCACTTGGAGTCTTGACTGACAACTCTACCTCAAGCAATTCAGGGATTGATTCTATATTCTTTGCAAACTTGGAAGAAATAAAGGAATGCGTAGAACCAGAATCAAATAAAGCACTTGCTAGTTTTGAGAGGACAACAAGAGTACCTGCTACCACATCGTTCGGAACTTCAACTTCAGTTGTTGTGATAGCGAAAGCACGACCTTGCTCCCTTGGCCTCTGCTGAGGTTGATGGTGATTCCCCTCCACCGCCCTCGGATTTGGACATTGATTAGCAAAGTGCCCAAGTTGTCCACACTTGAAGCATGTGACTTCGGGTAGGGCCAGAACCATCTTTCCTCTGTCGTTAGTGTTGGGAAGTTGAGGCTTCACATCACCACGACAATTCCGAGAAATATGGCCTTCTTTTCCACACCTATAGCACTTTCCACTTCCGATCAAGCAGTTCCCCGGATGCTTCTTCCCACATTTATTGCATGTGGTAAGTTGTATTTGCTTTCCACCTCTTCCCTGATCAAAAGACTTCCCTAAACTGGGCTCCAACGATCTCTTCTTTTCATTTGGCTTGTGAGACCACTGTGTCTCACCAAACTCCAGCTCGACTTTCATGGCACTTCGAACTATTTCTTCATAGCTATCATAGTCCCTGTTGGCTAGATTCTTCCGCAGATGAGGTCGTAGTCCACCAAAGAATCTATCAACATTCCCATTAGGGTCCATGACAAAGCTTGAGGTATAACGGGAAAGCCTTGTGATGTTCATCTCGTAGCTTCCGACAGATTCGTTCTCTTTCTGCTTCAGCTCGAGAAACTCTTTCTCCATTTTCGTTCTCATGGAACGAGGGAAATACTTGTTAAAGAAAATCCCCCGAAATTCTTCCCACTCCATAGCTTCCATCTCTCTTCGTGGCTTCGTGTTTTTGATCAGTGACCACCACTGATCAGCTTCTCCCTCTAGGCGGTAAACAGCAAGGGTGACTTTTTCTTGTTCCGAACAATGCAGTACAGAGAAGATCTTTTCAATGGAGCTTATCCATTGTTCCGCAACCAATGGGTCAGTAGATCCACTGAATGTTGGCGGTCGTTAACGCATGAAGGACTCAACAGAGTGTTGTTCCCTTCGTGGTGAGGTCGGCCTCTCAGCTTGATTCAAGTTATTACTCATAACTTGAGTCAGTTGGTTCATCATTCGCATGAATGTTTCCATTCCGGCTTCCATCGGAGGGCCGTCAGCACATGGTGCATTGCGGTCACCATCGGCACGGTTCCTCCTATTGCCCGCCATTTTCTAAAAGAATAAAACCTTAGTGAGAAACTTATTTCATTTATGAATCTTTTAACTAAGACTTTTCTATAATTCCTTCATAATGATTCATAAAAAGTTCGTGATTAACCAAACATATCCCCCGGGAGTGTCGTAACCAAGAGTGCAGCAAGGCCCGTTATCGTGCACCAGTTCCCGTTCGAGTCTAGCTCAAAGCGGTGTTTTCGGGTTTTACCCCTATGTACATCTGTGCCAGAGCCGCCTCTACCTGCTCGTATCCAGACAGGGATGTATTTTTTTGATAGACCACTTACTCAATACTTACCAAAATACCAGGAAGTTTTCCTATATTTAAACTTTTCTATAGGGTTCTTCCTAAAGTTTTTATATCTTAATTTCCACAAATAACTAAACCATCCTTTGATACCAACTATAGCATCCCGCCATTTTATAACATAAACTTTCATTACATTACACAAAACTGAGGATCGTTAAGGTTTAGTGTCTTGGAAACAAGGATCATAATAGAAAAAAAAACATAAAAACATTCTTCTTAAACACTTGAAAGGCTTCTCCTTTAGTTCATCCTATGTTCATTATGCATCTCATAACCTGGGGACATACATCAAAAGAATGGGTGAGCAGAAGGCCCAGTAAGGGAAACAAGAGGAACATTTTACATGTGAACTTGAGATACTTCAATAAGGACATGAAAAGAACTTTAAGGCATGAGAAAGAAATCATGAGGCATTTCATAATAAAAATAACATTTTTCATAACTTGAAGATGTGGCTACATCATTTAACATAGACAATCATGAACATATCACCAAGGTCCATCCCCAAGGTGTCATTTGAAAATTACCAAGGTTATTCACCAAGGTATCATGAAAATTGTAATCTCTAGTGGTTACATCATTACCCAATGCATTGGAGCGCTATTAGAGCGCACCCTTAAATTTGCCTTTATTATCATGTGATCCACATATATCATCATCAAAAATTTCATAAATAACCCATATAGCATAAAATAAATGGGTTTCATTTCATAATCATAACGTTTTAAAAACTGCTTTAAAGACATGATCTTTACGGCACTTTAAACCCACGGAAGGGAAAGTGGATCTCATGTATGTAAATCCCAGAATTTAAACTAGAAAATTTTTGTTATATATGTGAATACCCTTGTAGAAATAAGAGCTTTGAGTATTCACTTTATAACATAAAATAATTTTGAGAAAAGAGGGAGAGGCATTTTGAGACGAAAATTCTGCAGCATAACAGCTATGTTTTGGGGTTTTAGAAAACATTGAAAAGAGAGGGGACATGGGTCACCCACTCATAAATGATCCATAAAACAGTAGGGGACAGAATAAGAAGGAAATATGGACATGATAATGAAATCTGAAGGACATACCATTTGAAATGAAAAACATGGAAGGAAGACAAAAATTAGATTTCTCTTATGAAAATTCGGCAGCCTAACGGCGTCATTTTGGGATGGTATTTTGTTTAACATTATTTTGTTTGGATTTTTTGGATATTTTTATCATATTCAATGACCTTGTTTTTTTAAAGATGGTAATGCCTCTCATGTTGTGATATTATTATACCCTAGGTTCTAGTCAGCAACACAGGGCATACTGGTGGCTGGACTAGGGATTCATTATCTCTCTCCATTCATTGTAGTATATTTGGTGGGATAGGGTCAAGATATATTATTCTTAGAGTTGGAATCTGAGAAATTGGAAGGAATTTAGAGTTGGAACAATGAGGTTTTCATGATTTGGCAAGGAAAATTTTATAATTAACCTTGGTACATGACATATGCCAGGGAGATTAACTAGGATATAGGATTTTAGGGACCCCTATAATATAGAACAAAAACTCTAAGCTTATTTAATATCCATGTAAGGGGTGCCTTTTTGGAGGGTACAGACCTAGGAGAGGTAAATTCCTCATGATGACTTGTTTTTATGTTTGAATTGAGTGTTTTGGGAAAGTAAAATTAATAAATTAAATAGTCTAATAAAATTCAACGATATTGGCCTTATGATGTTCTCCTTGTTTTCAAGAATGGAACAAGTTCATGGAACACAGGTTTATCATGCAGTTGAGGTTCATTAGGATGATATAGTTGATTGTTAGAGGGTCAACCCAATATAGGAGGTCGACATATAGTAGTGGGATTTTCATTCCTTCAATAGCATAGTTTGGTTAAGTATAAGGGGAGTGTCTTAGATCTAGACATAGAGTTCAAGATAGAGGAACTCAAAATCACTTTTAATCTAATTTGACCATGAGATGAGTTTTGGGTACCATTGGAAGTTAGTTATATGTGGGGAGGTATTCCTCATTGGTGGATGCTATTTCTTAGATACCACATGGAGGAAGATGTGTTATAGACTGACGTACAGAGGGAGTTCTAAGAATATTTTTTATTATCTATGATGACGGAATCTAATATCCATGACATGATTTCCATTTAAAAGGATAATATAATCATGTTATACATTTGGACTAGGTTCAAGGACCTTCTGCACTTTTCTCCAGATGTTTTCCCATATGAGGAGTTTAGAGTGCAGGGTTTAGAGGAGGCTTTGCATCCAGTGATCAGGTATGAGGTCACACCCTTTTTGTCTCTTAACATATCTAGAGTTATAGAAGAAGTATTATGTTATAAATTATAATATTTCATCTATATTTTATCCTCAATTGTATTTACCTTTTGCTTTTTTAGGAGTTGAGCTTCATGAAGTGGGATACGGGTGTTCCGGAAGTAAGGGTTCCTTTCGGTGGGGAACTGGTCATGAAAACTTCTTTCATGACCATCAATCATAGGTGGTTTTTGAGTTCCTTTTATGAGTTTTCTATTTTCAATAGATATTAATGGGGGGTATTCAGTGGTGAACTGGTCGTGAAAACTTCTTTCATTACCATAAATGATAGGTGGTTTCTGAGTTCCTTTTATGAGTATTCTATTTTCAATACATATGAATGGGAGGTATGGTCACTGTCAGTATTAGTATCCTACTAATCAATGAGGTCAATTTTAGATGGGTTGTTAGGGACCTTTTTAGAAGCAACTGTGTCCTCAGAGCCAGTTCCATTGTAAGGGACCATAGGATGTTTTTCACTATCCTAGAGAAGGTGGATTTAAAAGAGTGAATTCTTATGGTTGTCCCTTTCCATAGGGACCCATTCCAGAGCATGGTCGTTTAGGCTAGTAGTAGAGAGGTATTGGAGATGGGCATGGTCGGATACACATATCAAAGGAAGCATCACTAGAAGAGCCAAGATTTTTTTGAGGTATGATCAATATATCATCTACAATTATGTGTCCTTTGTTTAATTAAAGAGCCTTACAATAATTTTTTCTCCTACTTTGTTCTGTATGTTGGTAATGGATGTGGAGAGGCTTCTAGTACCCCTAGTGTTTTCTATACCATTTGGAGGTCAGGATTCCTTGTTTTATGTGGGTTGGGAATGTAGAATAGTGATGGGGCTGCCACATTCAATGGGGCAATCTTCTTGTTTTATATAAAAACATACAATTTTATAATTGGTATGGATTAGTTTTATTCATTGTGCACTATCATCAACTTATTTTAGAGGAGAGTCTCATTTGACGATGTGTAGTTCTAGCGAGAGGCATTCGTTAGAGAGAGAGGTTATGGGTTGTGTTTTTGGATAGTGGGGAATCTGTTAATGAAGTTTGATTATATTTTAGTAGATCCTAGGTTTTGGGATTCCCCAAGGTTTTGGGGGAGTTCCTTGATTTTTTCCTAGAGGAGATTATGACAGTACCTCCTCAAAGAGATATAATGTTCTGAATAATGTTCCAACCATATGAATCTCTAATTTTGATGGATCCCAATCAAATTCCACCCATGAAGTTGCATGAGTTGAGGATACAGATGGGTGATATGATGTAGAGGGTTTTATATGACCCATTATATCACTATGGGATGCTTCAGTGTTGTTCACCAAGAAAGACGGTGACAGTCTAAGGTAGTGTATCAACTATCATAGGTTTAATTAGGTAACATTAAAAAATTGTTACCCTTTTCTTAGGATCGATGATATGTTCGTCCAATTGATAGGAGCTAGTTGTTTATTCAAGGTTTATCTATGGTCTGTATATCTCCATCTGAGAGTGAAAGATGCATATATTCATAATAATACATTCATCAATAGGCTTGGGAACTTCATGTTTGTATTCATGCCGTTTGGTGTTACAAATGTACCAGTTGTGTTCATGGGTCTTACGAACTCTATTTTCTGTGTGTTCCAAGAGTGGATATTCTTTGTTTTAAATGATGATATATTAGCCTACTCTGAGTCATAAGAGGATCTGGTAGAGAATCTCAGACTTTTTCTACAGGTCTTCCAGCACCACCATCATTATGGGATGATTTTTAAGTGTGATTTATGGATGTGAGAAGTGTGTTAACGTGAAAATTCAGTTTATTGGCAGGCTATGGTAGTGTACTTGTCAAAGGTTGAAGCAGATATTTATTCGGAATCACATAAGAATATATAATAGATTCACATATCACTTGGTCTCGTGGTATATTATCAAAGCTATGTACCAAATTTCTTTTTAGTTTCATCCCTGATAACATTGTTTACCAAGAGGGACTATGATTTTCTGTGGAGAGATTTGTATCAAGCAGCATTCGGTTACCCAAAGGATATATTGATTACTATTTCATTTTCTAGAGGATGGTGTGTTGTTTTAGGTTTTTTATGATGTGTCATGTATGGGCTTGGGATATGTGTTAATGTAGTAGAGGGTTATCATTTCTTATGGGTCAAGGTATTTGTTGCACCATGAGTGTAACTATCCCACCCATGATCTAGAGTTGGAGGTAGTTTTTTTCACATGGATATATTGTAAATACCTCATTAGTGAGTGTTATGTGGTTTCCATGGACCACATGAGTCTTAGATGTGTTTTCTCTCAACATAATCTCAATCTATGACAGTGTAGGTTGATGAAGTTTCATTAGGATTATGACTTTGAGATTTTTTATACCCAATTTAAGGGTAATGTAGTTGATGATATTTTGATTCATAATACTCTAGAGGATGTGGCTCAGGAGCTTGTGGATGTTAGTAATGGAATGGAGGAGCTTTTAGTGATGGATCTTGACATTGGAGAGAGAAATGGTTGATGTTTTCCTTATCAAATGATCGTTCAATCATCTTTGATGTAACGTGTTGTGTAGTCTCAGTGGGGAGACTCAGAGGCATAAGTGATTTGTTATCCCATTGTTCATGGTGATGCTATTGATGGATGGTTAGAGGATGGTTGGAACCAAGTGTTGTTCAAACCTATGACAGTGTAGGTTGTGATGCAGTTTGGGTGATAGTGCACTGATCGATGAAATCAGATCACTTTTGGGTAATCTGTGAGTCGAGTACCATGGATGTTTTGGAAAGGTGATATGTAGATGATGTAGTTAGGACTCAATTTGTATTGAGATCCATAATATCTGATAGATATCCACATTTTACCTCATGCTTCAGGAGGGTATTTAAACATTATTTCGGTTCCTAGTTGTGCCTTAGAAATGCTTTCAAACCTCAAAAATATAGGCATACATAGCATACAATCTAAACACTAGAGGATATGTTGGGGGAATGTGTCTTATAAATTTGTGGATCTTGGGTACCACACCTTACTTTGGTCATATTTTCATACAATAGTAGTAATCAATCTTCAGTTGGTATGGCTCTGTATGAGGTGTTGTATGGGCAGTCATGTCATTATTCATTATGCCAGACAGAGGTTGGAGAGTCAGCATTTCATGGTACTAATGTGGTGTAGATAATGAATGAGGATATCCAATTGGTTTGTGAGTAAATTAGTGTGGTGTAATACCACAATAAAGAATATCCCAATCATTTATGGAGGCCCACAGAGTTTGAGGTTGGATACCATGTGTTCTGGAGAATCACCACTTGATGTGGGCAGTGGAGGTTTAGTAGGGGGAGTAATATATGTCACAATTTTTTTGGGACCATTATGGTGTTGGGGCATGTTTTTTAGGTGAAATATCAATTAGTGTTACCACCACATTTGGGTAGAATACACAATGCCTCCCATGTTTCCCAACTCCATTGATATCTTCATGATGACTACTACATTATTTAATTGGGATAATTGGATATCAAAAATGATGTAGCATTCATGGAGTATCTAGTAGTGATCCAGGATTGTCTAGATAAGTTTTCATATAGTCAAACCATTCCCTTTGTTCATGTACTATGGCAGCATAGTGTCTTGGAGGAGAGTAATTAGGAGCATGAGGTGCAGATGTGTGCCTAGTACCCAGATCTATTTTTATTTTTTCTTTTATCTATCTTTTTGATGTTGTGATGTTTAGGTCTTTCTATGTTATGAGATTATTTGTTTCCCTTTATGCATGATGTGTAACAAATCCCATAACATATGGAAAGGGGAGGACCTGATTCTTAATCGTTACACATTAACTTCAATGTGATTAAACCCATGTGGGAAAGTTAGTGTTGCCCTTTGAAAATGGTATCTTGATATAGAGGATAGAATTATTTGATTTGTGTGACCTAGGATGTTCTGTTTTGTTGTTGGGTCTAGTGACCAGAAAATGTAGTGTTTTTCTTATTGAGAGGTGGAGATGTGGCTATATAGTGTGTTTAATGGGTGTTTTGGTTAGTGAGTTTGGATAATAGTTGAATCATGGTATGATGAGATCCCTGAGCGGTATCTCATGAGGTTGTTATTTTGAACCCTTTCCTTTTGGGTTTGGTTTTGTATTATCAAGGTAGAGAATCATTTGGGAGGTATCTAATATAATGGTATGTGTCCTCCTAGTTCATTCCTTTTACTGTTCCTTATGTTATAGGTGTTTTGGGGGAGGCTTGAGGAGCTTTTTTGGTGCTTAGAGGATGCCTATAGTGATACTAGAGGTGTGGCTCTTATAAATATAAAGGATGGAAGAATATATGTCATGAAAATTTTACATGATGTGAAATGATGGTTTGTGGCTTGTGTGATTCCTATTTAGAACATGTAATAAATTTAGGTGTTAAATCCTTCAAGGAAATGTGTTTTTTGTGGGATTTGAAATCTAACCTTTACACTACATGTAAAGGGTTTACGCCATGTAATTTCCCTATGCATCGTGTCTTCAAATCCAACAACACTTTTGTTTTCCCTCAAACCCTACACCCATACCATTTCAAAGAGACCCAAAGGATCTCCCTCCAGCTGCCTTGGGATTCCTTTATCTGATATCAGTCCTTGGATTCCAATCTTAGATCCATGGGGAGTTCTTATCTCTTTATCATGTGTCTCATTCCATTATTATTTTGAGATCCACTCTGGTGGTGCACTTTTGGATCGAGGTGTGATTTTAGTTCTGTTTTGATGATATTTTGGTGTAGTGTAGGTTGATCAACAATTTTCTTGTGTAGCGGTGGTTTTTGGGTGATTTCTTCTTCACCCTATAGTTCATGAAAAGATCAAAAATCATTCTTATGGTAGTAAATCCTCATTCTCACTCTTATACATTCCATTTGTGAGATATTCATTCTTTTTATTAACTTTGGGTGGATTGTAAGGATCAGAGTAATCATATAACAAATTAAAATTTCTAAATTTGACTAGTATGTGGATTTATAACATGATTTATACTTCGATATAGGTTATTGGTGTTATTATGTATTCTAATTGTCAGTTATAAAAATAAATGCTACTAGGGGCCATGTTTGTGTTTTATTTTTCATTTTGTGATGACCCTTGTTGGGTTGTTGTGTGATCACACCCAAATAAAAGTGTAAAGAACTTATATTTGGCTAATAATTGGTTTCCCTTGGATATCTAGTTTGTATGATAATACCCAAGCAAATATAAATAAGTATTGTGATAAATCCCCTAAATAAATTTGATGTCAAGATGTATTTTTATTGAGTGTGGATGTTCTTCTTGTGATGCATTGTGTGGATTTATGTTGTAATTGTTGGGTGGGAATAACACAAAGATACACAAGAGGGATGAATTGTATCTTTTCAGTAATCATTACATATTCAAGATTTTTCATTTCCTTTGTGATTGATGTAGATATGTAGCAATCTATACTGTATATAATTGAGCAGCAGATAAATTGAAAAGAAAAATACAACAATTTTTATAGTGGTTTGGGGAAAAAAACCCTTGTCCACTCAACCATTTCTCACTCTACAATATTGTTTTTTTTCACTAGAATGGTCCTCTTACCATAAGACCTTCAAAACAACAACTGAGTGCAGGTTGCTGACACTTTTACAATAAGGATAAATAGATCCTTATAATTCTTTAATAAGGAAATAGTTATCCATAGCTTAGTTCAAGAAGCTTACACATAACCACAATTGTGTATGGGCAGTTGGAACTCCAATAAATTAACATAGTTTTATTTTTTAATAGTTTGTGATGAAACATCCTAGTTGCAGGGACAACTGATAGTAGATGGATCTTCTTCATCAATAAGAATCTTCATGTATGAATAGATTTCAAGAAGTCCTTATTGAAAATATTCTTTTGTAAATAACTGAAAAAAACAAGTATCATTAGTTACAGTAGTAAAAGGTTGAAAATATAGAGCTTCGTGGTATAGCCTTTGTCAGAAAATAACAGAGACAACCATTCTTTACGGTAGTTCTAGAAATATTATCAAGAAAATAATGTTGTTGTATATGAAATGGATTATATGTATGTATATTTCAATAATACTCCATTCATATAAATATAGATATTTTCTTTCAGTTGAGAAGATCCAAGAAACTCGCCTAACAAATCGTAGATATTCAAATTTGAATTGGCCTAGGGAGTCATAAATTCCATTTGAAATAGGAATGATTTACTCTGTTTAATATGGTTCTTTGAATCAATCATAACAATATTCTGAATCGGTTATATAACGATATTGAGTCTTCTGAAAATAATGTTTCCGAAATATTAGATAAATTCACATATTTTTATCTTTGTTTTCGAATAGAAAAGTGTAGGGTTGAACTGCATAGCATAGGGTTCCATTTCATTTTGTAGGGTTCCATTTTATAGAATAGGGTTCATTTTCCTAGCATAGGGTTCCTTTGTGTACCATAGGGTTCCTTTCAATGTATGATTCATAAACTATAAAATCATTTGAGAAGAATGTAGGGATCAAAAGTAACATTGGGATTAGATTTTATGTGTTCATCCTTCAAGCGTAACGTTGATTCAAAATGTATAGTTGATTAACCATAAATTCATTATCAGAATGTAGTTTATGAACAGTGATTTAAGAATTCAATGTTAGATTCATATTCCATATTTTTATTCAAATTTATATTTTATAATCCATAAGTTTATTTTTAAGTGTAGGGATGACATTCTATATGTTCGTTCAGCGAATGCAGGGTTTGAAAAATGTTTCTAGAACACATCATGTAGCTTCTTATTTAGATAAAAAATATAGACATGACATATATATATAATCAAGAAAAAAATATAAAGGAACATTATTAGAATGCATATAATAGTATTTTTGAGTATCAAAATTAATAAGATTTATAGAGTATTTTTGAGACAATACATGCCCAACTATCTCCCCATTTTTGATGATCACAAAACCCATAACATAATTTATAGGAAATGTTATAATTGTAAACACTAATAAAATTTGTAAAGTAAATACTTATTGGTTTTAAAATTCATTTTTCATAGTATTATTTCGATTTCATAGTATTATTTAAATGAAATAAAAATTGATACTTGTAAATTGAGAATATTTTTGTTTACCCAATTTTATCCTCCGTTTGTGAAATCAAAAAAAGGTAGTATAATAAAAAGGATTAAAACACAATTAATTTTTCATAAAACAATAAATGAATGTTATAGTGTACTATTTTGAAAAAGAAGATATGTTTTTTGGCAGTGTAAAATTAGACATAAAAATTTATAAAATGATATTAAATTCATAGATATATAAATAAATTAAATTAATGTAAATTTAATTGAAAATCAAATGTTCTCTAAAATTATGAGTACATTTTATAGTCAACTAAAGGAATGTTTCAAATGGATGGGCTTGGGTCAGATTGATTAGATTCATCTAAATCTACACTTGGATAGGATTCAGTTTGATGAGGAATTGACTGAACAGTACCATGAATATCATGTAGGTTTACCAAAAAATATGAAAGTGATTGGTGAAAACCTAGGTCCATTTTTGGAAGAATATTCCTTGAATATTGTCTTATTCTCAAATTATCAACCAAATTTACATTTAAACATTCATCAATAGACAATTTATTTTGAATGAATGTAGAAAAATAGTCTTTCATTTGATGAAGAATAGGTCCCAACCAGGATTCACTTGTGGTCAGTTGACTAATCAAAATTTTGGATTATCCAACAAAACATTCAAGGAAGTATTATCATATAGAAGATTTTGCATTCTATTATTAAAATCTGATAAAATAGTACTTATCACCTCAAATATTCTAATAAAAAATGGTGATGTTTGTTGTGTTGAGGTTTATTCATGATGATTAGATCCGAAATATTGAAATTATCTTCCCAACATATACATTAACTCATCAAAGTAAGGTTTATTCATAGATTCTTCATTTAAATTTCTAATTTTTCTTGCAAATGTTATGATAAAAACTTCATTGTATCACATAGAAACAAAATCTTCTTGAATATCCCTGAATTGAGTCTAAAGAGATTCAAACCCAGCTCTAGGAACATTAGAATTTCCTAAATCATATAATTTCTTCTTTTTATCCTCTAACTCATGTCACAGAGACAATTTATGTTCATTCAAATGATTGAAATTATTATTTAATTCTTTTGTATTTATTTGTAATGAGTCATAAGACTCATTAGAAAGTGCTCTGGATTGATGTCCAACATCCATTATAGATATCATTGGATCTTATTTTGGAAATTCTATCCTTTCTCTAAATATAGATAGCTCTCTATCTACAGAATTAGCAACAAAATAAGATATATTTGAATTGGAGGCTCCACTGGAAATAGGGAAAACTTCTATATGTTTATTTTCCCCTTGATACACTTTCTCAACATCCTCATACAATTGAGATAGATGCTGAACTATTTATTGATTCTACTCTTCAACATCAGAAATGTATGTCGATATTATTCTTCTTTTAAGATGAAAAGCCATATCAAATCTAGATTTAGTTTCTTCAACTTCAGGCGTGTGTCTCACAAAACCAACAGATGGTACCATTCTCTTATCCCCTTGAGTATTATCCATCATTCCTTGTGGTGCTTCTATTGTAACAGGAAATAGACTACCACTGGACTCACTCCATAAGTATCCTAAATTCTATACAGTCATAACATTTAAAATATGCCTTTGATGACATCTTGATACTAAAGAGATGTCTCATATTTTTTTCAAATTTAAATAAAAATATAGAAAGAATCCTTCAATAAGGAAACAAACACATTCTTTCTTATTTATGATCACAGTGATTCAAGTACATCAGCATATAGCAACTAAAATTCAAGAAAATATTGTTTATAAAAAAACATACATTTATTGATACAAGACATTTCTAACACAGTTTTTTGTTGCACAATTTCTAATTGAATAAAATTTATCCAGACAATTTGATTAATATTAAGGTCTTTAGTCATTATCTTATTGATATCTCTCGTTCCAAAAAGATAAAACATTATATCCTCTAACTTAAATTTTGTATCTCCAATATTTCTTAAATAAAAATGAGATTCAATATCATGGGAAAAAATCAACAACCTATATATTTTCAAGGAAGAATTAAAAAATTCACCATGATAAATATTAAAGATAATAATGTCTTCATCATCTCTAAAACTGAATGAAGCATTTCAAAAAAAATATTTTACTTCCACTTCAAATATTATAAGTGAATTATCATCTCCAAAATAAAATTACAATATTTAAAATCTAATATAATTTACAATTGAATATTGGTTTGATTTATCTGATCAAAATCAACTACCTTTCCTTGAAGAAATTTTTGTTACTTAAATACTGGCAGACAGGATCACTCAGATCAACACCATCAACTTTTCCTGAAGGTTTCATTGCTGAAGGTTTGATGATTGAAGGTTTGAAGGTTAGTGTTATGGAAAACTAAAATAAGAGATTCTCTAAAAAGTGAAGGGTGGTGAAGGTGTATAAAGGTGAGTGGGAGAAGTCTGATGGTTTAGTAACACGGTCTGATTTTTCAGCGATTCAGAATGTAATAATTTTTATATTTTGAAATACATTTCTAAAAAATGATGAAAAAAATTATTTAAAAAAATAAATAGAAATTTGAACAAAAAAATTGATATAGAAATTAAAAAACAAAATAAATTAAATTAATAAAGATTTAATTAAAATTAAATATTCCTAACTCCCCCATAATAAAATCAAAACATGCAATGGGAAGTGTTTTAGTAAAAATATTATCTAATTGATATTAGGTATTTTAAATTATAAACATATATCCGTTTTTAGACCATCATCCATTTGAAAATAATGCCTTATATATATATATATGCTTAGTCCTATATTTACTAATAGGATTTTTTGAAATATTAATAGAACTAGTATTATCACAAAAAAAAGTGTATTATTAAACTTTAGTCTAAAATATAGTAGAGTGTGTTTCATCCATAACACTTATGCACAACAACTGCTAGAAGATATATATTCTTCCTCAGCTAATGATAGGGAAACTGAATGTTTTTTCTTACTCAACCATGATACTAAATATGTTCTTAAAAAGTGATAGGTTCCTAAGGATATTTTTATATATACTCTACATCCTCCAAAGTGAGCATCTAAATAAGAAATTAAATTAAAATCAAATTTTTTGGGGTAGTGTAGAGATTGAAAAATAGTTCCTTTTAAATATCTAAAAATTATTTTAATAGTATGAAGATGGGATTGTTTTGTATTTGAATAAAATCTAGAACATATACATAAAAAATCATTATGTATATTATTCTAGAAGTATGATACAATAAATTATCAATCATACATCTATATAACTTGTTGTCAAATGGTTTACCTGCTTCATCCAAATCCAGTTTTATAGTTGTACGCATTGGAGTTGTATAAGTCCTACTATTTTCTAGACCAACAATTTTAATATATCAAGAATATATTTTATTTTATTTAAATCATTTCCATTTTCATTTTAATACATTTTAAATCCTAAAAATAGATTTAATTCTTCTATCATACTCATTTCAAATTATTTTTTATTTTTATTTTAAAAATAATTATAAATATTTTTTATTTATTAACCCAAAAATAAAGTCATCAAAAAAAATTTACTAATAAAATATTTGAGAAAACAGTTTTCCTAATAATATTTAGATCTAATAATCCCATATAAAATCTATTTTCCAAAAAAAAGGAGCGTAGTATTTCATACCAAGCTCTAGGTTCTTGTTTAATTCCATAAAGATCTTTAGTAAGTTTAAAAATGTATTTGGTTTTTGAGGGTCTTCAAAACCTGGTGGTTTTTCAAATTTAAATTACTCCATTAAATATCCATTTAAAAATGAGGATTGATATCCATTTTAGATAATTTAAAATTCATATGAGATGCATTGTCTAAAATGATTCTAATGGATTCTAATATATCTATATAAGCACAAAGGTTTGATCATAATCTATTCCTTCTTCCAGTTTATATCCTTTTGCTACTAATATATATTTATTTCTTTTTATGAGCCCTTGATCATCCTATTAATTTCTAAAGATCCATTTAGTCTCTATTATTAGATAATCTGATGGTCTAACTACTAAGTCCCAAAAATTTATTCAATATAATTTTATTCATTATTATTTGATGGATAATAACCAACTCTCATATTTTGAAGCATATTAAATAGAAATAGTATCTAACTGAGATAGAATGGTAGGGAATTCAACCAAATTTCAAACATTTCTTCTAGTTCTAACTTCTTTTTATAGGTTTCCTATAACAATTTATAAATGATGGTCCTTTAAGGTTCTATACTATCTAGGAAAGACCATTCCAGTCCTTCAATTTCATGTTCTTGTGAACTATATTAAATTTCATTAATTTTATTTTCAAAATCTGTTTTGGGAGATTCAAGTCTCATGTTTTCAAATGAGGTAGTAATTTCATCTTTTTTATCTTCCTTTTTCTTAAAAGGGCCAGTTTCATCAAAAATCACATGAACTGATTCCAAAAAAAATCATTGACTTTTTATTAAACACTCTATAGGATTTAGAAGTAGCAGATTATCTTAAAAATATTCCTTCATCAACTTTTGGATAAAATTTACTATGTTTTTTAGTATTCAAGATATATACCTTGCATTTAAAAACTAAAAACACTTTAATTTATGTTTCATTTTATTCTATAGTTCATAGGGATTCTTTTTAATCAGGGATCTTATGAAAACTCTATTCATGATATTGTTTATTGTTCTTATAACTTCGTCCCATAAATAGGTAGGAAGAATGTATTCATTCATCATGGACCTTTCCATTTCATGAATAATTTTTTTTCTTCTTTTAACAATTCTATTTTGTTGAGGTGTTCATGGAGGAGGGAAGGTGTCTTTAATACCTAAATTTTGTAAAAAGTAATTAAAATCTTGATACTCAAATTCTCCACCATGATCACTTCTCAATGAAATTATTTTAAAATTATTTTTATTTTAAAAAATTTTGAAAAATATTTCAAAATCGTTGAATACCTCACATTTTATTTTTATAAAACAATACCAAGTAAATCATTAAAAAAGAATCAACTAAAATATAATCATATAATTTAACAACAACAAAAACTAACCTAAATGTTCTCAAAAAATAAATATATATAAGTTCTAATGGTTTAGATGTAGCAATTTTGTTAGTAGCTTTTAAATATGATTTTCGTTTATACTAATTTCACATGAATCAAATAATATATCGTTTTCAAATTTAAGACTAGAAAAATTAGAAACGAATTTTTTCTTAAATAATTTATGTAAGGAATATATATTATGATGTCGAAGTCTCATATATAATATCCATGAATCATTTTTATAAGTAGTCACAAAATTCAATTTCTATTTACATAAGGAATTTAGATCTAGAGTAAATGTATTTTTAGTT
The DNA here is from genome assembly GCA_963277665.1 of Viscum album. Taxonomy (NCBI): domain Eukaryota; kingdom Viridiplantae; phylum Streptophyta; class Magnoliopsida; order Santalales; family Viscaceae; genus Viscum; species Viscum album. Next base: position 2,015,009,240 of record OY728143.1, read on the forward strand.
CTAGGTGATCTAATTTTAAGTAATTTATCATTGATAACTAAGCAGGAATTTTTAGAAAAATCAAAAAAAAAATCCTTCATCATATTGATGGTTAATTCTTATCATATTTCCCTTTATCTTGAGTATATACAACACTTATTTTATTAATATTGTATCATTATTTTCATCAATTGTAATTATAATGTTTTTTCCTTTTTTTTGTCACCAAAGGTGACATGACCTCCATACACTTTAGTTAGTGTATGAAAATTGGTAGAGTCTCCACTTATGTGTTTGGAGAAGCCATTATCCAGAAACCATATATCATATTTTGTGGTATTTAACCTGTAAAATAATTTAAGTATATGTTTGTTTTGGTACCCATATTTTCTTGGGTCTATCTTTGTGAATAAGTAGTGATTTGGAAATCTGGATTTCTCTTATTTTACCAAAATTTATATTACTTGCTTCAAACAAGTTTCTAGAAATAAAATAATTTTTAATACTACTTATTTTATGATATATTAAATAAAAATTGTTAGTTTAGTTATCCTTTAATGCACAATAATAACATGAAAATTTATTAAATTGACCATAAAATAATTTTTTTTTATAATCTTGATTTTTCACCATTTCATCCTATTCCAAACTTTTCACTTTTAATAAAATTATTTCTAATAATTTCATTCAATGTTTTCTCTCCTTTTGTTAAAATATTTGAATCACTTTTACAAGATTCTACAATATCCTGTAATTATTTTATCCTTTTATCATAAACAATACTATTTAATGTCGATGAATTGAATTTTTCAATTAGTTCTTGATGTTATTACTAAATGGGTCTAAGTCACCAAGAAAATCATTTTGAATATTTTTCATAGATTTATGTTTATTTATTAAAGAATAATATTTATATTCTATCAATGAATATTAAGTATCCAATTTACTATTTGGACAGCTATTAGAGTCCAAGGCATAAGTGCAATAGGATTGTACCTATTATTCATCCTTAGCCATAAAGCACATATTGGGTTTTAGATTTTTTGGATCATTCTTTTAATCATATGTTGAGGAGCTACTGATGTATTTAGATACACTCCACATAGATTTTATAGCTCTCCTTGAATTATTTTCTTAATCACCTTTCTTCTGATATTTCTTTTCTATCCTTATTCTTTCATCTTTCAATTATGGGTAGTCATGCCTGATGTGACCAAACTTTTTAATTAATAACATCTTACATATCTAGGTTCCTTTTCATCCTTCTTAAAATATTTTTTTAATCATATTTTCTTCTTTTAGAATTTGAAAATCATTATGACTAGTTCTGCTAGTTCCATTTCAGAGTCTGAGGAATCTAATTTTTTGTCTTTTTTGACATCTTATTTTGACTTTCATTCATGATTATAAGATGTCACATCAAGGTCAGTATTATAAATTTTTATAATATTGTGATCTTAAACTTTATATTTCATTTCAAATTCATACATAATCAATATTCCAATTAATTCATTCATAGTCAAATTCGTTATAGTTGATTAGTTAGATTTATAGGGAAAAATGAGATGTGAGGTGGCTCTCCGAATGGCTTGATGAACCCTAAAAAAGAAATCCCAAATATTCATAAAGTTGAAGATGTTTAGATATATACCTACTAAATCGATTGGCTCATGGATTCCTTTGATTCCAAATGGGAGTGATCCTTCGACTCCAACTATCCAGAAATGAACGAGGAAAAATCTCGTGTGGATGATTGCTCAAACCCACCGCCAAATTCTAAATCAAAGGGGATTTTATTCCTTGAGACTCTGAAAGGCTCGAATCTACGCAAATCATCATTATTGAAGCCTCCAATTTTCAGGAAACTAGATGAGAGAAGATTTTCTATAAAGGTTGATCCCGAGGCACTTCCACAGCAGACCCAAATGTGTATTTTTTCTATAATGGGTCACATTTCTTACTTAAAGAGTGATAAACCCTAGTTTTATATCAATTTTAAACCACATATTGCTCGAATTTTGGTATTTTTAAACTGGAAACTCATCCTTCTAGGAAAGGGTTATTATAATATCTTTTTTACCACACATGATGAGTTAGATAGACTGTGGGGGATAGGTAATAACAGTCTTAAACCTGCCATACTGCATATTTCTGATTTGTACATTTCCTTTAATCTGATCACCCCTAAGAACACTATGGCACAAGTGTTGGTTATATTTCATAACCTCATTCTATTTTTCTGGAAGCCAAATATTTTAAATGATATATCTTCTTTTATTGGAAATCATATGAATATAGATCAAATAACATTAAATAGAGAGTTATCGATTTTTTCTAGATTAATGGTGGAAGTGAATCTAGAATCTAAATTTCCACAAACTATTTATATTAATTCTAATGATTATAGGAATGAAATAATGGTTTAATATCAGAGGAAACCACCATTCTATGAGAATTACAAAATCACAGGACACTGAATTTTAAACTGTATGGTGGTTCACAAGAAAGCCTCCAAAATAAATGGAAATGAATGGATTGAGACCAAAAGTCAAAAAAAATAAAGATGTCTTTCCCTAGACAAACCTAAAACCTCTAGGAAGAGGAATGAAAAATTGATTATCAAGTCCAAAAATATCATTGTGGTTGAAGTAGGAAAATTATGATATGATTTAGTAGAGTAACATGATTATGAAGATGAAGAATAATGTATAATAAAAGAAATTAAAGCAAGTATTATGAATATTCTAAAATAGAACCATACAAAACCTGAATCTATGACTTCAGAATAAAAAATGATCCCAACTAGTCACCTAGAGAACGATTTTGATCCTTAAGGATTCCTCCTAATAAGCAAGAATGTAAATATCATTATCAAGTACACCCCACTTAGAATTTGAGTACACCAAATTCTGATATCCGAAATCTTAAGAAGAGTGAGGATAAGAACACTATAGATGATACTATTCTATATAATGAATGTACCAAATCACCCCTTGCATATCTAGGTACTGAAAATAGCAATAAAAATTTGGTTGTTTAGGAAACTACTAGCAACAATCATTCTAACAAGGCCTACATCTTTACTGTCCCAAAGCTCACACGAAGTTAAGGGAAGAACTCACTTGTGGACTACTCTTCCCATGCCTAGTAAAATCCACCCTCTACATCACATGGAACTAAATATATCAGCAACATTTTGGTTGTGCAGGAGCCTAACTACAATACATAGTCCAATAAAAACTGTAACTCCACCGTCATTGATGTTTCCTACATTGCCAACAATCCGATTTCATGCCCTGATAAAGGCATACATCATTATTTAGGTATAAATTACCCAAAAAATACACACTGCACTACAACTACTGATGTTTTTTCTTTAAATACTACACCACCTAACCCGAATGTAAACCCATTGATTGAATCAAACATTCAACCGGTTTCTCCTAGAAATAAAAAAATGGGTGAACCAATATCTATGGAAGATAGTGCAGGTACTATGAAAAATTTATCTTTTTCTCCTATGAGAAAGAATTATAAGAAAAAAAGTCCAACAAAGGCTCAAAATCCAAGAAGATCAGTGAGTAAGAAGGGATCTGGGAACAAGAAAACTGGTCCAACCCCAAAAATTGGTTTTAATGAATATTAACTTTTATAATTATCATGGTATTGAAAACTATGACACGTTTACTATCTTAAAAGGATTTATCATTAGACATTATCCTAAATTTTTTGCAATAGCAGAACCAAAAATCTGTTTCACTTCTATGTTTTTAAATCTTTTCCAATTTGGTTTTACATTCTTAGGAGAATGTAAAAACTTTTCATTTTTTAAGTCTCTCAGGATATTTTCTCACTCTTCTATAGAGAATATTAAAAAATTTATTATTTCCGAACAATATTTCACATGTGACTTTACCTTTGAGCACTTAGGTATTTTCTCCAGTTTTTTCTATGATAAACATAGATAGCAAGATAGGAGAACCATTTGGAATGAACTCTCCCATCTAAATAAAATCATTCATAATCCCTAGTTTTTAGTAAGATATTTTAATTCCATCATTACCCCAGGTGAGAAAATGGGTCCTTCAAACTCCACTGTTTTTATGGGATTTGAAATCATTTATATAAGATAACAATCTCACTAAAATTAAACTAACTGGTGCCATGTTTTCTTAGTATAGACAACATTACAACAAGGTGGTTTCTAGAAAATTAGATAGAGATTTCAATAACATTTTAACTCTTGAAAAATGGGACAACATCTATATCATCACCCTTCCTAAAATTACCTATGGCCATCATCTTATCCTCGTAAATTTATCTTTCAATATCATCAATCCGGTATTACCTTTTAGATTTAACATGGATTGGTCTTCAGACCATGATTGTGCTAACATTATAAAAAATTCAAGGGCAACCATGAACAACTCCAATAACTCTTTTGAATGTGTCTTTAAATTAAAAAAAATCTAAAGTTGGTTATTAAATATTGGTGTAGATTAAAATCTAAACAAATGGACAATGATATCATTATTTTGGAAGAGAAACTTTCCCAAATCCAGAACTCCACTTCTAGTTCTAATTTTGATTCTGACCCTCAACATGATATCAATATTTCTACCAAACATGTTTGTTTTATCATCTTTAAGGATAATATTAGAAATCAAATTTTCAAAGCTAAATAGATCACTAATGGGGATAGAAATACTAAATTCTACAACTCACTTCAATGATATAGGATAGAGTGCATGCCTCTTTCCTTACTAAGGAATGGGAACATCCTAATTGATGCGGAAGAAGGTATTTTTAATCATGTTATTTCATATTTTGACAATATTTTGAATTGGTGTGATGTGAATAAAGACATTTTACATAATTTCATTTCAGTTAGGGTGAATAAAAAGGATAAATATTTATTAATAACATCCCTATTGATTATGAAATTAGAGACACCATCTTTATCTTAAATCCTAATAGATCTCAAGCTCCTAGTGGTTTCAATAATGGCTACTATCAGAAATATTTATGTGGTCCAATATGACATTTTTAGATTGATCAGGAACTTTTTCTTGAAAGGCATCCTCCCTCATAGGCTAAACTACCAATTCCTCACCCTAATACCTAAAGTGTATAAAGTTAAAGAGATTCATTTTTTAGTCATATTTCCCTCATCAATTCTATTTACAAGATCATTACTAAACTGCTCAAAAATAGACTCTCTTCCATCATCAACAAAATTGTTTCTTGGAACCAATTTGTCTTTGTTAAAGGAAGGTCCTTCCAGAATTGTATTTGAATTCCCTCAGAATGCACCAACCTTTTGAATAAAACTAGTAGAGGGGGTAATGTAGACATCAAACATGACATTTAGAAATCTTCTGATACCATTTATTAGAGTTTTATTTTCAAATATCTAAGTATATTTGGATTTAATGAATATTTTGTCAATATAATCAAAACTATTTTCAATTCATCTTTCATCTTAGCCCTTGTTAATGCCTCACCTAGGGGTTATTTTAAATGATCCAAAGGAGTTAGATAGGGAGACCCCCCCTCTCCACTATTATATTCTCTATTTCTAAGGACTACCTAAGAAGATTACTCACTCAATTAGTAGATCGGAACAAGCTTAAACATATTAATGTTTCCTAAAATTTTAATGACCCCACACATCTCTTATATGTGGATGACATTATCCTGTTTTTAGAAGGTGATGAGAGAAATATCAATAACCTCAAATGTTCCATCTCGCATTATGTAGAGGTTTTTGGGAAAACTATTATTTGGGTCAAATCATACATTTTTTTGGAAATATATTTACTCCCAATAAAAAAACCATCATTATTAATGTTTTATAAATTAAGAAAGGGTATTTCCCATTCACATATCATGGTGTTCCCATTTTATAGAGAAAACCCAAATCTAGTTTTTTTCTACCATTTTTTATGAAATTCTTCATTGATTATACTGATGGAAAGGTAAATCCCTATCAATGGCTGGCAGAATCTATCTTGTCAAATCTACAATTATTTCCAAAATGGTTTCTTCCATGATGGTTTATAAATGTCCCTCTAGTCTCTTAAATAGAATAAATGTTTCCATAAAAAACTTTTTGTGTAGTGGGATCACTCTTGAAATAATGATGGTTACCATACCCTGGTATACTTGTTGCAATACAATGAATAAATGTGGACTCAACATCAAATATCTATAAAATTTCAATGATTACTTACAAGCCAGACTCACATAGAATCCTGTACATAATAAATGAACCTCCCTGGATATCCCCAAAAACTGGTTTCTTGAGATGTTAACTAAATAAAATACAAAATATATGAGTCCTTACATATGGCCTTCCATTAAGAATTTTTTCCAAAATCATGTCTAAATTTTGATGGATGGTGTGAAAAGACTCTACCTTGAACTTTTGTCTTTCCAACTAGACTATTTCTCCTCTCATTTCAATGGTGTCCCCTAATCAATATTTTAAACACTATAATATTACCAAAAAGAATATGGTAAGCTCTCAAAACTATAACTTACCTAACAACAATAAGCTGTTCATTGACAATTATCCCTATGCCACCATTGATGATATTTTAATTTGGGAACCTGCTCATAATGTCATGCTTGACTCAGAGAAATTTTATGATCCTCTTTTTATTAACTCTGAAAATAATTTGAGTTGGATATTAATTTTTAATAGACAATTGTTAAATCCCTCAACATTCACTTTTGTTTGGAATATTGCACACAAGAGGATCCCAACAACCACTTTCCTTTAATCTTTTGGGATTCAACATTACACTAAATGTCATTTTGTTACCAGCATTAGGAATACATTAATCACTTGTTTATTTCTTGTGCTACATCCACTACCCTTTGGAAGTATGTCTTTTCTCTTTTTGAGTGTAGATGGTTACTTTATGACTCTGTATACTCTCAAATACAACATTGTGTGGATATGAATGACTCACAAAAAAAATCAAGAATCTCTTTATAACAATTATAGATGTGATTCTCCATGTGATATAATATAATAGAAATGATTATATTCGTAAATATTACTCATTAATCTTAATCCAGGTAAAATGAGAATCCCAATTGGCATTCAGGAATATGCCTCAATTCAAAATGATCATTGCAGCAACACTATTAGAGACCTTGGGATTCTCTGACGACGTGGGGTGCAACGTATTTATCCCCAACATAGACAAACATTAGAAGTTTTCTAGCAAGATCATCCTCTAGTATGGATCAAATTTAATGTTTCTGGGGCTTTTAAGGGTTACCCAGGTCATTTGGGATGTGGTGTTATCATCAGAAACCACTATAGGCAGACTCTAAGATGCTTCTATGGTAGTTGTGGTGTTGCCTCTTCTTTGGAAGCTAAAATGATGAGTGTGATTCATGCTACCTATTTTTCAAAGAAACATGGATGGAACAATATCTGGATAGAGAGCGATTTGATCACCATTGTACAAGCTATTTGAAATGGAGTAGTTCACCTTGTGTGGACTCTTACTTCTAGTTAGATGGATTGTCTACATTCTCTCATGAACACCAGCTATATTATCACTCATACCTAGCGTGATGTGAAATTTTTTTTAGATGGACTCACTAATATGTGATTTAATATCGGCATTCCCTAGCTAGATGATCTCCCCTTTATTTACCTTCCCTTTATGATAGGCACTGAAAAATAATCCCATCTTTAAGACTCATGTAATTTTTTCTGAATTTTTTTTAGTCAATAAAATTAGGGTTTTGTTATTTTACCAGAACACCACCATTTAAAAAATTTATTATAGGTGATGATTGTTTAATATCTATATATATTTCATTCTATTTAGAGGGATGTACTCTAAGTACTTTTAGAACTCGATCTGATTGACTAATGGGATATCCCAAGGAATTAATATTTTAGACAATATTAGTTAACCATTTATTCATTTTTGCGATGCTTTCACCATTAAACATTATAAAGGTGAAAAAGTTTAGCTTTGTAGTTTCATACATCATATATTGGATGTTATTTGTTCCTTCATTTTAGAAAGCTATTGTCTTACAAATTTCATTGGAAGTAGGTCATTGTGATACTTTATTGAATTAATCAGGTATAAGACCACATATGACAGAATTCATTGCCTTTGATTTGATATCATATTTAGCTTCTATTGTAGCATCCCAAGTCTTTGGTGTCTTAGAAATTACATAAGGAGTGGTGATCTTTTAATATAATATGAATCTCAGATTCCTCATATAGATGATCATCCATGATTTCCAGAATCCATAGTTTTCAACATTAAAATATAGAGCAAGAATCATAGACATACGTTCTTTCGGATCATCCATTGAAATATACTTTGTATCGAACATGTTCATTTAATTTTGCAAGATCTTTATTTTCATTAACAAAAAGATCAACTCTAATACCAATTTTTTTGTTTGAATAATATAAATATACACAAGAGGGGGGTGAATTGTGTTTTTTTGGTAATCACTATAGATTATAGCTTCTTCCTTTCCATTGTTATTTATATAGATATGAATCATTTTGTACTTTAAGTAATTGAGTTGTGGATAAATATTAAATAAAAACCCATCAATTTTTATAGTGGTTCAGGGTGAAAAGATCCCCTAGTTCACACCACCAATTCTCTCTCTGTGAGCTTAGTAATTTTCACTAGAAAGGTCCTCTTATCAAAAGACCATAAAAACAAAAACTGAGTGTGGTTAGTTGACACATTTATAACAAGGATAAACATAGCCTTCTGGTTCTTTAACATGGAACTCGTTATCCACAACTTAGAGAAAAAAGTTACACTTAACCACAACTCAGTACAAGCATTTAGAACTCCAATAAATCAAAAGATTTTGATTTTTTTATGGTTTGGGTTGAACCATCATAGTTATAGAAGTATCTAATCGTATATGGATCTTCTTCTTCAATAATAATATTCAAGTTGGAATAGATTTTAAGAAGTACTTTTTGCGAAATATCTTTAGGTAAGAATATCAACAAATTTGAATCAACTAGGTGTGTTGTAAATTACCTTAGAAATAGGAATGATATACTCTTTTGAATACAGTTCTTTGAATTGATCATAATAATCTTTTTAATAAGTCAAAATATATTATTGAGTCTTATAGAAATATCTTTGTAGAAATCTCAGATAAAATCATTGATTTAAATCTCCGTCATTGAATAGACAAATATAGGGCTGAAATGCATAGCCTAGGGTTCCTTTTCATAGCATAGGGTTCCTTTTTATAGTATAGGGTTCCTCTATGTAGAATAGGGTTCCTCTTAACGTATGGTTACTGAACCATACTTTTGTCTTAGTAGAATGTACGGATCAAAAGTAACGTTGGGATAAGAATTCATATGTTCATCCTTTAAGCATAAGGTAGATTCCAAACATTAGGTTGATTGACCATATGTTTATTTTCTGAATGTAGGGTATGGACAATGATTCTAGACTTCAACATTATATTGATATTCCATATATTTATTCAAATTTTTCATTTCATCCCAATACATTTATTGTTCAGTGTAGGTATAATAATCCATACATTCATTCATTGAATGTTGGGTTTGAACAGTGTTTCCAAAAAACATATCGTATATTTTTATTCTAAAAAACAAGGTATAGACATTATATATATATATATATTACTGAAAAATACATAATGAAACATTACTATAAAAAAAACAAGGGTATTGTGAGCATCAAAATAAATAAGGTGCATATAGTATTGTTGAGAAAATATATTCCCAATAGTTGTGTGGTGATTTTATTGACTGGATTTGCACCATCCAAAGAATTTAAAAATAGATTTAATATAGAAATCATGAAACACTTATTCTCTAAAAACAACTCTTTATTATAACCTAACCAATAAACATAATTTTTTGACTTCTATAATTTGAATTCCAAAAAACTGACATACACTGTTGCGTTCAGTATGATATTTAGATTCTGATAAGAGAAACATAATTTTTGATGACTAGTAACATACCCTTTTGAATAGTAACATACCCCAATGAATATTAATGAATATTAAATTGGATCATAATATAAACTTCACCCATGAGTGTGTAAATACAATTTAGACATCTTACAAGTGAAAAAATGATCATAGTTTTAGTATTGGTATTTTTGTATGTTGTAAATATTTTAATTAATATTTTATGATTATTTTAAAAATTAAAAATCGGAATATATTTTCATAAAATGTAATCATAATTTTTCACTTTATTGTCTTATGGTTATAATATAATTTTATGGGACCTTGATTAATTTCTTAGGGCATTATAAAATGATTTATAGTTTTAAAGTTGTTTTTTTAGAATAAATTATGATTTTATTTAAAAATTAAATTCAAAATATTAAAAAAAATATTTCCAAAAAAATGGATTTCATTTTTTAATTCAACTCTTCATAAAACGGTTATAGTAAATTTTTGGAATTTTTATAAAATAAATGATTTTTTGGTGAATAATAAAAATACAGTTTTGAGATTTTGGTATGCTTAATGACATCATAATGATGTAATAATTAATATAAAATGATGGTCGAATTTTGTATAGTAAAATATTTTGTGAGGTTTCTTTAGTGAAAAATACCATAGGCAAATACCATGGCCAAGCCCATGGTTTTTCAAAAACCACTAATGAGGTGTACCTTTAAATTAATAAAAAACACCCTCTCATTTACTATACTTACCCACTAATTTTTTAGTTTTCATTCTTTAAAAACTCATAAAACTCACATATCTGGTATTTGTACCTCCCTATTAGTCCTCTAATGGTGTCCTCAAGCCACAAGGGCCCAAACCATGAAGTCTTATGAGTTACTCTATAAGGTAAGAGAATTCTCGACTTCTCTTTTCCCATCCAATTTCTCTTTTATGTGTTATGTATTTCATGTTTTCATACCATGTTAATATTTCCATATTATTCATTAAATATACTATTTTATGAGTCTTTTATAAATGGGTTACCCCAATACCCAATATTTTTAATGTTTTCTAAAACCATATTGCATAGTCATTATGCTACAGAATTTTCATCTCAAAATCTCTCTCGTTTTGAAGCACCCTTATTATGTATTAAGTTGAATTATTTTATTCTAGGAAATGTCATTAAATATCACACTTACTTTCCATATTATGTATGAATGATTATATAAACTTTTTCTCTTATCAAAATATTTTATGAAATATTAAGTGACGTCATTAGGTTGCCGAATTTTCGTAAGGAATTTCTAAGCTTTTCTTTTATTTCGAGTTCATTTATGTTTTTTTCATCTCCCCATATAACAATGCTAAGATAATTACAGTAACCTCAATTAACTTTAATTTTATTATCCTAAATTAATATTTCATCATCATCACTCCTTTCCCCTCCTTTTATACTAAAAATGAAAACATTAACTGAGATGTGTAAATTTATCACATTCAACGACGACAAGTTCTCAATTTTTACTACCATCTTCAATTCAGGCCAAAAAAACCTTTTTTATGGTTTAATAAGATCATACGATACTTATTTCATCTTATTTAATGTTCTGGAACCCTTAAACCCTCATAATATAAAATAATAATTCAAAACAAGTTTGTTATGCACAAAACCGCCAAGTTAATCCCAGTGTTTATCATTATCATTTATCAAAAAAGTCATCCTCATGGTATATAACCAAATTTATTATAAGATCATTTATATCCCTGTAATTTAACTAATAATATATATTAACAATTCTGGATTTTTTACCACATTTCAAACAAATTTCCATTCATGAATACATGTAAATCGATCATGAAAACAATGGAATAAAATGCTTCCAAAACAATAAAATTAAACCACTTAAACCGATCACAGTTGAAATGAATGAACCAAATATGGTTATAATAAATAAATTACATAAATAATAAGTGATTTAAATATTAATTAATTAATTTAATTTGGTTATCGATGAAACTAATATCCAAGTAAGAACACCATCATACTTAAGGTATGGGGTTTCTTCATCTCACTTCCATTTTTGTGAGATATTCTGTATTCACTAATACTAGTTGTGTATGGTGTATGTATACTGACCATTTATGTTTCCAATAATGAATATCTTTAATTTTTTGATATTCAATGTATCATTTAATGATTATAAATTTCAGGGCATAAGATTCAATTGATTATAATTTTATATGTATTTTCTACCCGAGCCTCTATTTTCATTCGGGTTACTCTTATTCTCTACTCACCTCAATGAAATTATTATTTATTAATATTTACTACTAAAAAATTCTTTGTGAATATTCTATATATGTTTATCAATCATAATTATTATTTAATTTATGTGGTGTTGTGTGTTTTAAAAGAATCTCTCATAAAAATCTTCCGAAATGCAAGCCCAAATCATGTAACTTCTTGAAATCTTACTAATTTTGATTTTCACTCTATAATATGTTCTAAGGAATATTTATCTTTCCAAAATCACAACTATTAAATTGAAACAACTATTTTGGTTCATTTCTTGTTTTATGATAGAAAATCTTCCTTTGTCCTTTAAAATCTCTTTAAATAATTCCTTAAACAACACTAAACTGTTCTATTTCTAGAGCTTCATTAAAAACTATTTTTAAACAATTTCACCTCAATAAGATTTTATTTAATCCTAAAATTTAATTTCAATGACCTTCCCATTTATTTATGGTATATACATGTTAAAATTTTGATTTCATGAAAATTAAAAAAAAAATCCAATAGAACTCTTCTTCCCAAAGTAAAAAGGATTTTTATCATCTCACATTATCTTTTATGAGATATATTCCATGTTCAAAACAAACTTATTAATTGTGGTGTATATATTAACCATTGTTATATCATATAAAGATTCTCCTTATTCTCATTATATTCTAAGATATTATGATTTTAATGTTTCAAGGTGGTATGGGACACTTTTGAGGATTTAAGGATTATTCCCTCAAGAATTTTTCAATGGTCTCAATGAAAAGTATCATTATTTATGTCCACATCCTTTTATGAATCTGTGTCCTATACTCTATATGGTATTGGGAAGGCATATTTTAATTTTATTATATCTATGTATAATGAATTTTTTGGACTTTTAGTGACAGGTGGGGACTACTATAGCCACTCGATGTATCGATAGGACTCATGAGACAAATCAGTTGGCGAAAAACCCTCCGAATTTGTTTCCAAAAATCATATGGTTTTCTACCCAAAAACATAAACCATTTCAGTGGTATAGTGGTATCATGTTCCAGATACTTGATGCCTAATTGATAATCATTCTCTTTATTCATTTTCAATTATTACCATCCATGAGGTTTTAACTATGAAAAAATCTATGGATGCAGTTTCATTCTCAGATTTTTATTGGTGTGTGTATTTCATTTATTCACCATGCCATTTTGGAAATGCCAGTTTTTTTTATTCAGTTATTTTTTATTCATTCTTCCACTATTTCTAAAACATACTGATCATTTGAGCTCACCCCTTTCATATGTTTCATTTTCTCACATTTATTATGATTGTCCTACACGGAAAACGTTGTGTTGTGGATGTTATCAATTAAACTTATTTGATGTTTTTTTATAGTTCAAGTTGTAATGTTGAACCTGTGTATGTATATGGTTTTCCAAAACTACTAGACTGTAATGACCCAGACTCGAACATCCACCTGAACAGTGCTAAATGAGTCGGGTGTTACTACCTTAGGCACACCTCCCTGAATGTCAAAGGATGCCGACTAGCAGCGAGAGTCTTTTTAGGTATAGTGGGGAGGCTATACCCTATCGGAGGATAATAATGGTACTTGTCCAAGTATAATAATAAAGATGCAGTGGAATAAACAAATCATCATACTCAAACCAGACCTGAAGACCAGAAACTCATTCATTATCGATAAACAGCGGAAGCAATAAATATAAACAACACCAGCGGAAAGTAAACACAACATCATGATGATCACTTGTAACTACCACTAAACAACAAAAATGAATCCAAAGAAGGTCATACATATCCATATGTAAGGGTTCCAATGGCTAACCAACTATATCTCTAAAACAGGTAAGCATGCTGATATAGGAAATTATGAAAAATAAAGTAACTCAAGATAGGCAAGACGTCAAGGTCCATACCATCTCCATGGAATAGCTAATGTAGCCCAGCTCCTGATGCTGGCCCCTTTTCTGAACGTAAAACCATAAAGTCTACATGTGTCCCGAAGGGCCCATGCAGGGTGTGAGACGAATCTCAGTAGGATACCACCCAACAGTGTGTACCTAATATAATTTTTTAAGAAGGCCTTCATTTATAAAGAAAACAGTAAATAAAACATTTCACAAATAAATACAAACTCCATTGGAGGTTAGAACCCACCATGGAGTATCACCTGCTTCGGCCAACGACAGAATCTATATCATGTAACCCAACACCATGTATCCCCTGACACCGCATGTCTCAAGTACTGACGTCTCGAAGGCACTCCCAACAGTAGTTACCTAGAGTAACTGTGATGGTTGTCCTCAAAGAAGTAACCACAGGGACAACGATGTATGCCCTCAAATAATGTAACCAGAGGGATAACGATGTCTGCCCTCAAATAATGTACCAGGAGGGACAATGATGTATGCCCTTTAATAATTGTGTGCCTTTTTCCCCCAACCTGATAGCCTTAATTCTATCCCCGGAAGGCTCCTCACCTTCCACGTGGCTTCCTACGGCAAGCACCCCCAAACCAAAAGTACCTAAACCGCAACTAACGGGGGCCTCTACCCCCAAGAGTGGTCAAAACCACCTCATCACAGAGTCTCTTTGTGTGCAGACTACTCATAGTTCCGGGTGAGCAGTAATCACCAAAATAGTACCCAATCCACAACACCTCTGACTCCTCGTGTCCCTGCAACCATGATGCTTAAGTCTGATGGCATTGACATCCTAGTAACCTAGGCCATGCCCAACTTGACAGTCATCCTACCTCAAGATGATGCCCATGGTACCCAATCCTATGGTCAAAACCACCCAACATAACCCGGTCCATGCCCAACCTGTGATCAGCAACACCCAAGAATATGTGGGCCCTGTCTAACACAACCCAAAGGTTCCAGCACATGAAATTTAGAAATTACATATATATACATTTTAATAGAACACATATAGAGGAAAAGCCATCTAAATAGTTGAAAAGCACTAAGAAAGTTTTTTCCCATACCATCACTGAGGTTTCAAAGGTCTCCAACATTTCATATCAGGATCAATAAACCATTCTCAACAGTTTAAACAATATAAAACAATTCCAACCATTTTGGCATTCCCCGACCAAAATGCCCCTGTGAACAACGACCACTCACCCTACCCCGCTCAAGAAAAACAGGTAACATGGAATACCCAAAGGCATCCCATAGGCCAGATAACAATTAAAAAATCAATAATATGTAATACATGGTCACGCTCAAAATACCCAAAAACGCACCTTAGGTTGCCACACCCAAAAGTCTACGAAAACACAAAAAGAGGTATGCACCACCAACCTAAGACTCATATGTTCATACTCCTCTGATAACAACCTCCAATTATGTAAAAAAAAGTAGATCTACAAATGAATCAAAACCTATGAAACCCTAATAACTTGTTCTAGAACAGAAATAAAAAAATTGCTCAAGAGGAATCAAGGATTTACTGAGGGGGTTCTAATGGATTAAATGGTGTTAAAATCCAGCATCAGACGAAGAAACAAGAGGGATTTGAAGTATCATCCAGCTCTCCCCACTCAATATTATACAGGGTTTAAGGTTCTACCTCAATACAAGGCTACATCCCATTTTAGTGAAAAAAAGAAAATACATGGTGTGTATCATTTTATAGGTCATATGATGGCTGAAATTTTGTCGTATACTTGCTGACAAACTACACGGCATGTACCTAGTGGTACACGGCATGTGATTCTTTACTTGGATGAAATTTCCAAAATGCCTTGTATATCTCCATACACGACCCATCTATAGGGAATGTACAATTAGTACATGGCGTGTACTTTCTAAAAACATTTTACCCAGCCAACTGGCCTACACGCCATGTATGGCCTCCACAAAGTTAAGGGTACACTATGTGTCTATAACTACATGTCGTGTAATAAGAAATTATTACACGGTCTTCACACAACCTATACTCGGTGAGCACACGGCCGGTACTCACCCAACCCATACACGGCATGTACTCTGAGTACACATCTTTTAGTCTATAAATTTCCATAACATCCCATTATTTCCCAGTTTTCTCAGAGACAAGTCAAAATTCAAATTGGGTCGGGATTTTTACCCCTTCTAAAAACTAGGGTTCTTATAATCTCCCCACCTTAACATAGCTCATCCCTGAGCTATCAAACGAAACCCAGAGATTGAAATGAACATACAAACCTGATTAAAATAACCCAGACCTCGGCGGTTCCAATGGTTCTGGCTAAAATCTTAAAGGGGGGGCTCCCCAACTTATGAATTTCCTATCTCGGTCTCAACCCGAAAAAACTCAAAACAATAAAAAGTTCACTTACCTATTTTTGAAACTCATGGTCCTCTCTTGACGCATCATCACCCCTACACCTCATTGGTTCTTAGGTGTCGTTCACGACACCCAACGTATATCGCAACGCATCGGTGTCCCCATCCACGAGGTCCTTCATCCCATGGATTCTCAAATAAAACCTGCTGCCATGCACCTCAATTAACCTATATCCTCGACGCCCCGATGCCCAAGGAACCTCACGTAACCTGCATCCTCGATGCCTCTCATGCTATACATCTCATACATATATATAAATATATCATGCACCTGATAGGGTGCCAATCCCACTGACTAGCATCTAGTCAGTCCACATAGTTCATGTGCATCGTGTGCACTCAAAACGTTCATGCCTCTATTGGTCATGCCAAAAAATTATGTACCCTGAGGGACAGCGAGCCAATGACGGTTAGAGGTACACCACGGGCATGAACCTTCACATCCAACCAATTATTTGTCAGTTCTCTTAGTATGTATGCCACCAAATTGATCATCCGCCCTTGAGGAATCTTGAGCTGCTCGAAGATCATCTGCATACTCTCTATCCAGTTCTCAGCCGCCTATGGACCACCCTCACCCTCAAAAAGTGGTGAGTTATACGACTAGAACTACCACATCATATATTCCATAGATGGATCTATACCCTGTGAACCTTTTTTGATCCCATGCAAGACATATACCAGGCTAGCTCGGAGCTGCTCATCAAGCCATGGTCCGAACACTGCCAAACCCGACTGCTGTCCTGCCTGCACTGGATCCTAAACCTGAATCTGTCTCTAAGATTGTACCTGTGGATCCTACTCTTCCTGTACCGGATCGTGAATGTGTTATTGCACCTATGGAACTATATCATCACCCTCCTGAAGCTCCATCAATACATATAAGAAAAACCCACTGAATACCATAAATAGTCAGAAAGCCCACAAACATAATAATTTATACCAATATATCCCAGATAAGGAAAATAGTAAAAGGAATCATCAAACAACTACCCTTAATCTCCCCCACTGTAACCCATGTGAACGGCATCCCAAAATCATGGCCTCCTTACCCTCCCTTAACAGTGCCAAGTATCAAAAGTACATTGGGCCATGCTTGTCCTGAAAACCAACATTGCCTCAAACTAATGACCTAGTCACCCAATCCTGGTGATCAAAATCACCTCAACCATAGTAAATGCCTGCTCTCATAAGAACCAGACCCAAATACCCTACAATTTTATAAATATACAAAGCATGGCATAACACATTGCAATAGACAAGCAATTTTATAAATAATTTCACCAATTCACATTTCAAAGAATACAAAGCATGGAAATTGCCATTTTTTTACATGGTATTATCACATCACAAAGCATGCATGCAATTATGAAATTGAAATACCCAAAACTATGCCTATCAAAATCCAAGAAACCAAGCCTTGCCATACCGAGCCAAGGTCTAGTTCTCCCCTACCATACTGGGTCAAGGGTTACACATCAAAATCAATAACATCACACACCAAGTGAGCCACCAAGGTGGAAATCATATAAAATGTAATCTTAGAAAAGGAAAATAGTAATTCTAACCCATGGAAACTTGGTTCATCCCTCGTACCTGGGGCTACGGGCACATAAGACCAAGCTAGAAACCCAGTTCCAGTAACAAACTATCTCCCATCTACCATTTCTCAAATAGTAAAACAAGCAGAAAATAAAAGAGAAGTCGCAATCTCATTAGTATCCAGTGAAACACTACTACTAAATCCCTATCAAGAACTCCTTTGATACCACTTTGTAATGACCTCGACCCGAATGACTACTCGAACAGTGATAAACTAGACAGGTGTTACTACCTAAGGCGCACCTCCCTGAATTCCAAAGGCTTCCGACTAGCAGCAAGGGTCTTTTTAGGTATAGTAGGGAGGCTATACCCTCTTGAAGGACAATAATATTAATAGTCCAAGTATAATAATAAAGATGAAGCTGAATAAATGACTCAGCAGACTCTAACCAAAACCGTAGAGCTGAAACACATTCAATATCGATAAACTGAAGAAACAATAAATATAAACAACAGCAGGGAAAAGTAAACAAAATATCATGATGATCACTTTTAACTACCACTAAAAAACAAACATACATCCAAAGCAGGTCATACATATCCATATGTATGGGCTCCAATGACTATCCAACTATATCTACAAAGAAAGGAATCATGATGATACAGAAAATTAAGAAAAACAATGTAACTCCATCTAGGCAAGACCTCAAGGTCCATACCATCTCCATGAAACAGCTAATGTAGACAAGAACTTGAAGTTGTACTCCTTCCTACACATAAATCCATAAAGTCTACGCGTGTCCTGAATAGCCCGTACAGGGTGTGAGATGAATCTCAGCAGGATACCACTCAATGGTGTGTACCTTATATAAGTGTTTAATCATGCATGAATTTGTAAAGAAAATAGTAAACATCATTTTGCAAAAATAAAGACAAACTCCATTGGTGCTCACCAGCCACCATGGAGTGTCACCTGCTTCGACCAACACCAAAATCTCTGTCATGTAACCCAGCACCATGTTCCCCCTAACACCGTGTGTCTCAAGTATCGACATCCCGAAGGCATGCCCAATAGTAGTAACCCAGAGGAACAATGATGTATATCCTTAAATAATTAACTGGAGGGACATCGATGTCTATCCTCAAATAACGTAACCAGAGGGATAGTGATGTTTTCCCTCAAATAAAGTACCCTGAGGGATAGCGATGTATTTCCTCAAATAACAGCGAGCCTATGCCCCCAACCCGATAGCATAGATGTTATCCCCGGAAGGATCCTCACCTTCCATGTTGCTTTCTACGACAAGCACCCCCAAACCAAAAGTACATAAACTTCAACTAACATGGACCTATACTCACATGAGTGGTCAAAACCTCCTCATCACAGAGTATATCTATGTGCACAGTACTCATAGTTCCAAGTGAGTGGTAATCACCAAAATAGTACTCAAGCCATGACACCTCTAACACCTCCTATCTTTGCAATCATGCTGCCCAATTCTGAGGGCCTTACCATCCTTGTAACCTGGGTCATCCCAACCTAACAGTCATCTTGCCTCAAGCTGACGCCCTTGATGCCCAATCCCATGGCTAGAACCACCCAACATAACCGGTCTAAGCCCAAAATAAGATCAACAACACTCAAATATATCTGAGCCATTCCCAACACAACCCAAATATTCTAGCACATGCAATTCAGAAATTACATATATACAAATTATAACATAAGACATAAATAGGTAAAACCATCTAAACAGTTGAAAATCACTAATCATGTGTTTTCCCATACCAGAACTGAGGTTTCTAAGGTCTCCAAAAATTCATATTAGGTTTAATAAACCATACTCAACAGTTTAAACAATACAAAAAAATTCCGACCATTTTAGCAGTCCCCTTACAAAATGCCCCAGTGAGCAACGACCACTCACCCAGCCCCGCTCAAGCAGAACAGCTTACAGGGTATACCCAAAGGCTTATATAGTGTGTACTTTGAGTACACGCCGTGTACTCTGGAAATTTCTAGAACATCCATGATTTTTCTAGTTTTCTCAGAGACAAGTCAAAATTCAAAAGGGTTTGAATTTTGACCCATTCTAAAAACTCGGGTTCTTACATAAACTACATGGACCTTCATGATTTGATTCCTTGTAATCATGACATTGTATTAAAATAATGCACCATCTCTTGGATTCTAGGGTTATAGTGTTCTAGGATGGGTTGTGTAATACATGGATCAGTTACACAGTGGTTGGTTATTATGGATGTATTGGGGAAAGTTCTGTGATATGGTGTGATGACATTGTGGCATAGTGGTTGTGGCACAAAGGTTTTGGAACAGTTGTTTTGGTGCAATGGTCATGGTATTTTGTGGTTGTGGTTGTGCAATGGATGAGGTGTTTGGTTATTATGTTGTGAGATGTCTTAGGTGATGAGATGTGAAGATAGGGGAGGATGTGTGGTGTTCTGATATTTGATGTCTGTTTGGCTGGTTATGCAGTGTGGTTGTGCTAGTTTCCCATGTAGTACTAGAATAAATTGTGATGTTGGATGAATTGAATAAATAAATGGGTTGGTAGTTGAATATAATGTGATGTAAGTTGATGTATGGTAAATATAATAATGAATTAATGTGGTGAAACTTGTAAATGGAAAGTGAAAAATATTGTGTAGATTGTGTGGTGGTTGTATGGTGTTGCATATATTTGTGGAAGAGGTTGAGACGAATGATGGGTGTTATGTGTTGGTGATTTGGTGTGTGATAGTGTTGTTAATTTGAACGCATAGGTTGTGTATTCTATTACATATCTATAAAATGTATGTTTATGTGATTTTATATAATCCCCACCCATGTTAGATAAGATTACCAATGCATAGAAGTGATGAGTTCTAGGTGTTTCCACCAACAACCAGGATGGTAGTGATACATATGGCTAGATACCCCTCTCCCCTACTCTTCCTTTTGTAGTGATGTGTTGGACTAGGTGTCTATGGGTGAGATATGATGTGTAGGACCAGGTGTTTACTAAAGATACATGATATGGTGTGATGTCATATATAGTGGGGGTCATGTGTGGTAAGAAGATGACATGACATTGATGTCCTTCACATTCATGATACCATAATTCTCTTCATATGGTTCTAGTTGTGATGAGTGGCCCAAGTGACTTCTAGCAGGATTTGATGTGATGTGATGTGATGTGATGTGATTTAATATGTGATCGAAGTGTCTATAGGCATAATGTAATGTGTTAAGATGTGATGTGATGTGATGTGATGTGATGCGATGTGATGTGATATGATGTGATGTGATGTGATGTGATGTGATGTGATGTGATGTGATGTGATGGGATGTGATGTGATGTGATGTGATGTGATGTGATGTGATATGATGGGATGTGATGTGATGTGATGTGATGTGATGCGATGTGATGTGATGTGATGTGATGTGATGTGATGTGATGTGACATGACGTGATGTGATGTGATGTGATGTGATGAGACGTGATGTGATGTGATGTGATGTGATGTGATGTGATGAGATGTGATGCGATGTGATTTGATGTGAGGTGATGTGTGTAGATGTGATGGGCGTATAGGATGTTCGACATTGTGATGTGAGAGAAATGAATCTATTGGGAAGAGGCAACGGGGGACCTTGATTTGTTATGATCTAGATGCTATATTATTTTATTGAGTGTGTTATTTGGTGAGTGATCCATAGAGAGGCTGGTTTTGGTTAGATGACTTGTTTAGGTTCTAGTTATTTTTGTTTTTTGTTCACTTCCACATTAACATTATCCTTTCACATGTGTACTTGGGACCTTGGTTATGACCCAACTGAGTATACATGTTTTTCTCACCCTACTTATTTAAATAGTTCTTAGTTTTCTAGGAAGACTATAAGGACTGAGCTTGACATTACAAGTTGGGTTGGAGTTGTTGTTGAGTTGCTTTCATAGAATTTTATTTTGGGTATTTACATTGGATAATTTTTATATATCAGTATCACTTTATTCATGCATTGTGGGATAGTTTTTGGTTTACCATTATTTTTTATCATGGAGTTGTTTAGTGATTATTTATTTTATCTCATGATCATTTTTTATTTATAGAGGGTAATGCCTCCCATATTGTGAGATTTTTATACATTCGATACTAGTCATCAAACTAGGGCCTACTGAAGGTGGGACTCAAGGGTCATTATCTCTCTCCCTTCATTGTAGAATCCTTAGTGGGAGGGGTCATGACATAGGTGAACTAATACCTCTTTGAATTCCATATTTTGTGAAGGATGAATTGATGGTTGTTTCATAATCCTTGGAATTATTGAATGATTATGTGAAATCCATGCATTGTGTACCTATTTATCTAAACAATCATTACAATTTTAAATGTAATTAACTTATAAAATATGATATGTTAATGTTTTCAACTGAAGTACCATTCAGATTCTTGAAAATAATTAAATATTTTTACATGAGAATGGTGTCTCCTTGAAGGCGACATCATTAATGAATCTTGAATAAACATAATTTATTATGAAAGGTCTAGATGATATGATATATTTTGTTGATAATAACATTATTATATTGGAAAACAAATTGATAATGCTATATGAGACTCTTAAAGAAGGTTTTTCTATTTATTCTGATCCATATTCATATAAAGCTATTGATAAAGCAGATAAAGTTCTTTTAGATGTTTACAAAGGAAATGAAGTTGTATTTTAAAGATGATATCATGTTATTTATGTTGTTTTCATAACCCCTGTTGATACATTATGTATTTCAGTTATTCATATGGAAGTGTTAAAGAGTCCAATTTCTAGGTGTTCCCACGGGTATATTTTTCAAGATTCTATAAATATTTATTGGAAATAATTTTAAAGGACATCATATCATCTTGGACTTTTGTAGAGATTTTATCATAAAATCGATTGACATGTGGTATGATCCATTCTTTCAGTTGAGAGTAAGAGGATCACTAGGTCCTCCACTTATTAATATATATCATGTGTCCAGATAGAAGATAGAAGACAATGTAATTTAAAATATACATATCATACTCTTCCACCTTCATAAAAACCTACTCTATAGACAAAAAATTGATATTCTTTTATATTTTTGTTATATTTTATCAAAATTAATCATTTTGTTTTTGGTATATTTTTTGTGTTTATTTAATAGAATTTTATTCCTTCTCTTTATTAATTTTTCCCTATATTCTCTTAGATTATAAATTTAGTGTGCTATTATAATTGTGTCTTATATAACTACACTATCATTATTTTTAATGTCACAAAATGGTAGAGAATATATGTTCAAACACAAAATTATACTCTTATTTTACAACCTATAACTCATGTAATTTTTTTTAAATATATGAGGTTGCTACAAATAATGTGGATAAGATAATTTCATATAAAATGGAAAATTCAAAATTTTCAAATCTCAGTAATATTTCAAACTACATATTTTTAATACATGTATTTTTTATAGATATTCTTACTAAATGTATATATTTTTTAATAATAAAATGTTAAGGGTTTTATGATCGTCAAAATAGTGTAGATTATTGGAAATACATGTTTTTTTCTAACATATCCTAATATTTTACATGTTTCGATGCTCCCAAAATCCCCATTTATTCTACTAATGAGTTTATCATAACTGATTTTGGGTTAATAATTAATATTTTATTTAGTTTTATTTCATTTTGATGTTTTTAGTTTAATCTATTTTTATTTTTGTTTGATGAAATTTTTCAATGGAAATTTTCCAATGAATTTGAGGAAATAGCTTATGAGGCTTTGTTTAAAAGTTGTATGTTGTAATTCAAAAATTATGAAGAGTAAAATATCTTAAGGGAATAAAAAAGTCTTATGTCATGATAGAAATGAGGAAACTTCTTATAGGAAATATATTATGATATAATAATGTAATATGTGCTAGATATTTGGAAAAGTAAAATATCTTATGGTGTCTGGAAATATCATATGAGGGTAAAATCTATTACACATGATAAAAGTATCCTATGTTGGAGAAATTATCTTATGAGAATAGAGTCTCCATATTATCTTCATGTTCAACTATCTTATTTGGAGTTCAGATATGGTATGTCAAAGAATATCCTACGTATAAAGAGGAATATCATATGTGGAATAGAAGTCTTGTGAGACTTGAGAATATCATATGAATAAAAAAATATCCTTAAAAGGAGATAAAGACTTGAAAAAAATTCCTAATCATTTGAACATAAATTATTTCAATATGATAATCTAACTGGGGATTCTTTTATGGTGAAAATGACCCCTTGACCAGTATTGAAGATCTATTTTAATTTTTTAAGGAGGGAAATATTTCAGAGGATGGAAAGTTACGTCTCCATTTTATTTATAATATATTTTTTTGGTACTTATAATTGTTTCATATTTATATAAAACTTCTACTAAACATTTTGTTTTGTCAAGTAGATTTGATCAAATTAAGAAAGAAGGAGTTAATTCATGATGATAATTCAAAAGATGATTAGATTTCCATGGAAGATAATAGCTACACTCAACTACTATTTGTGGTTACCATCACATGTAGAAAATAATTAATTTAATATTACATGTGTTATTATATTTCTTCCTAACTGTTTGTATATATAAGTATTTTATTTTATTATAGAACTATAAATCTCTGATTTTTTTCATAAAACATTGTTGTTCTTCTTCCTTCACTCTTGTTATTCTATTTATTCTTGAAGATGAAAAAGAAAAAAATAGTCATATTATTTTTTTCTTCCTATACATCAACATAAACTAAAGAACCTTCTAGATATACAGTTAGGGGATATAATCATCACACATGATGATATTTAACTTTTTTCAAATGTTTCATTAAGGTGTGTTTTGTATCTATTTCTCTCTTATATATTAATAACAAGTTGTTAAGTGATAAACTATTTCACTAAGTTCTATGTGAAGTCCATGGAGATTCCTTATAAAGAGAG
Source organism: Viscum album (assembly GCA_963277665.1). Classification (NCBI taxonomy): domain Eukaryota; kingdom Viridiplantae; phylum Streptophyta; class Magnoliopsida; order Santalales; family Viscaceae; genus Viscum; species Viscum album. The sequence continues at coordinate 2,015,034,340 of OY728143.1, forward strand.
ATCCCTAAGAAATTTATATTTTATTGTTTATACCAAGTGGAAGCTTCTTTCAATTTGCTTTTCTATCCCCTAGAAAATGATTGGCTTAGTAAAAATCACAAAATGATTATTGGGTGTTGGTGGAATGGATTATGGGTAATTTATCTTCCCTAAAGCTAGTATAAAATTTTCATTACCATCTATATGTTTCAGTTTATTTCAATCATATATATGATATATGAGTTAAATTTAAAATTCATCATATTTAGAGAGGGCTATCTTATATGGAATATAATTTTATGAACCCAATTAACTCCAAAAATTGAGTCATTATGAAAGACCTCTCGGACAACATGATATCAAGATAGTAATATCAGGTTTAAAGACAAACTTTGTAGATAAATCATTTTTTCTTTATGTTTATTGTGTATTATATTTTAGTTATATCCTTCATTGAAGTGCGGGTAATTGTATCTTACTGCTCGGAATCATGGATTAAAATATCTGATGAATTATTTATACGAGGTTATTTTTCTATAATGAATAAATTATGAATGTAATAGAATATGATAAACTAATTAATAAAATATATGGATTGGTTAAATAATTGAAATTGAATCAAAAATAAAATTGGATTTATAATATTGAATAAAATAAACATGACATTAAATGGAAAATATGAATACTCATCCAGAGTGATGATGGTTAGGTTTTCATTTGAGATTATAGTTATTAATTTATTAATTGTATGAATGTTTCCCTTGTAATGGTTGTGTACCAACATGGAAAAACATCACCCTAGTATCTCTACATACACATGTTGTCCCCTCCCAGAGGCCCACTCACATGCCTGAATGGGTCATAAAAATAATGAATGTATTTACAAAACAACACATGTTTTTTCTAGTGTTTTTTTCCTCACTCTCACACACTTTGGGAACCTTTATAGGAGTTCACCAATCATGATAACTACTCCATGAAAAATATCTTTAATTGTGGAGTTATAATCAAGTAGGCTCTGTAAAATAAATGTGTACCTAGTTGAAATTTGTGACATTTATCCCTTTTAGGCCTTTTATTTACTAGGGTGTTACATTCACCCCCACCCCCAAGAGAGAAAAACACCATTGTGGACCCTACATCTCAACCTAATTAGTACCATCACACTTCTGATGGGGTTCCTTCTCTAATAACCTAGAAATAACTATGCCCCGTAGGCACCCCAATTTCCCTATTGACAGGTGTTTCCCCTCCCTAAGTCTCACCCACATGCTCAAATGACTCATCAGAAAAATTATTAACCCCATAAAAAATAATTTTTCTTTCCATTGTGATTTTTCTTTGGTCAAACACTCCCCATGAAACTACCTAGGCAATCATACATCCTGATCACTACTCATGAAAAAACCTCTTTAAATGTGGAGTTCTAATCAATAGGACCACTAAAAAGAAAGGTTCTCCATTTTTATATGGGTAGTAAAATGTATTTCTTCTGACACTTTAACTTCCTATGGTGCTACAGGTTTTATGTAATAATTTTTAATATGTTATACAATTTCTTAACATTCAGTATTTGGGTCGATTAATTAAAATAATGTTCATATTTGGAATTGGATCCCGAGTGTATTAAAAAATATAGGTTTTTTTAATATATATGGATTTAACTCACCTTTCCCATCCAGTCCTCTAGGTGTAGAATATATTTATAATATTTTTTCTATAATTCCTTACAGTTATAGGATAAGTACTCATTTGAGCTGAACTATTTCACATTTATGACATACGTGTATATGAAGGTTGTGTAAACTTAAGGTAATATTGTATACTTTTATCAAGGATATATTGAATAATATTTATTTTTTTGGAATTTTTGCATGAGATTTAATAACATAGTATGTAGTACGTTCTTATAAAAGTTGTCATGTATCTCAATAATATTGTGTTATTATAGAGGGGTGATGGTGTTTGGTTCTGATTGTGTGTATCAGACAATATTTTGTTGACCAAAATGTTCAATATGACTTATAAAAGGGATTAGAGCTATAGGGTGTGATACATTGGGGTTTAGGGTGATTGGTACAGTGGGAAAGTGGTATCAGGGGTACCTTTCTTCTGGATATGCCTTGATATGATGTTAACTATATCTGTGTGATCCTTGGTGGGGACAATTATATAGTTAACCTTATGTAGGTCATAAGTTAACTTCATTAGTTATTCGCTAGTGATTAAGTATATTTATTTCACATTTTCATGAGAGGTTTTTGGGAGTATCCTACTGAGTATACTTGTATTCTCACCCCTATATATATATATATATGTATATATATCCTTATGTATTTTTGTGTGTTTTCAGGTCCAAATGTGAGAGTTATTGATCGAGATAGACCATACTACCTGATAGGGATTATTTTAGGGTTATTAGAGATCACGCTCAATTCCATAGGTGTTTTAGTTGAATATTTCATTTTTTGGGTGTTTTATTGTGTGGAATTTGATGCATAATGGAAGTATTGATTATTTTTATGAAGTTAATTATTGGGTTATTGTAATTTAAAGAGAATTTTGAGGGTAATGCTTCTCATATATGTGTGTTCTATACCGTTGTTGCAGGTCTCCAACTAGTGTCATATTGAAGGTGGGTTTCAAGGGTTTAAACCACTCTAAATAATCACCAATATATTTTTTTACATACCAAATGATTACCAATAACCACCACTTGTCAAAGTAGGTGGCCATATTATCAATTATTTTCTATAACTGCCTGAAATTATTTATAAAGAGTTATAACAACATTTAACTGAAAAAATAACCCCCCTGATTACTATGTTTTTTATAGTAAATACATATATATATATATATGTCTATGTGTGTGTGTGTTAGAAATGAAAAATGCATTTTTATTCCTTTTAAATAGTATTTGTTACCACATGTTTTAAAATAAATTAATAAATATATTCTGATCTTTAATTCATTTTTATGGAAACATTTTTTAACAAAATGGGTCAACACTATTACAATATTTCATGACCCGTATCCATGATTAATTTTAATAGTAACCCATTTAAATAATTATTCTTAAACACATATTGTTTTAAAAAAATACATCACATGAATAACACAATATATTAAAATATAAAATATGAATAACTGAAAATTGTTACTAGTCTAGGGAGAGAGAGAGAGAGTATTAGTGCTGATAAACGGTTACCATTATTTGTACTAAAATATCACTGATAAATGGTATGGTTCATAAAAATATTTATATATCATTAAAAAATATTTTAATAAAAAAATATATTTATATATTTATATAATATAAATATAATATATTTTATTAAATATGATTCATATAAGACTTAATATAAATTTACACTAAATATATAATATATTTAGTTAAAAATGGATTACCAAATCATTAAAAAATAATATTAATTTATAAAATTATTATTATTATTTAATAGTCATTTAATAACAATTGGAAGATAATTTTTTTAATAAAATAATGAATAGTCTAAGATAATTTGAAAACATGACTTAAACATAAAACAAGCATAAATTTTAATTTGGGTGTCTGTTTGGGCTCTGCCGCATATGAAATCAATGCTTATAAAAAAATACGACATATTGATTGGGGATACCCCACATAGCATTTTATGATGTCAATAAAGGCATGGAAGGCTTCCAAATCTGATTATTTTTATCGTAGTACCTTAATATTTGAACAGTTTATGTAATGTATAACTCATTTGATGGATCCTTATTATGTTTTTTGAGTGGAGAAATAATTTATTATCAGGTCTTATAGTCATATGGAAATTATATAGTATGAAATTTTATCATTTTTCATATTTTAGGATTATTTAAAAATGAATATATACATATTTTCTTGTATTTACATAAAATAAGTCAATTTTAGAAATAAATATTCAAACATATTTATGTATAAATATATTTTAAAATACATAAACCATATGAAAATAAATATTTATTGTTAATTTTATTTAAAATGAAAAATTATCTATTTTATTTTACTTATAAAGATACATTAGTATTTATATACAAACAAATACCTATACAAGTAATGTTTATATATAAATATGTATGTGTCATTATATAAATATATACATTTATGTTTATATTCTAAAAAATATAAGTAAATACATATATTTAAATGTTTATGCGTGTATATACGAAATATAAATGTTTGCATGTCTGTATTTGGGTATCAATATTATGTAGGTGCATCATATCTAAATGAATTTTTATAAATATATCGTTATCATTAAATATAGAATATAAACAAATTTACAATAAATATTTATAAATACATTATAAAAAATTTATATCTGAATATATAATTATATGTAAATATGAATAAATATATATGTAAATATATAGATATGTAAATATTTATTTTAATATGTATAAATTTTATATCTAAATATACACTATATAAACATATTTTTAAAATATATTTAAAAATAGTTATATAAATTTATACAATTATATGAATAAATATATAAAGTAAAATGAATTATACATATAAATAAATAGATATATCAAAAAATATTATAAATATCTTCATGGTTCAGTGGAAAGAATTTATGACATGAAGGCATTGGTCAGGGGTTCAATTATATGTTTGAGCATGGCTGAAAGGTGTGAAAAGAATAGATAAAGGAATTGGAAAGCACTAATAATGGTAGAGAACTCGAGCAAAGATGTATGGGCATGTGGGGGCTCATAACATTGATAAAGGGGGTCAAAGTTCTTATAAAAGTTATAGGTTGAATGGATTTTTTTATTTTTTTAAAAAAATTATTTTTCATCGGCATTCAACAAAGCTTTGATAAAGGCCACATTTATTAGTTCTAAACAAAATCATTGATAAAGGACACTTTTATCAATGCTAAAAAAGTTCTAATAAATTCACCCTTTATCTATGCTAAAAAAATTCTTCTGATGGTTATTTGAGGTTTGCCTTCTAGAATTATCATGATGTTTTTAGGGGGTTGATATCATGTTAACATGAGATCTTCCCCATGTATTGGGACCAAGATTAATGAGTATTTTTAATATGGTTTGGACTGTTTTGTTGAGGTTTGGATTTGTAAGAGCCTATAGGAAGTTGGAACCCCTTGTGGTGTCAGATGTGGCTTGGTGCTAATGAGAAGAGACATTTATGGGTTAGAACGACCCCATCGGATTCCCTAATAGGAAAGATGAGAGGTTCTTTGAGGTGTGGGGATTGGACTTGAGCGAATATCACCCAACTTACATGATGGTGAGATTCTGTGATGGGCTTCATGATGTGATCGTGTGGCAAGTGCATGTGATAAGTGACAAAATCTGGTGTGGATGATGTGGATCCTAAATCCTGGCTCCCCATGAGTGATATAGAATTTCTATGATCTCTATGACTAAGATCGAATCCTAGTGTGTAAGAAGTATGGGCCTACCTTGAGTGAGAAGGTACGGCTTGGGGTATGATGGACTCGCCTTGAGTGAGAGGGTGAGGGTTGAACCCTGCCTAAAGTGATAATATCGAACCCTACATTGAGTGATAAGGTAGTATTTGATATGATGAAAAGTATTTCATGATAAGGCTGGTCTAGTTGAGATGAAAATGATGGATCATATCTTGAGTGATAAATTAGGGGTCAGGACAAGGATAAGAGTCCCTACATTTATTGTCATGGTAGAGGCCATATTTTGATGGATGACCTCCCATGAGTGATAAGGGATAGTCCTAAACTTGGAAATAAGAAAACATTGAGTTTGATGGAGAGTCTAGATCTTGGACACAAGACGCTACCCTAAATCATTGTGTATTGGTCAAGGTGCAGTGAGATTCCCTATCATGATTTTTGGGTACGGGTAGGGTTTTGAGTATGATAATAAAATATGACTATATTTTTTCATGGTATCAAAGAATGTATGATTGGGTTTCATGGTGGCTTGGTTATCACATTATGACTAGAAGCGCAAGGTGTTTTGGTTTCTCGGTTAGCACATTTCATTCTAAGGTAATTGTGTGAGCATGTGTATTTGAGTTATTTACTTTCCTCATGCATACAAGTATATTTTCATTTGTATGGTGTATATCGGTCCATATATATTTCATTAACATTAATTTACTAAAAATCATGTGGTTTACAAATCCAATTCAGGTTATATCATTTAATAACTTTTCAATCAAATGTTTATATATTTCTAAGAATTCTTACGTGGAAACATTATTTTAAATGTTTTAAAATATCTTTCCTTCATATTCAAGTTATTTTAAATGATTCAATAATTTTCATTTTTATAAAGAAATTATTTATTAAATTTGTTTTTAAATAATTTATTTTGTCTTTATAATAGTTTAAAAAGTAACAATTTTAATGTTTTTCATATGGGTTATTTGTGACATTCATTACAAAAGTGAAAAAGTATATTTTTTAATGTTTATTTCATGAATATCTACCATTCCACGCCTTCATAGACATTATTCATTATTAGGTATCCTTTAAAATTTTCCATGGTTGTAAAATGATGATGTTTTTATTTTTTTCTAATTCATTTTAGGTTTTAAAATGTTTTCAAAAGAAATGGATATTTCTCTTAATTTTTCTTAGAAAAATGAAATTGTTTTTTCATATGGGCTAAAATCCTTGTTCATATAAATTTTTTAATGTAAATGTATTATTTAATATCTTTTATTCATGTTATGGTTCTTGAAAATTGATTATGATGATGGGTGGGTCTGTTACTTCCCTTCAATGCATGGGGTAATGAGAACATTGTTAACTATGTATATGTTACTCCAATGATGTCAGTGAAGCTAACATTTTATATGTTACTTCTATTAAGTCAACATAATTAACTATTTATGTGTTACAACTATGAGGTGGATAGAGATAAGTTACTTCAATTATAATGTTGATTATATGACCAATTTAAGGAGTGATATGAAGATAATTTCTATAAATGCCTACATGATTATTTTAAGCATACAGATAATTTTTTAGGAAATTTTTTTAATTTGATAAGGCATGAAAACGTTCTTATATTTTAAAGAGTGTTTTTGAACTTTTAAAGTAGAAAACAAATCCTCAGAAAGGATAACATGTTTTTCAATATATCTCATGACTATGATTTTACCTTTATGATTGTTTATGAGATGTTTCTATATGAGTGTGTTATTATTTGATAGTATTTTTTACTAAGTAAAAAACTTTCAAGACCAAAAATGATTATCCCACTGGTGTAGCGATAATTACAAGTTAAAATAATGTGAAAAATGAAGAAATAAATGCACACTAGATGTGATGTGGAAAACCCCCCAAAATAAATGGGTAAAAACCATAGGAAAATAGAATTATCACTATGGGTAAAACGGGGTACACACTAACTAAAAATTACAAGGAGAACCCCCTCATAAATGTTTCTCTTTAATAAATAGTTAAACCACCTCACAAAATACCACACAAACTAATGATCGATTTCTGATGAGATTATCGGTTGTTGATGAGAAACCCCAGTGGAATCCACTACCTTTTATAGGTAATCCTACCCCTTGATTTCTCCCTCCGCTGGATGGTTGGTGTGGTTGACCACCCACCATATTTTCCAGCAATATCTTCCCCCATTGACAAAGAAAGGGGGTGTCCACCATCCTTCCTAAAAAAATCAAAACACATCTCCAAATATGAAATTTAATGAAGAACCAATCACATCTCCAGATAATCATTCTATCTTCCAAACATGTTTCTCATGTATTTGTGAGGCCACTTGAGGATATACACTATCCAAACTTATCAGATTCAATCACCTTCCACAAGAAATCTTCTAGATTTTATTTCATGTAGATTTTCTATACATCCACACTTCCTTCATATAAAACATCTTCGAAAATGTGCTATTTTCACTTAATGTTCCTCATTATGGATTGAAAAATGGAATCCTTAATATGTGAAATGTTCTCTAACTATCAAAAAATAATGGAATTTGACCATGTATGCGCCATAGCTCCTCTAATAATCTTCTCATCCAAAATGCACCTTTGCAAGACTATGTAGCTACCATGTACTCTGCCTCTATCATGGATAAATACACAACTAAAAATAACTTTTAAATCCAAATCATAGTTCAGCCTATAAGAGTAAGCACATAACTATTAGTGGATTTCCTCTTGTCAGAATCGCATTAAAAATATGAATCAACATAGCCTCTGATGGTGAAATATTATCCTCCATAACATAATGCAGCATCTAAGGTTCCTTTGATGTATCTCAGGATCCACATCATTGTGCTCCAATGATCTCATCCAAGATTATCCATGTACCAAATAAGAAATCCCACAACATGTTCAATTTTTTAATCTAGTACATACCATAAAAAAACCAGAATCCCTACTACTGATGAATATGTACTCAAGACATCTACATCCTATTTGTTTCATTTCTAGGACTCATCTTAGAGGGTAATGTGAAATTAATGGGATATTGGATGGATATTGGCTTACAGTCTTACATATTGATTCATTTCAAGACATTCCATAAGTAATTATTTTATGATATCCAATTCTTCCCATTATTTACATCTCATGAAATTTTCATCCCATGAATATTGATTGTTGGTATCAAGTCCTTCATATCAAACTCCATAGAAAATTGTGTCTTCATCTTCAAGATCTAATCACTGTTGGGGACTGCAACCAACATTTCATCCAAATAAAATAGAAGTCTGATGAAATTATTACCATCTGAAGCCTTAAAATATACACAAGTATCTTAGTGAATTTTATTGTATCCAAGGATCATAATATAAGAATATGATATCTTTTACCAACACTTTGACACCTGATTGAGATTGTACATAGATTTTTTCAACATGTAAACCAAGTTATCTTTTCCTGCTTCTATATATCCTTCTGGTTAAAGTATATAGATTCCTTCATCTAGATCACTAGGGACAAAATCAATCTTCACATATAGCTACTCTAGATTCCAAAAATATGTTGCACACATCTCTAGAACTATCCGAATAGTCATTAGTCTAACAACGTGCAGAAATATTTCATTGAAATCAATACCCTCTCTCTAAGCATATCCTTTGACCACCAGTCTTTAATGATATCTTTCCACCTAGTCCTTTCTATCCCTCTTTTTCTTAAAGACCCATTTGTTGTCAATAGACTTCCTTGTAGAACCCCAGGACACCCTGAGAGGGGGAGGGTGAATCAGGGTGTCAAATATTTCTTTAAAAGCATCTGATCTTATTCCCATGTAGGTAGAAACATGTTAAACTTGTATGATGGATAAGAACCGAAATAAAACAATCACATACAAAAATACCACACAACACTTTTACTTGGTTCACCACAAAGGGATACGTCGAATGAGCATAGGGAGAGAGTGTGACAGTCATACAAAAATCCACTATTCTTCACTTTTTGTGGAGTATAAGAGTTTGAACACAATCACTATGTACCAGACACATTGCCATTACAATAATTCTGGGATAGATCATTGTGTCCTGTGGAACACTTTCGTTGACTCCCCCTTTCTCACTGCCATGAGAGAAGTCATACATAGTTTATTGACTTGAGGGTCTCTTCGACATAATTGCACTGAAGTCTTTGTCTCAGTCCATCACGAGACATTCCTTGCATTGAAGTCCTGAATTGATGCACTTGAAAGCACTGATCAGACAAACCATAAATTCAAAATCCTATTAGAAGTTTAAAACAACACTTGGGCGCAATACCCGAACATGTGTGCAATATTTGGGGTTTGTCACACAAGATGACTTTTGGGAAACCCCTTACTTTCCGCACAACCCTTATATTTTTCACAACTACACTTAAGGGTTCACTTGGTCTTTTTAGACTAAAGGAACACCTTGAGCGAAATATTAGCGCTCTAAAATATTTAATATAAAAATATTTCGTGCAACTACAACCTTTACATGCAACCTCAACTTTTTCGTGCAACTTAAACTTTTACATGAAACTTAAAATTTTATGCGCAACCATAACTTTTTCACGCAACTTCCATTTTTTACTTGCAACTTTTATGTTTTTTTGAAACTCCCTTTCACACAATGTTTACGTGCATCAGAGCTTAGATCTTCTTTAAGTCTTGAGTTATGCCTAATGAGGGGGTCACCTCTTATTTATAGGTGTCACTTACCCCCACATGAAAAAACCCACCATATCGCATAGACACTCCCATTCTACATGCAATGCTTTTCGCACAAGAACAATTTTTCGCACATATCTTCAGATTTTTCACACACCTCATTCCATTTACATTTTTCAGCATTCTGATCTTAAATCACATTTTGTGTGAAAATTCTAACCTTATTTTACTATTCCATGCAAAACCAATTTAGGAAAAATTCCATCTTTTTCACGCATCACTCCAATATTTTGTCCACCTTCCTTTTCCAAAAACACATATCTCCATTTTCTGATATCCAGGCCCAAAAAATTCGAAAACACTAGAAAACAGCACCTCCTTCAGTTCTATTATCCACATAAACTGTAAGATCCCTTTCCTAGAAAACATCTTGAACTACCAATGAGGACTGAAATTAAACACAAACCATACTCAATTTACATCATCAGTTTTGGTTCCAACATTCCTTTCATGAGGTAATGGAACAATATCCAAAACCTTATTTCTTGTGTAGGGCTCCAAGTTCCTACTGCATCACCACTATCCATGAGGATACATCTAGACTATGGTTTGCCTCCATAAAAGAAGATGGATTGTTATCCTCCATTAATAAGAAGTACACAATATTTCCCTTAGTGACATATTTTAAGTTCCATATTGTTTATCTTTTATCCCAAGTTAATCTTTGTGGCCCAAAATCAACCCATTCTTGATCTTCATGATTCAGTAATTCCTTAGAGGAAATTGGTTATAGGGATTTGTTTTCCACCTCGACTATTGTATTATTTGTATTTTATTTCTCTTTTTCTTTATTAATTATCATTTACACATTATATTTTCTAAACATGAAATAATTTTTGAAGTTAAGTTTGGGGGAAGTGGGATCCCACAAATTATAGCCCTTCACACCATCAGTGTGCCCTAAGAGGAAACTTTATTTGGATCTTGAATCTAACTTCGATCTTTCCTAGTCAAAAGATAGTGTCTATACAGGACATCCAAAAGTATGTAACTGAGAATAGTCATCCATTTTACTAGTCCACATCTTCATCGGTGTGTTTAGATCAATCGCCATTGAAGGATATATATTGATCGCATAATAGGCAGTATTCACTACTTGTGCCAAAAATGTTTTGAGAATTCATAGAGTCTTCAACATCATCCATATTCTTTCTTACATGGTTTTGTTCATTCGTTCTACCACTCCATTACATTGATGAGTGTACACCACCATGAATTGTCCTTTGATACCTTCATATTGACAAAAAGTATCAAAACTCCTCTCTTGTATATTCTCCACCATTTTCGGTCCTTATATGCTTGATCTTCTTTCCAGATTCAATTTCTTTTTGTGCATTTAATGCTTCAAATGCTTCAAAAGAATATAATTTTCTCTTAATTGGGAATACCCAACATCTACTTCCATAATCATCAATGACGGATACAAAGTACCTACACATGAGCCTCAGGCTAGTTGGAAAGGACTCCTTAAGTGCATTCAAGAGACCTGGGATCAAATCCAGATAGGGGATAATTTCCTGTACTGTAGCAGTACCGTAGCAGGCACTGTAGAAGTACTATAGTAGGTACTAGAACTGTGTAGAACTGTAGCAGGTACTTCAGCAAGAACTGTAGCAGGTACTATAGCAGGCACTGTTTGGCACTGTAGCAGTCGGGAATATGCCCCCATTTGGGTGTTCGGGCCACCGATTTGGTCCTCGGGTCCTTTTAGTCCTTTGGGCCACCCAAGACTTCGGGTCAGTAAGGACTTTAGGCCACCTCAAGGCCTTCGGGCCACCTTAAATTGCAGATGAAAACCAGACAACCTACAAGGAACAAGCTTCATAAGGAGGAGGAGCAAGGAGCTTTTACCATAGCAGAAGCTAAACGAATTGCAATAATAAGATGGTATGGCACCTTCCATCAGTACAAGCCTTTACATGCATGGGAAAGCCTAGACGAACAGCCATGTGAAGGTGGAGAGATGATTTCATGATGAAGATGTTGTGGAGGAGCTGTTCCAAGTAGTTAGTCTGGGTTATATGTAATGTCTGAATCCTACGGGAAATGAATTCCTCTAAGGCCTACGGGCCATGTAATTCTTATTCCTACGGGCCTTGTAAGGGTTCCACCTCCCCCCTTGAAAGGTGGATTATCAAATATCAATAAAAAATGAAGGCCTTAGGGCCATTGGAGGAGGAAGGATACAAATTACCTTGATTCTCATAGGGATATAACTGCTTTTTTTCAAACATCAGAGTGCATCATCTTTGAGATCTCCATGTTTCTTTTTATTGACATCTTAAACTTTAACCCAGGTTGCTTGTTCAAAACCCAATGCACACAAAATGGTAAGGATTTCTTTGTAAGAATAGGCAACAACTTCTGATCCGCTATAATCTTAAGGCCTTGTTCTAGCATATGGGAAAGTTTTTGATTCGATAATGTTATCAATGCATCTGTTGAGGTAGTTGATGCAATAACTATCTCCACCTCCTTTTACATTTCACATATAAGAATGTACAAGTTCATTGAGATATTTTCTTCTTTAATCACCACAAGTTCACCATTCACAATTATCATCACTCCTTTCTCAGTGTGAGTTTTGCATCGGATGTCATCAAATTGTCTTAAAGACGATATTTTCTTCTTAAATCCCTTCACATGGTGTGCTCCTTGTATGGTTGGAACAATACCATCATGTATCTTTAGTTTCATAGTACTGAATCTAATGACCTTCAAGGTGTGATCATTCCCCATACACACAAGTCTGTGTGTGATGGTTTCAAAATTATCAAACCATTCATGTCGATACATCACATGTCATGTTGCTCTATAGTCAATTATCCATGCATCATTTAGATGTTGTTTGCTTCTAGCCGTCGTCGTCGCTTCACCGACAAGTAAGTATTCATTTCCAGAAGTGTCTTCCACATTTCTCTGAGAGATATTTTCACAAGTCTTCTTATTCTAACAATCTTTCTTGATGTGCCCCTTCTCACGGAAATTATAACATCTGACATTATTTTTCTTAGTCCTTGATTAAGACCTTTCATGATTTTGGCTCCCACTAGAACCATGCTCCATCATCCTTCCTATATTCATTAAACAGAGCATTTACTTGGTTCAATGTTTCTTATATATCCTCCTTGTTCTTGTGTTGGATTTCTTCTTCAAGAATTGTTACTACAACATCATTTAAGAGCTTTATATCCCCCAATATATTGTTTGTGAGGATGAAGATGTGTTGTTCATACGAATCATGAAAACTCTGCGAAAGAATCTCTTCACATTTAGTATCCAAAAATTTATAGCCCTGCATCGTGAGTTGAGTGAAAAATGTATTGACGGTGTTGATGTGGTTGGTCACTGATGATGGATTTTCCATTTGAAGAGTATACAATTTTCACTGTAGAAATTTTTTTTTGGGCAGTGACTTGATATCGTATAGCTTTGTTAGAGAATCCCATATTTCATTAGCCATTTTTTCTCGACAATTCTTGATAGAAAACAATCCTACAAAGCTAAATGGTTGTTAGCAAAAGAATCCATGTTCATGTAATTCAATTTCTCCCCTATCATAAATGATGACCGTTCGTTAAATTCTAGTAGGCAATTATTTTCCTGCGACACTGTCTACATCTTCATTTTCTACAATAGGAAATTATTCTAGTTTAATTTTTCAATCATGAATTTTACCTCCATCTGGACACATCGTCGGTTAATAACATCCCTTATTCCACAAGGTTGTATTTAATAATTTTAATAAATTTTTTCTCATGTCAAAGATCAACTATAGTCACAATCACTGGGAATACTTAAATTTATTAGAATTATTAATACAAAAAAATTGAACACTAGGATAAAACATTGGCTCTGATATCATTTTTTGGGATAAAAAAGGATTGATAAACTGGTGTAGTGATAATTACGAGATAAAATAAAGGAAAAAATGCAAAAATAACTAGACATCAGATGTAATGTAAAAAACCTTCAAAATGAAAGGGGTAAAATTCCCATGAAAATAGAAGAATCACTATTTTAATAAGTGTATATCTATACACCTTCAAAACTAAAAAAAATAAAACTCTCGTAAATTTCTATTTTTAATATATGGGGAAATACTGGCACAATATAACACATAAACATGAACCGTTGGTGATGATATTGTATATTGATGATGAGAAACCCCAAAAGAATCATGTGTCTTTTATTGGAAAGCCTCCCCTTCCTCACTCCCCCGGATGGTTGGTGGGGTTAGCAACCCACCACATAAAAAAGGCTCTTGCATAAAAAGTTGTGGACAAAAAAGAACAAATACTTTTATAGGTTTTCATGATTTTGGAAAGGACTAATGGTTTAATTTACTTTTTATTAAGACTACTCGTACCAAAAAATTAAATGAATTATTTCTACTGGAAAAAGAAAACAATACTAAAATCCAATCGACCACGCAAACCTAGTTCAGCACCCAACACACATCCTATCATTACCCCCTCCCATTTAATGCACCGTCTTTATGACTGGAAGACCATCGTTGTCAAATTACTCAAATTACTCAATAACCTACTGTCGCAGAAGCCGACCAGCAGCTAGTTAATGAGCCCACGTCAAAACACAAAAAGAGGTACACCAATGCCAATATTTGTTCAGATTTAAAACTATGTTATTGTGCATTATCAATTAAATGATTGTCCGAGTAGAGTGATTGTTGATATATTTTAGCTTGATTAATTGCAGTGTCTACATTAGATTCTAGATCCTTTAAACCATGGGAGAGATTTGGGAAGAGACAACTACTGGCTCCTGCACCCTCCTACTCATGGTGGTCCAGACCCCACCCTTCAAATGTGGTTCATGTCCTTAAAAAACAAAATTTATTAAAAAATTATAATAATAATTAATTAAAAAAATTAATTAAAATTACTCATAAATCCATTTTTAACTTATTTAGCATAATGAATCTAAATGCCTTCTTTTTTTAATTTTCAATTGCACATCCTCATAAATAATTTCAAGATAAAATTTTTTTGATTAACAATATGTACATCAGAATTTCATAAAGTGAAAAATTTTAAAGTCATTTCCTCATTCCAAACATGTTAAAGTTGCTTCGGGATTTTTTTTCTTTCTTAACCACTCATTTCATTATATCAATAACTAAATAATAATGTGATTCATTTTCAAATAAAACATTTATCAAGATGACATAAATGAAGAAAAACATTAATGGAAAATTTTACATTGAATTAAGATCTAATGCTAATGAGAATGAAGTTATTATTATGTCACGGAAATTCAGTATATTTTTCCACTATAATTTATGAATTTGGGAAATTCCCAATGTGTTTGGTTCCAAGACAACTGATGTGAGCTTTGATGGTGGTGACATCAATGTGGGGTCTTTGATTTTTTTTTTGGTTTTTCTACATTTGAAAACAAAATTCCACTAATGCATGCTTGTTGTGTTGGATTGGTGTGTGTGTGTGTGTTTAAATGTTCAGAGGTGGATTTTTGTGATGAATTTGAGGATAGAAACATGTTCTACAGGTGAATATTGGATTTATGTTTTGTTTCCAAGCCCCAAAAAATTATTTGAATAATTAATATAAAATTCGACGTTAAAAAATGTTTACAAATAATTTTCAATATGCACAATGAGATGAAAGGTTCAGATAGATAAATTACTTCCATTTATGGTGCTTAGATTTGAAAATTGTAAAATAAATTTAAAATTTCAATTATAAAATATGATTTTCTTATGTTATTGTAAAGTAAATTGCTCTTATATTGTCTATGATAATATCATGAAAATGTCCTACAACATTATATATTTTTATGATTAAGCAGTTTGTTATATTCTAGACTATTTGACTTCTTGGATACTACTTTTTTTTGTTCGTCTCCTAGTTTACTGATATTTCTTATTATTTGGTTCAGTGCATTAATCCACTAACCTTTTATAGGATTACTCTCGATTATTGTTGAATTTTATTGAATAGTCCTACGACTCTATCACTTTTTTCTCTCTGGTGTTTCTTCACCCACTATTGGAAAAATCATCATGAACATTAGTTTTTATAAACAAACATGGTAAGCCCATCTAAAAAATGAGAGAGAGAAGGCTTTCCACCTCGATTTTCAATAAAATCATCATAGAAAGTCCTTTCAATGTCGATTTTTCCTAAAACCAACATTGCAATATGATAACTTTTCTAAAAAAAAATATATTACAAAAAACATAATTCCAAGCTTGTAAATACTATGTGGATCAACAAACATAAAAAAGAACAAACTCCCACATAAAAACATTGAATACATTCACAATTATTTTTACAAATATACACGTAAATGAAACTAAATCTCCAAATAAGTCAATCTTAGAAAATATCATACATATAAATTTTGAAGTTTTTTCATATAGTGTGATGTATATGGAGAAACGTCCCAAAAACCCTACGATACAAATTGTTATGAATTCTGAAATATAACACAATTGTCTAAATCATAAGTGTTACAAAGAAACCAACCTTTTCAAAATATTTTGTTTTGGATTTGGTTATCACAAAAAAGAATCATAGAAAATAATACATGCTTTCCACACTCCCCCATTGATGATAAAACTTCATTTCTAAAACAATATTTTAAAAATAGAAACACTAGTTATGTATGAAAAAACAATTAATCATTAATTTAAAAGTTATCTACCTAAACTTTCATAAATTCAATTTTTTATGGTTCCACTATTGAAAAGTGATCCTTGTGGAATTAAATACTTGTTTTAATTTCAATTATTTTTTATAGATGCTTTTGTAAAATGAAAATATTAAGATTAAGGAACTAAAAGAATGGAGTAAGACTCACTTTTGGGACAGCATGATAAATCTTATTTAAAAACCACCCAATAAAGAGAATAACCAATATGTTGTACATTCATTAGAAAAAAATATGTCTAATATCCAATATCCACTAAGATATAAAAATTTCAGCATCAATAATAGTATAATGAATAGTGTGTTGGATTTTGTTCCCTATAACAATCTTTTGTGTATTTTATGATAACTCATATTCATTGGTTTGAATATTAATAAACTTCTTATCACATCATGATTGTTCTTTTGGGTAACATAGTATGTGAGATTGTCCTAAGAGAAGTTGTTGCACTCAAAGGTCATAGAAGTTCCTCGTTATGATGACAATCCAAAAGTGTCAAGATAGTATTCTTAAATAAATGTTCTATACTCGGATGAAGTCATTTCAGGGGCACAAATGATCTAGGATATCAGGGGTGGAGACTCTTAGGATATTGAGACACCTTCTCATGGTGTACATCCTTGGTAATATCTAGTGTGTGATATTATGAGAACAAGACCCGCTAGTAAAAAATCCACATTTATATGTGTAATTGGATATTCCTATCTGCAGATGCGTGTTTTGATCCTTATATTTTAAAATTATTATTAATGGGTATCATAAGTTGCGTACTTTGATGAATTGATGAAAACTGTGATAACCTTTGTTCATGGTGAGGTAGGATATGTTGGGTGTGTCATGAGTAATATTTCATTATTGAATAATAAGAGAAAGAATTTTTGTAAAGACTCTACCCCTAGTAGCCTGGATTCAGTGCCATGCTTAATTACATTGGTACTATGAACAAGAGATCATATCCCAAAGGATAAAATAGTTTATTATATTTGGAAAACCATATATAAACATAATTGTTACATTACAACTTGAAATACAAAACAACATAGAAACTCCATTGGAAACACCCATAAACTCCAAAGTTATCCCTGCAAGTCATTCATAATATAAATATTCACATCCAGGGGAAAAATAAGACATATGAAATGGGTGATCTTAGATGATCAGTAAGGGTAAGAAATACAGAGGGAACTATTATTAACATAAATAAAAAACTAAGGTTATTAAATAAAAACATATAACATTAAAACATAGTCTTGATAATTATATGGATGGAATAAAATATGATTAAATAATGTCATATAAATAATCATATGAGAATGAAATCTAACCATGGATATAATACTAGTCGAATAATAACATGGATTATCATGTACTAATATCATAATGATGGAATTCTTAATGTTGGATATCTGAAACATACCATCGAGACCTGGGCCAAGACATATGAAAATAAATTGTTAAGGCGTCATTCAGAACCATATTTGGATATAAATGGGCAAGGCCTCAACCAAGTACATATTTGGTTTGTATCATGAGACCTATCGATGCATTGAGGGACTATATAGGGTCTCTCCCATCACATACTAAGTCCAATTCATTCTTCATATGAATTGAGTGAAACATAAACAACATAAACATTCTTATTGAAAAACTATCATACGAAATGTCAATACTTTAGCCATAAATAATGAATGGTATCAAAATAGCACATTTACAGTCAAAATGATCATAAACCCTTCAATAAAATATGGTAGATGAAGTCATAAGATATAAACCTTAATTATGTATAATATTCAAAAATGGGTTATGAAATGGATGAAAATACACTAATAAAATCATTCAGCAATTCTTGAGAGAGATACCCTTTTTTACAATGCAATGAATAGTTATTATGAAGAAAAAAATCCTTTGTATTTGTCATAAAATTAGATCGTAAAAATATATATCTTAGAAAGAAAAGGGAATGACAATGAAATTATGTTTGAGGCATAAAGGATGTCTAAATTAATTGAAATCATGTAAAAATAGGTTTTTAGAAACTTTAGAAATGGGCTACATTAGTGCGGTTAGAGGGAATATATAAGAGTCTTTAAAGTTGACAAAGGATTAATTACTTACTTATAAATAAAAAATATCTAGGATATTTTTTTAGGACAAAAATATTGATTTTAGGAAAATATTGGGGTCATAAAATAGATTATGGAGTATACTTGAAAATGGTTAAGAAGTCGTGATGTTCCGTTTAATCAGGACTGCTTATCAGGAAGATTGAGAAGGGAACCTTGTAAAACATGTATTTACCCATGAAATAAATATGAACTAATATGGATACATGATTTGGGAACAAAAACACATAATGTAGAAGAAATATTTAGAAATAATGAAGAATTACATATGGATAAATAGAGAGAAAGCATAACCCGAATGGAAAGTGGAGGTTCTGGAGGAAACTCTTATCTTATGTCCAAAAGAGTTCTACACTTGTAATTAAAATCATGTATAATGAAATTACATTTGTCAATAAATTAGTTTCGAACCTATTTAATAAGTATTGGATTTATTATAATTTTATTTTGTTATTTTATGGCCTTTTTGAAGAGTTATAAGATTTAATTCTGTCATTCGATAGTGTACTTTTCCTTGGTTTTCATGATTGGTTCACTTGTTTACATGTACGAAAGATTATATAAAATGAAAATAGTTATCTAGAATTGAAATTTTATTTTATTAATGAAAATTTATAGGATTAAATATTTATATAATTCATTTAATTATTTTGTCTGAGGATAAATCATTAGATAAGATGTTAGAGGTAAACGTTTAGATTATTTTGGTGGTTTTTGGATCATTGCAAACTAGTTTGGTTTCGTTATTTAATATTATGTATATATACCTGATATAGAACATTAAATAAGATTTCTTTACATATATTCTGATTTTTTAACCACAAAAATGGTTTCATGATCAGCCTTCAAGGTGTAATTGAAAAACGAAAACATGTTGTCCATGAAGGTGGTAAATCGACACATCACTGGGTGTTTTTATTTTTAGAATAAAATGAAGAGGAAAAGAGACGTGATAGTGAATTTTACATTGAAATACTAAAATTAAAGTTCATGTAATATAATGGAGTTATCATGCATTTTTTTATAGAGGAAATTATGAGAGTATAATAATATAAAAGAATGTCAAAAGAAAATAATGAAAATGAAAGAGGACTTTACCTATTGAATTATTTTTCTTGAGAACCTCCTTAGAGAAATTATTTTTTGGTTCTTTTTCAAGACCATAACATCTTTAAAATGGGGAAGAGGCTTTGGAAGATTATTGAGGAGAAATTGGAAAAGCTTCATGGGTTAAGAGGTGTGATGAGGAGTGGTTGTGAGGGGTAGTATTTATAGTGGAGGAGACAACTGTTTTTTATTATTTTATTCATTTTTTTTTATTTTGGCTATAGAAAATAAATAGTGATGATTACATGACTAAATATAGGAATGATAGAAGGATAGTTTGAGATTATTGTGATTACATCAGCGATGACTCCTGGAATAGTGTATTTAACTTGTAATGTATATAGACTGTAAATTATTGTATTTCACTATTCATAAAATAATAAACTATTTTCAAAAAATCCCAAAAATTCTCCCTAACCATTTTTTATGTGTAGAATTAAAAAATGAACCTAATTTTATGAAAATAATATAATAAATATTATAAATTTAATTTCTAATTAAATTCATTATTTATTCGAAAAATACAAATTTTAAAATTATAACTGATTTTACAACACTTTGAAAAATGAATTAAGGTATCATAAAATTATCTTTTAATCATAATACATCAAAATATTAATTTTTTAATCTATTTTTTGAAAATATATTTATTTTTAAATCATTATATTAATTATAAAATTTTAAATAAACATTTATATTTCATATAAATATCAATGCTCAATTTATCTTTTTTTGTACATTTATTTACTTATTCCATGATATAAATATATTATATATTCCTTCATGAGATATCAAAATTTTATTTATACATTCAAAGGAAAGGTTACTATTATACTAGATGACTTATTATTTTTAATGGTCACATTAGTATTCCAACAACCATATTAATATTTAATAGAATATCATGGTTCGTTTAAGCTCAGTGCATAAGCTATCAAATATGTTAAATTTAAAAGAGATATATTATATGATGTTAGGGTGTAACATTCTCCCCTACTTCAATAAATATTTTCCTTGTAATTTGAAATTATACTTCAAAAATAAATTTTTAATACTTGAAAATTCCTTTGTGGGAAACTCCCATAGTAAACAGGGCTGAGAAAACTTCCTCATAAAAAGAGGTAAACAGAAATGTGAAGGTCACAAAAAAACTATGATTCTGATATAGGAGAAAATTCGTGAAAATATGGACATCGAAGAGAATCAAACTACGATTTTCTGATAGATATTGATAGAAAGCATAGTTGTTATAATGTATACCATCACAAAATTGTAAGTTTTTTATCAGATAAAGGACCATTGATTTCTTAAAAAAATGTAAATGAATGATGTTTATGTTCTAAAAACCTTTTCCTAGAGTTGGGGGATTCATTTACTACCCAGAAAGTAACATGAGATGATAAAATTTCTTGATTCCTTTCAATGTTATAATCTCAACCTTCGGTTGTTCTTTGATTTATCTCCAGTTTATTTCAAAAATCTAGATATGGGTATTGAAGAGAAGTTTTTATGACTTATGAACTTTCATGAATAATAAGATACATAAGTCATTCCTTAAGCTTTTAAATGTTTTCTGAAACCAATATAGTTATCATAGGCTATCCAATATAATAAATCATACTTTAATAGTAATCAATAATATACTTAATCCATTCCATAAGTAGTTAAACATAAGAATCATAAAAAATATGTCCATCTACATTCAAAGACCAAAAAATAGATGGAAGGTAACTAAATTTATAAAATAAACATAACATAAGATTCCCCAAATACTGTAGCTCTTATTTTGACATACCAAATATATGAAAACCATGATCACTGTAAAACATTAATGAAAACATTTATGCTTAAAAATTTATAAATAAGAAGTACCATACTACAATACTTATATGAATCATTATTCTTATAACAAAAATATGATAACTTAATTCTTAAATGCAAAAAAAACTCACACACTTTAATTATTCAACTTCAACTATAGTAACAAATTTGGCTTAACATTGATCTGTTATCTTATTTTGAGCTATATTCCATTGAGACCTCATACATTAATTTGCATAGTGCTCCAAATCCTTAAAATTTACACATTGAACAAGTTATTTCTTTCCTTTTCAATCACAATCCTAGTGTTCCTTCTCTCCACACTTGTAGAAAACTCTCATTCCCTTCAACTAAGAACCAGGGTGTTTCCTTCTACAATTTTCTGTTGTGTGAAAATAATTATTTCCCTTCCTCCCATTATCCTTATTTTTCTATGATTTCCTATAATTATCATTATTTATTTTGGATTTATAAGGCTTGGATAATTACTTATCCATCTTGTTTTCACATAATTCTATGCCCTTATAAGATGATAATGTTTGGGAGACTTGTTCCCTTATAAATATTGGCATAAGATCAAAAAATATTTCATCCTTATTACTCTTTGGTTAATGTGCATTGGTGATTTTCAAATTCCTTCTATAAGGTTCCATTTATAAATTAAAACATACAATATATTTGATCATATCATTATGAAAAATAATGTATAATCACCAAAATAGTAAAACACCTAACATAAATTCAAATTTTTATGTGTAGATAAACTCATAATCATGGTTTTTTTGTGATTTTACTGTATATTTATCCAAAAATAATATATAAGGATTATGTTCCCTAATCTAGGATTTTTTAAATCCAATTTCCAAATTTTCTACTAAACTTTGTTTGATATCAATTTTAAAGACTACGACACCAGAAGCCCAAAGCTGGTGCCCTAATTAATTTCATTAGTACATTGAGCAAGAGATCACACCCTAAATAAATTAATATTTTAGTATATTTGTAAAACCATATACAGACATAATTGTTACATTACAACATGAAAGGGATAAAAACATATAATCTCCATTGTAAACACCAAAAAACTCCTAGGTTATCCCTACAAGTCATTCATAATATACATATTAACATCTTGGGGAAAAATAAAACTTACAAAAGGGGTGATCTCAAATAATCAGCATGTGTAAGAAATACAGTGACAGTTATCATAAATATAAATAGTAAGAAATGTTATTAATGAAAAACACAAGACATTAAAATATAGTCTTGGGCATAATATGGAAGGAATACAAGATGATTAATTAATTCTATATAAATAATCATATCAGAATGACACCTAACCATGGATATTATAATATTCAAATAATCACATGGATTATCATTACTAAGATATTAATTATAGAATTCATAATTTTGGACATCTAAAACATATTGTTGAGGACTTGGTGAAGACATCTAAAAACAAATGATTAAGACCTCAGCCAAAACAATATCAAAAAATAAATTTTTTAGGCCTCGGCCAAGTCCATATCTTGTTTGTCTCATAAGACCTATCGATGAATCAAGGGGTTATAGTGGGACCCATCCATTAATTAATAATTAAAATTCATTCCTCATACGAATGGAGTGAATCATGAACAATATAAACATTATTATTGAGAAACTAGCATACAAAATGTCAATACTTTAACTACAAATAATGAATGGTATTAAAATAGCAAATTCACAGTCAAAATGATCATAAAACCTTCAATAAAATATGGTAGATGGTATCATAAGTGATAAATCTCAATTAAGCATTAGATTCAACAAAGTTTGTTGAAATAGATGAAAATAATCTGATAAAATAGTAGAGGAATACTTGAAAGAAATACTCTTTTTACTTTGAAAAGAAGAGTTATTTTGAAAAAAAATCAACTGTATATGTCATAAAATCATATTATAAGAATGTATATCCCTGAAAAAAAATTTAAGGATAATGAAATTATATTTGTGGCATAAATTATTCCAATATAAGTGAAAACATGTAAAAAGTGTTTTTAAGAAACTTTAGAAGTGGGCCACTTAATAGTTGTTTGAGGGAAAATATAAAAGAGTATATAAAAAGAAAAAAAGGCTTAATTGTTTTCATAAAACCATAAAATAGATAATATAGTTTTTAATGATAAAAATAGTAATTTTAGAATAATATTGGTGTCATTAAATATATTGTGGAGTGTACTTAAAAATTGGTAAAAAACAGGATGTTCCCTTTAACGGGGCTTGCTTATCGGGAGGAATTGAGAAGAGAACCTTGTAAAACATGTATTTATTTATTCATAAAATAAAGATGAACTAACCTACATAATTGAGTTCGGAACATATACACACTATTTATAAAACATTTATACAAATAATGAAGAATTGCATTGGGGTAAATAGAGATAAAATGTAACCCTAATAGAAAATACTGATTTGGGAAGAAACCCTAACCTTATGTCTGAAAGCATTCTCCACTTGCACATAAAATCCTAGATAATGAAATTAGATTAATTAATAAATAAGTTAAAAAAATCTAAAATTTATTTATTTATTTATTTTATTCATTTATGGACTTTTTGATGAGTTATAATATTTAATTACCTCGTTCAAGAGTCTTCTTTTCATTGGTTTTCATGATTCGTTCACTTGAATACATGTAAGAAAGATCATGTAAAAATATATTTATAGAATTGAAATTATTTTTTATTAATGAAAATATGGATGACTAAATTATTATATAAGTCATTTGGTTATTTGGGGTTAGGATGAATCATTAGATAAGACATTGGTGATAACCGTTTATATTATTTTGGCATTTTTTATCATTTGAAACTAGTTGTGTTTTATTAATTAATATTATGAATATATACTGGTTTCATAACATTAAATAATCTATAATTCATATATTATTATTTGGTTTAACCGTATTTTTTTTATAACTATCCTTGAAGGAGGAATTGAAAAATAAAAACATGTTGTCCACAAAGGCGATAAATCATCTCATCATGGATGATGATTTCATTTTCAGAATAAAAGTAAGAGAAGAAGATACTTGATTGTGGATTTTACATTGACATAATAAAATTATAGAATATATAAGATATTGGAGTTTTCATTATTTTTTTGATAGAGGAGTTGAGGATTGTATAATAATAGAAAACAAGTGAAATGAGAATGAATAAAGTGAAAGAGGATTTTACCTTTAGATTTCGTCTCCATGAAAACCTCCTTAGGGAAATTTGTTTTGGTATTTTATTGAGACGAAAACCTCTTGGAAGTGGGTAAGAGGTTTGGGAAGATGATTGGACAGAAATTGGACAAGCTTCAGGGCTTAATAGGTGTGAGGAGAATAGGTGGTGAGGGGTGGTATTTATATCGGGGAGAGTGAAGTTTTTTTTGATTATTTTATTAAATAGTTTATTATAATGGCTCAAGACCGGAAATAATAATGACTCCATGAATAAATAATTTAATGATAGTGTTATAGTTAGATATTATCTTAAATTGGTGATGAATTAAGGAATAGTATATTTAACTTATAATGTATATATAATATAAACTATTGTACTTCACTATTATCTAATAATTAATCTATTTTACAAAAATCCAAAATAAATCACCCTAACAATTTTTCAATGTGTAGAATTAAATAATGAACTCCATTTTGTGGAAGTTTTTTCTACATATGAGAAATTTAATTTTTTATTAAAACCATCATTTATTAGAAAACTGATTTTAAAATTATAACTCATTTTATGATACATAAAAAATTAATTAAAGTCTTATAAAATTACCTTCTAATCATAAGACATAAAAATATTAATTTATGGATCTATTTTGTAAAAATAAATTTTATTTTAAATCATAATAGTAATTATAAAAATATAAGTAAATATTTATGTTTCATAGAAATATTGATACTTAATTTAGCATTTTAGTATATTTATCTACTTATTCCATGATATAAATATATTATATATTCATTCATAAGATGAATAAATTTTATTTATACTTTCATAGGTGAGTATACTATTTTATGGGCTTAATTACTATTCCTAATGGCCACATTACTATTCCAACAGTCATATTAATATTTAATAGTATATCAACGTTTTTTTAAGATCGGTGAATAAGCTATCGAATATTTCAAACTTAAAATATACATATCATAATGTATCAGGGAGTTAAAATTTGTCCCTTCTATTCTCTAACAGATAATGATATCTTAATCCCTTTGATGGAAATGATATAGCCAAAATAAATCCATGACCATAGTGTTCTATAAGAAAGTTCAATTTCCAGAAAGTCAATGAAATAGACATTGAGCACATAGGATGATGGCACTGACCTGAAAACTACTTGATAAGAGATATATTTATAAAGGGATTATATTACACACTAAGAGATATCTTTATCCGCATGAGATATTATATCCTTACAATGTTAACTTCATTTTCTAAAGGTTCCCTAGTGTGTTTCTATATGCTAACCTTAGATTTTGGACTATTTCACCTAATATAAATGAGAAAAGGGAATATAGGGTCACACACTAAGTGTCTCTAGAATCTCAGTTAAATATTAATATTATTTATTATTTAAAAAGTTTAATAAATATTATTCCCATACATGGTTTAATAATTATTCATGTTTTCTTTATTGCGTGTATTCCAGCACTGATTATTCGAGAGAATTTTATGCGAGAAAAATATTTGTTTGATATTTAGTGAATAAATTATTTTATTTATTTATTGTTAACTAATGGGGTGATATTTATTTAATAACTAAATAATCATTATTCATGGATAGATAAATATTGTGGAGAAATTGTGGACCGAGTTTAATGGTTTGGTGAGAAATAATATATATTTAATATTATTTTAATAAATATAATTAAATTTAATTTATGAGTTTAGAATTGGTCAAGATATTATATTATTATTATTATTATAGACATAGAGTTTCACATGGATTTCAAAAATAATAAGGGAGCATATTTAATTATTATTATATAACCCCATTGGTATACAAACCCAATTATATTATTTTCTTAGGAGATCCAATTCTATTGGTTGTGTAATGAGATTTGGAGAAAATACTCTCAAATCCCTCAGAGATCTCCCTCTCTATGAATTCTCTTAATAATGGATTTTGATCCTCCTCCACCACCACTCTGAAGTATAGAGAGATCGAAGATAACCCTTCTTTGAAGCAATTATTGGGGTGATCAAAGGAGAATGACATAAAAATTAAGATCTATCGTGCTAGCACCCAGAGATTCCTATGTCGACATTCAATGATTCATAGAACATGTGTGGATAACCACTGGAGGGAATCTACTCTTGATTCCCACAACGCAACGGTTAAAAAATGTAGAGATGTTGAATGATCCATCAATCAAGAGATTATTACTCACATGGTAATTATTAAATACTTTAATTAATTATAAGTAATATATGATGATCACTAGATTTGGTTTTGGTGTTATTATATAATCTATATTCATTGATTTTATTCCATTGATCATGAAATTTATTATCATGTAAATCATGCATTGATCATTGATTGCAAAAAAAAGATGATTTGGGAATGCCCTATCTACTGCTTCTGCTATGCCTGGAAACTTCAATTTCAATCATTGGGATCAAATAATTATTTGTAATTATTTCAATATCGTGGATTTATTTATTCATTTCTTGATATTTTTCAATTCCATTTAAATCATTCTTCAATCAGAATCTTGGTATCTAACTTTGTTTCTTATAATCAAATCGATTAATTTTATGAACAAAATTAATTTAAAGATCTCACCCGGAGGTCCTTAGGAGTCTGGTCAGACAACAGAAGACTACACACTATGTAACCCAATGTAACATGTCGTGTATCCATGTTTAATGCACCCCTAATTAATTCAGAATTAATTGGAGCAATGTTCATTTGTTACAAATTGTGAATTTAATTACACACCATGTGTTGACCGGGTTATCTGGGCAAACATTAGTCAAAGTACACATCGTGCGACTTCCATTCATGACATGTTGTCCTTTACTCACAGACGAGTCATGCAACTTCTTACACATGCTACATAACTGGTGACCATGTAACTCAGACACCACATGATATGTAGCCCATGTACAGGCCATGAAATCCAATATTTTCCATTGCCTAATTACAATCCGAGCCCCTAGGCATGTACCATAGATTTACAGTGAGAATAATATGTGACATGCAGCTAGATTATACAAATCATGTACTTTTACCATATTATACAAAATTAAAAATGAATTTATTATATTTCTTATACCTTATTAAAATTTGTTTCATGTGGTCATTATGTTGATTGTACATTTGTTTTGATCAGTTTTATATATATTAAATTTTAAACTAATTTTCTATGTAATGTTTAGAACTGTATAGAGTTTATAAGTCGTAATATAGTTATTACTCTAAGTGTATCAAAATATTACACGCTACATAAATACCATGTGTTTCATGTTGTCATTCAGTTGAAAGTACACACCATGAAATTATGTGGTAATTTGTGTTTATTAGATGTCGCATGAGTAAATAGTATTTTAAAATATTACACTTTGGGTAGTTTAGATGGGTACTCATTGTGTTTCCTTCAAGGTACATTTTGGTAGACAATTAATTTTCAATTATTTAATTTAATTTATTTAAAATAATGATGAATTATATTCTCATGAAAATTGAGATGAGAATTAAGATAAAATAATTTTTTAATTAAAGAAGATGATTAATTAATTTGAGCATGATTTATCTTTAATAAGAATGATTAGTATTGAAGGTTTATTTTATTAAATGTGTAATTTGTTGCACGTATATAGATGATCATGAGCATAGACCAGACCTTTTTATGTGATTTATTTCTTTTAATTTATTATTAAATTTAATTATTATTTTTCATCACATCCCTCTTATCATTATGTAAGGGCATGTGTGCCTAGATTTTCTGTTGTGTAAACCCCTTAAATAGCCCATTGGTTCCCCTAACCTGTGTGTGAGTAAATCCATATGTAATGGATGGATCTCCCAAGCTAGTAGATGTGGTTCAATTTTATAATAGAGGAAAAACAAATCCAAGAGAGATACATAGGTGGACAACTTGAAAGCAAAAATATAAACTATAAATGGTTCAAGGTGCTTTCCCCTAGGACAATAGTTATTTCATCATCCACTTGATAAATTGGCCATTTGAAAAATTTCACGATCATGCCACTTTATTATTTAATTTCTATCAATTTACATGGTTATTAAATAATCAATGTTTTCTCATGATCACATGAATTAATGAATTAATAAAAATGAATGATATAACTAAAAAAACTGACTTATTCATAGACATTATCTATGAAATGTTCAATCACTTATGAAAATACAATTAATACTAACAAGAATACAATAAATATAATAATTTGAGATTTATGAATAAATATAAAATCCCTCAATTTTATATATTCTTTTAGTGTATTCATCCACTACTTAAGTTAAAATTAAACTGTAGTTCAGAGTTCTTAACCAACTAACATTGGGGTGATTGTAATTATAGGGGAATTATAACTTGAAGTATTAGGTTGAATTAACCTAGTTCAAAACAAGGTTTAACTTCCAAAGTAGGACATGGTTTAAATAAGAGGAAAAGATTGAGGAAAATCAATTAAAGGATTTCAAGATTGAGGATTCCACTCAATAGATCAATGAACAGTGAGTTAATGCTATTGGAATCTAGAATTTCTACCAAAAACCATTCAAATAACTTGAATAGATAAAGTTGGGGTGATCATAAGGGGAATATGGATCATTCCAACTAGAATTTCTATGTGATGAGATATTTTTAATCCAATAGTGAGGGATATTCGGTTTTGATAAAAAAGTGGGAGATTAATAAATATAATATTCATTTATTTGTCTAATTTTATCAGATAAAGTACTAAAACTTTAATGTTCTTACTTTTTTAAATGTTAATAACCATGATTTCCAAAATATTTTTCGGGACCATACATAAAAAGGACAACATTCTCATTTGCAAAAATTTAAATTAGTGGAAAAGGTTCTTACTCGTTATCCAATGCAATGTAATGAAATAGTATGTGCTGGTAGAATATATTCCTAGATCACCTGGTAAAGAGGTTAGTAAGGAAGAGTTATCTCTTTATGAGAAACATTTGAATGATTCCACATATGTTTAGCATTTCAAGATAACATCCATGATCAATGGGCTTCTGAAGAAACATGAGTTCATGGATGCATATAGCATGATGTCTCCCCTCTAGGGCCTCTATTATGAAAAGACAAGACAAGAGATATATGAGATATCAAACTCTCTTTTTACAACTAATCCTAGAGATTTAGTGGAAACTGGGCCTCATGTATTGAAGATTATTGGATTCATTTAACACTTAGATGTATTAGGGAATAAAATTATCGATGAGTTTCATATAGATCTCATAATTTCCACACTACCCATGTCCATCTCAAATTTTATTATTAATTATAAAATAATAAATAATAAGAAGTTTATTTAAAAAATTCTTACTTAAATTCACCAAATGGACATAAACTTGGGGTGTGAAAAACCCACAACCCATATGGTAAATTAGAAAAGGAGGAACACAGGTAAGGGGCCCAAGACTCGTAATAATTTTTAAGCTCTCAAGAAGCATCCTTTAAATAAGAGGATGATCTATAGTAATGGAAAGGAAAAGGAAGTAGTTTTTTCATGTGGCAAGCAAGGATGTTGAAAGAGGAACTACATCTAGAAGTAAGGGGAAGTTAATGGTGTGTTCATTATTGATTTTAATCATTCAATATATAAACATTGATTATTTGATATATCTTTTGGTGCTTAAATATGTATAAAAATATAGGAACCATGTAGATTTTAAAATATTTTCAGAGGATAAGTGGATTTTTTGGCATCCAATGGCATATGAATGGATGTTCTAGCCATTGAAGAGTATGACATTTATTTACTAACAGGAATGATATTGGTTTGAAGAGATTTTTATTATGTACCAAATATTATCACGAACATAATTTTTGTATCATCCTTAGATATATAGGGTTTTATTTTCATATCTGGAAATATATTTTTTCATTTATTAAGACAACATATGTTATTGTATGGAAAATTTAAATAATGGTCTATATGGATTAAATTATGAAAACCAAGTATTAATAATAGATAATGAAACATGTTCACATCAATAATGTAACACCTAGCTATGGAATCAATATCTTGGGAATTTAATAATGAAATTTTTTATAAATCTTTTTAAAGATGGTTATTTAGAATCTTTTGAGCTAAAACCACTTGAAATATGGCATGCTTGTTTACAAGGAAAAATGACCAACCCACCATTTTGTGGAAAGGGAGAAAGGGACGCAAATATTGTTGGATTGGTACACATAAATGTGTGTGGATCATTTCTAGTAGAAGCTAGAGGTGGGTATTCTTAATTCATATCTTTTTTGAATGATTTTAGTAGATATGGTTTTGTCAAATTTTTGAGGTATACGTCCGAGTCCTTTGAGAAATTAAAAGAAGACAAGAATTAATTAGAGAATT
The DNA here is from genome assembly GCA_963277665.1 of Viscum album. NCBI lineage: Eukaryota > Viridiplantae > Streptophyta > Magnoliopsida > Santalales > Viscaceae > Viscum > Viscum album. Next base: position 2,015,065,858 of record OY728143.1, read on the forward strand.
ATCATGGAATGATGATAATTAATCTTCAATTAGATTGAGGTTTATAATATCATAATCAATATTTTGTCAAATTTCTATGGGTTTTTGGGATTCTATCTCAACTCACTCTACTGTACACACCACAATGGAATGGTGTTAGCGAAACAGGGAACAGTACATTTCTAGAGATATAAAGGTTAATTATGATTCATACATATATTTCATTATCCTTTTGGGGATATTCATTACAAACTACAGTATATACAATAATTCAAGTACCAACTAAAGTGGAAAATGGAATTCCCTTTGAGTTATAGAGTGGAAAGAAACTTGTTTTTTCATATACATGTCTATGGGGTTGTGAGCCATTTTTAAGGCCCTATTCGAAAACAAACAAACACTCTAGGGCACAAAGTGTATCTTTATATGGAATCATATAAAAAATGGATACTACCTATATAAAAACTTAAAAATGAAAGTATAAATTACTAAAAAAGTTTTATTTCATGAGAGGGGGAACATATTCAAAAAATATAGTGGGAAAAGATTAAATTCTATGATGCTGATGGTAAATATACACAAGATTTGGTATTAGAAAATATTGAACAGGTCCTCAAGGAAAAATTATTTCATAAAACACATGTATAATATAGGATCACTTGAGAGGTAAGAGAACTAGAGAGATATGGTTTTTTTGTCCAGAAAGATGGTAACTCATTATTTGTTGAAAATGATTAACCTATATCCTAAAAAGAGGGTGTATAGAGATCAATAAGATGTAATATGGAAAGTATCCAGGAATTCTGAAATTGATTCCATGTATTATAAAAAATTTTGGGTTCTGTTCGATGCTCCGATTGATGTAAATCCTATAGGGATGAAATGGGTATTCAAGAGAAAACTGGATATGGAAGGTAAAGTAAATACCTATAAAGCAAGTAAAGAATATAAATGGTTTAAAAAATGTAAAATAATTGACTATGGTGAAACGTTTTTGCCAATTTACATGTTTAAATATATAATAATTCTACATGCTATAATAGCCTACCATGACAATTAAATTTGAATGATGGATTTCAAAATATATTTCTTTAATGGAAACCTTCATATATATGTCTACCCTACACAACCATAAGGGTTTGTGACTCCAGGTGATGCTTAATAATATTTACAAGTTACATAGATACATTTATGTATTGAAAAATATATAGGTCATGGAATATTTGAATTTATAAGCTATAGAAGAATTTGGTTTCATTAAGAATGAATGTGATTAATGTGTTTATAAGAGGTTTAGTGGTAACGAGGCCATTATCCCAGTAGTATATTTTGATGAAATATTACTTATTGGAAATGACATACCAATCTTATAGACTGTTAAGGACTGGTTAAACAATTGTTTCTCTATGAAGGGTTGAGGTAAAGCAGCCTATATTCTAGGGATCAATATCATTCGCAATTTATCCAAGAGGATTCTTGGACCAAGTGAATGTATATACATTGACCAAATACTAAATAGATTCATTATGGAAAAATCCAATAGAGAATTAGTTCTAGTGTCACATGGTATACACATTTCTAAGAAAATGTTTCCTTAGACATAATAGGAGAAAAAAATGAGTAAGATCAAATAAAATTAAGTGATTTGATCAATCATGTATGTCATGTTATGTGATAGACTTCCTACACATTGATCATGATAAGAAGAAATGAAGCTGATACTGGAGAAGAATATTGGTATATTGATAAGGCTATCTATAAGTATCAGTGAAGAACAAAGAACCTGGTGTATGGAGGAGACAAGTAGATAGTTATCACTGTATATATTGATGATAGTTTTTAATCATATCAAAATAATATGAATTCATTGTTAGGATATGTTTTAAGTCTCAATGGAGGAAATGTGATCTAGAAGAGTTCAAATTATCTAGTTGTTGCTAATTCTAAAGTGGTGTCTGAGTATATAGCATATTTGTATGGGGCCAATGAATATGTTGGGATATAAAACTTTTTCATGTATATTTATGTGGTACGTAGCAGTAAATAACCTATCACATTATATTGCAATAATATTGTAGTGTTAGATCTTGAAAAAGATATGAGGTTACAGTAATTGACAAAGAACATACTCTGGAAGTATCACATATTGAATTATTTTCCTCAAAGGGGTGAAGCTAAAAAAATATTATTTCCCATATAATAAAAAGTGGAAGATACCTTTACTAAAGCCCTATCTCAGAAGAAGCATGATTATCATGTGAGATCTAATTAACTGAAGGTTGTTAGTAGTTGGATCTAGTGAAAGTGGGAGTCTGTTGGAGTTTGTGCCTAAGAACCAAATTATGTGTACATTATGATAATTTTTTTTAATTATTTTGAATATTAATAAACTTTTTATCATATTATGAATGTTATTATGTATAACATAGAATTTGATAATGTCTTAATTGTAGCTGTCGCATTGAAAGGTTATAGAAGTTCCCTTCTATGATAAGAACCCATAAGTGCCACAAAAATATTCATTAATATATGTTCTATATCCAGATAAAATCATTTGAGGGATGCATATGATACATGATATCAAGGGTGGACACTCATTGGACTTTTTAGTGCCTTATCATGGTTTATTCCCTTGGTAATATCCAAAAAATTCTATTATGAGAACGAGACCCACGAGTAGGAAATCCACATTTATATGTGTATTTGGATATTCCTATATTTGGATATGTATATTTATCCTCATACATTAACACAATTATTAATGATTATTATAAGTAATTCACTTTGATGTATTGATGAAAATTAGGATGAGATATGTTCATGGTGAGGTAGGATATAATTGGTGCATCGTGAGTAATTTTTCATTAATGTATAATGAAAGAAAATATTTTATTATTCTGTTCTTTATAGGAAGTTGATATATCATGACCTTTTATGAAAATGATATAACCTAAATAGATCCATGCCTTTGGTGTTCTATATGTAGCTTTGATTTCAAGAAAGCCAGTGATAGAGATATCGAGCGCATAGTTTTATAGTACCAGCATGCAACCTTCTTGATTATAGATTTCATGATAAATAGATTATATTACATATAAAGTGTCTTCATGATGTATTATGTCACTTCAGCATTAAATTCTTTCTATATGGGTGCCTTGGCATGTTTCTAGATTCTAACCTCGGACTTTGGACCACTTCACCTAATGCCACTCACAAAGAGGCCAAGAGGGTCACACACTAAGTGTATCCAAAATCTCAATTAAATAATATTATTATTTATTATTTAACTAGTTGAATAAATATTATGCTTTCATATGGTTATATAATTATTCATGTTTTCTTTATTGCATATATTTTATCACCAGTTATTTGAGAGAATATTACGTGAGAATAATATTTAATAAATATTTTTTTTCTATTTGGTTGATATAATATTTATTTATTTATTGGTGACTAATACAATGGAATTTATTTATTTAAAAAATAGCCATTATTCAAGGCTTGATAAATATTTTGGGGGAATAACAGACCAAGTTTAATGGTTTGGTGAGAAATAATATATACTGAATATTATTGTAATATGTAACATTTAATTTAATTAATGATTTTAGATAATGTCACAAAATAATAATAATAATAATATTATTATAGACATGGTGTTCTCTAGGTATTGCTTAAATAATAAGGGAACTAGTGGAATTTTTATTTAATAACTATATAAGTATATAATCCCAATTACATTATTTTAATAAGATATCCAATTCATTTGGTAGCGAACAACGAGATTGAGAGAGAATCCTCTCAAATACCTAGATAGATCCCTCTCTAGGAATTCCATCAAGAAAAGAGAGTTATCCTCCTCCACCCCACTCTAAATTCTAGAGAGACAAAAGATAACCCTTCCTTGAAGCAATTCTTGGGGTGATCAAAGATGAATGTTTCAAGCAATAGGACCTATCATGTTAAAACCCAAAGATCCCTACGGTGAAATTCAGAGTTTCATGAAACATGTATGGATCACTGATGGGGGGAATCTATTCTTGATTCCTACAGTGTAGCCACTATATGATGTAGATATGTTGGTAGATCCATCAATGAATAAATAATTTTGAGAAAATTAATTCTTAAATACTTAATTTAATTATTAAATAATATTTGATGATCCTATACTTTGGTTACAATTTTTTTCAATCAACTATATTATTTTATTCAATTTTGTTGATCATGATGTTTACCATTATTTAAATATCGTATTAATCATCGATCAAGAAAAAAATATGAGTTGGGAATCCTTTATCCAATGATTCATCCATGAAAAAAATCATCATTGTGGTTAATAATTACATATGTATTATTACAAGTTACGGAATGGAAAAGAACATGTAATCTGTATGTTTTTAAAATTTTTCAAATATATATTCAATTATTGAATTTTACTTCAAGTATTTCACAAAAGTTGAAATTTATTATAGATACATAAAAAGATAAAGATAATTTCATTTCAAATTCATGCAATTATTGTGGAGATTCTTGATTATAAAATTAATTAATTAAGTCAATATATCATATGTTTACTTAAAGAATTTAAATAAATAATTGTAACTTACGTACATGGAAAAAAATTATAACATGATTTTAGTGAGATCCTCACCCATTAAAACATCCATGATGTTGATTTTAAATATATTTAACATATAATATCTTCTAAAGACAGCAACACTCCTCAGAAAATTATAATAATTATCTAATATAGAAAAAACATATGTTAACTTTGATACCTAATAAACATCTCAAGAAGTATATAAAGGTGGTGGTTCTTAAAATTATATATTCCTTTGTAGTGATTACTTTGATTTTAGATACTTTTATATATGATTAGTGTAATAAAATATTATAAGTAATTTTTAATTTAATGATAAATAAAAAATAATAAACAACCCATACCACATATGTTAGTTGATGACACAGATTAGCTGGCCATAGTAAAAAAAATGATCAACACTTTGTCTAAATATGGAATCACCTTCAATATGTATTGAAAATAGAGCAGTTGGATCAATAATATAAATTACTACTACTCTTTTCTAACCCAAAAACATAAACTAATGTTGTACACAATCCCCAAAATGATGTAAAATTATGTATGCTATAATATGTACATGGGGATACCCAACATAAAACTCAAAGTACATAGTTGGGTTTGAATGATGTAGTGAAGGATCATGGTAGATAGTTTGTGCATGATTTTTATATCTCATCGATTATACAGGAATAACTTTTATAAATGATTTAATTATATTATCTATCGAATCATTCAAGTTTCATAGCTAAGCCTTCAAAGAATCTATTTCTCCTATATATTTTACCATGATCTATGATGCCCTAGGCATGTGGTCATCAACCTTTCTATAAACGATACCCATTTTATAACATCTAACACGAACTTAGTATTCCAAATTTCTTAAAGTAGTTATGCGAATATCAATCCAACTCTCAAGGATAAATGTCACTTGTGTTAGTTTATCCTAAAGGTCATCCTAAAATAAAATATTAAAATTTTATATTAGTGAGTTTTCATGGAGGTATATTACATAATATAAAATAAATAAGTTATCAAGTCGTTAAAATTAATTAAACAATTAAATTTTATAAAAAACAAATACATAAAATAATGGTTTCCTTCGACCGACTAGAGACCAAATTTTTTCATATATCCAATCTATAAACTGATACTTAAGGAATGGATTTTGATTCTGTTTACTAGGAAAAGTATATAATGAGTTCAAATTTGACATAAAATATCACAATCTAGTTACCATTAAGGATAGAAAATTTTTCTTAATTTATTTCATCTCATTAACGATAGTTGTCATCTATAATTTAATTGATTAAATATTAGTCAAATGAATTTTATAATAATTTATCCATTGAAAAACTAAATAAATAAGTTTATAAATTTTATTGTTATGGAATGCCATAATATATCTTTCGCTGACTTGATGGTTCTCCTCCAATTGGGGAATAAATTACTTTTCTTAAAACAACTATTCCTAGCTAGGAATTTCTTAAACTGCATGGCATGTGGGCTGGTTGGGTGGTCATTATCATCATTTTTAATTATCAAACTCTACTCTCCATGTTCTAGTGAATGTTTTGGTAAATGTGTAGTCTCACACCTAACATCATTACATATAATCCTTCCTAGAGAATAAGAAGATATATCCATTAATTTATGAAATATAAGTTTAATTCCATTAAATAATTTCACTTATACAAATATACTTATAAGGAAAATCATACTTACCTAGATTCCCCTACCTCCATGTTTATCATTTAGAATGATGTATGAAACTTAAACAAAATTATGTATACCATTATTTGATTAAAATTAAATTATTTTAAAAAATAAAATATTGATTGTTCATAATTGAAAACAAAACATTTAATATTATAAATTTAAAAAAAAGTGTAATTAAAACTAGTGCATATAAAAAGTAACGAAAATGACAAAATGTTTATTATCTAAAATTGTGTAATTTTGTGTACCTGTATTTAATTAGAAATAAATAAATTTTGTAAGTAAAAATATTTATGTTCATAATAGGAATAAATTTATAATAATTTTATTGTATAAAATATTGTACCTCAAAATGAAAAATATAAAGAAAATAGTCACAAAAAAATGTTGAAGGTAAAAAATTTCAACCAAAAAAATGATATTTAAATCTAATGAATATAAAAAATATTAAAAAAATGTTGGAAATTCCAAAGATATATATATTTAAATAACAAAGTTAAATAATTGGTTGTCCATGTAGATCTACACGACACGTACAAGAAGTACACAATGTTTCTTGGGAGCCTTAGGTATGCTCATGTCCTCCCGACCCATGCCCATGTACTGTACATGTGCCTGTGTACTTGGACATGCCCATGTACTTGGTCATACCTATAGACACGTACCTTGGGGGTATGTTTCAAGATTCCATCATTGGATCACATGTGATGTAGTTTCCCCACACGATGTGTGGCATTTAATTTTCCATGAAACCCTAGCCAATACAATAAGGGACTACACCATGTGTGTTCATATAATGTACATGTTTTGTATGTTAGGGTTTTCTAATAACACACATAGCTCTCACATGTATTCACCTATGTTACTGCCACATATGTTACAAGTGTGAAATTTATTGTGGTACTTAGATACGTTGTTTATTGAGCCTGATTTGTCACCGGTGATAGAATTTCATCCACCTAAATCCAATAGTGAATCATCCCTTGTCACACCACCCCACCACATTTCCAAAACATGGATTCAATCCTCAAAACCGGTCAGTTATCCATACCCCAATATACCATTACACTACACCACATATCATATGTTCTCTAGATCTTACATCAAACCTACATAAATGATTCGTTGTGCCAATGATTAATTTCTCAACGATCAGTGTGTAAGTATTTTTCATGTTACTGGCCAAATGAAACATCGACAATGATCGCATGAAGTACATGGTGACAAAACCACAAAAACACAACTTGAGGAACAAATATTTTAATTTTATAGGTTATATTTCATTTATTAATGAATAAATCAATGGTCTAAAGGTATAAATCATAAATCAATAAATAAATAAATAATCATGATTATACAAAGAATGGAAATCCTTGAAAAATAAAAGAAAGTAAACAATCCATACATGGAAATTTATTTCAAGTGTTAAAATCAATGAAATAATGTGACCTTCCTCAATAAAGGATCAAACATTGGTGAAAAATTCATCCACTAGTGAAGATGATTATGATCTTGCTGCATTCAACATCCATCTCGCGTTCCTCATCAATCATTCGTCATCGATCCAAGTTACCAAGTCACCAACACCAATGCTCTCCTCCTCTCTAATCTCCCAGTGTAGTATGGTTAACCCTTAAGATTTTCCATAATGAATTTTATAAATATGTTGATTATGGTTTTTTCTATTTTAGTTAATTAATTAATTAATTAATTAATTCACTTAAAGTTCATTCTAGTGGTTGTCTTCAACTGAACGTTGAATAGTGAACAACTTTATATCACAATTTTGGTAAATCCCAAATTCCAAAAACAATCATGGTCCTAGATTTACCACATGTAGTCCTAATAAATGGAAAACTAATTTATTTTGAAAATATATGGGTGAATACTTTAATATATATTAATATTTTTAATATATTAATTTCAGGGACTTCTGACACTGAAAAAACAATGAAAACTCTGAGGAAAATATAAATATATATATATTTGTAAATATTCATATGAATAAACCTATTAAACCAGTGTCAATACATTATTCTATCCTTTAAGTGATTACACCCCAAAAAGTACAGGCTACAAAAAAAGGTGGGGCACTGAGTCTACATTTGACACTCACACTCCCTAGAGTTCTCATACACACCCCCTGCTACCAGATCAATCAAATTAAAGGAATGGTCCATTTCTATAGGATCATCTCCTACCAATCCTTAAATACCACTAGGTACTCTGAGAAGGTAACTCTATAGTCAATGTTCATCTTCCCACATTTGATATGGTTTTATGGATAGTTCATGTATCTACTCATATATGAAAAATGGATTACATAATACACATAGCCCCACTATGTGGGAATGACCAAGCATTTTGAAACCTCACTAACCCCACAATAAAACTCACATGACATGAATAACCTTAGATAAAAGCATAATCACTGACTAAAACTCCACAATCCACATCGGGGGGAGACTATCATGAAGAAATGTTCTCCCTAATTGAACTCAAAAGGTCTACAACTTGGTATATATCAGATTCTTGTTGACATTGTTTTGTCCTCAAATGATGATGGGTCATATAAACCCTTATCCAACATGTTGATTGCATATTCTATTTAAGGTAGATCCCTCTTTGTGGTCAGTGTAACTATGTGTAAGTGATTGGAATATTATATTGAAATAATTGATGAATTAATTATAAGGGGTTATTGGTTCATGAAGATCTAATGGAAAATGGAATAGAATATGATACACTAATTAATAAAATATCTAGATTGGTTAAATGATTTAATGTGAGTCAATAAGAAAACTGGAGAAATGTTTTAGAAAAAAAAAACTTGACAATAAATGGTAAATGAGAATATACATCTAGAGTTGATGAAAGTTGGGATGTAATGTTATACGTTAGTTATTAATAAATTATTTGATATGATAGTTTCTCTTGGAATGGTTGTGCACCAACCAGGCCCATTTTCACCCCAATTTCCTCGCATACATGTGTTGTCCCCTCTTATGGGCCCACTCACATGCCCAAATGGGTTATCAAACTAATGACTTTCCCTATAAGTTAGCACATGTTTTTTCTAGTGTGAATTGTCCTCACTCACTCACACCTAGGGAAACTTCACAGGATCTCACCCATCATAATCACTGCTCTAGGAAAATACTCTATAACTGTGTAGTTATAATCAAGTAGGGTCCCGAAAAGAAATTTGTTCCTAGTCGAAATGGGTAGTGACATTTATCCCTTTTAGCCCTTTAACTTTACAGGGTTTTACATTCACCCCCCATTACAGCATAAACTCATGTGGAACCTACATCACAACCTAGTCAGTGTCATAATAATTCCAACTAGGTTCCTTCTGTAATACAAATGGAATAACTAGGCTCTACAGGTATCCCAATTTCCCTACATACACTTGGTGTCACCTCACCGGGGACCACACACACACTCTAACAAGTCATCAGAGTAATGATTATCCCCATAGGATAATAAATGTTTTTTCCTGTGTACTTTTTCCTTTCATTCACACTACCCAAGAAGCTACCTATGAGGTCACCCATCTCGATCACTACTCTTATACAAATCTATTTAACTGTGGAGCTATAATCTAGTAGGCCACAAAAAATAAAGGGGCACCCTATTGAAATGGGTAGTAACATTTATCCCTTTTAACACTTTAACTTCATAGGGTGTTACAGGTTGTAATCTATAATATTTATTTTGTTTTTCAATTTCATAAGCTCTGAAACATGAGTCAGTTAATTCAAACAATGTCTATATTTGGCCTCAAATCTCGAGTGTATTCCAAAATATAGGATGTTTAGGATATAAATAGATTTCACCAACCTTCCCCACTCAATCCTCTATATGTATCAAGTATGTGTAATATATTTAGTATAATTATTTTCATTTATAGGTTAAGTACTCATTCGATTTGTAGTGTTTCATAGTTATGACATAAATATATTTTAAGGTTGTGTTGACTTATGGTCTTAGTGTACACTTGTATCTAAGATATAATGACTAACAATTATTTCATTTGTATTTATCCATGACGTGTAATGACATAAAATTTAGTGTGTGCTTATACAAGCTGTAATGACTCTTGATCTTGTGATGTGATTATAACAGAATGATGGTGTTGTGGTTATGATTCTGTGTATCAGACTAGAGTGTGTTGGCCTGAATGTGTGATATGACTTATGGAGGGTATGGGAGCACCAACCCGTGTGAATTTTGGGTTTATAGTGACTAATAAATTGGTATAGTGATATATGTTGTATATATCATCTATATATTCCTTAATATAATGTTAAATATCTCTGTGTGATACTTGGTAAGAGATCCTTGGGGAGGATGATGATATAGTTGACCTTATGTAGGTCATAATTTAACTTCATTAGTTATTCACTAGTTCTTATGTACGTTTCATTCACATTTTAATGAGAGTATTTGGGGAGTATGCTACTGAGTATACTTGTATGCTTACCCATATATATATATATATATCTTTGTGTGTGTGTGTGTGTTTTCTGGCCTATAGGTGAGATTCGGTGATTGAGCTAGACCATAATACCTCGTAGGGATTGTTTGATGGTGGCCAGAGATCATTCTCACATCCATAGGTGTTGTAGCAGTATATTTACTTTTTGGATCTTTCATTTTATGGCATATTATGTATAAGGATTGTATTGATTATTATTATGAGGATGAATGGTGGATTGTTTTAATTTTTATAGAATTTTAAGGGTAATTATTCCCATATATGTGTGTTCTAAACCCTTGATGTAAGCCTCCAACTTGTGGAATATTGAAGGTGGGTTTCAGGGGTTTAAACCACTCAAAATAACCACCCTTAAATTTTTACACATACCAAATAAATAACAATAAGCACCACTGCTCAAAGTAGGTGCCCATATTAACAATGATTTCCCATAACAACCTTAAATTATTTCGAGAGTTATAACTACAGTTTACTGAAAAATAACACCCTCTAATTACTATATAGTTTATAGTAAATATTTATATTTTATAAATGAAATAAATTATAACTTTTTATTAATTTAATATAGAATGTGTTACCACATGTTTTTAAATTATGTTAATAAATACGTTCATTTATATAATTAATTTTTATAGACACATTTTTTAACAAAATGGGTCAAAAATGTTAACATATTTCATGACCCATATCCATGATTAATTATAATAGTAACCCACTTATATATTTATATATATTTAAAACCATTTTATTTTTAAAAATTCCTTCACATGAATAACGCAATAGATTGAGATGGAAAATATAAATAACAAAAAATAGTTATGGGTCTAAAGAGGGAGAGATAGAGACTATTATCTCAAATAAAGGGTAACCGTTATCAGCACTAAAATGAACTCATAAAATTTATACTTCATAAAAATATTTATATATCATTAGAATCATATATTAATATATGAATATATAAATATTTTTATAGTGATATAAATATAATATATTTCATTAAATATGATTTCTATAAGACTTAATATCCATTTTCACTAAATATATAAGATATTTTATGAAACTTTCCTTATAATGTCACGAACCAACCCAGGTCGACCCCAAACCAGTCACCCGAGTCAATCCAAGACAGGGTCCAAACAGAGTTTCCAATACTCATGGGATGGAAACGAGCTTCAGGCATCATCATAGAAACCAATGGAACAATTTAATACAAAATAAATAAATAAAATAAAATAGTATAAAGAAAAATAAGCAGCCCAAATATATAAATAATCCAAAATTAACATCATTCTTCAAGAGAAACTGAAAATACCACAAAATCTATACCATAAAATCCAAACTAGATCTGACAACCACCACATCTCCACAGGACCTCGAGGGTCACTATTCAATTCTAAGACCAAACATCCCAAAAAATAGTCAATACTAAGCTAACACCTGCATCACAAGCATAAAAACGAAAGAACTATAGACGTGATAATTAAAACGTAGTAGTCATGCCTGAACAAATCCATTCCAAATGCAGTTACTTTAAATTAAAAGAAACATCAACTTCAGGTTTGAAATAAAATATATAAAAGTGATATTTTCCTCACATTTTCCAATTTATAACAAAACATGGTCCATTTCCATTTATTATACCAAATCTAGGTCTTTTTCAAGAAAAAAACAATAACATTTTCATGGAGAAAGTGATGTTTTATTTTCAAAAACATGCACAAGAGAGTATAAAACATTTTCACATTAAATAATTTTTTTCCAAAATCATTTGAAATCTGATCCATCACATTCCAAAGAAACACACCACACGTGATCAGAACACAATAGTCACATATTAAAGGAAATGGAAAATAATCACCTAAGAGTAAGAAGCCAACAATGCATCAAAATCACTTACTACAGACAACTAAGTACCAATAGAAATAGAGGAAACCTAGGAGATCATGAATAATCCAGAACATAATATACATGTTGAATCATCCATAAAAGCAGACCTCACTCAATGACATCAATGAATCCAACACACTCAACCATACACTACCTAATAAAAATTGAGGGGATATATCCCATAGCAATAAAACACATTATATCCTTTTGTTATGGGCCACTAGCTAGTGCGTAACCTAACCAGTGCAACAATAATTCTCAGAAAAATCTCTCACGAGGCTGGAAACCCATGTCAAGATATATAAAGGGGTTGAGACAACAAATGCCAACTGAGCTTTAAATCACAGACAAAAATATAACATATATAATTAATTCATCCAACATGCATCACCCCGAGTCCCTCCATGGGTCAATCTCTTTCTATAAATAAATAGATCTTGAAGGAGTCCACACTGAGGAAATCTCATTATGCATAAATTAAATGAGTTACAAGGATTCCACAATAAGGAAGTACCACCCATTCAAATAATGGATCATGAGGATTCCACTGTGAGTAAATCCCACCCATTAAATATAAATAATTTAAAAATGTTATCCATGGATGAGTTTCATGATCAACATTTTCACCATTTACCTGAAAATGACAAATGGATTTCACACACACTTACTATAACCATCATTTCTTATAAATAAAAATCCAAATTTCAAAAAAGAGTGAAAACACTATTTTCTATTTCAAAATCAATTTACAACTCTCATTCGTGTTCTCAAACCACATGTGAAAACCAAACTATTTTTCATCAAAGTGCGAATCGGGCCACACATCATTATCACATGCTAAAAAAATTTCAAAAGCCAAATAAAACTTCCATACAATTCAAAACCACTTGTAAAACTCTTTCAAGAAACCAAAACCAGCATTTTATATGCCACTACATATTTAAAAATCCATACTATTCTTTACAAACCAAAAACTACTCAGAATATCCAACTGGTAATTTCCTTGAAAACTTGGATTAAAATATTTAACAAAACAATATCATTTATCACAAAGGAATAAATCACCATTTAGCGTAATAATAAAAAATTAAAAAGATCACACGTCATTATTTATAATATAAGAATGGTTTTTTGAAGGAATAAACCAATGATTCTTAAATTGAAAGGGAAATTACGAAGGGAAACCTACCTCAATCTCATAGTGCTTCAACAACACACACCTGAAACCACCTCATGATGGATCCATGATCCAAGATAGACAGATAGAAAAATTAAATAAAAAAACCCCCAACATAAAACAAGGTAAAAAAGAGATCTTAAGAGTAAATGAAAGGAAGTGGAAGAGGGAAAAGATAGGATATGATTACCTTTATAAATCTAGCCCAAAACCTTGAAGAAACCATAGATCCACACCTCAGAAGAGGAGGGGAGCCTTATATAAAAAGGTAGGTGGGCCCTTAGGGCTGAAAAATATAGGGTATAAGGGAATGGGTTGATTTTGGGTCAAAATCTTAAGAGGGTAGAATATGAATTTTCAAAAAAAATTAAGATCTGGGAAACTCACACAATTTGGCCGGACCGTTTGACAAACTGTGTGTCAACTGAGTGAAATGCTTCGACCAAGATATAGAGTCTTCTTGCATGCTCTACACATGGTTTGACTGACCATAATTGGGTCGTGTTTCTTTAACATAAAGCATTATAAGTCCCGCATGGTTACCTAGGATGAGCCACATAGTTTACTCTAACTGTCCACAGGCTACTGTTGAATTTAAAAACTCAAATTTTCTCAAATCAATCACAGGAAAATTATAAAATAACCACAAGGTAAAAACTAAAAAATGAAACCCTCAATATTTAAACTTGGTCACACCCATTTCTTAAGAGAAAAACCAAGATCCAAAAATGAACAAGAACCAAGGATGAAAATAAAAATATGGGTGTGAAAATTATCTCTTCCATAACACATTCTTCCCCCAGAAAGATATAAAATTCTACAGTTGATCAATAAAAGATAAAGGATTACTACAACCACATGATTTAACCTCTAGAATCAAGGACACCTCAAAAACCACCAAACAGAACTCATACTTCTTACCTAAAATGAGCCAATGATCACAAAATATTTCTTGGAAAACACTTCAACAACCTTTCTTCAATAAACTACTTTATGTACTCTAACCCCAATGCTTACTCAAGGTATAAACTTGAGATTAGATAGCTCCAAATGAGACTACCCACTTCTAATCCAACACTAGAAACTAAACAAGATTATCAATATAGGGAGGCCCATAAGGACTCCCAACCTTTTTAAATGAACTAGAACTGATCAAAAAAAGAAGAAACCAAAATGAGGCCTATAGTGGGGCTCCCCACCATTTAGGAACCAAGAATCATAGAATAACATGGGAAACCCAACATAGGCCATCCTAGAGCTTTCCACAAAGGAAAAAAAATCCCCACTACAAGGGGAAAGAACTTGACAGAAGAAACATCGGCCCAAGAGACAGTCTAAGAACAAAAATAATCCACAGAATATGATCACACAAGGAGAAACAAATATAGAATCTTAAATTGTATCCATTTATCACATTGAAGACAAAACTAGACCAAGGTCCCCACACCCTAGGGATTTTTGACTACGTACGATCTTCAATCTGGGGCCTATGGCTAGAGCCCGGATGCTTGAAGCATCTTCTGGCTCCCAGTAAGAAGCTGATGATCCTCAATTAGAACTCTTACTTTTGGTGATGTGAGTGGTCACAAAACATACCTAGAAAAATAAAAAGGACATGAGGAAAAATGGGACTCAATTAACTTATAATGGATAGATTTAGTGTTTCTTAAAAAGACAAATGATTCCATTAGAACAAAAGATCTTAGAAGATCCACAACATCCCCTTACATTACATACAATGGAGAATGGCACTAGGCAAAACCACATCAATATCAAAAAACACTATAACAAAAGGGACTTTAATAGGAGACTAAAAAGTACTCTAATCCTATGAACTGGTTCCACATCACTTCATGTAAACACCCTGATAGAAAAATTGTAAGTGACCTAGGTTCCCACAAGCATGAAAGGTCTTTGGTGAGATCAAACACAATGATTTATTATGATATGTCTTGCCAAAATTATGACACACCATAATTCCATTCCCATAAGAAGTTTATTAAAGACCGAGAGCAATTTTAATCTCATGAATGACACCAATAAATTTGTGCCATAACCCCAATTCCTTAAAAAAAATCCCATCACAAATTCATTGGAATGAAGGAGGATGACTACCTCAAGCACTACTAAAAACACAAATTTAACACGGACAGATTGCCTCTCCACATAGGCAAAAGAGGACATATTGAACTCTAACACCTTCAACTACAGATCGTGAAAAATCCCAAACTCAAAATGTGAAGCATTTACGAAATTATATGCAACATACTCCATAAGTTAAGGATCTAGGTCCAAAAAATGATGAAAGAATTCCTATAATGACCCATAAATCTGTTGTAAACAACGCATCTCTATTCCCTTCATTACCTTCAACATATTAGAGATTTACTAATGAATGAACGAATCCTTGAAGAACTCCGAAGTAAGATGTTCCCAAGGATTATTCTGAGAGACTGACTTCCCCCACTTCCAGGTAGGTCCTCCAAGAATAAATATGGAAACATTAACTTTTAGAAACTCAGGTTACTAAAAGTGACTGAATATTGTTTCTATTTTTTACATCATCTCTTCTGTTTTGAGAGGATCCACCTGGAAATAAAATATAGGTGGATTTAACTTTCAAAACTCAAGAGAAAAATCCTTAGGTTAATTAATTGGAGTGTTTTCCAATGGTGAACCACATGTGGTCACACATAGAATATCCCAAAAATATTTGTGGGGGGACACTAGGCAACAAGAATGCTGAGAATTTAATAAAAACATGCTCATTAACTATAACTTACATAAAAAACCACCAACACAAATTGAAACAGAACCAAAGATTCCAAAAAGATTTTCTAAAAGCCCGTTAAACATCACTTCAAAATTGAATCATCAAAAAGGTTTCAAACATAAAATACCACACAAAAAACCATTCCATAACATAGAAAAGAAAGTCAAACAGCTACTGGATATCAAAAACATCAAAACCTTCCTCTTAAAAACACTTTTTAAAGAAAAAAACATGGTGGATTTTCACACTCACCCATGTTATTCTATAGAGCCACAAACATGCACATTCTCATGTCACCCTCAGAACTCATTGAATCCTGTCAACTTGGGAACTCATCTTCCCACTTATCCACACATATATCATGCATGTGAGCACCCATAAAAACAGCAAGGGTGAAAAAAAAACATTTTCACTTTCCAAAAAAAACATACCACCCATGTTTTTCTTGATTTCAATCTCCTTTTTCATTGAAAACTTAATTCATCTCATTCAAAACATTTTTAGCTTCTAAAAAAATTACATTTCATCAAAATCATTTGATAAAAACCCCATTTCTTCTCAATTAAAATATTTTCCAAAAGAGAATTCTATTTAAAAAGAAAAATCTCGATAAATCCCATGATTTGGTCATAGAAATCCAATCTCATTAAACAATTCTCACTTTACCCAAAGGGTCATTTTAGAAAAAAAAATTCCTAAAGCCTTCCTCAAATAAGATTATGTAAAATCATTATCCATCGTTCCAAAACAAAACCATGACCACTTTAAATTCAACTTTTCCCCAATTGAAAATTACAGTTTTCAAAACAATTTTCCAAACCAAGGAAAACACAAAACTACTCACAAGAGGGAACTAGTGTTGATGGCTAACTTGAACCTATTGTTGACAGGCATATAAAAAACATGCCACTTTTATAGAGAGTCTTCTAAGACAATATACTTAGCTTCAAATGGATTTATAGACCCTGCGAGCATACTAATACCTTTATCCTAACTCCAATTTCATATCCCAAACACAAAACAACCAAAAAAAACCAAATAAATCAAGAGAAACCCTAATTCCCATGGTAACTCAAGGTTTGGTCCAAAAAATGTTGGCCATACACTACCTCAAACTTACGCCCCAAGTTACGAAAATCCTACTATGTCCAACTTGGCATCCCAAATAATAAAGGGTGCTCCAAAATCTTGGTACTATAATGAAACAATCTCATATGATTCCATTTTGTTACAATCCAACCAGGTTTGACCCTGAACCGGTTACCCAAACTAATCTTAAACAGGGCTCGAAGGGTGTTCTCCAGTCCTCACAGGAGGGAAACTAGTGTTGGGTGTCAACAGAGTAACCAAGGGAATGATTTCACCCAAAATAAATAAATAAAAGAAATAGCAGAAAGAAAAATAGTGAGGACCAAATATATAAATAATCCAAACTTTTCATCATTCTACAAGAGAAACTGAAAATACAACAAAACATATACCACAAAACCGAAACTGGATCTGACGACCACAACATCTCTATGTGACCTTGAGGGTCACTCTCTAATACCAAGACCAACCATCACCCATAACGATCATTACCAAGATGAGACCCGCATCACAAGAAAAAAGCAAGAGTGAACTGTAGGCATTATTATTAAAACATAGTAGGTGTTCCCAAACAAATCTATTCCCAATGAAATTCATTTAAAATAAAATAAACATCAACTTCAGGTTCGAAATACAGTATATTAAAAGTAATATTTTGTACACATTTTATAATTTAATACAAAACACTATCCATTTCCATTTTTCATCCCAAGTCTATGTTATTGTTAAGAAAGAAAAATAAACATTTTCAAGGGGAAAGGGATGATTTCTTTTCAAAAATAGGCACAAGTGAGTATAAAAAATTACAACATTAAATCATTTTCTTAACAAAAACATTTGAAAGATGATATATCACTTTCTAATGAAACACAACACATGTGATAGAACAAAATAGTCACATAATAAGGGAAATAGAAAATAAACACTCAAGCATAACCAACCAGCAACACAACATAATCAATCACTATAGACAACTAAGTGCCAATAGACATGGAAGAAACTTAGTAGATAATGAATAATCCAGAACTTACTATACTTGTTAACTCATCCCTAAAAGCAAGCCTAACTCGATGACGTCAATAAAACCTACATGCTAGGAGACACCATACTTGGTATAGTCCTAAGGGCACTATACCATAGTAATAAAACACTATATATCCCCATGCTATGGGCCACTAGCCAGTTTGTAACTTAACTAGCATGACAATCATTATAAAAATTTTTCTTTATATGTCAAGTTACCATGCTATGATGTATAAAGGGGGTGAGCCAACTGATGCCAACCATGCATCAAATCACAGTCCCACATATAACATATATAATTAATTCACACAACAGGTGTCACCCCGAGTGACTCCAAGGGTCTATATCTCACCATAACTAAATAGTCCTCGAATAAGTCCAAATAGAGGATCTCCCATTGTGCATAAAGTAAAATATTCATGAGGATTAAACAATAAGGATATCCTACCTATTCACATAATTGATCATGTGGATTCCACAATGAGGACATCCTATGTATTAAAGGTAAATAAGGAAATAATATTATCTGAGGAGGGTTTTCAAGATCAAAATTTTCACCAATTTCATAAAAGTTCCAAACGGGCCTCAAGAACAGTTCACATAACCATAATTTATCATAAATCCAAATCCACCATTCAAAACTGGGTGCAAACACACTGTTTTTCATTTCAGAATCATTTAATAAACCCCATTCTAGTTCTCTCACCACATGTCCATAACAAAACCATTTTTCATCAAAGTGCCTATCGGGCCACACATTATTATCACATGCTAAACCATTTTTAAAAGACAAATAAAACTTCCAAACAACTCAAAACCACTTGGAAAACACATTAAATAAGCCCGAACATACATTCCATATTCCACTACACATTTACAAATCCAAACAATGTTTTAAATACCACAAATTACTCATAAAAACCAACAAGACACTTCATCGAAGACTTGGTGTGAAATATTTAACAAAACAGTCTCATTTATCACAAAAAAATGAATAAATCACCATTTAGCACCCTGTGAAAATATTCCAAATATCACACATCCTTATTTAGAATTTAAGAAAGATGCGAAAAGAAATAAACCATTTACTATTAAAATTAAAAGTCAAGTGCAAAGGGAAACCTACTTCAATCTCAAAGTGGCTCAACAATGCACATGTGAAACCACATCATAAAGGATCCAAGATCCAAGATCAAACAATATAAATATTAAACAAGAAAACCCCCAACATAAACCAAGGGAAATGTAGATCTTAATACGAAATAAAAGAAAATGGAAGAGGGAGAGTAGAGGAGATGATTACCTTGAGAAATAAAGCCCAAAACCACAGATAAACCCTAGATCCACACTGCGGGAGAGGTGGAGAGCCTTGGAGAATAAGGGAGGAGGACACTTTTGGTCGCATGAACTAGGGGGACAAAAATGTGGAAATTTTGGGTTAAAATTATGAGAGGGTAGAATATGAGTTTCAAAACTTTTAAGATATGGGAAACTCACGTGGTTTGAAAATTTGTGCACCAATAGTGTGAAACGATTCTACCAAGAGCCAGAGGCTTCTCGCAATCTCATTGTATAGTTTGAATAACAATGTGCAGGATGTGTTCCCTTAACCAGAATCACACCAAGGCCCACATGGTTATCTAGGCTGAGACGCACAGTTTACTCTAACTATGCACCAACCATGTGCAAGCTACTGCCATGTTTAAAAACGCAACTTTTCTCTAAAAACTCACTATAAAACTAAAGAATAACCATGGGGTAAAAAATAAACAATTGAACCCCTTAATATTTAAACCATGACACGCCTAGTTCCTGAAAGAAAAACCGAGATCAAAAAATGAACAGAAACCACAGATGAAATATTAAAATTCAGGTGTGAGATATAAAATAATTAAAAATTAATATTAATTACTCACATTATAATTATTGTTGATAAATAATAATTTAATAAAAAATTTATGACATAAAATATTAATAAATTAATGAACGATCTAAGAGAATTTTAAAACATGACTTGAACATCAAACATGCATAACATTTGATCTGGGTGTCTATTTGGGATCTACCACATATCAAATCAAATCATACAAAACAATTATGACATATTGATTGGGGAAACCCAAATTAGATTTTTTTAGGTCAATAAGGGTATGAAAGGCCTTCAAAACAGATATTTTTTGTCGAGGTGCCTTAGTTTCTGAATAGTTGCTGGAATTTCTACCTTGTTTGAGGAATCATTCTTGTATTTTTTCAATGGGGAAAGAATTTATTCTCAGTTATTACAATCAATGAATATTATAGTGTTTAATTGTTATCATTTTTCATATTTTATTATTATTTATTATTAAATTTATACGTATTTTCATGTACTTACATACAATAAATCAGTTGTATAAATAAATATTTATACCTATTTATGTAAAAAAAAATTTTAAATACATAAACAATATGGATGTAGACATTTATTACTCATTTTATTTAAAATAAAACATTTCCCATTTTATTTACCTTATAAAAATGCATTAATACACACACACACACACATACCTATACAAGTAATGTTTATATGTAAATATGTGAGGTTCAGTATATAAATATATACATTTTTTTATATTTTAAATTATGTAAATAAATACATATATGTAAATTCTTATTCGTGTATGTGTGAAATATAAATGTGTTCATGTGTGTAATATGTGTGTTCATTTGTTTGTTAATATTATGTCGGCACGTCAAATATAAATTCTTTTTTATAAATATGTCGTTATCATTAAATATAGAATATAAACGTATTTACCATAAATATTTATAACTACATTATAAAAAAATTATTTCTAATTTTATATTTATATGTAAATATGTATCTGTATATATATAAATATATAGATATATAAATATATATTTTAATATGTATAAAATTTATATCTAAATATATAGTATATTTACATATTTGTAAAACGTATTTAAAAATATTTATTTAAATCTATGTGATTATATGAAAAAATATAAAATAAAAATGAATTATATATATAAATAAATAGATATATAATTAAATATTATAAAAATATTCATGGTGCAGTTGAAATATATTAGGACTTGTTCCAAGTGTGAGCAAGGCTGAAGTGCCTGAAAAGAACTGATAAAGGGATTAGAAAGCGCAGATAAAGGGGGATGGACTAGAGAAATCCAGGATGGGCATGTGGGGGCACATAGTGTTGATAATGGGGGGGGGGGTCAGAGTGCTAATAAATGTGATGGGTTGAAAGTTTTTTTAATTTTTTTAATTTTTTATCAGTGTTAAACAAAAGTGATAATAAAGAAAATATTTATCTATGCTAAACAAAAGAGTGGATAATGACCACCTTTACCAGTGCTTAAAAATGCTAATAAAGACACCCTTTAACGGTGCTAAAAACACTCCTTATTGTTAGTTGAGGTTTGTCTTAAGGAATCATCCTGAGGTTTCTAGGGAATTGAGATCATGTTAACTTGAGATTTTCTCCCAATAGTGGGACCAAGAGTAATGAGGATTTTTTATGATGTTTGGATTGATTTGTTGAGGTTTGGATTTGTAAGAGCCCACAGGCTGTCAGAATACCCCTATGGTGTTGGATGTGGCTTAGTGCTAGAGAGAAGAAACATGTATGGGTCAGAAGGACCTTGGTGGTTTTCCTGATAGGTGAGATGAGAGGTTCTTCGAGGGGTGCGGTTACGTCTTATGCGACTAGCACCAAAGTGATAAGCGGGTGAGATTGTAAGATGGGTTTCATGACACGATCGTGTGGCTTGTGCATGTGATATGTGATAAATTTTGGGGTGGATTATGTGGATCCTAAAGCATGGTTCCCCAATGAGTGATATGGAATTATAATGATCTCCACGAGTGAGATGGGATCCTAGTGTGTTTCAAGTATGCACCTACCATGAGCGAGAAGGCATGGCTTGAGACATGATGGACTCAAATTGAGTGAGAATATGATGGTTGAACCCTACCTAGAGTGATAACATCAGACCCAATGTTGAGTGATAAGGTAGTGATCAAGATGATGGACTGTCTTGAGTGAGAAGGCTTGTCCAGTTGAGATGCAAATGATGGTTTATATCTTATGTGAGAAGTTAGCGGTCAGGACATGGACATGAGTCCCTAAATTTAATGATAAGGTAGAGGCCGGAGTTTGATGGATGACCACTCATGATTGATAAGGGGTGGTCCTAGACATGGACGTAAGAAAACATTGACTGTGACAGTGAGTTTTGATCTTGAACACAAGACCCTACCTTACAACTTTCGGTAGTGGTCAAGGCATAACGAGATGTCCTATCACGAGTCTTTGGGTATGGGTAGGGTTTCGAGTATGATGGTAAAAGATGACTAGATTTTGGCATGGTATCAAATCATGTATGATTTGGTGTCATGGTGGCTTGGCTAGCACATGATGATGCAAAGCATATGGTGTTTTGGTGGCTCGATTAGCACAAGACATTCCGAGGAAATTGTGTGAGCATGTTTATTTGAATTATTTATTTTCCTCGTGCATACAAGTATATTTTCTTTTGTATGGTGTATATACCAGTCCATATATATCTATTTTATCATTAATTTACTAAAATTATTGTGGTCTACAAATCCAATTTGTGGTTTTCCCTTCAATATCATTTGATTCAAAAGTCACCAGAGTTTTAAGAAGTATTACATGAAGTCATTATTTTAAATGTTTTAAAATATTTTTACTTCATACAACCAATGTATGGGGTAATGCCCACGGAGTTAACTGTTTATAATTTACTCAAATGATGTGGGTTGAGTTAACATTTTATAAGTTTTACTTCAATTAAGTTGGCATAATTAACTATTTAGAAGTTACAACTATAAAGTGGATGAAATAACTTACTTCCTCTATAATGGTGGTAGTAGAAGTGATTGAAGGTGTGATATTAGGATAATGTCTAAAGCTGCCTATAGGATTATTATATGCATACAAATGCTGTTGTATGAAAATATATCAATTTGATAAGGTATGCAATTGATCTTCTGTGTTAAATAGTGTTTATGACCTTTTTAAATAGAACTGTTTTTTCTTAAGGATAACATGATTTTCAACCGGCCTCATGATAGTAATTTTACCTTTATTATTGATTATGAGAAGTTTTAGTATAAGTTAATGATTATTTGAGAATATTGTTTACTATGTGAAAAAGAACAACTTTTATATAGGTTTTCATGATTTTGTAATGGACTTATTGTTTAAATTCCTTTTTATACCCCAAGGAGAAAGACCGTGTATAACGTATAAAGACTTCCACTACCAAAAAATAAAATTAATTCTTTCTACTGGGAAATCAAACAACCCTAAAAACCAGTCGAACTGTTGTTCCACCCAGAAAACCCTGTTCAGTGCCCCACACGCATCCTATCACTGCTCCCTCCCATTTAATGCACCGCCGTGATGACTGGCAGGCTAGGGCGCCGCCGTTGTCAAATTACTCAAATTCCTCAATAACTGACGGTCACAGCATCCTACCGCCAGCCAGCCAGCAATGTCAGATTGCCTCACCCACTTCTTCCCCTGATTCATCTGAATAAAATGAAGCTATTATAATTTTTTGCTACTTGGATTGCCGGTTTATGCAAGCTCTCTTTTGCATAATTCATTCCGTTAGTTAATGCATTTATGTTCGTGATGTTCTGCTAGATTATGTATGGCTATAATTAAATTTTTTTCTTTTCCCAAAACCACTTTTCTTGTCACTGAGATGTGATTTTTCTCCCTTTGATGTTTTTCTTCCATGCATACTCTCTACCGCAAGTGAGGGATTGAATAAAAAACTCTAAATCATTGTCTAAAGGGAAACATTTTCGATACCTGTCTTGAGAAACCATTTTACCCGGCCCGGCCATAGTTGCCTATGATTTTGAGTGTTCTTATTTGGTTTCTTAGCAGGATGGTGAATCTTCTAGGGCAATATCGGCATGGTGAAAATTCTAGAACGATATCCAAGCATTGGACGTGAAAGAGCTGCAGAATCTAGAGAAACAGCTTGAAAAGGTTCTCTCACAGGCCAGACATAGAAGGGTATTATATTGGCCTTTTGAGCAGCCATGTTTGTAATGACTTTTCTTACAATATATTTATGCTATATAATTCCAGACGAATACAATGTCGGACAACTGTAAACGCTAGAATCTTGTTGCTATTTTAAAAACATCATTATATTCTTCTTATTCTTCTTTAGTTAATGTGAACAGTTAAGAATGTTGTGGGTGCAGGGGCAAGTGCTGAGTGATACCAACCCGGAGCTGAAAACACAGGTTCTTGCATGGTCTGCCTGTTAACAAAACACTCTTATTGTTCATCATCAATGAATTTATCAGCCGAGTAGTGTGATTGTTGATATATATTTTTGCTTGATGAGTTGCAGCATCTACATTCGTTTCCCAATCCTTCAAACCATGGGAGAGATTTGGGAAGAGATGACTATGAGCTCCTGCACCCCATATTTTTTTTTCGTTTAAATGTGTTTTTTGTTTTTTTAAATAAATAGGTTTAACATATTTTTAAAAATGTGCAGCAAAGGCGACATTGCCGCCACCTCATTTCAGTTGAGTCCAACGGTGGGAGCGACGTTGTCGCTCTTCCCCTAAAACAATTTTCTTTACTATTTTAAATATTCTTTTTTAAATATTTAATTTTTTTATTTTTATTTTATTTTTTTTTGTTTATATATAATAAAACCTAATTTTTTAGTCGAATTTATTTTCTATTTAACATCCAGCAGTATTGTCATTACAACAATCTGGATTCTGACAGAATCCTTCACTCATGACTCCCTTTTATAATAGGGCTTGCCCTAGAAATCGTTCTGCATTTTCGATGGGGGATTCAAGTTCTTTATTTCTTATATAGAACATTCTGCATTTTTGATGTGGGATTCAGAAATGTTTCAAATACATGGCTTTGAAAGACTATAAAATGTAAACTATAAGATTAATATAAATGAAACTTAAAATATGGATCAAAAATATAAAAAATAGTCGAAATAAAAAGAATTTTGTAAAAAATGTTGATGAAAAATAATTTATAAGTATTCAAAACCACAAACATGAAATGTAAAAATGTTTCATGTATGTGACTTTGAAAGCCTATAAAATATAAACTATAAGACCAATATAAATGAAAATTAAAACATGGATTAAAAATATAAGAAATGGTTGAAAAAATAAAAAAATCATAAAAATTGTTAATGAAAAAAATTTATAAGCTTTTAAAACCTCCCACTTGAAATATAAAAATGTTTCAAATATGTGACTTTGAAAGACTAAATAATATAAACTATATGAAAAATAATCTATTTTCAACTATTTATTTTATGTTTAATCAATGTTTTAATATTCACTTATATGGATCTTATAGTTTATATTTTTTAGGCTTTAAGAGTCAAATAGGTGGCTTTGGATCCTCCTCAACATCCCTTCTTTTCACTCTCACTTCTGAGTAACCCTAGACTGACATCAGAGAACCTTGGTTTTCATCCACGTTACTGCTTATCAATGACTTCCAGTGGAGATTCTCTCATCACTCGATCAGCCTAAGTGAGATCTCATCCTGGTGTACATTTATGAATGAGATCCAGTTCCCATCTTCCGCATGCAGGCATTGACATGCATTCATCAGATCCAAAACCGGTTGTCACCAAGGAGTATGAACGTGGAAATGTTATGTTTTTAAGCAATAGATTTTGTGGATGTAAAATTTGAGACATTTTTAATAACTAAGTATTGGTTTTGATTGATCTTCAAGTTGACATAAATCTCAGTGGGTGAAAATGGGTCTTTAAGAGAGAAATGATCATGAAAGAGAAAATGGGTCTTTAGTAGCACTACTAGAAAAACAGGTATTTGCGACGGGATCCCGTCGCAAATAGCCATTTGCGACGGGGTCCCGTCGCAAATAGCCCGTTGCTGAAAACGCCGTCGCAACTACACTTATTTGCGACGGGCCCGTCACTAAAGCCTTTTTTTTGCGACGGTCATTCTCCCCGTCGCAAATAGTATTCCGTATTTTTTAAAAAAACTTTTAAAATAGTTTTTGCGACGGTTCCGTCGCAAAAACTATTTTTAAAAAAAAATTAATAATACTAGTATTTGCGACCGGAATAGTATCCCGTCACAAATACTATTTAAAAATAAAAATAAAAACTATTAATAATACTAGTATTTGCGACGGGCATAGTATCCCGTCGCAAATACTATAAAAAAAATAAAAAAAATAAATTATTAATAAATTATTTTAATTAATATAATAATAGAATTATAATTTACAAATGAAAATAATAAATTATTTTAATTACTATAATAATAGTAGAATTATAATTCAAAAATAAAAAATAATAGATTATTAATAAATGATTTAATTAATATAATAATATTACAATTATAATTCATAAATAAAAAAATATTAATAAGTTATTTTAATTAATATAAAAAAATAGAATTATTTTACATTCAAATATTAAAATAATTCAAGTATTACAAAAAATATAATTAAATTATAATATTATAAAATTTTAATATATATATAAAATTTTAATATATATATAAATTTTTAATATATATATATAAAATTTTAATATATATATATAATTTTAATATATATATATAATTTTTATATATAAAAAAAATTTAATATTATAAAATATAAATAATAATATTATTCATATTAATATTGTTATTTAAAAATATAATATTATTAATATTTTATAATGAGACAGAAACTACGAATAGAAAAAAAAATTTGATTTCACAAATTTTATAACCGAAATACAAACTCTAATCTGAAGGAGGGGGGGAGGTGGGGGATCTGCAGATGGTGGTGGAGGAAACTCCATCCCTAAAGCATGAGTGAGTCGGCGCATGTACTCCATCTGCTCCTGATGCTGCTGCTGCCACCGACTCGCCTGCTCCTCGTACTGCTGATGCTGGCGTCGACGCTCCTCCTCATGCTGCTGACGCATCTGCTCCTGCTCCTGTCGGAGACTCTCTATTTGTGCAGTCTGAGATCGCAACTGATCCTCATACTGTGTAGAAGAAGATGCATGAGCTCTTCTCGAGCTGGACGCCGACATCGCAACACTGCCATAATAATCTCCGGGAGTCAGTCGAGAGCCGATACCAACTACTCGGCCCTTCTCGAAGGCATACTGGGTGGCCTGCATCCATGCCGCCTCATCAAACTGACGGGCAGTGGTCTGATCTGATGACTCGGCCTGACTCTCAGGCCGGGCCTGTGCCGCTGCGGCCTTATATGACTCATATAGTTGCAATTTAAAATTAAAATTGTGAATATATTATATGCAGTTAATTTTTAAACTTGAAAACAAATAATACTGACCACGATGTGATGCTGACGATCATCTCTGAGCTCCCCAGTAGCAGGATCACTATACATCCTTCGATATACGTCGTACTCCGTAATATCGGGGTGCTCGACAGCCTATAAGAATAAAAAATAAACTGTTAATATTTATAGTTATATAAAATATTTATAAATAATGTACGTACCAGATGCTGTCTATGAGTACTGAAAGAACGACTCCCAGCTCGATGAGTCACCTCCTGTCTCCCCCGATTCTGCCTCCTCACCGATGATCTCCTCTGAAAGGCACCACTCAACCAGTGCGCACATAATCCATCCCATACATGGGATGAAATATACTCTGGTCGGTGTGCTCTACATGACTCCTCAAAATCTGACACTCCTGCTTTCTTCATCGCAGCTTTTCTTAAATTGTGCAAAAACTGACGAAGGCGATCACGCATGGCCACCTCCCATGCCTCGTGGATGGCGTCACGCATGGTATCCTCGATCGGATACCATAAACCATACAAATAAATCAAAATATCAAGTTAGAAATGAAATAATTTTCAAAATAAAAATTATTTATTTACGTACGTACCAACCAATGGCCGAACATGGCCTGCTGCACATCAATGGGAATCTGCTCCCATGTGGTCCACGGATGAGAGAAATAGTTGCGCAAAATAGCGCTGCCCTGTCCGACTGCTATATGCGGAAAACTGAAAAAATATTAAACATTTATTATGTGAATAGATTAATGAAATCTTAGTCAAATCCACAGGTTATCACACAGGTTATCACACCTCCGTGTGCGTGGATCAAACCCAAGACGTGGACGTTGCTCGGGGACGGGGTCAGGAATCATCAATCGTGTAAGACCGTGCCACCTCCGCGTACTCCCTGGAGCGCCTGCAGGCTGAGGGTCATCTGTCAGCAACTCATCCGCATCAAAAGTCAGGTCAGCATCCGCCAACGCACGAAATGTGGCGTCGTCCATCTGAAACAGAAAATGTTAATGTTAGCAAATAATTGATAATTACTATTATATATACATATATACATATTATGATTGTATATAAATACCATGAAATGCTATCACTGTTCATCTTCATCATCATCTTCATATATGTCAATGTCATCTTCATATTCCTCCTCAACATCATCGATATCCATTCAAGTTACAGTTGCTTCATCTCTTACCGTTTCAAATTCATATGTGACATCATTAACATCATCGTCATCACCGACTCTTAAATGTGGGGTGTCGTCATCGATACTCATGTCTCTTTGTAAAAAAGATTGATTTTGAGTACTCTCTTGAAAAACTTCAATTCTTTTCACATCAGTGAAAGCACATTCACTTTGACTAAACTGATTGTCTCGAATTTTGATTTTTATTACACTCCACCAATCAGTCAAGTCTCTTGATATTGCACAGTACTTTGCATAATAAACTTGATATGCCTATTGAGCCAATAAGAATGGTTCATTTACTGCGAGAACACTTTTACATTTAATATCGATGATTCCATGAGTCGGATGAACACGCACGCCTCTCTCTGTATCCAACCACCGACATTTGAACATGGTTATGTAATGTTGTCCAAGATAACAGAGTTCAATGATTTCATCAAGTATGCCATAAAAGTCAACTTCATTTTCTCGATGATGAGATCCTCTCAAGCTAACTCCATTGTTCATTGTTTTTTTCGATTCCCCATATGCATGTGTGTGGAATCGAAATCTATTCACCACATATGAATTATAAGTTTTAACAAGTTTGGAAGGTGGGTTACTCAATACACACAGCCATTTTTCAATTTTATCAGCATGTCGAGACACCTGAAAATTTGTGAAATAATTATCAATATAGTAAACTCTACATTGAATGATTTGCTAAAAGATAAAGAATTTATGTTACCAGTTTTTGAAACCACTGAGAGAAAATTTTCAGTCGACGTTCTTCGAGAGCAGCTGCTGTAATTTGTGGAATTTGTTTTTTGATATGATTATCATACAACCTATAAAAACCAAAGTTATTTACTGTAACATAAATGACAGAATAAGTGATATAAACACTTACAGTACAACTGATGTCATCTCTTCACAGTTGAGCAGAACATACGTATGAGCTCTCTGATGTTCATCATCTGAAAGTCAGCGTTCATAAACTCCACCAAAACCAAGCTCTGACTGGTTGAAAATAGATAATTGATTGTCGATTTCATCAATATTCCTCTCGTTCCGTCCCATTCGGTTGTGTTTTGAAGGATACTCAGATTCAAAATAATGGGAGCAGAAAAAAGATATTTCCTCTTGCAAATAAGCTTCTGCAATAGATCCTTCAACAGATGCTTTGTTGCGTACTTTTCTTTTCAATTTTTTCATGCATCTTTCAAATGGGTACATCCATCGAAACTGTACCGGACCTCCACATTTGGCTTCATATGGAAAATGTTACATCAAATGTTCCATTGAGTCGAAGAAAGACGGCGGAAATATTTTTTCTAGTTTACATATAATTACAACAACATCCTTTTCAAGTTTTCCTATAACATCATAATCTGTCGTAGCCGTACAAATTTCCCGAAAAAAATGAGACATGTCTGTTATGGAATCCCAAATCACAGAATTCAACAGACCTCTTAATCCAATGGGTAGAAGTCTCTCCATTATAACATGACAATCATGAATTTTTAATCCAGTAATATGACCATTCTTTACACATCTACCCAAATTGGAAGCACAACCATCTGGAAGTCTCAAATCTGCAATCCACTGACAAAATAATAAACGGTTTCATTTAGACAGTGTATAAGCTGCTTTTGGTTTCAGTAACCTTTCTGTTCTGACATTCTCAAATAGTTCCAATGCTGGACGCCTGCAAATTTGGGAAAGATCTAAACGTGCATTTACATTGTCTTTGCTCTTTCCTGGCGTATCCAAAACTGTATGAAAAAAATTATCAAAACAGTTCTTCTCAATATGCATGACATCTAACATGTGGCGGACCAACAAATCAGACCAATATGGCAAATCCCAAAATATGCTACGTTTAATCCAATTGTGTTCTTTCCCAAAACCAGAAATTTTCTGTTGGTTTATTGTGGGACCAAAAGTGATGGGAGGTAATGAAAATACAACCGATTTTAACTCCGAACCTGATAGCATTTTTGGAGGTCCATCCATTTCAACTATTCCTTTTCTGAAATGAGATCTGTTTCTGCGAAAAGGATGATCAGCTGGAAAAAATCTGCGATGACAGTCAAAATAACAAGGTTTCTTTCCATGAATGAGCATAAATTCTTTGTTCTCTCCCATACAGTAAGGACATGATTTCTGACCATGTGTACTCCAGCCAGATAACATCCCATAATCCGGGAAGTCACTTATTGTCCACATCAATGCTTCTCTCAGTATGAAATTCTGTTTCGTTGCAACATCATATGTACTGACACCAGTACTCCACAATAAATTTAATTCATCAATCAATGGCTTCAAATAAACATCAATATTTTTCTTCGGATGTCCTGGAATTAGTAAAGTCAAAAAGATATACGGATCCTTCATCAACATCCATGGAGGTAAATTGTACGGAGTTAAAAAAATAGGCCAACATGAATATTGACTACCATAAGATCCAAACGGACAGAAACCATCAGTGGAAAGGCCTAGTCGAACATTTCTAGCTTCTAAAGCAATGGATGGATGCACTCTATCAAAATGTTTCCATGAATCACCATCGGCTGGATGATTCAAGCTTTTATCGATTGAAATATTCTCTTTATGCCATGACATCATTGTCGCTGTATTCTTAGACATGAATAAACGCTGAAGTCTGGATGTAAGGGGAAAATATCTCAACTGTTTTACAGGAATCAAACCAGACTTCTCGTGTTGTCCTTCTTTATATCTCAGTTTCCCACATGTGGGACAACTATCCAACGACTCATTTTCCCCAGAATATAAAATGCAGTCATTTGAACATGCATGAATCTTCTGACAAGTATGTCCCAAATTTCGAACCAGCCTCTTACATTCATAGTAATTTGCAGGTAAAACATTTCCTTCGGGTAAAAGTGTTTTCAGCAAAGAAAATATCTGGTCAAAACAGGTGTTTGACATTCCGTTATCTGATTTGATAGCCATAAATTTTGCAACACCTTCTAATTTTCTCATCTTGCAGCCAGGATATAATGCATCCTCAACAGACTTCAACAACTCATAAAATTCAGACGGTCCCAACTCAGGATTTGAAGCTATATCAGCCGGAGTTTCTGTATGTTGAACAGATGAACCTGCAACATCATGTACTAAATCTTGAAACTGGGATGGATCCGGAATCAAGTTGGTATCACCTGCTCTGGAACTGCTTTCACCGTGTTGATACCAAAAAACATAATCTGCTTGAAAACCAAAACGCAAGAGATGTTCCCCCACTTTGTCAAACGTGTCAAACGTTCTCAATGCATATTTTCTACAAGGGCATTTTATTTTTCCTTCTGAAACAAATTCTGGATTTGATGCCGCAAATGATAAAAAAATCTCCACACCCTCTATATATACTGGATTTAAACCAAAACCATTTGGATTTCTACGTTGATTTATCCATATGCGGTCATCTAATAATGACTGTTGACGACCTCGTTGTTCCATATTTTTCTATAAAATATAAAAGAATTACTGATTTTGAATAATTTGTTAGAAAAAACACTCAAGCAAGGATTGAATATATTGAGAATAAAGCAAAACCTGTTACAAATATTGATAATTTTAATATTATATTGATTTTTTATTTTTTTTAATAATACTAATATAATTTTTTTCATAAATATTAATTATATAATAATAACATCATTACATTATTAGTATATTTTATTATTAATATTAAAATAATATAATTTTCTATATTATATACAATTCTCCTTTCATCTGTGTGTTTAACATTCTGTCTCCACATGTAATATTGGCATTCACTTTCACCTCTCCATTGGCGAGTAGGTTGATAATTTTGAAAAAGAATGCCAATATTACATGTGGAGACAGAAAACACACAGAAAAAAAGAGAATTAATATAATATAGAAAATTATATTATTTTAATATTAATAATAAAATATAAAAATAATGTAATAAGGTAATTATTCCTAATTATTGGTAATTATTCCAAATTATTGGTAATTATTCCAAATTATTGGTAATTATTCCAAATTATTGGTAATTATTCCAAATTATTGGTAATTATTCATAATTTTTGGTAATTATTCCTAATTATTGGTAAATATTGATAATTATTGGTAAATATTGGTAATTATTGGAAAATATTGGCAATTATTGGTAATTATTGGAAAATATTGGTAATTATTGGTAATTATTGGAAATTATTGGAAAATATTGGTAATTATTGGTAATTATTGGTAATTATTGGTAATTATTGGTAATTATTGGTAATTATTACTAATTATTGATAATTAATACTAATTATTGGTAATTAATACTAATTATTGGTAATTAATACTAATTATTGGTAATTAATACTAATTATTGGTAATTAATAATAATTATTGGTAATTAATAATAATTATTACTAATTATTGGTAATTAATAATAATTATTCCTAATTAATACTAATTATTCCTAATTATTACTAATTATTACCAATTATTGGTAATTATTACTAATTATTCCTAATTATTACTAATTATTACTAATTGTTATTAATTATTAGTAATTATTACTAATTATTACTAATTATTGCTAATTACTACTAATTATTGCTAATTATTAGTAATTATTACTAATTATTAGTAATTATTGATAATTATTAGTAATTATTACTAATTATTGGTAATTATTACTAATTATTGGTAATTATTACTAATTATTGGTAATTATTACTAATTATTGGTAATTATTCCTAATTATTCGTAATTATTACTAATTATTCGTAATTATTACTAATTATTCGTAATTATTACTAATTATTCGTAATTATTATTAATTATTCATAATTATTACTAATTGTTGGTAATTATTGGCAATTATTGGTAACTATTGGTAATTATTGGTAATTATTGGTAATTATTGTTAATAATTACTAAATATTGGTAATTATTGTTAATTATTACTAATTATTGTTAATTATTGGTAATTATTACTAATTATTATTAATTATTGGTAATTATTACTAATTATTGGTAATCATTCCTAATTATTACTAATTATTGGTAATTAATACTAATTATAGGTAATTATTACTAATTATTGGTAATTAATACTAATTATTGGTAATTATTACTAATTATTGATAATTTTTCCTAATTATTGGTAATTGTTCCTAACTTTTTCCTAATTTTTCCTAAATTTAGGTATTTATTACTAATTATTACTAATTATTGCAAATTATTACTAATTATTGCTAATTATTACTAATTATTGCTAATTATTGGTAATTATTGGTAATTATTGCTAATTATTGCTAATTATTGCTAATTATTGCTAATTATTAGTAATTATTGCTAATTATTGCTAATTATTGGTAATTATTGGTAATTATTGTTAATTATTCCTAATTACTCCTAATTATTCCTAATTATTCCTAATTATTCCTAATTATTCCTAATTATTCCTAATTATTACTAATTATTACTAATTATTACTAATTATTACTAATTATTACTAATTATAAATAATTATTCCTAATTATTACTAATTATTACTAATTATTACTAATTATTCCTAATTATTACTAATTATTCCTAATTATTCCTAATTATTCCTAATTATTCCTAATTATTCTTAATTATTCCTCATTATTCCTAATTATTCCTAATTATTCCTAATTATTCCTAATTATTCCTAATTATTCCTAATTATTCCTAATTATTCCGAATTATTGGTAATTATTGGTAATTATTGGTAATTATTGGTAATTATTGGTAATTATTACTAATTATTACTAATTATTGGTAATTATTGGTAATTATTACAAATTATTACAAATTATTGTTAATTATTGGTAATTATTCCAAATTATTGGTAAGTATTACTTGTTCCTAATTATTCCTAATTATTCCTAATTATTCCTAATTATTACTAATTATTCCTAATTATTCCTAATTATTCCTAATTATTCCTAATTATTACTAATTATTCCTAATTATTACTAATTATTCCTAATTATTACTAATTATTACTAATTATTACTAATTATTACTAATTATTACTAATTATTACTAATTATTCCTAATTATTACTAATTATTCCTAATTATTACTAATTATTCCTAATTATTCCTAATTATTCCTAATTATTCCTAATTATTCCTAATTATTCCTAATTATTTGTAATTATTGGTAATTATTGGCAATTATTGGTAATTATTGGTAATTATTACTAATTATTACTAATTATTGGTAATTATTGGTAATTATTACTAATTATTACTAATTATTGTTAATTATTGGTAATTATTCCAAATTATTTGTAATTATTACTACTTATTGGTAATTATTACTACTTATTGATAATTATTACTAATTATTACTAATTATTGATAATTATTACTAATTATTACTAATTATTACTAATTATTGGTAATTATTACTAATTATTACTAATTATTCTTAATTATTAATAATTATTGATAATTGTTCCTAATTATTAGTAATTAAATGAATAATTACCAATAATTAGGAATAATTACCAATAATTACAAATAATAACATTATTAGTATATTTTATTATTAATATTAAAATAATATAATTTTATGATTTATATACAATTCTCCTTTCATCTGTGCGTTTTCTATCTCCACATACAAATAATACATGTGAATATAGTAAACACACAGATGAAAAGAGAATTGTATATACATAAAAAATTATTTTATTTTAATATTAATAATAAAATATACTAATAATTTAATAATGTTATTATTCCTAATTATTGGTATTTATTACTAATTATTAATATTTATTCTTAATTATTAAAAATTATTACTAATTATTCCTAATTACCATTAACTATGAACAATACTAATAATTTAAATTTCTTAAGTAAGAAAACAATGTAAACATAATTAAATTACAACTAATTAAGAATAATTGAAACTAATAAAAAATTAAAAATAAATATTAAATTAAAATGAACATAAATACCTTGAAAATTGATCTGCTCTGATCGTTCTTCAAAACCTTAATATCAGCTCCGGAGAAAAAAATTAAACTGAAGAAAAACTCAACTTTAGAAACAAAAGTCTGAGAGCAGGAGACGATAGAGAATGAGAATGATTTTAAAAAAACGGATGGGGGTATTTATAGGTTAGATTATTTGCGACGGGTCCATTTGCGACGGGAATCCCGTCGAAAATAGTACTATTTGCTACGGGTACCATCGCAAATACCTTAGCCCGCATTTATTACGGTCAACGGGTAAATAGTTATTTGCGACGGGTCCCGTCGCAAATAACGTACTATTTGCGACGGGAAAATAATCCCGTCGCAAATACCTTTTACCGCCGCCGGTTATTTGCGACAGGAAAATATTCCCGTCGCAAATAGTTTTCCCGCGATTTCGCGCGCATCGCGGGAAAACTATTTGCGACGGGGAAAGCAATCCCGTCGCAAAAGCCTAATTATTTGCGACGGGATTTATTCCCGTCGCAAATACCCATTTTTCCCGTAGTGTAGGGTTCAATATCTAGGGTTAGTTTTAATATACAGTGTTCCAACTTTATTAATATTTTATTAAAAATTAAAATTTCTTATTATTTTAAACCATTACAAAGTTAATTATAAACTTATCTTACATTCCTTTCATTTTCCGTTATTTATTTTATTTATGAAACTCTTTTTATTTTTAACAACATTTTAGATGTTTAGGCTATCTTATAAATTTTATTTACATTGTTTGTATACTCTATATTTTATATGATTTTAATGTTAACTATTTAAAATTTTATATTTATTCTTTTGTTTCAATTAGTCGACTTTCAAAGCTTCCAAATATTAATTGTGCCTAAAATATAAATGAAAACTGAAATACATGATAAACTTATAAGAAGGGTTGATAGTAATAACAATATCTTCATTTCTGTAGACATAAAACATATAAATGAAGAAGTAAAATCAATGTCTATGTCTATGGAGAGGAGATTCCATCCCACATGGTGGTATGAGAATAGGACGCCCATTTCAAGTTTTCTGTGGATTCTAATGACCTGGAAATGGTTAATCCTCAGGAAATGGAATGTTGACTGTCACATCCTCCACCTGTGTGTCAGTGGGAGGAGCTATCAACTGCATGTCGTACTACCTTCCAAATCCTTCTCCCACTAGGGTAGTAGAGGGGCCTTTGATCATCGCAGTGGGGAACCCAGCCTGTGATGGATCTAGACCCCATGGATACGATGTATATGAACCCCAAGGTTGTTATGGATTTGGACCCCAAGATGGACAGAACTGTGGATAACCTTTCAAGATAGATGAATCTCATGCTTCTTGGGGAACATCCTCAATCAGCTGAGGCTAGACTACTAGAGGTCCGTCCTCTGCCTATGGAATAAGTGTGGCCTCACGTGCAGCATGACGTTGTCTACTTCATCATTGTCATGGATCCTCTACACCACCAACTACTACAAGATGTTCCTCTGGGCCAGGAACCTCCTCTCTCTAGACTGGACTTTGGAAGATTCCCTCAGAAAGCGCAGAATAAGGTGACATCAGCTCCAGCATATTATCATGGACCACTACCCGGCTAAAGACCCCCACCCCTTTATCACCAATGCAAACAAGATGATATGAGTGAGTGCCATATAATGAGATTCAAAATGAATTAGAAAAAAATTAAATCAATAAACTAATGGAAATTTATTGACATACAATCTTATGAATATTTCTTCCATGTATGGTAAGACAATGTATATACTTCATTCTATACCATGGATCATTCTCGACCTACTCCGAATGATTGAATCACATCATAGGTACACCATGGATAGGAAACTCTACTCGTCTGTTCCATCAGTCGAGATAGCCAGCATGAACTCGGTGCGAGTCCTCATCCCACCTCCCGATTAGCTTCTCTTCCTGAAGCATCTCTGTCTGTCATGGTGGTAATGGAATCGGCAGAACACAACAAAACTGGCACATGACTCTATCAGGATGCTGCCACTCAATAATATGGATGTGAATTAGGGGCACTACAACCCTACCATCCTCAATATCAACTGTGCTGTATGGTGGAAACTTGTCCAGTATAGTCCAATATGACGGCCATGTAATTTGAAATGACATGTGACCTTTGTAAAAAAATCTCCTTACTAAAAACCAAATTTGATTTTACTTTTAAATTTGTTAGATAGTGATATATTTTATATACATAATTTGTCAGGTAAGAGAAAATCTAACATGAGCTGATATGCCCACAAATGGAGTCTCAGAACCATGAAAAAATTGTATCTATGACACCACCTGTAAAATACAACATCGATAGTGAAAATTAATAATAAATTAAATTCAATAACACCAAGATTCATTAGAAACAAATAGAGATGTGTGGCCATACCAGCGTCTACACAGAGCATCATGCAACACATCTATATCGAGTGGTGGAGCAACAAGCCGACGGTGGAATGAGGGGAAGCACTCCTATGCCCACATATAGAGAAGGACGATGATCCGCTGAGATTTGTACAGTCGCTGTGAGATACCCTACATAATGCTCTGTATGTGTATACCAAGCTGGCCGATACCTAGCTGTACATCCCGACCAGATCAAAGTCCTCTAGTAGGGCTAGATACATCATGCACACGTGCACTCCTGAGTGATCATCAAACAGGGTCCCTCCAATGAACCGTAATAAATATCCATGGGCATAACACATGACTAGATGTTCATCGACGCCATTGGGTAAATGTTGAAAGTGATTCTCAATCCAGGGCATAGATATCAACCCACTATCTATAGCCCTACGATCAGCCAAAATGTCGATGCCTATCAATCGTCAAGCAAGGTCAGGTAAAGATGCACGGGTGGGTCTAATAATGGCTCCCCCCTGGATAGGAAGACCTAGAAGCACTACCACATCCTTGATGGCGACAGTCATCTATCCCTCAGGTAGGTGGAATGTATGTGTCTCTGGTCTCCACCTTTATATGAGTGTAGTAGGAAAGTGATGGTAAACAAATGTGAAATCTGATACAATAATGTCATAGAATCTAGCATGGTGCAAGTATGGTCTAATAGCCTATTGAGGCTTTGTGTGATGAAAATGGTGCACTCGACGAACCCTGATTGGTTGACCCTCACCATCATATAACACGATTTTAGAAACATGCCTATGTTGCTCCGTGAGTAGCTTGTCAACCTCCCTCTGTATATATATTAATGAAATGATTCATAAGTGTAAAATGTAAATATAACATTATGTTACAAAGAATGTTATGACTTTTAGAATGTATGAAATTTCATGTTTATTCACATTCATTTATGAAGTTATTTTTACCAAAAGAAAGGGGCATATCTTCATGTTTTTCAAATCATATTACTTACTTGTTTTTAAGATATTCTTTTACCAAAAAAGGGTGTTTAGTAAGATATGGTTATATATATACATAAAAACTTTGTCTATGTTATGTATGTTTTTATTAGAAAATGGAGTGATTTCTAATTTATGTATGATTGTCCACATGATGTTATATTTCATGATTATTTTCATGAGTATTTTATCACATTTATGCTTTATGCTTTAG
Organism: Viscum album; assembly: GCA_963277665.1. Classification (NCBI taxonomy): domain Eukaryota; kingdom Viridiplantae; phylum Streptophyta; class Magnoliopsida; order Santalales; family Viscaceae; genus Viscum; species Viscum album. The sequence continues at coordinate 2,015,105,693 of OY728143.1, forward strand.
CCATGTACGAATTGATTATGCATTAATGTCACCTAAAATGCACTTTTCATATTCATCTTAATGTCACTATGAACGGAATATTTTTATTTGAGAGTAAAAGTATTTGGTGAAGTCATACAGTTATACAAAATGAAGAATCTTATTCATAGATTCACATGCTGCGATGATGATCAGACAGTAAACGAATAAAGGAAGGTCTTCAAATAGAGAAAAGAGCTTGTTATAGTACACAACCAACAATAGTTGTTAGTACAACTCATTATGTAATAATAACTAATATTCAAGAATGAATATGTGGAAATGAACCACGATGTAGGAGGAATGGTGACAACGACAACTATGATAATGTAAACTCATTCCATCACCATCATCGTTGTCACGGTCCCCCCTATGCTGGGTTCATTTCCCAAAAATTCTTTCTTAAAGTTTAGTTAGTGTTACCAAATTAGTTGTACTAACCACCATTGTTGGTTTTGTACTTTAAAAATCCCCTTGCTCAGTTTGTATAACCCTCCCGTATTAGTACACATAGGTAAAACATGACTCTATATGCCAAAAATGTTTTTTTATCATGATTCTAATAGTGTAACTAATATCGACAAAGATGATTGATCATATAATCTTTATTATACTGAAATTTTATAACGTCTTTTTATATCATAATATTTGATACTATTATTTCATTATATAATAGTCTACTAGAATATCAGTAACATAATGTTTTGAAAACCGAGGTAAAAATAATAGATAACAACATATAATTTGATAATGTGAGAATATCGCATTGAAGAAAATATATCATTGTGGATTAAAGTGTGAACTCGACCCAACAATGTCAGGGAATCATTTCTGGTTATGACATTCATGATGACATATGGTGCATCTCAAACATTTCCCTTATTCTTTAGGCTATTCCATCTCATTCCACATCCTATTGGCCTTCGGTCTCCAATTGGTATGCAACCAGCTGATGTAAGGTATCACTATCAGCTAGCCTTAGGGAATTGGGATATAATGAAACTCCCAAATAGGCATCCATGATGTAAAGTAGTAGTTAGAAATAGTTTCCATCTGGTACACCGGATCAACATATGCTTCCCAGGATATATTCATAGAGTCACATGCTACAATGAAATGTGCGCATGGAAACTGTAAGGCCAGAAAGTTTCCACATTGGCATCACCTCGTTTCAAGAAATGCCACCATTTTTTCACTGATGCTATTTCTGATGGGGTCTGAATGCTCGTGAACTTTATATGGAGAATATTATCATCAAAAAAGGTTGACACTATAATTTGAAGCTTCATCAATATTCTTTTTAATCTCTTGTTGAAAGTGTCATCTGTACCTTTTCCCCTGCTCAATTCCATTTGAGGTTAGTTTTTGTCTGTCAACAAAGTACATCATGAAATAATACAATGTCTCCTAAACTAGTGCAGTTATAGGTAACTTGTGATGCCCCTTAAAGACACCATTAATGCACTCAATAATGTTGGTGGTTATGTGTCCATACCTCTACCACCCATCATATGCTAATGTCCAATTTTCTTTTGGAATCCACATCATAATTTCATAAACTTCTTGATTAGCCTTGGGGATTTGTTCGAAACGTTCTTCAAAATACCATTGGTCCAGATCATAAGATACATAGAAGAAATGATATTTCACATAAATTGATTTTATATTTATGTTGAAATAGTAAAAAATAACAAAGACAATATATACCAAGCCTCATGATTTCTTTCTTCATCAGTTCATTGTGGAATGTTTTCCACGCATTGCTAGAAATGTGTCTAATGAAGAACTGATGATGTACATTTGGGTAACTCCATGTATCAGGTTCTTCATTGATTACCTAATTAATTTCACAATGTTGATCAGATATAAAATATACATCTCAAATGTTGGTGAAATGGTTGCTGAAACATTCCAAAAACCAACTCCATGATTCATTATTTTTCTTCTCCACAATGGAAAAGGAAAGTGAAAGAGGTGACTAGTTTCCATCTTGGATTACCGCAATAAAAAATACACCCATTTATTTTTCATATAGAAATGTTCCAACAATATGAATAAATTTTTTTCTGAAACAAAATGCGGAGATACATGAAACGAATATCTAGAACAACTGTTGAAATTGAACCTGAGATGGATCAAGTTGGTTATCTTGAGACACATGTTTGTTTGTTTCAATATTGAAGAAAAATGGTTTGGGTGCCTTAGTATGGATAGAAATTGCGGTAACACCTAATACGAGTCATTCCAATCAACATAGTCCTTCAAAATTTCCATCTATTTCTCCATCCATGCCTTATTAAAGGAAATCATATAACTTAATGTTTGTTGTATCCTCTCTTTCAAAAGGGCTATAGGAACATATTGTCATGTACTAATGATCTCAACGACAATAGATGACACATATTCTACATCCAATGAGGTATGATCTTATATTAGGCTTGGATGAATGCAAGTATGAGCTGCCTCAATGCTCGAGATTATCTAACCTACAAATACGATGTCCAGAATGACCTCAATAGGAATCTACAATCATCCCCATTCTCCTCACATTGTGTGAGATATTTACTATAACTTGATTCCTAAACTATATATATATAGTTCCTCTCAATGTGAAATCTCTTTAGTGTTCTTTTTAATACAACTTTACTTAGAAAATTCCTTCCATCATATAAGGTTTTTCCATATCACTAACCATATTTTGTACAACTCTAGAAAACTCAGTTGTGGGCATGAGAACATTCCAGTCGTATTCAGGAACACATGTCATTGCTTCTGATCAAGATACAATGAGTGGGGGATGATTTATTTTGGGCTGAGGATGTTTTACAACTAATGCACTTCTAAAAACATCCTCCCTAACATCCATTTTTCCCTCATCATCAACACTATTATCACCATATGTTCCATCATGAAAAAATCCTCATCAAAATTCAGATTGACATGTATATCTAGGAGATCATCTAGGTTGTCTTTTTTTTGCATCATTTGGAATAGGCTCAACTTCATCGGGTAGACCATATTCAACCACTCTTGTAATTATAAATCTTCGTAAAACTATATATTGGTTTTGTACAGTAGAAACATAAAAAATAACTCCATCATGGTATCATATGACTGCTGAGAAAATAAATTTATTTCTTTGACCCACTACGCATCAACAACCAATAAACAATCTAGATGTAATATTTTTGTTGGGCATTGAAAATGTCTGTAGCTCATAGACTTGTTCTTTTGATCGGATCCATGATTTATGTAGCCATGTATTATATCTTAAAGGTCACTTAGGGTTACACAATCAGTTGTACTAACCACTATTGTTGGTTGTGTACTATAACAGGCTCCTTGCTCTATTTGAATAACCTCCCCATAGTAGTACACATAAACAAACATGACTCTCTACGTCAAAAATAATTTTTTAGTCAAGATTTTGATAGTGTAACTAATATTAACTATGATGGGTGACCATATAATATTTATTAGAATATAATTTTAGATTCCTTTTTATACCCCAAAATATGATTGTAATATTTTATTATATATTAGTTTTTTATAATATAATCCATAGAATGTTTTGGAAACCAAGGTAAAAAGAATCTGAAACATCAAATTACTTTATATATCATTGATAAAATGATACTTATGATCATATAAAGTGAAATGGAATTGAAAAAACACATTAAATAACACATGGATGATTTACAACATAAAATAAATACCTTTAATTTTTTTAATAGAATTCAGTTTGGATGAGATGAGCCTCACTTCGGGCATGAGGTAAAATCCATCTTATTTTCACTTCATAGCTTAATAACATCTTCAAAAGTTATGGATTTAATTTTAGAATTTTTAAAATCCTTCAGCCTTCAAAAAAATATCTTAGATGTTATTAGAAGTCCGGAAGATTTCTAAAATTCCAAATTTAAATACATATTCTTCGAAGATTTTATTAAGATACCAATTGAAAATAAGATGGATTTTACCTCATGTATGAAGTGAGGCTCATCTCATCCAAACCGCATTCTATTGAAAAATGTCAAGGTATTTTTTATATGTTGTAAATCATTTATGTGTTATTTAATGTTTTTCTTATTCTATATTTCACTTTATGGAATCATAAGTATCATTAGCTAATCATTAGATGTATTCATTTTTTAATCATATGTTTTTCATTAATTAATCTAGAATTAATCATTACTAATAATAACAGTTATTTCTAACTATATAATCTTTATGATACTAACATTTTAAAACATTTTCATATATCATAAACTATGATACTAATGATTCTTATTATAGTTTTTAATAATTTAATCATTCTTTAATCACTAGTTAATCATTACTATGTTATTAATTAGTTAATCATCATTCAATCACTCTATAATCATTCTTTATTCATTCATTAATCATATGATATTCATTATCTAATTATTACAATCTTATTATTGTATGTATTCATTTTTTAATAATATGTTATTTATTAATAAATCATTATTAAAAATAAGTATTATTTCTAAACTATATATAACTATTTAAACTACTTAATAAATAACATCTTTAAAAATAACTAAAAAGAATTCAATTTCTAAAAATAACTTTCATTATTAAATTCCATTGTCCTTATTCATTTCATTTTATATCATCATAATTATCATTTTATCATTGTTATATATAATTATTTGGTTTTACTTTCTTAGGTATTTTATTAGTTTATAAAGAAAATATAAATCATCTAAAGAATATCCCCTTGGGAGTGTCAAACCACGAGTGTAGCAAGGCTCATTTTCATGCACCGGTTCCCGTTCGAGTCTAGTTCAAAGTGGTGTTTTCGGGTTTACCCCTAGGTATATCTGTGGTAGATCCAAATCTACTAGTTTGTATCCAAACATGGATTTGATTTCTTAGATAAACACATAATATTTATGCTATAATTTTTTTGAAATATTTAATCCAATAATATTCTATAAATAATTTATACGTAATCAATAAAAAAATAATTAATATTTCAAACTATATATAACTAATTAAACTACTTAATAGAAAAATATTTGGAACTAACTAAACTACTGAAAAAATGAAATATTTAAAACAAAAATAATTCAATTAAACAAATATAAAATCTTAAATTAAATAAAAAAATACCTCTAAATGTTTCTTAAAAAAAACCAGGCCTTCGTTTGGACCACTGCCTCCACCACTCACAAAAATATGTTTCTTAAGAAATAGAAAAAGTGAAATGAAGAGAGATGGGAAAAAATGGGAGTGATGAGAAGGGGGATCCCTTTTACAGGGCATTGTTGGAAAGTCAGCATTGGCGGTTCCACCTTTCCCCTCACACAAAGGTGAAAGGCTGCACCCCCTACTGCCTTTTCCATGCCATCAATCTAGGCTAAACGCGGGAAGGGGTGAGGCGGCATCGATGATGCCACATTTACTGGATATTTTTTAAAATAATTTAAACCTATGAATTTTTAATTTTTTTTTTCATAAAACACATTTAAAAATCCGCCTGCAGCCTCCTACTAATGGTGACCCTGACCCCACCATACAAATGCGATTTGTGTCCTTAGGAAACTCCATTTATTAAAAAGTATTTATAATAATTATTAAATATAATATTTTTTTACGTTCAATTACTCATTAATCCATTATTTAACTTATTTACCTTGATGCATCTAAATGTTTTTTTGTAATTTATCAATTGAACATCCAAATAAATATGTTCTAAAAATCTTATTGATTAAAAATATGTAATCCTGAATTTTATTAAATGAAAATTTTAAAATAATTTCCTCATTTCAAACATGTTAAAGTGGATTTAGTATTTTTAACTCACACAAATAAAAGTGGCTTCAATATTTTTTTTCTTTTTTTTCCTTTCTCACAAACTCATTTCATCATATCAATAATCTGATCATGTCCAGAATTTCTCTTAAATTCCATACCAATAACTAAATAATAAATTGATTTTTTTTCAAATAAAACATTTCTCATGATGAAATATATGAAGAAAAACATTAATGGAATGTTTCCACTATAATTTATGGTGTTGGGCATTTCTCACTGTGTTAGGTTCTAAGACAAGTAATGTGTAAATTTATGGCAGTGACATCAAAGAGGGCTTGTGACTTTGAAAATTTCTTCGGGTTTTTTGATTTTGAAAGAAAATCCACTAATGCTAGACTGTAGTGTTGGATTAGTGTGCGTGCATGTTTAAATGTATAGAGGTAGATTTTGAGATGGATTTGAGGATAGAGACATGTCCTAGGGATGAATAATTTTTTTATGTTTTACTTCCATGCCATAAAAAAATATTCTCAATATTTATATAAAACGTGCCATTAAAAAAAATCGAGATAATTTTCAACACAAAAAATGACATGCAAGGTTCAGAAAAGAAATCAATACCATTTATGATCCATAGATTTGAAAATTGTCAAAAAAAATTAAAATTTCAATTATAAAATACTTTTTTTTATTTTATTGAAATTTAAATTTCTCTTATTATTTCTATAATAATATCATGAAAATGTCATGCGACATTAGATATTTTTATTATTAATAAGTTTGTTATATTTTAGAGTATTTGACTTCTAGGCTGGAAGTTTTTTTTCCGCTGCTAATTTTCTGGTATTTCTTATCATTTCATTCAATGGATTAATCCACTAACCTTTTACAATATTACTATCGAACATTGTTTAATTTGATCCAACAATCCTAGATTTCTACCATTTTACCTCTATGGTGTTTCTTCACCCAGTAGTGGAAAAAACAACTTAAATGTCAGTTTTTATAAACTGACATTGAAATCCCATCAAAAAGACAAAATAATGCCGTTCCACATAGATTTTCAATAAATCCATTGTATAAAGACCTTTCAATGTCTTTTTTTCATAAAACCAACATTGAAAGATATTAATTGTTTAAAATGAAAATATTGTAAAATATGAAATTCCATGCTTTTAAACACAATGTTCGTTAACAAACAAAAAAATAATAACAATAATACTATATATTTGCTCCTTAACAGCATGATAAAGTCCATTAACAACACTAAAAAATCATTTTTGTCTTGGATTTAGTTAAAGGGGTGACTCATTTATCAAGGTTAGTTTAATGCTGATAAAGGATCCCCTTTATCAATGATGATAAAATCCCAACCTAGTGTATTGTGCTCTCTGTATAACAGAACACTACAATAACCTATAACCTATATAAAAAATATATAATTTAATTTAAATAAATTTAATTTCATGAATACAAAAAAAACTATAAACATTTCACACAATTTTTTTTTATAATTACATTTACAATTAATATCTACAAACATTTAAAAACATTAATGTTTCATCGTCTTTGGCGCCTGTGATCCCCTCTCATAAAAGTCTTCTCATGGTACTAATTTCCAAAAAAAATCATCTCATACCGAATAAAAGAATACAACTATATAAGAAAACAAATCTTATGTGATTAATACTATAAAGAAATTAATTAAACATTAATATCAAGGAATACCTTAAAAATGAAAATTTAAAATATAAAGGAAACACATGGAGTTATACCAGTCACAACATGCATCTTATTGAGGTGGGGTTGATTCTTACACATCACCAATGATTTATGTGTCATTTTCCTAAAGTATCAAAACAATCTAAACGTGTTTGTTTAGTTTTCAATTTATCACTTTTACTTTTTACTAAAATTAATGTCAATTTTAAATATAGATACACTTGAAGTTATACTGGTCTCACCATGCATCAGATTGGGGTGCGACTAATTTCTACACATCAAAAATTACTTATGGATCGTTTTCCTAAAGTATCGAAAAAATACAAATGTGTTTTCTGAGTTTTTAGTATGCCCCTCTGTTTTTTTACCCAAATTTCATTTCAAACTAGAAACACCTATTTTGAGTAATACCGATCACATCATTTGACTGTTTGACTTTAGAAAACTTCTTATACGTCAAAAATGACTTATGAATCATTGTCATAAATTATAAAGGCAATTAGAGTGTGTTTTATTGGTTTTTTATCAGTGAAACAAATTTTGAATTAAAATGTCAATTTTAAATTCATAACAGACACTTTGAGCCATATTGGTCACACCGTACATTTGATTGAGGTGTGGCTGATTTCTACACATCCAAAAATGACTCATGGCTCATTTTACTAATGTATAAAATTAATCTAAATGCATTTTCTCAGTTATCTGTATGTTAATTATTTCTTTTACAAAAACTAATTTCAATTTTAAATAAAGAGACACACTTGGAGTCATACCAGACACACCGTGCATCAGATTGAGGTGTGGTTGATTATTACAAATAAAAAATTACTTCTGTATTGTTTTCCAAATGTATCAAGATAATAAAAAAATGTTTTCGTAGATTCAATACGTCACATGTTCTTTTTACTAAAATTAATTTCAATTTTCAATAAAGATACACAACTAGTTATACCGATTATGTTGTACATCAGATTGAGGTTCAGTTGATTACTTCACATTAGAAATGACTTTTGAATCTATGTCCTAATGTATAAAAACAATCCAAATGATTTTTGTCAGTTTTCATTATGCCACTCATTCTTATTAATAAAATTAATGTCAATTTTAAATAAATAGACACACTTGGAATCATACCGGTCACGCCGTGCATCAGATTGAGGTACAATTGATTAATAAACATAAAAAATGACTTATTGATCATTTTCCTAAAGTATCAAAATAATAAAATTTTGTTTGCCTAGTTTTCAATATGTCACATGTTCTTTTTCAAAAATTAATGTCAATATTAAATAAAAAGACACAATTCAAGTTGTACCGGCTACACCGTGTGTCAGATTGAGCTGCGTTTGATTTATTTATGTTATAAATGAATCATGAATAATTTTCTTAATGTAATAAAATATTACAAATGATTTTTCTTGGATTTTAGTATGTAACTTGATCTTTTTAGTAAAATTATTGTCAATTTTAAATACATAGGCACACTTTGAATTATAATGGTGACTTCATGCATTAGATTGAGGTTGGGATGGTTCCTACATGTCATAAATGACTTTTATTTTATCATTTTCCTAAAGTATTAAAACAATATGAATATATTTGGTTAGTTTTGAGTATGTTACTTGTGTTTTTTCTTAAAATGTCATTTGAAATTAGAACCATGAACTTCGAGTCATAATGGTCACATTGTTTTTCAGAGTGATGTGAGTTTTCTTCCAAAACTTCACAATTGAGTTATGAATAATTTTTCCAAATTATGAATTAAATCAGATCATGTTTTATTAGTTTTCAATGAGTGACACCCTTTGAATGAAAATATCAATTTTAAACTTATTATGAACACTTTGAATCATACCGGTCACACCGTGTGTCAGATTGAGATGTGGTTGAATCTTACACATCAAAAATGACTTATGGATCATTTTTATTAAGTATCAAAACTATCAAAATTATTATACATAGTTCTTAGTATATATCAAGTTCTTTGTAATAAAATTAAATTCTTGTTTAAATAAAAAGAAACACTTAGAGTCGTACTGGTCACACCATATGTCATTTTGAGGTGTGGTTGATTCCAACATGTTATAGATGACTTATGAATCATTTTCCTAAATATAAAAAAAAATTGATTGTGTTTTCATGATTTTTAGTATTTTATTTGTTCTTTTTATAGAAAAATAATATCAATTCTAAATAATAATACATTTGGAGTTATACCAGTGGCACCATGCATCATATTGAGGCGTGGTTGATTCCTAAACATCAAAAATGACTTATGGATTATTTTACTAAAATATCAAAACAATATGACTACATTTTCTCACTTATTAAGGCATTAATTTTTTTTAATAAAATTAATGTAAATTTTAAATAAGGAGACACACTTAGAATTATACTGATCAGACCATGCATTAGATTGGGATGTGGCTGATACATACATATCAAAAATGAAATAATGTTCGTTTTCCTAAAGTATAAAAACAATACAAATGTGTTTTCTCACTTTTGAGTATACCACTTGTCGTTTTTACTCAAATTAATGTCAATTTGAAATAAAAAGACACACATGGTGTCATACCGGTCACACTATCCCATTGAAATTATTTTTCGACCGTCCAACACTGCATATTGAGTCGATGTTCTTAACTGAAAAACCTTCCTCTAATAATATGTTTTCAACAATAATAATGGTTTCTCAGCTAAGCACATCGAATCAATATGTAGTATTAGAAACTTGAAAAGGAAAATAAATAGAAAGTGTTGTAACATTGGTATAAAGGAACATGTTTTCACTTTTCTATCTGGTTGCAGATAGTTGAATAAAATATATGAATATTGAAAAGATCTATAAAAAAACTAAATATGTATTAGATAAAAAAGATTAGGAAATTTACTAATAAGTAATAGTTAAAATGATGAAAAAATTAATTAAATAAATAATCTGAATTTAAGGTTTCATGATGGTTGTATGAATTCTTGACCCCTTTCCATATCTTCATTATCTTAGTTGTAGCCTCGGAGTCCAATATCATTTGAGAATGAGTAGCTTTGAACAAACCACTCTAACTTGAATAAAATAATCCAACAATATAAGAAACAAATTCTTATGTGGTTAACACTAAAAAGAAAAAAATTAAACATAAATGTGAAATAATCCATTACATCTATATATAATGATTTTACTGTGAAAAAATCATGATTAACTTTATGATTGAGTAAAGTTAGTGGCATTTCTCTTCCTTCAACGACATTGGAGGGAACATGGAGGAAATTGATAAATGTCAGCACTACAGGGGTGAAAAGGTTTTTAGGGAGAAGAAGTTTATGGGTGTTTTGGTGTAGAAATACATAAAATATGGATTGAAATATTCTAAAATAAATAAACCCTATGAGGAATAATGAAAATTAAATCATCATTTTATTTTTTTTTGAAAAAATAGGGAAAGTATATAGTAACATAATCTGTATATCTTCCCAAAGGGATTCATTTTTTATAGTTTTTTTTGTATGGGATTGGTAACATCATAATTTTCATAAGACATTGTTTGCATGAGTAGTCGAAAAATTAATTTAGATTATGTTAATGCAATAAAGAACATATAATATTATGAAGAAAATATAGTATATTAAATAACACTTTAACCTTCTCATTGAAATCTTCATTTTTTAAAAGGTATTATGAATTCACCATTTCATGATGGTTGTATAAATTATTAACCCATTTCCTTATTGTCATTATTTCAGTTGTGAACTCAAAGTCCAATGATGCATGTGCTCATTTATTTATAATCTCTATGAAAATTAAAAAAATAATTATCAGATATAAATTCTCAGGAAAATAACAAAACAATTAGATAATATGATGATAAAATCAACAAAATGTGATGTATGAAGTCACATCTTAATGATATATGTGTAAGTTATTCCATTAGGTATGTTTCCCATTCGTTTCAAAACAAATCCATGTATTCTTTTGAATATTATAATATTTATCAGTCATGGTAGTACTAGAAAAATATAAATACACAATGGATTAATAAATATTATAAATGAAATAGGAATTATCTTTGAAAATACCTCTTCCAGGATTCTAGTTTTTTGATAGAGTATGATCTATCTCATATATTTAAAAACATAATAACCATAATAATTTCTATTTGTTTATTTTTGACACTGCAGAAATATTGAGAAGAAAAATTAATTTTTCTTAATATTTTTTGGATAGTTAAATATTATTATATATAGCCTGATACTTGTCCACTTGTAGAACATTTCATGATACTTCTTCACATGGGTTGTCCTCCTTCCATGACTTTCACGATATTTATACACCATCCTTTAATAAAGAAATTCTCATTAAAACATAATATAAAATATATAACTTGATGTATAGTTATAAAATGTTGGATTTAATGTATTACAAATATAAAAACAATATCATGTGTGGTCGGTTTGTTGGGTATCCATGTAGTGAATCTAGGAAATAAATCTATGGGGAAACCAAATTGACCGCAAGGAGCATCAAATGTTGCAAAAAAACACAAAAGTGAATAATTAATAAAAAAATGAAATATATTTGACATGATTAAATTATTGAGTTTTACCCCTACAATATTGGTATTAAGAAAATTTTATCATCCTTATGTTTTTTTTTCAAATGAATTTCCCAGTTTTGTCACTATTTTAATCATTTTTTCAATTTATTTTTATTTGTGTTGTAGAAGTGACATGAGGACTAATGAGTCCAAATTTATGTTAATGGGGTAATCCCTTCACTTTGTAGTGATATATATGCCTGTAAAAAATAAGAAATTTATCTAGTCATAAATAAAATATTATATCATCTTTTGGAAAAAGAAATACTGAAAACATACCCCATGTATTCATTTACAACTGATTCTTTTAGCCATTCATAGTTGAGGATTTCATTTACATTCTCATGAAAAATTTAATCTATAACATCCTCCCATTAATTTTTTTATTAAAAATAAATTATGGGAATACGACCATTTTTTAACTTTGTATCTGCATAAACCTTCAATGTTAGTAAATGAGGATATTGAATGGGTGGGGTAAAGAAGATCTTAGAATATTTTTTGATTGGTTGGTTGATACTTTAAATGGTTTTGAGTAGACCATTCGTTTCCCCCCTTCACATTTTCCGCCCTTCTCCCACGTGGCAAGATTGGGCCGGCTGCCTCTGGCCACTGTACCGTGTGACGACACAACGCCTCCCCACCGCCTACTACCAGTTTCCCCAGGCCTCCTCCATCCACTGTCAGTCGCTGCCAGCATGATGCCCTGGTGGATCTTTTCATGATCCACCGAACATGCTTCGGTGGTCCGTTCATGGGGCTGTTTGAGCCTACGAGTCTCTTGGGATACCACCATCATTGCAGGCCTCTTGGTTTCCACTTTCTGATGAGTTGATAATCGTTCCACGAAAAACGCATCAACAAACGAAACAGTGGAGGGTCTGGGCCTTGTTCGTTTGTCCCATTCCCTCCGCATTAATATCATTGCAAGAAGTAGTAGAAAGAAATCAACATTCATAAATAATACTACTTCTAAAATTCATGAATTCTTTCAAGAATAAGAGAAATAAAATTCCTACGAACATAATCATAACCCCTACCTCGAGGTCCTTTGGAGATGTGGCGGTTGCGGCGAGAGGATAACCGAAGATGGATGGAGTCATCGACGTTCATTGATCTCAGATCATTCCTACCCAAGCTTCCATCCTTTATTAGTGGATGTTTCCATAAGACTTTGACATTGTTTCCCCAATTGAAGAAGTCATGCTAAAACACCACCTCGAGCTCCATTTTAATAGGAGGGGAAAGGGTGAGTAACACACGATATAATTAATGAGGTTTATTAAATGTAATTAATGAAACTCATTTAGTTCACAATAGTTTGGTTATGTAATTGATGAGTCAAGCCATTTAATGGATTGAAAAGTCATCGGTCTCTCCACTACTTTTCATCTGCTAGAAAATAATAAAATAACTATAAAATTGTTATTTTATTATTTTTTAAAACGTCTGAAAACTATCTTTTTCTCTAGTCCTACTACAGTCAAAGTGAATCCTCCCTTAATTGAATCCTAGTGATGCATATTCAACTGTGCCCTCAAATTTTTAATCTGAGCAGCAGTTCAAAAGTTAGAAAACACCTCCTGCGTGTTTTCTAAAGGTACCTTAAAAGAAGTTCATAAATTCATTCTAGGCACACCAGGTCTTGGAATCACACACCTTCAAATTTCAAAGACTCGTAAAAATCCAAAATAATTTTAAAAATATTTAAATGGAATTTTTTTTGTCTTTAAATTCTTTCCACTTTAGGGATTTATGTCCCTGAAATCCAAAAAAGGCTACACAAACAAAGAGGGGTACTAGGCATGCATATGAGCCTTTATCTCCCATGTGACCTCTTGAATATTCCTATGATTCTACAGAATGTGCACCAGAGGTATCAAACACCAATGAAGGATCACTTCTTATCAATCCTCTATCTCTACAGGGTACTCTGCAAAAGTCTCCTCATTATCAATCCCCATCTCATAGTGGTCTATGATGTGAGATGGGTCATGCATGTATCTCCTCAGGTGGGAGACGTAGAAGATTTCATGCACCCTTTCAAACTATAGTTGCAGTGCCTAGTGGTACGCCACCATGCCAATCCTCCAAAGTATTTGGAATGGCCCGATAAACATTGGTGAGAGTTTTACACCGTATCCAAATCTCTTTAGTCCCTGTTTAGGGGAGACGTGCAAGAAAACATGGCCCCCCTCTTGGAACTCCAGTGGTCTCTGTTGCCTATCATCATAGGACTTATATCAGCTCTGTGCATTTTTCATCTTCTCTCGGATGACCTGCACCTTCTCAGTGGTAGCCTATTCCATCTCTAGGCCCACGAGTACTCGCTCTCCTGGATCCATCCAACACAAGGGTGATCTTCACAGTCATCTGTACAACACCTCAAAAGGGGACATTCCAATGGTGGAGTGATAGTTGTTGTATGTGAAATACACCAAGGGTAGGTGGTCCTCCAAACTACGACCAAAATCTTTGAAACATGCATGAAGCATGTCCTCCATGGTTTGGACGGTCCCCTCAGTCAGACCATCTGTTTGTGGGTGAAAATCTATGCTCAAGTGAAGTTGAGTCTCAAAATACTCCTACAATCCTTTCCACAAGTGATATGTGAAGCATCCATCACGGTCTTAGACTATTGTCGAAGGCACCATGTGAAGTCGAACGATCTCTTGAACATAGAGACACCCCAAGTTCTCTACTGAACCCTTCTCTAGAATATCAATGATGTGGTCCAACTTGGTGAGTCAGTCAAAAATCACCCAGATGGTATCATGACCTCTCGACATACGTGGTAACCCCATCATGAAGTCTATCGATATCCCTTCTCAATTTGTCTCTTGTATCTCAGGGGTTTGGATCAATCCATTTGGTACCTAGTCAACAACCTTCACTTACTGGATAGTGAGGCATATATAAAAAAACTCTTCCTCATCCTTCTTCATCCCTGGCCACCAGTACTGACGCTGTAGGTCCCGATACATATTCATCAAACCTGGATGTGCTGCCAAGGGGTATTTATGAAACTCCATCAACACCACCTCTCGTAACACCACTGGTACAACTGTATATCCTATGAAAAAGATAGTATGCTCCCCACCTTCAGAACATCTGTCAGGTGCATGTCTTGAAGATATCTAATCACATGTATTCTCGTAGCTGTTGTTTTCGAGTTGTGCCTCCCTTACTCGCTGATGGAGTGTAGGAAAAACTACCATCAAATGAAGCTAGGATATCTCATCACTATACACATAGGATATCTGAAGTGAGGCTAACTGCTCTGAAGCCTTATTCAGCAGTTGCATACTCGATCTTCAGCTAAGTGAATCAGCCACTAAGTTTCCCTTCCCTAGATTATAGACTATCTCAAAGTCATAGTTTTAGAGGAACTCTATCCAACATCGCTATCCCAGATTCAGATATTTCTATGTGAAGATATATCTGAGATTCTTGTGGTCTAGGTAAAGAATGAACTGATCCACACTCATGTATTGTCGCCACATCTTCAGCGTGAAGACTACTACTTCCAACTCCAAGTCAGGATTTGTATAATTGTTCTCATGATGCCTCAATTGTCGTGATCCATAAGAAGTCAACGAATCATCCTACATATGGACGCAACTGAGTCTAATCCCAGATGAATCACAATAAACCATGTAGTTGGTGACCTCCTATAGAAACCTCAGGATGGGAGTGTTGGTCAAGCTCTGCCTCATCTATTGAGAGCTCTGCTGGAATTTCTCTAACGACAGGAATGGTTTCCCTTTCTTCATCAGGGCAGTCATAGCGTCTGCTATTCCGGATAAATCAAGTACAAACCTCCGGTACTAGATTTTTTAATATAAGGAATCTCCACACCTCAGTATACTCCTGGGTGGATCCCAAGATATTAATGCCTCTAATTTTGGTGTATCCACTACAACTCAAGCCTCTGAGATGACGTGCCCCAAGAAGTGGTCCTTTCGTATCTAGAACTCTCACTTTGAGAGCTTCCCATATAATTGGTGCTCCCGTAGTGTGTTCAAAACTATCCTCAAGTGTACAGTGTGCTTTTCCTCGGACGCTGAGTACACCAAGATGTCATACATGAACACCACCATGAAGCGAATGAGGTATAGATAGAATATACTATTCATGATCCCCATGAACACTGCTGGAGCGTTGGTCATGCCGAAAAGAATCACCATGAATTCATAATGGCCATACCAACATCTGAAGGCTATCTTCAGTATGTCCTTGTCCCGTACCCTGAGATGATGATAGCCTGATTTGAGGACTATCCTTGAAGACCACTTTTCTCCTTTCAACTGAAAAAACAAATCATCAATCCTTGGAAGAGGATACTTGTTGTTCATGGTCATCTGGTTTAGGCACTGGAAGTCCAGGCATAGCCTCAAAATTCTGTCTGCCTTCTTAGAAAACAAAAACTGGGGATGCCTATAGAGAAACAATGGGCCTTATGAAACCCTTCCTCTGTAATTCATCCAATTATACCCTTAGCTACTACAGCTCAAAAGGGGCCATCCGATATGCTCGTGTAGATATCAGTGATGTTCCTGGGTACAAGTCAATGCACATGTCTACTTCTCTACGATGAGGTAGTCCTAGAAATTATTCTGTAAATACATCCTCATATTTTTGCACCACCATTGGGAACTATGGACTCACCTCATCCACCATGTCAATGGTCATGCAAGACAGCTGATATGTAATCAGCTGTAACCTCCTAATCCCAAGTCCATCTTGTGTTGCTCTATTTTCCTTCGCACCAACAAAGGAAAATTGGCCACCATCTCTACACGTACATCGCACTGTATGTCTCAAGTAGTCAATCTGTGCATGAACCACTAATAGCCAGTCCATGGCTAGAATGATGTCGTAGGGATTCAAAACCACTACTAAGAGATCCCATCTAAAAATTTCTCATCTGAGAGTATGATCACACTATCAGAACTAGTGTGTGACTATACTATCTCCTCCCATAGGAGTATCCAAACTCAAAGGTTGAGATAAAAGCTCAGTCAGAATCTCATAGTCCAGAACTATGTCTGCGACGAGGAAAGAAAGGCTTGTACCTATATTTATAAGCACTTCTGCTAAAGTAGAGAAGATAAAGATCATACCTTCCATCATATCAGGGAATTCTGGATCGTGATCATCTACTGCTTGTACTTAGGCCTGTCCCTGTCAACCTGCTTCTTGAGCTCATTGTGGATTTCCTAGGGGTGGTGGTGTTAGTACCTGGTGATCCCGACCACCTCCCACTGCACGTCATGCTCCCCCGCCTTGTCTTCCACCTAGATGACACTCATTATCCTACTGCTGACTCGGAGACCCCTCCATTGTCTACCGATAATCAGTGCGGGTAGTCAGATAGTCATGAGCTTTGTGACCTAGTCCCCCATAGGAAAAAAATAACGCCTCACTGGTGTCTCCCTCTGCCTATCGAGCCTCACACCTCTTACCCTATGTCCCCAAGTCACCCTCTGGAAGGTATAGCCCACTTGGGATTCTCCGTTGTCTATATACTTCCGGATGCAGATTACTCTGCTACCCATCATCTGTTAGGGGCTCTCTCTTTCAGTGCATTCATAGCAAGGAGTCTCTCCATCAGCAAAGCTCACTCTAGCACCCCAGCCTATGTGAGGATGCTGAGAGAAACTGTCACAACTATGATATCTCGTTGGAGCCACTGCTCAAAGGTATGAGCCCAGAAGTAAGGGTTTTGTACCATGTTGGTGGAGTATCGAGAGAGGTCAGTAAATCTCGCAGAGTACTAAGCCACAGTCTGGATACCCTAATGCAGATGCAGTAGCTCATGAATACGCATAGAGCATAGTGTCCCTAGTATGAACTCCACCCTAAAAGGAACTCAATGTCTAGATAGGTCAGGGTCATCTCCTTATGCACCAAGAGTGTCGAGCTCCACCATCGTCCTGCCGAGCCATGAAGAAGGCTAGCGGCCAAGATCTCCATCTGTTTGGCGGGTGTCTCTACTAAGTGAAAGACCCAAAAAACTGCCTCAAGACAATTCTCAAATGCATGGGGATCCATATCGCCTCAAAGCCTCGGAGGCCTACATCTCTGGAGCTCAATAAATGCACTCATCCAACATGCATGATCCACTGGTAACATCTGCTACTCAATGGGTGGTGGTACTGCTGGTACTCCACCCAAAGGTGCCATCACTATGAGTAGTCCCTGTAACGACGCCTTGTCACTCGGTGGGCCATTTTCATGATCTCTAACTGAAATCCTGGATAGCTATCTTCATGGAGGAATCCTATAATAAATAGATGTGTGATGGTAAATAAGTTATACCTTGTGAGCTGACTCAAGAAATATCAATAAAACTTTTCAAAACACTAGCAACTAGTGTTTTCATGTACCAAGTTGGAAAACAGAATTCAGAGTCCTGTTGTATTGATTCTCCAGCTACCGCACCAACACTAGACTCCCTATACTAAAATTCAAACTCAATACACTTTAACCCATTACCTCATTAAAAGTAGAATCTCAGATTTTCTGGTAGAACCGACTACCCTCTGATACCACTTTGTCACGACCCATCTCATGGGGCCTGGACGTGACTACCCCAAGCCCACCTTCCACAGGACAGTGGTTGGTTATTATCTCTTAAAGGATTTTCAGGAACAATGAAGGAATTTACTTAGAGATATTTACACACTAAAAAGGTAAATTGATGTAAACAACAAACATATGTAAGGTATAACCACAAGTGTAATGTAACACCACAAGTACAACTGAAAACTAAAAACAGTGGGATAGAATACAAGCCCTAGAAACTGAAAATAAGGTAAACAACTATCGCATTTTCCATGGAGCACTACCTGGAGGGTAGTAGTTGTATGTATGAAGTCGAGGAAGAGGATCTCAATTGCTCATGTCACACCAAGATCCATCAATCCCGAACCTCCAAAGTCTACCTCAGAGCATTAGTAGTATGCACCAGACACACACGTGTGGCATGATCCCATGAAGGGGTTATTATAATAATACCCAGTAGGGACCTCGAGACCCCCGAAGGTCTCTTAGTAATCCCAAAAGGAAAAAACTACAAGAAATAACAAAAATTTAATATCAGAAGCATGATATAAATCATGAAGCACAAATTAAAAGAGACATCTCACTCTAATGGTATGACATCAATGTTACTGGAATATGGAAAACAAGTCATAAATCTAGATCATCCTATCCATCGTAACTCTACTACTAATTCGTATAGTTCACCGTAGACTGACCTGTATTGGTTTCTAGATGTTGACTCGTATTGGTAGCTGGTGCTGACCTATATTGGTCGCCGATGCTAACCTATATTGGTCACTGGTGCTGACCCGTTTTGGTCGCTAGTACTGAGGTAGGGATGATTAGTTGTACAGCTAGATCATCCCACTCTAGAGTTTCTGATGTAGACCCATATTGGTCACTCTTCTTATTGATGTCACATCCAGTCACAGAATTTCCACATGAAGCACGCCTAATCTCCAAGACTCTGCTTCTCAAGCCATCGATCATATTTCAACATGTACGAAGTCCCAAAAAAATCATACATTAGGGACCGCCCTGTCATAGGGATGTTTTCGTTATTGTGTGCCTCTCAGTTTCTGCTTTTCAATGATTTGATAATCTGTCCATGAAAAACGCTTCAAGAAATGAAATGGTGGAGGGTCCAGGCCTTGTTCGTTTGGCCTCTACCCTCCTCTTTAATATCATAGTAATAGGTAGCAAAAATAAATCAACATTTGTAGATAATATTACTTCTTTGATTCACCACTTAATTCTAGAATGAGGTAAGGACAATTCATATGAACAAAAACATATCCCCTACCTCGAGGTCCATTGGAGATGCCACCGTTGCGGTGGGAGGAGCATCCACGTTGGATGGATTCGTCAGCATTCATTGATCCCAAATTGTTACTCGCCAAGATTTTGTCTTCCATCAATGGATGTTGCCTCCATATTTCTCCAGAGTTTCCCCACATGAAGAAGTCATGCCACAACCCCACCTCGAGATCCATTTAAAAAGGACGAGAAAGGATGAGTAATGCATGAGAGAATTAATGAGGATTATTAAATGTAATCAATGAACCTAATTTAATTTACAATGGTGTTGTTATACAATTGATGAGTCAAACCATTTACTGTCTTGACAAGTCATGGGTCCTTCCACCATCGCTCATCCACTAGAAAAAAATAAATTAACAATAAAATTGTTATTTTATTATTATTTAAAAGGTATGAATACTATCTTTTTCTCCCGTCCTACTATGGTTTAAGTGAAGCCTCATTTAAGAGAATCCCAGCACTATGGATTCAATGGTTCCCCCTGATTTTTAATCTGATTACCAGTTCAAAAGATATAAAATACCACCCATGTGTTTACTGAACGTACCTTAAAAAAAGTTAAAAAATTCATTCTAGGCACACCGGGCCTCAGAATCTCACGCCGTCAAATTTTTCAAACTCGTAAAAATCACAAATATTTTAAAAAATATTACATGGAATTTTCTGGGTCATTATTGGGACGATCAACTAGATATGAATAATTCCTTAGTATGAGTTAATACTCCCTAATAAAATTGAGGTGTGGTCCACTCCGTACATGAGAGATATAGGTTTCATGATTTGGTTAGGAGTTAGTCTCCCTTGACTAAAGGGTAGTGGTGAGGTAAAAGTACCTATGTTCTCTCTCACATTGGGGATGCATGCAATGAATAATATAGAGTAGTTATCCCTCAACTACATATAGTGGTGAGGAGTGAGCCTCTCCATGTGGGTTCTTTTATCCTTGCACGACGCACAATTTAGTGATGGGAGGACCTCTGGTGATGGGAACTATATCTGGTCTTAAATGTTTTTTCCCGATGGAGTGTATCCCTTTGGAGGGTTCCATCTAGGATGGTCACAATCATGGGGTTTATTCTCTTAGTTTTTGTGTTACCATTAGATCCTTCAAGTAAAATCATGTTCCTGGATATGTGGTCGATACCTCATGAGACGTGGAGTTTGATATGAGTATATCTAGGTGTTTATGGGATCCCTTCTAATGTTGACATTTTCTGGGTTGAAACCCCTTCGGAACTGATTATACATACTTTTTCCATGCCCACACCTTAGTTTTGGTTACTCTCCATCCATGGGAGGTGAAGATGCGTGGGGTATTCCACATTTTTTTTGTGTGTTTTTCTTCTCATGGTTGGATGAGATTACTCTCTTACTATGGGTAGAAAATACTCAACATGTTGTTCATATACTCACTATGTTGAACCCCCTATACTCATACAGGGTCACTTCATGCTGAGTTGAGCATTGAGTTGGATTTTTTACTTACTCTATTTTTTGGGATTCATTTAACTTTTTTGATTATTCATGTACATCCTAGGATGGTCAGACATGGAGTTTCTCTCTCGATGGGTTTCCCTCTATCTAGGTCGATTGGACTATCTCCTTTTAGTTTCTCCCTTTTATATTTGGATCTTTGGGGGAACCTATTGATTATTATTATACTCACCCCTACATGGGAGTTTCTAACACATGATATGTCTTGTGCGGAATACAAACCTTTTGACAGAGTCCATGGAGGACCCAAGGTAGGTAGAATTTAGTGAGCTAAAATGACAAAGGTGTTTACCAGAGCTGGGGTTAGAATATTTCTGGTAGTTACTTTTGACAATGATCCCCTCCTTATGAGAAAGATGGATACTTTTATAATTTTTTTTGGTGGATGTGTGTTTTGACTTTTTTCATTCTTTTAGTAATTCTGTTGTACTATGGTTTGGGATAAATGAATACATGAATTTCAGTTTCAGGTTTTTTATATATCTTCACTATTGCATTGAGGTATTTGTGGGTTTGTACATTCACGTACTCTAGTTAAAGGCATCCCAAAGTTTGGTTATACCTTTGGATATCATCGCCACCCCTGGCCTATGGTGGTGGGATTAGGGTAGTCATGGCTCAAGTCTCAACTTGGGCCAGGATGTGATAGATTGGTATCAAAGGGAGTTCATTCCTTGGTATGTTGTTCAATTGTATTATATTAAAAAGTATTTTTTTGGGTTTTATGGTGATAGTGTCCTGGGGTTTCGAGTTCGACTCTCATGCCAGAGGTTCCAATGTTGGTACGTTGGCCAGTTTTTCCAATCATCGGGACTCTGTTAACTTTATTTTTGAATAGGAATTAGGAAACTGGTCACCAGGGAAATAAATGGTACATGCATCATGTAACACTGGTTTTTGTTTTTCATTTCCTTGAGTCTTCTCCCCAAATATACTCTTTTACCATGGTGTGTCTTGATTCTAATTCAAGATTCCTATGTGATGATAGCCATATATGGTTCTATGGCATGATTGTGATGAAAATCCACCCCATGATGAGGATTTAGTATAAGTAACTATTTCTGAGGCAATTCCACTATGTGGTCCACTAGTTGGGCCACATCCATTGAGCAACTTGTCGTACTATTAGTCCATGCCAAGGATACGTACAGGTCGAGTGCATTTCCGGAGTTCTAGTGGTAGTGACCTCTGAGGTACCGAGATGATCCAGACACCCAAGTAGTTGATGACTGTATTGAGGTCACATGTGTTTTCCACCTGGTGAGGACACCTACTTATCATATGAAGGATCCAATATCGATCCTTATTCATTGTTCAATCGTGAGATGGTCTAGTTTAGTGATGAAGTGCCACGATGAGCTCACGCTCACTTGGGTGGAGTTAAAGCATCTCTTCAGGGAAGTGTTCTACCAATACACATTGATGTCAGTGCATATCTGGGAGCTCCTATAGGTTCGGAAAGGTAGTATGACTATGGAAGAGTACTCTAAGAGGTTTACATACCTGTCATGTTACTCCATGGATATGGTTTGAGACCCATTCTTTAGACTCAAACTTTTGAGTAGGGCCTCTACAGAGACGTTAGAGAATTTGTAATCCCCTTGTGTATTCCCTTTTATGCAGGGGTACTAGAGAAAGATATAGTCATAGAGAGATTATTAGATGAGGGAAAATTGGATGTGTCCCATGGTGGTGGTAACGAGATTGAGGCATCTACAACTGTGGGTAGATTGAATATGACATGATCATGACATTGGAGGCATACCCATGCCCAAACTCGAACTCATGGGACAATAGTGCTGGAGATGTTCTGGAGGATAGGTTATCCATATGATAGGAAGTGTTTTTCTTGCGACAGCTAGGGACATCATGTTATAGATTTTCTTACTCGTAGTGCTGCTAAGAGGGATCTGGTAGATGAACCACCTTGGCAGAGGTAGCATTTTGATTAGGGATTTCTATGAGATAGAGGATGAGGTGGAGGAGTTGGGATATTAGTAAGAGGTGGAAGGTGGTTCAAGGTGTTTTCAGCATCACCCATAGGTTGTCCACTCTAGGATTATGGATCTAGAAGAAGATGATGATGATAGTTGCAGGCCTTAGAGGACTTTGACCCAAAAGCTCCATGGATGAATAGAGGTACACTCTGTGTCCTTTCAAATTTATATAGTATAAATTATTGGACTCTGTAGCGGGATACTCTTTTCTTTCTACTTCTTGGTCGAGTTTTTTTTTGGTGACATAGAGGCTTTGGTGAACCCGTCATGGGTGTTGTTCGACATAGCTTTGAATCTATGAGAAAGATAGGTTCTTCCCCCTCCATGATGTGTTTTTGAGACACAATTCAAATAGTGAGTGTGAGTCAGTTCCACCTAAAGAGAATATTTTCAAGGAGAAGTGGATGAGTCTCTTTGAATTGTGTGTTTGAGCCAGGTATTATATTAGTGGTTTGTAGACAGAGGCCCTAGTAAGACCCAATGTCTGTTTGGGAATCCATTTTTTGGGCACCCTCATGAATTTGGCATTATATTTTTATGTGATAAGATCGATGAGAATGTTATGTGGTTTAAAATATGTTTCAACTCATTAGGAAAAGGGATTCTTTCCCCACTGAGACACATTTTTGTGATGCGACCAAAATCGTGAGGGCGAGTCAATGCTGCCCAAAGAGGATAATATCATGGTGAGGAGAACGAGTTCTTTATACATCTGTGTTTAGGTTGAGGTTGAATAATGGATATACTTTCTTAAAATGATATGTACATGTAGGTTTATACCCTATGATGTTTTCATAATGTGGATTGGTTAACTACCATCCATACTCAACTAGGATTCCACTAGTGGGTGTGGAAGTGTTTTTATCCGGGTGAGTTGTGTTTCAGCTGGAGGTTCGTTGATGAAGTACCGAGTAATAACCAATGTTAACTCTTGGGAAAACCTATTTCATTCATAGTTACCCATTTGTGTTCAGTTTCAACCATGAATGAAAGACTCTCGAGGAGGTTTTATTGTTGTTAATCTAGGGTTGCATGTGAACTGTGGAGTTTTATCTATATCTTTTTCAGGTTAGTGAGGAGGTGAACCGTAAGACCCTAATACTATATATGTACCATCGTTCTCCATGAATTTCCACCCATCGTAGTTGAGGGGACATGTGCTACTCTATTTCATGATTTTTACCTAGTTATAGTTGGATGTAAGAGTGGTTTGGACTAGGTGGTCCTCTTGAGTGTGTGATTGGAAGCAGCATGGGGACCCCTTGTGAGCTCACTCGTGTGGGAGTTATAATGTAGAGCTCAGTTTATTTTTCCAATTCCTAGCCTTTTTTATTTTCTAGTAAAAAAATAATTGATGGTGGTGGTGATGTAGTGAATTGGGTTTTGAGTTGTATGACTTCTGAATATTCCTATGAATATTTCTAATGCCAGAGACTGAGTCAGCATAGGAATCTGGGGCCCAGGGAGCCACGACTTGGTGATTATAAAAATATTAAATATTTTTTGTCCCACGCTTGTGTGGTTTCACTAAAAATTGAATAACTCTGAATGGGATCCTTGGATTGGATTTTTGAGATCATGGTTGAGTTCATAATTTCGTGTGTACCCTAGGTGTGACCTAAAGCCTTCTGCCCCAGGAATTTCATTCGGGGGCATTTCAGTGATATGGTGTGCAAAGGGGAGTTAATTGTTTTTAATTGATTAAAATAAATCCACTCAAACCCTTGGTGAGCATGACATAAGTAGAAGGAAGCCCTCCTCCTCTACCTCTTTGGTGATGATGGAAATGAGCCCAAATCAAAGCATCAAGGTGCTGCCGATATCAGTTTCTGATATAGATCGTCATTAGATTGAGCAATAGACCAACCCAGGTGTCGGTCTTCACTTGAAGCTTCGAAGTTTCACCCTCATGGTGGGAGGAGTTGAGTTTTGGTACTGATCCACATTTTTATGCATTGTTTTAAGGTTTTAGATCACAAATATAATTTATAGAGATCACTCCAAGGTAGATATGTAAGTTCTGGGGTAAACCAGATTTAATCAGGTGTTTTTAAGGTCATTCCTGAATTGAATAACTATATACATGGTGTTTTTCCTAGAGATATTTTCCATGTAGTTATTTCTATTTGGGGAAGATGAAATTTGGGGTCTATATGCCATGTATCTGGGTTACATGTTGTGTCATACTCTGAACTGTGTGACAAGGGGACATGGCTTGGGTTAGCCATGTGAAAGAACATGGTCATGTAGAAGTACCTGGATAAGGTACATTAACATGGGGTTTGATACATGGACATAAGAAAAACACATGCTCAAGATTTCATATATCAAACACGCCATGTAGAATGGGATGCATGGCGTGTAAGGGACATGGCTGGCCATCTTGTGTGAAGGAGGAAGACAGCCTGAGGCCGAGTGAAGTGGGACACGACATGATCCACCTTTACATATCTTGTACGCCTATATGGGTAAGAAAACCATGTATACAGGATACACCACCGAATTCTTGGGTCGTATCAGACACCGTGTGGACCCCATTTCACACTGTATACTTCTGGAGGATCTTCTCACTTATGTATCTCCTTTTATAGGACTCAGATTTAGGATTTTGAACAGCCTATCCTGAGAATTTTTTCACCTAGAATGTGAGAGTGGCCTCTTTTTGGGCCTATGAGATACAAGGTTGAACATTTCAACCAAGAAGATTGTGTAGCAATGCTTAACAAATGTTGGAGATCAGTGTGGATCATAAGAGAGATATTGGGACCAGTACTCCCCTATAGAATCAAGGCATAGGTTTACCTTACATCTCTTATTTGGTATATATGGGACTCCCCATGTTGTGGGTGTAGGTTATTTACCATTTGGTAGTTCTCCTGAGGTCGTTACTCCCTTAATGGATTGTGACACAAGTTCCCGGTATTGTTCTAGTAGTTGGAGATAATTCTCCCCAACCATGTTAGGGCATGGGCCCTCCATACTTATTTCTTAAATAGAGTAGGAAATCCCATATCATGTTAGGGTGTGGGTCCTCTATCCTTGTATTCAGAAATCCCCTATCATGTTAGGGTGTGGGACATCTATCCTTGGAGTCAAGACACCCCATCCATTCTACGGTGCCGGTCCCCCATACCTGTTTCACAGGAAATGCTGGTACTCCCCTATCATATCTGGGAGAAGGTCCTCTGGATCATGGTTGGTATTCCCATATTGTGTTAGGTTGTAGGTCCCCTATAGTAATCGAGTTTTTAGAGTGGTACTCCCCTGTCATACCAGGGTGTGGGTCCTCTAACCGCCGAGTAGCACTACCCTGTCATATCAGGTTGTGGGTTCTCACCCACAGAATAGTACTCCCCCATCCTTGAGTTTCATTAGGGAGACTTTCCTCCAATGGAGTTGATCTCCCTCATCTGTTGATTATGATTATGAAGAGAAGTTCCTCCATTGAAGATGATCTCCCTCATCTTCTGAGTATGATTATGAGCAGTGAACCCCTCTACTGGATATGAATGATGCATGGGTAGGAGTTTATTATACCTCATCGAACTAAGGTGCGAGACACTTCATACAGGAACAGAATAGGTTTTACGTGTTATTTTAGAGATAATACTCCCTTGACTGCTAGGAAATGGTGTGGTGTATCTCCCTATGTTCTCTCTCATTAAGAGGATGCAATAATGAATAAACTAGACTAGTGATCCCTCTAATGTGTACAGTGGTGGGGAGTGGGCCTCTCCACCTGGGTTTCATTATCCATTCACAGAGAAACTGTTAGCGATGATAGGACCTCTAGTGTTGGGAACTATAGCTAGTCCTATTAATTTGTTCTCAATGGAGTGTATCTCTATGGTGGATACCATGTAGGAATGTTGATCTCATTGAGTGTGTTATCTTGGTTTTGGTGTTACCATTTGATCTTTCGAGTAAAATACTGTTATTGGATACAAGCCCATAACCTCATGAGACTTGGAGTTTGATACGAGTATATATGGGTGTTTCTGGGTGCCCTTGTGGTGATGCCACATTCTTCGTTGAAACCCCTTGTGGACTGAGTATATGTATTTCTTATATTTCTGCTTCTTAGTATTGGTTACTCTCCTTCCATTGGGGATGAAGATTCATGGGGTATAACATGTGTATTACATGTTTATATTCTTGTGGATAGATGAAATTAGCCTACTTCTAGGGGTGTAAAAGACACAATGTGTTTTTCATCTACCCACCATGCTAAGATCCCTATGCTTAGAAAATGTCACTACTGGCTGGGTTGGGATGTGGGTTAGAGTTTTTCTTTACACTATTTTTGGGATTCTTTTGACATTGCTTACTAGTCTTGTAAAGCTATGGATGGTCCAAGATGGAGTTTCTCCCTTAACGGGGTTCCCCATGGCTATGTCATGTGAAGTATCTCCTTTTAGTTTCTCCCTTATCTTTTTGGGTTTTAAGGGTTCCTTCTAATTATTCTTATACTCACCCCTACACAGGATTTTCACACTTGTGTTCTATCTTGTTTAGATAAGAGACCTTTTGATGGTGTACATGGAGGACCTTAGGTAGGTGGAGCTTTGCGAGTTAGACCGAATGAGGAGTTTACGGGATCTAGGATGAGGATATTTCTAACAAATACTTTTGATAGTGATCCCCTCCTTTTGAAAATGATGGACTCTTTTACAATTATATTTTAATGGGAATGTATTTTTCCCCTTTTTTACAGTTTCATTACTGCTTTTGAACTATTGTTTGGGATAGATGTATTCATGAATTTCGGTTTCCTAGCTTTTATATCTATACACTATTGCATTGAAGTGTTTGTGCGTGCATGTGTATTGGTACTCTTGGAAAATTCCTCGTTGAGTTTAGTTATTACTTCATCACTTGTTTCCATCCCTTTCCTATGGAGGAAGGCTTGGGGTAGTCACGACATGAGCCCAAACTTGGGTCGAGTATTGAAAATGGTCACGGTATTTCTTAATGTACTTGAAAAAGAAAAAGACAACATCTCATTGAGATTTTTTTGGAATATTCAATGAATTGGATAACTTTTCTGACAATATAGGCAATATATGGATGATTTGTGGTAAGATAATTGAGTTAGCCCACAAGACAAAGATACCTCTCAGTGGGAGAATATGGGTATATGGTATCAATTAGAGACTATTCCCTAGGTTCAAGAGGAGTTCTAATGATAGTTTCCTAATAAAATATAGTTCCATCAAGATATCCAATACATATTTTCATTGGTAAAGAAAGATTTTGGTTGGAGAACAGGAGACATCAATTCCAAGAAAATATGTTAAAAGACCAATATATTTTGTTTTAAATTATTTTTGAATATAAACCTTGATATGGTAAATTTCATATGAGTTTCTACTATTACTAATGATATCATATACATAAAAAACCAATAGGATACAACCATTGAACTTTTTAACATAAAAAAATGTTGGTCCTTCATAATCATAGATAGCCATAATGTTGTGATTAAAGTACAAAATCCACCAAACCATGCATGAGGAGAATACTTGAGTCCATAGAGAGAGAAATGAAGCTGATAGATATGAGAACTGGCTATTATGGAATGTAATCTATGTGGTTGTTTCATATATTCTTATTCTTCAAGAAAAACATGTATAAATTCATTCATGACATCATGTTGATGATGTGTCCAATGAGTAGTAGCTGTAGGAGAGATGGATAATGGAAAAAATTCCATTTTAGAAGTTAGAGATAAAATATCAAAATAATCAACACCAAATTACCAGGTGAATCATTTTTCCATGATATTGGAATAAATTGATAAATAGTGTCTTCTGCATTTAGGAAGACCAGAAAAATTCATTTGATACTAAAAACCTATTTACCTACTAAAAGGGGGACCAGATCTGAAGTGTGATTGTCATCAAGGTCTTGTAATTCATCATGCATTGATTGAAGAAACCTAATGAGAGATTTATCCTTATCAACCATATGATAAAATATATCACCTCTAGAGTAGAGAAGTGTTTGTATAAAGTTGTGTAAATGGGATTATTCTATCAAGAAAGTGTACCTTTCCATAATGCAGTCGAAAAGTTATTGGTGCTCGTTGCAGGAGTGATAGACAATTATGGGGAAATGGTGTCCTCAAATGGGACAGGGGGAATGTTCGATGCATGATGAGAGTAGAAAGATCCAAAATGAAGACCATTTGATTGGGTCAAAGAAAGTAGGGATTGGTGGATGCTGAGAGGGAGAAAGTCATCGATGGTGGGATCAGGATGGGGAGAGGGTGGTGAGGGTAACAATGTATTTTTCTCAGTGAATGATATATCAACAGAGTTGATATAATGTCCCTTGTCATGATATATATAATTGTAGTCATGCTGGGTATGAGACTATCCTAGAAAGATGCAATAGAATACCTTTGGGGAAAATTTAGAGAGACCGAGATGAGTGTCACGAACATAACATAGACACCGAAACACATGAAGTGGAAGAGGGAGATAATGAAGAGAGGGAATCAAATCCAAAAAAACACTCCCCATTGGTTGGGTATTGTGTGTTATCTATATACTATGAATGTTTATGTTATTTTATATGTTCCCACCCGAGATGCATAACCTTACCAACACTCAAAAGTGCTAAGTTCTGAGTATTTTCCCTAGTATCTAGGATGTTAGTGATAAAGATGGTTGGATACCCCCTCTATCATGCACTTCCTTCAACAGTAATATATCAACCTAGGGATCAACATGTAAGATATGATGTATTGTCCTAGATGTCTATCGGTGTGACATGATGCGGTGTGATGTGATATGTGGTGGGGAACATGCATGGTAGGAGGAGGGAATGAGGTTGATATCCTCCACATTCATCATATGTTACTATTCTAGTTATTGTTCTAGTAGTGATGAGTGGCCAAGGTTTCTATAGGAGGTGTGTGATGATATGTGATGTGTGGCCTTGGTATCTGTAGGTGGGACATGATGTGATGTTATATGACATGTGAGGATAAGATGAGAGAGTAGGTTGTTTGATGTTACGCTGAGAGATAAGAAAATCAGTGGGGAATAGGCAGTGGGTTTCCTTGATTTTTTATGATATAAATGATATATTATTATATTGAGTGCATGATTTTGTGAATGGGCCATGACGAGGTTGGGTTTTTCTATATGAGATGTATAAGATCCTATTCGTTCTTCTTATTTTACATTGGAAAATTAGAATACTCTTTTCATATGTGCACTTGAGGTCTTGGTTATGTCCGTACTAAGTATACATGTTATGATCACCATACGTATATAAAAAATTTTCAGGTTTCTAGGAGGAATTTAGGGACCTAGTTAGATATTACTAGCTGGATTGGGGTTATTTTTGTGTTGCTGTTGTAGAATTTAATTTTTTTATATACATCGAATAATTTTTATGTATTCGCATCCCTTTATTAATGCATTGTGGGTTGATTTTTGTTTTACCTTTCTTTTAAAAGTGGGATTTGTTTAGTGATTTCTTATCTTATATCCTGATCCTATTTCATTTATAGAGGGTAATTCCTCCCATATTGAATGATTTTTTTACCCATAGTGCTAGTTGACACCTCGAGGCCTAATGGAGGTGGGACTTGGGGGGTCATTATCTATATCACTTCATTGTGGTATCTATGGATAGTGGGGGTTGTGATATAAATAAACCAAGACCTCTTTGAATTACAATTTCTATGAAGTCCATTTTGATGGTTGTTTCATCCTCATTGGATGTATTGATAGATTAAGTGACATGCACACATTGTGCACCTGTTTCATTAAACACTCTTTAAGATGTTAAAGGGTATTTAGCTTACAAAATATGAGATTTCAATGATGTTAAATTAAATTCCTTTCATATTATGGAATAAAATTTGATATTTTTACATGATAATAATGTCGCTTTGAAGGTGACATCAGTAAATAATATTGAAGAAACGTAATTTATTATGAAAGGTCTATATAATATGTTAGATTTTATAGATTATAATTTTAATATATTGGAAGATAAATTGATAAGGCTATATGAGAATCTTGGAGATGTTTTTTCTATTGACTATAATTCATCTTCATATAATAATATTGAAAAAGAAGATAATGTTCATTAGGATCCTTATAAAGGGAAATAAGTTTTAGTTTAAATTGAATCTAAAGTTATTGATGTTGTTTCTCTTCCCCATGTTGGTACATGGGGTATTTCAGTTGTTAAGGGGGAAGTATTGAGGAGTCTGACTTCCTGGGGTTCCCACTAGTCTAATATTACAGATTCTATAAATGTTTATGGGAAACAAAATTTGGGATATTCTGAAATCTTGGACTTTTATATATATGTCCTCATCAAAAGGATTGACATGTGAGATGATCCACTCGTACAGTTGAGAGGAAAAGGTTCTATATGACCTACACCAATTGATAGATATCATGTGACCATAGAGAAGTTAAATGAATCTTTTGATCCTAAACCTACAGATCATAACCATTAACCTTCATAAAAACCCACTTCAGAGCCAAATTATTGATATTCAAATTCATTGTGGTTATATTTTTTGAATATTCAATCATTTATTGGTATGTATATCTTTGGCGTTCTGTTAAAACATTTTTGTGTCATAGATTTATTCATTCATTTCTCAATATTCTATTAGTTTATTAATTTAGTTTTCTATTATAAATGTGTCATATCTCACTACCCTGTTTTTATTTTTGATATCACAAAATGAGGGCGAAGAAATGTGTAAAAACAAAATTTTAACCTTATTTTACAACAAATCACTCAAGTTAATTTTTTAAATAAATGAGTGCTCTATAGATAAAGGGGGATTATTTAATTCCATATAAAATAGAAAATGTAAAAATTTCAAATCTTAAATAAATTTTGAGACACATATTTTTTATACACTGATTTGTTACAGATATTCTTACTAAATCTAAATATTTCTTTTAAAAAAATCGGAATGGGTTTTGTGATCATCAAAATAGAGGTGATTATTGGAAATACTTGTTTTTATCTAACATTTCCCAATATTTCATAAGTTTTGATTCTCATAAAATTCCTATTTTTACTAAGGAGTTTATCTTTTGTGATTTCAGGTTAACAATTAATATTTTCATTAGTGTTATTTCATTTGGATGTTTTTAGTTCAATCTAGTGTTATTTTAGTTTGATGAAATTTCTCAATGAAATTGTTTCAATGAATTTGAAGAAATATGTTATGAGTCTTAATTTTAAAGACTTAAACTATAAATAAAAAAAATTTCAAAAGTAAATTATATAATTAGTTGTCTAAAAAGTATGATGTCGTAAGAGAAATGAGGAAACATCTTATGGGAAATATCTTATGGGCTTTGAAATTCATACACACTATATATTTGAAAAATTCAAATATCATAAAGATTCTGGAAATACAATATGAGAGAAAAATATCTTACACATTCTCAAAGCATCCTACTTGTAGAAATTATCTTATGATAATAGAGTTTCCATAATACAATCATGTTCAAATATCTTATTTGGAGTTCAAATATAGTATGTCACAGAATACAATTCATATAGAGAAGAATACCATATATGGAATAGATGTCTTATGAGACTTGAGAAAATCTTCAGAATAAAAAAATATATTCCAAAGGAGATATATACTTTATAAATTATCTAATCATTTAAAAATAAATTCTTTCCACATGATAATCTAACCGTGGAATATTTTATGGAAAAAATGACCCCTTCATCAGTATTGAAGATCTATTTTGTTTTTAATAGTGTTAACTAATTTAGAGGAATACTATTTACATATTAATTATATTAATTATATTTTTTTTGGTATTTATTATTGTATCATATTTATAGGGAAAGTACTCTTCTAGTTATATTCTATCCAAAGTGGAGTTGTTCAAATTTGGAAAGACTAAGTTAATTCAAACTGATAATTCCAAAGAATATAACATTTCCATGGAAGACCATAGCTGCACTTATCTTCAA
Organism: Viscum album; assembly: GCA_963277665.1. Classification (NCBI taxonomy): domain Eukaryota; kingdom Viridiplantae; phylum Streptophyta; class Magnoliopsida; order Santalales; family Viscaceae; genus Viscum; species Viscum album. Next base: position 2,015,139,150 of record OY728143.1, read on the forward strand.
TTTTTTGAGACCATCACATGTACAATAGAATTACTTTAATATTTTGCGTATTATTATTTTTATTCTCTACTATTTGAAAAATAAGTATTTTTGTTTATAAGGGAACAATATTACTCTGATTGTTTCATGAACCGCTATTGTTCTTCTTCCTGCACTCAATTGTTTTGTTTATTCTTGAAGAAAATAAATAAAAACAGATTAATACTGTTATTTTGATTCCTATACATAAACATCAACTAAATAGCCATTTATAGTAACACTTTTGGGAAATACTTATTACTTTGGAAGATCTTCACCTTCTATCAGTTGCTGCTTGAAACTTTTTGTTATAACTATTTCTCTATTATATTGTAAAGACCCGGAATATTCCATTTAATTTTTTTCAATTACTTGGGTTTATTATGAGTCTGAAAAATTTGACGGTGTGTGATTCTAATGCCTGGTGTGCCCGGAATAAGTTTATGAACTTTTTTAAGGCATGTTCAGTATACGTGCAGGTGGCATTTTATATCTTTTGAACCAATTCTTGGAATTGAAATCCGAGAGAACTGTTGGATCCACTTCACTGAGATTCAATTAAGAGAATATTCACCTCAACAACAGTTGATCAGGAGAAAAATATAGTTTTGGACTTTTTAATGAATATTAAAATAACCTGTAATTATTATTTTATTTTCTTTTTCTCTAATGGATGAGCGGTAGTGGCGGGACCGGTTACTTGTTAATCCATTTAATGGATTGACTAATCCACTGTGTAACTCAACTATTGTGAATTAAAATAGGCTAATTAATTCATTTAATGTTACTCATTAATTCCTCAACGCGTTACTTGCCTTTCCCCCTCCTATTTAAATGGAGCTCTGGGTGGGGTTTTGGCACGACTTCTTCATGCGAGGAAACACTGGCGGAGTTTTGTGGAAGAATCCACCAACGGAGGGCGAAAGCTCATGTAGAAATGATCTAGGATCGACGAACAGTGACGAATCCATCCAGTATGGGTGCACCTCCTACCGCAACCATGGTAGCTCCAATGGATCTCGAGGTAGGGGGTTTATGATTGGATTAGGTTTAAAATTATTGAAATGAGTTTATTTAAACATTAAGGTTATATAAATATTCTCCCTCTTGTTATCATGTTAACGCAGAGGACGTGGGATAAATGAAAAAGGCTTGGACCATATGCCGCTTTATTCATGTTGCATTATTCAGGGAGGACTTTCTTCAATTTTGAAGGAAACAAGAGAAAGAGGGTAACACTGTGACAGTGGTAGTCTGAGAGACTCATAGGCACCAACGACACCAATAATGGACCACCAGAGCCCATTTGATGGCCCGTAGAAAGAACTGTCGGCGCGCCATGCCGGCGGCAGCTGGCGGAGGCCGGAGGACGCCCATGACAACCGGCCGTAGGTGGTGGGGAGGAGGTGTGTCGTCACATTCCAGGGTGGCCAAAGGCATCTGGCTGAGCCGGCTGTGTGGGAGAAAGGGAAACACCTGCAGGCGTAGCCGGTGGTAGCATCCCTAGCCAACGGGCCGCGGTAGGAGGTGGTGACGCGGTCCACCGTCACGCCGCTTTTGATGGAGATCGGTCGGCCATCTGGCGGATCATTGCATGCGTTGGTGTATAACCCCACTGACCAGACAAAATGGCCCTAAGTCTACTGGGAAAGCAGGGAAAAATAGTCCCCCTTCAGGCGGACCAGGACGAATGCGGGCCGACCAAGCAGACCGGACCCATGAATCAGAGGGCCGATCCCCACCCGACGGGCCGGGCCAAACGTGACCCGGGACCCCCGAACCAGCCATGTCGACCTCAACGGGATGAACCTAATGAACCAGGCCGACCCTTAATGGGTTGGACCTGGGATGGGTCAGGTAGACCCCATGACCCGTTGCGTAGGGCCGGCCTGACTGAGTCGGACCGAGCCCAGAACAAACCGGACCTCGAATAAAGAAATGTATGTAATTCACGAATCGGGTGTCCATTTCACACACCGTCAGTGGAATTGGGACCCCTTTTGGGAAGCAAACCCTTTTCCATAATCCGACATGCCCGATCGTGCCGGGTCAGACCAAGGTGCGATCATCCCTGTTTCACAGAAAGGGGAGTAACTAACAAACCAGGAATCTGAACGATGCACCATCTATGGAATACATACCCTTTTGAAAAGGAGGTCATTTTTAGATACTATAAGTGTGTTTTGGTAGAGTTTGACATTTGACCTGGGTTGGATCGAACTTGAATCCAACTGAGCCATTTTTATAAAAGTGCGTATATCTCAAGGACTGAGCGTACGATTGACGCACTATCTGTCATGTTGGGACCCCAAAGATGGGGTGGTAATTTGGGTATAGTTTTTTTTGGACATCGTACTAGTGGAAACATGAATGATGGCTTGAGGAGCAGAATCATCCAGAGTTCAGGCATGCGTTGTGCGGGAATCCATTGGCTGGCTATGGCATGAAGAAGAAGAGTGAACAATACAGGTCAGCACCAACGACCAATACGGTTCATCACCAGCGACCAATATGGGTCAGCACTAGTGACCAATACGGGTCAGTATCTAGCGACCAATACAGGTTAACATGTAGTGAACTATATAGTTCAGCAGTTGAGTTACTAAGGATTAGAGGATCTGTCTTCACAACTAGTCATCCATGTCCTAGTAACCTTGAAGATATACTGTTAGATATAGATGTCTCTTTTTCTTTGTGCTTCATGATTTAGATCATGCTTGTGATATTTAATTTGGGGTGTTTCATGTGATGTTTTCCTTTGTGGATTACTTAGAGACCTTCATGGGCCTCGGTGTCCCCTACTGAGTTGTTATACTCACCCTTGCACAGGCTATGTCCGCACATGTTTGTCTGATGCAGACTACTGATGATCTGAGGTAGACTTTGGAGGTTCGGTATTTGGTGGAGCTTGGTGTGATGGGAGCAGTCGATATCCTCTTCTTCGAATTCATACTTATAGCTACTACCCACCATGTAGAGATCCATGGCAGATGTGATATCTTTTTACATTCATTTCAGTTTCTAGGGATTGTATTATGTTCCAATGTTTTTAGATTATATTTGTGCTTGTGGTTGTACTGTACTGTCGTGGCTATACCTTACTTTTTTTGGTTGCTTACTTCAGTTACCCTTATTGAGTTTTTACAGATCTATAAGGCAATGCCTTCCCTGTTTGGGAAAGGACTTCAGGTTTTAGTCCCCAACCCCTGGCCTATGGAAGGCGGACTTGGGGTAGTCACGTCCGAGCCCAGTGGGATGGGTCTTGACATATATATTTATAAAAATTTTTAAGTGTGTAAATATTAGACTATGTGCTATGAAAAGTCTATAGACATTCTTTGTGAAGGGATATCCCATGGGAAATTTCCTTGTACCCTTTATACAAAGTGATTGTTTATTTCACTTAGCTCTGCAGTCCCCAATAAAATGATTGGCTTAGTAAAAAACACAAAAAGTTAATTGGATATTGGTGGAATGGATTACAGATAGTTAAACTCCCCTATAACCACTATAGAATTTCTTTTTTTCCTTCTATCTATTTCACTTTACTTCAATTATATATTTGATTTATGATTTAAAGGCAGATTTCACTATATTTAAAGAGGTTTGTTTTATTTGGGATAAAACTTTATGAAACAAATTTACTCCCGATATTGAATCATTATGTAACACCATTGGGAAAACATGAGATCAGGATGGTTGTCTGAGGTTGAAAGACATACATGGTAGATAAATTCTCTTTTATTTGTTTTTATTTATTATTTATTTTTAGTTATATCCATCTTTGAAGTGGGTGTAACTATGTCTTAGTTCTCATAATAATGGATTAAAATAATTGATGAATTGTTATAAATGTTTATTGGTTCATGGAGATATAATGGTGAATTTAATAGAATATGATACACTAATTAATAAAATCTACAGACATGTTAAATGATCAAAAGGGCATCGATAAAAAACTAGAGCTATAATGATAAATAAAAGTAACGTGAAATTAAATGGAAAATGTGAATATAAATCCATAGTTTATGATAGATGGTTTTCATGTGAGATACTAGTTATTAATTGATTTTTGAAATGATAGTTTTCCTTGGAATGGTTGTGTATAAACTAGGGAAATTGGAACCCTAGTTTCTGGGTATACATGTGTGGTCCCCTCCTAGGGCCCACTCACATTCCCGAATGGGTCATCAGACTAATGAATTTTTCCAAAATACCACACATATTGTTTCTAGTTTTTCCCCCCTCTCACACACCATGTGAAACTTCATATGAGGTCCCCCATCCTGGTCACTACTCCAAGAAAAAACTCTTTAATTGTGGAGTTCTAATCATGTTGGCTCCCAAAAAGAAATGTGTGTCTCATTGACAAGGGTAGTTACATTTAGTCCTTTTATTCATATAACTTCTAATGGTGTTAAATACGCCCCCATTAGAGAAATACCTCATTGTAGACCCTACATATTAACTTGATCACTTCCATCTCACATTAAATTGGGTCCTTGCTCTAAAACAAATGAAATAGCCTGGCCTAGTAGGTACCCATGTCTCCCTACGGACACTAGTTTTCCCCTCCCAGGGGCCCACCCCTGTGTTCATACGAGTCAACTAACTAATAATTATCTACATAAGACAGTACATGTTTTTTCCAATTTGAATTTTCCATGCTCTCACATTCCTTAAGAAACTACTCAGGAGGACACCCATCTCGATCACTACTCCTTGACAAACCTCTTAAACTGTGGAGTTATAATCAAGTAGGCCACCAAAATTTTTTTTCACCTTATTAACATGGGTATTAACATTTATACCTTATAACCCATTATCTTCCTATGGTGTTATGAGTTTAATGATATAATATTTATTACGTTCTACAATTTATTAAGCTCCGAAACGTGAGACAGTTAATAAAAATAATGTCCATAATTGGATTTGGATCCTGAGTGTATTTCAAAAAATAGGCTGTAGAGGATATAGATGGATGTCACCCACCTTCTCAATAAGTATATTATATGTAGAATTTATGTGTAATATCTATGAAATAACCCCTTATAGTTATAGGATATGTACTCATTTGAGTTTAAGTGGTTCATAGTTATGACATACATGTATATGAAGGTTGTGTTGACTTACAGTCATAGTGTATAACCTTATGTAATCTATAATGACTAAATTTCATTTCATTTTTATTAATGGATGAGCTATAATGAATTATGATGTAGTGTGTGCTTATACAAGCTATAACAGATTTTGGTCTTATTATGTGGTTATATGGGCATGATGGTGTCATGGTTTTGATTCTGTGTATTAGCCTATAGTGGTTCGCCTGAATGTGTGATATTAATTTTGGTGGGGATGAGATCACCAGGTCATGAGACTTTGGGGTTTAAAGAGACTGGTATAATGTGAAAGTGGTTGCAGTATTACCTTTCTTCTACATATTCATTAATATTATGTTAAATATCAATGTGCAGTACTTAGTATGTAATCCTTGGAGAGGATGGTGATATAGTTGACCTTATGTGGGTCATAAGTTAACTTTATTAGTTATTAACTAAGGTTTAGGTAGGTTTCTTTCACATTTTAATGAGAGGTTTTGGGGAGGATCCTACTAAGTATACTTGAATTATCACCCCTATATATATATATATATATATATATATATATTTGTGTGTATGTGTGTTTTCTAGGTCTTTAGGTGAGAGTTGTTGATCAAGATAAACCATTCTACATCATGGGAATTTTTTTAGGGTTGTCCGAGATCATGATCACTTCCATATGTGTTGTAGTGGTATATTTTCTTTCTAGGTCCCATATTGTATGAAATTTCATATATAAGGACTGTATTGACTATTGTTATGTGGTTGATTGCTGGATTCATTTCATTTTTAGAAAATTTTGTCAGTAATTCATCTCATATATGTGTGTTTTATATCCTTTATACAAGTCTCTAACTTGTGGAATATTGAAGGTGAGTTTTAGGGTTTCAAACCACTCAAAATAACTGCTATTAAAATTTTCCACATAGCAAATGATTACCAATAACCACTGCTACTCAAACTGGGCATCCATATTAGTGATGATTTATCAAAATAACCTTAAATTATTTAGAGATGTTTATAAGTATAGTTTACTTAAAAAACCCTCTAATTACTACATTTTTTTAATAAATATATATATGTTAGAAATGAATAAATTATGTCTTTTTAATCATTTTCAACATAATGCATCACTACACGTTTTATGTTTTTTAATAAATTCTTTAATTCCTTTAATGCATTTTGATAGAAACATTTTTTAATAAAATGGGTCAATACTATTAACATATTTCATGACCCATATCCACAATAAAGTATAATAGTAAATCATTTAAATATGTATTTTTATACCCATGTTTTTTAAATAAAATACATTACATGAATAATAAAATAGATTCATATGGAAAATATTAATAAAAAAATAGTTACGGGCCTTGGGAGAGATAGGGAGAGAGAGAGAGATTATATGCACTGATAAAGGGTGACCTTTATCAACACCCAAATAGCACTGATAAAAGGCATACTTCAAAAAAATATTTATATATCATTAAAAACATATATTAATATAAATATATAAATACATACATACATATATATATATATTATAATATATTTTGTTAACTATGATTTATATAAGGATTAATATGAATTTACACAAAATATAAAAGATATTTAGTGAAAAATTGATTATAATATAATTAGAAATAAATATTAATTAGTAACATTATAATTATTATTGATTAATATAAATTTATTATAAATAGTATGATATTAAATTTTAATAAATTAATGATAGATCTAAGAAAATTTAATAACATGACTAGAACATCAAGTGAGCATAACTTTTGTTTAGGGTGTCAATTTGAGCTCTACCAAGTATCAAATCGAATCTGATAAAACAATTATGACACGTTTATCAGGGAAATCCAACAAATCTTTTTATAAAGTTAAAAAGGCATGGAAGGCCTGTAAGACCATGTTTTTAGTGAGGGTGTCTTAGTTTTTGAATAGTTGATGTAATTTTTACCTCATTTGAGGGAGACTTCTTATTCTTTTTTAGTGTAGCTATAATTTATTCTCAGTTCTTATAGTCATATGAATATTATATTGTTTAAATTTTATCATTTTTCAATATATAGTATTATATATAATTAAATATATTCGTATTTTCCTGTATTTACATATAATAAATCAATTTTACAAATAAATATTTAAATATATTTGAGTAAAAATAAATTTTTATATACATAAACCATATGAAAATAAATATTAATTTTTTATATTATTTAAAATTAAATATTCCCCATTTTATTTACCTTAAAAAAATGAATTAAAATATAGACCCACACACATACCTATAGAAGTAATGTTTATATATAAATATGTGTGTGTAATTATAGAAATACATACATTAATGTTTATACTCTAAAATATATAAATAAATACATATATGTAAATTTTTGAGTGTGCATGTGTGAAATATAAATGTGTGCATATGTGTAATATATGTGTGTATTTGTGAGTTAATATTATGTAGGCACTTCATATTTTTCTAAAACTTATTTAATTATTTTTTTCATTAATATATATTCTATTTGTATATTATTTTCCAAATCATATTTTTCTAAAACTTATTTAGTTTTGTTCATATATCTATTAAGAATTCATATTTTTCTTTCAAACATCTACAACAAGACATAAAAGAGATTACATGTTCCTTTATGGCAATTTTACCATGCTATGCATTGAATTTATTTATTAAGCTACCAAAAAATAATATTGATTCGATGTTCATAACCGAAAAACCATTTGTCTTTGTTGCAAAAAAATAGCAGAGGAAGGTTTTTTAGCTAAGAACATCAACTCAATATACAGTGTTGGCTGTTAGACAAATAAAGAAAGAAGAAATTATGGTAACATTGGCACGTAAGATTGTTTTGAAACTTGGGTAAAGTTATCCAAAAGTGATTTGGGCCATGTAAGAATCAGAGGCACCTCAATCCGACACATGGGGGGACCGGTATGACTCCAGGCGTGTCTTCTGATTTAAAATTGACATTAATTTTAGAAAAAGGACTACTGACAAACTCAAAACCGAAAAAAATCATTTTGATTATTTTGATACTTTAGAAAAAATGATTGATATGTAATTTATGACATGTAGGAATTTTCCTCAGCTCAGTATGAAACACGGTGTGACTGGTATGACTCCACGTGCGTCTTTTTATTTAAAATTGACATTGTTTTTTTGTAAAAAAAGTCAAATCGCACAGTCAAAACAAATAAATTGTATTCATATTGTTTTGATACATTAAGAAAATGATACATAAGTAATTTTTGATGTGTAGGAATCACCTTAACCAAAATTAAATACATGATGCGTCCAGTATGACTCGAAGTTTCCGTTATTATTTTAAAATTGATATTTTAGTTCAAAATTTGTCACTCACTGAAAACCAATAAAATACACTTGAATTTTATAGAAAATTTATTTAAACAAGTCATAAGTAATTTTTATATGACGGGATTATTCTCACATCAAAATCAAACACAATGAAACAGATATGACTCAAATTATGAGTTTCCAGTTTAAAATGAAATTTTAGTAAAAAAGAAAAGTGAAGTACTGAAAATAAAGAAAACGAATTTGTATTGTTTTGATACTTTATGAAAATTATCCATAATTAATTTGAGACATGTAAGAATTATCTGAACCATAATCTAATGCATGGTGTGATGGGTATGACTCCAAGTGTGTCTTTTTTATTTAAAATTGACATTAATTTTAGTAAAAAAGAAAACTAACATACTCAAAACCCTGAAAAATTCATACTGTTTTGATACTTTATTAAAATTATCCATAAGTATTTTTATATTTGTAGGAATCATAATCACCTAATTCGATAAACGATGTGCCCGATATAACCTGACGTTCCTGATATGTATTTAAAATAGACATTTTAGTTCAAAAAGTGTCACACACTGAAAACTAAGAATACATGCTGGGATTTTCTTTATAAATTTTTAAAACAATTACTAAGTCATTTTTTATGTATAGGAATGATTCTAACATGAAATCAACACACAATGTGAGTAGTATGACATAAAGTAGGTGTTTCTAGTTTGAAATGACATTTTAGTAAAATAGTCAATTGATGAACTCAAAAAAACATCCATATCGATTTTGATACTTTAGTAAAACGATCCATAAGTCATTTGGGATGTGTAGGAATCAGTCTCACCTCACTATGTTGTACAGGGTGATCGGTATGACTCCAAGTGCATATTTTTATTTAAAATTGACATTAATTTTAGTAAAAAGGACAACTAACATACCCAAAACTAAGAAAATGCATTCAGATTGTTTTGATACTTTAAAAAAAATGATACATAGGTCATTTGTGACACTTAAGAATTAGTATCACCTCAATATAATACTCAATTCTCCCATTATGACTCAAAGTGTCTCTTATCAGTTTAAAATTTCCATTTTAGTTCAAAATGTGTCACTTACTAAAAACCAATAAAACACACTAAGTTTTTCTTGATAATTTTAAAAAATGATCCATAATTCATTTTAGATATGTAGAAGTGAGTATCATATAAAACCGATGCATTATGTGACTAGTATGACTCGAAGTGCTTGTTTCAAGTTTGAAATGAAATTTTAGTGAAAAACATAAGTGACATATTAAAAACCGAGCAAAAACATTCGGATTATTTTGATACTTTAGGAAAATGATATATAAGTAATTTTTGATGTGTATGAATCATCATCACATCAATCCCATGCATGGAGTGACCATTATAACTATAGGTGTGTATTTATTTAAAATCAACATTAATTTCATTAAAAATAAAAATTGACATACTCAAAAATATGAAACTGAATTTGGACTATTTTGATAATTTATGAAAACAATCCATAAATCATTTTTATGTGTTGGAATAAACCAAAACACAGTACGATGAATGGTGTGACTGGTATAAATCCAAGTATCTTCTTATTTAAAGATGACATTTTATTAATGTATTCTTTCATATTAATTTTTAATTTATTTATTTATAATATTAATAACAAAATATTAGTTTTCTTATATAGGTGGATTAATTTTCATGAGATGTGGTGATTTGTTGAGTAACTAATACCATGGGTGGAATTTTTGTAGAGGGGATCATGGGTTCCAAATATGATGAAACATTAATGTTTTTAATTGTTTGTGGATAGTTATTGTAAATTTAATTATACAATATATTGTTTGAAATTTATAGAGTAGTTTTTTTATCCATGAAGTAAAATTTATTCCACTTAAATTTTATTTTTTATGTACAGGTTACAGTTATCTACAATGTGTTGTTATACAAACAGCACACTACAGCAGGTTGGGCCTGTATCAACATTGAGGATGACATCACCATTTTAGCATTGTTGAGTGCCTTTTTGTGTGATGTTAAAGGGAATATCTATAGTAGTGTCTGCCACATGAATATTTTTATAATATTTTATGATGTATATATTTCTTTATATATAGAATTAATTTTTATTTATATATTTATTCATATAATCATATACATTTCTATTAATATTTTTATATACATTTTAAAAATATTTCTATATACTATATATTTAGATATAAACTTTATACATATTCATATATACATGTATATTTATATTTATATATATTTATATATAATTACATATAATAATATATTTAGCTATAATTTTTGATATTGTAGTTATAATTTTTTTGAAAATACATTTATATTCTATATTTGACTCTCACCAGCATGAGTAGCTTCAAACAAACCACCCCAACTCAAACAGAGTAATCAAGTTGTATAAGAATAAAATTCTTATATGATTAATAATAAAAATAAATATGAAACAATCCATTACTTTTATGGAATTCACATCTTCATGTTATTTGTGTACATTTTGTCGTCAGGTATACTACACATTTTATTTAAACAAATCAATATCATCTTGTGAATTGGAGAATTTTAAGAAGTTATAGTAGTATAGGAAAAACATAAATACATAGAGGAATAATAAATATTTTAAATGAAATAGTTATTATTTTCGAAAATAGTTGTTCGGGGTTGCTAGTATATTGATGGAATATGATATCTCTCATGAATTTACAAACATAATAACTACAATCTTTTCCATTTGTTTGTTTTAGAAACTATAGAAACATTGATAAAAATAAGTAATCTGTTATGATAATTTTTTGGATAGTGAAATATTCTTATATATACCTTGATACTTTTCCCGTTGTAGAACTTTTCAGGCTTCTTGTGCATGTGGACTTTCCACATTCCATGATTTTCACAATATTTAAACTATTCCCTATCATAAAAAAATTATCATTAAAATATAATATAATATAAATTACCAGAATTTCAGTTCTAAAACATTGGATGTAGTGTATTAAAAATTTACAAACGTAATCTTCTGTGGATCATTTCTTAGGTATCCATCAGTTGAATCCAAGAAAAAAATCTTCAGAGTATCCAAATTAAATGAAATGAGCATCCATTATTTCCTAAAAACAAGAAAAGGAATAAATAATAAAATAAATGACAATATATTTTCTATGATTAAATTGTAGATTTTTACCACCGCACCATTTTTATTAATAATATTTTATCATCTGTAATTTTTTCATTCAATCAATTTTGCCAAGACATCCACTATTTCAACCATTTTTTGAATCTATTATTATTTGTTTTGTAAAAGTGACATGAGGACTAATCAGTACATATTTATTTTCATGGGTTAACCCCTTCAATTTTTATTGATACAAACACCTAAAAAATATATGAAATATATTTTTTCATAATTAATATAGTATATTATCATTTGGAAAAACAAATCATGAAAATATAACTCATGTACACTTTTACAACTGAGGCTCCTAGCCATTCATATTTAAGTATTTTATTTACTTTCTAAAAATAAATGTAGTTTGTAACTTCCTCTTCATACATTTTTTATTCAAAATGAACTATGTGACAACTACCATTTCATAACTTTGTATCCATATGAACCTTAAATGTTTGTAAATGTTGATATTGAATGGGTGGGGTAAAGGTATTCCAGAATATCTATTTGATTAGTTCGTTTATCTTTATATGGTTTTGAGTCAACCTTTCATTTCACCCATTCACTTTGTTCGTCTGTAATAAAATTCATCAGTTCCAAACTTTTTTCATTAATTTTTAAAGGTTTAGCATGAAGAATAAATTACAAATTAATACCTCCTTTTCAACATGTTCTTTTACAAGATCTGATGGTCATGCGATGAATGTTCCAACAATTTTGTCAACAATATGAATATATTATTCATCAACTGGAATAGGTAACTTGGTATTTGACTTGTGATCTATGCAAATTTCCACTCTCACATGACCTGTTGGCGGTGGTCTATTGTGTAGATGATCATCTTTGATATTGAACACCATACCCCTCACTACAAGGTGATGGGTGGGTGTTGATATATATAAATCACATCCATTTAAACCCTATATAATATCAGCATGAGAAAAGAATTAGTTTATATCTAATTAATAGTTCATTGAAAAAATTATTAGAATATTGATTACCTTAATTAAGATATCTCTTTGAGGGGAACGACTCACCTCAAAGCTGGCAGAGATGGGGTGGGATCTTCACAAAATGGTTGTTCTTGAGCTATTTCTTCTCTTTTGTCTCCTACATAACATTTTATATCAACCCAATCTACTAATAAAATTTATCTTCAAGGGAATATAATCTTTCTTTTATATCTACCATTTCATTATCTTTATCGTCATATTGTTTTTTCTCCCAATATGTTTGGGTTGTCACCCCAAAACCCACACCTTTGATGTTACCATACTATTTTGGCCACTTTTAGACCACTAATAGTATGAGTTCATCTGGTGCAAGTGTTGATGATACATATGACTATATCAATAATAAAATATAGGAAAATAAGTAATTATTTTTAAGTAATATTCATTTAATGGAAATAGATTTTTTATTTTTTTATACGTACACATGTTTCCCACAATTTTTATGTGTTTTCATCTATTGGTATCCTATATTTATTTATATATTTTATAGTTAGTTATTTTGATTCCAGCCATTAAAATGGATAGGCGTCAACTACCATTTAAAATAATAATATTGTACTATTATTTTTTTTATAACTCAATGTTGTGTGCAATGTAAGATTTAAATAAAACCTATTGTTGTGTATCAGGTACGCCATCAAACATAGATTCCCCTTTAATGTAAAATTAATATTTAATTCACAAATATTAATAAATATGAAGATATCTTATTCTTTATTTACCTGTGATGTTACATCCTTCCCCCCTTTTGGAAATTGCATCCCATTAATTTTTAATCACTTATCAAATCTATGGGGGTATTTATCCTTCATAGAATTTCTAGATCCCCATGTCTCCTCTTCAACCATATGGTTTTTTCACAAAACTTTTACCAGATGAATTAATATATTCCATAACACTTGCTCTCTGTGGTCAAGAATATGGACTGGTTTTTCCTCATAAGATAGATTATCTTCCAACTGAACTACCTTTGGACTCAAAACCTGAGATGGATCTGGTATATACTTCCACAACATTGAAACATGAATAACATTTTGTACCTGTGATAAACTTGGAGGTAAATCCACTCTATAGTCAACTGATCTAACTTTCTCCAGGATTTTATAGGGTCCAATGAACCTCTAAATCAGATTTCCCTTCTTAACATAATGCATCACACATTTCCTATAACACCCCAGGTAAATAAAGAATATGACATTTCATATTTATCTATATTTGTGAATAAAATATTGAAATGACTCTAAAGGGGATGATATGCTCGATGGCGTACCCAACACGCAACAACGAGTTTCTTGGGAATCTTACGTTGCACTCTAATAATAAAATAATATTATTTTAAATGGTAGTTAATATGTAGCCGTTGTATTGGCGGGAATGGATAGAAATAACTAAAATATGATTATATATGTTCTTAAATATTTTTACATTTATACAATAAAAGATAAAGGCTTAAATTACGGAAAGAATTCAATTTTTGGCGTATATGCCCTAGTTTTCACTAAAGGTTCATTTATCACCTTTTGATGGAGAACCGTCATTAAATATAGTTTTTTTCACTCTTAAACATTCTTTTGGACCAAATAAAACTCTTATTAAGAATCTGGACATCAAAATTTACTTTGTGTAAATTTTTGGTATCTTTCTGAAAAAGTTCATTTTTTTTAATGAATAGTGTAAAATGTTGTATTTTAATTCAAAACCACTTTTTAATCTAATTTATTTATATGATTAGATTATATTTTCAATTGGTTTTAAAGTGAAATTAGAAAATATTTTTACCATTAAATCCAATAGTGGTCGTTGGAATCAATTTCACTTTGAAATCAGACTTAAACTAGTGTCAATCTTTTGATACTTATTGTTTCATAAAACACGCTATTTGTCATGACAGCGGGAATTAATTATTAAATTAATTAATGTGACTTATATGTTTTGAATTTTGTAAAAAGGACTTCATTTTTGAATTCAGAATATCAAATATAGCTTAGGGTGAATTTTTGGTAATTTTCTGAAAAACTTCAATTTTTGATGAATAGTGAAACCACTAAGTGGTAATCAAGCAAACTGATTTTTCAGTTAAATGAAAGTTTACCACTAATGTGTATTGAATTTTGAAAATCCGACATACATGGTTGTCATTAAGCAGTAAATTGTGGTTCAATGAGATTAAAATAATTTTTTGGTGAATAGTAACTTATTAAGTTTTTAATCGCGATTAGTGGTAATTAGTGTAGTTTAAGGTATAAATAATGCTTTAATGATATGAAATGACCTAGAAAAATGTCCCAAAATTATTGGTTGTGTAATGGCCGACCAAGACAAGCCATGGGTAAACTTGGGGACCCCATGGATCCACTTTGGTTGGGAAATGACATAAATAACATTTTATTTAATGTAAAAGTAAAATTGACACAAACATGATATGTTTTACTAAAACAATTTTTAAGTGGGGTTATACAAGTCATCTTTTTGATTATAAATATTCATTGGAAAGCTAAAAATATTTCCTACATAATAGTATTTTTTTATAATTCTTAGACATTAAATAAATTAAATTATTTATGACATAATAATGATGCAGCGATGATATCATTATTTGACGATTTAAATAAAATGGAAAGATAATGTAAAATCTATGAACTACACATGTACAAAACTTATTGGATGAGTGGATTTCGAAGCCTTATCACATTAGCCACGAAGTATATCAATGTGGGACCTTTTAAAACCAAAACACATTTTCAAATAAAGTAACATTTCTTTACTTTCCAAAAGTACCCCTCCTCTCCTCTTATAAAAGGCCCCCACCTCTACCTCATTTAACACACTCCTCAAGCCTTTGGCTCGGCCAAACCCTGCCCATTTACTCTCTCCACATCCCTCTCCTCATCCTAGAGGACTCCCTTTGGGCAGAATCCTTTCAAAGGAAGCCTTTAGGCTTAAATCAAAAGGAGTTACACTTTTAAAGGTAATTCATTCTCTCATGTTCATTTGTTTTATTTTGCTTCTCCAACCCCCTAAACTCTTTTTATTTACTTATTTTGTAGAAACAACAGTATCTTAAATATACTAGGATGTTGTTATAAGATTTATTCGAGCTACACTCTCACACAACTACATCAAATGGTTAAAGAACATACGGTTTCCGTGGATGGTGAAATTCTGCCTCCCGAAACGATGATTGTTCAATACTCATTTAACACCTTCAAAGGTGGCCATTATGATGTCACTATTTTTATATATGATATATAATATGTTTATGTTTTATTTATTCTTCTTTATTTTTCATTTTTGTCTTACCTTTATGGCTTCCATTATGGGTATACGCGATATCTTCATTTAAGGAAGTGCGGACTACCGCCCCCTCAAAGTGATTTGATTCGTTAAATACCATATGTGGGATGTATAAAGGATGGAAATATGATATTATATATGATATTATACTGGAATTATAATATACCTTTATATCATTATTATTCCATTCTATAAAATACGAAATAGAAATGAAAGTAGCGTTCATGCGTACGTACGACTTACCGTCTCCATGAACGGTGCATTTCATTTCTTTCCTCTAAATGATAATGTAATGTTATAAATTAATGCATGTACTGGATATATATGACATATATGATATCTACATAATGAATAAAATTCTGGATATAATAAACATTTGGCCACACGAACAACATGTAATTGTAAGAAGACCACTTTCGACTTAAGAACCAAATATCGGCAAAACAAATATTATTAACTTAAATGATTACATAATGTTTGTGAAATGGTAATAAGTGGTATAAAAGTAATAATGAACTTGAAAAAGGGTTCTTAAGGAATTATAAATTAACTCAAGTTTATTATTCAGGAGATTAAAAAACGATCGAGTCAAGTCGGACCCGAGGTAAGGGATCCTACTCCTCTATTTCTTTTTAAGTATACACTTTTATGTCTTTCCTTTTAAAGCTCATCTTTCTTGTTATTGGGATGATCTTTTATATTAAATTTACTGTAATTTTTATGTTCATGTTATGAGAGACCCTATTCTCTCTCATCAATCCATTTTGGGAGTTTTGAGTGGCGCCGTTAGGCTGCCGAACTTTCGTAAGAGATCTAACCTCTCTTTTTCTTTTTAAGTACTCTTCTTTGTGTCACTTCTTCAAAGATCCTATTTGTTATGTTGGGGGATTTTATTTTATATTACTCTTTCTGTAAATTCTATTGTAATATGATGGGATACTCTATTTTATCTCATCAATCCATTTTGGAAGTTTTAAGTGGCACCGTTAGGCTGCTGAGTTTTCGTAAGGGATTTTTCATCTCACTTTTATTCTCGTGAGATTTATGCTACATTTGCCACAAATTCCATTGAGTGGTGTATGTACTGCCCATTATTATACTCTTTGTGTAATATAAATTCATTTATGAGTATTTACATCAATGATCTATTGTCCTTCTTTCATGGGGTGTATGTTTTGAAAGATACCCAAGTCGGTAAGGGAACCTTTCACCCTCCTCTTTTTTAAGAGACTTCTTTTGTTGGGTATTTTAATTTACATATTGTTATTTTGGGATATGTTCTCATATATCCTTATTGATGTAAATTTGATGTCCAAGTGATGAGATACACTTTTTATCTCTCATCAACTCATTTTGATGTGATGCCGTTAGGCTGTCAAGGGAACTTTTTAACCCAATTTTGATTTCTTTGGGTTCAACATGTAGTCATTGAATATGTCATACATTGAATATGTGTGAATGACCTTTTATTGTTTTACACTTAATATCCACTTATATTGGGTGTATTTATATTTGTCACACATATTTTGAGATTGATTTGTCCTTAATTTAATGATACCTTCTTTATAAGGGATTTCATCACATTTGACATTTCTATTGAGGGATCATTGTTGTTATGCACCAATTCACTCTTATATGGTGTATATACTGTCCTTTGGAGTATTATATCATGAATCCTTTTATTCTCATGATATTATAAAGTTCTGACTAAATGTTATTCCTCAATTATTGTATTCAAGTGTCTCTAATTTTGGTAAAACCCCTTTTACCAGAATATCGTTTTAAATGTTTTAATTATTTGTTCTTATTAATATCCATGTTTTCAAAATGGTTTTAAGGATTTATTTATATGGATATTAATGGTTTAAAATGTTAAAAGCTTCAAGGTGGTATGGGACACCTTGATTCAAAAATCTCTTTATTAAATGTTTTAAATGGTTTTGGAAATGGTTTCTTTTTGAATGGATTCATTATTTCAATATCCTAAAATGTTATATTGTGATTGAAATGTGGAAATTTTATGTTTCCTTTATTCATGTTTTATGTGACACGATTATGTTATGGTTCTTGGGCATTGTTATGAAGAACGGGTGGTTCCGTGATAAACTAAGGGCGGGTGAGCCCGATATAGCTCTCCAATGCATTGGGTAACGCGAAGGAGTGAAACGTTAAGGTTTCTCTGAAGAGATTTAGGGAATATATTGTGATGGGTATTCCAAACGTAACCAAGAGGGTTACTCCCTACGTAAGAATGTTATGAATGCCTCAAGTTACCTTTATGTCCTATGATTTCTATGATTTATTCATGGTTTGATGAGGTATGTTAAAGTGCCTTTGTTTTATGGGTAAAGTATGATTTCATTCTTATGTATATATGAACTCATGTTTCCTTTCCATATTTTTATAACTCTTACTGAGCTTTTTATGCTCATCCCAAGTTTTTGAAATGTTTTTCACAGGTCAAGAGAATGGTACATGATGTGATGATAGTGTCATGTATATGTCAAGAAAGAATCCGTGTTATATTTTAAATATGTTCCCGTTGATGGGAAGAATGAATACTGTCTTTTATGTAACCACTTTGTTTA
This sequence comes from Viscum album, assembly GCA_963277665.1. Taxonomy (NCBI): domain Eukaryota; kingdom Viridiplantae; phylum Streptophyta; class Magnoliopsida; order Santalales; family Viscaceae; genus Viscum; species Viscum album. The sequence continues at coordinate 2,015,157,706 of OY728143.1, forward strand.
AATGTGGAATATAATGCAAGTTTCATGATCTAATTCTCTAAAACTCTAAACCTGAAAAGATCCTCAATGTGTAATCTTGTAATAACTCAAGATTAAGTAAGGTTTAAGGCTGGGGCCTTATAGTTGGTATCAAAGGTCGGTTTAGATAACTTTAGAGGTTAGGGTATTCTTTAAGCATAATTGACAATTACCATAATGGTTAGGATTTCAGAAAGAGTCTTAGTTTTAGATAAAGTGAATGAGTAAGTATATCTTATTGTCTATCTTACTCATTAGTACATGATGGTTTTGTTGATATACTCACACTGACATTTCTATTTTTAGTGAATGGATGGATCTAGCCGGCACCAAAGAGACAACAGGTTTGAAGGAAACTGTGGTGGTTCTCTGATTAAGATACTAGATAAAATGAAGGATTCAATGAGGAAACTCGTGGTTGTTCTAAACCAAATATCAAGGAGTCATGATCAACCACTTCAACCTTGGTGAGTTATCTAATGCATCAGGTACGAGATGGCTAATTCTATGTGGAAATTCAGGTAATAATTATTAAGGTAACCATTAGGGTTTATATGATACTTAATTTTTAGGTAATTATGGGTTACTCTATGATATGATGGAAAATGAAAAGAATGAGATAAACTTGAGGTTAAAATATGTTATGATTATTCTTGAAGATTTTATCTCATTTTGGGGAATGTTTTAAGAATTATATAGTTTTGGAAAAAGGACAACACACAGACCGTGTGACATCCCGTCGCGTCGGACAAAGCTGCGGGAATCGAACCCACACCCAATGTGCGACTGGTATTTATCGCCTACCACTGGACTACGTGAAGTCCCTGGTTAGTTTGACTGATTCATTCTAGTTATATGATTTTATGAATTAAGAGTAAGTTGATTTTGGGTTATTTTTGAAAATGATTAACCTATCATGGAGGATATGTGATTAGGTTAATTACTTTTCAAAACGAGACTTTAGGAGCAACTGATATTGTTTGGAGATAAATGTTACGATTTATCTTGGAAGACTATGCGACTAAATCCTTCAAATATTTGGGTTTCAATCTTATATTGGTTTACTTTGAAGAATTTTATGGACAAATTGATTATATAATGGTCTTCGTTGAACTTTGGGTTTTGTTGGACAAATTTTGGAGATTAAGAATAGATTTTCTTTTTATAAAGGGTTATCCTTTTCTGGATTATCTGATCTTGTACTAGCCTTTTTGGTTTTGGATTTGGTTAAAGTCTAAAGACATGGGAAGTATATAGTTCTATTTTTTGGATTAGGTGATTCTCTAGAAGTTGATTATAGTACTCTTAATTTGAACAAGTCTTCCTAAATACTCGTCTTTTGGAGAAAATATGAGTTTGTGTAAGGAATCTAATAAAGGTTGAAAGTCAATATGATAAGTGATTATGTTTACTTATGAATAAATTCCTCAATAAAAAGTAACTTAAAACAAAAATGTTGTCTATTAAATTTTCCTACTGGGGAATCGAAGACCGTTTAACCCATCACAAGTTTGTGATTTTCTTGTGGTTAACTTTCTCCTAAACATGTTTTCTATCACTCTCCATCAGAACATGGCCCTTTGTTTTTTCCTCCATGTCCATATTTTCATACTTGTAATCCTAGTATGGGTTAACTCGGGTGACCTTTGTACTTATCTTTCTTTATTTTAAAGTGTTTGTTTTACCGACTTTTGTTTCGATGTGGGACTTTCAAGGATGTTTCCAAGCGCAATTTTAAAATTGCGAGGACGCAATTCCCAAAAGGAGGGAAGGATGTAACACCCCAGGTAAATAAAGAATATGGCATTTCATATTTATATATATTTGTGAATAAAATATTGAAATGAATTTAAAGGGGAAGCTATGCTCGATGGCGTACCCAACACGCAACAACGAGTTTCTTGGGAATCTTACGTTGCACTCTAATAATAAAATAATATTATTTTAAATGGTAGTTAATATGTAGTCGTTGTATTGGAGGGAATGGATAGAAATAACTAAAATATGATTATATATGTTCTTAAATATTTTTACATTTATACAATAAAAGATAAAGGCTTAAATTACGGAAAGAATTCAATTTTTGGTGTATATGCCCTAGTTTTCACTAAAGGTTCACTTATCACCTTTTGACGGAGAACCACCATTAAATATAGTTTGTTTCACTCTTAAAAATTCTTTTGTACCAAATAAAACTCTTATTAAGAATCGGGACATCAAAATTTACTTTGTGTAAATTTTTGGTATCTTTCTGATAAAGTTCATTTTTTTAATGAATAGTGTAAAATGTTGTATTTTAATTCAAAACCACTTTTTAATCTAATTTATTTATATGATTAGATTATATTTTGAATTGGTTTTAAAGTGAAATTAGAAAATATTTTTACCATTAAATCCAATAGTGGTCGTTGGAATCAATTTCACTTTGAAATCAGACTTAAACTAGTGTCAATCTTTTGATACTTATTGTTTCATAAAACACGCTATTTGTCATAAAAGCGGGAATTAATTATTAAATTAATTAATGTGACTTATATGTTTTGAATTTTGTAAAAAGGACTTCATTTTTGAATTCATAATATCAAATATATCTTAGGGTGAATTTTTGGTAATATTCTGAAAAACTTCAATTTTTGATGAATAGTGAAACCACTAAGTGGTAATCAAGCAAACTGATTTTTCAGTTAAATGAAAGTTTACCACTAATGTGTATTTAATTTTGAAAATCCGACATACATGGTTGTCATTAAGAAATAAAATGTGGTTCAATGAGATTAAAATAATTTTTTGGTGAATAGTAACTTATTAAGTTTTTAATCGCGATTAGTGGTAATTAGTGTAGTTTAAGGTATAAATAATGATTTAATGATATGAAATGACCTAGACACATGTCCCAACCTTATTGGTTGTTTCATGGCCGACCAAGACAAGACATGGGTCAACTTGGGGACCCCATGGATCCACTTTGGTTGGGAAATGACATAAATAACATTTTATTTATTGTAAAAGTAAAATTGACACAAACATGATATGTTTTACTAAAACAATTTTTAAGTGGGGTTATACAAGTCATATTTTTGATTATAAATATTCATTGGAAAGATAAAAAGATTTCCTACATAATAGTAGTTTTTTATAATTTTTAGACATTAAATAAATTAAATTATTTATGACATAATAATGATGCAGCGATGATATCATTATTTGACGATTTAAATAAAATGGAATGATAATGTAAAATCTATGAACTACACTTTTACAAAACTTATTGGATGAGTGTACTTAGAAGCCTTATCACCTTATCCACGAATTATATCAATGTGGGACCTTTTAAAACCGAAACACATTTTCAAATAAAGTAATATTTCTTTACTTTCCAAAAGTACCCCTCCTCTCCTCTTATAAAAGGCCCCCACCTCTACCTCATTTAACACACTCCTCAAGCCTTTGTCTCAGACAACCCCTGCCCATTTACTCTCTCCAAATCCCTATCCTCATCCTATAGGACTCCCTTTGGGCAGAATCCTTTCAAAGGAAGCCTTTAGGCTTAAATCAAAAGGAGTTACACTTTTAAAGGTAATTCATTCTCTCATGTTCATTTGTTTTATTTTGCTTCTCCAACCCACTGAACTCTTTTTATTTACTTATTTTGTAGCAACACCAGTATCTTCAATATACTAGGATGTTTTTATAAGATTTATTCGAGCTACACTCTCACACAACTACATCAAATGGTTAAAGAACATACGGTTTCCGTGGATGGTGAAATTCTGCCTCCCGAAATGATGATTGTTCAATACTCATTTAACACCTTCAAAGGTGGCCATTATGATGTCACTATTTTTATATATGATATATAATATGTTTATGTTTTATTTATTCTTCTGTATTTTTCATTTTTGTCTTACCTTTATGGCTTCCATTATGGGTATACGCGATATCTTCATTTAAGGAAGTGCGGACTACCGCCCCCTCAAAGTGATTTGATTCGTTAAATACCATATGTGGGATGTATAAAGGATGGAAATATGATATTATATATGATATTATACTGTAATTATAATATACCTTTATATCATTATTATTCCATTCTATAAAATACGAAATAGAAATGAAAGTAGCATTCATGCGTACGTACGACTTACCGTCTCCATGAACGGTGCATTTCATTTCTTACCTCTAAATGATTATGTAATGTTATAAATGAATTCATGTACTGGATATATATGACATATATGATATCTAAATAATGAATAAAATTCTGGATATAATAAAAATTTGGCCACACGAACAACATGTAATTGTAAGAAGACCACTTTCGACTTAAGAACCAAATATCGGCAAAACAAATATTATTAACTTAAATGATTACATAATGTTTGTGACATGGTAATAAGTGGTATAAAAGCAATAATGAACTCGAAAAAGGGTTCTTAAGGAATTAGAAATTAACTCAAGTTTATTATTCAGGAGATTAAAGAACGATCGAGTCAAGTCGGACCCGAGGTAAGGGATCCTACTCCTCTCTTTCTTTTTAAGTATACACTTTTATGTCTTTCCTTTTAAAGCTTGTATTTCTTGTTATTGGGATGATATTTTATATTACATTTACTGTAATTTTTATGTTCATGTGATGAGAGACCCTATTCTCTCTCATCAATCCATTTTGAGAGTTTTGAGTGGCGCCGTTAGGCTACCGAACTTTCGTAAGAGATCTAACCTCTCTCTTTCTTTTTAAGTACTCTCCTTTGTGTCACTTCTTCTAAGCTCCTATTTGTTATGTTGGGGGATATTATTTTATATTCCTCTTGATGTAAATTCTATTGTAATATGATGGGATACTCTATTTGATCTCATAAATCCATTTTGGAAGTTTTAAGTGGCGCCGTTAGGCTGCTGAGTTTTCGTAAGGGATTTTTCATCTCACTTTTATTCTCGTGAGATTTATGCTACATTTGCCACAAATTCCATTGAGTGGTGTATGTACTGCACATTATTATACTCTTTGTGTAATATAAATTCATTTATGAGTATTTACATCAATGATCTATTGTCCTTCTTTCATGGGGTGTATGTTTTGAAAGATACCCAAGTCGGTAAGGGAACCTTTCACCCTCCTCTTTTTTAAGAGACTTATTTTGTTGGGTCTTTTAATTTACATATTGTTATGTTGGGATATGTTCTAATATATCCTTATTGATGTAAATTTGATGTCCAAGTGATGAGATACACTTTTTATCTCTCATCAACTCATTTTGATGTGATGTCGTTAGGTTGTCAAGGGAACTTTTTAACCCAATTTCGATTTCTTTGGGTTCAACATGTAGTCATTGAATATGTCATCCATTGAATATGTGTGAATAACCTTTTATTGTTTTACACTTAATATCCACTTATATTGGGTGTATTTATATTTTTCACACATATTTTGAGATTGATTTGTCCTTAATTTAAGGATACCTTCTTTATAAGGGATTTCATCACATTTGACATTTCTATTGAGGGATCATTGTTGTTATGAACCAATTCACTCTTATATGGTGTATATACTATCCTTTGGAGTATTATATCATGAATCCTTTTATTCTCATGATATTATAAAGTTCTGACTAAATGTCATTCCTCAATTATTGTATTCAAGTGTCTCTAATTTTGGTAAGACCCCTTTTACCAGAATATCGTTTTAAATGTTTTAATTATTTATTCTTATTAATATCCATGTTTTCAAAATGGTTTTAAGGATTTATTTATATGGATATTAATGGTTTAAAATGTTAAAAGATTCAAGGTGGTATGGGACACTTTGATTCAAAAATCTCTTTATTAAATGTTTTAAATGGTTTTGGAAATGGTTTCTTTTTGAATGGATTCATTATTTCAATATCCTAAAATGTTATATTGTGATTGAAATGTGGAAATGTTATGTTTCCTTTATTCATGTTTTATGTGATACGATTATGTTATGGTTCTTGGGCATTGTTATGAAGAACGGGTGGTTCCGTGATAAACTAAGGGCGGGTGAGCCCGATATAGCTCTCCAATGCATTGGGTAACGCGAAGGAGTGAAACATTAAGGTTTCTCCGAAGAGATTTAGGGAATATACTGTGATGGGTATTCCAAACGTAACCAAGAGGGTTACTCCCTACATAAGAATGTTATGAATGCCTCAAGTTACCTTTATGTCTTATGATTTCTATGATTTATTCATGGTTTGATGAGGTATGTTAAAGTGCCTTTGTTTTATGGGTAAAGTATGATTTCATTCTTATGTATATATGAACTCATGTTTCCTTTCCATATTTTTATAACTCTTACTGAGCTTTTTATGCTCATACCAAGTTTTTGAAATGTTTTTCACAGGTCAAGGGAATGGTACATGATGTGATGATAGTGTCAAAGATGTGTCAAGAAAGAATCCGTGTTATATTTTAAATATGTTCCCGTTGATGGGAAGAATGAATACTATCTTTTATGTAACCACTTTGTTTAAATGTGGAATGTAATGCAAGTTTCGTGATCTAATTCTCTAAAACTCTAAACCTGAAAAGATCCTCAATGTGTAATCTTGTAATAACTCAAGATTAAGTAAGGTTTAAGGCTGGGGCCTTATATTTCCAAGGAGAAATTTTGAGAAAGACATGATCACCAACCTCAAAAAGATGATCCTTCCTCTAGTTGTCCTTATTACTTTTCTACCTGATCTGAGTTGTTCTCATGTACTTCTAAATCAATTGAACTTTTTTTTCCATCTATTCTACCAATTTTGGTCCCATCAACATCCATTCACCTACGTCATCTGAAAAAGATGGAGTTTGAAAATTATTTCCATATAATGCCTCAAATGGAGCCATCTGTATACTAGAATGAAAATTGATATTATAAGAAAACTCAACCAAAGAAAGATGTTCATCCCAACTTCCCTAGAAACCCATTGATCAAGCATGTAACATATCTTCCAATGTATGAATTGTTCACTCAAACTACCTATCTGATTGATGATGAAAATATGTACTAACATTTAATTCAGTACCCAACGACTTATAAAGGCCTTACCAAAAGTTATGAGTAAACCTGGGATCACGATCAGATACAATAAAGAGGGGAACTCCATGAAACCTGACTATATATATAACATACAACTGAGAAAGTTGATATATATACAATGTATCTCATATATAAAGAAAATTAGAAGATTTAGTCAATCGATCAACAATAACCCAGATTGCATTATTACCTCTATAATTTTTTGGTAATCCCAAAGTGAAATTTCTGGACACATCTTCCAATTCCAACTTTGGCATCGGTAAAGGCTGAATCATCACTTTTGGTAACTACCACTCTACTTTAACATATTTACAAGTTAAACACTTCTTAGTAAAGTTAGCAATATCTATTTTCATTCCATCCCACCAGTAATACTCTTGAAGATCTCTATACATCTTAGTACTTCCAGGATGAACTAGAAACAGAAAACAATGAGCTTCAACTAACAACTAATTCTTAAACAATGAATCACAAGTCACACATAATCTCTTTCCAAATATCAATATAAAATCATTATCAATGTTAAAATCTCACAACTTACCCTTCAGAACCAACTCTACAATTTTTTGTGACTCAGTATCTTCCTTCTTTGCTTTCTTAATTCTATCTAATAGAGATGATTTCACTGACACCTGAAACAAAATAGAAGAATTTATTATACCCACAACATCTAAGCCAATGTTCATAAAATCATTAATGAAAGGATATGGTTCCAAACGTAACATGGTTAATGTAGCATTACTCTTTTGAATCAAAGCATCAACCACTTTATTTCCCTTTCTTGGAAGGCAATGAATCATGAAATCATAATCCTTGATTAATTCCATCCATCTCCTCTATCTCATTTTTAATTATTTTTTAGTTAATATATACTTCAAAAATTTGTGGTCAGTATATATTTCACATTTTACTCCATAAAAATTATGCCTCTAAATTTTTAAAGCAAAAACAATAGCTTCTAATTCCAAATCAAGTGTAGGATAATTTAACTCACGAGGTTTCAACTGAAGTGAAGCATAAGCAATTACCATATCATTCTACATTAGCACACAACCAATTCCTTTCAATGAAACATCATTGTAGATAAGAAAATCACCGTTTCTCAAAGGCAGTGCCAAAACAGGAGCATTCAAAATTCTTATTTTCAATTCCTGAAAACAATAATCACATTATTTAGTCGACATAAACATAACACAATTTCAAGTAAATTTAGTCAGTGGGCTAGAGAACTGTGAAATTTTTTTAACAAATCTATAGTAATAACCTAAAAAACCAAGAAAACTATAGATATTGGTTATATTTTGGTGTATTGTCCATTATTCAAAAAAATTTGTTTTAAAAGGATCAACCGTTATGCCATTTTTGTGAAACAATGTGACCAATGAATGAAATTTTTTATAACCAAAACTCACACTTGAAGAATTTTCCAAATAGTTTCTTTTATTTTACAGTTTTTAAGACAACCCATAAATGAATTTCAGGATCCTCTTTACTGTTAGAATATACCAAAATTTCATCTAGAATCACAACCACTATTTATTACTTCAGTCAACTTATCCATCACTGCAAAAAAACAGTTCAATTCTGATTCTGGTCATCTCAGGATGCTGATTTGGAAAGTCATTTCCCTCTTTATTCCTTCCTAGCATAGCTACCCTATTTCCTCTATGGAAAAACATTTTGAACACACAAATATCTTAGCCAATGCAACATGGTAATCTATAAATTCTATATCATTTCAATCATACCATAAATTAATTTATGGATATTAATTTAACAATATATTAACTTCTAAAGTTGTCAAAACTGAACTCTGATACAAACTATAATGACCCGACCATAAAAAATTACATAATATTTAATTAAATGAATAATTCAAATGAAGGATCTTTTATGTTTTAAAGTTTCAGATAATTAGGCCATAACTATTACATTAAATCTCAAATATTACAAAGTAGACACTTCTACTCAGTATCCATTCGTTTCATAAAATAAAAACTCTTGAAAAAATGAGTCATGTCTAGTTCCATGTTTTAGTTAGAAAAACATTTCCTTGATCCCATTTATAACCCTATTTATCTTTATGTCCAGTGAAAAACATTTCCAAACTTGGGATGAGCATAAAAAGATGGGTAAGGTTTACAAAACAAGGAAACGAAACATTAGTCCATCAATACATACCAGTCAATGAAATCATAATTTTCAATACTCAACATACCACACAAGATTATAATATTTATGAATAATAAATGAAAATTATTAATCATAAAATTATCTTTTGGCATCCATAACATACTTACATTGTAGTTTTCACAGCTACGTAGGGAGTTACATTTGGAATACCCATCAAACTATATTCCCAAAATGTATTATTCGAAACATTAACATTTACATCCATCATGTTAACAAATGCATTGGAGAGCTATCTCAGACTCTCCTTCCCTAGGTTTATCATGTAACTGACCGTATACATAACCAATACCCATGAACCATAACATAATCATAACACATAAAACAATAATAAAGGAAAGACAACATTTCCACATTTCATTCACAATATATCATTTAAATATATTGATATAATAAATATATTATTAAAAAAAATTCAATAACAAAATCTTTAAATGAGTATATGGTATTTATTTTCCTTTTTTAAATACATTATTGCAAGTTATGAAATCCAATTATCAAATAATACTCACGGCGGTGGAATGGTCATTGTCACCATGTACGTTAAAAGGAAACATTCCTTTTTATTGTTTAATAAAACACATCATATAAAATGATTCCCTTTGAATGAAATAAAACATAAAAGGGATTTATACACCGTTTAAAATAAATCCATTTATAAATTAAAGTATGCCTCAATGAAAAGATATTGAGATCAAGTCCCTTACACCGTGTCTGACTTGACTCATTCATTTTTTAATATCCTGAATAGAAACTAAAGATAATTTAAACTAGATTCATAACATTTAACGTTATTATTTTTATATCACTTATTACCATGTTATAAACATTATATAATCATTTAAGTTAATAATGGCCATTTTGTCGATATTTGGTATTTGAGTTGAAAATGACCTTCTTATAATTACTAGTTGTTCATGTGGTAAGACATCATTTATATCCTAAAATATATTCATGATTTAGATATCATATATATCATATATATTCAGTATATATATGTATTTATAATATTACATAACATTTGGAGATAAAAAATGAAATGCACCGTTCATGGAGATGGTAAGTCATACGTACACATGAACGATACTTTCATTTCTATTTCATATTTAATGGAATTAAAAATTAATGATACATAGATATATTATAATTAAATTATAATATAATATATAATTTCATTAACTCATTTCTTTATACGTTTAATGTATGGTATGAACGAGCCATATCACTTTGAGGGGGCGGTATTTTACACTTCCTCAAATGAAATTATCGCGTTTACCCATTTTGGAAACCATAATGGTATAATATAAATGAAAAATAAAGAAGTATAGAGACAATATAAATATAATATATATCACATATAAATAAAATTCCATCTTAATGGCCACCATGATATAAATTAGGAGACAATTGAACAATCATCATTTCGTGAGACACTAGTTTTTCGCCCACAAAAATAGTATGTTCATTACCCATTAGATGGAGGTGTGTGTAAGTGTAGTTAAAATAAATCTCATAAAAATAAAATAGTATATTTACGATATTGTAATCTTTATAAAAATAAGGAATAAAAATATTTTAGGGGGTTTGATAAGTAAAATAAAAGAAAAGAACTTAAGAGAAGACATAGCCTTTAAATCTGGTAACTCCCTTTGGTTTGAACCAAACGGTTTACTTTAAGTGCCTTATGCCTAAGGTAAATCTTTTAAGTGTAAGACAGGGATGTAGAAAGCTTAATTGGGCAGTGGTTGGACGAGCCAAGGGTCCTGATAGGTGTGAGTAATAATGGGTTTGAGGTGAGGGCTTTTTATAAGTGGGAGGAGGGGCTTTTTAGGAAATATTGAAAGTATTATTTTATTATAAAGTTATTTTATGTTTCAAAAAATAAAAAACTCATTAAATTAAAATATAAGAAGAGTCTAGTTAGAAATAATAACATAAAATAATAATTTTATAGAATTTGGATATATTTTTAAATTTTATATTATCATTTATTAAATCATTCATTAATGAGGTAAACATTGCATCATTATTATGTCATAAATATTTTTTATTTGATGTATAAATTTTTTTAAATAAAATACCGTGATATAGGAAATATTTTTATCTTTTTAATAAATATTTATTGTTTAATATATAAATTATATAACCCCATGTAAAAATTGATTTACTAAAAGATATATGTTTAAGTCATTTTTGTCTTTACTTTTAATTAATTATTATAAAGCGTCATTATCACTCCCATGTGTCTCCATGGGGTCCCTAAATCAATACAAGGATGACCATGGTCTACCATGTATCAAACAATAGGCTTATGACACATGTTAGGGTAATTTAATATTATTAAAATAATATTTTTACCCTTATTTACTAGATTTACCCTTTAATCATGGTAAATAAAATATTTACTGAAGTAAATATTCATAATGTATAAAAATAAAAGATAACTATTTACAAAATTTGGACCTCCTAATTCCAAATATGTAATCCATTTTTCTAAATTCAAAAAAAAATGTGGAAGAAAATAATTTAAAATTAATTCCTGTTGTTAAAACAAAAAATGCGTTTTTAAGAAATAATAACTATCAAAATATTGGCACTTGTTTATGTCCAATTTCAAAGTGAAATTACTTACAATTTGAAAAATTGGATTAAATAGTAACAAAAAAATATAATTATAGTTTAAAACAAATTAAAAAGATAATCTAACCTTGTAAATAAATTATATTAAAATGTAATTTTTAATTAAAATACAGTTGTTTTCATTATTCATCAAAAATATGAACATTGTAAGAAAAATATAAAAATTTCATCTAAAGTAAATTTTGATGTTCTGATTCTAAATAATAATTTTATTTTTCAAATAGAATATATAAAAGCGACAAAAACTAGATTTAAAAATTTTTCACCCTCAAATGGTGGTAAATCAATATTTTAAAAAATATTATACTATTTGTGCTTAAATTTGAATTTATTTTTTATTTTAAGCCTCTAAATTTTATTGGATAAATGTAAAACCATTTAACAAACATGTATAATCATTTTTTAGTTAGTTCTTTTCATTCCCTCCATTACATCGACTAGGCATTATCTACCATTTAAAATAATAATATAATATTTTTATTTTTTAATATAACACAACGTTGTGTGAAAATTAATCTTTTAGTGAAACCAGTTGTTGCATATCTGGTACGCCATCAAACATAACACCCCCTTAAAGTGAAAATAATATTTAATTCAAAAATATTAATAAATATGAAAATATATTATTCTTTATTTACCTGGGATGTTACAGTAAGTACGAAAGAGTGGAAAAAATGGTACAAATACATGAAGACATAAAGAATATCAAGAGTATAATAAAATTCATGAGTTTTATTGAATGATTGATTATAATATTTCATTATTGAAAATGTGATCATCAATGTTGGTCATAGTAGAGTTCTCAAAATGGGGGGGGGGGGTGAATTGAGTATCTATTTAAAATTTCTGTTTAAAAATTATTCCTAAAAGGTTTCCCCAATAAAGATAACTACAACCCAGTTTATCAAGGTTATACTATTATGAATGTTTCCCTATTTAAATAACTTCTTTGAAGATTGACTAAATTAAAATAATCTTAATAATTTTTATCAACATTACTTTTGAAGCTATTCTAATATGGCAATAAAATTATAACTTCTTTCCAAGATTAACTATTGAAGTAAATTTAGTGATTTCTGGATTATACAATAAATAGAGAAAACTAAATTAAGCAGCACAACGTATATAAAACAGGTGGTTCAGTCTCAAGACAAGACCTAATCCACTCCACTCTGTGATCACCTGCCTCCATGTAGTTTATATAGATAAACATGATCGACACCCTCGATTGGGGTTAACAATAATACACATGACTGTCTGGGTCACACGACCTCTTCCACAGTTCTTCATGGGTATAAACTACCAGGCCTCACAAGGAACTCTTTCACAGTTATCCATGGGTATACACAAGTGTAAAAAGATGTTTGAGAAAGGATATATTGTATCCTTCAGTTTAATATAGGAGACAAAGTGTGTTTTTATAAAAATACACACACTTCTTGAAAGCTAATAAAATGATACACAACAGAATAGAAATGATGATACAAGGTTAAAAGTGCTCTAAGTGGTTTTCTATTCAGCTATAGACTTATAGGATGAAGCAGATGCAAAAAACCTGTCCTCGTGTGGAAAAAAGAGTATCACAAGTCAACTACATCTAGCGTGTGTTCTTCGTGGTGTTTGAAAATGTGAATATGTCCTTGACTCTGGTATTTTAGTATGCTTCATGTGTTCTTCAGGAATGATGAGTAGAATGTGTCAGTTCTTTTCTCAGGTAATCTCATGTGTTCTTCTTGGAATTACGCTCTCTGTATATCTTATTTCTGAGCCACTCTTCTCTTTTATTCTTGAAGTGCATGTATTGGAGCCGACATGATTCATGTATTCTGAACCTTGTACCTCATACTGTTAGGTGACATGTCTTCAAATAAACATTAATTATGTCAGTGAATTTAAACTCTTCAAATATGACTGTTAGAGATTAAATTGAAAAACGAAAAAAATAATAAAGAAACACTATCACAGTTAGTCCAAAAATGGTGTCTTTTTGAAGCAGTGTCTTATGGTCATGGTGCCTAGTCACAGTGTTTGGTTCATGGTGTCTGGTTCACAGTGTTCGGTTCACGGTGTCTGGTCTACGGTGTCTGGTTCACAGTTTCTGGTGCATGGTGTCTGGTCATGGATTCTGGTTTATGGTGTCTGGTCCACGGTGTATGGTTCACGGTGTCTGGTTCACGACGTCTTGTTTACGGTGTCTAGTCACGGTGTCTAGTTCATGGTGTCTTGTTCACAGTGTATTGTTCATTGTGTCTGGTTCATGGTGTCTCGTCACGGTGTTTGGTTCACGGTGTCTGGTCATGGTGTCTTGTTTACGGTGCCAGAAAAACATAACTGGTGGCAGACTCACGGTGTCTCAGAGTACAATAATCGCCCCCTTGTGGATGATAACAAATCATGTGTATATGATTTGAGAAAAATTAAATGATTACCAGGCTTTGCAGAATATATATGATTTGTGATTATTAAAACATGATTGATACATGAGGAGTACAATAATCTCCCCCTTTTGGATGATCACAAATCATGTGTATTTAGAGTGTATTTTTCTCAAATATAAACTACATATTTCACTAAGGGGTGCATATTTCTACCTCTTTTGGGATTATCAAAAAGAGTGAATAAGAAATAGATAATAAAAGTGAAAAATGCATTAGATGAAAAGAGTTGAATTACAAAGAGTAAAAAAATGCATCAAGATTCCTATAAAAAGATAGTAGTCACTATTATTCATCACTGGCTAGTCTTCTCCTTTCTCTTAGCAGCAACATCAGAAGAAGAGGCCATAGGAGGAGAGGTTGAAGTTGAATAAGGTAGTGAACTCATTGATAGATAATGTAAAGGAGGACCTTCAAAGACAGAAGGGGTCAAGGTAGGGGTAGTATAAGACTGAGGCAACTATTGATCAAGGATTATATTCCTGATCTGACTTGTGGCCTGAAAGACAGACATAGATGTGGATTATAGGGCTAAGGTGAAGGTAGATAAACCCAATATCAGAGGTGTAACTACATGAGAAAGAATGCAGTACTCTGAACATTAAGATAAGGCCGCAAAAGCTTGATAATGTTTGATATTATTTCACAACCATAGTACATGGATTTTTCAAAATCATCTTTGTACTCTATAAACTTTTCTAACAAACGAGTGAACTTTGTGGGCTTTTGGACTTGAGTCTTGAAGGCTTGAGTAACATGAGGAATCCTCAAATTTTCAACAAGGTACATGGAGTGATTTTTCATTTCATTATTAGAAAGATTCAGTTGAAGTAGAATTCCACATTCTTGGAAATTTATTAATGAGTATCATTAGTAGTCTTGGAATGGATTATTACCAAATCAAGAACTTTGTCACTGTTATAGATAACTTCGCATATATATTCTTTATTAAACACACTAAGCACATCCCGAAGTTATTCATTGAACACTGTTCGAAATAGATAATTGTCTAAAGAAGGATGAGTAGATTGTTCAGAGGCATGAGAAGTAGTGACAGCCAAGTTAAGAGATTTCAGTTGAATGAGATCTTTCTGAAGGCACCCCTTATACTAATTAGTTAACTTGTTATGTACAATAAAAATTCACGCATATCTTGACAAATCTGTTTTTTTTCTTTCAGCTAATTTTTTAGCTAAAGAGGTTAGATGTGGCTAAATCATTGAGGCTACATCCAGTGGGGTCTGAGTTACAATATTCTTAACAGGATGATAAGCAGTCTCTGGTATCGAGTTCATCACTTTTGGAATATTTTCAAGCATACCTCTTAGAGTATTTACTTCATCACTTAACAGTTTTTTTTATCAATTCTAGTTTCTTGAATCTCATGGAGCATCATGGGTTGAATCTGCCACATAATTTTCTCCATAAATAATGAAGAATCTCTTTCACTAAAATTTATTACAGGATCTGGTTGGGTATTCATGAGATTTTCAACCCCATCCAAAAGGGCAGCTCCAAATTCTTTCAGGAAATCCTTATTCACTGAGGTTTGAGGTTATTGTGAAGTCTCAGAGATAGAAACTGAGACAGGCTCAGGTTCTTTGGCAGCAATAGATTTAAGAGCAGATTCCATTTTCAACTGAAACATTGTAGTCAGATAAAGACCTTTGACTGAGACTTCTTGTGAGTCATTCAAATCAAAATAACTAGGTAATTTATACCATGTGTCCACTGAGCTTGGATCAATTGGATTTGGTACTTCAACAGATTCCAGACTGGGGGGCTATTCCCACTCAACAGGTGCATATTCCTCAAGATTGAGAGATTTAGATACATGATCTATGTGCACGAAGTTATCCCTGATTTCCTCAACCATTTCCTTTTGAACCAATTGAAAGGCTTGCTCCATTGTCTCTCAGTAGAAAGAATGACTTTAGGAATATCTTGTTTCTCTTGGAGTTCCTCAAGTTCATCTTCTTTCATAACAGGGATATCTTCTTCTATATTTTCTCCCATATCATACTTTTTGGTTACCTTAGAAATAGATTCTTCCTCTACATGTTCCTCACCAGTAGTTTCTTTCACAAGAGACAAATTTTCTTCTATATGCCCTTCTAAAACTACCTTTTCTCATTCAATAGAAACAAATTCTTCTTCCGTAGTGGGTTGTTCTTCCAAATCCACATCCTTTTTAAAAATAGGTATTTCCATCTCAATTATGACTTGAGGAGCTTGTGTGCTGTCTTACTCATCAAAAATAGTTTCCCTCGGAGGTACAACAACCTCTCCTTCTTCTTCCACAACAGAATATTCTCGAAGTTCATATGTCTCAAATCCAGGATCAACAATACCTTTAGATATTGAAGGGTGTTCAAGTGGATTAAACTTTTCATAGACTCTATCATTATCTTCCACCCATTCCCTTTTCCAAGGATTACAATTGATTTTCATTCTCTTTATAATAACTTTTTGAGGACCGAACTCATAATCCATGATAACTTCTTTATTTGTTCCATCTAATCCTTTAGCATGAAGCATGGCTAAGATAAGCCAAGAATAAAATAGGGAGGTTGACCTAGAGGTGGTTTTGATCAACTCACACATATGGTGTATAATTTAATTACAAAGATTGATCATATGTCCATTCTTCATGAGATGTATAAAAAATACATCCTGGTATTTGAGTACAGGGAAATCACCTTTTTTGGGGCTAATTAAATACTAAATAAACTTGAATAGAATTCTAGATTCTCTATATAGCTCGGCATAAATGGCTCTCCTCTAGGTAACATTTCTAGTTAGAATCCTCAAAGCATCTTCCAAAACAATGATTTCACATGGAGGTGGATGACCTCCCTAGTAGTCCTCACAAATACCTTCATGAGGTATCCAAAGGCATGAAAACCACAACCTCGATGAAAAAGTGCATCTCTGACAATTTATCCAGCTTCTTACAACATAACCATCTTCAAAATAAAAATAAAATTGTACCAACTGATAAAATTGTGCAACTAGCTATGGGAAGATAGGCCTATCCTCCTTAGTAAACCAATCTATACAACCTTGATATGTTATCACTTTCAACACAAAAGACATACTCCTCCGAATCCACTTATGGAATATCTCTTTCTTAGGTACTAATATTAGGTTTACCAAATTTGGATTCAGAGGACCCTCAGGTGCTAAATTAGGCATGATCTTTTTCTTCTTCTTTGAACTAAGTTTCTCAAGAGTTGAATATGAAGGATGTTTCATCCTAGGAATTAACCGAAGGTTTGAGAGAGAGAGAAGGGTTGAAGAGGGGTGATGGTAAGAGAGAATAGAATAGGGCTTGAGTGAAGAGAAAGTGAAACTTCTTTTACATTATCTTTTTATAATACCAATCGTCGTAAAAACAAAATCATGGGAAATTAAAATTGTAAAATAATGAAATATGATGATATAGATTCTAATATATAAATAAAACAATAAGAAATATTTACAGTGAGACAATAATTGACTCTCACGGTGAGACACTAACAGGAATTCACGGTGAGACCGTAATCAATTTTCAATGTGGGACTGTAATAGTGTGATTTCTAGACTATGTGACCATATTGTTTGAGACCATGAGTGTCATATAGTAACCAAGAAATAGTAACTATGAGACCGTAAAAATGAAACAGTAAGAAATTAAACTGTAAGATATGAAACAGTGTGATATAAAATAGTAAGATATGAAACATTAAGACAAGAAAGAGTAAGATATGAAACAATAAGATATCTACTTAAGGATTAACTTTCCCAATTCATGTATGATGTAATTTATTCTTTCATAATTTAATGGTTTGGTGAATATATCATTAAGCTGATATTCATTTTCAATGAATTTTAAAGTGATATCACATTTTTGATAATGATATATCAAAAAGTGATGTCTTACATCAATATGCTTTGTCCTATTGTGTGAAACAGGATTTTAGGAGATGTTAATAGCACTTGTATTGTCACAAATTACAATAATTCATCTCTTAGTGGTTTAATCAACAGATTTTCCATCTTGATCTATATCTACCTTACATGTAGTACGCATTGGAGTGTCACTACTTTTAGTGATATCCAAAAAAAAGTTTTAGAAGATCTCTAGTATATTTGGTTTGATTTAAAATAATACCATCATTATTTTGAAAGATTTGAAATCCAAGAAAGAATTTTAGTTCACCCATTAAACTCATTTCGAATTCGTTTTGCATCAATTTAGAAAAAATCAATACATAAAGAGTTTCTTGAAGATCTAAAGATAACGTCATCTACATAAATTTGAACAACTAATAGGATCAAATATTCCTTTTGTAAAACCTTTGGAAATAAATAGGTACTTAGTTTATCGTACCAAGCTCTTGGAGATTATTTAAACTTTATAATGCTTTTCATAATTTAAAAATATGATTTGGAGAATGAGGATTTGTAAAACCAAGGGGTTTCTCAATAAAGACATCCTCATCTATATACATGTTTAGGAATGAACTCTTAACATCCATTTGATAAAGTTTGAAATTTAGATGTGCAGTATAAGCATGAAGAATACCAATAGCTTCAAGTCTTGCTAATGGTGAAAATGTATCTTCATAATCAATTAATTATTCATTACTATAGCCATGTGAAACCAATCTATCCTTGTTTCCAATTATGTTACTGGCTTCATCTACTTTATTTCTTAACACCCGCTTAGTCCCTATGGTGAATGTGTCTTTGGGTATTTCCACAAGTTTCCAAGATTTGTTCCTTTTAAAATGAATATGTTTTTCTTGCATAGAAATGTCCAAAAATTAATCATATATAGAATCATTAATGTTTTTAGGTTCAAATTGTTACAATAAGAGTTGATGTTCAACCAGATTTCTAGAAAATCTCTAGTTTGAGTTCCTTTATCTAGGTCTCCTACAACAGTATCTAAGGGATGGTTATTAAGAGTTATAACTACTCTAGAAAAGGACATACTAGTATTTCCAGGTTCTTCTGTAGGGTTAGGTTCATTGTGACTTGAGTCTATGGAATTTCCACAGCTGAAATTTTTCACAGATTCCTTCATAGGATTGTTAGAGGATTTTGAATTAATGTCCAAAATTGATACATCATCCTCTAGGTTCTCTAGAGTTCTCTCAAGCTCATGTGGATCTGTTTCATCAAATTTAATATGAGCATATTCTTCCACAAATTTAGTTCTTTTATTAAACACTCTATAGGCTTTACTAGAGATGAAATATCCAAAAAATATTCCTTCATCACTCTTGGCTGAAAATTTTCCATGATTGTCCTTAGTTTTATGTATATAGACATTGAAACCAAAAACATTGAAGTACCTAAATTTGGGGTTTATATTGTTCCATAACTCAAAATGGGGTTTCTTAAGAACATGTATAATCAATACTCTATTGATTATGTACCATGCTGTATTTACAGCTTCAGCCCAAAAATAAAGACGTAGGTCATACTCACTAAGAATGGTTCTAGTAATATCTTACAGGGTTCTATTTCTTCTTTCTACAACTCCATTTTGTTGAGGTGTCCTATGGGAAGAGAAATTATGACTATAGACATTTTGTGAGGAAAATGATTCAAACTCTTGGTTTTCAAACTCACTGCCATGTTCACTTCTCAAGGACATAATTATAAGTCCACTATAAATTTCTATAGACTCAGAGTATTTAATGAAGTAAGAATATGATTCATTTTTTGAGCAAGAATGTATACCCATGTATATCTAGAAAAATCATCTACATGTACATAAACTTAGTTCGTCCAATTTAAACTAGAGACTTTAGATGGTCCAAACAAATCCATGTGAACCAGTTATAGAGGTTGAGAAGTTGAAACATACTTCATTTATTTGAAGGAAATTTCGTGTTGCTTTCCCTTTTGACTGGGATTACACACTTTTCCATTTGGAAACTCAAGTTTGGGTAAGTATTTGACTAGGATTTTTCTAGTTAGCTTTCTATGGGGGTGAATATTACAGTGTCCTAGTCTCCTATGCCAAAGCCAAGACTGTTTATGAAATACACAAAGACAAGAATCATTTTGAGAAGATAAAGAATCTAAGTTAACAGAATAAACATATTTATTTGTTAATATAGAAAACACTCATTCATCTTTTGAATTAAAAATATTTAAAGAATCAATTTTAAATTTAACATGAAATCCATCATAACATTGTTGTGAGATACTAAGAAGATTATATTTCAAACCATCAAAAAACAGTACTTTGGAAATTAAAACTCAGTAAGAGTTACCGATTTGGCCAAGGCCAATGATTTTTCCTTTGGAATTGTGACCAAAGGTGGCATGTCCTCCATCAATTTTTTATTAAGTTCGTGAAGCATGAGTAGTCTTGTGTCATGTGTCTTGAACACCTAATGTCCAAGTACCATAAACTTTTACTGGAACTATTTATGCATCTTTCCTACAAAATGATCAATTAAAATCAGATTTTGGTACCCATACTTGTTTGGGTCCATTAACATTAGTGATAAGTGCATTGGGAACCCATATCTACCTCATAGGTTTCCTATAAGAATTATGTATAGTATTTTTAAAATAAAATCTATTTTTCCCAAAAAACGTGAAACAGTTGAGAGTGTATAATAACATGAACTATTTGATTTGTTCCCAGAACTGGGAGTAGAGCTGTATGCCCTAGATTTGTAAAAAATATTGTTCTTCAAAAATATTTTTATCTAGGTTGATATCCAATGCATGTAGTATATTTACGAGAAATTTTTTTACCTATGATTTGAGTAAGAGTATTTTTCCCATTAGTAATTTTTTCTAACACTTTCTTCAATTTCTCATTAGAAATTTTTAATTCATTGTTCTCCTTGACTAGTTGATCATTTTTATCTTTTTTAGTTGTGATTTCAGATTGAATAGTCACAGTAATAGCATGTTGTTTCTTAAATTATTTATATTTATCTTTTAGTTCATTGCAGGTTTCTTCAAGCATATTGTAGTATTCAAACATTTCTTCATTAGAAATATTTTCAGGGTCACTCAAATCTCCAGAATAGTATGAATTATGTACAGGGGAGTTCAGTGTTACCTCAGATATGTTTTTCATAAAACACATATTGGCTTTGTTAGCCTATTCATCATGTGATGATTTTGAGTCACATGAACTATCCTTAAAATCACTCTAGGTTGATTTCATTTCCTTTTTATACTTTCTGTCTTTGTCCTCTGATTTCTTTTTGTACATGAGATTTGGATAGTTAGCCTTGATATGTATTTTGTGCTTATATTAATAGCATACAATCTCATTAATCTTGTCACTTCTTTTCCAATATTTTTTCCAACTTCCTTTTTGATCCTATTTTCCCTTGAAGTTAGGATTTCTGAAGAAGTTCTTCTTCTTGTAAAATATCTTGAATCTTCTGGCTAATTGAACCATCTCCTCATCACTATCAGGTTATGACTGTTCACTACTGGAACTCTCTACAAAATCTTTCTATTTCCCATTGTCTTTGTGTTTATAGGTGGTTAGTTTGAATGAAACTGATTTTCTTTTGTCTTCATCCTCCTCCTCCTTGTTAACTTTCAGCTCCTCTTAAAACATCATTAGTTTGCCAATGAGTTATTTTACATGTATCTTGCTGATTTCACATGATTCTCTAATAGAGACAGAGGTTCCTCTCTATCTATTAGGTAGACATATGAGAATTATCATAATCTATTCCTTGGTAGTGACTTCTCATCCAAGAGAAATCATTATGTTGACAGTTTCATTGAACCTGAGATACATGTTAGAAATAGGCTCATCAAGTTTCATTTTAAAGTTATCATATTTGATAGTATAAGTATTATGTCTCATAGCTTTCACACTATAATATCCTTCATGTGAAATATAAAAGGTATCCCAAATTTCATGGGTAGTTTTACAAGCATAAATTATATTAAATTCCTCATCTCCTAAGGAGAAGTATAAGTCATTCATTTCATTCCAATTACTATTGTAGGCAGTTTTGGTAGGATAATCCCAAGTGATTCTATCATTAGAAGGAATCATATGTTTATCTATAATGATAGAGAAAATTTCAAAACCCATACTTTCTAATTGAATTTTCAATTTGATTTTCCATTGAGAATAATTGATGCCATTAAAGAATGGTGGTCTATTCGTTGCATCACCTTCCAATATATTATACATAATAAAGAAATACTTTGAAATAGATATAAATTTAGAATTAATAGAAATTTACAGATATTTAAAGTACAACTACAATCATGGTAGAATAAGGATAGAAATAGAGTCTTAATAGGATTAACAAACAAAACTACTGATACTAAATGTTAGTTGGAGTAGAGTACTCAAGAGGGAGTGAATTGAGTATTTATTTAAAATTTCTGTTTAAAAAGTATTCCTAAAAGGTTTCCCCAATAAATTTAAATATATCCTAGTTAATCAAGGTTATACTATTATGAATGTTTGACTAGTTAAATAACTTCTTATAAAAAATATTAATTATCAGTAATCTTAACATTGGTTATTAACATTACTTTTGAAGCTATTTTAATAAGCCAACAAAATTATAACTTCTTTCCAAGATTAACTATCAAAGTTAATTTAGTTATTTCTAGATTATAAAGTAAACAGAGAAAACTAAATTAAGCAGCCCAATGGATATAAAACAAGGGGTTCCGTCTCAAGACGAGACCTAATCCACTACATATGGTGATCACCTACCACCAAGTAGTTTATATAGATAAACTTGATCCACACCCCAGATCAGGGTTAACAATTGTACACAAGACTATCTTGGTCAAATGACATCTTCCACAGTTCTTTGTGTGTAAAAACTACCAGGCCTAATATGGACCTCTTCCACACTTATCTGTGGGTATACACAAGTGTAAAAAGATTTTTGAGAAAGGATATCATGTATCCTTCAGTTTAATGCAGGATACAAAGTCTGTTTTTATATAGATACACGCACTACTCTAAAGCTAATAAAATGATACACAATATAAAAGAAATTATGAGATAGGGTTATAAGTGCTCTGAGTGGTTGTATATTCATCTCTAGACTTATAGGATGAAGTAGATGCATAAATCAAGTCCTCGTGTGGAAAATAGAGTATCGAAAGTCAGCTAGATCGAGTGTGTGTTCTTCATAGTGTTTGAAAATGTGAAGATGTCCTCGACTCTGGGATTAGACTATGCTTCATGTGTTTTTTAGGAATGTTGAGTTTTATGTGTCGGTTCCTTTCTCAAGTAATATAATGTGTTCTTCTTGGTATTAAACTCTTTGTATATCTTTTTTCTGAGCCACACATCGCTTTTATTCTAGAACAACATGTGTTGAAGCTGACAGGGTGCATGTGTTCTGCACCTCATACCTCATACTTTTAGGTGAAATGTCTACAGAGAAACATTAATTATGTCAGTTCATTTAAACACTTCAAATATGAACATTAGAGATTAAATTGGAAAATGACAAAACATATTAAGAAACGGTGTCACAGTTAGTCAAGAAATGATGTCTCTATGAAACAGTGTCTTATGGTCATGATGTTTGGTCACGGTGTTTGGATCACGGTGTCTAATTCACGGTGTCTGGTTCATGGTGTCTGGTCCACAATGTCTAGTTTATGGTGTCTGGTTCACAATGTCTAGTCATGGTGTCTGGTTTACGGTGTCTAGTCCATGGTGCCTGGTCCATAGTGTCTGGTTCACATTGTCTGGTCACAGTGTCTGGTTCATGGTGTCTGGTTCACGGTGTCTGGCTCACAATGTCTGGTTCACGATGTTTGGTTCAAGGTGTCTGCTTCATGGTGTCTGGTCCACGGTGTCTGGTTCACAGTGCCAGAAAAACATAACCGGTGGCAGAATAATGGTGTATTAGACTTATCCAAATAACTATATTCAGACATAAGAAGTGATATTCATATAATTTATTTTACATACTCATTTATCATTTAAATCATTATAAAGTCAATCAAATATAGTGTGTAGTAATCAGACTGAATGTATAGAAATTAAGATCTTGGATAGCTTTACTTAAAGTAGAAAGATACTAATCATCTGTATATGATTTGAGATAGATTAATTTATTACCAAGCTTTACATAATATATATGATTTGTGATTATTATAGCATTATTGACACATGAGGAGTCCCACAATAAACAATATCGATAAATGGTGAGATTCAATAAACTCATACCACCTCGTAACTTTGAATCTTATTCCCCATGTAAAAAATGAAATTAAATAGAGAATTAAAATATCATTAGAATTATAAGATTCATGATATAACATGTCAAATCCAATTTATGCACCTCATATAAAAATATTGAGGTATAACATGGCATGTGTCTCAAATAATGAAAGTTGAAACAAAATTAATTTACCGATTTGGTAACTTTTGAAACTTAAAATCTATGATAGAAAGATATTAAAATGGTTATGTAAGTACCCATAGTATTATTATTAATATTCATAGAATAAATTCATTGGTATTATATACACTTGACAAATTAAGTGTTTTTTGAATAAGGAAAGTATCTCACAAAAATAAAGAGTGAGATGAAATTCCCTTAACTTGTGTCTTGAATCTCTTCGTACTCATTCAAACCTCTAGTATAATGAATATAAATTCATTATAAATAAATCAAGTAACCATATTATTAAATTTAATAACATATATTGTTTGATTATGGCTTTATATTATCATCTTGTTAATAATTCTATGTTACGAATCCACTTTAGGTAATATCCACCTTGTTTTTTGCATGTGTATTAATTTGTTATATCTTTGGTCCATATATTTATATGATGATATCCATAATGTAAAAAATTATTTCAATATATTTTGATTTATTTATTTTTTTATTATATTAATCTAGATAATATAGACATTTCAAATGGAAAACACCTTTCATGGATATGGGAAGTCGTACGTACGCATAAACACTATTTCTATTTAATTGTAGTGTTGAAAGAAAGAAAGTAAAAGAGAAATATATATTGATATATTTTATTATTTCATTATTAAATTATATTTATTATATAATATATATCATCTATACTCACTAAATAAATCATTAATAAAATCCATGTAGTGTATGAACGAATCACATCGTTTGGAGGGGGTGAAAGTCTGTACTAGCTCAAACGATATTATCACATTACCTCATAATAAAATGTGAAAAAGATATGTATTTTAAATGAATTAATAAATACTAAAGAAATAAAAAATATAATATATAATATATATAAACATATTTTACATCATAATTTCTACCATGAGAGGTGGAAAAGAAAAAAAATAAAAAATCCTAATTTAGTGAGGCAATAGTCTGTCGTACATGAAAATAGTATGTTCTATACAAATTAAATGGAAGTGTGTGCAATTTTATGTAGAAAAATTATCATAACAACATAATATTATATTTAGGATATTGTTGATGATATAAAATAATGGAATAAGAATTTTGTAGGGAGTGGAGAAAGAAAATAAAAGATGGGAGTTTGAGAGAGGGTGTTATCTATTAGCAGGGTAACTCCTTTTCATTGGCACCAAAGTGTTTATTTGGAAGGATTTATGTCATGGGAGGACTAAAGGTGGAAATTTAGGTTTTTTGGGCAGGAATTTGGGAATATTTTTTGTTGATGCAATGTGGCTTGATAGGTGTGAGGAAGTGGGAGGATAAGATTCCTTTTATAATGGTGGAGGGGTGAAACTGATGTAATATTTTTAGATAGTTGAACCCCACCCACGTTTTTTTATGGAATGTGGTTCAATAAAGGTTAAACATAGATCCAACAGGGTATAGTTTAAATATATGGCTATCCAATATATTTAAAACAAGTTTATAGGTCGTTTTGGACCTTAAGGTTATGGTTTAGTCCCTTATTATGATTAATTTAACCTTAATCGTTGTAATTAATTTTAATTTCTTTCACTAATATTTTTGGTCAAAAACAATTCTTACCTTATGAAAAATTATCAATTATTCTTATTCAAAATATGTAATTCATTTTTCCAAATTCCAATCACATAATTGTCATAAAATATTTTTAAATATAATCTCGCGGTCGGGTCAAAAAAGTGGTTTTTAATGTATAAACATTCAAAGGTTTTCTATGTTTTTATAGAAAATATCAGTATAAAACTGATTATAATGATATAAATTTTATAAATTGATAAAATTATTATATAATTAAACTTTTAAACCAACATAAAATATAATTTTACATTATAAAAAAATTATATGGAAATCCATTCTGAATTAAAATCTATTATTTTCAACTATTAAATAAAAAATAAAACCTTATTGAAAATTAAAAAATATTATACTAACCAAATTTTTATGTTTCATCTTCAAAATATGAATTTTATTTTTAAATATTAAATATTTAAATGTTACATAATTTGGATTTAAAAAATTATATCACCATTAAAAGGTGGTAAAATAACCTTTAAAAAATGCAGGTTTTGATGCATAAAAATGGGTTTTTCTTATATTTTATCTATCAAATCAATTTAATGAGTATGAAAAATATTTCAATGAATATATGACATATATATTATAATAATATGACTTAGTAATTGTAATTATTTTAATTTATTAGGATTAAAACAACATTATGAGCATAATAATAGTTTTCTATAAAAATACTCCCTTTATATTAAATATAGATCTTATATTCATTTATAAATAATGTGTATCTAATTAGTTTATTTTATATTTTTTGAAAACCATATAACTATAGAAGTTTTTTTCATAATAATATTAAAATATTATTAAATTTCTAGGTTATATATTATTATATATTTATATATATATATTAATAATATATTATTGTTCAGTAACTATCGATCTTGTGTGTTACACATGCCATCGAGGAAAGTTAGTCTTGCATGAGATGTAAACATACCTCGATGTTCTGTGTAAAGAAACATAACATTTATATTTCCTTTAGTGAATGATTATCATTTAATTTAATATAACGTAAGCCAAACCGAGTTCTTTAATACAAAAAAAACTATATTTAATGTTGCATGAAATAAAAAATATTAGAATGATAAAACTAATTTGAACAAAAATAATTCCAAAAATCATGGGATGTTACATTATACCCGAATAAAATGAATTTATTCATCAAAATTCATCTCAATTATCAATGAATTAATACATGAAATTTTTATTTATAAAAACACACATTGTAAAAATGAATACTAAAAATTCCCTTAAAAAGGGAAAGATGGAATCATAATGGTCACCCAAAGTAACATATCACCAGGTTTTCCTCAATTGAGAACATATGTTCGAAGTGAATATTGGACATGGAGGAAAATAATATATATTTATATAGAGTTATTGTGGTCAGGAATCACAAACAAGCGAATGATTCAAGAAAAGTCGATGGCCTAAAAGTCATAAATTAGTGATGATTTCAAAGGACATTGGTTCATTAAAATATAAGGTTTTAAGAAAATATTTTTTTATCACTTTCATAATGTTGAGTAATTCTTGACATATTTCCATAAACAAAATATCATACATTGGTTTTTCTTATATCAGTTTCTAATATATATATATCCTCAAGGAATGAATTCCATGAAATTAACTTTGATGTATAAAACACTAAAATACACTTTTAATACATCTTAAGGCCCACAAAATAATGAAAAGTATATTAATTTTTTCTCTTAAAAAAAATATTCCTTGATCAATAAACATAAAAATAAACAGTATAGATTCATCATTAATATTTATTCCTCAAAAATAATTATACGTTAACCAGGGAATCGGGTTGGCCAGTGGTTTTTATGAAACCCATATCATCCTTCGGTCATGGGTTCAAGACCCTCAGACTTTCTGAATGTGATTGGTTTCCACCTGATATACATTATGTCCTTTTCAAAATCCACACTAATATAATTCCCAATATAAATAACATAGTCATCTTTGAAATAAGTTTAATCACTAAATAGGCATTTAATTAGGGTTATCAATACTATATTAATACATAAATAGTTCAATAAAAGTTTAAATTAAACTTTTGATGAATGTTTAACCTTATAACCCTTATAAAAGATCAAAATAAAAAATTATATAAGGATGGTCAATAAATCATCTAAACATTGATCCCCCATATATATCCCAAAATAGATCTTGGTAGTCACATTCCAAACATGTGAATACCCTCATCGTATATTCTCTTGAAACATGTTAATAATGTGAATTACCATAAATAATTTTTGAAAACATGCATGATTACTTATTCCAAAGGTTACTGGATATATTATTTAAATTTAACAAGTTCTATAAATAATCCCTGATTACATAGACTGTATTTTCATACGTTCCTTTATCAGTTCAGAGGTAATCAATATCTACCAATTTACTAGTTCATATCCCACATGTCTCTAATCCAAACATCAGTATCTTTATATTAGTAACACATTATGGGTTATAATTCCCTTTAATATCGTTCATCTCATTAATATCCCCATGTCATTAATTCAATATTATTATCCATTATAACTAATCAACATATTCTTGAAAATCCAAAGAGAAAAAAACTAACTGAATAATAATTATATATTTCACTATTCATAATCCTGGGATAAAAATATATAAATACTTAAATACTTCCTCCTTAATGGTTTCCATAGAATAGGTCCTTTCTTGGTTTATAATTAGATTCGTATGTCCAGTCATTTAGTTGGGTAAGTCATGTGTTCTCCACAGATGATAGATTAAACTCCATGACAATTCGTCACTATATAAACTTTTCTCCCATATAGAGAACATATTACCCTCCATTTTAGGTATTCATCAATGTTCTTATTAACTTCTTCTTGATAACAAAGAATCCTAATCTTTTTTCCTCTATGCTCTCTAAAATTTGAACATCTATAAAATTATATCTTCCTTTTATTCAATGTTGTAGGAATATCCCCAATATTCACATTGTTATTTATATAATGTGATATATAATTCAATATAACCATAATATTTTCCTCTCTAGTCATTATCTAATTTCATTGCTTATAATGAAAATATTTTCTATCAAACTCAATGTGAACCATGTTTCTTCTGGTTTCCTTTACTAACTAAAACCATAAAGCACTACGTGAAAAACAATATCATATAAAAAAGCCACAGAATCATGAAAAATTACTTATAGGATGTATAAATCATGACACTTACATTTTAATAGATCACAAATTAGGTTTATACTAGGATACTCATAGTTTTATTCAATTCAAATCATTTATAATGGTTTTTGATGAGTTTTTAAATTTCCCAAGAATATCCCCCAAGAGTGTCAAACTAGTTGTAAAGAAAGGTATGTTGTCATGTACCAGATTACCCCATGTCTGGCCCAAAATATCTTGTCAGAGTTGTTACCCCTAAGTACATCTGTGTGATAGCCACATCAACTTATATTATCCAGACATAGATTTATTTTTAGGAAACCACTTACTATCTCTCTTATAAAAATTCAAGGACATTTTTTAAATGTTTATTCGTCCTTATACTTTTCCTTAGATACATATCTACACATATCCATAAAAGTATACCAAGGGATATCACATATGCCTTCTCATAATAGTTTCCACAGGTAAATTAAACCATCAATATGATACCAACTATAACAACCCAGTCCTGACATACATTAACATTATAGAACATTTGGGGAATACTTAAAACATTAAAAAAACAGACACCCAATGACTATAGTAGTATAGTTCCATTGTAAACATAGAAACATGGTTACTTGCACATAAGTGAACTGTATCATCACCCACTATGTTCTTCTTGATTGGAACCCTTCATAGACACATCAAACTTAATACATATCTTCATAACCTAGGGGAAGGAATCATTAAATGTGGTGACCTCAGTTGCTCAGTAAGGGAAAACAAGGAAGACATGTAAGTATAAAAATTGGAATATGAGTATGAGAATGTGATAAAAACATTAAAAGACCATGCCCTGCATATCATAGACCATAAACATGAATCATGGAATAAGTCTTGACATTTTATAAGACAGTAATCGTAATGAAATGAAAAAATAATCCATAAAAGAATAACATAGGGATAAAACATGGAATTGTTGCAAACACGTAATAATATGATATTATTTCTATAGTAGGAACATAATTACTGCCAAAAACATATTAGTAGTATGAGATCACTCTTCATACCCTCTTGGTAATCATTGTTCACTCATATAAAAAACATAGTAGCCTGATTTTACCCAAATAATATCTTGGTAGTCATGGTTCACTCTCGTGTCCATGTTAGTAGTCAAGGCTCACACCCAAGAACACATATGTATATCCCATGACATATAAATCTTTACTCAGTTCATTGGAAGAAGATATTGGTCCCACCCATCTTATAATAAAATCATACAAACTTATTAACCAAAATAAAAAACAATTATGTCATAACACATCAAATGAAGTGGTTATCATAAACATTTAATCATATCATAACCTTTGGAAAAAGATAAAATCTTCAAAATCATATATTCAAATCATAACCCATGAAAGAATAATAAATTACATAAACATATAACTCATGAAATAGGAACATGTTTCATAAATATGATTACAGCAATCATAAACCATTCAGATAGAGAATATAAATGGAAATTTTAGATTATTTCCTAGAGAGGAATGAATAACATAAAAAAATATTATCTTAAATGGGAAATATTTTTAAAAGATATCTTAAAAAACTTCTTGAGAGAAAAATCCTTTAATTATTTCAAAAGTAATTTTTAATACATAAAACCATTTGAAAATCATTTTCATAAAAAATACTTTTAAAACTTATAATGAATACTGGAAATCATTTAAAATTTTTTCCCTTGAAAACATATAAAAGAAGGTTGATTTTTTCCTTGAAATATAATATTAGTAAAAATAAATAAATAACCTTTTATAAAATCAATTTACTATTAAATTATATGATGGAGTGTATGGTTTACATACCATATGAGGTAAAAATAATATTTCTTTTTCACGGTAAAAAGTTTGGAAAAGTGTATAGTCCAAAAAATGATAAAAAGATATTTTTTTTTCTGAAAAAATAATTTTAGTTTAATAGGTAAAACAAGGGTAAAAAATGAATTTTACATATTATAGGATAGTATTATAATATTCTTCAAAACATTTCTATAAAACATGGTTTTCAAGGAATACAATTATTCAACCGAAGAGAGTGCTAAGGTCATATTTTCTTAATTTTTTTTTCTTAATTGTATTAATTAAAAAAGAGAGGAAAAAATGGTACTAATACATGAATAAATCAATAATAACAGGAGGATAATAAAAATTCACGAGGTATCTTAAAATATGGACCATATGATTTCATTAATGAAAATGTGATCACAATCAATCTCGATAAATGATGAGATTGTTTTGGTAAACTCATACCACAAGGTAACTTTGAATCATATTACCCGTGTAAGAAATGAAATTACACGGAGCATTGAAATATAATGAGAGAATTTAGATTCATTTTATAAACTTTCAAACTTAGTTTATAAACCTTATATAAAAATATAGGTGTATAACATGGCTTGTTTCTCAAAGAAGGAAAATTCAGGAAAATTTAATTTACCAATTTGGTAACTTTTAAAACATAAATCCCACAATATAAATATCATAAAATGCTTATGTAAATACACATATATTTATTTATAATAGGAATATAATACATTCTTGGAAATTATATACACCACACTAAATAATTGAATGGTTAGAATTTCATGTATCTCACAAAAATAAAGAGTGAGATGAAATTCTCTTACCTTATGTCTTGACTCTGGTCGCACTCATTAAAAACTCCTATATATAAATATAAATTCATTATAAATATATCATATAATAATATTATTAATTTTAATACCATATATGGTTTTATTATGTCTTTAAATTACCTACCTATTAACTATTCAATGTTTAGGTTTCACTTTGGTTAATATCACCTTTTTTTCTAATGTGTATTAATTTGTTATATCATTGGTACTTATATTTATATAATGATTCCAATATTGTAAAAAAATATTTAAATAAATTTTATTTTCATTTTTTGATTATAATAATCATGATATTATATATTTATGAAATTGAATACACTGTTCAGGGAGACAAGAATTCATACGTACGCATGAACACTATTTCTGTTTAATCATTGTGTTGAAAGAAAGAAAGTAAAATACATATATAGGTATTAATATTTGTATACATAATTATTAATTTAGATTTATTATACCATATATATCCTATATATTCAAAAAATACATCTTTAATACATTCCATGTAGTGTTCGAAAAAATCACGTCACATTAAGGGGCGGTAGTCCGTACTTCCTTAAACGAAATTATCGAATTAACATAAAATAGAAAGTAAAAAAGATATGTGATATAAAATAATTATAGAATATTAAAGTAATAATAAATATTATATATAACATATATAAACATAGTTTACATCATTATTTATACCATGAGATGTGGTAATGGAAAAATGAACAATCATCGTTTAGAGAGGCGGTAGTCTGCCGTACACGTAAATAGTATGTTCGTTACCAATTAAATGGATGCGTGTGTAATTATAGGTAAAAAATTATCATAAAAACATCCTAGAATATATACGAAACTATAGCTTTTATATAATCATGTAATAACATGTTTTTTTGCGAGTGGAGAATTAAATAAAAGAAAGGAGTTTGAGGGAGGGTGTTACGTCTTAATCAAGTAAATCCTTTTGGTTTTCACTAAAGGGATTCATTGGATGGTTTTATGCCCAAGGTAGGATTAAATAAGGAGTGGAGGGATTTTTGGGAGCTATTTGAGAATATTTTAGGTTGATACAATGTGTTTTGAGAGGTGTGAGTAAGAGGGAGGATATGGAGCCTTTTATAATGGAGGAGTCATGGCACTCTTGCAAATTTTTAAAAGAAAGGAACCCCAAAAAAGTTTTTTGTTTAGAATGGTTACATAATGGTTAAAATTTTATGAAATAGAAACTATGGTAAAAAATATCCATTCAAAGTCTTTTATATTGGTATATAGGTCTTTTTGGGCTTAAGGTTATGGTTTATTCCCTTATTTAGCTTAATTTAACCTTAATCGTTGTAATTATTTTTAATTAATTTCACATATATTTTTGGAAAAAAACAAAGTTGAGCTTATCAGAAATTATAAATTATTTAATTCAAAATTTATAATCCATTTTTAAAAATTCCATTAACATAAGTTTCAGAAATTAATTAAAATATAATTTCGTAGTCAGGTCAACAATGCTGGTTTTTAAAGTAAAAACATTCAAAAAATTTCTATGTTTGTATATCCAATTTCAATATGAAATTTATTATAATAATATAAATTATATAAGTTGATAAATATATTGTCTAATTAATCTTGTAATCAAATTTAAAATAAAATTTTCCATTATAAATAAATATGATGATAATGTTGTTTTGAATTAAAATCTAGTATTTTAAACTATTCAATAAAAAATGAAACCTTATAAAAAATTACCAAAAAAAATAATCCTAACCTTATTTTTATGTTTCACATTTAAAGATGAATTTTATTCTTACATATTAGTTATATAAATGATACAAAAAATTTATTTAATAAATGGTTATCCATTATAATGTTGTAAAACTAACTTTATAAAAATATGGATTTTTAAGTATAAAATTGGATTTGTTATTATATTATGTCTATTGAATATATTGGATGAATATATTATGATTTTTATTTTTACAAACCAATTATTTTTAATTAAAAAATGTGTACCATTTTCAATGAATCTCCATCAAATATTTTTCAGAATAATTATATTCATATGAGGTAATGTTAATGGAATATTCTTTAACATTGTCCACTTATCTTAACTTCATGGATAACTTTCTCATGATTTTCATGATGATGAATCTATTAAATACATATAATCTTAGGATCTCCATATTGATATTAAAATAAATGGATTTTATTCATGTTGGTATCCAGACATGACAATTTTCACATCTACACTAATGATGATCTATATCAATACATTATTTTATAATTACAGATGAATGATAAAACTAAGGAGGGGTATTCATAACATTATTATCAAGTGTTGGAAGCAACCATTTCCACATCATATAGGATGATCCACTCATAAGTTTTTTCGGTTTACCATCTTATAAATCATTCCAAGATTGATACATATGTAGAAAATGTTATCAATTATTGAAAACCAATCCAAATCCTCACGTTCTCCTCATAAGATCATTGTTTAACTTTAATTACCTATATTTTAAATAAAATAAAATTTATAATGTTTAATGGAATAATATTTATCTTTATTTCTTCTCAATGTGAATATTAAGGTTAAGAAAATTTTCTCAAATGAGTTTCTATATTACCTTTATTCTTCATACTTGCACATCTGAACATTAATTATGATTGGGGAGGCATTGATCTTATACATTTTTAAATTTATTTATGGGTGAAATTTATTTTCCTCAATTGATTTTAGGGAACTTGTATCACACGGTGGAACTTTAAACTCCTTTATGAACTCCTTTTGTGATAAAATAATTGTAGATCAGTGTTTAGGAGTGCTTCCATCCATGTTACACCTCACACACATCACTTTTTTAACACAAGATTTGTCTTGTGTTGAGAACCTCCAATAAAATTTGTCTTCATCTTGTGGGATCTTTTCTTTTCCTTTTGTACTACCTTCTCTCATTCTTCATATATTTTTTTTTCTCTCTCAAAATATAATTTTTATATTACTAAAATATCATTCGGTACATTGGTAGCAGGTATTGGTTGTCCACATTGATTATTTGAATTTATATTATTCTCATTAGTTATTTTATATGATGCACACTTCATAAAAATATTGTATTTTCAATCCATAAACATCTCACAAAAAATTCTTGATATCTTTTTGGAAGAAATATTGTTGACCACATAATTATTCCAATATCCTGAAGTTTCCTCATCATTATTCACTATATTAGATGAATTTTTTTCTTATCTGATTTTGATACATGTTAGGATGATCATGTGCCGACCATGTATCATCTATTATTACATACACCAAATTTATTTTCATTATTTCCAAATATGTTTGACGAATACATATTTTTCTTTAGTTTTAAATTTTTATTCTATATTTATGGATTTATCCCCTTACATATGGGCTTCTATTGTGATTTCTTATTTATAAGAATATACAAAAAATACAATACACAAATCATGATTCTACATTAGTGCCAACATTGACACAAAAATATAGATCTTATTATATCTATTTCATGTCAATTATAATTTCTAGTAAAACTAGAATATTGTATTTGGGTTTTCCTTACAATTTATTGGAAACTTCATGGGAAACTCCTTCTACAATTCTTATTTTATCCACAACGGTATTGGAGGCAGGCTTATCGTCACTTTTGATCATCTATATTTATACATATTTTATTATCCAACCATAAATATTCATCAAAATATATTTAGAAATATTATTAAAAGAAGATATAGACAGTTCCTATTCTTTCGTCTTGTATCTGAACCATTTCATGTAACAATGAGTCAAATTCCTTGATCTTCTTAGATTTCGCTTCCAATTGAAAATCCTTGATAGTAATTTTGGTATTCAACTTTTCTTCAAATATAAGGAACTTCTATGGAAGATTATTCTTCAATACATCATTCCATTCAACATTTACTATCCATATATTTTAAGATTTTTAGGAAAATATTTCATGATCAGAATTTTGGATCTCAGAGGATAAAACCTCCATATATTTATAGACTCCAAAACATTCTTATGAAAATATTTCTCTAAATTATCTTATTATTCTTAATGATGAATGATTTATTCCTACATACTTTCAAATGCTCTACATATAAGAGATATCTTTTCTCTGTGAATAAAATAAATAATATCATTCAATATAATTATTGATATATCTTAAGAGGTTTTAGATAGATCATCATCATTACTTATGTTTGGTTATTCTTGATGAGTATAATTTCTACAATAATTTTCACATACACCATGGTCACTTTACTTATTAATTAAACTGAGTTGAAAATGTTGTACTTGTATTTAGTGGTAATTTAAATAACATGTACATAAATTTCTAATCTAGTTTTGTATTTTTTATTGTCATATAATAGAGAAACAAAAACGTACTTCGTCCTCATATCTCAAGAGATACAACTTCATCAGCTTTTTTTCTAGTTATTTCTTTTGTTCATCATGGAATTTATATAAATAAATGTTTTCTCATAGATAAATTAACCATTCCCAAAACTATAATTAATATAAAATAATATAAAGAAACTCAGATATTCAAAATTGAATAAATTCGAAATACAAAATTCAATAGATGTGAATCTCCCTCTTATACCAATTGAAAGGACAACATCAGGATATTCTCAACACTAGGAGAGGGTGAATTGGTGATGGGAAAATTTTAAACCATTTATAAAATTTTATCCCTTTACCCCTTAGACATAATAGGATCTAAATTCTATTGTTATATAATTATTATAATATTAATGTATATGAAATAAATAAAATAATTACTTTGATATTTTTATACGGTTCACTAGTAAATACGAATAGATTGTCCTTTTTGTGTATGTTGATGACCATTACTTGGATTATCTACTATGTTGAGATCCCCAAATACATTTGTTTGGTGGGAAAATAGTCCAGTTCCAAAGAGTTATTCCAGACAGTTTATATGGATGTCAACCTCATATTCCCCACCATCTACACTAAAATTTCCATGTATATGTAATATCCATGATATAGTTCTGTAAAGTTATAAGATAATTTCTCTAACATGTAGTAGTGGCTCAAAGTTATGACATTAATGTATTTTGTGGTTGTGTCATCTTAATGTGATATTTTATACTTGTATATAGGATGTAATTACTAAGAGTTATTTAATGTGTACATATGCATGATCGATAATGACATATGTTGTAGTGTGTTCACAAGTTGGGATAAATCTCGATCATATTATGTGATTATAGGGATGTAATGGTGTTTTAGTTTTGACTATGTGGATCTAACGACAATGTGTAGGCACAATTATGTGATATTAATAATGGGGGTGATAAGGGAACTAGAGTGTGAGACATTGGGGTTTCGGTTGATGGGCACAATGGGAAAGAAATTGAGTGGTAACATTCTTCTATTTATGCATTTATATTATGATAACAATCACTATTGGATAATTGGTATGTGCACTTTGGTAAGAATGAATATACTGTTGACTTGATGTAGGTCATATGTTTATTTCAATATTTATTCACAAGTTATTACATATGTTTCATTCACATTTTCATGAGAGGTTTTCAAGAAGATATTATATAGTAAACTTATATTCTCACCCATATATATATATATATATATATATATATATATATCATTCTATGTGTGTGTGTGTGTGTTTTTAGGTTGGTGGGTGAGCATTGGTGATTAAGCTAGACCTTACTACCTCATTGTGGATTGTTTGAGGGTTTTCACTGATCATGCTCACTCTCATAGGTGTTGGAATAGTATATTTCCTTTTTAGTCTTACACTGAATGAAATTTCCTGTATTAGGATGGTATTATTTATCATTAAGAGATTAACATGAGGATTCATACCAATATTTGAGAATTTTAAGTGTAATTCTTCTCATGTGATTTTTATATTCCCCAAATGCGAGCCTCCAACATGTATCATATTGTCACCACATGTTTTTATTTTTTTAATAAATACAAAAATGATTTTAATTCATTTTGACCGAAACAATATTTAAATCGTGGGTCAATTATGTTAACATATTTCATAACCCATATCCCTGATTAAATTTAATGGTAACCCCATTTGAATTAATATTTTTTAAAATTAGTATTTTTTTAAAAAAACTTCACATGAATAAAAATAAATATTCTAATAGAAAATAAGAACAAATGATAATATTTATGGGTTAAGGGGAGATACTATGTCATATATAAATATTACTACAACTTAAATAATTTCTTTCTATTGGGAAAGTAAAAAATCATAAAATCCAATCCAATTATTTTTCCTCCCAGAAAACCTAGTTCAATGTTGAACATGAATCCTTTCAAAACACATCCCATTTAATGCATCGTCATCGTGACTAGTAGGCCGAGCCTCCACCAGTTCCAAATTTCTAAAATTCCTCAACAACTGATAGTGCAGAACCCACACTCCAATCATCCATCAAAGAAATATAGTGCCAAAATCCACACACACAATGACCTAAATGTATAATGACATAAATAATTTTCTAGAGCTATTAATTATTTTTATTATCACTTGAATGAAATTAGAGGGAGGGGATCAGAGTGTGCATTGAATTGGATTGGGTAACTGTAAAGTAAAGTATAAATAACATTTTGGATGGTGTGTATAAAAAAACCTATTGGGAATGAAAATTGTGAGAGGATGATAGTAGTATACTTTCATAATGAAAATTATGATAGGATTTAAGTAAGATGTTTTATCAGAAAAAAAATTGAAGCAAAAAACCATATCAACCCAAAAAGAATTCAAAGAAGAGTACCATTAAACCAACTTTATACATATTTTTGGTAATAGTGACATATAAAAAACAATAAATTATTATGTTTTGGTGATAATTCTCTACAGTTTATTCTTTTAAATATTTAATAGTTATTATAATGGTGTTATGAAATAAACTTGTTGATAAAACAAATATGATAAACCTGAAATAAAATATTATAATGAAAAATAATAATTTTGTGCTATTTTTATTATAGTAAAGAGATAATTAAGAAATTAATGATAGATAAAATCTCACATCACAAATTTATTTTGGGAATTTAGTGATATATATTGTAATAATGTCACCTCAGTAAAATCCAACATGATATTACAACTTTATTTTAAATAGTCTTCTATATGAAATAATGGTTCTATAATGAGGGTAATATTATATGAAGGATGTTCACTCTGTTTGGAAATTTTTTAAGATATAAAGGAAATAGGTTTCAATAAAAATTAAATATTATGGAGTACTTTTCTAAAGTCTATTTTTCTCATATTCCATGAATTAATTCTTCTAGGAAATCATCATTTATGGGAGAGAGTAGCTTATGGTGCTTTGTTACAAACACATATTGCATGTAAATCATGAAGGAAAATAATTTAATGTTAAATTTATATATGAAGTATTATGTTGAAATGTAAGGGATAAAACATGCAAACATGTTGGAAAAAATATCAACAATGCCATACATCATAATAATTTCTATTTTTAAATACTATAAAAATTACCATTTACTCCAATATCTCCAAAAACAAAAAAAATTTAAATTGATTGAAATTAATAAAATATTAGATTTCGAAAACATATAGTGATAAATATGGATGAATGAGATGAATGAAATGAATGATAAATCACATAAAGAATGATATTTAAAATCAAAATTTTTTCATACACAATAATTGTTTTTGAAAATTAATATTATTGTATAATATGATACCTATGTTCAAAATATTATTATAAAATAAATGCCTATTGATTATACAAAAAGTAAATGGGATAGTACGACCAGTGTGTATATAATATGATTATAGAGGAAATGCATTAGA
The DNA here is from genome assembly GCA_963277665.1 of Viscum album. Taxonomy (NCBI): domain Eukaryota; kingdom Viridiplantae; phylum Streptophyta; class Magnoliopsida; order Santalales; family Viscaceae; genus Viscum; species Viscum album. Next base: position 2,015,197,700 of record OY728143.1, read on the forward strand.
TTATAAAAAAATGGTACATTTAACAATCCATTGAAGAAAGTTAAATTATATGGGAAGGACGATTGTCAGGTAAAATGTCAACGTTTAATGGGCAATATGAATACTGAATAAATGAAGAGATGATTATGGATAATAAAAGATTTATACTATAGATGTTTGACTATAACATGGAGATAAATTGTATTAATATAAACTAAAATAAAATTAATGCACATTATTCATGTATAGAGGATAAAAATGATTGAAACTATAATTTTATTACAAATATAGGGTAAAAGAGTGAATCATGAAAACCATTTATTGTCATTTTTTATAATGGAATTCAATTTGGACATTGTTTTTTATTGTCACTATAAGAAATTGGAGTCTATTAATTACTATTGGGTATTTTGTTAATAATATATTCATCCATTAGATAAACCTGAAATATGATAGAGAATTTAAATGAGTAAATAAGTAAACCAAAAATATTGAAATTAATTGATTATGAAAAAACATAAATGATATAAGAAATGAATTCAGTCTAAACCTATATTGTATTGCTTGATAGTTTTTCCATGTTCAAGGTTGTGTGAGGATAGAATAAATAAATACCATAGAGATCTGAATACAATAATAATAATTTAATAGCTTTCCTTATACATTATAGATCTGAATTCAACAGTAATAATGAGTAAAAAATTCAAAACATAGAGTAAAATAACAAATAATAACATCACAACAAGTAATAAATAACCAATTACAATAGAAATTTTTTAAATTTACAATGTAATAGTTATGAAATTTAAAATATTAAAACATATATAGTAATTAAATGAAATTGAAAATTAGAGATAAATAATTGTTACGAATAGTGTATCAAAAATTGATTTTCACCTAGTATGAGAAATGGAGTTTTAAACAGCTTATGGATCAGAAGAATAAATTTAGGAAATAGTTGAATATCATGCCTTGTATAATAGAGATCCAAATACCTGAACAATAAAATTTAAAAATTCAAATTAATAAATAACATATTAGAAAGTAAACAATTATCCTCTTGTAATAAATAAAAAAATTACAAATTAAAATAGAAGATTTTAAAATAAATAATATAATAGTAAAGAAATTGAAATTCTTGTAGAAGTTACATACCTTCATAAAATAGGAGAGTCACGTTGAGAAATACTAAGTGTACCACCTAGAAAAAATATATAGTTTATTATAATAGTAAGATAAATTCACAATAAAATCATTATATGATAACTTTTTTACCACATGGTAAATGAATATAATTTATTCCACAATAGAACACTTACCAATAACGTGATGGAAAAGAAATTATCTCAGCAATCCAATTGCAGTGTAAAAATGTCATCATTTAATGGGAATAGTGAATATGGAATCCATTAAAGAGATGATTGAAGAAACATCATGATATAGACAATAGAACTATGATATAAACTTCTTTATAAATTGGATAGACTGAAACTCATTTAAATTGAATGTACATAACATGAAAATTATTTTAAAAAGTAATGTAATTTTAAATATAGGGTAAAATAGAGGATTAATAAAAATATTTTTTTATCAACTTTGATAATGGAATTACATTTAGATGTGTACGATTTTGTCACCAAAAGACATCTAAGTCATTCCATCAACATTGATTATTTGGTTAAAAGGAACTATAGCCAATAGATGAACCTTCGATGTGGGAATGGATTTAAATGAGTATATAAGTAAACTAGATATTTAAAATTTTAATGAATTTGAAAAAACATAAATTTTATTAGAAATGAATTCATTATAAATCTTTCATTGATCATAACATAGTTGGGACATGTTTTTTGTCATATGAGAAGGAGAGTGTAAAGTGATACATGAGAGATCTAAATATACATGAATATCATGATATAGATAGTAGAGATCTGAATCCAAGAATAATATTGAGTAACAAATTTACATTTAGTAACAAATTAGAAAGTAAAAAATTGTTATGTCACCATAAATAATAAAAAACCAATTATAAAAGAAAATTTTTAAATAAATAAAGTAACAATTAATAAATTGAAATACTTATAAGAAAATAATTAATTAAATACCCGTATGGTGTAGATCGAAAATATAATTATTAATAGTCCATAAAAACATGATTTCTACCTATTAATAGAAATAGAGTTTCAAATAGATTATAGATCGCATTCCTAGATTTAAGTAGTACCTTAATATTATTACATTTATAATATATATATGAATATCATAATAATAATCAATAAAAATTAAAACTATTGAATAAAAAAGTAGAAAGTAAAATAATTATCATGTAATAATAAATAAAAAATAACTAATTAAAAAAGATGATTTTAAAATCAATAATGTATTAGTGATAAAATTTAAATTCTTATAGCAATGAAATACCTTCACAATAAAGGATAATAACATGGAAAATATATTAAATGTTCCACCTGGAAAAACATGCATTATTAATTATAGTTGCAAAAAACCAAAAAAAAGAATTAGATGGTAACTATTGTAAATGTGATCTGAATACCTTAAAATCCAATATATCATCATCTTAATGGAAAATTAAATAACAATTATGTAAAATGTAGTTAGTTAATTCACAAAGTATTTATTATAGAAGAAAAACAACAGTTTATACAATATAATTTTCATTATAGTAGTTATTTGAAGGATTTAAATACTTATTTTTAAATAAATATTTTTAATTCAATATAATAATTATAAATCATGACCAATTGACCACAAAGAAAGGCATACATTTAAACATTTTTTTTCATATTCAATATAAATTTTCAATATATTGTCACCTCACGAGGTGTCCATGAACAAATTTAATCAATTTTAGAATTCCCTTGAGGAATCGAAATAACTGATGGGGCTATAAAAATTTAAACATTGCAATATTATAGAAATTGTAAAATAGTGAAATATATTGAATAAGGAATTTTTTTTGGATAAAATTTTCTGAAAGAAATAAAAATAAAAATAGTGTTATGAAATTCATTTGAACTGTATAAACAAAAATATTGAGGATTTGATTTTATCAAAAAAAAAATATAAACAGATAATTCCCAAAACACTATGAAAATAAGGGACCATGAACAGAATCCAGAAATATAATGTTAAAAATAATTAAAATCACATGAAAGTAATTTTTCCAAAATAAATTATGTCAAATACATATTAATAAACAAATAATTTTAAACCATAAATCATAATGGTTATTAATTTATTTTTATATAAGATCATACATCAATTTAAAAAATAACTTTTAAATAAATAAAAATATATATTTTAAACCATAAAATATACTTTATAATAGATAAATTGAAAGAAAATATTTTTGATGGTCAAGGGAATACAATTATAGAAAAATTAATTAGAATTCATGACTCATCTGGAAAAATTCACCAAAACTACTCGATAAACATAGTCCATTAATAGTGAATAAAACACCTACCAATGAGAAATAAATAATAGAGAGGTGAGGAGAGTTTGTTTCATGATTTAATGGATTTATGGATTTATGTGAGTGGGATTCAAGGTTAAGGAGATAGGGATCATGTGAGTCTACACATCAAGAATCTTATAGAAGCATCAAATCTCTTTATAGGTGATTGGTTACAGTTCTCAGTGTAAAACACGATACTAATGTAGTAGTGTCTTTAGAAGACAGATAGTGATTGATGATACATCAACATATGCATATTAGAGAGGAATTTTTTTTATCAAATACAATTATAGATTTTATATGACCTGTCTAGAGTTATAATTTTGGAGAAATTTTGAACATACCTTGATTTTAATTCCAATTGATATTTCAATACTAGGTGAAGGTTATGGTGGTAGCTAACATGCTCGAGTCAAAAAGTTTAAGAAAGAAACCCTAGACTGGATGAATGATAGAAGATCCTGAAATAGAGAGGGTCTCCTATTGAGATATGGGATGAGTTGTCTTTAGAAACATAAAGAGGAAAACTCCAATGGGTTTGGAAAACATGGAGGATTATATGGGCTGGATCTAGAATCACAGAGGCATGGTGTCATAGAAATAAGGGGTTGGTGGGGAGGATGTTGGAATACAGAGGTAGTGGTGATATGGAGAATAAATTGGTGATTGAAGGAGGTGATTTAGTTGGAATAGGGTATGAAGTGTATCACTAAGATAGATATCATGAATGAATAGGGATGAGGTTTAAGAGTAACATCCACATAACGAGGACATGATTTGGAGGAGCCATGTGTCTTGGGAGAAATTTTCTATAGTATTGATAATGGATTACTATTTCCATATTATTTGATTATGTTTCTTTTTATCATTCATATTGAATTATACTATTATTAATTATCAATAAAATAACATAGTATATTATGAATCATTTTTTATTCATCACTTATCATTTTATGGTTTTATTATATTGAAACTGTATGTATATAAATTTCATTTAATATTTTCATCTATTATTTTATTTAGAAATTTTTTACATTATATTTTTTATTTATTATCTGGTGATTTCAATAACTAAAAAGGATAATAAATGTGTATATATTTAGTTATTATGGTCTTGAATTGATTTTCAAATTTTTTTTTCTGATTCATTCATCAGGTCTGCCTATATGTTGACATGGATTCATGCGCTATCATTTCTGTTGCCCCACATTCAAACTTTCCGGTGGCAGGAGGCTTTCATAAATTTTATCATTTATGTATTCTCCTTGATAGAATTGCGATTATGGGATGTCATGTAACCCTTCTATGTATACCTCTTTAGATCTCTCTTCCTAATATTGTATTACCTTTTAGATTAAACCATGTTTGTGGAACTTGTTCTTAGTGCCACCTCTTTTTTGATGCTGGTTAATTACACAACTTTTGTCTAGTAGGAAAAAAACCGTCAGTTGGGGGATTAGTCATATTGGGAATCTCAGATCATGTTCGGATGTGGGGTGCACTAGTCACCAATTAATCATCTTCTACATAGGCCATCTTTTATGAGATATATTATTTGTGAAACCCAATGCATCCTCTATTGATCACAAGGTAATTAACACTAGAGGTGTAATTCATCCATGGATTTTTACCTCAGGCATCCCATACATATGCATGGGGTTGAAAATTTGTGTGAGGTCACAAGTTCTATATCATATGGAGATTGATTAAAAATTATTGTTGAGATAGATCAATGCATGAGTTTAAAATCTTTTGGAAACTAATATTATATGTATAGTTGTGATGGATTAGTGAGGTGTACCCCTTAGGGGAGAACACATAGGTTTAACATTTTGGATTGAACACCATTTCAAGTGGACCAAAAGGTGAATCCCTATGAAGGAATATGTCACAACTGAGTTTACTAGTGGATCAAAATGCTCTGGGGTGGTAGATATGGGATGTGAACCCCTAGGTGGGAGTACCTAGATAGTATAGAAATGGATTAGAATACCCCCTAAGTCAGATCTATGATGGACGGATCATGACACCCCTTAAGGTGGATCTAGGATTTAAGGATTTGAATGCCCCTTGAGGCCGATCCAGTATAGATGGATCAGGAATCCCATTAAGTTAGATCCACGATGTGAATCCCTATGAAGGAAGATTTCACACATGAATGTTTACCAATGGATCATAATTCCTCATGGAGGAATATCAAGAGTTGTGGATCAAAATTCACCTTGAGGTGGATCTAGTAGTTGTGTCCTGAGGAGGGTACACCATGAGTTCACTATTTTATGGATTAAACCTCAGAAAGGTGTCCTACATAACATGTTTAGATGAAATGGATAAAAACACACATATTTTTCTTATGTAATCTAAGGTTATGTGATAGGACTGATCCAAGCAGTTTAGCGTTGTGCTGTAAGGATGATCATGTCATGAAATAAGTGTTGAAGAGATATTTTGTAGGGATTATGTGTAGAAGATTCCTTTAGTGAAAATATGTGGGTCTTATGCATGGATGCTTCCCTAAATGTGTAGGTGTGGGGATATCCCATGCCAATCATACATGAGGCATCCTTTGTTTATTACACATATAAAGACTATTGTTTCACTTCATGTTTTAATGAATTTGTAATGTAGTTTAATGTCATATGACTAGGATGTGGAGTTAGGGAATTTTATGTCCAACAACATAGATGTGGCAGGGACTCTCTTCTAACACATAGGGCTTATGTGACCTCCACTTAGGTACATTCGGGTGCAGCATGGTGTTGGCACTGCTGAGAAGGAGTTTCCAATTAGGATGTCCATGTTATGGTATCTATTCATAAAATAAATAGGTAGGTATGTACTATGGACATATGGGATGACATCTAGGGGATCAAAAAATTGTTGCACGCAACTGGGTTTGGTTGTGCACTATGAGTTTCATGAGGATGGATCTTTAGCAAAAAGGATGGACATGGAGTCTCAAGGAGTATGTGCAGACAATATTTTAATTTTACATGAAAATAATGGTATAATGTATGATTATTCATTGTCATTCATCCAAAATACTTTTAGAGGATTTGTGTGAGGATCACTCAACCATGGTCCAAGTAATTTTTGGGCCCATAGTAAGTCTTTTACAAAGGATTCTCTACCTTGGGTATTACATGTTGAGAGTTGCCACGAGAGGGGAGGGTATGTGCACGTGTGAGTGGAATTTGTTCTTTTAGAGATCCTTACCAAGGGAGGGGGAAATCCACTATTTATAGATGAAATCCATGGACATGCTTTCTAAATACCATTGGCATGGAATTATTCTCATGTGAAGGTCCTTCCTTTGTTATTGGATGGTGGTTACACATATTCTTCATTTTGTCATCGCCTTTAGCATGCAAATGGATGGTTGCATGATAGGGTTACACATAAGTATTATTAGTTGTTCATAGTAAGGGGGTATTATGAAAATTCACCTTTGCTATTTTTTAGCCTGTGGGGAGGCTGCAGAGCTATGAGTCTCCTTTGGTATGCATTATTATTTTTTCCAAAAATCTAGATGTGTTCACACACATGGGAATTTTCATGCACCCAATTAATTAGTCCCCAAATGGACCATTGGGGTGGGTTTCATGTTCGGATTAACCAATACAATCCATTTGAGGACCCAAACAGGATTTAGTCACCAAAAATCCCCCCACGCTTATAATTTCACCAGAATGGGGACAACATGGTTGAGTTATGAGTGAAATAATGAAGGGATTACTTTATTCCTACCAGTACATGAAACTCTTGCTAGTGATCACACAAAATGGTTATTTGATAACATAACCCACTTGTATGTGCCTATAAATATGTGGAGGGGGATCGTTTATGGTACCTAACTAGTTTATTAATACTATTCATGGAGATTTTTCATAAATATGTTTTTTCATACGAGTCTTCATGCAACTCCACTCAAACATTTTTGGGAGGTCAATTAATGGCCACTGTTTAACCAAATAGATTAAAGGGGACTCTTGTAGTAGAACTCCCTAATGAGATTTAGGGACACAATATATATATATATATATATTCTCAACCTCTATAAGTATTTCTCCTTCAAACGCGATCAATATGTATTTTTTATCCCATTGAACGACGTGCTCTTATTTTAAGAAATTATTCAATAAATGCATGCTCAAAAAGAGGCTATGGCTTGAGCACCTAGACCCCCTCCCTAACGGTTGTGTCAATTATTGAGGAGTTGGTAATTCAAGATGATCTTTACATGGTCCCATATGAATATTCTATTTTCTTATTCGGTGATTCCACTGATGGCGTGGTGATTGAGGGGAGAAGAGATGGTGTTTCTAATGAAGGGTTAGGTAAATATGATTGGAAACATGATCTAGAGCCTAGAATGACTAAGAGTATCCAAGAAGAGTACCTTTCTACTATCATTATTACCTCTTTACTTGAGTATGAGAATTTTCCCATTAATGAACTTGGAGACTATAACTCTAATGTTTCTAGGGATAATCACATAGTCTAGCACAAGGAATGTAGGAGAATATATTGTTTCATCACCCAGACTCTCGAACAACACCTAGTGGGTCATATGGGGTCACTCCAACTCTGGATATGAAATCCAGGCCCTAGAGTGGTCGATTTATGTGGTATATATGAATTAGACCAAAACATCGTTACTAAATGGATGCACAAAGGAAGGAAACATCAAGAGGTTTTCTGGAATGAGAAGAGGTCTGATAACACCTAAAATCATCAAGTGGTAAACCATATAATCTATTTTCTGGATGGGAAAATGAATGAGCTTGTAATATTCTTCAATTATCACTCAGAGGATTTCATCAATCTGAGGGCTCATATAGGTGAGGTTGAGATTCAATAAAAACAAGAAATTTCATAGACAACCAAGCTCCATGATGAATAAGACTAGGTGTAGGTTAGGGATGAGGAGCTTCGTCATTTGGAAAATGAAGAGGAAGCATATCTAAAGAGGTGATAGCAGGATCTTGATGCCATATGTTGAAGTCTAGTGTAATTAGATCCCATTTTTACTATATTAATGATAATGGGGAATTTTATAACGGAGATACTCAAACGTGTGGACGACCCTTTGAAATACCGGTTGTTTTTTATTTTTTCAACTCATTCATTATTGAACATATTCTTTTTCATTATTATTTCACATCATCCATATTTCTGAGGCAACCAACTACCAATACCTAAGCTCACATTAGTCATGTTCAGTATGAGAAATAAGGGACTACCATTTGAATTCTCATTCATAGAAGAGTTTCCAAAAATCATTAAATATTCTATGGTCTTATATTGTTAACTAATCACCTTGTGATTTTGGGCTAAGAGTTTATGGGGCTAGAGGAAGTGGATCTATAAACATCTGAAATATTTTACCAATGTGAATTAGTGAATGAATGGGGTAATGTTTGGGGAGTTGGATTTCACCCAATCAAAGTTAAATGAAGTTCATGGAACACAATGCCAAAAATCTATAATACAATGGGATTGGCATGATTATATAGGATAACTTTTGACCAAGTTTGATACGTTGAATATGTACCTCATAACTGAGAATAGATCCATACAAATGAGGGTCGACCATATACCATGTTTGAAACACATAACCATTCCCATAATGGCATCAATATTTATTCAAGATGTTGGCTTAAGATGGTAGCTGATCCATTTTTACCAAACACTATACCATTAGAGGGCCCTTCAGAAATAGAGGATGATGAGGATCCAAATGGGGGAACATAAATCATGGAAATGAAGTGATAGAATTTTAAAATGGATTTCAAAACTCTTAAAATAGTGACACTATGGATTATAGGACCATGGTGTGGGTGTATCAGTCTGAAAAATTAAAACTCATCTTCTCGGGGAGAATCATCACGAATTCCAAGTGATAGTCAATGAACATGAACAATGTTGTAGCTAATTGATACTAGATAAAATGGATTATCCAGCGATGGTTTAATATTCCATGTTGTTTTACATCATGTAAGAAATTAAACAAACAATTTTACATTATATAATAAGGATGTTGGGAATTGGTTTAATGTCATATGATGAGAGAGATGTATTATACAGGTTAGTATCATGTGATCGGGACACATTTCAATATTTAATGTCATGTGATTAGGGTGTGGAGTGGGTGCAGATTTTTCACCGAGCTTCCCACATTTCTTCCACATGTTAGGTCAAGAGGGAATCATGAGTTCATTGAGTGGAGGTAGAGTCTAAATTTAGTGTCTTTTAAAAAGGTACGTATTGAACTGACATGAATGATACCCATATAATTGTGAGAGTTAAATGTGATGGATTGTAGTATGAAGGGATACCCAAAACTAGGAAAGAGAATTTACGGTGGGTCACATACAATTTATGGTCATGATGCATAGACCATGGGAATGGTGTCTCGAAGGAATTTGTGTTACATCAATGGAACATTACCTGATACGAAGAGAGGGGCCTAAGAGGACACCAGATTCCAAATGAAACACCCTTGAAAAAAATTCACACATAGTTTAAAGCCTGAATGTTCTTACGTGGGTTCTACTCCTAGTTTATAGTCATAGATTTTGGACCATTGGGTTCCTAAAAGTTTTTTTCATGTCATGAAATAGTATTACCCTGATGTGAATTTGGGGCTAAGATGGCCCGCATTCAATGAAAAATGTAATGGGAAGATTTCAAATAGTTTAAGGTCTTACTGCTTGGATTGTGGCTTTTAGTTTATGTCTTCAATTTTCAGGCAGTGAAACTAGGGAAAGAAAAGGCCTCATTATGAATCTATAGATGGGTTGGACCCAAGATAAAATATCTCGACATCACTACTTATCCCATGTTGATGTGAATCAAGAAAAACATAGTTATAAAATACTGTATTATAGAAGCCCGATACTGATAGGGGGTACACTCTAAAATGATGGTATTGAATCTTATTATACATGGATATGCGACATCATGCATTTTTATGGGCTATGGATATAGTTTAACATCATATTCTAAGGAAATAGATATTTTTTCATCTAGTAATTATCAAACAGGGAATCCTAGTTTGATGCAGGGTAAAATAATCTCTTATTCAGTTGCATCCCAAACTTTTTTGAGGAAAGATTAATGTTTAAAATCATGAATTGTAGAAGTTATTGAGTTTTCACATAGTTTTCGCATTCATCAATTCCTCATATAAGGATATTAGGGCATCTCATTCCACTGATTGTTAAATGTAGTTGAATAGGGATTATACATGGAAGATTCGGGGACATTTTCCAATGATTGAACCAGAGATAACAGATGGTTTTGTGGTGAAATTGTATGTAGTCATGAAGATGAAAATTCTAGGCATCAATATGTGTCCCATAAGGGTAGTAATCAAGACACGTGTAGTTATAGTGGAAATAAACATAGTTTAATGTTATATGGTGTGCACCATGAGATTATCAGAGGGTCAAGATGTTTGTGTAGTGTAGGATTTGAAAACTCAACATGGATTGAGGTAAGGAGTCCATGCACCAAATGAAAAGATTCTAAATTTTGTTGCACAATGTTTAGGGTAATATCTTCTAGAAAATGTCAAATAGTTTATATTTAGGTCAGTTGGGATAAGGGGAATCCGTTTAAAGTCATGATGTGTGGACTGTAGAACTATTTGTTTCAAGGGTATTCATACAGCCTAAAAAAGGTAAGACCAGAAATGGATGAATCATAACTCCCATTAAGGTGGATCTAGGATGGATAAATCAAAATACCCATTGCGGAGGATCCATGATGGATGGAACCAAATTCCAATTGAGGCAGATCCAGGAGGTTCATCTCTAGGAGGGAAGATGTCACACCTGAATGTTTACTAATGGATCAGAACTCCCCATAGAGTCATATATAGAGTTGTAAAACAGAATGCCCATTAAGGTTGATCCATGTGATGTGTCCCAAGGGGAGAATCCCAACAGTTTACTATTATCTTGATTGAAACTTGGGGAGGAATCCTACATAACCTATTTAGAATTTAGGGATAAAAACCCACGTAGTTTTATTGGACAGTTTAAGGTCAGGTGATAGGACTGATCCATTTTGCTTGACATCACACAATAAAGATGCGCTTGTCGTGAAAGGAGCGTCGATGATGTATGGTGTGAGGATTATTTTTAGAATCTTTTTGAGTGAAAAGGTTTGGGGTTTACATGTGGAATCTTCCCTGAGTGGGTAGGTGTGGGGCCATCCCATGAAAATCATACAAGGTGCATTTTCTGTTTATTACACATTGTAATATTACATTTTTACTACATGGGATAGGGATGTTTTCCTATAGTTTAACATTGTACGACTATGATTTGGAGATATATATTTTTTCATCATATAGGTCAGATGTGGGGGGGTCTAACTTCTTACCCCTAGGGCTTATGTGACCATCACTCATGCGTCGTTGGGCATGGCATTGCGTTAGAACTTCCATGGAAGATTGGTCTACCACGAGGTCTATATTATGATCCCTGTGCATAGAATAAATTGAACTCATGATACCCATTATTAAAATAGATATGTAGGAAATCACTAGATAGATACATTACTTCAGGTAGGTGACTAAGAAATTGTTTCATGGAACTGGGTTGGGTTGCGCACAAGATTAGCCCAGGTAGGGTGCTCTAGCACAAGGTCAGGACATGGAATCTCAAGCAGTAGGTGCACAAAATAAATAATGTTTTTTTTCATAGATTAGGGTGGTGTGTAGGAAACTTCTTTTGACCACAAGAAAACTAAATTAAAAGGAGATTCATGAGGATCACTCAACTATGGTCCATGTTTTTTTTGGCCAACAAGAGGTTTATCATGATGGATTATCTTCCTTGAGTGATCCATGTTTTATAAAATCATAGAAGAGAACGTTTTATGTTCATGGGAGAATAATTTACTCTACTAGAGAGCCTCCTTAGGGGAGGGGTGAGCTTTTATTTATACCTAAAATCCTTCTACATGGGATTATAATACATTGGATGATGAACTGGTCTTGCACATGGTTCTCTCTTTTTCTGTTGAAGGGAGGTCACTCATTTTCTACATTTTGACATCACCGTAGTCATGAAAAGGGACTATTGTGTGATGGGGATGTACACAAGGATTCTTAGCTGGGTGTAGTAGGGATATCTTTCACACAATGTCCTTTGTTATTTTTTCAGTCTATGGAGGGGTTTCATAACTATACGTCACCATTGGAGTGAAATTTTATTGCGCGTGAAACTTTATATTTGCACACACAATAAGAAATATGGTTACACCAAGATCAATAGTCCCAAAAACGCCCTTAAAAGTGGGTTTCATGTTTATTTTACCCTATAATTTCTATTTGAGGCCCCATATGTGATTTCAGAATCAGAAAACATAAAAAAATTTATTGCTATCAAAACTATAGTTTTTTCTATTGTTAATGAAGTAAATTGGAAGAACTAGAACTGGTATTCCTGAAAATTCTAATTTTCATGCATAGTATGGAGCATTAAAACTAGTAATGAAATAACCATCCAAAAATAATGAAGTGAATAGAGTGGATGAAAAATAATTAATGAACAATGAATGAAAAAAATAAAGAATAAAATAGATTGATTAAGGATTGGTACTAGTTAGTCGTATTCCATGGTATGAAAAACACCACCTTATTAGTTTTATTAATGCTCATACACTATATAGATAAAAAAATTTGAACCTGAAATCCATAAAATAAGAAAACCAAAACATATAAATGTGAAACATTATTAAAAAAAGTCCCACTCACACAAGAAGACTTACCATCTAATAACATACCAAATGGTCCTTTTTTATTTCTTTTATATGATGAGGTGAAATCCAAAACTCATGAATAGGTCCATAGTCTACAACCAAACATTTTTTTTTGTAATCTATATTATTCCACAACAAATATGATGACACATCTAGAAGGGTATGATGCTTCATGCAATAAATCATACATTAATATTTGAATCTGTCACTATTTAATGAAGTAGATATCTCTAAAAACCATCTCAAGAATCAATCTATATCGATCAGATGATGTCTAAGAAAAAATTCCCTCAAAAGTACTCATGTAGTTATAGAAGCTCAATAATATTTGCAGATGAATGGAAAAAAACATTCAATGCTAACAATATGATAATCCAGAATATAGTAAATAATTCCATGACTAAATGTATTAAAATAGGTTCCATAAATATCCCACCCACGTAACGGTCAGTAAGTAGCTAACAAAAGGTCATTGATCCGATATTTATGTATATAACACATTATATTTAAGGGAATGATCGACGATATAAGGGTACCTCCACTTATGAGAGGGTTTTACATAGCTTGTGTAAGTGTACCAACATGCATACCTTATGGTAAATAGGACCATATATAAAGTTAATCCACAGATTAAATAGAGAATTTAAGGATTCCTCATGGCTTCTATTCGGGTAAAACAATGATCTAATAAAAAAATATATCACATAATGGAAACACCCAAAATAGAAATGCCATGTAATGGTAACCCAAACATATATACGAGTATAATGTGGCCATGTAAGGTTAAACTGAACATGCATAGGTGCATACTACCTAAAAACCCCTATATAAGGGTCACCAAGGACTCATGTATGGGAAGGAATCCATAAAAATCGTATATAATGGTCAGTGTAAACCAAAAAAAGATTAAATCAAGAGAAAATAAACTTGAATAAAGGTCTCCAGAACACCATGTATGGATAAATAAAAATTAACAAAAATCACATAATTGTAGAAAATCAAGTGAAAAATAAATGAAAAGACAAGAAACAAAACCCTAGAGATTTTCAATTAATATTAATAATGTTAAAACATGGACTGTAAAATAATTAATGGACTAGTTTCATTTTGAAATCAAGCATGATAAAATAAAAAATATCTTCCATTTTCAAAACAAACTAAAATAAAAGGATGATGTTTTGAAACAAAGTGTTATTCACGTGGAACCAATTTCAAGATACCGAGGTAACACTTGAGCATGGTTATCAGTACACCATTAGTCAAAATGTTGGTTGTATTTTAATCTATTTTTATCTTAGTAAAAAATATTTTTCTATTTTATATAACCTTATAATTAAATAAACTTTAATATTTTTGTGTTTAGAACTACCGTTGAAAAATAAATTTTTATACAGATAAAATTAAGATTGAGAATCACAATGTACATCAACAAAAAAATTACATATATTGAGCTCAAAAATTATACCCTTAATCCATATGGATTATTTGATAGCTTTTTTTCGTGATATATACTCATCCATAGTGATTGAGAGGGACCTATTGATTCCATAATTCACTTTGATGATATAGGTCACCCACATGTATTGAATACAAAATTAATTAGTGATTTAAAACTATCAATATTCTCATCATAGTCACAATCCACATAATTCATCATTATTATAGAAGAATTAAAAATCATACAACAGTAAATTGAAATATGTGAAGTTAAGTAAATATACCTTAATAGAATTTTATGATCTTTCTAATGTTGACTTTCTGGATTTTCCATAAACCTGCTCAAAGTAAAAAAGAGAAAATCCAACATCTAGTCTTCAACAAAATATACAATACTTAATATTTTCCACTAAATTAACATATGTGATTATAATCATATATTTAGTATCATTAGGTGAGGGTGTTGGATGAGGTAATCAAGATATAAAATTTGGACCAAAATATATTGTATAATGATTTAAACCATGAAACAAATACCCATTAATCAATTAAAGGATATATGAATCATAAGATGGATAATAAATCACATGCTTCTTATACCTAATAGTTTACATGCCCAAAATTTTATTAATATATTCTATATCATTCATTTCAAAAAATTAGTTTAAATTCATTTAAATGAGGATATAAATTTTATACCACTACACATGAATAACATGTAATTAACATAAATTAGTAAATAGAGTATCAAATTTTAACTAATTTAAAATATGCACATGAATTAAAATTATAAATGCCAAAAACATTTCCAAAAAAAATCAATTCAATTTCATTAACAATTTTTCTGAATTTTTTTAATCCACACAATGTTTTACTAAGAAAAATCCCTTTTTAGATTTGACTAGAGGAAGAAAAATTATATGTGGTTTAGTGTATTACTTTTTAGTTAAATTACCGTGAAAGAAATCAGTTTTAACATTTCATTATTCTATGTTGAAATATAAATGGGAAATAAAATAAAAATAGATCATTAATTATGAATGATTAACTGCATGATAAAAAATTTCAGGGTAATTGATTTCCTCTCTTTGAAGAAAATGTTTTGGATATATGGATGGAATTAAACTAAAATTTATTCCCTGATGTTTTTCCTTATCTTTTTTTACTGATCAATTTAAATCTAATTACCTAAGAAATATTTTTTTTACTAAATATATAATGGTTATGGTTCTTTATTATGTATTCCATCTCATATTCCAATGTTGAAATCCAATTCTTATAGTTTTTGTGGTTGATAGCTTGATTGTAGCCTTGGAGATCCTATTCACTAAGATAGTGGGCCACATGGTAGGAAAAGGCAATCATTTCAGCATGTATGTACCATTAAAAAGGTTTAATGGCCCTCCTCTACCTCTACTTATTGAGACGATAACCTCTAAGGTTACTAGGATATGCATCATTAGGAGCATCATCATAATCAGATCCAGATTCTAGCTTGAGATGGGGGAGAGGAATCCTAAAGGAAGATGGAGGAGTCTCAAAAAAAATAATCATTAACACATGGAGGATCAAACTGAATATCCCTCTTCAGAGAAGTATCATCACTCACATAAGTGGGTTTCTTCACTGTAAAAGGAAAATACTATTGAAACAACACATCCCAGAAAATAATACAGTTCTGAAAGCTATTCATATTTATCCATCTCTTATACTCCATCACCCCTTAGATTACCATATGAAACTACACTTGAGAAAAATATAATAAATATTATAATTCATAACATGGGAACAATAACTGTATCCAAACACACTAATATTTCCAAAATATGGTTCATTATTAAAAATATCACTATAGGATCCTTAAATACATCAGTGGATGAGGGACATTTATTTATCAGGTAGACTAAAGTAGTGATGGATTCTATCCAAAATGACTTGAGTATGTATGATCATGCAAGAACTCTATAAATCCATCAAATAATTTTATAGTTCATAATCATAGTTAAACTATTCTCTAGGGAGTAAGAATCACAATTTTTTGCCTAAAAAATTCCCATACCTTCCCAAAAAATAGTGAATTTTGTAGATAGCTATTCAAGGCCATTATCATAACTTAAGGCCTTTAATACATTCCTATATTTATTTTTTTCGATTATTTACTTGTTTTAAATAACTCAAAGATAACCAATTTTTTAAATAAAATAAAAAACCCAAATATTCCATGAAAAGTCATCTATAAAGGTGATAAAGTTTGAGCCTCCTTCATTGGAGGAAGTCCTAGTCAGTCCCCACAAATTAGAGTGATCATACTCCAATAGAAATAAAGATTTAAACATGGATTTATGAAAACTCAATCTCATTATATAATAATTATTTTTTTCAAATAAGAGTATATCTATGGGTAAGTGTACATTTTTTTAAAGAATTTTGCCAACAAATATTCCTCTATCAACAAATTATTTTTGAAAACCATCTCACTAAATATCATTATGATTTATAACATATTTCTTTTCAAATTATAATAATACTAATAGATAATATAATTTTTGTTCAATATTTTCACTAAAATATTCGTAAAACAAGTTTATTAATTGATAATAATATTATCATTTACTATAAATAATATCCCCAATTAATATCCATTTGTAAATTATATAATATATTTACTATATTATAATTAAAAAATAAGATTATATGAAACTCCCACCAACAAATGTTTTATTTAAAGAAACATTTAAAAAAAATTTAAAAACATTTTCATGCTCTTGGAAAAGTTATTAGCTTCAAACTTATTGAAAACATACTAAAAAATGTCCAAAATACAAGATACATTACATGAAACAATATAAATATTCATCTAAAATATGTTACTCACACATCATCTATCATTTTCATCATTAACATTGGTATAATGGTCCCCACATGCAATTCACCCACTAAATAATTACATGGCCACAATGTTAGTGATCACTTATATTAGGCTAACATTAGTAGCATGAAGTAGGTCATCCAAAATTTTAGACATAGTAGGATATAAGTATTTGATCATCCCCAAAAATGTCCCCTTTATTTCACTTAGGTATAGAATTAGTTCATCTTCAATATCATACTATTAGTATGAAGAATATTTGTATAAAATTGTATTTCCATCAACGTAATAGTATACAAACACACATATAGTAGTAGACTAATAATATTCCATTATTGTTTTTGTATAAAAACTACTACTACATAGACTTCTATGTGTGTAATAACATTAGTGTTATCAATACATCAGTGTCTGACCTAGGCCACCTGCACCTGAATGCTAGAAATCATCACCTAGTACACGAAGCATACGATCAAGATCCAACCATAGAACTTGTAAAATCGGTCTAATAGAACTATGTTTATATATATAAATTAAATTAATTATGAAAATAATTAATTCCAATATAAATACACATGTGTTAATTAATGAAAAAAGTTATCACAAGATCCACCTCTTTTTAGGACTATAAAATGAAGGACCAAAATTCCTAAACTTCAAATGATTCACTTTGTTGGATTTATAACATCATATGTAACGGTTTTCAATTTGAAGAGTTCTATAATAACATCTTACAACATAGGATGTTCATACACTATATAACCTTCACTAATATGTCATTCCACACATTAACTAGTATGAGAATAATAAATCCCAAGAATATCACAAGTATAGTTTTTTAATAATTACAAAGAAAAACTGAATACTTTAACTTTGTGTTTTAGATATATATTCCTCTTTATGGATATCTTTTGAGATGAAATGGATATATTATTGGTGGAGTCACTTAGATTCAAAAATTATAAAAAAAATAACTTGTATAGATTTTATTTTCAATATAACATTTTCTAACATGAATAATTATACCCTTCTCCAAAATAAAAATCCAAAATATCAAAGAAATTATGAATCAAAATGTGTTTTCCATGGTTCATTTTGACAACCTCTATGTGTTATTTTTATATTTTTTGAAAACATTTCCAATGTTTTTTAAGCTGAAGCAAAATAGAAAATTTTAACTTGCATAGGTCTTTTACTTTGTTCATTTTAATATCCTATGACTGAATAAAAATCCAAAGAATCAAAAATCTGACCAAATGAAAAAAAACAATCTACATAAAAACATTTATAAAAAATCCAAAATCACTCAAGGATGGTCCTACCAAAGTTTAGTGAATAAAAAATGGGTTGAAAAGATATCATAAACAACAGTATTCATAATAAAGGAATAATGTGTGGTTGAGTGAATCCTTAGTAATAAGTTATTCAAATAACACCTTCATCCTAGATAGATTCCTATAAACCCTAGAAAATTTCTCTAGATTTCACCCTCTCATTTAGAGGATTAGGTTAAAAAAACAAAACCAGTTCAATAAAAAACGAATTCACATTTCACAAAATAAAAATTCAAGAAAAATCAACATATTATGTAATATACTCCTTTTTATAATTCATTAATTTATACTCTTCCGTCCCATACTTTGTGATGATTCAATATATAATAACTTAAATCATTGTAACTACATGGGTTATCATTTAGAACCATGTATAATATGGTATTAAGGACATAACTACTCAAATTACAATGTTCTGTATTCTACATAGAGACCCATATTACAAAAATAATTTATTTTTAGATACCATTCATTAGATATATATTTTTATCAAAATAATCTTCTATTATGGTTAAAATAATTTTTTCTTTCAGTAATGGTAGAGGTGAAATTATTTTTTTCTTTAAAAAAATATAGTTCTTACACAACATAGAAATAAACACTCAAATATAGGGTACTATTTATAAAAAATATAGAATTTTCATTAGGTTTGAAATAATTAAATTTAAAAGGTACCCATGATATAATATTCTTTAATTTAGGGGACCTAACACTGACAATAACACATCTTCTAGTAATCAACTCGATGAAAATGGCAGCAAATCCATAAACATCGAATTGTTGGTCAACTAGCCAGACCATGCATACTCTATAGCATAATATCCATAGTTCCCAATAATCTTTGTTGAATCATGGTCATTATCAATAATTGGAACAATATTGTAAAGGTAAAAATTTGAGAGTGTTGGTTTGAATTCTACCACAAGAAAATATGTTTAATTCATTGAAATTAGGGTGTATTACTTATGAGTAAATTAGTTCTAATAAATTTGGAAGGTGAATACTGTGAATCATAGAAGAGTGATTAATTTCACATTGATCTAGAACACATGTCCTACACATTCCATGATTTATAGGAATGTGGAAAATTGTACTAAATTAAACAAAATTTTACATGCCATGTGTTCAAGCCATGATTACTTCAACACATGGACAGTAAATAATTGAACCAATGTCTATGAGTAAAGTAGCATGATAGACCAGCCAATAAATTACATGTTACATTCCATTTTGTACCATGGATTTTTGAAATTTCATGTTTGAAAAGTAATATACCATGACATATAAGAATGTATAAACTAGGTGTTTTAGTTTTGAATAATTAAACACATGTATTCTGCATTGGGATGAAATATTTTAGCTCAAATGGTCTTGTACAATTCATAGTGCTCCTCACAAAAAAAATCACCATTTTCAAAAACTATATATACCAAAGAAGAAAATATAAATAAAAAAACGTTATTAATAAATATTGGTTTTACAAAACTATATGTACCATAAATAAGTTCTTCAATTCCAATAATAAATGATTTTACAATGATTCGTTTTCCCTATATTATAAGTCACTAAAACACATATTTTTTTCTCCGAACCAAAATTAGAAATACACATGTCCTAAAAATAAAACCCACCTCAATTAGAATAAATCACATAAATAATTCCCACCGAACTATATGAGAAAATTCCTAAGACTATGAAATGGTAAGATTTTGGAATTTTAGTATATCCATTACTTTAGTAATATCATTTGGAGTCCTAGATATTAATACAATGAAATGGAATGTCAAATCAATAGATTTTTAATTTTAAAATATATATTTAAAAAATGAGGGGATATCATATAACAAATATGAACACAATGAATTCTAAAATCATTTGATCAATCATTAATAAATTATCAAGGAACATTTGATTTATATACCATCCATGAAATCATACCACAGATATAAATTAATGAAAAATGACCTTACATGAGTGTAAAAACATAACAGATATATTCAACAAGAATATAATGTGACTTTGATGAATTCTACTGCAAATTTCATTAAAAAATGATTTATACAGATATGCATGTGAATATGCATTGTAAAAAATTTATGTAAATGAAGTTAGGATAATAATAAATTAATTAACTATTTTTAGGATTAATTAATTTATGTAGAAATTTATTATAACCATTGATAACATCATAATATATGAAGCATAGAATATTTATTAACACAAAATGATGGAATTTCACTAATAGTGGTAGATTTTTTTTAACAAACATGACCTGGATTTCTTCTAATATAAATGAACTTGAGTTACTAAAGTAGTATGGGAGTGATAAGTTAATTTTAAAATGATTAAATTTTTATTTTAATTTAATATTTATCAGGAAAATAAAATTTTTTGTCTATTATTTCGTATAAAAGGAAAACAAAATAACTTATATAATAAGTTGGAATATTCCATGTGGAGTGTTTATATAGATTTTATATTCTGAAATGGTGGAAATGATATAAAAATTCATGTGTGTAGATAAAAATAGAAAATACTCATTAATGTATGGAAATTAATAAAATATAATTAGGGCATGTTATTATCAATGATGACATTATTGTAATACTGGTTTGGATAAAATCATAGAATTTGAATTTGTAATATCATTTACTACAATAATTTGTCAACACTTATAACTGGAAGTGTATCATCATCTAGGAGAGTGTAATAGAATAATTTAATTATCAATTTATTACATTATTAATGAGTATTCTATATATTACTAAACTATTATAGTTTTAGTTTTACTGAGGATAAATATCGTAAAAGAATTAATTGGTCAAAATAACACTATGAAGTACTGTTTTGTGAATGGATGACAACTACAAAATTTAAAACCATAGAAACAAGAAGGATGTTGTGTGTTATGGTAAATTACATATCTGATTTATAGTATCCTATTGTTTCATTCTTTTTATTGTGACTATAATAATTTCTAACAACTTTTAGATGGTTATAACTGTGTACTTCACATATGTGGAAAATAAATTTCTATACTGATTTAAATTTCTTTTAGGATCACATAGTTAATTGAGAGAATATATTTTATATATAATAGTGGTGACTGAATAATAATATATGAATCAATTTATTAATAATGGGTTGTATTTTATGAATGGGTATTTCCATACATGCCTTCTTTTGGTACTCAAATCACATTTTCTTGTAGAGAAACTAGACAAACCAATAAATATTAAAACAAATAAACCATCCTCACATGATTCTAGTTCTATAGTACATCGTAGTACATAAACATTATGAATAATAACATTAATGTGATTAGGATACCAAACAGATAAAATTTATGTTATTTTTTGACAAAATTATTCCATGTAAATTTGTTCAAACAAATTTGTTGAAACATAACTCATCTTTGGGTGGTTGTAATTTTCAGGCATGTCAAATATTATCATAACGACCAACTGTGGTCCTAATAGGAAAATAATTTTTAAATTACATGTATATAAGAGAGATGTACTAACATAGTATCACATTTTTTGTAATATTTTCAAAACCATGGGGATCTCTACTGGAAAAGAATCTCTGACCAACATGTATATCATGAAAAGTGTATATAACCACTATGTTTCAATCCCTTCCTTCAATGTAAAACAACAAGGACTAACATTATTCTTATAATTTTCACATTTCTATTTGACTTACAAAGATTAATATTAAGAATCCATAATACCAAAAAATATTCACCACTTTGTAGAATGTTGAGATAAAGAAAAATAACATAAAATCCTATTCCAAATAATGTTTTGAAAAATATATGGAAATATGTTTGCTAAAACTCATCCATGAAACTCTCCAAATCATGAACCTCAATAGAATGAAGTGGGTACCAAACTTATATTGTAAAACACATAGAGTGGTGGTCTGGTATTTCAATTCCTTGAGAATAGTCAGTGACTCCTCATCACAAGATTTTTATAATGTGTATGTCAGTAAGAAGGTAGAGTGACCATTCATTGATATTGGAATTTTGGTCATAAAGCGATTCAAATGGTGGTCCTAGGATTAAGATGATTCAAATAAGTGGAGGTAATAGAATCACCAAAAAATTACGGGAGTGGATCTAGATAATTATGTAGTTCACATATAAAATCATTAAAAACAATAAAACTCATTTATTATAATTTTACAGAAACACTAACTTGAATTCAATTCAATCACTGGATTCCCATGATTTCAACTGCTTAAAACCAGAATATAACAAATATATACATGTATTCTTATACATTGACCAATTAAATGAAATATTGGTTTTTCTCCATGATCTTCCCAACATCTCATATTTATAGTTTAAATAGGAAAACATAAGTCAAACATTAGGGGAAGAATTGGTATAAGTGGTATTGATGAATTGAGGGTGCATGAAACTCCCCAACCCCAGAAGCTCGGAGGTGGTGTATTATTTTAATACATTTTTATGATCACAAGTAATAAATTCCCAAAGGACATATCAGTTTAGTAGTTCTGGAAAATAGATTACATACATGAACATTACATTACACTTTACAACAAAAAACACATCATGAATAGTCCAATGAGAACTTCATTATTCCCATATAATAAACCAGTATAATAATAAAAATAAACTTCATGGAATCCTAGGAAAATAAAACAAATTCAAAGGGTGAGCTCAGATTCTCAGTAAGGATGACAATATAGTGGAAACTATCATAAATCTACGTAAACATTTATAGTAAGGTATAAGAATAAAACACAAGACCTTCAAACTTAAACTTAAGAATAATATTGCAAAGATAAATCAAATAATTCCATTTACTTATTCACATGTATATGTTACTAGTTGAATAATCACATTTAATATCAATAGCTAATTTCAAAATGATGGAATGCATAATTTCGGACATCATAACTATAAGGACCTAGCCTTAAACATTACATAATCTTGAATTAAATGAATAATTCACATTGGGGATCTTTTTAGGGTTAAAGTTTTAGAGAATTAGGCCATAACTATTACATAACAACTTGAATATTACAAGTATACACTTCTACTCAGTATCCATTTTTTTAATAAAATAAAAACTCTTAAAAAGACACATGTCTGGATCCATGTTTTAGACAGAATGCCTTTTTCTTGATCCCATCCTTGAACCTATTCATCTTTAAGTCCTGTGGAAAAAATTTCAAAAACATGGGATGAGCATAAAAAGCTCAGTAAGGGTTATAAAATAATGAAGGAAAACATTATCCCAACAATAAATACAAATCCATGAAACTGTACTTTTCTATCATAACATACCTTAAGAAATCATAAGATTTATAAATAACACTCACAAATCATAAATCATTAAGGTTACTTATAGCATCCATATCAAGCATACATTGTATCTATCACAGATACGTAGGGATTTACATTGGGAATACCCATCACATTATATTCCCTAAATCTTTTAGGAGAAACATCACGTTTACCTCCATCACGTTACCCAATGCATTGGAGAGCTATCTCGGGCTCACCCACCCTAGGTTTATAACAGAACCACCTGTATACGTAAACAATGCCCAATAACCATAACATAATCATAAAATACAACTCATGTATAATGGAAATATAACATTTCCACATTCCAATATATCAAATCATGATATTTAAATAAACAATGTTTTATTAAATCATTTTCAAAATCATTTTAAAAGAGATTTTTGAATCAAAGTGTCCCATACCACTTTGAATATTTTAAATGAATTATCATTTGAAAAAATTAGTGTCCATATAAAAAAATTCTTAAACCCATTTTGAAAACATGGAAATTAATGAGAAATATTTAAAATAATAAATCTTTAAATCATTTAAAATGATATTTTAGTTAAAGAGTTTTATAACAAAAAGAGAGACACTTGAATAAAAATAATTGAGGAATAACATTTAATCAGAACATTATTATATCATGAGAATAAAGGTATTCATGATATTATATTTCAAATTACATTATATACACCATATAAGAGTGAATTGGTGCATAAAAACAATGAAGTCTCAATAGAAATGTAAATTGAGATGAAATCCCTTATAAAGATGGTATCCTTAAATTAAGGATAAATCAATAACATAACTATGTGTCAAAAATATAAATGCACCCAATATAAATGGATATTAAGTGTAAAACAATCATATTTAATTCACACATATTCATTGGATTACATCTTCAATAAGTACAAGTTGAACCCAAAGAATTGAGATTGGGTTAAGAAGTTCCCTTGTAAAAATACGACAGCCTAACGACGTCACTTTAAAATTCAGAAAATGAGTTGATAAGATAAAAAGGGTACCTAATAACTTGGACATAAATTTTACATAAATTAGGATATAAAAGAACATATCCCAACATATTTAGAGGTAAATTAAAAGACATAACAAAAATAAGTTTTTTATAAAGAGGAGAGTGAATAGTTCCCTTACGGATTTGGTAACTTACAAAACATATGCCACATGAAATAAGTATCATTAAATGAAGATGTAAATACTCATAAATGAAAGTATATTACATAAATAGAACAATATTGGGCCGTACATACACCACACAAAAGGAAATAGTGGCATATAGAGAATGAATCTCACGGGGATAAAAAGTGAGATGAAACTCTTTACCACGTTGTAATCAACTGAGTCGTATGAACAAAAGTTAATAACAGACAAATTAATCACAGAATAATGTGAATATAATTAGAATCATGATAATATATATCAACGTCAGTACACATTACACCACATGCAATAAATAAGTGGTGAACAATGGAAATCTCACAGAATTAAAAGTGAGATAAGAAAATCCCTTACAAAAATTCGGCAGCCTAACGACGCCACTTAAAAATTATTAAAATAAATTGATGAGAGTAATAGATGGTATCTCATCATATTAAATAAAAAATTACAGTATGTTTAATATAAAATAACATCCTCCAACATAATAACATGGAGCATAAATGAAATGACATAAATGAGAGTACTTGAAAAGAAAGAGAGAGGTCGGATCCCTTACCTCATGACCGACTTGACTCGATCGTTCTTTAATCTCCTGAATAATAAAATAATGTTAATCTATACTTGATTAAGAACCTTTTTCAAGTTTATTATTTCTTTTATATCACTTATTACCATGTTATAGACATTATGTAATCATTTAAGTTAATAATGTTCATTTTGTCGATATTTGGTAATTGAGTCAAAAATGGACTTCTTATAATTACATGTTGTTCATGTGGTCAAAGGTTCATTATATCCAGAATTATATTCATGATTTGGATATCATTTATATCATATATATCCATTATATACATGTATTTATAATAGTACGTAACATTTAGAGGTATGAAATGAAGTGCACCGTTCATTGAGACGGTAAGTCGTACGTACGCATGAACGCTACTTTCATTTTTATTTCTTCTTTTAATTGAATTAAAACATAATGATAACAAGTTATATTATAATTCCAGTATAATATCATATATAATATCATTAACTATATCCTTTATACAACCCATATAAGGCATTAACGAGTCACATCACTTTGAGGGGGTGGTAGTCCACGCTTCCTCGAATGAGATTATCGTATTTACCCACTATGGAAACCATAAAGGTGTGCTATAAATGGAAAATACAGAAGCATAAAGGAAAAAACATAATATATATCATATATAAATACAGTTCCATCATAATGGCTACCATGAGAGGCGGTTGGAGATATTTGAACAATCATCGTTTCTCGAGGCGTTAGTTTTCCATCCACCGAAACATTATGTTCTTCATCCATTAGATGGAGGTGTGTGTAAGTGTAGTTTGAATCCTTCTCATAACAAAATAATATTATATTGAGGATACTGGTGTTTTTACCAATGAAATGAATAAAAAGAGTTTAGGGGATGGATAAGTAAAATAAATGAAAACAATTTAAGAGAAACTGTTACCTTTAATTTGGGTAACTCCCTTTGGTTTGAACCAAAGGACTTCTTGAAGTGCCTTATGACTAAGTTAAGGATTCTTGGGGGAGTTTAGGGATGTAGGAGATTAATTGGGAAGAGTTTGTACTAGCCAAATTTCTTGAGAGGTGTGAGGAATTGGTAAGAAGTGGTCTTCTTTTATAAGGGAGAGGAGGGGCTCTTTAGGAAAGTGTGAAAATATTATTTTATAATATAATGATATTTGGTTTCAAATGGTCCAAAAATAAATATAGTCGAAGATAAGATGATTCATGGTCGAAATAAAATCATCCAATCATAATTGGACATGTTTTGGATAATATTTTAATCATTATAATCTTATTTATTTAAATCATTTATTAATGAGTTAAATACTGCATCATTATTGTGTCATAAATAACATAATTTATTTGATGTCTAAAAATTATAAACAAAATACCATGATATATTAAATCTTTGTAAATTTCCAAATAATATTTATATTCTAAAATAGGACTTATATAACACCATATAAAAATTAACTACTAAAAGCTTTTTCTTAATGTCAATTTTGTCTTCACATTAAATTAATTAATGTAAATTGTCGTTATCACTCCCAAGTGGCTCAATGGGGTCCGAAAATTGTCCCAAAGATGCCCATGGTCGTAGATGACTCAACTAATAATTTTTGTACAAGTGTTAAGATAATTGTAATTTATTATAATATTCTATTAACCTTGAATTACCTTATTTAACTTTAACTGCGGTAAATAAAAGTCAAAAGTTACTATTCACCAAAAAAATTATTACCAACTTAATGAACCAAATTTTACATCTTGTTAACAACCATGTATGTCAAAATTTTGAAATTCAATTCACAGAAGTGTTAAAATTTTATTTAAATGAAAAAGTTAGTTTTTTTAACAACCACTAAGTGGTTTCACTATTCATCAAAAATTGATGTTTTTCAGAAAAATACCAAAAATTTATCCTAAGCATTATTTCATATTCCGAATTCAAAATTGATGTCTATTTTTTCAAATTCAAAACATATAAGTGGAATTAATTAATTTAAAAATTAATTCCCGTTATCAAAACAAATAACGTGTTTTTATGAAACAATAACTATCAAAAGATTAGTACTTGTTTATGTCCAATTTCAATGTGAAATTAATTATAATGGACCAAATTGGATTAAACGGTAAAAATATATTTTAATTTCACTTTAAAACAAATTAAAAAGATAATCTAACCATATAAATAAATTAGATTAAAAGGCACTTTTGAATTAAAATACAATATTTTTCACTATTCATTAAAAATGAACTTATCAGAAAAATTCCAAAAATTTACACAAAGTAAATTTTGATGTCTGAATTCTAAAGAAGGATTTTATTTGGTCAATTAGAATGTATTAATGTGACCAAAACAATATTTAAATAGGTTTCTCCATTAAAAGGCGATAAATCGGCCTTTTAATGTAAATTATGATTAAAATTAGATTCATTCACAATTTAAGACTATAAATTTAATTAGATAAATTTAAATACATTTAACAAACATGTATAATCATATTTTATTTAGTTTTTTTCATTACTACCAATACAACAGCTAGTAGTTGACTACAATTTAAAATAATAATATTATATTATTAGTGTGTAACGTAAGATTTCAAAGAAACCCGTTGTTGTGTATCGGGCAAGCTATCGAACATAGCAACCCTTTTAAATTAAAATTAATATTTAATTCAAAAATATTAATAAATATGAAATATGACTTATTTTTTATTTACCTAAGATGTTACATCCTTCCCCACTTTTGGGAATTGGGTCCTCGCAATTTAAAAAAATGGCTCGGAAGCTTAATTGAAAGTCCCACAACTGAAAAAGAGTCAGTAAAACTCTCACTTTAAAAGAAAGAAAGAGAAGAACAAAGGTCCCATGAGTTAACTCATATTATGATTCCCTAAAAACATGGATATGGAGGAGAAAAAAAAGGGTCATGTTCTGATGGAGAGTGTTAGGAAACATGTTTAAAAGAAAGTTAACCACCAGAAAATCACAATCTTGTGATGGTTTAAACATTCTTTGATTACCCAGTAGGAAAAGTTAACGATTAGGGTTTTTGTTTAAAGTTAATTTTAATTGAGTAATTTATTTATGATATTAACCAAAAACATAAGGAAATATACTTAATTTTCATATAGACATTTATCTTTTACTAGATTTCTAACACAAACTCATATTTTCTCCAAACGATGAATATTCAGGATGATTTTATTTTCACATTAAGAGCGCTATAATCAACTTCAAGAGAATAAAATAATCCACAAAAGATCAACTATATATTTCCCATGTCTTCAGATATTAACTAAAACCAAAAATTTTAGTATAAGATCATATAATCACCAAAAGGATAATCATTTACAAAAATAAATACTACTCTTAATCTCCAAAATTCAACAAAAAGAACCCAAGGTTCAAGAAAGACCATTAAATAAGCAGTTATCCTTAAAATTATTCAATGTAATCCAAACTAAGATTGAAACCCAAATCTCTAAAGGATATAATCACATAGTCATCCAAGGTAAATCTTAACATTTATCTACAAATAACATCAGTTACTCTTAAAGTATCATACAGAAAAGTAATTAACCTAATCACATATCATCCATGATAGGTTTATCATTTCAATAGATAACTCAAAATCAACTTATTCCTGGTTCATAAGATCATCTAACTAAAAATAATTAGTCATACTAACGAGGAACATCACATAGTCTAGTGGTAGCCAATAAATACCAGTCACACTTTGGTTGTGGGTTTGATTCCCACAGCTTCGTCTGACGCGATGGGTTGTCACACGATTTGCATGTTGTCCCTTTTCAAAAACTACATAATTTTATATCATTCCCAAAAGGGATAAATTATTCAAAAATAACCATAACATATTTTGACCACAATGGTTATCTTATAACTTTTTTTTGAATCCCAAAATGTATTAACCAGTAATTGCCTCAAATTCAAGGATCATACAAACCCAAATGGTTCTTTATAACTATATGCACAAAAGAGAAGATAATTATTCCTTGAATAAAATTTTCATATATCAAACATCAGAGTTACACATACTATAAAAATTCTTCTAATGTAATCCCATCATCAAAATAGCCTTAATACTTTTAAGAATTTCACCATCCTGAAATCTACTATAACTCTTGAATCCCTTATATGTTGACCTCTTACACATTCAACATTCTTCATGATCCATTAACCATTAATTACCAACTTATTCTAAAATACTTCTTTCCTACAAACAAAATCATGAATCATATACTAAGATTTCAATAATATGAAAACAAATGTTAATAAATAATCCATACCTTTTATTGGTCATTTTCAGTTTCTTAATCCTCAATCAGAATGGAATTAGGTATTGGAAAATGAATATTTGTACGATCCTAGTGATCCAATTCCTGAAACTTCTTCATAGGACATGTGTTTTCATAATGACCATGCTCACCAAATTTAAAACATTCAATTGATACTTTAGAAAGAACTTCTTTCCCTTTCCTAGAGTCTACTAGATGCTTCCTTTTTCCATGGCATGTACTTGCTTTATGACCTTCATTTCCACATCTAAAGCATCTTTCTATCCCTTTGAAACATTTTCCTATGTGTTTCTTTCCACATCTTTGACACATTGGTTTTTTAACATACTTACCTTTATGATTATTACCTGAACAACCGTAGGGATTTTTTTCTCGCATATATGGTGTCTTATAAAAATCACGAAGGTTCAGGTGGTCAATCATGACTCCAGATAGTTCGTTGAGAATAACCAAAAGAGTTTCATTGCAGCTCCCATATCATTCAGCTGCTCATTCAGAAAACTATCATAGTTTTCTTCACATCCACTGTTACTTTTGTGCCTGCTAGATCCAGCCATTTACTATAACCAAAAAGGTCAGTGTGAGTATATTAGTAAAATCAGCATATAATATCTTATGAGGAGGGTAAACACTAAGATATACTTATTCATGTTATCCTAAACTCATTCACTTTATAAAAATAACTATGAATCTTTCTAAAATCCTAATCATTATGGTAATGTCACTTATGCTTAAATTGTATCCTAACATCTAAAGTTATCTAAACCAACCTCTGATACCAACTATAAGGACCTATCCTTAAAAATTACATAATCATGAATTAAATGAATATTTCACATTGGGGATCTTTTCAGGTTTAGAGTTTTAGAGAATTAGGCCATAACTATTACATAACAACTTGAATATTACAAGTAGACACTTCTACTCAGTATCCATTTTTTTCATAAAATAAAAACTCTTAAAAAGACACATTTCTAGTTCCATGTTTTAGACATCATGACTTTTCTTTGATCCCATCCTTTAACCTATTCATCTTTAAGTCATGTGGAAATCATTTCAAAAACATGGGATGATCATTAAAAGCTCAGTAAGGGTTATAAAATAAGGAAGGAAAATATTATCCCAAAAGTAAATAAAAATCAATGAAACCATACTTTTCTATCATAACATACCTTATGAAATCATAAGATTTATGAATAACACACACAAATCATAAATAATTAAGGTTACTTATAGCATCCATATCAAACTTACATTATATCGATCACAGATATGTAGGGAGTTACACTTGGAATACCCATCATAGTATATTCCCTAAATCTCTTGGGAGAAAAATCACGTTTACCTCCGTCACATTACCCAATGCATTGGAGAGCTATCTGGCGCTCACCGACCCAAGGTTTATCACGAAACCACCCATATACGTAAAAAATGTCCAATAACCATAACATAATCATAACATATTACACATGTATAAAGGAAATATAACATTTCCACATTCCAATATATCAAATCAAGATATTGAAATAAACAATGTTTTATCAAATCATTTTCAAAACCATTTAAAAAGAGATTTTTGAATCAAAGTGTCCCATACCACTTTGAATCTTTTAAATGAATTAATATTTCAAAAAATTAATTTCCATATAAAAAAATACTAAAACCCATTTTCAAAACATGTTCATTAATGATAAATATTTAGAATATTAAATCTTTAAAACATTTAAAACAATATTTTAGTTAAAGTGTTTTTTTAAAAAAGAGAGACACTTGAATACAAATAATTGAGGAATAACATTTAATCAGAATATTATAATATCACGAGAATAAAGGTATTCATGATATAATATGTCAAAGTATAGTATATACAACATATAAGAGTGAATTGGTTCATAAAAACAATGAAGTCTCAATGGAAATGTAAATTGAGATAAAACCCCTTATAAAGATGGTATCATTAAATTAAGGATAAATCAATCACATAATTATGTGTGAAAAATATAAATGCACCCAATATAAGTGTATTTTAAGTGTAAAAAAGTCAGATTTAATTCACACATATTCATTGGATGAAATATTCAATAAGTACAAGTTGAACCCAATGAATTGAAATTGGGTTAAGAAGTTCCCTTGTATAAATTCGACAGCCTAATGATGTCACTTTAAAATTCGGAAAATGAGTTGATAAGATAAAAAGGGTATCTAATCACTTGGAAATAATGTTTACATCAATTACGATATAAAATAACATATCCCAGCATAATAAGATGTAAATTAAAAGACATGACAAAAAGAAGTATTTTATAAAGAGGAGGGTTAATAGTTCCCTCACCGATTTTGTAACTTAAAAAACATATGCCACATGAAAGAAGGATCATAAAATGAAGATGTAAATACTCATAAATGAAATTATATTACATAAATAGTACCATCATGGTCCGTACATACACCACACAAAAGTAAATATTGGAAAATATAGCAAGAATCTCACAGGGATAAAAAGTGAGACGAAACCCTTTACCACATTGTAATCAACTGAGTCGTATGACCGAAAGTTAATAACCACCAAATGAATCACAAAATACGATGAATATAATTATAATCATTATAATATATATCAATGGCATTAAAAATTATACCACATGCAATAAATAAGTGGTGAACAGTGGAAATATCACGGAATTAAAAGTGAGATAAGAAAATCTCTTACAAAAATTTGACAGCCTAATGGCGCCACTTAAAAATTATTAAAATGAATTGATGAGAGTATGAGATGGTCTCACATAATATGAAAATACAAATTACAGTATGTTGAATATAAAATAACATCCTACAACATAATAACATGGAGCATAAATGAAATGACATACAAGAGAGTACTTGAAAAGAAAGAGAGAGGTCGGATCCCTTACCTTGTGTCCGACTTGACTCGATCATTATTTAATCTCCTGAATAATAAACTGAAGTTAATTTATACT
Organism: Viscum album; assembly: GCA_963277665.1. Classification (NCBI taxonomy): domain Eukaryota; kingdom Viridiplantae; phylum Streptophyta; class Magnoliopsida; order Santalales; family Viscaceae; genus Viscum; species Viscum album. The sequence goes on from OY728143.1 coordinate 2,015,230,917, forward strand.
TTAATAATAACCTTTTTAAAGTTTATTATTTCTTTTATGTCACTTATTACCAGGTTATAAATATTATGTAATCATTAAATTTAATAATGATCGTTTTGTCGATATTTGATACGTGAGTCAAAAATGGACTTCTTATAATTACATGTTGTTCATGTGGTCAAAGGTTAATTATATCCAGAATGATATTAATGATTTAGATATCATATATATCATATATATCCAGTATATACATGTATTTATAATAGTACATAACATTTCGAGTTAAGAAATGAAATGCATCGTTAATAGAGACGGTAAGACGTACGTACGCATGACCACTACTTTCATTTCTATTTCTTCTTTTAATTGAATTAAAGCATAATTATACATATTTATGTTATAATTACAGTATAATATCATATATAATATCATTAAATCTATCCTTTATACATCCAACATAAGGCATTAACGAGTCACATCACTTTGAGGGGGTGGTAGTTCGCGCTTCCTCAAATGAGAGTATCGTATTTAACCACTATAAAAACCATAAAGGAGTGATATAAATGGAAAATATAGAAGAATAAAGAAAACATAAACATAATATATATAATATACAAATACAGTTCCATAATAATGGCCACCATGAGAGGCGGTTGGAGATATTTGAACAATCATCGTTTCGTGAGGTGTTATTTTTCCATCCACAGAAACATTATGTTCTTTATCCATTAGATGGAGGTGTGCGTAAGTGTAGTTCAAATCCTTTTCATAAGAATATCCTAGTATACTGAGGATACTGGTGTTTTTACAAAAGAAAGTAATAAAATGTGTTTAGGGTAAGGATAAGTAAATTAAAAGAAAACAATTTTAGAGAAACTATTACCTTTAATTTGGATAACTCCCTTTGGTATGAACCAAAGGACTTCTTGAAGTGCCTTATGCCTAAGGTAAGGATTCTATGAGGAGGGGACTAATGTAGGGAGTTTAATTGAGAATATTTTGGACGAGCCAAATGGCTTTAGAGGTGTGAGGAATTGGTTAGAAGTGGTCTCCTTTTATAATGGAGAGGAGGGGCTCTTTAGGAAAGTGTGAAAATATTATTTTATAAAATAATGATATTCGATTTCTAATTGTCCGAAATCATTATAGTCGAAGATAAGATTATTCATGGTCGAAATAAAACCATCCAATCAGAATTGGACATGTTTTGTATAATATTTTAATCATTATGATCTTATTTATTTAAATCATTTATTTATGAGGTAAATACTTCATCATTATTGTGTCATAAATAATTTAATTTATTGGATGTTTAAAAATTATAAAAGAAATACCATGATATAGGAAATATTTTTATATTTCCAAATTATATTTATAGTATAAAATATGACTTATATAATACCATATAAAAATTAATTACTAAAATATGTTTGTTAATGTCAATTTTGTCTTCACATTAAATTAACTAATCCAAATTGTCATTATCACTGCAAGTGGCTCAATGGGGTCCCAAAATCGACCCAAAAATGCCCATGGTCGTAAATGACTCAACCAATAAGGTTTGGACAAGTTTTAAGGTAATTTTGATTTATTATAATATTCTTTTAACCTTGAATTATGTTATTTACCTTTAACCGTGGTAAATAAAAGCCAAAAGTTTCTATTCACCAAAAAATTATTTTCATCATAATGAACCACATTTTACTTTATGTTAACAATCATGTGTGTCGGATTTTTGAAATTCAATTCACAGAAGTGGTAAAATTTTATTTAAATGAAAAAGTCAGTTTTTTAACTACCACTAAGTGGTTTCACTATTCATCAAAAATTGATGTTTTTCAAAAAAATACCAAAAATCCATCCTAAGCATTATTTGATTTTACGAATTAAAAATTGATGTCTATTTGTCAAAATTCAAAACATATAAGTGGCATTAATTAATTTAAAAATTAATTCCTATTATCAAAAGAAATAGCGTGTTTTTAAGAAACAATAACTATCAAAAGATTAATACTTGTTTATGTCCAATTTGAAAGTAAAATTAATTATAATGACACACATTGGATTAAATGGTAAAAATAAATTTTCATTTCACTTTAAAACCAATTAAAAATATTATCTAACCATATATATAAATTAGATTAAAATTCACATTTGAATTAAAATACAATATTTTCCACTATTCATTAAAAATGAACTTTATCGGAAAAATATCAAAAATTTACACAAAGTAAATTTTGATGTCCCCATTATAAAGAAGGATTTTATTTGGTCATTTAGAATGTATTAAAGTGATAAAAACTATATTTAAGGAGGGTTTTTCATTAAAAGGCGATAAATCGTCCTTTTAATGTAAATTATGCTTAAAATTAGATTCATTCACAATTTAGGCCTCTAAATTTTATTGGATAAATGTTAATACAGTTAAAAAACTTGTATAATGATATTGTATTTAGTATTGTGCATTACTGCCAATAAAATGGCTAAGAGTTGATGACCATTTAAAATACTAATATTATATTATTATTGTGTAACGTAAGATTTCAAAGAAACCCGTTGTTGCGTATCAGGTACGCTATTGAACATAGAAACCCTTTTAAAGTAAAATTAATATTTAATTCAAAAATATTAATAAATATGAAATATGTATTATTCTTTATTTACCTGGGATGTTACAATAACCACATAGTCAAGGCCTCGTTTCAAGACTACAAATAAAATATCATTAAATCCTTGTTCTAAGAAAGTATTTTGCCTCATTAGACCTACTGATGAATCGAGGGGCTATAGCGGGCCCCACCCTTCACTTACAATTTCCAATGCATTTCTCATAAGAAAATTTTGAAACATAACATAAACATTCATATTAAAACTAGAATACAAAATGTTAATACTTTAACCATAAAACATTAATGGTATCAAAATAGCACATCCATAGTCAAACTATCACAAAAACATCAGTAGCATATAGAAGATTGTGTCATAATAAATCAACTTCCAACAAGTTTAAAATCCAACAAAGGATGTTGACATAGATGAAATCAATCCAAAAACTATTTGAGTGAAATATATTTTTTTACCTTTAAACTATTTAAAAGTAAAAAAAAGTATTTTGAAAATATTCATATATTCTTGTAAGGGAAGCTTCAAAGATGTTATAACGACAGAAAAAAGCCTCACCCCCATATAAGTTAAAAAACATTCTTTCCTTAATTTTCTGAAAAGGTCATAAAGTACCATGTTTGGTAAACGACATAAAGATTCCTTTAAAAAATATAATAAGTCAAAAAATAATAGAAATTACTTTAACCCATAGTCTAGTAAATAGTAATAATTTTTTGAAATACATTTTTAAGAAACACGTGTGTGGATGATAAAAAAGTCTCATTAGATACTTACATAGAAACAACCTATGATAATAAAGAGATTGTAAAATAAACCCTTACCTTGTACATTTCCTCATTGTAGGGTACATTAACCTCATGAATAATGGTTAAATAATTTTTATTAAATCATACAAGAACCACATACATAAATATGATATCATATATTATCCCTTAATATATCTCTATTAACAATATTTCAGTAGTATCATTGTTTCAAGTGTTAACTAATTCATTTTCCTTTATTTTTTTGATACATAATTCATGTTTGTTATGGATAGGATGTATTTTATTCATATTAAAAATGATATTAAGTTCTTAAACAATTTTTAATCATAAAATGAAAATTATTCTTGAATGGTTACGATGGGGAATGAAATGTCGTCGCATCGTGCAGATGGTAAGTCGTACGTACACAGGTATGGTGACTTTTTCATTCATAGGATGGATAGAATAATGAATATGGTTATTCCATATGTATAATTACATAAAAGTATATAGAAGGTACTGGATTTATTATTTTGGTATGGAAGAAACAAATATAGCGGATGTAGAAGAAGAAATGAACCTTGAATGAGGTGATGAAATAATTACCCTTCTTCAGGTGATTCTATTTGATTTGAACAAAAGGGATCCCTAGGTCAGATTTCTGATCAAAGTTAGGACTCTAGGATTGATGTAGAGTAGTTGGGAGGATATTTGATAAAGGTTTGGCGGAGCCAAATGGCTTTGGAGATGTGAATTTAAGAGAGGGCGGGGTTCCCTTTTATAAGATAGGTGAGGGGAACATTCGGAAAAGGTAGAAATATTAATTTATTATAAAAATTATTTTGGTTTATAATAGCTAAAAATAGATTTATTTATAGGATGAGGTTGGGATGGGTCGAAATCCAATCAACCAATAGGTTTTATACAAGTTTAGGTCACTATATTAAACTTATCTTTTAGATTTAACTCTTCGTTATGTAGTTTAACTTTTACCATGTCTTATTTTATTTTTATACCACATGATTAATATAGTTACTATAAAATGAAAAGAGAACCTATAGTGGTTCATTAATGAAATATCTAACATTATCTATTTCCTTTGAGAAACTATTAGATTTTTTGAAAATATTATATCAGTAAATAAATAGTTTTTGTTTTAAAAACTCACCTATGTCAATTTTGTCACTACTTAGTATTTGGTATTTGTGAAAGTCATAAAAACTTGATTACTTAGAAAAAAATACATTTAATAAACCCTAACATGTCATATTCACTAATAAAATTCATGTATGGAATCAAAAGTCTCAATTTACATTTATTTTAAAATTCATAATTTCAATTATTTTAATCATTCATAAATAAAGAAATTATTGCATCATCATTTTGTATTAATTAAATTTAATTATTTAAAGTCCAAAAAATATAAATAAAATACCATGATATAGGAAATAATTTTTTATTTTAAATTAATATTTATATTAGAATTTATATTATTTATAACACTATATTAAAAAGGGTTTAGTCAATAAAATTTGAATTCAACACTTTTAAAAATTATTTAAATAAAATTTAATTAGTGTCCTAATCTAATTAAAGTGGATCAAAAGGACAATATTTTTTCCCTAAGGTTTATTTTGGTTGAAAAAACTCATCCAATAGAATTATGACATGTTTTGGGGTAATTATAATATTATTTTTACCTTTAATTACATTATATTATTTTAATCGTGGTAAGTAAAATTCAAAAGATATTATTCACCAAAAAATATTATCATTCTATTGAAAAAAAATTTACATAATGATGACAAATTTGCCTATCATGGTTTTTAAATTTAATTCTTAGGAGCTTCAAAATTACATTTTACGCAAATTTTCAAATTTTCCTAGAAGGTGGGTAAAAGACGTTAAAAAGTTCAAAAAACATTTATATATCAAATCCTATTATAAAATGACTATAATATATTAAAGTAGATTAATATAGATATTTTTAATATATATATTGAATTTTAAATAAAAATAAATCTAAAAATTATTATTTAAATAAAATGTTAGTTTTAAACCATAACGGAGAGTTTTTCACTATTCATTAAAAATTGAATGTTTTCCGAAAAATACAAAAAATTCACCCTAATCTATTTTTGATATTTAAAATCCAAAAATGAATTCCATTTGAAAAAATAAAATTTATAAAATTTCAAAATCATAGTATTACTATTCATAATAGCTTTTTTAAACAGCAAGTTTGACTGATTGTGATATGCTAGAACTTAAAGTGGTGTAAAATGAAAGATATTGTATTATTCAAATAGAAACATACCATGGATTCTTGGGGTGTTACATTCTTCCCTTCATCAAATAATTTCATCCAAGAAATTTATGGAATACTACTGCATAAAAATATTCGGCTAGTTCTTCATCAAATGTTCCTTAGGTAACCTGTTGCCTATTCCATTTTATTGTTTCTCCAAAGAATTTTTACCAGATGAGTCATTTGGTTTCTCAAAACATGTTCTCTGGTATCAACAGTCCAGATACGCACTTCCTAATAAGGCATATTAGGTTCTAGTTCTATTTATTCTTTGGTACATACATTTGTTGGGTCAGAAATGTATTTTCTCAACAGCGATATGTGGAACACATCATGAACTTTGGAGAGACTTGGCAGCATTGCCAAAACGTAAGCTACAACTCGAATTCATTCTAGAATTTTGAAAGGTCTGATGTAACTGGGACATAATTAACCCTTCTTACTGAATCGTATAACACCCATCCATGGAGATACATTTATGAAAACATGATCTCCTACTTGAAATTCCAAATCCTTCCTTCAGTTATTGGCATTGATCTTTAGCCTACTTTGAGCTTCTTTGATGTTAGTTTGGATAATATTCACTATTTCCATTATTTCCTCAACAAGTTTTGGGATTATGAGTTTTCTTTCACCAACATCATCCCAACAAGTTATTATGAAACATCCCTTTCCATATAACGCTTCATATGGTAAAATCTGAATAATTGATTGGAAGCAATTATTATAGTAATGTTCTACCAGAGGTAAATACTGATCCCATATACCTTGAAAATTTGGTGAGTAAGATATCAACATGTCTTCTAAGGTTTGAATAGTCCATTCTGATTATCCATCAGTTTGAGGGTGGTAGGCAGTGCTCAAACGAAGTTCAGTATCTTGGGATTTCTAAAGACTTTTCCACAATCTTGATGTGAAATGGGGATCATGATCAGAAACAACCGATAGAGGTACACCATGAAGTCTTAAAACTTAATTAATATATAGAATTTCTAAACATTCATATGGTAAATCTTCTATTAAAGCATAAAAATTTTATGACTTGGTTAGATGATCAACAATGACCCATATTACATCATTCCCTCTAGGAGTCTTTGGTAGCCTCATGAAAAATTCCATCGTAATATCATCCCATTTCCACTATGGTATGGGAAGAGGTTTCATGACTCCTCTAGGATGTTGTCTTCTAGCCATTACATGTAGAAAAACCATATATCTTGACACATAATCATAATTCTCTCTCTTCAAGTTGTCCCTCCAAAAATTTTCCTTCAATTCCCTATACCTCTTAGTTCTTCTAGGTTTTATAGAGAAATTGGATCTATGAGCATCATCATACAATTCCCTTTTTTAATCAGGTATGTCGGGAACACACAACCTCTTCTCAAATTTCAAAATTCCATCTTCATATAAAATGTTAATCAATATTCCATCATTTATAGCTTTAATTTTCATTTTATTCTCCTCATCAATAGCCTTAGAACATTTTATCCTTTCTAGTAAATATGGTTTTGCAACTATTTGAAAAAGTATCGATGTTTTACCTTCCATGATATTCCCATATCCATCTTTACCAGATCCATGAACATATGATCCCTTTCAACACTCATCTAGTTCAGAACTCCATGATACATTCTACTCGAAGCATCTACCACCATATTTTACTTTCCCATGTGGTAGTGTATAGTGTAATCATAATCCTTGAGAAGTTCAAGCCATGACCTCTGCCTCATGTTGAGTTATTTCTATGAAAAAGTATACTTTAAATTCTTGTGATCAGTATATAACTCACATTTTTCACCATAGAGATAGTGTCTCCATATCTTCAGAGCATTGATTATAGCTTCTAACTCCGGATACATATTGGGATTGTTTTTTTTCATGAAGTTTTAGCTTTCATGATGTATATCCAATATATCTATCATTCTTCATAAGGACATAACCAAGTCATTTCATTGATGTATCCCTATCAATAACAATCCCATCATTACCCAATGGAAAAGTCAAGATATGAGTATTGACTAATATTATCTTCAAATATTGAAAAACTTATTCGCTCTCTTTTAGACAAAAAAATTTAACCACTTTATGTGTGATCCTGGTTAATGGGTTAGCCAATCTGGCAAAATTCTAGATGAAATGATGATAGTAACTAGAAAAACTAATAAAATTGTGTACCTCAATTATACTCATCGGTGCTGGACATTCTTGGATTGACCTTATCTTAGAAGGATCAATACTGATACCATCCTTAGAGAAAATATGGCCAAGAGAATAAATTTCATGAATTTAGAATTCACACTTGCTAAACTTCCCATACAATTCGTTTCTTATAAGAGTGTTCATAATAGTGCGCAAGTGATTTTCATGATCTTCATAGATTTTGGAGTATACCAAGATATCATCAATAAATACCACTAAAATGTCATCATGATATTACTTGAAAACTCTATTCATTAGATCTATGAAAATTGAGGGTTCATTAGTCATTCCAAAAGGCATTACTATAAACTCCTAATTCCCATACCTGGTTTGAAATTCTATCTTTGGAATGTCTTCCTTCTACATGCACTACATATGATATCTAGATCGAAGGTCAATATTTGAAAAATATTGAGCTCCATGAAGTGGGTCAAATAAATAATAAATTCGAGGTAGGGGATACTTGTTCTTTATTGTAATATCATTGATCTCCCTGTAGTCAATGCATAACCTCATAGATCCAACTTTTTTCTTAACAAAAAGAATAGGGGATCTCCATGGATAAACAATAGGATGAATAAATTCATTATTAATCAATTACTCTAGTTGTGTCTTTAGTTCAACTAATTCTACATCGGTCATTCTATAAGTGGTCTTTAGTTTGGGTCTTGAACTAGGAATTAGGTTAATGGAAAACTCAATTTCTCATTCTGGGGGATTTCTATGTAAATCCTTTGGAAACAAATCAACATATTCTTCCACAATAGGTATATCCTCTATTTGAACATTCCTTTATTCACCCATAATTATTTCACTGCATTGTTACCTATAATTGAAATTAGTATAGATACTATGGGTGGAACTAGGTGAGAATCAGACAGTGATGTTTCTGCTCTAAAGATAAGGGATTCCTTAGCATCATCAAAAACAGAAACCTCTTTCTTCTTTCAAAAAAATATCACGTCATGGTTTGAAATCCAATCCCTACCAAGGATTACATAAAATTCAATCTTGGGTATGACAATAATATCTGCTGAAAACGCACTTTTATATGACATAACATTAATTGATTGACAAAAAATTACTACAATGGTACTTCCATTAGGATTTTTTACTAACAAATCCATTAATAAGTCAAATTGGAAATAACTAATTTTCATTGAAAACTAGGAAGATAAAAAATAATGCGGTGATCTTGAATCAAAAAAATCATTGGCTAATTTTGAGAAAAATATTAAAGTACCTGCCACCATGTCATTTGGAACTTCAACCATAGTAGTTGTGATTGCATAAGCTTGGCCTTTCCCCCTTGGACTTTTCTTAGTTAAGTTTACTTGATTTTTGGGACATTTATTTGCATAATGCCCCATTTATTTACAATTTTAGCAATCAACATTGAAAATGTCTTTCTTCCCCTTGCAGTCACGAGCATTGGGGCATTTTTCTCCTCACATGTAAGAAACTCCCATCCCCTTTAGGCATATACCAGGATGTTTCTTCCCACAATTACTTGAAGATGTAAATTCAAATCTTCTCTTCTTTCCCTTATTTCCTTTTCCAGAGTGTTCAACAGATCTCTTCTTCACTTTGTTCACATTAAACTCAAAATACTTAGAGAATTCATTTTCTATGTTGATAGCACATGAGAATATATCTTCATACGATGAGATAGATTGTGAGACTAACGCTTGATGGAGAAATGGTCTTAACCAATAAACGACTCGATCTATCTTACTTTGTGGTTTACATATATAATCTGAATCATGTTTTTCTAACCTCGTAAAGTTTTCCTCATACTTTGTGACATTCGAATCCTCCTTTTGCCTCAGAATAAGAAATGTTTGTTCCATATCTGCTCGATGTTGATGAGGAATGTATTTTTCTATGAAAATCATTTTAAACTCCCTCCATTCAATATTTGATACTTATTCATCCTCTTTTTTTTAATTAATGACCACCATTGATCTGCATATCCTGTGAGGCGATAAAATACAATGAAAACATTTTCTCTTTTTCTACTCCCCAATGAATGATATATTTTTTTCTAAGGAAATTATCCATTGCTTAGCTACAAATGGATTTGTAGTACCTTTGAATTTTGGTGGTTGTTGCCTCATGATGTGGTCTAACATTGATCCTCCGTATTGTGGATCAGGGAGCTCTATACGGGTAAGGTTATTATTCATAACCTGAGCGAGTTTACCCAGTATGGTTATAAGCTATTCAGTACCAATTCTATCACTAGCTCCACTATAATTATCTTGATTAGGAGGGATATACCAACATGGATTATGTACATTGATATAGTTTCTATTCCTTCCACTAGGCGCCATTTCCAAGCAATTTCATACACTAAGTTAGTTTATGAATCACATTGCATAATTCCAAACATGTAAAATACTTAACATAAATTGTATAGTTTATGCATATAATCCATAATCATAAAAATGTTTTTTTTGGGGATGTATTTACTCATAAACCCTTCATAATGTTTTGTAATTAAATTGTGAATTATCCTAGAAATAACCTTTGAGATTGTCAAACTAGGTGCACAGTAAGGCCCATTGTTGTGTACCAGGATTCCCTGAGTCAAGCCTGAAACTCTTTGTCAAGGTTTTACCTCTTCTGTATAAATTTTCTAGAACCTCGTCCACTTGTAGTATCTAAACACTAATTTATTTCTTGTAAAACTCAAAAAATCTCTACATTACCAACATTATAGGATGTTCTTCTATACTAATCCTCAAAGTCCATCTTAGGGTAATGTTCTCTAATATGAGTCTTTCTAAATATAGCTTCCAAGGTTTTTCCTAGACTTCCACTCATACCAAATGTAATTCTCCAACCCCATAAGCCTAGATCGAATGCATTATTTTAATAAATTGGCATTATTATAAGGAATCATTTCCCGAAGAACCGGTCAGTTTAACAGTCTTAAAAAATAGATTGCCTAAATTAACATTATATTAAACTTTCTAACATCAAACAAAACATAAATAATTTTTCTAGAACTCCATTATTCCCCTAGAATAACTCTTCATAACAATCATGATAAACTTCATGTCATCCTGGGAAAATAAAACTTATGATAGGGGTGATCTCATATGCTTAGTAAGGATAAAAAATTTAGTAGAAACTATGATAAATCATCATAACCATTCAAGGAAATGTATAAGACTAAAACACAAGCCTTTTAAACTTAAACTTCAACATAATATGGAAAATATAAATCAAATAATTCCATTTACATATTCACAATGATATTCAACTAGTAGAATAATCACATGTAATATCAATAGATAATTTCATAATGATGGAATGCATAATGTTGGACATCATAACCACATAGTCAAGGACTCATTCCCAGACTACAATAAAAATTCATTGCCATATTCCATGACACTAGTTTGTCTCATGAGACTCACATATGCATCAAGGGGCTATAGGGGGCCCCAATCATCACTTACTATGTCCAATTCATTCCTCATATGGAAAAGTTGAAACATAACACAAACATTTATATTAAAATAGTATAAAAAATGTTAATACTTTATCCATAAACCATGAATGGTATAAAAATATAACGTCCACAGTCAAACATATCACAAAACCTTCAATTAAATATGGAATATTGGATCATAATAAATCATCTTCAAACAAGTGTAAAATCCAACAAAAAATGTTGACATAGATGATATCAATCCAAAAACCATTTAAGTGAAATATCCCTTTCTACATCAAAATCATTTAAACATAAAGAAAAAAAATTATTTTGAAAAAATTATTATAATATTTTAAGGGAGGTTTTATAGATTTTATAATTGTGGAAAATAGATTCCCCTGCCGTATAAGTTAAAAAAATTCTTTAATTTGTTGAAAAGGTCATAAAGTACCTTGTTTGGAAACCGATGGAATGATTCCTTTCAAAAAAAATTTATAAAAAATAAAACAAGGGTATAAATGAATTTAAACCATAGTATAGGAAATAATAAAATTTTTTTGAAATAAATATTTAAGAATAACAGATGTGGATGATAAAGAAATCACAGTAGGTACTTAGGTATAAACAACATCAGATAATAAAGAGATTGTAAAATTAACCATTACCTTGTTCTTTTCCATAGTTAAGGTTATGTTAAACTCTTATATAATGGTTAAATAATTGTTATTATATTATAAAATAACCACAAATGTAAATATGATATCATATATGATCCTCTAATATTTAATTGTTAATAATATTTCAGTAGTATCACTATTTCAGGTGTTAACTGATTGGTTTTCCTTTATTTTTTTTGTTAAGTAAGTCATTTGTTTTGTGGATCAGATTTAATTGATTCATAAAAAAAATGATATCAAGTTCTTAAACATTATTTTTAATCATCAAATGAAAATTATTCTTAAATTTTTATGATGGGTAATTAAATATCATCGTGTCGTGGATACGGTAAGCCGTACGTACACTCAAGCAACAATATAATTCTATTGATGGATAAATCATATTTATTTGGATGGAATATTATATATATATAATCATTGACATGTTATATTTATTATTTAAATCAATTATAATCATTATTATACCCATACAAATAATAATGTGGTGAATAAAAAACTACACCATGACGTGGATATGCTAAGTCGTACGTACACAGGTATGGTGACGTTCATTCAAAGGATAGATAGAATAATGAATATGGTTGTACCATATTTGTAATAAAATCAAAGTATCTATAAGGTCCTAGAATTATTATTTTTTTATATAAATATCAAAGAAAGAGGAAGTGGAAGAAGAAAAGAACTTTGAAAGAGGTGATGAAATAGTTACCCCTTCTTCGGGTGTTCCCTTTTGATTTGAACAAAAAGGGTTTATAGGTTGGAGTTATGATCAATGTAAGTCCTATAGGATGACGTGAGTGTACCTAGGAGGATATTTGAGTAGGTTTTGGCTGATCCGAATGGATTTGGAGGTGTGAATTTAAGGGAAGGTGATGTTCCCTTTTATAAGAGAGGTGAGGGGCACTTTAGGAAAAGCTAGAAATATTAATTTATTATAAAAATTATTTTCGGTTTCTAATCCCTAAATATAGATTTATTTCAACATTAAGGTGGGTATGGGTCTAAATCCTCTAATCTAATAGGTTATAGACAAGTTCAGTTCACCTTATTAACCTTATTTTTTAGATTTAACTCTTAGTTAAATAGTTTAACTTTTACCATGTCTTCTTGTAATTTTATACTACATGGTTGATATAGTTATATAAAGTGACTAGGGAACCTAAAGTGGTTAAATAATTACATATATAGAATTATATATGTATTTTGGTAGAATATTAGATAATTAGTAATATTATATCATTTAATAAATTAGTATTTGTTTTAAAAACTCATTTATGTCAATTTTGACACTATTTAATTTTTGGTTTTTGTGAAAGTCATAACAACATGATTACATGAAAAATACATTTAATCAACCATAAAATTTCATATAAACCTGGAAAAATTTTTTATGCCATCAAAATTTTCAATTTACATTTACTTTAATATTTATAATATCAATTATTTTAATCTTTCATTTAGAAGGAAATTACTGCATCATAATTGTGTCATAATTAAATTTAATTATTTAATGTATAGAAATTATAAATTAATTACCATGATGTTGGAAATATTTTTATATTTCTAATAAATATTTATAGTTTAATTTATCTTAATAATAAATCTATATTAAAAAAATTTAACAAAATTTTATTTTTATACTTTTTACACATCTTTAAATAAAATATTATAAGTGTCCAAATATAATCCCAGTGGATCAAAAGGATCATATTTATGTCTTAAGGTTGATTTTGGTCTAAATTCACTTATCCAATATAATTAAGACATGTTTTGGAGTAACTATAATATTATTTTTAACTTAAATTTCTCTATTTACTTTTAATTGAGGTAAATAAAATTCAAAAGTTACTATTCACCAAAAATAATTTTCAACCAATTGAACCACATTTTACTTACTGATGAAAACCATTTCTGTTGTATTTCTGAAATTCAATTCTCAAAAGCTATAAAATCATGTATTATGAAAATTTTCCAATATGCTTTGAAGGTGGGTAAAAGACGTTAAAAAGTTCAAAAAAATATTATATATATAATCTTATTAGAAAAGGAATATAATAAATTAAAATGGATTAATATTTTTATTATGTTTTTTTTTGAAATTAAAATAAATTTAAATTTAAAAATAATTATTTAAATAGAAATTCAGTTTAAAATAATAACACAGTGTTTTTCACTATTTATAAAAAATGAGTATTTTTAGAAAAATACCAAAATTTCACCCTAAGCTAATTTTGATGTTCAGAATCCAAAAATGAAGTCCATTTTGAAAACGAAAATTTATAAAATTTCAAAACGTGGGTATTACTATTCATAATTGCTTTTTAAATGGCTAGTTTGATTAGTCATGGTGTTCTAGAACTCAAAGTTGTGTGCGTCACAATATATTGTTTTATTCAAAAAGAAATATACCATGGAAGCTTGGGGTGTTACAGTGTGTGTGTCGATATAGGCGATGGTGAGTAACCGAGAATATGAGTGATACATTTGTAGGTAGAAGTGGTCGATCTAGAGATGTTCCTAAAGAAGAAGGGAAGAGAGGGGAGGAGGAACCACTCTGGGAGAATATGAATTAAGTTGGGATGTATGTTTTCTTTCTCGATGGGTTGATAGTTATATTTTTTTCATTTTAACTTATAAAACATTTTCTAGTACTAACTCCAGTAATATGTTTCATCATAAAAAATATGTCTAAGATATAATTTATATATTTTTTTCAATTATAATATATCATAAATTAAATTTTCAATCAATTAAAAAAATTTATTAGCATCGTTTTTTTAATATATAAGGAAAATTTAGTGGTTAAGTTAAAATGTTTCATCATAACCATTTTATTTTCATTAATATCAATATGATTCCTTTAATTAATGTATAATTAGTAGTTACAATTATTGTAATGGATTATGTGTAGTGAATAAGTAATAGATAAAATTTATATGTTGAAAAAAATTATACTACAATTATTAGTATTATATTAAATTGTTAGTAAAGAAAGTAGTAATAATATGATAGAGTGAATGATTTAGTCATTAGTAAAATATTTGTTGGTATTAAAAAATTAATATTTTTTTTGTAAAATCAAATGTCGAAACATGAATTTAATATTAATAAAACATTATATCTGCTCAAATTGTTCATTTTTTCAACAAATATATTATATGATACTTAATTTAATTTATTATAATTAAATTTTTTAATACTTTTTGGACTTAACCCAGAAATAATCCTCACAAAATGGTATGCTAATTTGTGTAACCTAAGTGAGAAGCCCTTTCTTTTTGAATTCCTCCATCCCTTTAGCACTTAGATCTCCTATCTACCTATGCCAAAGCATAGTATTGTTAATCATAGTAAAATAGTGGTCTACCTACTATTTAACATATGTCCATCAATCAAAAACATATATCCCATTCATCAAATACCATTTAATAACTGTGTAAGATCTCTTTGAGATTCATAGACATCCAAAATAAGATTTAAAATAGTAATATCTGGAATCCATAAAACTAATTAGATGATATTCCATTGTAAATATAGAACCCATCTAACCTCAAATATGGTGGAAAGAAAATGATCTGCCAACAATATCATAATAGAACCTTTACCCATGATTATACATCCAATGTTGTTGTATAAAACTACCTATCCTTCATTACACAAATTCTAGCGAGAGAAACTCTCATGTGAGGAAACATATAGAAGGAGAAACCCCAGTCTAAAACCCATTCAACATGACAAATGTCTTGAGACACAAACCACCTCATAAAATTCATATCCATTGTTAGTAAGGATTCAATGATTACTAGACTCATTATTAGATTTAAAATATTTAAAATTAAGCAATTTGGGTATACCATTCCTAGGTTTTCAAAAAAGATAGTAGGTAACCTATTTTGGCTTTTATTTAGATTGAGAATCCCTACATTGGATTTGGTTCTTTCCACCATTCTTAACTGTACCTTTCATTTTCAATAAAATATCTGAATAATCCCTTACATTTAGACCATCAACGTTAAGTTTAACATTATCCTTCCAACATAACTAATGAGAAGTAAATGTGGACATAAGTCTTCTAAGGTCAACGAAAATCTTCTATATATCATATAATAAATTATATTTTTATTTAAAAATTCTGAATAATTTAGATGTATAATGGATTAGTCCTCATCTTTAATATTAAAAATTATATTTGAAAAGTGTAGTAAGTATTTATTAAACTCATCATGGTGTGCTAGAATCAAAGTTTTAGGATGGATCTTGACGGTATATAATTTATTCTTATTATGTAGAAATAAAATTAATTATGTTTTGATATATAGTTTTTCATATTGAGTTCAGATACTGACTTTAGAAGTTTCGTAAGTGGCCTCTAGTAGGTCTTTATTAGCTAAAGAAAATGTTAGAATGAATTTTTCTTCCATCAAAACATTTTGAATGAATCTGAATAGGTCATCACTATCATTACATTAAAAAACCAACTTATATAGGTTTTATTAGGTCCAAAAAGCATATAATGTCATCCCTACTGGACTAATATTACTCATTCTTTAATCTCCACAAATTAATATAATTATTACAATTGAATTTTTTGATTTCATGATTTCTGAAAGTCATTTCATATATGTTTTGATCTAGTAAAAACTATTTAGGATAAACCATCACTTATATAACATAAAATTACTAGGATCAAACATAATGTACCAGATTCCAACCAATAATGAAACAATGATTGAAAAAATAAAACAAGATACAACAGTGGAAAACAAAGAATAAAATAATAGTGAATGAAAACAACAAATAAAGAATCACATTGAACATGAATTAGTACCATTTGGTTCCACACTATATAATGAACCCCAAACTACTAGATTTCATTATTTATTATCCTCAAATGTAAGGAAAAATAATAAATTGAAATATCAAACAATAGAGTATGAACATTTAATTAGAGAGTTATGAAAGAATATTGAAAAGAAAAGTTGTCACTCAAACATTTGAATTAACCAAACGATCAAAAAAATACATCATTTATCAATCATGGTGTTTATGAACAGGAGAAAGGAACAAATCATACATTGGAGAAAATTTTATTCTAGAACATAACCCAAGGGAATCATTTTTCTTCCAATGCAATGTTGACAGCATATCTGGTACGGTACGAAACACGATGTTCCAAATCATAATTCACTGGTTGAATATATCTCTCTCTCTAAAAGTAGTAGAAATATCTCAGAAACCCTCACATGAATCAATCTATCTCTATATGATGATGTCATGAAAAAATACCCTCAAAATAACCTGTGTTGTTGCAATGGGCCAACAAAATTTTCAAATGAATAGATGAAAGACATATAAACCCTAAAAACATCCACAATTGAAAAATAAATACCATTAATAAATTTATTAAAACACAATTTATAATATTTATGATTTTATATGGTTAGGTTAGATACATTGTATGTATAATTGACCTAAGGCATAAGGGTAAAACACATGATTCTTAAGTGTAAGACCAATAATGTAAGGGTACCATATGCTCGCATAATGGTACCACATGACTTGCATATAGGTTCCACGCTACCCGCATAAGGCTAATTAGACCCCCTCATAAAGGTAATCCATAAATTAAATAGGTAATGTAGGGGTACCCTATGGTCCATGTAATGGTAACCCATAGATCATGTGATGGTAAAACATATCTCATGTAATGGAAGCTCCCAAATACATAATCCATGTAAGAGTAAACTAAACTTACGTAAGGGTATATTGTGGCCATGTAAGGGTAAACTAACCATCCAAAAGGGTATATTGCCGAATATAAAGCCTGTGAAAGGGTCTCCAAGGACTCACATAAAGGTAACAAAAGCCATCAATATATTATGTAATGTTATATGGAAAACCATGTATGGGTAATACTAGAGAAAATATAGTTCATAACCTCACTCATTAGGGCTCGCTTGGCCAGTGGTTAGGTGAGTGGGACACCCCAATACTAAGTATAAGGCCCCAGCCTTAAACCTTACTTAATCTTGAGTTATTACATGATTACACATTGAGGATATTTTCAGGTTTAGAGTTTTAGAGAATTAGATCATGAAACTTGCATTCCATTCCACATTTAAACAAAGTGGTTACATAAAAGACAGTATTTATTCTTCCCATCAACGGGAACATATTTAAAATATAACACAGATTCTTTCTTGACACATCCTAGACACTATCATCACATCATGTACCATTCCCTTGACCTGTGAAAAACATTTCAAAAACTTGGGATGAGCATAAAAAGCTCAGTAAGAGTTATAAAAATATGGAAAGGAAACATGAGTTCATATATACATAAGAATGAAATCATACTTTACCCATAAAACAAAGGCACTTTAACATACCTCATAAAACCATGAATAAATCATAGAAATCATAAGACATAAAGGTAACTTGAGGCATTCATAACATTATTATGTAGGGAGTAACCCTCTTGGTTACGTTTGGAATACCCATCACAGTATATTCCCTAAATCGCTTCAGATAAACCTTAACGTTTCACTCCTTCGCGTTACCCAATGCATTGGAGAGCTATATCGGGCTCACCCACCCTTAGTTTATCACGGAACCACCCGTTCTTCATAACAATGCCCAAGAACCATAACATAATCGTATCACATAAAACATGAATAAAGGAAACATAACATTTCCACATTTCAATCACAATATAACATTTTAGGATATTGAAATAATGAATCCATTCAAAAAGAAACCATTTCCAAAACCATTTAAAACATTTAATAAAGAGATTTTTGAATCAAAGTGTCCCATACCACCTTGAAGATTTTAACATTTTAAACCATTAATATCCATATAAATAAATCCTTAAAACCATTTTGAAAACATGGATAATAATAAGAACAAATAATTAAAACATTTAAAACGATATTCTTGTAAAAGGGGTTTTACCAAAATTAGAGACACTTGAATAAAATAATTGAGGAATAACATTTAGTCAGAACTTTATAATATCATGAGAATAAAAGGATTCATGATATAATACTCCAAAGGACAGTATATACACCATATAAGAGTGAATTGGTGCATAACAACAATGATCCCTCAATAGAAATGTCAAATGTGATGAAATCCCTTATAAAGAAGGTATCCTTAAATTAAGGACAAATCAATCTCAAAATATGTGTGACAAATATAAATACACCCAATATAAGTGGATATTAAGTGTAAAACAATAAAATGTCATTCACACATATTCAATGTATGACATATTCAATGACTACATGTTGAACCCAAAGAAATCGAAATTGGGTTAAAAAGTTCCCTTGACAGCCTAACGGCATCACATCAAAATGAGTTGATGAGAGATAAAAAGTGTATCTCATCACTTGGACATCGAATTTACATCAATAAGGATATATGAGAACATATCCCAACATAACAATATGTAAATTAAAATACCCAACAAAAGAAGTCTCTTAAAAAAGAGGAGGGTGAAAGGTACCCTTACCGACTTGGGTATCTTTCAAAACATACACCCCATGAAAGAAGGACAATATATCATTGATTTAAATACTCATAAATGAATGTATATTACACAAAGAGTAGAATAATGGGCAGTACATACACCACTCAATGGAATTTGTGGCAAATGTAGCATAAATCTCACGAGAATAAAAGTGAGATGAAAAATCCCTTACGAAAACTCAGCAGCCTAACGGCGCCACTTAAAACATCCAAAATGGATTGATGAGATCAAATAGAGTATCCCATCATATTAAAATAGAATTTAAATCAAGAGGAATATAAAAGAAAATCCCCCAACATAACAAATATGATCTTAGAAGAAGCGACACAAAGGAGAGTACTTAAAAAGAAAGAGAGAGGTTAGATCACTTACGAAAGTTCGGCACCCTAACGGCGCCACTCAAAACTCCCAAAATGGATTGATGAGAGAGAATAGGGTCTCTCATCACATGAACATAAAAATTACAGTAAATTTAATATAAAAGATCATCCCAATAACAATAAATATGAGATTTAAAAGGAAAGACATAAAAGTGTATACTTAAAAAGAAAGAGAGGAGTAGGATCCCTTACCTCGGGTCCGACTTGACTCGATCATTCTTTAATCTCCTGAATAATAAACTTGAGTTAATTTCTAATTACTTAATAACCCTTTTTCAAGTTCATTATTACTTTTATACCACTTATTACCATGCCACAAACATTATGTAATCATTTAAGCTAATAATATTTTCTTTGCCGATATTTGGTTCTTAAGTCGAAAGTGGTCTTCTTACAATTACATGTTGTTTGTGTGGACAAATGTTTATTATATCCAGAATTGTATTCATTATGTAGATATCATATATGTCATATATATCCAGTACATTCATTCATTTATAACATTACATAATCATTTAGAGGTAAGAAATGAAATGCACCGTTCATGGAGACGGTAAGCCGTACGTACGCATGAACGCTACTTTCATTTCTATTTCATATTTTATAGAATTGTATAATAATTATATAAAGGTATATTATAATTCCAGTATAATATCATATATAATATCATATTTCCATCCTTTATACATCCCACATATGGTATTTAACGAATCAAATCACTTTGAGGGGGCGGTAGTCCGCACTTCCTTAAATGAAGATATCGCGTATACCCATAATGGAAGCCATAAAGGTAAGACAAAAATGAAAAATACAGAAGCATAAATAAAAATAAACATATTATATATCATATATATAAATAGTGACATCATAATTTCCACCTTTGAAGGTGTTAAATGAGTATTGAACAATCATCGTTTCGGGAGGCAGAATTTCACCATCCACGGAAACCGTATGTTCTTTAACCATTTTATGTAGTTGTGTGAGAGTGTAGCTCGAATAAATCTTATAAAAACATCCTAGTATATTGAAGATACTGGTGTTGCTACAAAAGAAGTAAATAAAAAGAGTTTAGGGGGTTGGAGAAGCAAAATAAAATAAATGAACATGAGAGAATGAATTACCTTTAAAAGTGTAACTCCTTTTGATTTAAGCCTAAAGGCTTCCTTTGAAAGGATTCTTCCCAAAGGGAGTCCTCTAGGATGAGAAGAGGGATGTGGAGAGATTAAATTGGCAGGGGTTGGCCGAGCCAAAGGCTTGAGGAGTGTGTTAAATGAGGTAGAGGTGGGGGCCTTTTATAAGAGGAGAGGAGGGGTACTTTTGGAAAGTAAAGAAATATTACTTTATTTGAAAATGTGTTTCGGTTTTAAAAGGTCCCACATTTATATAATTCGTGGATAAGGTGATAAGTCTTTGAAATCCACTCATCAAATAAGTTTTGTACATGTGTAGTTTATAGATTTTACATTATCTTTCCATTTTATTTAAATCGTCAAATAATGATATCATCGCTGCATCATTATTATGTCATAAATAATTTAATTTAGTTAATGTCTAAAAATTATAAAAAAAAATACTATTATGTAGGAAATAGTTTTAGCTTTCCAATGAATATTTATAATCAAAAATATGACTTGTATAACCCCACTTAAAAATTGTTTTAGTAAAACATATCATGTTTGTGTCAATTTTACTTTTACATTAAATAAAATGTTATTTATGTCATTTCCCAACCAAAGTGGATCCATGGGGTCCCCAAGTTGACCCATGGCTTGTCTTGGTCGGCCATGACACAACCAATAAGGTTGGGACATGTTTCTAGGTCATTTCATATCATTAAAGAATTATTTATACCTTAAACTACACTAATTACCACTAATCGCGATTAAAAACTTAATAAGTTACTATTCACCAAAAAATTATTTTAATCTCATTGAACCACATTTTACTTCTTAATGACAACCATGTATGTAGGATTTTCAAAATTCAATACACATTAGTGGTAAACTTTCATTTAACTGAAAAATCAGTTTGCTTGATTACCACTTAGTGGTTTCAATATTCATCAAAAATTGATGTTTTTCAAAAAATTACCAAAAATTCACCCTAAGCTATATTTGATATTCTGAATTCAAAAATTAATTCCTTTTTACAAAATTCAAAACATATAAGTCACATTAATTAATTTAATAATTAATTCCCGCTGTCATGACAAATAGAGTGTTTTATGAAACAATAAGTATCAAAAGATTGACACTAGTTTAAGTCTGATTTCAAAGTGAAATTGATTCCAATGACCACTATTGGATTTAATGGTAAAAATATTTTATAATTTCACTTTAAAACCAATTCAAAATATAATATAATCATATAAATAAATTAGATTAAAAAGTGGTTTTGAATTAAAATACAACATTTTACACTATTCATTAAAAAAATGAACTTTATCAGAAAGATACCAAAAATTTACACAAAGTAAATTTTGATGTCCCGATTCTTAATAAGAGTTTTATTTGGTCCAAAAGAATGTTTAAGAGTGAACAAAACTATATTTAATGACGGTTCTCCATCAAAAGGTGATAAGTGAACCTTTAGTGAAAACTAGGGCATATACGCCAAAAATCGAATTCTTTCCGTAATTTAAGCCTTTATCTTTTATTGTATAAATGTAAAAATATTTAAGAACATATATAATCATATTTTAGTTATTTCTATCCATTCCCACCAATACAACGGCTACATATTAACTACCATTTAAAATAATATTATTTTATTATTAGACTGCAACGTAAGATTCCCAAGAAACTCGTTGTTGCGTGTTGGGTACGCCATCGAGCATAGCTTCCCCTTTAAAGTCATTTCAATATTTTATTCTCAAATATAGATAAATATGAAATGTCATATTCTTTGTTTACCTGGGGTGTTACATCCTTCCCCCCTTTTGGGAATTGCATCCTCGCAATTTTAAAATTGCGCTTGGAAACATCCTTGAAAGTCCCACATCGGAAAAAAAGTCGGTAAAACAAACACTTTAAAATAAAGAAAGATAAGTACAAAGGTCACCCGAGTTAACCCATACTAGGATTCCAAGTATGAAAATATGGACATGGAGGAAAAAACAAAGGGTCATGTTCTTATGGAGAGTGATAGAAAACATGTTTAAGAGAAAGTTAACCATGAGAAAATCCCAAACTTGTGATGGGTTAAACGGTCTTCGATTCCCCAGTAGGAAAAGTTAATAGACAACATTTTTGTTTTAAGTTAATTTTTATTGAGGAATTTATTCATAAGGAAACATAATCACTTATCATATTGACTTTCAACCTTTATTAGATTCCTTACACAAACTCATATTTTCTCCAAAAGACGAGTATTTAGGAAGACTTGTTCACATTAAGAGTACTATAATCAACTTCTAGAGAATCACCTAATCCACAAAATAGAACTATATACTTCCCATGTCTTTAGACTTTAACCAAATCCAAAACCAAAAAGGCTAGTACAAGATCAGATAATCCAGAAAAGGATAACCCTTTATAAAAAGAAAATCTATTCTTAATCTCCAAAATTTGTCCAACAAAACCCAAAGTTCAACGAGGACCATTCTATAATCAATTTGTCCATAAAATTCTTCAAAGTAAACCAATATAAGATTGAAACCCAAATATTTTAAGGATTTAGTCGCATAGTCTTCCAAGATAAATCGTAACATTTATCTCCAAACAATATCAGTTGCTCCTAAAGTCTCGTTTTGAAAAGTAATTTACCTAATCACATATCCTCCATGATAGGTTAATCATTTTCAAAAATAACCCAAAATCAACTTACTCTTAATTCATAAAATCATATAACTATAATGAATCAGTCAAACTAACCAGGGACTTCACATAGTCCAGTGGTAGGCGATAAATACCAGTCGGACATTGGGTGTGGGTTCGATTCCCACAGCTTTGTCCGACACGACGGGATGTCACACGGTCTGTGTGTTGTCCTTTTTCCAAAACTATGTAATTCTTAAAACATTCCCCAAAATGAGATAAATTCTTCAAGAATAATCATAAAATATTTTAACCTCAAGTTTATCTCATTCCTTTCATTTTCCATCATATCATAGAGTAACCCATAATTACCTACAAATTAAGTATCATATAAACCCTAATGGCTACCTTAATAATTATTACCTGAATTTCCACATCGAATTGGCCATCTCGTACCTGATGCATTAGAGAACTCACCAAGGTTGAAGTGGTTGATCATGACTCCTTGATATTTGGTTTAGAACAACCATGAGTTTCCTCATTGATTCCTTCATTTTATCTAGTATCTTAATCAGAGAACCACCACAGTTTCCTTCAAACCTGTTGTCTCTTTGGTGCCTGCTAGATCCATCCATTCACTAAAAATAGAAATGTCAGTGTGAGTATATCAACAAAACCATCATGTACTAATGAGTAAGATAGACAATAAGATATACTTATTCATTCACTTTATCTAAAACTATGACTCTTTCTGAAATCCTAACCATTATGGTAATTTTCAATTATGCTTAAAGAATACCCTAACCTATAAAGTTATCTAAACCGACCTTTGATACCAACTATAAGGCCCCAGCCTTAAACCTTACTTAATCTTGAGTTATTACAAGATTACAAATTGAGGATCTTTTCAGGTTTAGAGTTTTAGAGAATTAGATCATGAAACTTTCATTACATTCCACATTTAAACAAAGTGGGTACATAAAAGACAGCATTCATTCTTCCCATCAACAGGAACATATTTAAAATATAACACAGATTCTTTCTTGACACATCCTTGACACTATCATCACATCATGTACCATTCACTTGACCTGTGAAAAACATTTCAAAAACTTGGGATGAGCATAAAAAGCTCAGTAAGAGTTATAAAAATATGGAAAGGAAAAATGAGTTCATATATACATAAGAATGAAATCATACTTTACCCATAAAACAAAGGCACTTTAACATACCCCATCAAACCATGAATAAATCATAGAAATTATAAGACATAAAGGTAACTTGAGGCATTCATAACATTCTTACGTAGGGAGTAACCCTCTTGGTTACGTTTGGAATACCCATCACAGTATATTCCCTAAATCTCTTCGGAGAAACCTTAACGTTTCACTCCTTCGCGTTACCCAATGCATTGGAGAGCTATATCGGGCTCACCCGCCCTTAGTTTATCACGAAACCACCCGTTCTTCATAACAATTCCCAAGAACCATAACATAATCGTATCACATAAAACATGAATAAAGGAAACATAACATTTCCACATTTCAATCACAATATAACATTTTAGGATATTGAAATAATGAATCCATTCAAAAAGAAACCATTTCCAAAACCATTTAAAACATTTAATAAAGATATTTTTGAATCAAAGTGTCCCATACCACCTTGAATCTTTTAACATTTTAAACCATTAATATCCATATAAGTAAATCCTTATAACCATTTTGAAAACATGGATATTAATAAGAACAAATAATTAAAACATTTAAAACTATATTCTGGTAAAAGGGGTTTTACCAAAATTAGAGACACTTGAATACAATAATTGAGGAATAACATTTAGTCAGAACTTTATAATATCATGAGAATAAAAGGATTCATGATATAATACTCCAAAGGACAGTATATACACCATATAAGAGTGAATTGGTGCATAAAAACAATGATCCCTCAATAGAAATGTCAAATGTGATGAAATCCCTTATAAAGAAGGTATCCTTAAATTGAGGACAAATCAATCTCAAAATATGTGTGACAAATATAAATACACCCAATATAAGTGGATATTAATTGTAAAACAATAAAAGGTCATTCACACATATTCAATGGATGACATATTCAATGACTACATGTTGAACCCAAAGAAATCGAAATTGGGTTAAAAAGTTCCCTTGACAGCCTAACGACATCACATCAAAATGAGTTGATGAGAGATAAAAAGTGTATCTCATCACTTGGACATCAAATTTACATCAATAAGGATATATGATAACATATCCCATCATAAAAATATGTAAATTAAAATACCCAACAAAAGAAGTCTCTTAAAAAAGAGGAGGGTGAAAGGTTCCCTTACCGACTTGGGTATCTTTCAAAACATACACCCCATGAAAGAAGCACAATAGATCATTGATGTAAATACTCATAAATGAATGTATATTACACAAAGAGCAGAATAATGGGCAGTACATACACCACTCAATGGAATTTGTGGAAAATGTAGCATAAATCTCACGAGAATAAAAGTGAGATGGAAAATCCCTTACGAAAACTCAGCAGCCTAACGGCACCACTTAAAACTTCCAAAATGGATTGATGAGATCAAATAGAGTATCCCATAATATTAAAATAGAATTTACAGCAAGAGGAATATAAAAGAAAATCCCCCAACATAACAAATAGGAGCTTAGAAGAAGCGACACAAAGGAGAGTACTTAAAAAGAAAGAGAGAGGTTAGATCTCTTACGAAAGTTCGGCACCCTAACGGCGCCACTCAAAACTCCCAAAATGGATTGATGAGAGAGAATAGGGTCTCTCATCACATGAACATAAAAATTACAGTAAATGTAATATAAAAGATCATCCCAATAACAATAAAGATGAGCTTTAAAAGGAAAGACATAAAAGTGTATACTTAAAAAGAAAGAGAGGAGTAGGATCCCTTACCTCGGGTCCGACTTGACTCGATCATTCTTTAATCTCCTGAATAATAAACTTGAGTTAATTTATAATTACTTAAGAACCCTTTTTCAAGTTCATTATTACTTTTATACCACTTATTACCATTCCACAAACATTATGTAATCATTTAAGTTAATAATATTTGTTTTGCCGATATTTGGTTCTTAAGTCGAAAGTGGTCTTCTTACAATTACATGTTGTTCGTGCGGCCAAATGTTTATTATATCCAGAATTGTATTCATTATGTAGATATCATATATGTCATATATATCCAGTACATGAATTCATTTATAACATTACATAATCATTTAGAGGTATGAAATGAAATGCACCGTTCATGGAGACGGTAAGCCGTACGTACGCATGAATGCTAATTTCATTTCTATTTCGTATTTTATAGAATGGAATAATAATGATATAAAGTTATATTATAATTCCAGTATAATATCATTTATAATATCATATTTCCATCCTTTATACATCCCACATATGGTATTTAACGAATCAAATCACTTTGAGGGGGCGTTAGTCCGCACTTCCTTAAATGAAGATATCGTGTATACCCATAATGGAAGCCATAAAGGTAAGACAAAAATGAAAAATACAGAAGCATAAATAAAAACTAAACATATTATATATCATATATAAAAATAGTGACATCATAATGGCCACCTTTGAATGTGTTAAATGAGTATTGAACAATCATCGTTTCGGGAGGCAGAATTTCACCATCCACGGAAACCGTATGTTCTTTAACCATTTGATGTAGTTGTGTGAGAGTGTAGCTCGAATAAATCTTATAACAACATCCTAGTATATTGAAGATACTGGTGTTTCTACAAAATAAGTAAATAAAAAGAGTTTAGGGGGTTGGAGAAGAAAAATAAAATAAATGAACATGAGAGAATGAATTACCTTTAAAAGTGTAACTCCTTTTGATTTAAGCCTAAAGGCTTCCTTTGAAAGGATTCTGCCCAAAGGGAGTCCTCTAGGATGAGGAGAGGGATGTGGAGAGAGTAAATGGGTAGGGGTTGGCCGAGTCAAAGGCTTGAGGAGTGTGTTAAATGAGGTAGAGGTGGGAGCCTTTTATAAGAGGAGAGGAGGGGTGCTTTTGGAAAGTAAAGAAATATTACTTTATTTCAAAATGTGTTTCGGTTTTAAAAGGTCCCAAATTGATATAATTCGTGTATAAGGTGATAAGTCTTCGAAATCCACTCATACAATAAGTTTTGTACATGTGTAGTTCATATATTTTACATTATCTTTCCATTTTATTTAAATCGTCAAATAATGATATCATCGCTGCATCATTATTATGTCATAAATAATTTAATTTAGTTAATGTATAAAAATTATAAAAAAAATACTATTATGTAGGAAATAGTTTTAGCTTTCCAATGAATATTTATAATCAAAAATATGACTTGTATAACCCCACTTAAAAATTGTTTTAGTAAAACATATCATGTTTGTGTCAATTTTACTTTTACATTAAATAAAATGTTATTTATGTCATTTCCCAACCAAAGTGGATCCATGGGGTCCCCAAGTTTACCCATGGATTTTCTTGGTCGGCCATGACACAACCAATAAGGTTGGGACATGTGTCTAGGTCATTTCATATCATTAAAGCATTATTTATACCTTAAACTACACTAATTACCACTAATTGCGATTAAAAACTTAATAAGTTACTATTCACCAAAAAATTATTTTAATCTCATTGAACCACATTTTACTTCTTAATGACAACCATGTAAGTCGGATTTTCAAAATTCAATACACATTAGTGGTAAACTTTCATTTAACTGAAAAATCAGTTTGCTTGATTACCACTTAGTGGTTTCACTATTCATCAAAAATTGAAGTTTTTCAGAAAATTACCAAAAATTCACCCTAAGATATAATTGATATTCTGAATTCAAAAATGAAGTCCTTTTTAAAAAATTCAAAACATATAAGTCACATTAATTAATTTAATAATTAATTCCCGCTGTCATGACAAATAGCGTGTTTTATGAAACAATAAGTATCAAAAGATTTACACTAGTTTAAGTCTGATTTCAAAGTGAAATTGATTCCAACGACCACTATTGGATTTAATGGTAAAAATATTTTCTAATTTCACTTTAAAACCAATTGAAAATATAATCTAATCATATAAATAAATTAGATTAAAAAGTGGTTTTGAATTAAAATACAACATTTTACACTATTCATTAAAAAAAATGAACTTTTTCAGAAAGATACCAAAAATTTACACAAAGTAAATTTTGATGTCCAGATTCTTAATAAGAGTTTTATTTGGTCCAAAAGAATGTTTAAGAGTGAAAAAAACTATATTTAATGACGGTTCTCCATCAAAAGGTGATAAATGAACCTTTAGTGAAAACTAGGGCATATACGCCAAAAATTGAATTCTTTCCGTAATTTAAGCCTTTATCTTTTATTGTATAAATGTAAAAATATTTAAGAACATATATAATCATATTTTAGTTATTTCTATCCATTTCCGCCAATACAACGGCTACATATTAACTACCATTTAAAATAATATTATTTTATTATTAGAGTGCAACGTAAGATTCCCAAGAAACTCGTTGTTGCGTGTTGGGTACGCCATCGAGCATATCATCCCCTTTAGAGTCATTTCAATATTTTATTCACAAATATAGATAAATATGAAATGTCATATTCTTTATTTACATGGGGTGTTACACTAAGTCCAATAGAATAGGGGCTATCGAAAAGCACCAAGTGTGAATTAAAGAAATGTGAGGCCAAATCCAAAATGCATGTTCTCACACACGCAATCAGTACCACACAATAGATAATAGATTAAATAAAATACTGAACACTTATTGTGAAAACTATGTATGAAACAACATCTATGAAATAATCAATGTATAGTAGTGTAGTAAAAATGTATAAATGAAAAAAATACATTCCCAAAAAAAATGAGGTCCCAACCTAGAAATGGCTAGTGAATGGGATGGACTAAAGAGAGTCTAGATCACAATATCGAGGTCCAACCACCAAACATGGCCAGTTCTAGGAAATATTAAGGTCCACTGAAACTTGTTCAATAATGGTCACTGCCAATCTGTCTTCCATCTGCATAAGACACAAAATATGATGGAAAATCCCATTTAGGGGCGATTATATACATTCCTAGTTGGTTCTTATAAATAAAGGGGGAGAAATAGAAATATGTAATAGTAAACTCACCCCCTAAAGACAATGGTTGAAGAGAAATCCAATAGATATGCACATAAAAACCCCAAGTAAGAGAGAAAGTGGATCTCCATCATTAATTATAGATATAAATGATGTGTCGTCATAAAACTCCAATTTTCAATCTTAGATTCCCAACACCACTCATATACTTATAAGTATCATGGGTAGGGGCCTACTCTTCATTACTATGCTCTCCAGCCAAGGGTTTAGTAACTCTTATGCACAACAAGCTCCTCATAAGAACCCTGTAATGAGGCATACCACATCATATATTGAAAAAAAACCCTCTATATTATGGGGCAGTATAGACTCTACCTTGGTAAATATTATAGTGGTCCTATGCCACAATGTGATATGAGAGTACTGACTCTAAAATATCCCAGATGATCAAACCTAATCACTACCATAATTCAAGCATTGCGGAAAAAAGTTTCCAATACACAACACCTCATGTGATATCTATGATTCCAAAAAATATGGCCATCATCACGTTGTAAATGTAAATATAATTAAGATAGGCTACTCATAGTCTCAAATATGAATTTAGGAGGAATAGATTCACAATGTGAAAGTCTCATAGAAAATTACACCGCATGTACACAGGGTCGCACGACATGTGATCTCACCTAGACACCTAACTGTTCCCTCACCTATTACCAAAATGAATAGCAATGTAATTATATAAAACATGTAAATAGTGTAGAAATATTGTATTGTAAACATGGGTTATACCATAGTCTCTCGCATAATCTTGTGTACTTATCCGTGTCTGAGTACATTGTCGTACCTGTGTACTATTGGGGTCTGGCCATGTACTAATACATGACCATGCCCCCCTAACATGGTATTTACACCCATGTATTTGGTTTTATGTCCTTTTACCACTATATTGTTTTTATTATAATTACACAGTGTGTTATCCGAAAATCTCCTTTCTAGAATTGGAAGAATGCATAACAAGTTCTTGAATGCATGCACCGTGTGTTCAGGATTCTCGAATAAGAAAAGCTTATGAAACTCCTAAAACCCTTGTTTTATTCCTTTGTTATTAATAGATTGCACCCCATGGTTTCTTTATTAGTGATGATAGTTCATTAAAACTTTATATCAACACACCTTTGGGGTTGATGACATACACTCAAAAACATGACTACCGCATAGAGAAAACACAAAAACCTTCATATCTAAATTTATGCCTAGAAGCTGGTTCATGACAATATGGTCTCAATCACCTTCATGGAAACATTCTAGAAGCACCTAATTCCCATATCCTATTGGTTTCATCATCCCACATGAGATGAACCATCTTCCATAATTATTCATAGAAAGCCAAAATGGGATGTGGTGGGGATTTATTTTTTTAATAATTCATTAAACATAATTATATAATTAAATCGTTATATAATAGTCTCCTTCTACTAAGAACATGACACCTACCAACTTTATTTCAGACACATGATAAATCCATCATTTCAAAATATCCATGGTCTCAGATATCCCATATAAGGTATCAATTAATTGAAAACCCATTATTCTGAAAGGATGTGTGTGTGTATATTGCTATATATTTATATTTTTAATCTATTTATTCTAGGTCCACATGACACCCGAAAATAGTTTTTAATTTGAGGAGAAATCCGGAGATATATATATAAATATTCAGAACTGTAAACCAACAGAACTAGTGTCATTACATTCTTTCCTCCTTCAATTATTTTATCCCAAAAAATCACAAGCTACAAAAAAAGGGTGGAATGATGATTTCGTATCTGGATCACAGGATCCCATGAGATCCACTACATGTTCTATTTTCACCTATGAATTCAAAAAAATTGATTGTCCATCCATGCAGTGTCGTCTCCTATCAGTCCTCGATAACCCCTGGGTAATTCGAAAAGGTTCCTTCACCCTTGATGTCCCACTAAACCAAGTCAATGATGTATGAAAGGTCATGTCCATACCTAATTATATACAAATTATAGAAGACATCATGAAATAATTAGAAAAAAGGGGTAGGTACAACTGGTAATAATTTTTGCAACCCTTCCCAAGATCTGGAACTGCCTAATAAACATTAATGCTATCTTGCTTCAGAGACCAAAAATCCACAATTCTCATCATGGGAAGAATCTCAAGAAATAGGGGAATCCCTAATCAGTGTTTAGTGTACTAAAATTTTGATCTATATAACATTTATATCAGATTTAGGCTATCCTGATATGCACATGGATCACCTATACCTTCTTTACAGTTTCATGCACCAACTCTTGACCAATAAGAGATTCTTCACAAGTGTCAGACCAACATAAGGTTGACCTGCATAATCTATTAAATAGTGACTAGAATGTTGAAATAAAAATAGAGGAGTGATATATTTATTTAGAATAAAAATACACAAATTTAAAGTCATCCACCTAGGTCGAGATAAATTTTCACACACATGCTCTCAGTATATCTTCAAAAATATGGATAGTACAGTTAGTCTGTCCATCGGTCTAGGTTGAAAATTTATGATCATTCATATTGGGGTCCCTAAATAATTTTGTAAACTAATTGAAAACCATTAATAGAAACATGTATCATGGTCAGATATGATCACTATGGGTACCCCATGATTTTGTATTACCTCACAGACATACATATTCTCAAAACACTACACTAAATGTTTTTCTCTAAAGGAAAGAAAATGTGCTAACTGAAGAACCCCAAAACACCCTGAGAGGGGAGGGGTGAATTAGGGCATCAAATTATTATTATAAAGTGATGGATCTTGTTCTAAAATTGGTAGGAAATCGTTAAACTTGTATGATGGATAAGATCATCAAGAAAAAAATCACATGAAAAGAGACCACACAACAGTTTTACTTAGTTCACCACTAAGGGCTACATCCAAGGAGGATACGTTGATAGTGTGTCATTCGGCCTAGAAACCACCAATCATGGAATACAAAGGTTTATTCCAAGTAAATCTATGCTAGAATCACTTCCATTACAAGAATTCAAATAATGATCACTAGGTACCTTGGATCACTTCTGTTGACTCACCATAGGCCGCTGCTCTGAGAGAAGTTCAACTCAGTTTATTGACCTGAGGGTCACTTCAATAATTTGGAATTGAAGATTTTTCACTTGGCTTAACATGATATTATGAATGTACCATAGACCAGAGTGGATTTTATTTGAAATACTTTTCCACTAAAATTAGATGATCAAAACTGCTCTTCGTGAAGCCTCTTTGCAAGACACACTCCTTCGCAAAGCACCCCTACCTATGCGGAACAAACTACCTTCGTGAAGCACCCCCTCCTTCATGGAAAAAACAATATTCATGAAGATTAATTGAATTCCTGTAACTATAATCATGAAACTCACTGATAAAATGTGGAATACATTAATATCATGAAGTACCATTTATTCCAAAAGCTTCGGCATCGGTTGAGACTGATTATCACTTCACGATGCACTAGATCGCTTAGAAAACCTTGTTTGAAAATATATTTTCAAACTCAAATCATATATGTATTTTACATGAAAACATCAATACAAATGAAAATGGGTATCCTCATATTCATATTCCTAACCCTTCGCGAAGCCCCATCACCTCTTTGCAGATTTTTTGGATCATCACACACATCTTCCAAGACATCCTCCCTTCATAGAGAACCATGAAAGTTATCTGTTCACAAAGATCATTGTGATTGCAGAGTCCTCCATAATTTCCCTTCATGATGACCATCAATTAAGAAAATAATTACATCAACCATTGAAAATA
The DNA here is from genome assembly GCA_963277665.1 of Viscum album. Classification (NCBI taxonomy): domain Eukaryota; kingdom Viridiplantae; phylum Streptophyta; class Magnoliopsida; order Santalales; family Viscaceae; genus Viscum; species Viscum album. The sequence goes on from OY728143.1 coordinate 2,015,264,532, forward strand.
TCTAAAACTTGTAATCACGGTGAACTATGTCTCCCATCGCGAAGCATGTCGTAATCGTGAAGTACACTATCAGAACAATTTATGACTTCGCGAAACAAAATTAGAAAATATAAAATTCAGGAAACACATACCTATTCCATATTTTCAAAAGTACTCCATGAAAAACCAGTTTTCACATTGAAATCCAAATTCCAAATTTCGGACCACAAAAAATATGGCAAACACTAGGAAACGACACCACCTTCAATATTGCTTTTGGCTTGAACTGTATTGCACCTTTCCCTGAAATCTACATGGTCATCCATGTGAGGATTGACAACAAACACAAACCATACTCCAATTTATAAAAGTAATAGCCCTTGTCCCAACACTAACGAGTTAAGTCATACAATAATCACCTAGATATAATTGTGGCCTCTCACTATCTATAAAAGACATGTCACAAATTCGATTGATATTCTATCCCACTTATATTCCATGATCTCAATAGGTTGAGTCAATCATGCTGACACATAATGATCAAATATTACCAAATGACATATAGGGCATTGATAGAAAAACATGGTAATTGTTCCCCTCATACCACCCCATGAAAATACCACTAAATGTCTTTATAAATCATCTCCACACTAGGATGTACAAATTTGTAAGATTTTTGAAACACAATCAATACACTTATAAGAAGAATGTACTGAACCACCATCAATATCATGAACAGGATGATGTACTCTGCTCCTATAGAAAATTTATCTAGTGAATCTCTTTAGAATATCAGGTCATATTCAGTCACACTGTTAATGTCAATCAAATAGGAATCCCTCAAACACCAAATAAGTTGTGGAGCCACCACCATAAATTGAAGATAAGATGAACCCATCTTGCCACCATCGGTTTCTATAATGATTCCAATTTTTTAGATGACTCCTTCACCATGTGAGAATGAAATTTCTTGCTACAGTATTCTACTAACAACTTTCCAATCCCAAAGAATATATAATATATCAAATTAATAATACTATAAGAACCCCAATATAAACCTTCGTCTTTAATTAAGATCTCTCTTAGAGAATATTTACTTGAGGCTTGGGTGGTCTAGGTAAATAAGAAAATGCTTTCCCATAACATAATGCATCCAGATGTTTAAGAAAATGATTAAAACTACCAACTATAAGTCATGGTTCACATAAATCTTATCATGGGACCTAATCTACCATGACCCTAAGTGATCATTTCTTTCCTTTTCATTAACAAAAAACCAATACCATCACTAGATACAACACAAAACTTCACGTAGTCAATGGCCTCCTCTAATATCCTTAAAAATTACCGTTAGTCATATGGTACCTCAGATCTATATTGGCTCTCTAACAATGATCATTCTAGGTAAATGACCTCAAATTCTACATAAAGGAAGTAAAAAAGGAATATTATCTGGAAAAATATTAAAAAAATCTCTTATATTACCCTAAAAAATCGAAGAAACACTGCACCTATGACATGCTCTTTGGTGGTTACCATATCATCATTGCATAAATATTCACCAATTCCATAACTAAACTATGCTCAGAGAACACATTCTATAAATATTTTACTTTTTTTATCCAAAACTGAAACCTCAAGAGTTAACCATAAAGGCAGTGCACAAATATTAAGTCTATTACCACACATAAGTGGTCAGAGTACTCCTCCTCTATTGAAAATTATATGTGAATGTCATCAATAAATAAAACAATGGATTAGTCAATGTATAGCTAGAATATAAAATTTATAAGTTCCTTGAACACTTCAAGGGAATAAATCACACAAAAGGACACTACAATGAACTCATAGTGTCCCTATATAAAATAAGAATTCCATCATTAGAATATATTCTTCGTGAACCTTCAATTAGAGGTTTCCATACATAATATTGATCTTGGATAACCAAGTCGCACCATTCAACTGCACGAATAGGTCATAAATACTCATCATATGGAAATTTTTCTTTATCATTACCTGATTTAGGAAACATTAGTCAACCCAATGTCTCAAAATACCACAGGCCTTTTCATAAAAAATATTACAGCTACCCAGGGGGGCCACACCGGGTCTGTTAAAACCTTTCCCTTGAAGGTATTCCGACTACATCCACATGTACTAGAGCTTGATGAGAGACATCCAATATTCTATTGAAGATACTGGTTCTCTTCCGAGGGGATATTTGATGTAGAAATCATTCTCCCACCTTATATATAGTGCTAGGAAATCATTGTTAATGACTTATATATAATCCTTCACTATATATATGAAACCAAATAACTGATTATCCCATTGTTCCAATGGACAAAATAACCATTTTTTTGGGTGATAGGTTGCAAATTAATAATCATGAGCCCCACTAGATTTTTCATAAGATCCATCTCCGCAATAAAGATAATGTCACCCCATCTTTCAAAAGGAATCAAATTTCCCATTGAGGATAGTATATCATGGAATTCACCATGGGAAAATTGTTTAAAACCAAGATGACATCATTAGGTTTTGTTACAATGACCAAGAGGCCCCTTGAAAAAACTCCCTACAAGGAGCACCAAATCACACTTCTAGAATATTTTTTTATAAAGAGCAATTGATCTACGGTAGAAAATTTGACAATAGATAATAGGATAAAGACGCAACATGGGGTTATATCTACTATAAAAGGGGTATATAGATAAATAAATGACCCATGAATGTGTCTACAATTACTAGAGAAAGATTATAAAATATACAGACCATACCGCAAATCATATCATGATCAACATACAGATATGAATACACATCCTAATACTATCCTCACCCAGTCCACCCTCCTTCTGAGCCCGGTGTGCTCCACTACGTGGTGGTGGTGATATTTGGTCTTAGCATCAACATCCATATGCATCTCCATCACCCGGAGCTCCACCTTCCCTTATATCCTTGTAACCGCCCAGATGCCACCCTAAAAATCCCTAATAGATCTTTTTGATGATGTTTTCTATGAAATGGTGGTCCTACAAATTTCTACCAATCTTGCTCAGCACGTCCGGTTGGGAAACCATTATCCATGTGACATCACCCATAAAAATCATAACATCTCCCCTATCCAGTTTGATTGGATCATTTTCTTGACACCTACACTATAGATCCATGAGTCTAAGCCTATGAAAGAGTATTCCTCATGTACTAAGATCCAAAAAATTGAATCCTGCTATTTTTTTTCAACTGAATCAGACCCCTGATGTTATCTTCCATCTCCCACTTCGTGATGTCCCTCTTCTAGGAATCTCTCAAAAAATAGAGTCATCCCCAAAACTTTAGAATAATAGGAAATTTACATAGATACTATGATAGAATATATGTATTTATGAAGGTACTTTTCAAAATCACCTTCTTACATGTATAAATCTAGAACCATATTTATGGAGTAAAACATGGGGTCGGTAAACCTTGTGGCATACTCAACAACAGTCTTATCACCATGTTCCAGCTCAAAAAGATCTTGATTCTCCATAGAGTAAAAACTAGACGGGTGATAATCCTAATGGAATAGGTAATATAAGTATATCCAAGAGAGAGTGGCATAATTATGTGTAACACCCCGAGATTTTATGAAAAATATTCTTTTTAATTTTATTGATGTCTTGTGTTGTACGCTACAACAAAGGAGTCTTGAAAAACACGCAACCCTAACTTGGCTGCATTACACGCAATCACGACCTTTCTCGATAGCGTGTGTTGTACGCAATACCTTGTTTCACTAAACAACGATATGCTATTAAAATATTATTAAAACTAGCCATTATGAATAGTAATAACAACTTTTTGAAAACTTCATCTTTCAAAATGGACTTCATTTTTGGATTCGGAATATCGAAATTATCCTAGGGTGAAATTTTGGTATTTTTCTGAAAACTTTCAATTTTTGATGAATAGTGAAAACACTCTATTACTATTTAAAAACCGACTTTTTATTTAAATAATTAATTATTCTATTTAAATTTATTTTAGGTCAAAATTGACAGATAATACCTATATATGTTCAATGTAATTCATTAGAGTCATTTTATAATAATTTTAGATATATAAAAATTTTATTGAACTTTTGACCGTCTTTTACCCACCTCCTAGGAGAATTTCCAAATTCACATAAAACCTAATTTTACCGCTTCTGTGAGTGGAATTTCAAAAATCTGAGAGACACGGTTGATGTGAGTAAGTAAAATGTGGTTCAATGAGATGAAAATAATTTTTGGTGAATAGTAACTTTTTACTTTTTTTACCACGGTTAAAAGTAAATAGGGTAATTAAGGGTAAAAATGATATTATTATTACCCTAAAACAAGTCCTAATTCTATTGGATAAGTTTTATTCGACCAGAAACAACCTTAGGAATAAAATATTACCATTTAGGTCCACTTGGATTAGATTAGGACATTTATTATTAATTTATTTAAAGAAGGGATAAAATAGTTAAAATCAATGTTTAATAAGTAAATAATTTTTAATATAGGGTTATACATAAGATAAATTAGACTATAAAAATTCATTAGAAAGCTAAAACAATTTCCTACATAATGGTATTTTATTTTTAATTTTTATACTTTAAATAATTTAATTTATTTATGGCACAATGATGATGGAGTAATTATATTATTAATGAAATATTGACATAATTGATGTTATAAATACCTAAATAAATTTTATTTGAGACTTTTGATGAATTACAATAATTTAATATGTTAATATGACATGTTAGTATTGATTTGATTAACTTTTTTAGAACTAATCTTTCTGTTATGATTTTCACCAAATAGTGTCAAAATTGACATAAAATATTTTTTAAAACAAATATTATATTATTAATTGTTATTTTATTCCTAAAAATATATGGTTTGGCCAAATGACTTAGATAAGGTTATATATATTAATAATAAACAACTTGGGGTTCGTTTGGCATGGTATAGTAATTTTATTAACCTTATAGTGTAAGAAAACAAGAAGACACGGTAAAAGAAAAATTATTCAACTTAAAGTTAAATCTAAACGATAAGGTTAAAATAGAAACCTAAACTTGTCTAAATTATATTGGATGAGATGATTTAGACCCATCCCCACCTTATCTTCAAAATAACTCAATTTGGAGCTATTAAAAACCGAATATGACTTTATAATAAAATAATATTTTTAGTTATTCCAAAGGTGCCCCTCTCCTCCCTTATAAAAGAGAACCTCCTCCCTCTCTTCCACACACCACTTTGAGCCTTAAAGCTCGGCCAAACCCTGAAAAATTCTCTTCTACACTTCCCTAGAAACATCCTAGAGGTCCTTTTCTTCTTCAAAGACCAATTTTTGTGCCCTAAGAGGAGATCTCAAAGAGGCGCTTCAAAGAAGAGGTAATATCCGTTACCGATTCTTTCAACATTATTTATTCTTCCACTTATTCATCTTTAGTTGTTCCATTATGAAGTAATAACATCAGTATCACCCATATACTGATATGTTATTATATGTATGAAACAACCCTATTTCACCATCTATCCATCCTACGGAAAATGAAATCACCACGCGTGCGTACGTACATAATACCATCTCCACACCGTGGTGTAATCTATTTTCCACCACCGCCTTACTTGGATGGGTATAATGGTGTAAATAATAACTATATATTATTATTGTAAAGTGATATTGATTATGAAATAGTATAGATACACTCAAATACAATTCCACAATCATGAGAATGATATCATCGCTCATGCGTACGTACGGACTACCGTCTCCACGACGCGATGAGATTCATTCTCCAAGTTAACCATTCATGAATGATTATAATGTATATATAATAAGTAACCATGAAATACATGACATAATAATGATACTGTATTTATTTGTATATATATGTATGTTATCCACTTAATTTCGTTCAATTCAATAAGGAAACGAAAACAGCGTTCATGCGTACGTACGACCTACCGTCTCCATGAACGGTGTATTTCATTTCATTTAATCGATCTATCATATATATATACACTGAAATATATATTATATTTAAATCATGTTTTACATTCTGGAATTATGTAAATAAGGATATAAGTAATAATATCAAGAACAACAAGTCCAAACACGTACGATAAATAAAACGATTTAACCCAAAACGTTGCTTTAACATGGAACTTATAAAAGGACGGGTAATATAAAGTCATAAGTGAACCATATATGATATCATAATGATGAATATGATTCTGAAATATGTAAATGACATTATTTAATCATTATACAGGAGGTTTGGAAATGTACGAAGCATATCAGACCTAAGGTAAGGGATAATTTTGCAAATCTCATTTTTATCCGAGATTGCTTATTCGCAAGTCTTTACTGGGGTTATATTTATCATCCATGTCCATGTTTTATAAAAAAAATTCATGTATCTTTAAAGTCCTTTTTACCCTTTTTTGAATTTTACCACGTGTTATAGAATAAATATTTCTTTTGTTTACCATACAAGGAACTTTTTGACTTTTCCGACAAAAGTACGAGGAGAATGTTATTTTTAACTTATATGGCGTGAAGGGATTTTTACGGTTTCATAAAGCCTCGTTTTCATGAATCTTCCTTGACAAGATTGCATGATTATTTTCCACAAAACCCTTTTCTTTTAATATTTCATGACATTTTTTGAAAAAAAAACGATTTTTAAGAAGAAAGGATATTTTCCTCATGAATTCATTTCAAGTGTTTTTATCAAAACTATTTTACATCTAAAATGACATTGTTTAATATGTTTATGTTTCAAGTATAATGTCTCCATTATTTACATGGTTTGATTATTCTTAGGATGAAAAGATATCCATTTTTTATATGGATTATGTAATGATGGCATGATGTTTAAGAATCTCATTCTATTACATGGGTTATGCTATGATGTATGATTTATGATTTTTGTGGCACACAAAAGAATGATTTCATTATGAGATGGGTGGGACCTATATCTCCCTCCAATGAATTGGGTAAAGATTTATATATCATGAGATAGTCATGGCTGGAATAGTAAGTTAATCCAGTTCAGTGTTACAGGACTGAAACGAGGAGTGAACTCGATTTAGAAAGGGACTTTGTCCACTAATATGGTCTTGGTAGTAATGCCTTGGCTACCATGGAAATCATAACATGTGCTGAATGGTTGCCACAATTACATGTTTTATTCCGATTATATTTTATCATGGTTGATGTTCTATTATGATATATGCCTTACATACTTCCACGATTTATGTCTTTGCTCAAGATTTTGATGTTTAAATGTCATGGTCAAGTTTTTGTTTCCAAATGTTCATGGATTGTTTTATGTTATCTATGTTTGCCCTTACTGAGGATTTGAGCTCACCCTTTTTATGTTTTATTTTCCCCGGGAAATAAAGAAAGGTTTTTGGTAAGGAAACAAAAAGGGGAAGATCATTATGGGAGTTGTTGAAGATATTTTAACATGATTAGAAGTTTATATTCTGAGTTTCCAAAGACACTAAACTATTGTGGTCCTTGTGTGTCTGTTTTTGTTATGTATTAAGTATTCTGCAAAAGTAATGTAATGTCCATGTACGTCAAGCTTTGGGCCTCTACAGTTGGTATCAGAGGAAAGGTTTAGCCAATCTTTGGAAACTAGGATGCGAAAACGTTAGTGAGATTCCTAGAGATATTTCTAAGGTATTTCTAGGGATGCCCCTAAGGATAAGTATACATATAGAATATAGTCGTAGAAATACGGTAACAATATTAGAATTTAACCTAATATGTTAGATATTGAAGGTACTACCCCTTTATTATGTTGTTTTCCCTAGCATGATTTTTTCCTCTCACACTATTCTTTTTGGGTTTTAGATGATGGCTGGAACCCGAAGGAACCGTGTTGATCAATGTAATGGACAATGAAATGATTTTCCTCCTGAACAAACAAATGTTATGGGAGATGGAGTGCAAAATCTTATTTCTATACTTACACAAGCTATGAATCATTCTGGACTTCCAAATAAGAAGAGAAGGGAACAATATTCTATTGAGTCCTTCATGAGGCAAAGTCCACCTTCTTTCAGTGGGTCTTTCGATCCACTTGTTGCTGAACAATGTATCAGTACCACTGAAAAGATATTTTAATTTCTTCAATGTTCTGAACATGATAAAGTCATCTTAGCAGTATATCATTTGGAAGGTGAAACTGATCAATGGTGGAATCATATCAAGAATACGAAGCCAATATATGAAATTGAGTCCATGGAATGGGATGAGTTCAAGAACTTTTTTTTCAATAAGTACTTCCCTTGTATTCTTCGAACAAAGATGGAGAAGGAGTTTCTTGAACTAAAGCAAAAGGATGATAAATCTGTTGGTATATACGAAGCGAATTTTACAAGGCTTGCAAGGTATGCATCTGGCTTTATCATCAAACCTGAAAGTAAATTTGATTGATTCTTCAGTGGCCTAAAACCAAATCTTCAAAGGGCAATATCTATAAGAGACTTCAGTAGCTATGATGAAATTGTGCGTTGTGCTATCAAGGTAGAAATGGAAGTTGGTGTTACATATCCATCTCATGTTTTTGACAAGAAATGAAAGATGGAGTTCAAGGATAAATCTCAGAATAATGGTGAAAAGAAGATGAATGTATCCTTATGCTCAAAGTGTGGAAAGAAGCATGGTGGAGATTGTCTTAAAGGGACTAGAAAATGTTTTAAGTGTGGAAAAGAAGGTCATCGAGCAGCTGAGTGTTGAAGTAATGGAAAAAGGGTTTCTAATGGTGTTAATAAAGAAAAGACTACAGAGAACGCACCACCAACACTTCAATGATTCAAGTGCAATGAAATGGGGCATTATGCTAATCAATTCCCTAATCCAAGGGTTAATGATGATCGACATGAGCAACCACTTAAGGAAAAGGACAAAGGGAAGTCACATGCGATCACTATTGGCGATGTTGAACATGACAACGATGTGGTGGAATGATTAAGTGTTTATGTAATGGGATTCCAAAATAATGTTGTATATAGTATCATGGAATATTGGAATTTTTATGTATTGGTCTATTGTGGTTTTCAATAATTTTATAGTACCGGTAACCATGGAAAGTTATTGAGACATTTTTCTAAAGAATATGATATGTGCATAATGAAGGGATAAGGAGAAAATGAAATGTTTGACAGTATTCATGAGCTCATGACTGATATAAGGAAATAGTTATATCATGGTTTGACTATATAGATTTTTGGGTTTTTGGTATGTGGAAAGAGTTAACTTTTGACAGCACTCATGTTTTCACTATGATTCAATGGGTATTCATTTTTCAAGAGAATACATGATTAAGGCCTTCGAATATTTGGAATGTGACCAACAAGACATATCTTATGATATATGGGGATCAACGATGGTAATAACATGCTTGTTATATGAAATATCTGGTAATTGTTTTCACTATATTGTGAGAGTGGACTGTAGTATTATAGATAAGTCTAAAGATTGGAATGGATTATGTTGGACATAAGTTAGTATTGTTTAAGGATAGAAGTGTTTTCTATATTATTGATGGGATGTTATAGTAATGTAGCTTTAGAAAAAAGGACAACCTGCAGGACGAGTGACAACCCATCGCGTTGGACAAGGCTGTGGGAATCGAACCCACAACCTAAATGCGACTGGCCTTTATCGCCTACCACTGGCCTACAGTAAGTCCCTGGTTAGTAGAAACTAGTTTTATTTTATTAAGCGGTATGATATATGAAGTATAAGTTCATTTTTGTAACCATATACGATTAATCTAACCATAAGATGGACTTATAACTTTTTCTAACCTTTTGTTTGAAACAGATGGAATGACCCATCATTCTATCACATGATCTGCTAACACATCATGAATAACAAATTCAACTTCATTTATTTAAGGGATGAAGTGGAAATTGTTCAATTCACGAACAACAGTGCAATTCTACCAAAATCATGTAAGTATTTATTTTAATTCATCAACTTTAGGGAAAAGATCTTGAAAACCAAAAATGTTCTCCTAGTTCCCTTATATCCGATGAATCAGATGGTACCTTAGATCATCACAAATCTATGGCTTTGTGATTGTTGGATTTTTCACAGCCTTGTTCTCTACCACTCTCCATCAGAACATGATGGTTGGGTTTCTCTTCCATATCCATATTTTCACCTATGTTCTCCTATGTGGAAACCCAGTGATTAGTTAATTTGGGTAACAGTTATGTTTCATACATTAGTTTTTAAAGATGGGTTTTGGTATTCCTTTTTACGATGTGGGTTTCTATTAAAGAAAATTTTGAGTAGTAAACCATTTATAACCCCGATGAATTTTGAGGGAGAAATTCCTTTTAAGGGGGGTAGAATGTAACACCCCAAGATTTTATGAAAAATATTCTTTTTAATTTTATTGATGTCTTGTGTTGTACGCTACAACAAAGGAGTCTTGAAAAACACACAACCATAACTTGGCTTCATTACACGCAATCACAACCTTCCTCGATAGCGTGTGTTGTACGCAATACCGAGTTTCACTAAACAACGATATGCTATTAAAATATTATTAAAACAAGCCGCTATGAATAGTAATAACAAATTTTTGAAAATTTCATCTTTCAAAATGGACTTCATTTTTGGATTCGGAATATCGAAATTAGCCTAGGGTGAAATTTTGGTATTTTTCTGAAAACTTTCAATTTTTGATGAATAGTGAAAACACTTGGTTACAATTTAAAAACCGACTTTTTATTAAAATAATTATTTATTATATTTAAATTTATTTTAGGTCAAAATTGACATATAATACCTATATAAGTTTACTATAATTCATTAGAGTCATTTTATAATAATTTTAGATATATAAAAATTTTATTGAACTTTTGACCGTCTTTTACCCACCTCCTAGGAGAATTTCCAAATTCACATAAAACATAATTTTACCGCTTCTGTGAGTGGAATTTCAAAAATCTGAGAGACATGGTTGATTTAAGTAAGTAAAATGTGGTTCAAGGAGATGAAAATAATTTTTGGTGAATAGTAACTTTTTACTTTTTTTTACCACGATTAAAAGTAAATAGGGTAATTAAGGGTAAACATGATATTATTATTACCCTAACACATGTCCTAATTCTATTGGATAAGTGTTATTCAACCGAAAACAACCTTAGGAATAAATTATGACCATTTAGGCCCACTTGGATTAGATTAGGACATTTATTATTAATTTATTTAAAGAAGGGTTAAAATAGATAAAATCAAAGTTTAATAAGTAAATCATTTTTAATATAGAGTTATACATAAGATAAATTAGACTATAAATATTCATTAGAAAGATAAAAACATTTCCTATATAATGACATTTTATTTGTAATTTTTAGACTTTAAATAATTTAATTTATTTATGACACAATGATGATGAAATAATTATATTATTAATGAAATATTGACATAATTGATGTTATAAATACATAAATAAATGTAATTTGAGACTTTTTATGAATTAAAATAATTTTCTATGTTAATATGAAATGTTAGTATGGATTTAATTAACTTTTTTTGAAATAATATTTCTGTTATGATTTTCACCAAATAGTTTCAAAATTGACATAAAATATTTTTTAAAACAAATATTATATTATTAATTGTTATTTTATTCATAAAAATATAAGGTTCTGACAAATGACTTAGATAAGGTTATATATATTAATAATAAACAACTTGGGGTTCGTTTGGCATGGTATAGTATGTTTATTAACCTTATAGTGTAAAAAAAAGAAGACACGGTAAAAGAAAAATTATTTAACTTAAAGTTAAATCTAAACGATAAGGTTAAAATAGAACCATAAACTTGTATAAATTCTATTTGTTGAGAGGTTTTAGACACATACCCACCTTAGCTTTTAAATAACTCAATTTGGAGCTATTAAAAACAGAATATGACTTTATAATAAAATAATATTTTTAGTTATTCCAAAGGTGCCCCTCTCCTCCCTTATAAAAGGGCACCTCCTCCCTCTCTTCCACACACCACTTTGAGCCTTCAGGCTCCGAAAACCCCTGCCAAATTCTCTTATCAACTTCCATAGAAACATCCTAGAGGTACTGGTATTCTTAAAATACCAATTTTAGTGCCCTAAGAGGAGATCTCAAAGAGGCGCTTCAAAGAAGAGGTAATATCCGTTACCGATTCTTTCAACTTTATTTCTTCTTCCACTTCTTCTTCTTTAGTTGTTTCATTATGAAGTAATAACATAAGTATCACTAATATACTGATATGTTATTATAAGTATTAAACAACCCTATTTCACCATCTATCCATCCTACAGAAAAGGAAATCACCGCAGGTGCATACGTATGGAATACCGTCTCCACGCCGTAGTGTAATCTATTTTCCACCACCACCTTACTTGGATGAGTATAATGGTGTAAATAATAACTATATATGATTATTGTAAAGTGATATTGATTCTGAAATAGTATACATACACGCCAATACAATTCCACGATCATGAGAATGATATCATCGCTCGTGCGTACGTATGGACTACCGTCTCCATGACGCGATGAGATTCATTCTCCATGTTAACCATTCATGAATGATTATATATTATATATAATAAGTAATCATGAAATATATGACATAATAATGATACTTTATTAATGTGTATATATATGTATGTCATCTACTTAATTTCATTCAATTCAATAAGGAAACGAAAACAGCGTTCATGCGTACGTACGACCTACCGTCTCCATGAACGGTGTATTTCATTTCATTTAACCGATCTATCATATATGTATATACTGAAATATATATTATATGTAAATCATGTTTTACATTCTGGAATTAAGTAAATAAGGTTATAAGTAATAATATCAAGAACAACAAGTCCAAACACGTATGATAAATAAAACGATTTAACCCAAAACGTTGCTTTAACATGGAACTTACAAAAGAACGGGTAATATAAAGTCTTAAGTGAACCATATATGAGATCATAACGATGAATATGATTCTTTAATAAGTCAATGTCATTATTTTAATCATTATACAGGAGGTTCGGAAACGTACAAAGCATATCGGACCTAAGGTAAGGGATAATTTTTCAAATCTCATTTTTATCCGAGATTGCTTATTCGTAAGCCTTTACTAAGGTTATATTTATCCTCCATGTCCAAGATTTATAAAAATGTTTTCATGTATGTTTAAAGTCATTTTTACCCTTTTTTGACTTTTACCACATGTTATGGAAGGAATCCTTTTTTTTGTTTACCATACAAGGAACTTTTTGACTTTTCCGACAAAAGTACGAGGAGAATGTTATTTTTAACGTATACGGTGTGAACGGATTTTTACGGTTCTATAAAGCCTCATTTTCATGAAGCTTACACTACAAGATTGCATGATTATTTTAAACAAAACCCTTTTCTTTTAAAATTGCGTGACATTTTGTGAAAATAAAATGATTTTGAAGAAGAAAGGATATTTTCCTCAAGAATTCATTTCAAGTGTTTTTATCAAAACTATTTTCCATCTAAAATGACATTATTTAATATGTTTATGTTTCAAGTATAATGTATCCATTATTTAAATGGTTTTATTATTCTTATGATGAAAAGATATCCATTTTTTATATGGATTATGTTATGATGGCATGATGTTTAAGAATCTCATTCTATTACATGGGTTATGCTATGATATATGATTTATGATTTTGTGTCACATGAAATAATGATTTCATTATGAGATGGGTGGGACCTATATCTCCCTCCAATGCATTGGGTAAAGATTTATATCTCATGAGATAGACATGGCTGGAATGGTAAGTTAATCCGGTTCAGTGTTACAGGACTGAAACGAGGCGTGAACTCGATACAGAAAGGGACTTTGTCCACTAAGATGGTCTTGGCAGTAATGCCTTGGCTACCATGGAAATCATAACATGTGCTGAATGGTTGCCACAATTACATGTTCTATTCCCATTATATTTTATCATGGTTGATGTTCTATTATGATATATGCCTTACGTAATTCCACGATTTATGTCTTTGCTCAAGATTTTGATGTTTAAATTTCATGTTCAAGTTTTTGCTTCCAAATGTTTATTGATTGTTTTATGTTATCTATGTTTTCCCTTACTGAGCATTTGAGCTCGCCCTTTTTATGTATTATTTTTCCCTGGAAATAAAGAAACGTTTTAGGTAAGGAAACAAAAAGGGGAAGATCGTTATGGGAGTTGTTGAAGATATTTCAACATGATTAGAAGTTTATATTCCGAGTTTCCAAAGACACTAAACTATTACGGTCCTTGTGTGTCTATTTTTGTTATGTATTAATTATTCCGCAAAATTAATGTAATGTCCATGTACATCAAGCTTCATGCCTCTACATTATGAGTCTTAGAGATTAGTTTATATTAGAATCTTTTTACTCCATGGAGAAGGAAGGCTGTCATCATTACCATTTGATTGGTTGAGGTCAGAACCAACCTATAGTCTCGGACAACCACCTCAATAAAATTTTATACTACCTAAGGGAATGTCTCACCACATAACCCTAGTAGTGGCTATCTATGTAACTTATGTAACTCACTAAAACTAAAATAATCACTATCGTGACTTATCAGATCTATTAGTTTCACAACATGAATTCAATCATCCAACCGAAACTCTAGAGGTGGATCCATGTACTACTCAATAGGTGGTGGTACTACTCTATTCCTGCCTAGAAGAAACACACCTTGAGGGGGACCCACCAACTAAGGCCTCATAAATCAACTGATCATCGTTAGTTTCCTATCTCGATATTCTAGAAAGCTGTCAACATAAATGTATCCAAAACATTAAAATATTCCTTATGGTTAGATAATAATATTAGGGGGTTTAACTCAAAATGGAGATGAAATTATACTGACCCAATCTTATATGATTCATGTATCTTTTGATCCTATAAAATGATGTATTATTATACTAAGTAAAAAAATAAGCGAGTCTGAGTATTGGTTTATGGATATGTATGCCACTACAACAACCCTAACTTCCCTTGCATGAGAGCCAAACTCAAGACAATATGTCACTGTTACCCAAACCCCACAAACCCAACATCAAAACAAGGTCATCTAAAGAAGCTAACTTGGGAAACAACCCTCTATGACACCACTCTATCATGAGTCAACCCACTAGGTCCTTCCTAGTTGGAGGTAACTAGACTAAGACACCCCAATCCCACATCAAATAGGATAGTGGATGGAAAAAAGCATTGAGTAGAAATTACTAAAACGGGAGGCCATATCCCAAATCCTTGTACACATGCACACAACCAACTATTTGTAGTATTATATAAATGAAATAAAATAAAGAACATATATAATGTGTATCATTCATGTAAAAACCTCTAAGAAAGAATTAAAGAATATCATCATAATACAAAATTAAAAATGGAAAAAATACATTGGCAAGCATAATTGAGGTCTCATCCCAAAAATACATATACAAAGGGAAGGACTAATGTGATATGGGATAATAATCTCAAATCTCATCAATCAAACATAGTCAATGCCAAGAGCCAATAATCTCCACTGATTCTAGTACAAACAAGGCCTATTTAAATCTTTCTATCATTTTCATAGGACACAACATGTGAAGATAAATGCCATTAATTGGTGAGTATATACATACCTAGTAGTCACCCAATGTACAGAAAAATAATTGGAGGAATAAAAAGGGGAAATAGTCATCCCGACCAATAAATCATGTGACTATAATGAAACGTAACATATTATATAATAATAATCCCATGTGAGAGAGAAATGGTATCTCCAAATCCATAACTGTAAAAAAAATGAGTCAGCCTATAATTCCAAAGGTCCAACTTCGATGCCCAGTACAACCCACTACTTTACATGATTCATGGTAGAGGGGACCAAAACCAGCTATTGTGCTCCATAACGTATGGATAAATAACTCCCATAGGGGAACCTCTCCCTGACAGAGCTCAATGATAGTGGATTAACACTCCAGAGATCGTTGAACCACACCCACTGTAGTATGAAGAGTACATAATTAAACAGAGTAAATAGCATGGGGGACCCGTACCCTAGTGGGATGTGATATTACAGAACCTAGAATCTCTATAATGATAAAACCCAGTAACTAATTTCATCCAAGCATTGATGAAGGAATTATTTCTTTGATAACACCTCATTTCCTATATTTGAAACCAACATGAAGGAAACAATCATGTTATATTGTGGAAACATCTTAGGATATGCTACTCCCACACCCAAATATGAGTATTAATATTGTAAATACTAATGGAAGAAGTTTCATTGAAGAGAATATTATGTGTACATATGGTTATGTGGTGTGTGATGTCCCCTAGAAACCAGAGTGCTCCCTCTCATATACATGGCTTGGTTGGCCATATGGTTTCACATTCCAGAAACATAGAGTTAAGCATGTGACTTGTAATCTTGAGGTATACCCAAGTCTCCATCCGTTGCCTATATACCTGGCTGTTTCTAGGTACCCAGGTTATGTTTGAGTACATGGTTTTGTTCATGTACTCTAGGGGTCTGGTTGTTTACTACTGCATGTGAATATCCTCCCTACAATGGATTTATTACTATGTACTTTTCCACATTCCCATGTTTAACTATAAAACATGAAGTCCAATTAAATGGTTTCTAGTATTGATAACTCATTATTCCCCAAATAACAATAACATAAAGTTTGTTCTCAAATACACATGTTACATGATTGGGATATTAGAATGCGAAATCCCTGTGAACCTCTAGAAACCCTCTTTTCCAGATTAAGAATAGATCGACCCCAAGTGATTCCTTAGAAGCCCAAAAAGGTCTTTAAAACATTAAAAAATACATCTTTAGGGATCATAAGATAAAACAAAAAAACTTACTTCCAATTTAGAAAATACGTGGAAGCTTTGGATTTAAATCTATGTCCATAAGCTGAGGCACATTGATCCAATATTGATCGTCCTCAAAGACATAGTCTGATAGTACCTCCTTCTATCCTCTTCATGGTTTTTCCTCCACATGTGGGATGAACAATATCCCTAATAACATCCATAGAAATCCAAAATTTAAGGGGGGAGTTATTTCATTTTTATAAATTAAATAAGTATCGCAGTTGATAATAGTTTCCTTCAAATAAATTACTAACACCAACCTGATTTATAAAAAACCAAGTGTAAGCCCTATATTCTAGAAAAAAATGTGGACTCATATTTCCCATTTGAGGTTTTGATCAATGGGAAAATAATAATTCAAAAAGGATATATGCATGTGTTTTACTATATGTTAATATTTCTAGTCAATTAATTTTGGGGTCCTATGACACCCAAAAACTACATCAACTATAAGGAAAATTCCATATATATATATATATCAAGAAATTTTCAAAGGAATATAACATCAAACATTAAATTGTTAAAAATTACATGCATAAGGGTCTTCGGAACCATGTATAAGGGTAAATAATACATCACAAAACTTAGGTAAGGGTTGAAGAATCGGAGTAAACAAACACCCAATAGTATACAATTAAAATGACTTTCAAAAAATCTAAAACATGTAAAATAAAAAAAATTAATGGATTTGTTTCATTTATAAATTAAGAATAATAAAATAAAAAATACATCTAGAAATTTAATAATAGAAATTCAAAATGATTTCAATTTTGTGAGTATTAATAAACATGTCCTTTATCAGTTCAGAGGTCTTTTTTATTCCATTTGTGGTCTGAAAAAGAAATTTTTGGATTTTTTTAGTACACTACGACATGATAAGATATTTTTTTGATACTCATTATAATCATTGAAAAATTAAGCTGATACATATGATATTTTTATTAGGGCTAAAAACATTGATAAAATAATTAAATTCGTATTTACAAATATTATGCAATAGATTTAGTGAAAATCCACTATAAATTTATTAGAAATTGAATAATTATAATTGAGTTATAGGAATTAAATAACATTTTAGAGATATAGAAATTAAATAAATAAATTATTATCATAAGATTTTTTGAAAAAATAACTTTAATTTCAAACAACCATAAATTTTGATCCTGATGTTCATTTTGGGGTTGGGGTACTGATAATGTGGCGGAATGTGTTGGGATTCTATGATTGGATTCAAGTTTTTTTTATAAAAAATATTTTTTGAGTTTTATCGATTCCTGAAACTATAGCTAATAAAAGTAGTTTTGATAAATATTTTCATTATTGGAGGTATTTTATAAATTTCTTCTGAGTTCTACAAGCACAAAAAAAATCAAATAATAACCATATATATCATCACTACAAATGCACATTGATAAAAGCGACCCT
This sequence comes from Viscum album, assembly GCA_963277665.1. Lineage (NCBI taxonomy): Eukaryota > Viridiplantae > Streptophyta > Magnoliopsida > Santalales > Viscaceae > Viscum > Viscum album. Next base: position 2,015,282,902 of record OY728143.1, read on the forward strand.
TTTTTAATTTGTTTTTAGAACTAATAAATTTGTATTTTACAAGTTCTTCCTTTAGTACTGATAAAAGAAACCATATTTTTAAATTCCTTAGGATATCAAAGAAACTTTATCACTCTTAAGAGGAAAATATATAGCCTCCTTGATGGGAAAAACTCTATCACCATCCAGGAAATTCCTCCAGTTCATATGTGATACTTTTTTTCATGAGTTTTTTTATGAATAAACTATAATTTTTATATTGATAAAACACTTGATGTTTTAGGAATAAACCTCTTGTATAAATGTTTTTTTAAGAATATTAGATTTTACACTATTAAAATGTGACCTGGAACAACATTATATTCTCACATTAATAAATTGAATAAGATAAAGTCATTCACATACACACATCAAGATATAATATAATGATTAATAAATTATTTTCTTAACATATTTAAATAGTTCATAATGTGATAGAAAATTTATTATGATTAATTTTCACACTACACTTTCATATTTTCAAGTATATTTTATTATAATAGAATTTTTTTCATATAGCTATAAAATTTTTTAAATTTATTATAATTTTTTGATGTTTTTCATTTTGTGAATAGTCCTATTGGATATTCATAGAAACCATACATTTTCACTTTGGAGGTAGAGCATTTTTCTTCCTTGGTGTGTCGTATTAGAGATTGTTTAAAGATACAATATATCAATCTGTATTTACCTAAAGCATCATCTTTCAATTAATCATTTCCCAAGACCCTATATAAAGGATTTATGAAATGTTTAAGAGTCTTTATTTTGTTTTTATTATAGTTATATAATATTTAAAATGATTTTAAAATATTTTGTTTTGATTTATTTATAAAATATATGTTAAAACAACATATTATTTTTAATTATTGATATTTGTAATTATAAGTATAATTAAGTAGAATTTTTTGAATATATATTATATCATAATTCTTTTAGTATCATTAGTTATTGGTAAAAATATAAAAGTTTGTAATTTATATAATATGTTTCTAGTGAAAATGAGCAATTATGAAATTTCTGTATCATCATCATAATCACCATCATAATCATCATCTTATTTTATAAAATTTATGGAGTACCATATCTCTCCCATATCACATTCCTCCAAATTTTGGGAGGATTCTACTCTCTTCATTCTCATAAGAACTCCTCTCCCCTATTTTGATATTTTCTCAATTTGAAGGAGGAATCTAATTGTTAGGGTATGTCTATCATCTTTACTCTTACCTTATTCATTACCTTTATTCTTTTAAGATTTTTTATAGTATAATGATTATTGATAGTTTGGGTTATTTCTAGTTCATGGACCCCCTCGATATCTTGGTGCTTTTTATGAAAGGGATACATACCAAACAAATATATAGAATATACTCATGGTTTTTGAATCAATTGATGTTGAATTTCATTGTGGTAGGTGATTCAACTGTTTTCCCTTTATTGGGGAAAACCATGAATTATGGAGTGTTTTAAAATACTTTTTTATGTATTAAATTCTTATATATTATTCTTATAATGGATTTTTGGTAGTTTCTGATGTATGACTTATAAAATAAGAACTAAGTCACATGGGGTATTTTATAGAAAATACATGTAAATGTTTTCTGAGCTATTTTTATAAATATAAGGTGTTTAATGAAATTCATAGAATTCTTTCCTGATAAATAGATAAGGATAATATTATAAAATATTTTCCATTTAATTATAAATATTGAATATATTTTTTTGGATATTTTTTAAAATGATAAAGTCAGGTTTACCTTTTTTGAAGACAGTTTATTTTTGGTAACATTATTATGTAACCCTTCCACCATTTTTATCAAACTCACATATTTTTTAGTTAATATGTTCAGGTAAATATTCAAATTTTTTTATAAATAATTATCATGTATTATTTGTTAAAGGATTTCATTGATTGAATGATATTTTCTTAATTTAGATGTTTTTATTTAGCGATACACGCTTTTACATGGATATACCATTTTAGTGTGAGTTATTCTCTAATAGTAACTTTATTGATTGAGTTGTGCATAATTTTCAGTGGGTGGTTTCATGTTTTATGGTTGATTAATTGAAATAATTTGATTTTTTATTGAATTTCATGTGGAATTACACCAGTTACTTAGATGGAGACTTGGGATATGACTAGTATAGAAATGAACCCTCATTGTGGACATGTCACTCCTTTGTAGAAAAAATTTTCAGACATAGTTCTCCTACAAAGATAATGATTGGGAACATGTTTATTCTATATAGATGGCATTACAAACACAACACTTACATGGAAATTCACCTTAAGGAAATGACACTCCTAATGGGATCCTACGTTCTCTTGATCGTGTTTCCAAGGTACTTACTTGTGAAGGATGCACAAAACTTTGAATTTTATTTTTTTCATAAATAAATATTCATTATATTCATTTATAATTTTTTGTTATTTATTTTTTGAATGATTACTTATAGAATCATGTTTAAAATTGATCCTCATGTTAGTTGATTTCATAAGATTAAAAAATGTAAATATTTTTATCTATTGTTTTCAAAATAGAATGTATAGTTTCTTAATGAAAACTAATTTATAAAATATTTATTGCAATCTTATCGGTTATTACCTTACACAATACATATACACTTTGGCGTGTCTTCAGCCATATCATTACTTGGTCTATCTTATGGGTATGACCAATGATTCTAGTTTCTAGTCATATACCATGAATTGGGTTAACGTTTTGGTGGATATAAGATGTTGATAAGTCATGTGACACATGTAGATTATAATTTTATTCATTTAGTTTATGTTTATTGACATTTTAGTAATTTATATATTTCTAAATGGTTATTTTCACTTGGTAGTCAGTTTAAGAATTATCTCATTTATTGATTATTATTTTATAATAAATGGTAAATCATTACAGATATTCTTGTAATACTATTGGCATTGTTTTTCATCCCATGGCGATTTATAATTCTTTTTGGGCTTATTGGAAACCCATTTCAGCTATACTGTCCCGATATCTGGGTCAGTCTATTACAAAATAGAATCTGATCATGAGTGGGTAGTTGGAATAGTCATATGCAGGGGTCTGATCAGAAACAAACGGGATATAATACACAAATAGACATGATCAAATCCTTAATTATAGAAATTTAACTTACCATGGGAATAATTAGATTAAGTGGTGTCTATAAACCCTTCAGTGGGGTTTCTTTTCATTTTTTTTCAATATATAGACTTGTATTGGGAATTTATATACATGAATTTTGATTGTTAATTTACATTACATTAATCATAAATTTGTTTAATTTGATTGTTAAGATCACTTTTTTATGTCCCTAACATTTATGGGGTTCGAATTTGGGATTGTGTCTCTTGATCAATTAGAACAATTAAACCTAATATTACTCATGTACTTATTATGTAAGAAGATATCTCTCATTAAATCCTTAACATTGGTTTCTATGAATATAATTTTGTAATAATGTTCTGTAATAAATGTAACATGTTTTGTTAGGAAGGTTATATTCTATGATCAATATCCAAATACTTGGAGTAAAATTATTTTTATCCCACTCACACACATATATTATTTTATTTTGAAAAAAATCTTGGACATGGTTATTTCCATGGTCCCATACTCCAAGAACAATCTATGAATAATATAATCACTAAAAAACTATTCAAGATCTAGCACCATCTTGTATTTTCCCTCATAATTACAATATTAATATGGATCATATAAAAAATAGTATCAAAAATGAATCTCATATCCCTCATGAACAGTGTAGGTTTCTTCTAACACCACAAATCACAGTAATCACAAGGGTTTGCCATAACAACTTCAATAATTTTGATATAAATATATCATAGTCTAGGTTCTAACCATATTATTTTACCATTAATATGATATAGTAAAAGTGACCCAATTTTTATCCACTAATTCGTATTTAGAACACAAGGATAATATCATTCACAATATCATGAGATCTCTCAATCATTGATACATATACTATACAGAATGGATGTAGTGGTAGGAATCAAAATTATTTATTAGACTTCATAATAAATAAATTTAATAGAATATATAGTATATATTATTTTCATTATTTATCTTATTAAATTATATATTCAAAAAACTTGTGAATGTTTTACAAATAATATTCGTACATTATTTCTCATCAAATATCATCCACCAAAAATCACTAGTTTCTTCGACCATCACTTATAATCAATGTATTCAATGATTATGAATCCTAAATAATTGACCTTTAATTACTCATGATAATTATAATAGATATTATCTTATTCCTCATTTAAATCTCTAAAAATCCACATACTCAAAATATATGTATACATGAGAATTGTGCATCGTAAAAATCATGGTCAAGGCTCCTCATGTTGTGATTCAAATATCTCCTTCACTCTCTTCAATAATTTTACACTATGTTATAAAAAACCCTTTATGGTGATAAATACTTATTTATAAAAATAATTATTCAAAAATATCATCATGAATCATGACTTAAATTTAAGTTCATTGTATTTAAAAAAATAACAACACAAAATTATATGAATTTAAGATTCTATAAAACATATAATTTTTTAATTCCCCTTAAATTTATTTATGTTATTGATTCTTATGAAATATGGAAATTACTATTAAAATGATAAATATAACACTTTTTATGTCTAGATGACTCTTCATATGTTTATTATTTTTATATTTTTATATAGATCTTATTAATTTATAACTTATCATACTAAAGTCTATATAAAGATTTTGATGTTTACCTACACTATTGTAATGTTGAATACAAACTCATTTGAAGTCCAAGTTACACCTCCAATGTATTCAATGAATAATAAGAATTCAAAATTTACTCTTACAAAGTTGTAATTTACTCTTCCAAAAAAAATATTCAACACTATTCCTTATTCTCAATATATATATTCAAGAATTACACATTAAAAAATGCATAATAAAAATATTTAGTTTCAAATCAAGATTTCTAGACTTACTTAAGAATTTGTATAATATATTTAACTCACTTGAATCTATCTCCAACCACTATAAATCCACTCAAAACATTTCATGTGACATAGGAAATTAAAAAAATGATATCCAATTTCATCATTCTAATTCCAAACACTTTTAGAATATGACCACTAATGTTTGAGTGCTTCAAGGAAAATTACCTTCCATAATATATATTTCACTAACATCATACATGTATATTTCATATAATATTTTTCTCTTCAATATTGATAACAAAAAGTATCGAACTCTTAACAAATACCTCTATCTAGAAGATATGCTATTAAATATTATCAACACTTAATAGATCATATTAGCTAGTGACTTTCTCAAGCCAGTTAATGAAGAAACATATTATAAAGATTAAATTCTATATTCATGAGTAATTTCATCATGATCAAGAAAAAATTATCTTATTCAGCTTCATCTTTTCCAACCCAATATAATTCCTTCTATACATTATAATTCTTATTAACAACCCAAAAATTTATTTAGTATTTTAATGTAAAATATTCTTTAATAATATCTTATGTAAATATTAAATAAAACATTTTTCATATAATGAAATCTCCCCCAATTTATATTTACATTATTAAAATGTAACTTTCCCTAATTAATAACAAAAAAATACAACACATAGTTGTTCCATAAATATCTCATGTAGTATTTTTTCAATACAAATAATTAAAATGATAAGTCAATATGTTATTCTCATTTATCTCATATTTATCCACATTTTCATTTTATTATCTCTATCCCTTGTTGATAAAAAATAAAGACAACCTAAATGAAAATTCCATAAATTCACTTAAAAGTAATGTTCCATAAATTATTCCACTCAAATACTACATGATCCATTCTTAATGTCAAATTTAAGTGGTTCAAATCTACGATTTCTTCCCTAAACCAATAGAATATAATGTGAAATGAATTTTTTAGATCCTTGAATTTTTTTTTATATTTATAAAATTATCTGATACCAATTCATACAAATATTTTCAATAATTTTCAAAACATGAATTCTTTTAGTCATATTAACACACAGATTAAAGACACTTAAACATAACTGTTCTTTTTAACATTAAAAATACTCCCAAAAACATCTCATAAATACTTTATTTTCATGTATTAGATTAACTTTGATTTTCCCCCTTAACACCAAAATTTATTTATTTTTTAAAAAATAATAATATTCACCTCAATAACTACATCCTTTCAAGAAGTTTCTAGGATTTCATATTTTTATAAAAAATATGTTTTACAATGTTTTCATACTTCCCCACATGGTAGCTTCTTAAACCATTATTACTAGAAGATAATAATATTATATAATTTCACTTCAGGATATCATATATTAGATCATATCAAAGATAGGCACCTTCATCTAAACATCCAGTCATGAAAACTTGCTTATATTTATCACAATTATCCCATCTTTTTTCTTAAATATGATTTAAAATAACAACTAATGGATTATATTAATATGGTTACTTCTTTAAAGTAAATTTTAGTTTTCACAACATGTAAATTTATATATTTATCCCTATAATATCATATATCACATTTAATTATCTTAATATATAGCACACAAATACAACATAATAGATAGAGAAATAAGGTGTATCTTCTTTTCTCTTCAATGAGAGTAGTAGGGTTGGGAATTGATTCTCAGCCATGATACTCTATTTACTAGAGATCTATATTGGGGTAAAATATTTTTTCTAACTCTTTATAATTTCATGTTTTAAATTTTAGTTATTAGCAAGGGTTCAATCAAATTTTTTGTTTCATTTTGTGGTACTTTATTGTTTTTCAAAAACTAGGAACTAAAATGTATCTCATGATGTAGTAGTTATTTACTTGAGAATCTCTTATTGAAATGGTAGGATTTTTATCTAATCCTTTGGGGTGTGTGAAATATTATTGTATCTACCACAAATAAATGCTAAATTTATTTTGTAATTATTTCATGAAAAACACCGATGAAATTCATCTTCATTATGTGAAATTACACTCTTACCTATGGGACAATAACTCACTCATGTTTTATCTAATTACCTTTACATTCAAAAAATACTCTGGAAAAATGATGATACATTTTATTGGAATTTTTTCAAAATTCTTTTCTCTTTCTCATGGCTTCTTGTGATTTCTTATCAAAAAATAAGTCACATTTTTCTTCTTTTGGATTTATTTCCATTATTAATTATACTTTCTTTAAGATGTATCAATGAGAAATTATTTTTTTTGTAAAAGTATATGGTGTGTCCACTTCATCTGAAAAATAAGAATCTATTCCTTTTTTATGACGTATTATTCTAGATAATATTTATTTTTTCAATAGAGTTTTTATTCTATTTATCCCTGAAGTGTATTTCACCGTCCTTCTTTTATACCTTGTTTTCAATATTTTATTAGAAATATTCTCTTATATATTTTCCTAGGTAGGATTTCCACCTTTAGTAAATTTATCTAGACTTTAAAATATTTAATATGATCATGTTATATTCATATGCATCATAATACATCCCAAAACCATAATAGTTCTATCATCAAGAATAATAATATGGAATTAAATTGAAAAATAGTGTATCTGGAAAAACTCAAATATCAGCCACTATATTATTATTTTGATGGATTTTTCTTGATTGAGATCAATAAAAGTAATCAATAAAATCGCCCTACCTCTAGGGGGAACAACCCAATTCATTGAAAAAAACATCATGGGGATACTTATTATGAGAAGGGGTTTTATCACCTTCTCATAGAGTAAAATAGAGCTATGATATGAAGAGGATTTCTATAAAGGCTTCAGAAGTATCACACATGAAAACCATCAATAGGTGGATTTCACCCTCTTATATAGAAAAATTTAGAGTATTATTAAACACATCTTATTCATTTCTAATATTTTTGGTATAATTCAATGAATTTTTTCAACAAATTAATGAAAGTACATTAACCCTTTAATAAATATATTGTGAATGACCAAACCATTTTGGATAAATAATGATAAATATATATCAAATATATAAATATTTTTATTGTTCTTATACAATTCATGCATAAAAATATTTTCCATATATATACATATTTATTTATTTATTTAATTTATCGCATGCAAGAAGTAATACAAGCATTATTTTCACAGATTTCATAAAAAATTGATGAAGGGAAATTTGAATTACATGAGCTCTTCCATTTGGATTTCCATTAAGAATTATTTTTATAACATCATGTCTATCTCTGGATGGATGGTGAGTAGAGACTCTTCAATTAATTTCTGGCTTGAAAAATGGTCTAGTGCTCTTTTCTTATCTATGATTTACCCTAATCAACTTCCCAATCACACTAACTATACTATCAAGGAGGATGTTAGATATCACAGCCTTAATGTTTCTAACAATTTCAATTATGTCATTGACAACTACACCTTTTCCTTCACTGATGATTTTTTAATTTGGGAACCTACTTTTAATTCCATTTGATGACTCCAATACTTTTTAAAACCATGTATTTATTATTTCTTGAATAAACATTATTGCATTAATTTTTTTGATAAATTATGGTTAAAACCTTTGAGATTCACATTGATTTGGTGTATTTCTCATAAGAGTATTCACATTAAAACTTGTATTTAGTCTTTTGGGATCCATATTTTCTCTAAATGTCATATTTGTACCAACATCGTGAAGACATTAACCAAATTTTTCTTTCTTATGTTACTACTACTACTCATTGGAATTATGTGCTTGATCTTTCTGAGTGCAGATGGTTACTTAATGACTCAATATAATATCAACTTCATTGTTCCGTGGTTCCTAAATCCTCTTAGAAAATCCAGAGCCTTTTATTAGTTTCTATTTTTAAACTTAGTCATGTACTCTAGTATGATAGTAATGCTATTATCCCTGACAACTACTCACTTAGTTTACATGAAGGTCGGATGCAGATCGTCATAGCCATTTGGGAAGCTTCTTCGATTCAAAATGGATTTTGTAATAACACAGTGAATGACTTTTGGATTCTATGTAAACTTGGGGTTAATGGTATTTATCCTCAACCTAGATTCACATTTTAAGTGTTCTGGAAAGATTCACTTCTAGGATCGATTAAATTTAATGTTGATGGTGCTTCTAAAGGCTACCTGGGGCCTTCATGTCACATCATTATTTTTAGAAATCACTCAGGGAAGATTCTTGGATGTTTCTATGGTAGTTGTGGAATCTCTTAGACTCTGGAGGTTGAAATAATGAGTGTGATCAATGCAATCCCCTTTTCCAAGAAACATGGTTAGAAAAACATCTTGATTGAAAGTGACTTGACTACCATAGTTCAAGCTATTTGGAATGGTGTGATGCACCTCACATGGAATCTTACAAAACAAAGGGTCAAATCTCTTCATTTTCTGATGGACTTGAACAACATTATTATGAATTCCTTTGGTGAAGCAAACACGACAACATATGGTCTTAAAAATATGGGTTTGAACCATGTCAACACATGGTTGGATGACCTACCTAATGATTTACTACCCCTTTAATATTGATATTGTAAAATAATCCTATCCTCTAGATGCATTTTATTCGTTGTTTTAATAGTAAATTTTGTGCTTTGGTCTTTGAACAAGGCACCACATTCTTAAAAAAAATCATCGTTTGGGAAAACATCAGTGATACTTAAGATACTAAAGGGTCAGGTGTTCTCTCTATAAAAAATAAACATATCTCAAAACAAACATGTCACCAAAAGATGTATCATATATATATGTTTTGTATCCTATATAATCCCTTTATATTTGATATAGAGAAACTGCTAGGCATTGAACATGTAAATCTAGTACTGGCCTCTCATTATTTCTTGATTATCATAAAAATACATACCATGTGGATAAATATAACACATGTAATTATTCTATCTGTTAAGAACTATAAAATTCACTTAACCAAGTTATTAAATACATCATATGTAAAACAACTAAAGATGGACATGAATTTCATCTGTATATTTCTATAAATGGAAAGATGTCTCTTCTTTCCATACAAGTGTAAAAATCATGCCTTGGTTGTACACCAACAGATGACATGATCAACAAAATCCCTAACCAAACATGATTATAAAAGTTCATTTATTGAATAATTTAATTTAGGTGTCAATGTATGATGTTTATCATGCTAGATATCTCACCAACCTCAAGTAGAAGTGGTTTATAATAACTATATTCACCTAAATATATCTATAACCATGTGAAATTCCATGAGATATACATTTTCTTAGTGGTCCAAGTAATGAGTATCTAATTTTTATATCATGATTCTATTATTTTTATCTCTTATAAATCTCTTTGCATCGAAGAAAATATTTTATTCAGGAAAAAATTATCCCAACAATACAACCCATAATACAATGCAATGATCATCAGTTAGGGAAAACTCAATGTCTTGCATTGAGGGGATACAATCTTTTCACTATTCGTGTAAAATTAGGTTACAACACACATGACTGAATGATATTTGGATGTTTCCTTTATTATAGGATCATGATAAACATAAATCCATTACAACCAATATCCCATGTGTCTTACAGCTAGAGATTCTATATGACCCTCCTGTTGTTTCTATAATAATTTTTTTTGAACATTGTATCCAAATGTAATTCCTGCCACATCCCAATGTGACAATTTGATAAAATTTTCTCAAAAACCTCTTTATGAGTAACACTTTTAATGTAATAATGTCTTAATAATTATGATATAAAGGAATCAAATTCCACAAATTTATCTCTATGAAATTATATTAAAATTACATAACTTCATAATAAAATTTTTTATAATATTATATTATATTGTATAGTTACAATTCCTTATAAGTACACCAAAAAAATCCTTGGAAACATTCACATAAAACATTTTATGAAATTCATTGAAAACAATGTAACTATTTACACTATCAATTTTCCAGAATATCCTAAACTCTTCCTTAAATAAATATAAAATCACTCTATTATTCTAACTAAATGTAAATCATTTCAATTATCATTATAATCATATACTAAAACTCTTTTATCATAAATAGTGTAATTTATTTTTTATTTTGACAAGTAAAATTCCTCAAGAAATTATTTCACTCACTTTTCATGATAACTAAATGTGAGTGTTTATGTTTTCTTTTATCATTGCATATCATAAACTATATTAGTATAATAAGTCAAAAAAATTATATTAAGATCAGATTTCTCATTTATCGATTAATTTTGGTGTATTATAAGCCCAAATATACTCCCACTAGCCAAATATAAATTATATTATTTTGACAATATATTATAAGATAAAAAACCCTTTTATGTTAGTAAATAACATTTATTTCTTACGAAAATAAATAATTAAGAAACAAACTATTTTTTCATATCATATATTGTATTCAGTGTGTTTGTAAAATTATTATTTGAAAACAAGACGTTATTAAAATATACCATGGATTGGGTAGTGGGAAAACATTCCTAAATGATTTAACAAACATCTCGATAAACACTTTATCATGTATAAATAGTTTTATCCAAATATTATTCTCCAATTATTTTATTGAAATTTGGGAATCCTAAAAAATGTGTATACAATTAATCATGTCATTTTGTTCATAAAATTTCATTGTTATAAAAATTGTCTCTTATTATATAAGAGAAATGAGTTGAAGATACACATCTTTTACTTAAATTTATATGATCATGATAGTATTATTTACCTTCATATTTAACAAACCTTTCTATATTGAATGAAAACTACATGCTCAAACAATTCTTAATTTAAATTTAAACTCATGTATATTTTCAAAAAATTGTAAAATATTAATTAGGTATTTCATTCACTTCAAATATCATGAAAATAATTTCTATAAAATTCATTACTAACATGAAAATTCCATGGATTTTCCTAAAATCATGAAGATATTAAAAATAATACCATTATATAGAATTATTATTATTTATTCATGACATCCATATGAATAATGAGCATGACTGGATTCCTGAAGAATCATTGTTAGACTTTTGAACTAACTTTTCTTCCTACAGTTATTAAAATTTACCAACTAGTATTATTCACATCATACCAAAATCTAGACATTATCTGCCTTGTTCATCCATTATTACAACATTATGAATATAAAGTAAAAATTTCTTGAATTCATTCACATTGTCAGAACATTTCAATAAATTTTAATAATATGAATTTCCTAACCATAAAAATCTATATTAATATATTCTTAAAGCATTCTATACATATTAAAAAATCATAATCATGTGTATTAGAATCTATGTTATATAAAAAACCATTGTTCACAAGATCATATAAATATAATCAAGTGGAAAATCACAATATATGAAATATTCACCTGATACAGTATTATCCAAGTCCATAATATTGAATCACCTTTTCTCACTCACTAGAAATTCAACATCAAGCTTGATAAATCACTTATTTCTTTTTCTGGTGTCCTTTATATTTAAAACACTTGTAAAATATATAATTGGTACCACATAATATAAAAGAAATTAATTTTATAACATTCATACTTGAAGTGGATATCCCACATTGAATAATGTATCCCCTCAATATTTTTAGATAATTTATTATCTAATTTCCAACAATTACAAAATGAAAAATTTTCATTAATTTTTTATTTCATAGTTTGATAGGTGGTGCGATGATTACATTACTTCATTTCATCCCTCTTTTTTCAGACATTTATGCGAGCCCTTGTGTACCATATGCATGATAATTTATCCTGGACCACCCATGTCCTGTTCAACAACCATAAACAAATTGATGATATTATGGGAAAAAATTAGAGTTCACTCATATTGAAATTCATATAAAATAATCAGATTCATTTCAACAGTTACTGTAGAATGACAATTATTGAAAATTCATGCGTTAAGGGTGAACCCAACCTCTACAATTCACTAACATGCAGAATTATATTGAGTATGTGGGTAGAGACTAAGGTTATATGTTTCATATAACAATAAAATATACCTTTAAACACATTATATTGTTCATTATATACATGTTCTTGATAGAGCCTTTTCATATTTTCTACCATTTGAAAGGCATTAGGATTATAATGTTGCTTTTTGAATTTGGACTCCCTTATAACTAGAATTATTGTACAGTATTCATGTGTATTATATTTATGTTTATCATAGTTATTTAAATCCATTGTTTGAATAGATTAAATAATTAGTTTATAATGAGGATGTTAGTCAAACACATAAAACATTCTTTTTTTTAGGAAAATTATCAAATTTCTATACCAATCAATGAAGTATATACCACTATGTTTTTATTTTTGAAGGACTAATCATAAATTTATTATTGATGATGATTCCATATATCTAAAAAAATATTTATAAGATGAATATCAGGTCGGAAATCTTTTTACGAAGATATTTAAACAAAAGTGCTCTGACTAAAAATTAGAACCCCATACATAATATTAATTTAGTGGGTGAATATCCATATATCAATAAGTAATAAGTATTCAGTGTTTTTGGACTCACTAATTAGTTACTTAAGTAGGGATTTATCTCAATCACAATAATTGTGAATTTTTTAAAATTGATAAGATAACCACTTATCCAAATAAATGATATGGGTATAATCAAATATATTCCTTTCATATACTAACTATTAGTGCTTCCTATCTAGTGCAATCTAATGTAAATTTAAAAAACGAGCTATTGAAAGATAATCCATGGACACTCAATGTAGGCATGGAATGAAAAAACAAGGAAATCCAGAGTAACTTATTACATTATTTCATTATAAAATATATTCTTGGGGAACTCAAAATAAGAATTAATGTTCTCAACTTGAAGAATGGGGTATTAACAAGTATCATTTTTGTAAGAAATCTCATACGTAATATTTTAATGGTTTTTAGTCTCATTAAATTAATAAACATCATATTAATATTAAATTCAAAACTATTACATCATGTGTAATATTTATCTTTTATGTATTTTTTTCATGATTCTAATGATTTAGTTTTTTAATTTTTATTTCTGGCATCGAATTAATTTTTATACGCCATATTAATGATTAAATATTTACAAAAAACACAATTCTTAGTTAATCACCCAAAAATAGAAGTTTCATATATTCATACATATCTAAATTAATCATATGAATAAGGTACATGAACAATTCATGTAATGGAATATAGTAAAATGATAATAACAAAATCTATATATGTAATCTTGGAGTGACATATTCCCAACCCAATTCACTTTCCTAGCCAAAGAAAACCTACAAGAATGTATGTGATCTGGCCCCAATTTCTATTACCCATTGTGACTTTAATCAAGGGAGAATTCAATTTATTACATCGCTAATAGATAATATGCCCAAATTATTTACAAAAACTATTCTTAATCTCATAGCTAAATATACAATCTGAGTTCATGGTAGAAAAAACTAAATATGTTGATATCAAACCTATAATGATATGAAAGATCTATCCTAGAAATAATTTATCACATAAATGGGAATAAAAAATACGTATATTTCATAAAAAATTCACTAACCAATAATATTAATTAGATTCTACAAATAAATAAACAATTTATTTATTTCCAAAAAATGTGATACATTTATGAACTATTCATAAATAAATGATATAATTTTATAATTTAGAAAGAATATAAACATTTTGTATTCAATTCAATATAAATTGCATAATATTTTATATTAAATTGAATTTATATGGTATTAATGAATTATAAACATGTTAGAATTCAATATTTCATATAACATAAATATTATCACCATTTAAAAAAAATTAGTAATCAACTCTTATTATTTCATAATAAATAATTTATTTCTAATTCATATGTTATGAAATTTAATTTGAAAATATTAAATATTATTTTTTAAAAAAAAATTTGTTGCATCAAAAAAATTTATTTAATTAAAAAAAATTAAGATTAATTGAATAATTTATAAACCCATTTAAATTAAATATTCCAAAAATTCATTTTAACAATATTTATAATGTATTATTAATTCATAAAATATTCTAGAAACAATTTTTTTACAATTTTATACTCACTCTTACGTATCACCCCTACTCTATATAAGGGAAACCCTTTGTTACCCTTATACAAATGTAATGTGAAAGGATAACTAATGTTTCTAATAACCTTCATAAAGAAAAATTTTACCGTTATGAATGTAAAAACTATTGTGTAAAGGTAATACATGGAGTAACTTTTACAACACTCTTGAATAATGGTACTACCTTAACACAACTTCTTTATGTAATGGTATTCTATATTTTTCATACTTTTTGTAAAGATATATATTTGGGACCTTTTTATAGCTCTATTACCTTTATGTGTAAGGGTAAAAGTGTTGATGAACCTTACATAATCCACTTGTGCAAGGTCACTACAATTATGAAACACACTTTAATTAATTTAATATGAAAGGTTTTCATTATATAGACCAACTATGTATGGTATTCACCTAATATTTAAGGCTAAAATACCATTATTCAATATGTTACACTATTATGTAAGGGTACTACCTTTACTCAACCCATTTTCATAAATATAGCACAAAGGATACCCTTACATTGACCATTTTTGTAATTGTATTACCTCTATGTATCTAACTGGAATAAGGGTACATCAAATTTATCTTTATAAAATTCACATAAGGGTCTTTTAAATTTTCTAGTTTAAAAAACTATTTCTTCTACTTTATTTGAAAACTAGTGAGTCAAACACGTTATATCCATCAAGAAAGTAACTCTGATACTACTGATTGATTTTATATGTTTTGGAGTGGATGATCTGGGTCAAACTTTTTATAATTTCAATTACATTTATAATTTTATATTTGAATATTAACAAAAATTATTCTTATATATTGTTCATATATTTTCATGACATTAATTCAATAATTTCATAGAGTATTTTTCACATTGATATGGTCATATAAGTACCCTACTATAATGAGAACCGTGAAATTCGATGATGATATTCTAAAATATATATATATGGTTGGATAACATATTATGATGGGACCAATTGAATTTTACTATCATGTGGAATTTCTCATAAGTATATAAGACTTATTCTCATGATGTTCACACATGGTAATTTCCAAGGTAGGTGATTATGTGAACAAACCCACCTATAAGAATTCCACATATTTTTGTCTCAATAAATATTCCTATATGTGAGAATGTCTAATGGTCGTTATACATACAAGTTATTATTGAAGTATTTCATGGCACACAAACATTGATGTACTGACAAGAAGTGTGATTCCATATGTTTTTTGTATGTAGGTTATGTTGAATTCATCAAGAACAGAATGTTATGAATTAATACTTTGACGAAGTATTTATTGTTTTCATGTTAATGGAGGTTCATATCTCAACCCTTTGATTGAAATAGAGACATCACATTAAATTCCATGGCCATGTTGTAATGATGTGTTTATTTTAGATAGTTAATGAAAAAAGTGTCAATCTCATAGGTTGGTGACATGAGTGTGGAAACTTCTTAATAAGATATTTTGAAAAACGAGTTATGCTTCACAGTAGGTATTCATGTGTGGTTTTCAACATTTTCACACTAAATTTTGTCTCTTGGGTTACTTGACTCATTTCTAGACAATAATATTTTACATTAAGAAATCCTACCTAATTATAATGAGAAAGAATCCTAGAGGGACACACATTTTGTGTTTTTATTGACAATTATTAAATTCAGTTTGAATTTAATTTTTAGAATTCATGTTGTTCTCAAGACTAAGGAATAATTTTAATTAGTATTTATTAATGTTAAATATTCACAATGTAATGAAACATTATATATTCATTAATAAACATTTTTTTAATTAGGTGAATAATTAATAATTATTTATTCATAAGACCGCAAATAGAATATTTTGTTATTTATGAAATGTTTAAGAAATACTATGGACTTAGACTATAAATATAATATTATTTATCATTAAATATTTAATAAACATTTTTTCATTATTTCTATAAATGTCATGGGGATGATCAGAATAAGATCGTGTCTAGTGATAAATATTAAATTGAAAACTGATAAAATAATATTTTTGAATGCGCCAAATAGCACATGACATAATAATAATAATAATAATAATAATGTTATTATTTATTATTTTTAAAGGTGTTATATATGGTAATTTATATAATTTAAGGATTATTGTGTAATTAAATAATATCTCAACTTAAATCCAAGCTGTATAAATATATTTTAATTTCTATTGTGTAGGGTTAATCAAGAATTGAGAATCATTATGAACAACAAATTAATCTTATGATTCCTCCGATTATCTTCTAATGATTTGTAAGAACAATATATAATCCTTTAATCCATATTGAATAAGAAGCAATCAAGATGAAAAATACACGATTATTGATCCATAGTTCTAGCACATAGAATTCAATTGATGTTGTTCTAATATCAAAGGATGACTTGTGGATCACAAATATAGAGACTCCAATTTTGCCTCTCCCTTTGCAAGGATGGTAACCCATAAAAGGGTTTCAGATGATCAACATCTTCATTATAGAAATCCCCTAAGATGAGTAATTCATTCATCAGATTTAATTTAAATTAATTATAAATTTAACATGAAAAATATCTAATCCTGGTTTTGGAAATTATAGTTCAATATTTGGTGGAAAATTTTCATTGGTCATTTTTTATACATATTACACGAATATTTAATGATCCATCAAATATGACCAAAACCATAATGGGCATATTCCCTACCAATACCATCCGCAACGTTTGTACCCTTCAAGTGTAATTAGTTTGTTCACCTTAAAATCTATAATTATTTATTTTATTGTTGATTCATTGCTCTCAATTGTGGTTAGATCATTTATTTACTTATTATTATTTCATTTATAAGAATTTTAATTAAATTTTTTTAATATTCATTATTCATATTTTAGTTTTGTCGCCAGAATATATAAAGGTTGAACAAAGATGTCATCATGAAGTGCCAAATATTTCTAGCTGAAAAATTAGGCTACCTATCATATAGCCAGAATACATTTCATGTACACATGTTCATTACACCAGGACATGCAAGGTGATACATGGCACACTGATATGTTATTACATGTGGTGAATTTATTTTCCACTGCGTTCAACATGGCCAAATTGGAACACATTTTTTCATATTATACATCATATATATGACTTAAACATCACATAGTCTACACAGTTTAGTGGTGAAATTATTGCTAATAATATGTTCAAATACATATTTTTACCCATGTGAGACTGGTAACCTATATAATTAATGAAACACATGTTTTGTAGCTGGTATACATGATGTTTAACACATTAGCTTCTATATCAGAAGAACACTCCAAGTCATTTGATGGGTTACACAGACACATAGCTTACAGAACACAATATGTTTAGTCATAGTACACATCATGTGTTTTTTCATCTGAAGAACAAGCTGAACCAATAAAATTTTTTCTCGGACATACAATAAATAGAACACATATCATATTTCTATTTAGTACACACCATGTAGTATGGTGAAGATATATACTAAAGCCCAAGGTTTTTATCTCAAATACATGATAATCAAGGAAAATAATATGTAACTCTTAAGTACACACCTTATAGTCTCTCAATAAAGAATAAATTTTAATTACATTTAAATAATCAATCTCAACATTAAAATTTAATTTCAAAGTTGGAACGAAATCTGTTTGAATATGTAATAATGGCATTAAAAAATTAATATACTCAATTAATTTATTGTAAATATCTATAATTTTTGGTGATGATATTTATTTATTATGAACTCATTTATTGTGGGTATCTCTAAGAGACATAAAATGGTCATTAATATATAGGGAATTAATTAACTAATACAATAATGTTTGTCTTAAAAATAAAGAATGAATTAACGTGAATGATTACTAGTGTAATTTTTCATATTCTTTGCAAGTGTATGATTTTTTAAGGGATTTGACTAGACATTTTTATTTATTGTTTTTATTTAATTTGAATTTATTATATATTTTTTCAATTATTAATTATTAATTTATGTTTTATTCCCTGAAAGTCACCCATCCTCTTTTATTATGTAGTATTTGTACGTCCAAGGGTGTTTATTTAATTCCCCTTAACCAATACATTGATTCCCCTAAACTAAAAGTGAGTTATAAATATATATAATAAAAGGAGTATCCCATGGTCCATGGTTGTGGTTCAAGATAGAACCATGATGAAACCAACCTAGTTGATACATAGGTGGATAGGTGAAATACTACAAAGAATTACATGACTAACATAAGATGTTTTCACCTTGGGTAATAGATTGATTTGTGGTCTGGTTAATAAATCACCCTTAGATGATCTCATGTTTGGGTTATTTATTTATTTAGGGATTTCTATCTTATGAATTATTTATTTTATGGATGAAAGTCAACAATCACATAAATAAATGGATTAATATTTAATGTTTGAATATAAATAAAATGACTGTACATAAATATTTTATCAAATCAATGTTAATAACTTGAGTAAAATATAATTAATATTAACAAGAAATATAATGGTGAAAATAAAAAATCTTTACACTTGAAATATAAAATACATCATATAATTATTAAGTAAAAAAACATTATATTACATAATTATGAATGAAACTAATAGAACAAATTGTTTGACCAAACCATATTAGAAAGAATAATTTTATTAGGGGATTTCTTATCAATGATTTGGGTTGGATACACCATTTAAATTAAATAGAACTATCCCTTTCTAAATAAGGGGTAACATAGAGCTATTTTTTGAGGAAATCCCTATTCATATTTCAATGATGGGGAATCCAATCAACAGATCTAGGAGTTGTAAGCCCGTAGTTGGAAAAGATATTCCTACCGAAATACCTTCAAGTAATTGACTAAACCCTTTATTGGGTTATGATAATGAGAATATGGATCAATTCTAATATAATTTTTGAGAAACTAGACATTTTTATTACAATTTTGAGGTATTTTGGGACATTATAAAATAGGGAAGAATTAAAAATGTAATTATACTATGTATCATAAAAATTATAATCATGTGAAGTGAAAACAATATGAAATTTTATAATTGTAAAATAAATTGAAAGTACATCAACCACATTGTGCCTATCATCAATTATATTTAACGACCATCTCTTTACTGGTAGTAACATCAAATAATTTTTCAAACACCAAATGGTTTTGTTTCTCCATGAATGGAAATCTTCTGTGTTGGAATCCTCACAACTTCATCCACCTAAAAAGGATTTTAATGATGAAGAGTTAAATATTTGATATAAAAACTTAAATAATGAAATCAATGTTTAATGTTTATTTATTTCGTCTATTCCAAATGAACTTATTACGTCAAACAAATACATGGATAATTATAAAATGTTTTAGCATGTACATGTTTTATATCAGGATAGAGAGAAATATAGGAATGGTTTGAGATATCCAATGTTCTCATTTAGAGTAATATTTTAGAAATTTTTCAAACTAGGCCTCACAAAGTCAAACACATTTTCCATATTGAGTGACTAGTGGTTAGAGGGTTTTAATATCCTAAAGGACTATACACTGATTTCATTACATTACCACTTCATCAGTGATTCTCTTGTGTTTTTTTCAATTTCAATATGAGAAACATAGAAAATTATGTTCTAGATATTCTTACATTACTTTACCATGTAGATTTGGAGTCGAAGAGTGAAAATACTTATATCCTTTTGGTGAGTAAAACAAAAGTCGAAGCAAAGAGATTTATTTTTACATATTCATAAAAATTCTCTTTATAAGAAGAGAAAGATCAAGGGACACACAAAGGTACATGTTTCTATCTGTTCTTAATGATGAAATAAGGTACACTGGAAGAAAAAAAACACACAAGAAAATAAACAAGGGGATGTTTCAGTTGAATTTGTTATCGAGTTCAGATTATCTATTTCTAAAATTTTTTTTATCAAATACAGTATTTGGTTATCACATATGTATTCAAATTTAGGAACGATGTAGATTTCAAGAAGATTATATTAGGTGAGTTTGATCAATGAACATTCAATGGATCCATACATTTTGTTTTGGATATTGGGGATTACCACCTCATGTTACATATGGGAATGATTTTGGTTTTAAAAGATTTAATTATGACCCATCTATTAAAAAACATTATTTATTTATCCATACTTAATATGGATGGATTTATTATCAAAAATGGGAGTAAATTTTAGTTATTATATATATATATATCATTTTTTGACACATATTTAAATTATTGTATTTATGAGTAAGATTACATGACCCAATTAATGGAAATCAGTAATGAAACTACTTTAAATAAATCATACCTTAAAAAATATATCATCACAAATAAGGTCATCTAAATGAAAACCAATTTGAAATACGTACTCCAAGATAAATATGTAAGAACCATTGAACTAATACTACCTGGTGTATGTCACACATGATTACAAGGAATAATGACTAAATCCCCATTTAGTGAAAATGGTGAAAGGGATATGAATATTATTGAATTAGTTCACACTGATGTGTGTAGACCATTTATAGTTTAATCAAGGGTTGGGTACTCATACTTCATATATATTTCTGATGATTTTAGTACATATGGATATGAATACTTAATGATGTTTAAGTCAAATTCTTTTAATAAATTATAAAACATAAGAATGGTAACCATCTTGATAAGAAGATTAATAAACTCCACCTAGACCATGGTTGACAATACCTTAATCAAGTTTTCATTTAGTTTTTACCAATGTTTAGGATTCTATCCAATATTACTCCCCCTTATACACACCAATATAATAGTGTAAGATAAGGGAATAACTATATCTTGTTAGGTATGCTGATATCAACGATGAGTCGAGAGATTCTTGCATTATCCTTTTGGGGATACACATTATAGATAGTAGAACCTATATTAAACCTATTGATGTAAAAAACTGTATTCTATATAAAAATTGTTTTGGAATAAAATCAATGATATCGAATTTATATCTATGGGGTTGTAAATCATTTGTAATGGCCTATTCAGGTAAACAACATGAACCCTGAGGAAAAAAATGTAATTCTATAGGATAACCAAAGGTATCAAGGGGATATTGCCAATAAAAAACATAGTTAAAATGGTAATTATAATAAGAAATTCCATATTTCTTTAGCGGGATCATATATAAAAGTGATATGGAGGGAGAAACATAAACATTAATGAGGTCTAGGATCAATGTATACAAGAGTTTTAATGGGAAAAATCCAAAAACCCCTGGGAAAATGAAGTTCTAGATACAAATATACTATATAGGAGTATATAAGAGGATAGAGTGTATTAATGGTACGATTTTCAAGTAATAAGGGATGGTAAATCATTATTAGTTTATAATAATGATCCTATAACCTATAAATATGAAGTAAGTGTCACATATGTTTTCATGTGGCTAGAAGCTATCAATTTTGATAGGGACTACATATACAAAATCCAAGACTATATTTTGGTAGATCCACTACTGGATTTAAATCCCATTTGTTGTAAATGATTATTCAAGAAGAAATTGGACATTGATGTAAAATGTATTACTTATAAGGAATGAATATTTGCAAAAGTATAAAAAAACATCATGGCATTGACTATGAAAAAACCTTTTCATCAGTTTCTATGTTTAAATCCATAATAATTATACATACCATTACAAATTTCCATGGATTTATGATTAGGAAAAATGGACGTCAAAATTTCCTTTCTTAATAAGAAACATCACAAAGATATCTAAATGAAATAAACCAAAGGGATTGTGGCTACAAAGGATTTCGAAATGGTATGTAAATTACATATATCCATTTATTTATTAAAAAACATCCAAATCAAATAACGTTGAGTTTAATTAATATATAATGTAATTTGGATTCATAAAGGGAAAAAATTAGCATTGTTTCTGTACAATTTTGAGTGGTATTGGGTTCATTTTCCTAACAGTTTATGTTAATGACATAATAATTATTAGAAACAAGATACCGACATAAGTGTCTATTAAATAATGGTTAAAAAATTATTCTACAAGAATGACATAGGTGAAGTGGCATATATTATTGAGAACAATATCCATTGTAATATATCCATGAAACTAATCTGTCAATGTCAAGGTATATATATTTTCAATATTTCAAAGAGATTTAGTATGGAAGAATCCAATTGGGGATTAATTTTAATGTCACGTGGAATTCATCATTCTATGAAAATTTATCCCCAAACATATGAGGAATGATAGAGGATTGAAATAAATCCATAAAAATTTAAGATTAGGCCAGTAATCTATGTTTTAATATGTATGAGGCGAGATGTTTCCTACTCCCTATGTATGGTAGGAAGATACTGAGCTGACCTAGGTGACCCCATTTGATTGATGTCAAGACTATCCTTATGTATTTAAGGTGTACTAAGGATATCTTCATAATCTATTAAGCATATGAGGAAATTTTAATCAAAGGATATATAAATTCTAGTTTCCAAATAGACAAGGAAATTTTGGAATCGTAGATGAGATACATATTCACTCTCTATATAGGTTTTATGAGGTATAATATCTCAATGAATGTTGTGGTCATAGATTCTAGAATCGAATTAAATTTCATCTTATGAGTTAGTGAAAGAAGAATTTTGGATATTATGATTCATCTTAGTAATTTATATTTTACAAAGAAACAAATATCCTATCACACTATGTTGTCATAATACTACAGTGGTGGCCCTGGTAATTTGTTGAATGTCACATCAACTGATGAAGAACACAATTCATAAGTTTCATCACCAGATGTGTTTTTATAAATGATGTGAATTTGGCATGAGACAAATATACATGGATGAAAATTGTGGAAGGCCCCTTGAATAAATTCTTAACTTAGTAGAAACATTATTATAATGTGAGGTCTAGCAGAATGAATGCCAAATACAGTTGACTCTAGTCCATGTTGGAGTTTTTCAGAGTTGGTGTACTAAAACCAAATATTTTTACTTTATAATACATGTATAATTGAACATTTACATATTAATAAAACATCTTATTACATCTTTTTCCTTGTTCTACATGAATTTACTGTAATAATGTTATTGGGTATCTTTCAAATTGAAAAGTTCTAATAAGTAACTTGATATGATGATAATCATAAAATTCCATGATTATGTTCCTGAATATAGTATTATGTTTAAATAAAATAATAAGATGGTAAACATATAATGTTGAATGTAATGTGACAGTAGTATTGAATATATGAGGCTTCTTTACACAATGTTTACCCGTAGTAATTTCCAAGATGAAATATTATGAGAATATAACTAGAAATAGGAATTATTCTTGTTTATGTTTCATCAGATATTCCAATTTGTGAGTGTGTGTAATGATCCTTATAATTTAAGAATATTATTAATTCCAATAAGTAAATGTGTACTTTGGTGTACTATCAAAATCATTTACATAAATTTTTTTAAGAAGTAAGTTACATTGGGTGAATCATGAATGACAAGTTATTAACTAATATGTTGAGTAATTATTTTTAACTTCTATTTTAATGGAAGTATACATGTAATCTAATAGATTGAAATAGAACATTCACATTAAATTTCTTAGTTATTTTCTAATGATGAGTTTATTTCTAATTGTCAAAGAAAGACGTATCAGGCGCATAGGTTGGTGAAAGGAGTGTGAAACCTTTTGGATATGATATTGTGATAATGGGATTATATAACACAATAAACATTCATGTGTGATTATAGGAACTATGAAATTACCTTCATTATGTTTGGAACCTTGACCTATTTAAAGACAATAATTATGGAACATTTGAAAACTCACTGAATTTTAATGAGAAATAAGCTTATAGGGTCTGATGCAATGTGTTTTTATTGATCTCAAGTAAATTTAATTTGAATTAAATTATTGTAATTAATATTATTTTCAAGACCGACGAATAATTTTATTTAGTATTTATTGATATCAAATATTCACAAGTTAATAAATAATGTATTTAATTATGTCAGTAATTATTAAATATTTATTCTCTAGACTATGAATATAATATTTATTTTAGTTATTAAATATTTAATAAATATTTATTTGTTGAAATATGAATAAAATATTTTTTTATTAATAAATATTTTGTAATTATGTATTTGGTATTTAATAAATGTCATGGAGGATGATCAGACCATGATCAGGTCTTATGCTAAATATTAAATTGTAAGCCTGTGAAATAATATTTTTTATTATACCAGATAGTTCACACCATAAAATAATATTATTATTATTATATGGAATGGTGTCAAATGTGGTTTATTATATTATTTAAGGTCAATGTGTAATTAAATAACATTTTCACCTAAACCCTAATTCTAGTAATATATTGTTATGCAAATTGAGTATGGTTAATTTATAATTGAGAATCATTGTGTGAAATTCATTTGACTATAGATTCCAGATTATAACATTATTTCATGATTGATATTAATAAAAGATAATCCTTCAAAGATGAAGGGACTATAAGAAATAAAAAAACACAATATGGTCAATCAACTACACAAGTAGTAAATATTCAATAAGTATTGTATAGATATCAAAGTAGTACCACATGTTGATCAACACTAGAGGGTCACTTCTGTAGTTCCTCTACCAAACAATGGTATTCCGAAAATGTGTTTTGGATGATCAACATATTCATCAATGAAAGAACTTAATATGTGGTAATACTTCTCTACATATAGTTTAAATTAATTATAAATTTAAATTTAAAAAATCATCTCTGGGGTTTGTGAATTCTATATCAATATTCTATGAAACAATTTCATGGTTCATGATGTTTATGACATGATAAATTGGTTAATGGTCCATATTATCTAACAAAAACCTTAATAGTCATACACGAACTGGGATCTTTTTCTATGTATGTAACCTTCGGTGTGATCATATTTTTATTATATGTAGTGGAATAAACCAAAAAACACAAGATATCTATCTTGAATGATAATAATAGTGTGCCAGTAAAATGAAAAACAGAGTATTAGGGTAAAAGTTTTAGTGTCAGCTATATATTTCCTTCAATGTACTATGGTTGGGGAAGATCACTAAAAGAAGTGAATGAAGTCACCATTCCTTGGAGGGGGTGGGAAAATGTCCAATGGACCCTTCCATTCTTTGTGTCGATACCCATAGTTTAAAGGGGTGAAAGTTCTTTCTTAAGGAGAAAAATGGATCCATGGTAGGAATATAAGTTTATTAGTGGCTTCACAAGTATCGCAGACACATACGTAAAAAAAGGATTTAATACTCTAATATAGATAAGGAATGATGATCCTAAAACATATCATATGGTTTTCTAATAGTTTTAGAAAAATTAATTGAAAATTTTAAATTAATTAAGGAAAATACATTAATCCACTCATAATTGAATGATAACTGATGTAATAATTCAGAAGAAATAATAATGATATATATGATTCTCATGAACTATGCATGTATGTGTACTCATGTATGTAGATTTTAGTTCACATATAATGGTCTTCTCATCTCGTTTATTTTTAATTCATTTTTATTGGAGTTTAACATGAATTTACTTCTCTTATGACCATTTACAATTCATTCTTAGTAAATTTTTTGTTGGATTTTAAATATATTTATGGTGTATATATTCTTACTTATAGTTTATGGAGTTGAAATCACATAAGACATAATCTCTCTTTATGTAGGCTCTCACTTTATTCCATAAGTTGAAATTTTGTTCCAAATATTCATATCCTTGGGTCAAAATGTTTTACCTCACTGGAAATAACCTAAAAATTTTAATATCTTCTCCTGGAATGTTGTTTGACCAAAATTGAATAGTTAATATTTTTGATAAATCTTTTTTTCTTAGTTAGGTACTATTTGGGGGGGAATTGGTAATTGAAAAGACCTTTTGTCCCATTACTTTGTAGTAATTTTAATGGTGTATGTGTTCAGTGGAAAATACAATAGAGTTTGGAAGGAAAGAGGAGGATATGGAGATGATATTTCAGCTAGAGGGAGTTCTATAATGTGTAGCCTAGGGTATCACTATAATGGATAGAGTCTATTAAATGGATGGATTAGATGTATTGTAGGGTATTAGAAGGAGTTTTTCTATTTCTATGTCCTTATGTGGGTAGCTACTCTGTAGAAAGAACATGTAGCATGGAGGTGAGTTCTCATTAGAGTGTTTGTGTCGTAGGGGTTTTGAATGTGGCATAGAGTATGGTGTGAATATTTTGGAGGTTCTGCCTTTTTAGGGTAGCTTCACCCTGGAACTTGGTTTTGGTGTAGACCCCATCCTTGTTATGAGTTTTTATAGCATATTGGTTATAACTATGTCATGATCCCCTTCAAGTTATAGAGGGTCAGTGGCATGGTTTCTCATCCTATGTCATGGTTTCCGCCTATTTTCTAGAACTATGGTGTTTGGATAACAAAAAAACATTGCTAGGGATGTCATCATCTAGTCAGCATCATAATCCTCCCCCATGAATGAGAAATCTCTCCTTATGTAGAATTTATATGTATGTTTCACTATAATCCCTTTCCTTCCAATAGTTTTGTGGTGTGGTCCCATAGGTTGTATCATGGTCTTCTATTTTATAGATTTGGTATAAATTCCTAGAGCACCTTTTACACGATAAAATTTCCAATATCTCTATTATTTCACGTGTGACCAAATTATGTCATAAGGATGTCTTAAATACCACTTTTAGTGGCCTTCAACACTAGCCTTAGAGGATTTATTCATGATGGTTTTAGTGAGTTCCCCTCTTCTTTTCCTATGTATCCCCTATCTTCTCCATGTTTTATGTCTAGGAAAGATTTTTATTGGGTAAAATAATTGATCATGTTGTTTATTGATTCCATAATAGTGTCTTTATTATTTTATAGGTTTTTAGGGTGTTCTCATTTATCGTTTTCCTCTCTGGTGGCCTTCATATTGTTCAAACATTGCATAGCGAATTTAAAATCTCTATTTGAGGTAGGGGATCTTTCATTTCTCATCATTTGTATCCCATTGGAGGGGTTATACTCTTGTTCTATTTTTTATAGATAGTCTACACCATCTTAATTAAAGATAAATAATTATTTTAAATTGAAATTTAAGGGGAATGGAATTGATTCACCGCCTTTTAATATTTTTGATATTATTGATATTGTGATTGTACAAGTTTGATGGATCCG
Source organism: Viscum album (assembly GCA_963277665.1). Taxonomy (NCBI): domain Eukaryota; kingdom Viridiplantae; phylum Streptophyta; class Magnoliopsida; order Santalales; family Viscaceae; genus Viscum; species Viscum album. The sequence continues at coordinate 2,015,311,276 of OY728143.1, forward strand.
TAGAAATTGTGGTCATTGGGGCCTTTTTTTGTTCTATGGTTGATCAATTTTTAGAAATATTATCATGTTATTGTTTTTTATCACCTTTAATGAATACGGATAACCACTTATATTTAGTTATTAATATTGTTCACCAGGAAAATATGGATAGTATAAGAATGCCCCAAAATTAAAGAAGTGGAAGAGATGAAAATACCATTTATAAATCTGAAAATTGATATCTGACTGTGATGTGAAAATAGTTTTGGTCTGTTTATGATATTGGTAGAATGTTATTTGATGTGGTTATAGTATGAAGAAATGATGTTCATTTTTGGTATGGGTTAGTGATGTTGCGAGAACTGGTTGGTTTATAGAGGATGTGACGAGTTGGTAGTTGTGGTTGAGAAATGGAGGTAGTATAGAGTTGGTTAACAAGAGTATGATGGTTTTAGTAATGTGATGTGTTGTTCTAGTTTCTTATATAGTAATTTAATTAAATGTTAATGATAAATTGTAATGGTGTAATTTTAATGACTAATTAATGATTGAATGAAAATGGTTTGTTTGGTTTAAATGATTGATGCTAAAATATTAAATAATTTTCTATAATAATCCAATTGGTTAGTAATGTAAAATCAATAAAATGTATTATTTTGATAAAATATGAACTGTGAAATGTGAAATGTCAATTCTGGGTTATTATTTAGTGTTTTTCATTTTTTGTTGGCAGTGAAAGTGGTGGTGTTGTGAGGTTTGGTGGGGAAGTTATTAGTTGGTCAGTTCTTGGTTTGTGAACCCAATGGTTGGGCTTGTGTGTGGCTTCACATATATACATTTCATTTTATTTGAGATATATACGCACACCCCACTCACATAGATCACCATGTGAAAACATTGAAATATTAGGGGGGGTGTTTTCCAAACCTCCCAGTGATTATGATGGTTGGTTATCTACCCCTTCTTTTCTTCTCTCTCTTCATTGAGATGTTGGTAGGCATGGGCTATAATGGCGAGAATTCAAAATGGTAATGTGGTGATATTTGATTATATATATTATGGTGACGGTATTCCATGGTAGTAATAGGGAATAAGGTTAATGTCATTCATGTTTATAATACCCTGAAATTCATATCAATGAAGTGGATGAGATGTTATTGAGAAAGTTTCTTTGAGAGAGATGTGATGTGGTATCCCAGATGTCTTTAGTTAAGATGTGATGTGATAGACCTATTTTTTTAGCCAAGATGTGATGTGATGTCCCATGTGCATCGGTAAATATGTGACATTCTGGATCTATTCAAACAAGTTTCTTGGTATGATTTGATATTTATTAGAGATGATAGCACTAAGAAATATGACATTAGGGTGTGGGATTCTAAAATCATTAGTGAAAAGTTGTGTGGGTACATTTTCTTGATATGTTTTTTGTTTTGTTATAATAATTTATTTTTTTAATTGCTAAGTGTGCTTTGGTGAGGATGGGATTGATTAGTTGATCTTCTTAGTTGTTGTTGGTTCTACTGTACAGTTTTTAGCTCAATCCATTGGGTCAATTATCATGTCAATGCCTTCACTATTCTTTTGGGTATTTACATAGGGACCTATATTTGAATTTTTTTACATATACATGCAATGTAAGAAGGTTTTGGTTTACTAGTTAGACTAGGTCATGGAATTTCTTTCGGTTGAAATATGTTATCTCACAATGCTTTTATTATAATGTGAAATTCCCACCATTTGTGATATTTTTATACCCTCGGTGCTAGTCTCCTACCTAGGGACTACTAGAGGTGGGAATCGGTGGTCCTTAAATCTCTTTTTTAATTACCATCCCAAGATGTGTAACATCAGTTGGAAGGGGTCATGATACGGTAGTAGAAAAATATATAGTTGAGGGATAATATTGATTTTGGAGTTAGGAATGTTGAGGGTTGCATGAGTTAGTAGGGAAAAGTTGTTAGTTAACCGTAGTAGAAGACATATTCTAGGGAAGACTGGGTAGGAAATTAGATTTTTGGGTCCCCCATAATACTATGAAAGGACACTGAGTCTACTAAATGACTAACTAAGGTGGCACCACCTTCATTTTAAATACCTAGGATAGGTACACTCATCATGATTTATTTGTGTTCTTATTTGAATTAGGTGATTTTATAAAGTTAAGATGAAATTAAATGAATATTAATCAAATTACAGACTATTGGAATTGTGAAATCCTTGTATACCTTTCTGTGATGTCTCATGGTCATCTTTTTCATGTGGTTCAAGAGGTAGATGTTCAGTAATCTAATCAGGTCGATTGTAGGAGGATCAACATATTAATAGATTTTATGTCCAGTCTGATTGGTTTTCATGCCTTTCAATGGTAGATCCCGGGGATGTATGAGTGAATTTATTCTGAACTCGAGATAGAGAGATGGTTTGAGGAGCTCATTATCACCTTTAGTTTAATTCAGAACCTAGTGGAATACATGGTTCCACTAGTAGTCAGTCAAATGTGTGGAGTTGTGTGTTAGTGGTGGGTGTTGTACCTTGGTGAGTGGAAAATGAATATGTTTCATGTGTTTATTTCTAGAATGAATTCTATAAAGATTTTATTTTTTCATCCTTGATGTTAGGGAAGACACCCAAACTAATTTCTTTGTAGAAAGGGAGTATGTCTATGAGGGAGCTTGGGATCAATTTCAAGGACATGTTGTGTTTTTTTCCAGATCATTTTCATAAAAAGATGTCCCAACCCTGGTGCCTTTAGGAGATACTCCATCTTTTTATCCAATATGCAATTAGAACCCTGACATTGTTGACATATCTGAAGAATTAGAAGAAGTCTGAGGTAATCAAGTATATGCACTGATGTAGAGGATTAACAAGATATGGGATCTTGTAGGGTTCCTCAATGAGTAGAGTTTTTAAAGGTGTGATATATGCACCATGGACTTCAAGGTTTTTACTAGAGTGGATTCAACTTCTACGATCATATTTTTGGACATTAAGGGAAATTGGTTTCTATGGTATACTCTATGGACTTGGGATCGTCTATTTTGTAAGTGGGTCCTATATCCATCATCATAATTACTTCCCATTGGTTCTTAAAGATCATTATGTTGGAGGTGGGAATGTTCAATGTCAATCTTAGTATAAGCTACCAGTGCGACCAATTCAATAGTAGGGACAATAGGATTATGTTCCTCTAATAGGATATTAAGAAATTCGGGGTCATCTTAAGGATGTTCCTTATTTTTAGGGACCTTGAACTATGTGTGTCCTTAGAGGTGGCTTTCAGTAGAGAGGTTGAGGAGTTGGGAAAGGTATGTTACATGTAGTTGATGAAGTAACATCAAGGGGGCCATAGATCATTTGAAGAATTTTTACTTTTTTATCTACCCTTATATGTGAATTATTTGATTTTGGATATTCACACGCCTTTGTGTCACCCAGCCTAGTTCAATATTTAGGAAAAGATGTAGAGGGGATATCCATTCCCTGGTGTTTAATACACTAATTAAAGGTGTTTGATCTGTGTTAGGGGTGTAGATTAATGTTGGGTTCACATCATTCATATAGAGAAATATGTTTTTCTTTAGAAGAATTTGTGTGAAGTCGTCTTGAACATCGACTAGTTATATTCGGTTCATGATGATTCTTTCTATTGGATATTTTTATTCTTATATCTAGATAGTTAGTGTATAATTTTCCCTGGCGAGCGGGGTTATTAGATGTGAAATAGATGTGTGGATACACTAATTTATTTTATGGAAGTGTTTCCTATATAATTTGACCATAAAAAGATAGAGGAGGCTCTAGGGGTTTTTAATGAGTTTCTGTATATTTTTCTTAAGCAGGTTGTGATGTTTCTCCCCTTTTTGTGATATTGAGTTTTGGTTAGACTTTTATAAGGGTGATTCTTTGATTCTAATGGATCTTCCTCATATTTCACCATATATTTTGAAATAAATGTTGATTCAAATAGATTTTCTAATAAATATAATTTTTATCTTTCCTAGGGTGACATCATGGGGTGATCTACTCTTATTTTCCATGAAGGAAAACTATAGTATGTAGATGTGTATAGATTATTAGAGGAAAAATCTGGTGATGATCAAGAATTTTTACCCAATTTTGAGTTTTGATGATATTTTCGATAACTTTATGGGATCTAGTTGGTTGTGTATGATCGATCTATGGTTTGGGTATCAACAATTTAGGGTAATGTAGGATGATGTACCAATAACTTATTTAAAATACATGCATGTTCACTTCATATTTTTTGTTATGTCATTTGGTGATAGTAATGTTTCATTTATTTTCATGGGCCTGATTAATTCATTATTCTATGAGTTTATGGATCAATTCATAGTTCCATTTATCAATGAAATCTTGATCAACTTGAAGCCAGAGTAAGGGCATGTCGATTATATCAGAGATGTCTTGCAGGTTATTTGATACCACAAGCTCTATGGAAAGTTGTCCATGTTTTGTTTTGGATATGAGGGGTACATTTACTTAGCCGTGTGTTTTTCTAGTAGGATTTTTATATAGACCCATGAAATTTTTAGGTAGTTGTTTCTTGGGTGACACCAAATAATTGGGTAGAGGTTCATAGATTCCATGGTATTGAAGGTTATTACTAAAGTTTTATATCCAATTTATCATGAATAATTTTTTTGATAGCATGACTAGGAATTAATGGTATTTTTCCTTGAATGATCAGTTCTTGTTAGCATTTGAATACCTGAAGAGGATATTGATCAGTGCTCTAGTGATTCATTTTATAGGGGAAGGGGTGAGATTGTGGTGTTTTTGGATTGTTCCTATCTATTATTGGGATGTTCCTTGATGCAGTATAAAGAGATGATCTCTTATGGGTCTAGGAATTTATTTTCACATGATTATAATTATACCACCAATGATCTAGAGATATTTGATATTTTTTTATTCTAAAGTTATGGTTACATTAACTTATTGGGGATCACTTTGTGGTCTTTATAGGACACAAGATCCTATGGTATATATTTTATATGTGTGATATGAATCTGGGGAAAAATAGGTGGATGGAGTTTCTTCATGATTATATTTTTTGTATCTCCTAAACTTTAGCAATGACGAATTTTTTGGTGGGAAAATTGAGTAATAATTCATGGAAGGATGTTGTTCATGAGTATAGAGATACATGGAGAGCAATGGATGAGTTTAAATCCCTACACCTTGATATAAGGGTGGTTGATGGTGGATTTTTATTGATTCGCAAGACAATGTATTATTCCCTAATTTGGTATATAGAAGAGTCTTAGTGGGGAGGATTAGAGGTAGAGGGGATGTGTGATCATGTAAAACATTGTAATGATCCATAGCGATGGTCAGAGGATGTTGAAAAGCTAATTTTTTATTTGATGGAAGATATTTGTTCCAATGGTGATGCATGAGGGTGTTTATCAGAAGTTTCATAGCTCACTATTAGTGGTACACCCTGGGTATCCTTGTTGTATCTTAGTATGAGTACATTGTTTTTGTGGTGCATAGTGAAACGGATTGTGGTAGAGTTTGTGGCTTAATGCTTGGTTTTCTAATAGGTAATGGTAAATCATCAAGTACCTGGAAAATATTTGCATCCCTTGTATGTTACTGAGTGGAAATGTAATAAAATATCGATGGAATGTATCACCTATTTACCCCAATCTAATGGATATTTAGATATTATCTATGTCATCTTGGATTCATTTATGAAAAAAATCTCAATTCAAGTGATCATGTATTCAATGGTATTGTATGTTTCAGTAAGGGGATATTTAGATGATGTGATGCAGTTACATGAGGTTATGAGATCCATTATCTTAGAATGGGACACATGTTTTACCTCTTGAGTCTAGAGGGGATTTCAACATGATTTTGTCACTCTGTTATCCCTCATAACTATTTTCTCCTTCATATAAATGGGATGATGAAGTGGATTTTACAGATACTTATTTATGTACTGTGGGGATACATCATGGGATTTGGATGATCTAGGGAAAATAACACTATACTGTTATAGTTTTATTATAAAAAATATATCATTCATCTATTGGAATTGCCTCATTTGAGGCTTTGTATGGGTAGCTATGTAATTCTCCATTATGCTGGACTAAGGTTGGTGAGTCCTCATTTTTTGGTCTTCATGTGGTGCAGAGTGCAACAAAGAAAGTTTGTGTTTTTTGTGAGAAGATGAAATTGGTGCGAGAATCGAAGAATTCTTATACTGATTATAGGATGATGGCATTGTTTTTTTATGTTCAAAACTGTGTGTTCTTGAATGTATAACCTAAACATGGGTAGTGGTGGTTTGGTGGGTGGAGTATGCTCCTAACTTGTTTTTAGGCCTTTTTTTGGTAAAGGGGAGTGTTAGTGAGGTGTCTTATCATTTGGAACTCCCATAATGATGATACCATATTTATGTCATCTTTCATATCTCTTTGATCTACTATTGTCTATATGATGACTCCCATATCATTGACTAGGGATGGGTTCATATCTAAGACAACACAACATTCATGGAGTATCCAATAGAGATCCTTGATCATCAAGAGAAGGTGTTATGTGAATGGGATTTTTTTTGGTTCATCTTCTATAGAGGCATGGTGTCCTAGAGAATAGTACTTTGAATCATGATATGAAAATTCATGAATAATATCCCTATTTTTAGCTTTCTCTTGTTTTTTATTGTTTGTTTTTCTTGATGATGTAATGTTTCAAGTATTGTTTATTTGTGGGGTTTTCTTTTCCTTGATGTCATGTTAGTTTTATAAAATTAGTCATACAATAAGAGTGAAAATTACTAATTTAGATACACTATAAAATTAATTCATTAAGACCATGTGGCCAAGTCATCACCACCCAAAGTGGATAATATCTTGAAATGAATGATGGAATTACTATTTTTCTATACTTGGGGCCTTATTTGTGTGATTGTTATAGTGATCATTGGTTTAGGATATGTGTATGTTGAGATCGGGGTGCAAGTGGATATGTGTAAGGGAGCTGGTTTTTGGATATTATGAAGTCACGTTGTTTTTTTCCTAGTGGGTAATATGGTGAATTTTTATTATTATGTGGTTGTTGGGAATGTTTGGTGAACAATTTAATTTGGTTATAGTTTTTGGTTAGTGGTTGTATTTAGTTATTAGGGAAACATTGAGAGGTATCCTGAGGGATGGTTTTCTTACCGATTTACTTCCTTCCTATCCAGGTTTATCTAAATTATTAAAGCCTAGAGTTGTTTGATGGGAATCTGATATAATGGAATAGATATTTTGGCCCATTACACTTTAAGAATTCAGATATTGGTGGTATCTATGAGGAATACTAAGGAATTTTGAGGTAAGAGGGGGATATGGAGTTGAGATTTTATTTACAGGAAGTCTAATAGAGTGTATACCATGGTTGTTCCATAAGGGCTGGATAAGGAATCTTCAATGGACTAGCTATGGTGTTGGGTTTTGGGAGGGGTTTTCCATTCCACATTGGTTTTTGGGTTAGTTAGGACATGGTGTGAGTCTAAAGAATTGATATAAGTTATCATCTGATTAGATTCAATATAGGGGTTTTAGTTATGGAGGGTATTATATTGTAGATTTTATAGATGTTATGCATTTTTTCAAGGGATATTCACCATGGATATTAGTTTTAGAGTACCCCCCATCATATTTGTGAGGTTCTACAACATAGTAGTTCTGACAGCATCATAGTCCTCTTATAGATGTAAAGGTTCTATAAAATGGTGTCACCTCTTACATCTTACAGTTTCCCCTTATTTTCCATATCTATAGTATAGAGATATCCTGAAAAAATAGATGGTTTTTTGACCATTGAAGCGGAAACATTATTATCCCCCTTGTGTTTTAGATCCCTATTTCTACAATGTGTATTTTTAATTTGTGTTGTAGTCCCTTGTTTTCTATCGGTTCGATATTGTGGTCAAATAACCTACATATTGGACTTCAATTTTATAAATTTGGTATAAATTCCCAAATATCCTCACACCTGATCACTTTTCAAATATCTCTCTCATTTCATAAGTGACCCAAGTGTGTATCAATGAGGTCTTTTATCCCCCTTTTCTTTTATTTTATCCCCATCCTTGGAAGATCAATTTGTGGCAGTCTAGTGAAGTTATAATCTTCTTTTTACTTTTTCCCAGGAATTATGTTTAAGAACAGTTACAATCATTGAAAATAATTGTTCATAATGTTGTTTTGATAATGTAATGGTGTAGTTTCTTTGTTATTATGTGGTGATAGATTTATCCATCATTTTTTTGCTCAGTGGTGTCCTTCCTCTTGTTCTAACCTTCCACATCAGATTGAAAATCTCTGTTTGAGGTAGGAGATCATTAGTTTATCATCTATGGATCATGTGGGAGGGGTAATATAGTTTTTATCATTTGGGAATATAGTTTTCATAATCATAATTAATGATAAAAAATTGATATAAATTTAAATTTAAGAAAAATGGGTTTGAATCATATGAATTTTTAGCTTTCAATATTATTTATATTGAGATTATATGAGCTTGATGGCTTACAAAAATTGTGCCCACTAGGGGATTTTATTGATTTTTAGTTAATATATTCGTTGTAATCTTCTTGTGTGATTTTTTATAACCGCGAATGAAATGTATAGTCAATTATATCTATCAATTAAATTTGTTTTACATGGAGAATATTTATTGTGTAAGAATTCCCATAAAATAAAGAAGTGGTAGTTATGAAAATACCCTTCATAAATCTAAAAATTAATGTGTTTATGTGATCTAATAATTATCAAGCTATGTGCCTATGTTGTGGGTTGTATGTATCGTGATATTTTTATGGTATGGGGTTGTGATGTGTGGATGTTATATGGGGTAGTTATGTAATGATATGCGGTTGTTTTTTGGTGGATTTGATGAGGAGGTGGATGTAGTTGTGAAATGGTGGTTGAATGAGTCTAGTTGGATGGATGATTATGGTTGTAGTGATGTGATATATTCTATTATTTTATAACATATTAATGGAATTTAATTAAGTGATAAATTGTTACAAAAGTTTGGAAGATTGAAATTAAGTTTCTACTCCAATTTTGGTTGGGATGATGACGAGTAAAGATGGATGTAGACAAATTGAGCATTAGGAAAGTTTTTAGAATAAAATAAGACATTTTCTTAATCTCACAGCATCAAGGCTTTATATTTTTTATGTTGTAACATTTTGTGTCACATATCCATGTGATCCAAAATAATATCATTTTTTGTTAGCAAATACAATTCTAAGATATGTCAAAGGGATAAATTTTAATGAGTTATTATATAGAAGATGTTGAGGAACGAACATTCATTGTTAAATTAATATTGATTGTGATAGAGATTGAAATGATAGAAAATAAACATCTAGAGAAACATTTTTCTTGGGTGAATGTTGTGTGAGTTGGAATAGTAATAAACAGATTTCATTAATGCTGATCATTGCAAAATCAGAATATGTTACAGCTACTCAGGCTTGTACTTAGTTGTTGTAGATAAAAGGTAAACAATATTATTTGAATGTGGAAGTTTATAAAAAATTTAAGATACATGGGGACAATAAGAGTGCAATTTATCTTTCTAAAAACCATTCCCAACATTCGAGGACAAAACACATGTATATAAGGTTTCACTTGTAGAAGATAATGTTTTGACAGAGATGATTTTCTAGAATATATCACATCGAATTATAAAATTTATTATATCTTCACAAAAATAATTCCAAATGAATGAATTTTGGAATTGAGTTAGAAACTACATTTTCAGCCTCTACTAATGACTTCCAAAAAATATTAATAATTTCCTCTATAATTCTTTAGCTTATGCTGAAAATGGGGGAGAATTTGTAAAACTACATCCTTCAATGGAAATAGAAATATTTTTCCTACATAGATGAATCTGAATTTGTTTTTATCATAAAATATGAGAGACAAATTTAAAAGTGGGATGAAAATATAAAGGTTATGGGGGTTTATCTTAACATGGAAAAAAATTTCAAGTCAATGAGAGATGGAAATCCATAAAACATATACATTATCTAGTAGTTTTGTATCATTCCACTCACTTTTGACAATGTTTTTGTTTTTGTGAAATAAAAAAACATTCAATGTTTAAAAATACAAGTTGTGTAGAAATATGAGTTTATAAAAATATTTAGTTGTAAAATTTGTGAACAAAATTTTTCAACAAATCCAAAGGGGGAGATTGAAGATGCTTTTTGATTTTGTATTTCTATAATGTTTTGTATTTCTTGAAATCAAATCATTTTGTGAAAGAATGTTTTTGAACATCCGGTGAAAGGTGTTTCACTAAATGTTTTTAACTTGTTTTGATGAGAAGTATATGGGAATCCAAAAAAATAATATTCTTTGAAAAGTTATAATGATTGGATGAAGGGCTTGAAAATTATTCTTCCAAACTAAGTTTTTATTACAAAAATAAAAGGTATATGTTTTTCAAAAGTGTTTATCGGATGATCAATTAGTATGAAGTTGATGATATTCTAAAAATGTTTTTGTTATAATTTCTTTGGTTACAATGTTTATGAGAAATAATAATGATTTAATGTTCTATAGTAAATAATTTTTGGATGTTTTATACTTTACAAAATAAATCTGGTGATGTTTTTAAATTCCTTGTAATCTATAAAATATCATGATGAATTCATGATACAAGCACATGTTAGTAGAGGGATTTTTAGAAACCGATACATCCTAAGGATGATGACACCCATGTAATCAGATTCAGTTTCTATTAGAAAGTCAATCATAATGAATCATATGAGAAAAATCAGCTCAAAATTATTCTATGGAGGAAATTTCAATCAGACTGACAATTAGACTGAGTGTGAATATGAAGTTTAATCTGATAGAGTCTAAGGAGAATGTCAAATTGAATTGTGTCTGAAGAGAAATTTCAAATAGGATTGTGTTTCTATTAGAAATTAAAATTAGACTAATTTTTAATTAGAAAGTAAAATCAATCTGAGTTTCTATTAGAAAATCATATCATACTAAAAAGTATTAACGGAATGAGTTTTCCAAACTTTTTTTCTAATCGTTTTTTTGGAATTTGAGAAGTTGTTCTGTAGGATTCAAGATGTTTTGAGAAGACACCAGAAGATATACGAAGGATTGAAGTGGTCAAAGATGATTCACAAGTAAACATTAATTTCAGATTTTTATGAATTTTATAGAGTGGGAGATGTCTTTAGTATTCCAAACTTTTATACTCTAGGTAATCTATAATTATATACATAGTACATTTGTACATTAAAACTTTTCATATGTGTGAAAAAATTGGAAGCACTGTAGATTTCATGATACCCTATAATCATGCTTATGGTAGTGGTTGATGTGTAATGTGATGACCTTAGTGTCTTTATGCGAGGTGTGGTGTGATGGATTGGTTGTATTTCCTAAAAATGTGATGTGATGGACCAAGTGTGTTCAGGAATTTTGTGATGTGATGGATAGTTTCATCTTGGGATCTCAGTATAATGTGATTTTTGGAACATATGGGAGCAATATGACATCCAACGATTAGGTGTGATAGTGGAAAATTAATAAGAAAACCTGTATGGGGTATATTTATATCAATATTATTCTTATTTTGTTATTATATTTGGGTTTTTTATTTTGTATGTGTATCATGGTGAGGATGGTATAGTTTAGTTAACCTGGTTAGGTAGTATTGGTTTTGTTGTTTTCTAATAGGTGCATTAGTATACTATTTTTCACATGTTCATAGGATATAGTTGTATGTCCCTGCTAATAATATTTGTATGATCATCCAATGAATATAAAACTTTTTTTAGGTTTCAAGGAGGACTACATGGATTATGTAGTACACTACTAGATCAGAACATTAAGGAAGTTTTTGTTTTGGTTTCGTTGCTTTTATTTTGGGTATTACTTGGATAAATTTATTTGTATTTGTTTACGTATACATACATTGTAGGATGTATTTAGTTTCCTCATATTATTATGTCATGGAATTTCATAAGGTTTATTTATCCTATCTCATGATCATATTATTATAAAGAGTAAATCCATCCATTTTTAGATTTTTTATACCTTAGATGCTAGTTTGAAACTTAAGGCCTATTGGAGGTTGGAATCAGGGGTCATTATCTATCTTTTGAAATTTTTTCCCTAGGAGGGATACCTTTAGAATGATAGGGCATACAATATTCTACCAAACATTTTCACAAAAACTATATATTTATTGGTTGGATCTCCATTAGTTTTATTCATGAATTTTGTGTTGAATTTGATATATGAGCTGCATTATTCAGGAAACTATAATTATCAAAAATATTATTTCCAATGATGGAAGGTACTTTTACGTTTTTATTTTTTAGAATATAGTAATTATTTTTTATGTGAATATTTTTACCACTAGATTGAGTTATTTAAACAAAGGAATCATCTTTTCAATTAAGTGTGCTAATAGCTCTTCTCTCGTATTTTGTGAATACAAAGATTGAATATTTTATTTTTATTCTGTTAAGAATTATAATTCATGTAATCTCATTTTTGGACGTTTTTTTCATCCTAAACTGATCATTTTGTTGCTTTACAATCCTTTTGAATATTTCGAGGAATATCATTATACAATTTATTCTTCTCATTTGGATGATGATCAGGATATTTAATATTCTTTTATTTAACCTCACGTTATGTATTATTTTCCTAAATACAAATTTTTTTATTTTTTCCAATTCATGGATCTTCTTCTCCTACATTCTAAAGACATAAAATTTGTTTTTATTTATTTAAAACAACTCTTTCTCAGTTTTGTATGATTTCTCTTCATAATATAAATTTCTTAATTCTTTTGGCTACTATTATTTTTTCTAATACTTTTTCCAGCTAATTAATATTAATCCAATGAATTATTCATTATCTCTAATTCACCCTCAAGGGAAATTATATCCTCATATATTTTTTAATAGAATAGAAAATAAATGTAACTATATCTATGGTAATGGGATAAAATATTTATAATAAGTATTCATATGATTCATCATATGCTTTTTCTATTAATTTTTTGAGGTACAACCTTCACCAATTGTGTTTCGTTCATCAGAAAAACTATCTCGATAATAATTTATAGTTACTTAATATTAAAGTAAGAATTCTTAGTCACTTGAATTAGAAGATTTATCCTTCTTCTTCCCATTTTATTTCTAAACCAAATATTATATAATCATGTTAGTTTTGATATCTTCATGATTATAGATTAATGAATTTATTCTTTCTTCCTCTTTATATAAGGGAGGTTCGCTCTTCATCTTTGTTAAAAAATTCCTCTTTTTATTCCGTACACAATTAGAAAAGACACAGTTATGATAATTAATAATTATATCTTCTCAAAAATATCACTTTATTGAAAATTAAAAAATAGAAACTCCAATCATCATGAAAAACAATAAATTTGAGACTATTGATAATCCAATCATATGCGTGACCTGATTCTCTAATACATATTCCATCGATAAATTTTGGATGTTCCTAACATAGTGGTAAAGTTTTCGGTGAATATTATTGTGGGATCTTAATAAATTTTAATTTTTATCCACAGTTTTACCTCTATACATCTTGAGTAATTTTATATCACTCACTCAATCCAGACCATCAATTTATATACAAGCAAAAAATTATTAAAGAAAATCAATAAGGAGTCAATGGTTTTTTAATGAGGTTTACATACAAGATGGATGATTATGATCCTAGTGCACTGTAGTTTTAATCCAAACCACACACAAATATTATTTTATTATCAAATAAATCCAAGGTAATTGAATATCCATTAACCTATACTTTTGGAACCAATGATTTACAATTGAAAGAACATACTTGTTGTTCATTATCTGGAACCAACCATGATTTTTCCTCACAATTACCAGATTAAGATAGATTTAGTACAAATAATGTCAAATATTGAATCTTGAGTCTGAATTGTACTATATAATTTTTATCACCTTCCCTAAATAACAGAAATCCCAAGTAATTTCTATAACTCCTTCTATCATTATGATATAAATATATAATTGTCTATGTTTTCAACGTCTTATTCATCCTTTAGTGTTATCTTCTAAAAAAGACATTCAATTTAGCTTATTTTTCTTCTTATTCAAAGGACATGGATTGAATATTCCACAATAGTGAATAATTTCACAGGATTTGATACATAGAATATGTAGGATGGATGTATTTTTGCCTCTCTCTCTTATTTATTAGGTTTCATATAAATCTCATAGTAACATGAATGTGTGTACTTATTCTTTTTTCATTATTCTTCTCAAAATATGTGTATTCTTAAAATGTTTGAATTTTATCCCAATAATATTTTTACTTTAATTCCCATTAAATATCATCCTTTTGAAATCTCTATCATCTTCAGTCTTTTTTTCTAATCAAATTAATCAATTATAATGAATTCGAAACACTAGACCTTTATTTCACAAATATAAATATAATTATAATGGTATTATTACATTAATAAATCTCTATAAAATCCATATTATCATAATCCATGTATGTATGAGTGTCATGAATTTTAACATTTACATTCAAGGCTACCCATTTTGCAAGTAAAATCTATCTTACACTCTCATCCTTCATCATGCACTATGGTGTGGAAAACTCTTCATGGTATTTTCTTTTATTTTCCTTAATTTTCAAACATTACTCACGAAACCCTTCTTAAATCATGTCTAAAATTCTAGTACATATTATTTTAAACACTTTATAATAGCACAACATAATTTGAATATATGATTATTAAGAAAAATTATTCAAACATTCTCTTCAAATATCACAAGGTTATTAACTCTGACATAGATGGGATATTACTCGAACAAAGGCATATATAACACTTCATGAATTTCACCTATGTTATTATAAATTATTAGATTTAATCTTAAAAATTCATGGTTACTCTTCCAAAGAATGACATGACTCATAAAAGGTCTTCATTTATACCTATTATGGCCACATGCAGACATATATAAACTAGTGTCATCAACAATTCATCATATTCCTAATATATATAGTAATGAAAGAATCTTTTGAAAACTACATAAACAATATTGATAGTTTTACCCATAAAATTCCATTTTTATTCAAGAAAACATAGAACATATTCATTTCACTTAAATCCATCATCAACAACTCCAAATCAACTCAATATATTTCAAGTGACTTTGGAAAATATCAAACTGATTACAATGTTTATCATCCTTATTCAAATGACTTCTAATATATGAACACTAAAGTATGAGTACATTAAGGGAACATAAATCTCTTGATAAAAAATTCTCTAAATAAATTAATGAATATTTTCATATAATATTATACTCTTCAAGATTGATAAACACAAGGATGAAACTCCTCACAAATATCTTCATCATAGAGATATGGTATACAATAGTATAAAAACTCAATGGAACTTCTCATCTTATGAAATTATCATACTAGTAAATGTGGAAATCTTATAAAAAATATTTTCTAAAATATTGAAAAATTTCTTCATGATCAAGACATTAATATTCAATTAATATTTATATTTTTCATCCAAATAGAATCCCCTTCTTGCAAAATATTTTTTGGTTGTAGGACAATAAATTCTTTAATATTTTCTATTTGAATGGAACTCCAATAATATCCAATGGTAATGTAACATATTTATTTTTCTATATAGTTATTATAAATAACTCACATTTCCTCCAAGATTCAATAAAGTTATTTATTCTTTATATAATAATCATAATTCATCACACATAAGAAATCCTTTCTTGGGAACTTCTTCTGATAAATGTTTTTGGGACATCATGTATCATTGATTATATTCTTCACCAATACATGTTAACATTAGAAAATTGGAATTTAAACTTATTAAAAATATATAAAACACAACATCACATTGTTTCTACAAATTGGATTCCTCATAAAAAAAATTATTGATTCCTAAATGGTTATTTGTGTCAAATTAATCGATATATAATACATTTAATTAATTTTTATATGTAATAATTTATAGTTTAATTATAGATGTTTTGATTTTTTGATGTATTGAGTGTTTTATCATTAAAAATATAATGAAATAATAATGTTTGATAAAATATATAATTTTATTGTATAATGGAATGTTTTATAAAAAATCAAGGAAAATGATTTCTATGATTTCAAATAGGGAATGTGGTTTATAGAAAATTATTATAAAATTTTATTCAAATAAATAATATCATATTCAATAAAATGTAAGTTTAGTCTAATGGAAAAATATATTTTGAATTTGATATGAAATGAATGGGTTTAAGGTATTTTAAGTTCAAAATTGAGGATTGAAAGGTTTTTTATTAATACTATAAGGTGTTATTAAAGTTAATGGTGTTAAAACCATGGTTGATTGCTTTGGAAAATCTAGGGGATAAAATTATTATATCAATGGATTTTAACAGAAGTATTTCATTTATGATCCTTGTTTTGTTTAAAATTAGTCCCTTGTAAATACCATTATGTGTAAATATTTTTAGGGTGAAATATTATGAATGATCTTGGTTATTTCTTGTGTTTGGATTTCACAAAGTGACATAGGCCACACATCAATATAAAATATACTAAATGAGTTGCATAGTTAATTCTTTCATGGCCTACCTTCTCCATGATGACGGAAGGGACAAAAAACTACCAGACCCTTTATTTTTCATGTTGAAGGAGAGATAATGACCCTCGAGTCCAGCATTCAATAGGCCCTGGATTGGAGACTATCACCAAGGGTATAGAATCTCATGTAATATTGAAGTCATTACCATTTTTTATAGACCAATATCGGGATACTAGACTGTAAGTCCCAAGTAAATCCATAGACTGAAATAAAAGTAAAGCCCAAAATCCATTCCCATATGCATGTCCAAAATAAACTGATATAGAGTACATGAAAACTCTGAACAAAATTACCAAAATAAAGGAAAGGATGTAACACCAACTATCCCAATGACCTAGCTAGTAAGATTAGACATGGTCCTCAATGTCCTCATAGAAACATATAAGCAGTTTTATATATATTTGGTGAGTATACTGGTATAATCAATTAGGAATCCAAAATCTCTCATGCATAAGTGGGGATACATTGTAATGCCCTATGAGAAAATAGAGGTAAGAAAAACACCCATCAAGGAAATCTATCCACCAAACCTCACCAAGAAACACTCCCCAAAAAACAAAATCTAGGTAAAATAATAGTAATAGAACATCAATATTTGGGAACCCCACACTTAATTCCAAATGGTAATTTAGAACATCCTGCGTATCAGACCTCCTCCTCAAATCCCATTGCAGTCCCACTACCACCTCAACAACATCTCCATGTGAAATCCCACCAACATGATTATTATACCCATAGACACTTAGGCCACCAAAACTAAACATAACCACACCCTCAGACTCCTGGGCCCTAACAACCACTGCTACGCCCAAAGAAACCTCGGCTAGAAAAACCACCTCCATACCCAAAGACACTTGGGCCTCATCCCAAAGACACTTGGGAGACAAACCTACACGCAAAAACATGCGCCACCCACCACATCAATCCCTGCTCAAGAGTTTTGGGCCGTAATGAACCTCAAAAAATCACAAGCTACCTGAAGAGTCTTGGGATACCTGGGAGAGAGAGAATAAAGGAGATAATAACCACCCACTCATTGGAATGTTTTTGGAAAACACCCTCCCCCATGAAGTGGGGTATTCGACATGAAGTTCTCATCACAAGTGGGGTAATTATAATAAACACAAGAACTAAATTTTATACATATAGTTAATCAAGCACTCATCCCAACCTAAGGGTCCTAAAACTGACCACCAAATCATACAAAACCACTCTTACTACTATCCCTACATGTTCAAGTATACAACAACCACAACCAGAGCAAAACCAATTTATGGGAAACAATTATCCATAATACACATTCTTGTTATAATGTTCTTGTTATTCAATTGAACTATTCCATCACTACTAGGAATCTGACAGACATAACCACAACCCAAAATAACAACTTAAGGAAAAACATCAAAGATGGAATTTAAGCATTCACTCCCAGCACTTTTAAAAGAACATCATCAAAATGGGATACATGAGATCCCTAAAAATACTAGAACCAAACCAACACCATCTTATCATCTCCACACAGCCTCAGATTCACATGACAAAAACCACTCAACTAGATATTCCATTCCCCAATACATCACCCCATAAACATTAAACATAACAACTAGGCATATCAATCGAACAACGCAATGGAGTTTTCATATTTATCAACACCATTCATTATGTCCCCTCTTTCTGTTTGGTAAAATGGGGTGATAATACAAGGGTTCTTATCCACGGGGAATCATTTTAATCAACCATGTTTATGTGATTAATTGGTTTCCATGTCACAGTCATTCTATCACAAGAATATCTAGAAAAGAGAGGTTCATTAGTGCGCAATAATGGACCTCCAATGGTAATGATTTTCAATGCACATGAGCCCATAAAATTCAAAACATAAAAATAAAGGTAAAACACAACAACATCATCACCTTTACCACCCATTCATTCATTAAAAGTCAGATTATTATTTTCATTAAAGATGGTTTCATCTATGTCCTGAGGTAACATCATCATACCCACCCCGCATGATGCACAACAAAGAGATACAAAGGAACAATCCCTACTTGGATGATCAAGGATCAAAGTTTTCTCTTTGTAGTAAGAACTTGGGGTGACACAACATGTACGAAAATTAATCCTCAAGGCTGAGTGGGAATGGCTCTATCACATGTGCATGATTCATCTCTAAAGGAAGTCTCGAGGTGCATTAAGAGCATTAAAAAGAATAAGAGAGGATCTTTTCTTAATAAAAGGCCAGATCCTAAAATTTGGGAGACCATTTCGAAGTACATAAAAGTGGGATCGTGGCATGACCACACAGTTTAGCAGTTTCACACATTGGGATTAATTTAGATTTAATAATTATCCTTGTAAATGGTGGAGATAGAGTAGTGGACAACTGTGAGTTGATAAATTTCCTTTAAACGGAGAAAAAAACTTGTAATAGGGGAAACTCATGAAAAATAGGAAAAAATGGGAACATGGTGGAAGTGTGTGAAAATGATAAAAAGACAACATGTTTTGGAAAGTCAATGTTCTCTCCACTCCTTGGGGATTATAGATATCATTTATGTGCTTTAAAACGGCCTTAAATCACGTTAAAAGAGGTGCTAAAACACTTTTTTGTTAAAAGACACATTATGAGAGAGAAAATGGGACGTCCTGGAGAAATTGGAAATGACCCACCAATGGGTGAGTCACAAACATCCTGACACCATTTCCATGGCACCGATGGCCAGGCACCAATGCCGATCAGTGCCATAGATGGTCGATCGGTGCCCCCTATGCCCATTGGTGCTACCGATGCCCATCAGTGCCACCATTCATTCATCCTGAAATTTGGAAAACTCTTTAATGAGTCATCATTGGTCCACAGAAAGCCTCAAATATCAGGATTCTGAAAAGTGATGGACCTGGAGGGTCTATGTCATTACATCTAATACCTATCAATCTATTCTCGTCATCGGTAATTCAAGAGTAAACCTGAAGAAAGGAGAGGGGTCTAAACAACCACCTCGTAAGATACCTCTTAGGGAAAAACCACCCTTGGTTTATTTGAAGTCTAAAATAAAACGTCTACATCCAAGGACATATCTCTCACATCTATCTCTTGAAAACTACAGAAATAATACTGCTCTTATCCCCCAATTAACCACACAATCATAGAAAGGTCACACTATCTAGAAACATGGATTAAAGAGATCATTCATACTTTTCAAGATACTATCTTCTTTGGGTGGAACTGACTCATCCCCATAGGTTTAATCGCATTCACATTAATTCATCATGATTATGAATCCGGTCCTCCCCTCTCCCTAGTTAGGACTTTTCATAGAAAAAAAGAGAATAGGGAAACAACAAATCATACAGCAAGTAGGGTTAAAAATTACATCATAAGTAATGCACAAAACAAACACAATATCAAAACTCAGAATAGATCTGGGTATTGGGCATGAATCTTTGCCTCCCAATTTCAGGTACTCTTATTGAGGACACCATGCCTCTATAACACATGGACCAAGGGAATGGTCCATCCATGAAGCACCTTCTCCTTATGATCCTTGATTCTAAATGGTCACTCCATGAACGTCACATCATCCTCAATATCTAAATCTCCCAAGTTAAGGACGTGGGATTCATCATGTAGATACCAATGAAGTTGAGAGATATGATAGATGTTGTGGATCCTCTCTAATTGAGGTTGTAATGCTGGTTGATATGCCACCTTTACGACTCGTCCAAACAACTCGAAGGGTCTGATGAATCTTGGGAGAAAGCTTACTCTCCATACCAAACATCTGCAATCCTTGCCGAGGGGAGACCTTTAAGAACATGTGGTCCCCAACCTCAAACTCCAAGGTTCTCCTCCTATGATCATCATACGAATTTTTTTGTCTTGAGTTTCCTTGATCCTTTCACACACAAGCTGAACCTTCTCCGTTGTGCTTTGCACCACCTCTGGGTCATGAAAAACTACTTCTCGAACCTCTGTCCAACACACCGTTGAATGACATATTCTTCCACACAAGGATTTTAATGGAATCGTGCCAAAGGTATAGTGATAGCTATATTTGTAAGAAAACTATAATAAGGGAAATTTTCGTACCCAAGATCCCCTAAAGTCTAGAACACACGTTTTCCCCATATCCTCAAACGTCTCGATGGACTTCTCTATCTTCCCATCCATCTGGGGGTGGAAATCAGTGCTAAGGCATAGTTGGGTTCCAAAATCATGTTGTAATCCCTTCCATACTCATGATGTAAATTGTGTATCCCAATTCTAAGTAATGGTTCTAGGATCTCTATGCCACCGCAAAGCTCTAGACACGTACTTCAATGTAAGGCATCTACTATGCTTGACTCTATAATATATAAGAAGTGAGCCGATTTCGTCAATAGGTCCACCACTACCCAGATGGAATCACCATATCCCTCATCATTGGGGAGTCCTATGACAAAATCCATTTATATATCATCCCATGTTCACTCTGGGACATTTAAGTGCTACAACAGACCACCGGTAACACAATGTTCAGCCATCACCCTCTAACATATGAGGCACATTGACACAAACACTGCCACTTCCCTCTTCACTATGGGCCACCAAAACGGACCCCTCAATCTATGATACATCATGGAGAATCTTTCATTTACTGCTAGACGTGAGTTATGGAAGTCACAGAGGACTCCCTCACACATCACTACCAGGACAAACAAATTCCAATAGAACAATATCTGATTCTGACTATCCTCTTACTATCCTTCAGAGGTATTTCCCTGGTCAACAAGATCACACATCACTTAGGTCTCTAGGTCCCCCAACTGAGACTCCTCCACTTGGAACATCCAATAGGAATGCACTATCATCAGAAACATACATTCTCTACCACCATCCACCCTTTCATACAGGTACAAGGCATCCATCTCCTACATCACCTTCGAAGAATCTGTTGACTACCAAACCACATCCTTCTATGACTTCTTGCTCCAGGAATTAGCCACCACATTACCAATTATTGATGTGTTGGATATCTTGAGGTTGTAGTCCAAAATAAACTCTATCTACCTTTGTTGTTGAAAGTTCAGGTCTTGTTGGGTGAAGACATGCCTCAGTCTATTATGATCTATGAAGACCACAAAGCATTTCCTGATGAGGTAATGCAAGCAGAAATTTATTGCGAAAACAACTTCTATAAGTTCTAAATTGTGGGTGGTATAGTTCCATTCATGAGGATGTAACTTCCTAGACCCATAAGAGATCACTCCCCACTACTGCATTAGTACACACCCCTATCCTAGACTGAAATCATCAAAGAACACTTCAAACGCTACCCCTTCCTCCGAAAATGTTAGCACTAGGGCACTAACTCGCTTCTCTTTTAGATAAATGAAATATTCCTGGCACCGTTCATCCCATAAAAAAGCCTGGTCTTTCTTGGTCAAAGCTGTCAATGGTGATAAAACTCAAGAGAAGTCTTGTACAATACTTCGGTAGTAACATTCCAATCCTAGGAAACTACAAAACTATTCCACATTCTTGGGTGATTCCAAAGAAAAAACTACTTCGACCAATGATAAGTCCACCGCTATTCCCTACTGGGACACCATAGGTTCAAGGTATAACACCTCTCATGTCTGGAACTTTCACATGGACAAATTCTCATAGAGTTGGTGGTGTTGGAGGACCTCCAAAGCTAACATAAGATGCACTGTATGATCCTACTCTAATCTTGAGTAGATCAGGATTTCTTCAACGAACATGACCATGAACTGTTCCAGATATTCTCAAAAAGCATAGTTCATGACCTCCATGAACCTAGCTAGTGCATTCGTAATGCCGAACTACATAACCAAAAACTCAAAGTTCTCATATCTACACCTAAAAGTAGTCTTCGAGATGTCACCCTCATTCACCCTCAACATGCGATATCCAGACTATAGGCCGATCATATAGAAATAAAATCCTCCCTTCAAATACTCAAAAGGTATTTGATCCTTGTAAGGGGGTAAAAGTTATTGAATGTCACCTAATTCAGTCTTTGGAAGTCTATGCACAGTTTGAGACCACCATCTGCCTTCTTTTCAAACAATACTAGAGCCGCACATGGTGACACTCTTAGTCAGATTTAACCATTCTTCATCAAATAATCACCCTGAATCCACAACTCCCACAACTCAGATGGCTCCATCCGATAGAGAGAAATCAAAATCATAGGGCTATTGGGTTGTAAGTCTGTCCTAAACTCAACATCATATAGAGGGGGTAAAGTTTGAACCCCTTCAGGGCAGTCTTCGTGGAACTCACTGACAATCCTCAAAACATCCACCTTCTCGGAGTCTGCTAATTCCACTGACAACTTGGATAACAAGGAAGTATAGGGATACACATGCAGGCTTCCCTCCTAGAAACCATGATCACTAAATAAATCTACAAAATGGACACCAATATCTGAGAACATGACTCTTCTATAAAAGAATTTGATAATAGCATTCCCAGAAAACAACTAATCAATGCCTAGGATGATATCATATGGTAGAATATGCAGCAAAAGGAGATCCCCACTAGACTGATGCAGTCCCAACATCATTCTTCATCCCTAAAAACATAAAAAATGATAGTATAACCACCAATTGTCATACTCAACACTAGGGTCATAGAAAGTCTCTCTACATCAAGACCAAAGGGATAGGATCGACTAGGTGCAACAAAGGAGTGTGTAGCTCTTGAATTAAACAAGTCACACGAAAGAGTACTAAACAGACTGATCGTACCTCAAATGGAATATAGACCTACTGGAACAACAACCTCTATGGAGTGAAACTACCCGTACCCAACACCCATGACCCTCGGTTGTCGTCTGCCTTCCTGACCATTCCATGGTCGTGGTCCCTGAAGTTCACCCTGAGGTCGACCTCCCCTTTCACCATCCACCCATGGTGGAACGGGAGTTCGCTGCACCTTTTGCTGCTACAGATAAGGTTTGGTCGGCAACTGGAGCTGCTATGGTGGGTGGTGAACCTTCCATCCTCACTATACATCACTCAGACATGGCACAGATTTTGAATATTCCCACAGAATCATTATCCTTCTTCTGAACTTCCAAGTGTGTTGATAGAGTGAATGGAGTGACATCATGATAAAGAGAAGGTCAGAGCATCTCCACTAAAAATCTTGTCTGTGACTCCTCATCTAGGATGCGATATGGAGTGAAACGAAGTATATACTTGATATTTATTCACAATACCCTTACCAATATACTCCCTTGATAGATGGAGGGAAGATGTTGCCTATTTTCAGCCTTCGTCATGGATGAAATGAAATTCCTCCAGAAACTCCTTCTCAAAGTCAACCCATGATACCTCAGTCTTTATCCTCTCTCTGAGGTAGAGAATCCACCACTGATGGGATGATCCCCACATCTAAAGAACTCCCAAAAAAACCTAGTACTTCAATGGTTCATGGATCTAGGTAAAGATTATTTCTAGCCCTTCAAGAAAACCCTCTATCTCTAAGTCAGAAACACTTCCCTCGAACATCTTGAGGGTATTCTGCTAGAAAGAACATAGAGTCTTCTTCTAATTTTCATCTCGTTACTCTCGATCAGCCCTTCTTTGATCAACCAGATCATACTCCTAGGACTTGACTACCCTTAATACCACTGGGCGTTGTTCGGGTTCCATTTCTGACTAGATAACCGAATAATTCCTTATCCCGAGTAGTGTATAAAAATTCCTTGAAAATGTTTTTTAAAACATTTTATTTTTTTAAATTCCCAAAACAACTGAAACTCACAAGAACACAAGTCATAATGATTCATATTTCATTCATGAAGTCACTATCCTAAAATCAGTGTAGCTTCCCTAGGTTGTTTGGTATGTCCAGAGTCCTTGCATTGGATCACGGGGGTCCTTAAAATCCCATGTCCTAGCCGATCTTCCCTGGACTATTTCACGCACCAAGATTTCATAACAATGTTTCCCAACTATCCCATGCATTCATAAATATGCCAAACCCTAAAATCCATCATATATATCAAAAAATTCATCTAATACAATTATGTCATGAACCACCTTATCCAAGATGATGGAAGGGATAACAAACTGCTTGACCCTTCCTTGAGTTGAAGGAGAGGTAATGACCCACGAGTCCCACCTTTAATAATCCCCAAAGCGGTGACTATAACCAAGGGAATAGAATCTAATGTAATATTGAAGGAATTACCATTTTATATAGAAAAATAATAGGAGATAATATGGTAAGTCCCAAACAACTCCAAAGAATGAAAAAGAAGTAAATCCCAAAATCCATTCCCATATTCATGCCCAAAATAAGCTGATACGAAGTACAAGAGAACTCTGAAGAAAAGTAACAAAAGAAAGAAAAATAAACAACAACAACTATCCTGATTCCAGAGCTAGCAGGGTCTGGCATAGTCCTCAAAGTCTTCTGGGTAACCTAAATGCAATTTTATATACGTTGGGTGAGTATACAGGTATAATCATTAGGTAAACCAAATGCTCTCGGGCACAAGCGAGGATACATTCTAATGCCCTATTAGAAAATATAGGTAACCAAAACACCTATAAATGAAAAAAATCCACCCATCCTCACCATGGAAACATCTCCAAATAACAAAATCCATGTAAATAATATTAATAGAACATCGATATTTGGGTACCCCACACCGCTTTCCCACTGGTTATTTAGAACATCCTACACAGAAAACCTCCCCCACAAATCCCACGGCAGTCCCACTACTGCCCCAAAAACAACCACAGGGTTCATCCCCACCACACGGTTATTCCACCCACAGAAACCTGGGCCACCAAAACCACACATAACAAGGCCCGCTGACACTTGGTCCACAATAACCATCACCACGCTCGAAGAAACCTGGTCTAGAACAACCACTTCCACGCCCAAGGACACCTAGGTCTCATCCTAAATACACTTAGAAAAAAAACAGTCCACACACACCTAGGAAAACCCACCACATCACACCCTACCGAAATATTCTTGGGCCATAATAAAAATTATGTTGTCACAACCTTCCAGAAGAGTCTTGGGCTACCTAGAAAATGGACCAAAAAGGATCCAATAACTAGCCACTCATCAGAATTTTTGGATAAACACCATCCCCCATGAAATGAGGGCGTGAAACATGAATTTATTAACATGGGTGGGGTGCGTATAAGAAACAAAATAACTAAATTTAATAAGTATAGGTAATAATGAACTCATCCAAACCTAGGGGTCCCAAAACCAACAACCAACCCATACACAACCACTCTTGTCCCTATCCCTACATGCCTAAGTATACAACAACCACAACCAGAGCACATCCCATTTCTGGGAAAAAGTTCTCCAACTTACCAGTTCTCATTTTCATGTTCATGTGATTCAGTTTAAATATTCTTTCACTACCAGGCATCTAACAAGCATAACCACAATCCTAAAAAAACAACTAGAAGAAAAATAGGAAAGCATGCGTTTAAGCATTCACTCCAGACTCTTTTAAAATTAACAACATCAAAATGGGATATGTGATATCCCTAGAAGTACTGGAACCAAAACAAGACCCATCTTGTTGGTTCCACACACCCTTATATTGACAAACCAACAACCTCTCAACTAGAGATTCCTTTCCCCTCTACATCACCCCAGAATCAGTAAATTGAACAACCAGGCATATCACTAGAACAAAGAGAGGGATATTTCAGATTTAAATAACACCATTCATTATGTTCCTCATTACATTTGGTTAACTGGGGTGATCACACAAGGGTTTGTATCCATGGGGCATCCATTTAATCGACTAAGTATACGTGATTAATCTTTTTCCATGTTATAGTCATTTAATCTTAAGAATAATCCGAACATAGAGTTTCTTTAGTGTGAAATAATGGACCACTAATAGCCACGATTTTTAGTGGGCATGAGCCCATAAAATTTATGACATAAAAACAAAGTTAAAACACAAAAAAATAATCATCTTTCCTACCCATTAATTCTTTATAATTCCATTTTTATCATCATTAATCTAGGTTTTATCTACGTCCTGAGGAAACATTATCATACCCACCCAGCATGATGCACAGTAAAGAGAGACAAAGGAAGAACCCCTACTTGGATGATCATGGATTGATGTTTTCTCTTTGTGCTAAGAATTGGGGATGGTACAATGTGTAGGAAAATAAAACTCCAAGGCTGGGAGGGAAGGGATCTAGAATGGGCACATGATTCATCTCCAGAGGAAGTCTCGAGGAAGACTAAGATAATAAAATATAAGAATCAATAGAGTATCTCAGATTTTGAAGAAGAAAAATCCTAAAATCCGAGAGACCATTCTGAAGTACATAAAAGTTGGATTGTGTCTTGACCACATGGGTTAGTGATTTCACATGTTTGGATTAATTGATATTTAATAATTATACTCAAAAATGATGGAGATAGACCAGTGGATAGCTGTGAGTTGATTGATTTCCATTAATTTTAGAAAAAAACACGTAACAAAGGTGAAACATGAAAAACAAGGGAAAAATAGAACATAGGGGGGAGGGTTTCAAACTAATAAAAAGGATTCATTTGTTTGGTAGTTCATTGGTCGCTTGACTCTTTGGGGATTTTAGATATCATTTACAAGATTTAAAACGACCTTAAATCACTTTAAAAGAGGCCTTAAAACACTTTTACGTTTGAAGATTCATTACTATAGATAAGAAAGAATTTATTGGAGAAACTGGAAATGATTCATCGATGGGTGGGTCACCGACACCCTGGCACCATTGCCCTGGCACCGATTCCCTAGAACTGATGTTGATCACTACCACTGATGGCCAATCAGTGTAACCATTCATTCAACCAGAAATTTTGAATATTCCACAATGATACACTGATGGTCCCTAGAAAGCCTCGATCATTAGGATTTGGAAATGTATTTGACAAGGAGGTTTTGAGTCATTAAAAATTCTAAATAACATATTTTAGTGGAAATCTAATTTGAATGGAGGTTTTTATTCATTTAATAGATCAATATATTTAAATATTGATAGTGTTTAATACATCTAATTTTCATTATAATTTTTATTTTAATGTGTCCTTTGGGTTAATAAAAGTTTGTGTGTGTTCTGAAATATAATATATAAAATACTGAAAGTTATTTTCTAAAAAATTTGGACATAGTGGGATTTTTATTTTACAGAAACCATTAGTTTCAAATAATTTTTAAAATAAAAATGATAGATCTAGTTATTCATAAAAACCAACTATGTGGTTTATGATTTAAGAGTTATTGGAATATTATTTAGTGTGGTTGTTTCCTAAAATGTTTAGTGTTATTTGATCTATGAAATATATATCCTATGGGAGTAGTGATTTATTATTTGTGTATATTTTCTAAACTATTTAGTATATAATATGAGGTTTATTTTTCTCTTTGGTGTATATTTGGTTTATCATTGATTGGTATATTTGAAATTTGATCTTTTGAGAAAAATATTTCAAATTGGTCATTCATTGGTAATTGTTAAAATCTACTCATTTTGAAAAAATAGCCTTAAATTCATTATTTATTTGATTTCTTAGGTGATTAAGTCTTTTAATGAAAGAAGGATTTTAAACTATTCTATTTGTAATGTTTCAATGTTTAGTAAAATAACTAAAATGGGGTGGTGGTGAATTAGTGATGCCATGTCCTTTTATGAATATTCCTTCTTTATTCATCATTTGAATACAGTTAATGATTATATCCACTATTCTTATTATATCCTTGTATTACATAAGAATATAATATATAAAAATCATATGACATAATGTTTAGTATGGTTCGTCCATGAATGACCACTATTTACTTGGTTTGCAAGATATTAAAAGATATATTTTCTATAATATTAATCCCTTGAGTTCAATATGCAATAAATTTCATGATAATATTGATATAAAATATCCAAAAATACATATGACAAAATCTCATGAAATATCTATACTTTAAAAGTTCACAGTAGTCACCTCCAAATGGGTTCTTTATACTAGAATCATATTAGTTGAATCTATCCCTAGAAAATATATTGGACACCTACTGGTGTGTTCTTTAAACTTCTTCCATACATTTCATCAAGTGTCCTCTTAAACACCTCTTTCAATAGGACATCAACTTCTTCAATGTTGGATAGTCATCATTGATCCACTTAATGTTTTAACATCTTATCTTCTTGAGGAATGATTCATCTATTTAAGTAGATCTAAAAATGATTAAATATTAGTGGTATAGGGAAAAGGTTCCTTATTCTCACAAACATCTTTACATAAACACATCAATATTCATGTTGGCCTTCCTTTTAGTCCACTATGATGGCCAAAATCTCTTAAATGCAATCAGGGTCTCTCTCTTCTCTCACAAAGTTCATTATTTTTAAGAGTTATCAGAATCCATTTCATTATCCATCACATCCTATGTAATTTCGATAATCATAGAATAATATTATGGGAATGTATTATTTCTATTCTAATTTCAAATTTCCCTCAATCATTGGTAGGTGTGGTCCTTTCATTTAGCCGATAACGATATTTCTCATTTTAATTATTCAAAAAAATTTCATTTTAAATCCCATGAAAATATTCCTAGTGACAAGGTTATTTTATTATTTTAATTTCTATCCAAAATAGTTTTTTAAGTTAATAAAATTATCCATGTTCATCGATTCATGCATATCTACCATGTGGACCACTAGATAATGACATGAAAATTATTATGGAAATTTTTTTAATGATGGGGTTAAATAATTTATATAAAATGTAAAATTACTAAATGAAACAATGGTTTATAATTTTAATCTCAATTTTTTTAATGTTAGACGTGTTTTCTCTATCAAATTTAGAGAATATGACTTTTGAGTTGATGAAAAAATTGAATTTTATTTAATGAAGAAAATGATTATAAATCATTTTAATTACAAAACAATGATTCAAAAAAATCACCCAAATCAAGCCTCTATGTAAAACATTGAAGAGTTAATCGATGTACTAAGATCCTAATATTAAATGATAAAGTTTTTGAAAACTATTTAGATAGGTGAACCAATATCTATTTCATTTATAGATTCTATCAAAGATGATATGAATGATGTTACATAATCATTATATGAATTTATTGATTGAATGACATCAATGGAATGTGACATTGTGTCTTTTTAAATTCTTTAATAAGTTAAATATAATTTAACTTCTGAAATCCAATATTTCAATGATTTTAACGCAAATTCTATTTAGAAAATTAAAAAATTACATTTTTTACTCGCTATTTTTTTTCTTTTAAGAGGAATTTATTCAACATTTATGAAGAAACTCATTTTATTATGAAATTTATAGAATATACAAAATATTTTTTAGATAAAACAATTAAGATATTTTAAGATAAATTGATTAGGCTATAGGAGACTCCTGAAGATGTTTTATCTTTTGATTCTAATGTATCTTTAGAGAAGGTGGTAGCAAATGAATATATTTTTTATCCAAATATTTTCCAAGTAAATGAATTTTTTTATCAAAGAGAACATCATATTATTCCTATAATTTCTCAAACCATTTTTTGTACTTTAGGTATTTCAGTGGTTCAGATTGAAGTGTAAAAAATTATCACATCTAGTTGTTCCCACAAGCATGATATTCTAGATTCAATAAATGTTTTTTTTGTAAAAATGTTCCAAAAATATATAATATTATATTGTACTATTTCATAGAAGCTACCATAAAAAATATATACATGCGTTATGATACACTCTTTTAGTTGAGAGGTATGAGATCACTAGGTCATGCACCTATTGATAAATTTTATATAGCCAAATATAAGTTATATACCACTTTTAATACTAAAACTATTGATCCTACCCTTAAAATTTAAGATAACCCCACTCCAAAGACAAATTATTGATATTATTTTGTATTATGGTTGTCTATTTTCCATTTTCAATGTTTCATTAGTCGTTTTATTTTTGGTGTGTAGTTAATAATATATTTTTTCAGCTATATATTTATTCCAGTTCTCTATATTCTATCATTTTATTAATTCAATGACACATAGTAAATATGATTTAACTCCATAAAATATCATTCTATATGATATCATAAAAATGGGTAGAAGATATTACTAAACACAAAATTTTAATCCAAGTTTAAAAATTAATTTTCATTTCATTTTTTTAAATTAGAGGAGAGTATTATATATTAAGGGGGGAATTTTATTTGATATAAAATGGAAAATTCAAATTTTAAAATGAGAAATTTTATTTCAAACTACTTATTATTTATAGTCATATCTATTACAAATATTCTCAATAAATATATAAAAAATTTAAAATTGGTTTTGGTTTTATGGTCTACAAAAAGGTAGAGATTTTTGGATATACTATTGTTGTTCCAAAATAAAAAAATATTTCCCATATTTTATTTATAACTAAATCACTATTTTTTTACTAATGAGTTTATCTTAAGTGATTTATGGTTAATAATTAATATTCCCTTAAGTTTTATTTCATTTGTATGTTTTTAGTTCCATCTAGTGTTCATTGACTTTTGAAGAAACTTTCCAAAGGAAATTGTCCTGTGTGCCTGAAGAAATATCTTCTCTGGTTTGTTTAAATGTATTATGTTGGAATTACAAAAAATTGGCAATGTAAATTGTCTTCTGGATTGTTTAAAAAGTCATAATATGTAGAATAAATAGATTCAAATTCTTACGGTAAAAATATTATGATCTCATAAAATATTACATGCTAGATATTTGGAAAAGATAAATACATTATAGAGGTTTGAAACATCATATGATCACTGAATATCTTATGAGATAATGAAATATACTATTCAAGTTAAATAATCATATGAGAACATAGTTTCTAATTCATCATTATGCACACTTATCCTATTTTGAGTAAAAATCATGTATGCCCAAAATATCCTATGTATAGAGAGGAATATCCTAAGAGGAATAGAATTATTGAATGACTTAGGAATATATTACAAACAAAAAAATATCATTCAAAAAATATAAATACTTGTGAAATTTTCTATGTATACAAACATACATTATTTCAATGTCATAATCTAATTGGTGGTTATTTTATGGAAAAAATTATCCCTTCAATAGTATCAAAGATATTTTTTCCTTTTTAGGTGGGAAATGATTTAAAGGGTGTCCATATACTTCTCCATTTTTATTTCTTATATATTTCTTAGGAATTTATTATTTTTATGGATTTCATGTAAAATTCCAGTCCTGTTTTTATTTTATCAATAGAGGATTTGTTTTAATAAGGGGATACTAAGTTAATTAAAGATGTTAATTTGAATGAAGATAAATTTTTTAAGGAAGATCATAGTTGTACTCAAATTCATTTTTTCGAGATGATCACATGCATTAAATAAATAATTTAATATTATCTATATTATAATATTTATTATCAACAAATTGAATATATAATTAGTACATTTTACAAGAGAACAATAACTCTATGATATTCTCAGAAACCAATGATTTTATTCTACATACAATCAAGTATATTTATTTATTCTTGAAGAAGAAGAACCAAAAAAAGAGTATTGTGGCTATTTTTCATCTTGTATATCTACTGAAACTAAATAACCATATAGACATATACATTAGAGATATACTCATCAATATAGACTATATTCATATTATTTCAGCTGATACTAAACAGTGTTTTATGTAATTATTTATCTTCTCTATCTTTATCATTCTTTTAATTGATAACTTAATACACTAGGTGATATAAAAAGGATGTGTGCATTCTGTGTGATTGATGAGCCTCGAGAAATGTCTCTTGAAACCTTTGTATGAAGTGAAAACTAAATTCACTCAATTGTGTATTCCCTAGGAAAATGACTTGTTTAGTAAAAATAAATGAATTTCGGTTTGATGTTTAGGGTGTAGATTCGGAAAAATTTCTATTCCGCTAAACCACTATATAATTTCTATGTCATGTAATTTATTTTAAAATTTATGTGGTAAATTTTATATAATAATTGATGTTATATTGATTTTTTTATAAATTTTATTGTTTTATTTGGGATAAAATTTTACGGACTCAATTTACATCTACTCATGATTCATTGTTAAAGACATTTAGAACAATAGTATATAATGATGGTAGTCACAATTTGGAATCCTTGCCTAGTAAATAAATTGTTTTTACCTCGTGATGATTTCATATTCTATCTCGGGTATATAACTCTTTAAAGTGTGTGTATTTGTTTCTTAGTGATAAAAATATTGAATACTGATAATTGATGAATTAATTACAAGGTGGTGATTCTTCTTAAATATTTAATGGTTAATGTAATAGAATATAATATTATAATTAATAATAGTTTTGGATTTATTAAATTATTGAAAGTGAATCAATTATAAAACTAGAATCATAATGTTTAATAAAATAAAAATAAAATTATCTGGTTAATGTGAATATTAATCCTTAATTGATGATAATATATTATTAAAGGACTAGTAATTAATTAGAGATAAGTGATTAGAGTTACTATCAAACCTTTAAGCTAGTGTCCTTAGAAAATTATTAACTTTATTGTCTTTGGTGATGATAATTATGGTGTCATGTGAGATATAATTTATTGATCAACTCTTAGATATGATAATCAAACATAGACTGGTTGGGAAACAAATAAGCACTAGAGACACCCTAGTTTCCACACATACATGTGTTATCCCATCCCTGGGGAAACCCATATGCCTGAACAGGTCATCAGACTTATAAAGCCCCAGCCATAAACCTGACTTAATCTTGAGTTATTACAAGATTACACATTGAGGATCTTTTCGGGTTTAGAGTTTTAGAGAATTAGATCATAAAATTTGCATTAC
The DNA here is from genome assembly GCA_963277665.1 of Viscum album. Lineage (NCBI taxonomy): Eukaryota > Viridiplantae > Streptophyta > Magnoliopsida > Santalales > Viscaceae > Viscum > Viscum album. Next base: position 2,015,344,836 of record OY728143.1, read on the forward strand.
ATTCCACATATAAACAAAGTGGTTACATAAAGATAGTATTCTTCTTTCCCATCAATGGAAACATATTTAAAATAAAACATGGATTCTTTCTCGACACTTCCTTGACACTATCATCATATCATGTACCTTTCCCTTGACCTGTGAAAAACATTTCAAAAAACCTTGGGATGAGTATAAAAATCTCAGTAAGGGATATAAAAATATGGAAATAAAACATGGGTACACATATACATAAGAATGAAATCATACTTTACCCATAAAACATAAGCACTTTAACATACCTCATCAAATCATGAATAAATCATATAAATCATAAGACATAAAGGTAACTTGAGGCATTCATAACTTTCTTACGTAGGGAGTAACCCTCTTGGTTACGTTTGGAATACCCATCACAGTATATTCCCTAAATCTCTTCGGAGAAACCTTAACGTTTCACTCCTTCGCGTTACCCAATGCATTGGAGAGCTATATCGGTATTAACCGCCCTTAGTTTATCACGGAACCACCCGTCTTCATAATAATGCCCAAGAACCTCAACATAATCGTATCACATAAAACATGCATAAAGGAAACATAACATTTCCACCTTTCAATCACAAGATATCAATACAACACATTGATATAAAAACATTATGAAAACCATTTTCAATACCAAAATAAAAGAAAAGTAAAACATGGTATTTATTTTTCTTTTAAAAAAAGGTATGGCTTGTAGAGGAAGTCGAAACTCAAATAATGGTCACGGCGGCGGAGAAGTCGTTGTCGCCGCATACGTATGACAAAAACATTCCCTTTTGTCGTTTAGTAAACGCTTCGTATAAAAAAGATTCCTTTTGAATAAACGTAAAAGTAAAAGGGGTTTATACACCGTATAAAATAAGGTTGTGTATAAAACAAAATATTCCTCAATGAAAGGAGATTGAGACGAAGTCCCATACCTCGGGTCCGACATGACTTGATCGTTCTTTAATGTCCTTAAAATCGGGTAACTCCCTTTGGTTTGAGCTCAAAGGCTTCCTTTGGAAGACTTTTGCCCAAAGTGAGGCTTCAAGGAGTACGAGAGGGATGTGGAGAGACAAAATGGGCAGGGGTTGGCCGAGCCAAAGGCTTTGGGTGTGTGGGTAAGGAGGTAGAGGTTGGGGCCTTTTATAAGAGGAGAGGAGGGGCACTCTTGGAAAGTAATGAAAAGTCACTTTATTTTAAAATGGTATTCGGATTTAAGAGGTCCCACATTGATGTGTTTCGAGGATAAGGTGATAAGGGTTATAAATCCACCCATCCAATAGGTTTTGGCCATGTGTAGGTCTTAGATTTTACATTATCATTCCATTTTATTTAAATCGTTAAATAATGAGGTCATCGCTGCATCATCATGATGTCATAAATAATTTAATTTATTAAATGTCTAAAAATTATAAAAAAAAATACTATGATGTAGGAAAGATTTTTATCTTTCCAATGACTATTTTTAATCAAAAATATGACTTGTATAACCCCATGTACAAATTGTTTTAGTAAAACATTTCATGTTTGTGTCATTTTTACTTTAACATTAAATAAAAAGTTATTTATGTCATTTCCCAAACAAAGTGGCTCAATGGGGTCCCCAAGTTGACCCATAGATTTTCTTGGTCGGCCATGAAACATCCAATGAGGGTTGGACAAGTGTCAAGCTCATCTTATATTATTAAAACATTATTTTTACCTTAAACTACATTAATTACCACTAATCGCGATTAAGAACTTAAAAGTTACTATTCACCAAAAAAATATTTTAATCTCATTGAACCACATTTTACTTCTTAATGACAACCATGTATGTCGGATTTTTAAAAATCAAATCATAGAAGTGGAAAAGTTTCATTTAAACGAAAAATCAGTTTCTTTAACTACCACTTAGTGGTTTCACTATTCATCAAAACATGAAGTTTTTCAAAAAGATACCAAAACTTCACCCTAAGCTATATTTGATATTCCGAATTCAAAAATGACGTATATTTTACAAAATTCAAATCATGTAAGTTGCATTAATTAATTTAATAACTAATTCCCGCTGTCATGACAAATAGCGTGTTTTTGTGAAACAATAAGTATCAAAAGATTGACACTAGTTTAAGTCCAATTTCCAAGTGAAATTGATTCCAATGACCACCATTGGATAAAATGGTAAAAATATATTCTAATTTCACTTCAAAGCCAATTCAAAAGATAATCTAATCATATAAATAAATTATATTAAAAAGAGGTTTTGAATTAAAATACAACATTTCTCACTATTCATTAAAAAATGAACTTTATCAGAAAAATACCAAAAATTCACAAAATGTAAATTTTGATGTCCCAATCATAAATAATAAGTTTATTTTGACAAAAATAGCTTATAAAATTGTCAAAAGATAGATTTAAAAAGGGTTTGCCATCAAAAGGCAATAAAACAATCTTTTAAGAATATTAGTGTATTCCATGCATAAGATTGCATTTATTTTCATTTTAAGCCTCTATAACACTATATTAATCATTAATAGACAAATATAAAAATATCTATTATTCATTACTTACTTGGGATATTACATCCTTTCCCCCTTTAGAAAATTGCGTCCCGCAATTTATTTACTTATCGAATAAATGGGGGTACTTATCCCTCATTGCATTTTTAGATTCCCATGTTGCCTCTTCCATCATGTGGTTTTTACACAAAACCTTTACCTGATTAATCACCTTATTCCGTAACACTCGCTCCCTGTGGTCAAGAATCTGGACCGGTTGTTCCTCATAAGATAGGTTCTCTTCCAGCTGAACTACCTCTGGACTCAAAACATGAGATGGATCTGGCATGTACTTTCTCAGCATCGAAACATGAAAAACATTGTGTACCTGAGATAAAATCGGAGGTAAAGCCACCCGGTATACAACCGATCCAACTCTATCCATAATTTCATATGGTCCAATGAACCTTGGACTCAGCTTTCCTTTCTTACCAAATCTCAAAACACAATCATTACCAATGTTGAATTCAGGCAACTTACCCTTCTAAACCAACTCTACCTTTTTCTACAACTCACTGTCTTGCTTCTGTGCTTGCGTGATTCTATCTGATAGAGATGATCTCACTGATACCTGAAACAAAACAGAAGAAATTCCTGCACCAACAACTTCTATGCGAAAGTTCATCAAATCCTTAACCACAGGATCACGTTCCAAATGCAACATTGCTAATGAAGCATTACTTTTTCAACTCAAAGCATCAGCCACTTTATTTGCTTTTCCCAGATGGTAATGAGTTGTACAATCATAATCCTTGATTAATTCCATCCATCTCCTCTGTCTCATGTTTAACTCTTTCTGAGTGAATATATACTTTAAACTTTTGTGATCAGTATATATTTCACACTTTACTCCATACAAATGATGCCTCGAAATTTTTAAAGCAAAAACAACAGCACCTAATTCCAAATCATGTGTAGGGTAATTTACCTTATTAGTTTTCAATTGTCGTGAAGCATAAGCAATTGCCTGATAATTCTACATTAGGACACAACCAAGTCCTTTCAATGAAGCATCACTGTATATAACAAACTCGCCATTCCTGGAAGGTAGTTCCAAAACTAAAGCATTTACCAATCTTCTTTTCAGTTCCTGAAAACAATCATCGCATTCTTTTGTCTGAATAAACTTAACACCCTTCCGAGTTAGCTTAGTCATTGGACTAGATAACCGTGAAAAATTTCTAACAAACCTTCGGTAATAGCCTGCCAAACCAAGGAAGCTAAGAATCTCAGTTACATTTGTGGGTCTTGGCCATTCTTCAAAAACCTTTGTTTTTGCAGGATCAATAGTTATCCCATCTTTAGAAACAATATGACCAAGGAAATAAATTTGTTGCAACCAAAACTCACACTTGCTGAATTTCCCATACAATTTATTTTCTTTTAAGGTTTGCAAGATAAACCTTAAATGTCTTTCATGCTCCTCTTTACTTTTAGAAAACACCAAAATATCATCAATTAAAACCACCACAAACTTATCCAAGAACTCATGGAAAATTCTATTCATTAAGTCCATGAATACAGCAGGTGCATTGGATAGCCCAAAAGTCATTACTACAAATTCATAATGGCCATATCTTGTACGGAACGCGGTCTTCGGAACGTCTGCTTCCTTTACCTTCAGCTGATGGTACCCCGATATCAAGTCAATCTTTGAAAAATACTGAGCTCCCTGGAGCTGATCAAACAAATCATCTATATGAGGCAAAGGATATTTGTTCTTAATAGTGATGTTATTCAAGGCTCTATAATAAATGAAAAGTCTCATTGAACCATCTTTCTTTTTAACAAATAAAATAGGAGCACCCCATGGCGATGTGCTGGGTCGAATGAAACCTTTCTCTTATAATTCTTGTAATTTCTCCTTCAACTCTAAAAGTTCAATTTGATCCATTTGATAAGGGGGTTTTGAAATTGTCTTAGCATCAGGAACTAAGTCAACAGTAAACTCAACTTCCCGATCTGGTATTATTCCAGGCAACTCATCAGGAAAAACATTAGGGTACTCATTTACCATTGGCACATCATTAATCTGAACAGTTCCTTTATTTTTAACGATGTGTGCAAGGTAACATTCATTTCCATATTTTACAAGTTTCTTGGCCTCTTGATAAGTTATCAACAGTAAGGGTTCATTCTTGTACACAAACTGAAATTCTTTCTGAAAAGAAACTTCTTTACCTCTAGAGTCAATCTTAGCATGGTAAATAGAGAGCCAATCCATACCCAGGATAACATCAAACTCTACTAGAGGTAGAACAATATGGTTTACAAGTAGGTTCTTTCCACAGATAAGGATAGGAAGATTCTTATAAATTCTTTTTGCCTCAACATTTCCCCCAAGTGTTTTTAACAAAAGTTCAGGAGTCATTTCTTGAGATGGTATTCCAATTTTACTAGAAAAGTTTTCAGAGATGAAGGAATGTGTAGAACCCGAATCAAACAACACACTGGAAGAATCTAAAAAAACAAACAAAGTGCCTGAAACAACCTCATTTGATGGCCCGACATCTGCTGAAGTAGTTGCAAAGGATTTCACCACCCCTTTCTGCTTGTAGTCTAACTGCTTCCCATCACTCAAGCTCTTTGTCGGACACTCATTTGCATAGTGACCCATCTCATTGCACTTATAAAATTTCACTAACTGTAAATAAAATTTGGTCTTACCTTCACGTTGATCTTTTCCAGTGCAATCACGAGCCTTATGTCCCATCTTACCACATCGGTAGAACTTTCCAGAATTCAGAAGACATTCCCCAGCATGCCTTTTTCAACATTTATCAAAAACTAAAAACTTAGTTTTCTTACCCTCAGACTTTTTTGAAGAATTCTTACCTTTCTCATGCTACCTTGTTCTCTTCTTCTGCAGGTTGTTATAGAACACTTGATCATCGGAAAACTCCATTTCCACCTTCTCAGCACATCGCAAAATATTTTCATAACTTTTTAATTCACGAGAAGCTAATGCCCTTCGATATTTTGGCTTTAATCCTGAGTAAAAATGATTGATTTTACTATCAAGGTCTCGGATAAAATTTGGATCATACCTTGCCAATCGAGTGAACCTTTCTTCATAGGTAGCCACTGAGTCTTCCTCTTGCCTCAATTCCATGAATTTCTTTTCCATGATAAGTCTAACAGCCTTAGGAAAATACTTCTCAAGAAACATACCTTTGAATTCATCCCAGTGAAGTGCATCAATCTCATCGGCGTCCCTGATATTTTTAACCATAGACCACCACTGATCTGCCTCACCCTCCAAACGGTAAACAGCAAGACTAACCTTTTGATTTTCTGAACACCCCATGACATCGAAAATCTTCTCCAGTGCCTTAATCCACCCTTCAGTTAACACAGGGTCAGATGATCCTCTGAATGATGGGGGATGTTGCCTCATGAAATGTTCCACCACTGACATGTTCCTCTGCGGTTGATCTAGTTGATCTCATGCATGGATACCATAACCATTTATCGCATGAGTCAACTACGCCATTACTACAAAAAATAGTTCAGTTCCAATTACGACCATCTCAGGATGCTGATTCGGAAGGTTATTTCCTTCTGCATGCCTTCCTAGCACTGTTTCCCTGTTTCCTCTGCGGAAAACCATTCTGAACAAACATGTCTTAGATGAAGCAACATGGTAATCTTCAAATACTATATCACTTCAATTTGACCATAAAAAATATTTTTGGATAATCATTTAATAGAATTCTAACTCCTAAAGTCATCTAAATTGACCTCTGATACCAACTATAAGGCCCCAGCCTTAAACCTTACTTAATCTTGAGTTATTACAAGATTAAACATTGAGGATCTTTTTGGGTTTAGAGTTTTAGAGAATTAGATCATAAAACTTGCATTACAATCCACATATAAAAAAATTGGTTACATAAAGATAGTATTCTTCTTTCGCATTAATGGAAACATATTTAAAATAAAACATGGATTCTTTCTTGACACTTCCTTGACACTATCATCATATCATGTACCTTTCCCTTGACCTGTGAAAAACGTTTCAAAAAAACTTGGGATGAGCATAAAAATCTCAGTAAGGGATATAAAAATATGGAATGGAAACATGGGTACATATATATATAAGAATGAAATCATACTTTACCCATAAATCATAAGCACTTTAACATTCCTCATCAAATCATGAATAAATCATAAAAATCATAAGACATAAAGGTAACTTGAGGCATTCATAACTTTCTTACATAGGAAGTAACCCTCTTGGTTACGTTTGGAATACCCATCATAGTATATTCCCTAAATCTCTTCGGAGAAACATTAACGTTTCACTCCTTCACGTTACCCAATGCATTGGAGAGCTATATCGGGATCACCCAACCTTAGTTTATCACGGAACCACCCGTCTTCATAATAATGCCCGAGAACCTCAACATAATCGTATCACATAAATCATGCATAAAGGAAACATAACATTTCCACCTTTTAATCACAAGATAGCAATACAACACATTGATATAAAAAAATTATGAAAACCATTTTCAATACCAAAATAAAAGAAAAGTAAAACATTGTATTTATTTTTCTTTTAAAAAAAGGTATGGCTTGTAGAGGAAGCTGAAACTCAAATAATGGTCATGGCGGCGGAGAAGTCGTTGTCGCCGCATACGTATGAGAAAAACATTCCCTTTTGTCGTTTAGTAAACGCTTCGTATAAAAAAAGATTCCTTTTGAATAAACGTAAAGGTCAAAGGGGTTTATACACCTTATAAATGAAGGTTGTGTATAAAACAAAATATGCCTCAATGAAAGGAGATTGAGATGAAGTCCCTTACCTCGGGTCCGACTTGACTCGATCGTTCTTTAATGTCCTTAAAATCGGGTAACTCCCTTTGGTTTGAGTTCAAAGGCTTCCTTGGGAAGACTTCTGCCCAATGTGAGGCTTCAAGGAGTAAGATAGGTATGTGGAGAGACAACATGGTTAGGGGTTGGCCGATCCAAAGGCTTTGGGAGTGTGGGTAAGGAGTATGAGGTGGGGGCCTTTTATAAGAGGAGAGGAGGGGCACTCTTGGAAAGTAAAGAAAAGTCACTTTATTTTAAAATGGTATTCGGATTTAAGAGGTCCCACATTGATGTGTTTCGAGGATAAGGTGATAAGGTTTAGAAATACACCCATCAAATAGGTTTTGTCCATGTGTAGGTCTTAGATTTTATATTATCTTTCCATTTTATTTAAATCGTTAAATAATGAGGTCATCGCTGCATCATCATGATGTCATAAATAATTTAATTTATTTAATGTTAAAAAATTATAAAAAAAATACTATGACGTAGGAAATTGTTTTAGCTTTCCAATGACTATTTATAATAAAAACTCTGACTTGTATGACCCCATGTAAAAATTATTTTAGTGAAACATCTCATGTTTGTGTCATTTTTACTTTAACATTAAATAAAAAGTTATTTATGTCATTTCCCAACCAAAGTGGCTCCATGGGGTCCCCAAGTTGACCCATGGACTGTCTTGGTCGGCCATGACACATCCAATGAGGGTAGGACTTGTGTCAAGCACATCTCATATTATTAAAATATTATTTTTACCTTAAACTACACTAATTACCACTAATCGCAATTAAGAACTTAAAAGTTACTATTCACCAAAAAATTATTTTATTCTCATTGAACAAAATTTTACTTCTTAATGACCACCATGTATGTCGGATTTTTGAAAATCAAATCACAGAAGTGGCAAAGTATCATTTAAACGAAAAATCAGTTTCTTTAACTACCACTTAGTGGTTTCACTATTCATCAAAAATTGAAGTTTTTCAGAAAGATACCAAAACTTCACTCTAATTTATATTTGATATTCCAAATTCAAAAATGATGTCTATTTTAAAAAATTCAAAACATGTAAGTTTCATTAATTAATTTAATAACAAATTCCCGCTGTCAAGACTAATAGCATGTTTTTGTGAAACAATAAGTATCAAAAGATTGACACTAGTTTAAGTCCAATTTCAAAGTGAAATTGATTCCAATGACCACTATTGGATAAAATGGTAAAAATATATTCTAATTTCACTTCAAAAACTATTAAAAATATAATCTAATCATATAAATAAATTATATTAAAAAGAGGTTTTGAATTAAAATACAACATTTTTCACTATTCATTAAAAAAATGAACTTTATCAGAAAAATACCAAAAATTCACACAAAGTAAATTTTGAGGTCCCAATCATAAATAATAAGTTTATTTTGACAAAAATAGATTATAAAATTGTCAAAAGATATATTTAAAAAGGGTTTTCCATCAAAAGGCATTAAAACAATCTTTTAAGAATATTAGTGTATTCCATGCATAAGATTGCATTTATTTTTATTTTAAGCCTCTAAAACACTATCTTAATCATTAATAGACATATATAAAAATATCTATTATTCATTACTTACTTGGTATGTTACAAGACTAATGAATTCCCCCACATTCTAACACATGTTCATTCTAGTGTACTTTTCCCTAGGTCACACACAACCTAAGACACATCTCAAAAGGTCACCAATCCTGATCACTAACCAAGGACAAACCAGATTAACTATACTATTCTAATCAAGTATTCTCCTGAAAAAAGGTTCACCTTGTTTACATGGGTTGTAACATTTTTACCTTTTAATCCATTAAATTCCGAGGGTATTACATATTGTGGTCCATAATAAAAATTATATTACATATTTTTTATTATCTTCCAGTCAAGTTAGGTAACATGACTAATTCCTATATTTGGATGCGGGATCCAAGGTTATCAAAAAATCAAGGTTATTGAGAATATAGATAGATTTCAAATCCCCTACACTACTATCATTTATATATGTGGCATGTATGTGTAATATATCTACTATAATTCCTTATAGTTATATGATAAGTACTCATACAGGTTATAGTGGAACATTATTATGAAATACATGTATATTCTTATTATGTCTGCGCAAAGTGATAGTCTATACATGTATCTATGTTATAATGAATAATTGTTATTTCTTGTGCACTTACACTTGAATTATAATTACTTAAGGTGAAGTATTTACTTATATAATATGTACGGACTCTCAATATTATTATGTGAATATGGGGATATGATGGAGTTGTGATTGTGATTATGTGTATCTGTCTACAATGTGTTGGATTGAATGTATTATATAACTTATTGAGGGAATGAGAGAACTAGGGGATGAGACGTTTGGGTTTATGTAAACTACTAGTCCAACTAGGTTAAATACCCTAAGAGGGGGGTGAATTAGGGTATGACATATTCAAATAGAATCCCCTTCAAATCTTGTTTCTTTTTTAAAAAATGTTATTCTCTACCTTTCTCATAGCTATGTACGAATATAAACGAATGAATACATGAGACAAAACTATTTTACTTGGTTCACCCATAATTGGATATGTCCAAGGAGCATATAATGGCATTTTTCCGATCTACGAAATCCAAAAAGGCTCACTGGCAAAATTAGGTTCTGGATATATCACTTATATTCCTAGGCTCACTGTCCTAAAATTAAACGGAGTAGACTCACTATACCTACTAGTTTAAAACCAATCATAATATGAAATCTTAGTACTCACTCAATATGATTTTTCTTGTATCTTCTTCAAAATATCCAACTATGATTACATGAATCATTGTGTTTTACTCTTCATTTAATGTATCATTTAGTTCTAATTTACCCCACATGATGAATACCACTTTAACATATATTCACTAATTAATCCCCTTGGTTTCACACTTTTTCATTCATGAAACCATTGGATGTCTTTCTTTAAACATTATCAACTTGCGTGCAACATTAAACCTTATCGCATAAGTCTAACTTGTACACAGCCTTTATGCTCTGCGCATAACTCCCTTTTTCTTATATACTAATGTACCTTATTTAAACAACAAATATTTTGTTATTTTCTTCATGAAAATCTCCTTGTATGAGAATTTTCTAATTTATGTGAAACTATTTTGTGATTTAGAGCCTTTATTTTCTCTAATGGCTGAGCTTCTAAATTGATGGGGTAGCCATCAATTTATTGACTCGGCTTACCCTATGCACAAGATCATTAAACAAACTACTCTACATATGTATGATTTCATCAGGCATGTAGGATATATATTTGGCATTATATTTGGCATATAAAATCATTTCACGATAAAACTTCTTCTCTATTTTGAGGACATGTGAATTCTACTTTTGTCGTGCAAACTCTTCTTTCACACACATTAAAATATTTCATACACTTCCCCCATTTAGCCATATTTTGATGTGATGATCTAGAATCATGACTTGTGTGAAGCATTTAAAATCAACAACACCCTTGCGTGATACATTTTACTTTTATGAGAAAAAAACCCTTTTCCCAAAACACCTATTTCTACCCTAAAAATTTTGGAACATAAAAATTTGGAAAACACTAGAAAATAGTGTCACCTTGTATATGTATGTTTCTATATGACCTCCAGAGAATCCCATCCTTTTTATTATATCTTTTTCAACCTATTTTTTCAAAACTATATTTTGAAGTCCAAAACTATCCATGGAATCCTTATTTTTTCAACATACACAATCAACCCAAAAATACTTCAATGTAACCTTGAAGGATTTTTTCCAACAGAAACTACTACTGTGGGAATGTTATAGCAGGGTAAATTTCTTCTATATAAGACTTTATATTATGTTAAATATCTATATTTCATTTTTGGTAAGTGATTCTTGGTGAGGATGAGGATATAGATGGCCTGATCTAGGTCATAAGTTGATTTCATTTTTTATTTACTAGGTCATAAGTATGTCTCTTTCACAATTTCAAGAGAGGTTTGGGGAGGATCCTATGAAGTATACTTATATGATCACCCATATATATATATTTTTGTATGTTTTTTTCTCATTTCCATAGGATAGATTTGGTATTGAGGTAGACATTGCTACCTCATTATGATTGTTTGAGGGTTATAAAAGATCATGCTAATTATCATAGGTAATGCCACATTATATTTTCTTTTTAGGCCATTCATTGTACAAAATATCATGTATTAGGATTGTTTTGTTTATTTATATGGGTATTATTATAGGATTTATGCCATTTTCTATGAATTTATAGGGCAATTCTTCTCATATGTTCGTATTCTATAACCTCGAGGTAGGCCTCCTACTTATGGAATTTTGAAAATGGGATTTCTCGGGTATAAAACCATCAATATAATCACAATTTATATTTTTCAACATACTAAATTTTAATAAATAATTTCTACTACTCAATGTAATCAATAATATTAGTATCGGTTTTCTAGTACCACCTATAAAGTATTTAGAGTGATTCATAACCCGATTTATGGGAAAAACACTCTCTAATTATATTTTTTAATAGTGTATATATATATATATATTGTATATGAAAAATAAAATTTTATTCTTTCTTGTAAATTTTCAACAGAATTAATTTCCACGTGTTTTTAAAAATTTATAATAAATATGATAATTTATTTAACAAATTTTGTTCGAAAATTATATAATCTATAATATATATTAGATATTTATCTCCCAATACATGTGTAGCCTCTAGGTTTGTTGTTTTACTACTTCTATTTTTCACTTCTATTTTTCATTATTGTCTTACCATCTTCTCACATTCCATCTTCTTCAAATATCTCTAGTAGTCAACCTTCCCGTTCCCATTAAACTATTTCTTCCATCCTCTCAATAAATAATATCTCAGTCTCACATATCCTCAACATTTCTCCCATTTCTGGACAACCCCACACCTACACAACCATAATACTTGAATTTTTAATGGGTTTTTATTTTATTTATAAAATGGGATAGGGTGTCAAATATTTTTAAATACGGGTTCAGAGAAGCATGAAACTCATCCAAGCATCTCCATTCCAACAGAGAAGTGTGAATGGGGTTCACACTTCTCCCTCTCTCTAGAAGAGCGAATAAACCCCATTCTTACTTCCTAGGCACGATAGAGGAAGCATGAACCCCATTCAAAATTAGTTTGCGGAATTCAAAAAGGAGGAATAGATGTGGTTCACACATCCTGCTGACCCAACTTCTATGAAAGGAGGTGCTTCCACCTCGAAAATTCATTATTCTCCTCTATATTTTTTTGAAGCCCTATAAGAATATTTTCGCCACATATATATGTGGGTTTTTACATGATAATTTTTCTATTTAGAATTTTAATTGTTTACTTGTTTTTATTTATTTAGTATATATGATTTTTTTATTTAATACGTCTTGATGAATGAATGTATTTATGTACAAGTTAGTGTCTTTTGTTTGATTTAATTTTTAATAAGTTATTGTTTTATGTATGATATAATTTATACTAAATGTTTATAAAATTTAAATAGAGTGTTTATATAATTGACATTTTTGGTTGAAAATGTAATTTATATTTAGTGAAATAATATTGTTTTAAAAAAATTATATATTGTTAATTTAAATGTTGAGTAATTATATTTGAATATATTTTTTTGTATATAGAAGAAATTATATTTAGTTTAACATAAATTTATGTAAACATAAGTAATTAGATAAATATTTTATTAAAAACTTGTTATTAAAATAAATATTATTAAAAATATATTATTAAAAATACATTAGTTAAATTAAGTGTCGTAATTAAATTTATTAATATATATATGTAGTATTTTTTGGTTAATAGTATACAAAAACGTTTACAATAAAAAATAATTTCAAATTATATTAAGTATAAATACACACGATTTCAAGTAATAAAGTATGAAATATAATTATTCAAAAGTTAGGAAGTATAAATATGAAAAACAAATTAGACATACTTATGTAATTTTATAAAATTGAAAATAACATTATTTAATGGTTTTTATGTATATATAATGTCTATTACTTTTATTTACTATAAATAATAATTATAAATAATAAATTTATATTATATTAAGTATAATTAATTTTTCTTCCATGTAATAAAGTATAATATGTAATTAAATACATTTTGGAATATATAATAATTATAATATTTATATATATACATATAAATTTTTTAAATTTGAAAATGACATTTGTTTACAGCATTTTAATGGTTATTATATAAGTGTTAATTATATTTCCTTTATTTATTAATTTTAGTAAAATCAATTACAAAATATAAACATATTTATACATAAAAAAATTGAAAAGTTAAAATATTGGATATCCAGTGTAGATATATGTTATATATTACATCTAGTTATAGTTAAAGTTGTATAATATGTTGAACATAATAAATATCTCAAACAATCATTTTAGAAATCTAGAATGTTTACTGATCTTGAGATGACCATCTAATGTATGATTGAAATTGGATGTTATATATTTTTTGTATATAATTATTTAATTTATTTAAAATTGATGATCTTGAGATGACCGATCAATGTATGATTGAAAATGCATGTCGTATTTTTTCAATAATATAATTTTTAATAATTTCCTTTTGTTTTCCTCAATGATGTCAGGGGTTTCATCCCTCACTCTAGGTATTTAAGGACCTGCATGTCCACATAAAAAATGTTATGTATTTAAAACACACATGGAACCCCTCACCATCATGTGATTAGAAATTTAATAGAAGGGTGTTCAAAAACACCTGTTTTTATTTAGAGATGTATTTTTACCCCATTCTTGGGAACAGATTGATGGTAGCTGAATTATGAGCTAATAGATGCACAAGGATCCCACTTAAGGTTCAGTTGTGTAATCAATTAATTATAAACCTATCCATTGAAAAATTTTCAAGATAAATTTAGTCATTTAATCCTAATAAAGTTTAATAATTTTAAATATTCATGATTTATATATTAATTTTTTACTTGTTTTTTTCTATGTAATCATTTCTATGAAAATATACTACAATAGTGAGTTAATTTATACAAATCATGGTTTTAGCTATAGTTTTCCACTTCAATAGTGGAAAATATTCGTGATTGTGTGACATTGGATGAAGTTCACATGAAGATTCATAGTTCATTAAAATAGAGTGATGATCAATTAATTAATTCAATAACATATCGACAAATTCAATATCATGAATGTTATTGGAACACTAATTATCCTTTGGTAGATGATGAGGATTGGATAGTTGATTCATTATTATTGATGAATTAGTTTATTAATGGTCTATTAGAGTAATATGTGCTGATTTATGATATTGATATTTTGAAACCTACTACTAAAGAACCATGTTTTGGGATCTCTGTAGAAGTCAATCATTCAAAACATTCTCATTAATTTCCTTCTCATATGACTCTTGTCATAGAACCAAATTATAATGAAGATGATCAGCATTTGGAAGAAAATATTGGAGATATCCCAATGTGTACTCCTGATATAATGAATAAATGTTTATCTGTGGATGAAGTATCATATATGGAATAAAGAGATGATGTGGGTGATGTTGATGTGGGGATTCAACATTATGAGGTTTCTATGATATATAGGAATCCACCAGTTAGTGGTAATCATCCATCTATATTGACGTCCTTATCAAAGGAATTTCATTTGCACAAAATATTTTATTGGGATGTAATTACATTCACTACTATTCCATGGAATTTTAGGGAATATATATGCACCAACGATAATACCATCTTTGTCAAGAAGGAGTTTGAAAGTAAAATTTCCATGAAAATGTTATAAAACAATACCAAATGGAGAGAAATTTCACATTTATGGTTGATGATTAAAATAAGGAAAAAATATCTCATTTGATGTGAAAATAATGGGACATAATGTAAATTATTATTGAGAGATATATATATATATGATTATAAAATATCATGTTGGAATATGACCAAATTAGAAGGCCCAACCACTTGTGTACATTCAACATTGTTGTGAGATCACTCTTTAATTGATGCATACTTTCTATCAACTATTATTGTAGAGATGTTCAAATAATGTTAGGATATTCCTTTTTCTCATTATTGGGAATTAATATGATAGTTTTTTTTAAATATGATATATTATATGGAAAATATTTGATTGAAAAACAAATGGAAATTGTAAAAGTGAAAGGTGATTGGGATGAATAAAATGAAATATTGAAATAGATTATGGAATTTAAATCGCTCAAAAATAAAATTATTTATCATTTGGACATTATTGATTATGTATCCCCAAATCAATAGTTTTATCAGTCAAATTTTAACTTCAATAGGATGTTTAGGGAATTCATGCCTTATCTCACTATGTTTCCATATTGTGAACAATTCATTAAAGTTGAGGAACATTCCTTTATGGAATGTATATAGGTTTTCTACATATTTATTCTATATAAGATGACACTATTTCTCCTCTACTACTTTCATTCTCAATTTTTGAAAATAATAATTTTAAATCCTAGAGTTGTTTTTTGGAATGTATAGACATGTATGTAACTCAAAACTAGGGAGTGTGTCTGATATCTAATCATAATCAAGTGAATATAGATGTATTTTACGGTAGATACTTTTCATGGATAGAACATAATTCTTATCAATTATATTTCCTTTAACATATTTCAAGTAATTTTTATCTGAATTTCAAACATTAGGCAATAAATAAGGTGATCCCCAAGTTGGGGTTGTTTTATAAAATTTTTTTTAAAAGAAATTTTAATATAATTTTATAAACTTTATTTTATTATGGGTTTACTATATGAGACCCAAAAATAATGTTTTATTCAACATATATAATATATGTTAAGGTATAATGAAGATGTGTATGATTATATGAAGCAGATTGCAATGGATAAATCGTCATCTACATATGATAGTGGCAGGATATACGACCATATGACCACTAATGTAGTGGAGTTGATAACATTTTATTAAACTCATGATCATTGTGTTATTGAAAGATAAATTTCATATATGTGTGAAGTACTTTGTTTTAGGACCCAAAAGGCTTATTAAAGAATGGAAAATGGATTTTGTTTTACTCAGTATTTTGCAATGTGTCATAATTCAAATACTACATGAAACACCATGATTGTGTGTTCTAACCTTTGACTGGGTATGGATCTGATTTTATGAAAGTGATTGTTATGACCAGGTAACATTAAATAGTGGTTGACTGTTGGTGATCATGTTGGGTAATAGGTAGTATGATTATGGAAAATTCCAAGTATTAAGATATCACTATTCACATGTTGTTATAGCTTTTTTACCTGTAAATATTTCACGGGATCCCTATTTTTACCTATTTTACCATAAGAGAACTCTATTTAATTTTTAATGTGAATCTATTATTCCTATTGGTGACATTTAATCTATCACATTTCTGGATGATCAACCAATTTTTTCACTAATATTTCCATGTTTCGTAATTTGTTTTTTTTCATTTATAACTTTTTAAATTAATGTCATTTTTTAAATTACTAGATTGATATTACCAGGTGTCACCCCTAGGGAATACCAAAGTATAATTGAATCCAAAATGATATGGACTGAAGTCATAAATGTTGACAGACACTATAATGTTTAATTTTTCATGCAAAAGGGCATACTCATAAGAGATGTCGCCAAGTAATGGGAAGATCTCCACATGCCATCATCCTTGACCGAGTGTATTTATTTTATCTTGAATATATTTTTTTTTCATATTCATAAAATTCAATAATGAATCCTTGTATTTCTGATATCCTCTATTTCCAACCTACATAATCTTTGGATTAATATAACTATTTGAAAAATAAACAGACAACAAAAATGAATATATCATGAAAACACATGTTCTATACAGCTTTTTCATCATAGATGATTTATATATAAATATTCATAATTAATTATACTTCCTTAGAGACAAATAAAATATTAAATTCATAATGTTAACCAAAAAATTCAACTACATATATTTTTTTACATCTCTTTTCATCATAATGTTGAATTATACGTGTTAATTTTCTACCTCATTTTTCTTGTAGTATTTTTTTATGATTATAAATTTTATTGAATTACAATTAAAAAATTAGTAGTGATATATAATGTATAAATGAAAGGTACTCCATTTCTATCATTCTAAGATAGGCATGTTTCATATTTAGTTTTATAAGGACATCTAGTGCCTCCTTTGAGTGTATGGATATCTCACCATTTCCATCACGATGCACCACCTCCCACTATCATCACCCATGTTTCTCATGTTGGGTTATATGGTGTAGTGACTAGTGACTTAACCTTTTTTTGATCATCAAAACATTGATGAACTCATAGAGATATAAAGTCCAGAGACAAATACATTCCATTTTATAGAGGTGGAGATGATTATTACACTGTAGGATGTGTCCATTATGTTGGGCCTCCCCATTGATGGTGCAACTGTGACAGGTCGAGTCAGAGGATATTGATTTGTGTTGGTTCATAGATTACTAGGCATTATGGTCCATGGTGATAGATAGTCTGTTTTCATTTGTTAATTATGAATTTCATGTATAGACCAACACTTCTCTTATCTATAAGAGAATGTATACGAGATCATTGTGCTACTTTGTAAGTGCGTACATTTTGAGGTTGATCAATGGAATTATATTCATTGATCATTACACTACATTTGTAAATTTTATGCATGTACCATTATTTGAGGACATAGACTAGGCAGGTTGGTATAGCTGGGGTACTTCCTGTCTCACATATATATACATGGTGTGATGTAGTGAATGTCAGATCAATAAGTTAAAGACATAAGATGCATTATTCTTATACAGATAGATATATGGGTGAACATCCCTCGCTTAACTCCACATGCTCCGACACTATTTTTTGTTCATATTATAATAGAGTATCCTCATAGATAATGGTATGTTATTCCTTCCTTATAATTTCTAAATAAAATTTATAAATTTCTATTATGAAATACAATTATAACAGTGTTGTCTACATATGTAGTTAAGAATATTAAAATAAGATACGACCAGACATGATGTCCATGATTACAAACTTATTTTGTATTTTCATCGACTAGGAGATGTAATTTGTTATTATTTAATTTATTAAATCTTAATTATATAATACACATGTCTTCATTTATTAATTGATTATTAAGTTTATTTTTAAATTTCGTGGATTCCATAAACTAAGGATATCATCCTGATTCTTGAACTATATTGGACAGCGATGCTTACAATCAGATCCTATATCATTTCATTAAATCACATTCATATTCTTGTGTTCCATCATACTAAAACCATTTTGAGGGAGTTCAGATTCCTTCTAACCATTCTAGCACCGCCATTTTAGTTACCTTCACTTCAGTCTCTATAGATTTCAGTAAAGCGTAAATTTTATTGGAGGAAGGATCATATAAGAAATTTTGATCTATGGAATAGATGACAAGAGTCTCGATTATAAGGGGTGGGCACAGTACTAATGCATTTAGTCAATTATCTGGATTATGCTACATGTTACAGAAGTCCCCCAGTCAGATTTATTACATGAGATAGAAGAGGCTTTCATGAATTGACTGAATGGCCCAAAGGCCTTCTTTTTTATTTTTATTATGGATAATCCCCCTATTAAGGGTTTAAGGGGAACCCGTACATGACCCATAGGACCAAGGCACAAGGCCCGAAAAAACCCGCAATACATGACCCCAAGGCCCAGAGGCATACCATGCCCAATACGTGACCCGTAATCCCAGCACAATTGAACTGCCCCTCCCTAGCTTACTACGTCATTGATCCCCAAGCTCCCCACCTTGCTTTGATGATCGGCTAGCATATCCCCGTACAAAGCTGCATAGTGCCTGGTCCAGACGGCGGCTTCCATACCCTCTCATTCTTCTAATCTGGTTAGCTCTACATTTGGTGGTTGCTACTCTGGTTGCTCTGATCCTCTTCTAGGGCCTGTTTTATGTGAACTGGGCTACTCCATAGTGTACGTGACACGAAGGCCATGTGGCCTGAAGTTCATTGATGGCCCGAAAGCCCTGGAGACCCGTAGGCCCAAACCGGTGGCCCGAAGGCCCAAATCGGGTGAATAGTTCTGGCTGCTACAGTACGAAATAGTAACTGCTACATCAACTGCTACAGTACTGCTACAGTTCCCTGGAAATTCACCTCTACTCGGTTTTGAACCCGGGTCTCTTGGATACCAAGCAAGAGCCCTTACCACTCAAGTACGGGCTCGTTGGCGGCTCTCATGAATTGGTAATCATTATTCCTTACACTGTTGAATTTTTTTTATTAACATTATATAACTACATAATTTGATTTCACAGGACGCTTATATCACTCATCTCTTTCACATCTTTTATTTGGTAGTGGGAGGCACATATGAGTAGAAAAATTTTCATACAGCTATAACAGAGTTGAATCCTCCCATGTATAATATTTTTCATGTGATTTTCTTTGATCCTACATGTGATGTTGAGGCTTCTGAGCCTAGTATAGATGTTCCATGGGTGATGACCCTATTATGGATGATGATGTGACATAGGTGTAGGTTGTTCACTATGATCATCCAGATGCTCCTATAGCTTATACTACTTATGTGGAATAGCCACATCCAGAGGAACTAGGGTAGATATAGGATGTTACCATATTAGATTTTGTAACAGAGAAAGAGGCTAATTGGTCTATGCTCTATAATTTATTATCCACATATTCGAAAACATCCACAAAATGGAATTCATCTTGTTTATATGTTGGTGAGAGTTCCAAGCAACAACTTCCACTATCCTTACATACATTATAGGGTACAAGTAGTGGAATAATATATCCATTGCTGGCCACATAGAATGATGTATAGGTGGGTGCCAGCGATAATATATAGGAGCAATGTATGCCAGAGTGGAGAAGTAGACAGACAGGACATGGACACATCATATATACGCATAATTATTGCACATCAGATCATCCAGGCCACAGACTTAGATTAGTTTGATCATACATGTGGCATGTTTTTGAAATCATTATTTATTCATTATTTAAAAACATTATAATATATTACATAATGTTGCATAAATCAAGTAATTGATATAATTGGAATTTCATGAAAATAATATTCTACAAATAAAACCATTTTTATTAATAACTATATTGGTAATACTAATAATTACTGTTTGATATTCATATAAATACATAGTATTATTATCCATATTTTAATAAATAATATTCTTAAATTTATCGTTAAGAATTAGTAATATTATTATTTTCATTTCAATAAATATTATTAATATTTATTAATTAATTTTAGATACCTATTTATTAAATATAATATGGATTATAATACAACATATTAATATAATAAATAATTATCTTAAATTAATTACTAAATAGTATTAAGAATATTATTTTCAATTCAAAAAGTGTAATTAATAAAAAATAATAAATATGATATTTTAAAAAATTAGATATTAAAATATTAATAATAATTATATCAACAACAAAAAACAATGATTCATAATTAAAATATTATAAATATTTTTTTTCAATTAATTAATTAGAAACATAATAATATAATATAAACTAATAATAAATAATACTATTCATTATTTATAAATATATACTTTATTAACAAAATGAATATTTTATATATCATTAAAAAATATATAAAATATTTTTCATGAATATTGTGAGAAATTAATATTAATAATAAATATTATATCATATTAATGGTATTATATATATATATAAACAAAGACGCATGAACCATGTTCACACTTCTCTCTCGGAATAGAGAAGCATGAATGGGTTCAGGCTTCTGTGGACCCTTTATTAAGAAATGTAACTCTATCTATTTTAATTAAATGATTTGAAAAAACCCATTAAAAGTATTACCGTCAATACTCTAGTTTATCCTTCATTGCTTGTTATCTACTAGAGTCTCCCTCCCCATCCCCCAAGATCACGATCATCTATCCTCTGCCTCCCCACCTACTGACCCCTACATCAGATTTTATACCTCCCAATCACTATATCCCTATACAAAGGCCTCTGATCCCAGTATCTTGATTTTCTATCCCTCCATGTGTCTCAATTTCTATGATATATTTCAATTCGAAAATATCCATGGAAATTTCATAAACACCCACTCCTCTCTTCATATCCATCAACCTCAATCACATCATATGGATTTTATCATCAGTACAAACCATTCCTCATATTCCATTATAGGTTCTATTTTAATCCATAAAAACCTAACATATTTATTTTCATCTGCGAAATCCTTACATTCATGAAATATTTTTGTTATCCCTTCTCTATTTTTGTCAACCACAATCAATTTTTTTGGATTTTCATTCACTTATCTATGTATGTCTAGATACTTTCTAATATGATTTTTTGAAACCCTTGGGTTTCCCCATCTCCAACAATGATTTACCTTAAAGAATAATTAGGCCTTCCACTGATGGGTTTCATTTCCTTAATTGAAAAATTATAAACACAAATTGTGGAATCATTGTAACAAATATAGAATGTCTTTGAAAATTTCATTATATAATCCTTATTATTTTCAATGATTCAGTTATTTTTATAGTTCCATGGAACAAGATTCTAAAAAATCACTCTTCTTTTCATCAGTAAAACTATATGAACGTTTTTTAAATGATATCTCAATCCTCTACATTGAATTACCTCATATTTCAATTATTTATTTATGAATCATCATCCCCACATAATACTCTAGCAATAATAATATTCCTTCCTTCCACTATTAAATTTATACATAATATTATACATCCTTACCCGTTATTTCTTATTTAACCTAAATTGTATCTCCCTAATTTCATCTCACAACACCACACAAAGGCGACTGGGGTGGCGAGGGGGGTTGGAGTGTGGGGCGCCGGTCACAGGGTCTAATCCCCTAACCTTATTTACATGTAGTGTGTTTTATAATAAAACCCTCCTTTTAAATTTTATCTCCCTAATTATTTTTAGTTCTCATATTAATGTCTTATTTTTATAGCTCTTCATTATTCTCAAAGAAAAATACATAGGTTTTTATTTTTTTTAAATTTCCATATTCGGTTTTGTTTATATTAACCATTCCCAAATTCATTCCTCTTGTCATTTTATGTTATCCTAACTCACCAAAAATGTCATATTATTATAACTTTAGATGATGGCTTCAATTGATGTGTCTATAAATTATCAACATTAATTGTATTAAATATTAGGTTCTTTGTTATTACACATAGAAACGTAAAAAACCATTTTTTGAAGACCCTTATGTAACTTTTCAACATATAAGTGTGTTATATTTATTTATATTAATGCTATTTTAATTATTTAAATGACATTTATATGTTCCTTTTTCTTCTTTGATGTTACTTATTTATAGTTCTTAAAGTATTCCCTTTAATAGTGTGGAAAAATCCTTTTTCTAGTGAAAAAAATAATTCTTATCTTCAGCACTATTAACGGTGTTCCCCTTTATTAGTTCTAGTTTAGAATAGATTATGGTCCACCTTTATCATCTCTTTTAATAGCTCTGATAAATGGGTGCCTCTATAAACACTAGAAATAGAACTGATAAAGGCCTAACCTGTTAGAGTGTGTTGTTGGTATAAAAACACACTATAACACAAACCTATATCCTATATGAAAAATATTTAATTTAATTGAAATAAATTTTAAATCATGAATAAAAAAAATATTATATACATTTCAATCAATATTTTAAATTTTAGAATTACAATTATTATCCTCAATCATTTAAAAACATTAATGTTACATCATATTTGGCACCCATGATCCCCTAAAATAATTCTACATGTAGTACTAATTTTTGAAAAAATCAACTCAACTCTAGAAAAATAATCCCCATATATAGAGAAAAAATCTTATGTTAGTTAAATAATAAAGAAATAAATGAACCATTAATGTGAAATAAAGCTTTTATTAAATGTTTATTTAAAATAAAAATACAGAATTATATTTATAATGGTCTCATCGTGCATGATATTGATGTGTGGTTGATTCATACACATCATAAATGAGTCATATATAATTCTTCTAAAGTATCAAATAATTCTAAATGTGTTTTCTTAGTTTTGAGTATGTCACTTCTTCCTTTTACTAAAATTAATGTCAATTTTAAATAATGACACACATGGAGTTATATGGGTTACATAATTCATTTCACTGGTTCGATCCCACCAGAATGGCTTGGTTCAGGGCAGGCTGGTTTTTGGGATAATTATCCCTATATGGAAACTCATTCTGGAGCTTCCTAGGCCTCTATCGATGCATTTCATCCTTCCATTAGAGGTACCATCTTTCAACCATCCAAGTCATATTGAATCCTCCTACTTCTTTTAAGGGTTCACCATCATTTGGACTGTCAAAATTAGAGTTACATGATGATTCTTGCTTTCATTCTTACACCCTCATCACCATATTTGGTTTTAATCATCCATCATTGGAGGTATTTAAATGGTATGTCATCTCAACTTGGAATCTGTGTTTACTTGCTACTTTTGGGGTTCTGGATAAATGTTATTTTAGTGTTCGTCTTCACTTGAAAGATAATTTTCCTCACACTTGGTCATAAAAATCCTATATTTTTGAACACCATATTTTTTTACATATTTATTGGACCATTGACATCAAAAATGGACTAGATTTCAGAAGGGTGGTAGTTTGGTTGTTCATATCGGGGTTACCTTTACCCATCCTAATTCCAACCATTTTCAAAGCTATCAAGAATCTCTTGTGTTTTTTTGTCACACCCCAAACCGCGCGTTTATTTTATTTTATGTTTTCTTTGACTTAAAATTATTTTGACGTGGTTCGTGTTCAGTATCAGACTAGGTTCTTGAGTTTCTGTTAAAAAGTGTACGTTTTGAGGCGACGTCGTTGGGTGCGCGAGCAGAACACGTTTTGGAAACTCTGCATGGCTCCACTCGGGTAACTGCGCATCCCATTGCACATTCCGTTGTCTTTGGAAAGTTGATATAAAATGTTTTGTATTTAAAAATGTGCATTTATTAGAGTTTCGTTTAAATTTTTATTGTGTTAAGAATTTTATTTCTATGTTATGACTACTTTTATTATCTTGAAATTTTATCTTCATGTTGTCATTATTATCATTCTAATTGTCATTCGAATTATTATAATTAAATTGATGTTAATTAATGCAATTGCTAGGAACTATTTTATCGTTGAATTATAAAGATTACTAGTTGATTCACTATTATTTATTTAGTGGGAGTTTAAGTATATGAATACACCTATATATAGATATATAATATTTTAGTTGTGTTTATTTATTTATTTTATTTATTTTATTGATATTATTATTTTTATTGATTTGTTTTTTTCCTCTAACCCTAGCGGGCCACCCCTATATACATATATATATCTTTTTCTTTTCTCTCCCCCGCGGGAGCCGCCACCCCCTGGTTCTCTTTTCCTCTTCTCCTCCCGCAACAGCAGCGGCCACCCCCTGGTTCTCTTTTCATCTTCTCCTCCCGCAACAGCAGCGGCCACCCCCCTTCAGCCCGCCGTCGTCCGGCGTCCCTCCTCTCCTTGCGCAACAACCCAGCCGCCCCATCCTCCTCTCCTCCCCTGTTCAGCTCGCACAGCCGGTGTCCCGGCCTCCCCCGCTTGCTCCCTGCTCAAGTCCGCAGCCGGCTCCCGCTCAGCCCAAGCGCGCCGCCGCGCGGCCCCCGGCTTCCCCTCTTGCCTCCTCCCTGCGCCGCCTTCCGACCCCCCCTGTCCCGGCCTCCTCTGCGCGGCCGACCTCCGGTGCACCCCTCTGCCGGATCCTCCCTCCTACGTCCTGTTTCAGTGCACCCAGCCGCCACGGCCTTCGGACCTCCTTCGGTTGTGCTAGCCGAACCACAACGCTCCTCCCCTGCATCCTACATCCAGCCGGTGCTACCCTCCTTCCTCCCTTGCAGCAGCCCGCAAACAGCAGTCCTCCCCCGCTATCCGCCTCGGCACCCCTCCTACCTCCATTCTTGTAGCGCACGGACGACACAACCATCCGGCGCAGGACCCCCTGGCATCCCTCCGTCTCCTCCGACGTCGTTGTTCCCCCGCTGCACCCATTCCAGACCCACGCCCCCCCTTTTTTCTCCTATCCTTCTTCCTTTTCTTCTTCTCTTCTTCCTCTCCTCTTCCTCTCCTCTCCTTCTTCTTCCCTTCCTTTTTTCTTCCTCTTCTTTCCCGTTCCGGCGCCCCTGTTCGGCCTCCCGCGCAGGTTGCTTTCTGTTTCTTTTTATTCATTTTATCTTATTACTTTAACTTATCTAATAATAATTTTGTTCCCTTTTATTATTATTATTAACATGTTAGTTATTATTATAAATATTAATATATTATTATTCTATTATTATTATTATTATTATTAATATTGTTAATATTATTACGATATTATGATTATGATTATGATTATTATTATTATTATTATTATTATTATTATTATTATGCTATTCTTGTTATTAATATTATTATTATTATTATTATTATTATTGTTGTTGTTGTTGTTGTTGTTACTATTATTAATATTATTTTTATTATTTTTGTTATTATTATTATTATTATTTTGTTGTTATTATTATTATTACTATTATTATTATTATTATTATTATCATTTTTTGACTATTATTATTGTTATTATTATAATTATTACTATTAGTATCGCGATTATTATTATTCTTGGTTCGTCTTTGCTTCGTTAGGGGATTTTTATCTTTTTATGTTTATTTTGATAGGATTATTATTTGAGGGCCCGCGCAGGGCGTTTCCAAGTGTGCGCCACCGCTGCGCCTTATTTCCGAGGTTCCGTCATCGCCGCGCTTTGGTTTCAAGGTGAGCGCTTATTCCCGCCGCTTGGTTTCGAATGCTCTGGTGAGTTTTGGATGTGTCTGAGTCCTTGGTTTTGATTATGCAGAGTGTCGGACTTTATCACGTGGCTTCGGACACGCGTTGTGTCATCGCATCTCGGTTCCAAAGTTGTTTTATCGTCGCGCCTTGGTTTTGAGGTAGGTCCCCTTTGCACTGCTTTTAAAATTTAAGTTATATCATTTCATGCTATTTGCGCACCCTAATTGTTCAAAATCAACATTTTATTAATTGTAATAAATATGAGATAATATACGATAATTAATTTTTAATATAAGATGATAAATTTTTAAATGGTTATTTAATGTCAAAAGGAGCCGTTTATTTTATACACGACACATGAAACATCCTTTTGACGAGCGGACACCCAATAATGAAAGAATGCCCGTTTGGCTTTTAAACATAATTCACAGAATGTAAAACAGAGTTCTGGTTTAATGAAAAATGATTTCTTTGAAGCATGAACAAATACTTTGGTTTGTTTGAGAAATTGCCCGGTTGGCTCTTAAAGATTACTTGGAAAAAGAAAATGGTTTGGTTTGGTTTATAAAAATATTGTTATCCAGTGGCGTAGTGTTTTGGGATTCTTTAACAGTGTTAAACTGGATTTTGTCTCATAAAGAAGTTGTACCTGTCTTTGAGTAGTGTTTGTGAAATGTATTAAATGCCCGTTTGGCACTTTATGAAAGCGATAAAAATGTTTTGATAAAAACCCTCTTAGGGCGACTCTCATGCCTTGGTTGCAATGGATTGTTTGGGAGGCCGCGCTTAGAGGCTCCTGGGTACTTGAGTAGTTAAAGGCAAGAGGTTGTCCCATGGAGTGGCTCGGGGAATGCCTGTTGTTCTTTATATATAGATATATCTGATTGGATGCTCGGTTGGCATCGGTTGGCTCACCCCTTTTTCTTAAACACTTGAGACATGGGAATCTGGCATATTGAGAGAATATTCTAAGAACGATTAGTGCACTGGTAGGTTATGGTACTGACCAGTGGCCCATAGTAGGTGGATATATTGGGTTTATTACTATGTGATTTGCCCTCGAACTGCCTGTGAGTGGATGGTCGAGCGTTTTGTGCGTTTTGATTTCATCGTGACATGTCAATAAGGATGATTTCTCATGTATTGGTGTCTTCTGGTTTATTCTCGATCTCCTAGGTTCACCCATGTCTATTCAGCTTTTGTAGCTTGCAGTAATGATTATGATGCTCACGTGTATACTTACATTGCCCTTGCTGTATGTTTTACTTTGTGCATTCTGGCATATTGTTTTCCTTGGAAACTGATAAATTGCTTCTTAATGGGTTTCTAAAAATTGTTTTCAAATGGAAGTGTTTAATCCCTTTTGTACAGATTTGAAAATTTAAACATCACTTTCCCCTTTTCCTGAAATGTCATTAGCACTAATGAAATGAACACGAATTTGGAAATGGCTAAGGGCAATGGTTCGTACTTTGTTTTTAAGTAGAATATTATTAAAAATATACTTTTATAGATTGTAGTTCAAACATGAAATGATGTTTCTTTTATTTTAAAGGTAGTGCATTGGGAATAGTTATCGGGCTAGCCTACTGAGTTTTAATACTCACGCCTATAGTTGTTTTCTGTTTTTAGTGTTTGTGCAGGCTATAGCTTGAGTGCGCTCGCCTAGGGCGACGCTTGATCGTTGAGTTGGAGAGCGACCCGCGAGGTCGCACGGAGTTTGTTCGCACGTCGTGTTTGGTTAGTTTGTTTGTTGTTTGTTCCTGTTTAGTCACTTTATCTGGTTTATTTTTTCTGCGCCGCTCTGTATTATTTTCGTTGTCTTATTTATTTATAATGGGCGGAATCGTTCCCATAGCCTCTGTTGATGCCCTGGCGCTTGTCGCCAGCCCGGGAGGATAGGGAACGCCTCTCGGGCCATGTTGCGGACCGGCTCGGGTGACCGGTTCAGGGTTGACCCGGGTTGGTTCGTGACAAAATGGTATCAGAGGAGGTTTGCTCTTAGCAGACCTCACTTTTCAGAGCGCCCTTTGTTATTTGGGATATCAAGGTAGATGGAGTAGGATTGTCGGGACTTGAGGGGTAGGTACGAGAAGAGCGTCGCGAACTCTTGCCTGTACCGATCCTCAGGTTTCCATGGGAAGTCCAGTTTAATTTGTTTGTTTGGGTTTTTATGGAAATGTTTTGCGATTGGGGTACGACATATGGAGTCGGGCTAATAGTCCTAAGCCGCATGGCCTGGCAAGCCATGTGGATCTAGGGGCATGGTCCAAGAAGGCTCTCTGTGTCAGTGGCGTGTTTGGCATATGGCCGCCAACCATATGGTCAAGTCACCCACTGACACTAGTCCCCTGTTTGATTTGTTTTGGGTTTCCGTTGATTTCTGATAGTGGTTTGAATCAGAAAAGTTGGTTTTGAAAAAAAAAATGGTTGTTTGAAATAACATGTTTAATTTGTGGATTGTTTTAAAAGAAGTGGTATGAATAAATTGTTTTTGGAAAATGAAGTTTCTCTGTTTGACCTTGGTGTTCTGATGAGTGCTCACATGCATTGTGGTATGTTGGAAATGTGGATGGATCTCTGGTATGGTGGATGGATGCCCTGGGTGGCACAGATAAATGCATGTGTGTGAGGCTCTAAAGAATACCAATGGCGAAGGTTTAACCCACTAAGCTTGTTTTAAATTAAAGATGTTTTCAAAGAGAAAAGTTTTGATGTTATGATAACTTGTTTTCTCGGATTTCGAGCTTATCACCTATGCAGTGTTTGATTTTGAGGTTGTTATTCATTCGCTGAGTTGGCGTTGATTGGGTTTTTGACCTTTCCTTGTCCAGCGGTTATCCCTTTGAAGCTTCGATGAGTGATTGTAGTGCGGTTGATCAACCTAAGGATTTTATGTTTGAGTTTCGGAAGTTGGATCCACCTCTCTTCTATGGTCAAGTAGAAACTTCCGTGGCAGAGGAGTGGATGCGGAAGATTGAAAGGGACTTTATCCTCATTGAGTTGCCCGATTCGTTGAAGGTCAAGTTTGCGACCTTCATGCTTGAAGGTTCACCATGGATGTGGTGGAAGTCAGTGTCTCGGAACAAGCCTCGTCAAGAGATTACTTGGGAGTTTTTCAAGGCCTCGTTCATTCGTCAGTATTTCTCTGAGGAAGATAGGGTG
The DNA here is from genome assembly GCA_963277665.1 of Viscum album. NCBI lineage: Eukaryota > Viridiplantae > Streptophyta > Magnoliopsida > Santalales > Viscaceae > Viscum > Viscum album. The sequence continues at coordinate 2,015,374,350 of OY728143.1, forward strand.
AGGAAGGGGATGGAAATGTGTTGTCTTCAGCAGGGCGACGGATCCATGTTGGAATATTTCCATCGCTTTGTGGAACTAGTACCTTATGATTCAGAGTATGCCACAAATGACCCCGTGAAGGCTCGACGCTTCGAGGCGGGTCTCCGCCCTGATTTACAGTCGAAGGTTTCAGAGTCCAACCTGACTTCTTTTGTTGATGTGGCGAGACAAGATTTTCGTATCGAAGCCGCGATGGCAGGAGTGCTCGAGGTAGTTCTCCCTCCTTCGATTCCTATGAGAACTGGTGAAGATTCTGGAAAGGAAATGAGTAAGAAAATGGAAATGGGTAGATCCGGTCATGGAATCAAGAGGCCTCGGGATCTTTCATCAACATCTTCGGTACGAGAGATTGTGGTGTGTTATCAGTGTGGCAAGCGGGGTCACAAGAAGTCGTCGTGCCCAAGCGCTCCGAAGCCCTGCAAGGCATGTGGACGCCTGGGTCACTTGCAACGATTTTTTCGGGGCGTTGCAAGGAAGCGTCGCAGAGGAAGTTCTCAGAAGTAGTGTGTTGTTGGGTCTTTGTTCAAAGTTTCCGGTGTAAGTTTCCTTTTAGAGTAAGTGATCTATTATCATGGCCTTTGTATGAGTGTTGTTTTGGGTTTGAAATGTATGGGAATGTCGTGGGTCTTTTGATGAACTTCGCCTTTCAATGCTGGTGTGTTTTAATTTTAAAATCTTTTCCTTTCTTTTGTCAAATCAAAAGATGTATGTTTCTTGTTGGGATTATCAGAACCTGACTGCGAGGCAGAAGATGCTTCATCCATCAGAGCTCCAACCAAAAGGTCTCGGAGTGAAGCCAGCGCGTAGTCAGGAACCCCCCGGGGGAAAATTTTAAAGAGTCCGGTTAAAGTCGTGCCTCTATCATCGTGGTGTGATAGTTTTGGTGTTGTTGCTCTGGTCTCTCTGTCGTTGTAGTTCTCTCTTGTCGCAAAGTGCGCGATGGACTTATCCCTCGTGTAACGTCGGGAATTGTGCCTATTGGATGTAAGTTGCTGATCAGTGACCTTGCGTGGGCCACTGATGTAAATCAGTTCCGGCCCTGGTTTGTGTCCATCCCGAAGTGATGGGTCGTGAGTAGTCATACGTCATAGTTTTAGTGATTTGATCCTTGGGCCCACCCTCCCCGCCCATGGGGTTAGGGTTTTAGTTGCGCAAAGTATCCATTTAAGCTTCTATCCCTTTTGGACGTGAGTAAGTGGTTTAAAAGTCCTTGATGTGTTCTTTCTAGCTGGAGTAAGGTCTCGTGCATGTCTAAGCTGGTTTCCCGTTTGGTCGTTAGTTGGGCGGTTCTTTATGGTGGGGAGACCCACCATGAGTCTCTTTGGGTTTTCTCTTAAATCGTTATTGAATGCTAGTTGAGTTATTATGGTGGGGAGACCGTTCAGGCCTCCCCTCTGTTGGTGATTTACTTTGGGAAATGAGGTTCAGTCCCGCTGGTAGTCGTTGTGACATCCTTGAGATAAGAGGTTGGATCGTGTTCTGTGAAATCCTTAGGTGTTGATCGATCGACTGGTTGGTGTGGTGGCTTTCCGGGGGCGGAAAGCGTTATGGTGGGGAGAATTGTCACACCCCAAACCGCGCGTTTATTTTATTTTATGTTTTCTTTGACTTAAAATTATTTTGACGTGGTTCGTGTTCAGTATCGGACTAGGTTCTTGAGTTTCTGTTAAAAAGTGTACGTTTTGAGGCGACGTCGTTGGGTGCGCGAGCGGAACACGTTTTGGAAACTCTGCATGGCTCCACTTGGGTAACTGCGCATCCCATTGCACATTCCGTTGTCTTTGGAAAGTTGATATAAAATGTTTTGTATTTAAAAATGTGCATTTATTAGAGTTTCGTTTAAATTTTTATTGTGTTAAGAATTTTATTTCTATGTTATGACTACTTTTATTATCTTGAAATTTTATCTTCATGTTGTCATTATTATCATTCTAATTGTCATTCCAATTATTATAATTAAATTGATGTTAATTAATGCAATTTCTAGGAACTATTTTATCGTTGAATTATAAAGATTACTAGTTGATTCACTATTATTTATTTAGTGGGAGTTTAAGTATATGAATACACCTATATATAGATATATAATATTTTAGTTGTGTTTATTTATTTATTTTATTTATTTTATTGATATTATTATTTTTATTGATTTGTTTTTTTCCTCTAACCCTAGCGGGCCACCCCTATATACATATATATATCTTTTCCTTTTCTCTCCCCCGCGGGAGCCGCCACCCCCTGGTTCTCTTTTCCTCTTCTCCTCCCGCAACAGCAGCGGCCACCCCCTGGTTCTCTTTTCCTCTTCTCCTCCCGCAACAGCAGCGGCCACCCCCCCTTCAGCCCGCCGTCGTCCGGCGTCCCTCCTCTCCTTGCGCAACAACCCAGCCGCCCCATCCTCCTCTCCTCCCCTATTCAGCGCGCACAGCCGACGTCCCGGCCTCCCCCGCTTGCTCCCTGCTCAAGTCCGCAGCCGGCTCCCGCTCAGCCCAAGCGCGCCGCCGCGCGGCCCCCGGCTTCCCCTCTTGCCTCCTCCCTGCGCCGCCTTCCGACACCCCCTGTCCCGGCCTCCTCTGCGCGGCCGACCTCCGGTGCACCCCTCTGCCGGATCCTCCCTCCTACGTCCTGTTTCAGTGCACCCAGCCGCCACGGCCTTCAGACCTCCTTCGGTTGTGCTAGCCGAACCACAACGCTCCTCCCCTGCATCCAGCCGGCGCTACCCTCCTTCCTCCCTTGCAGCAGCCCGCAAACAGCAGTCCTCCCCCGCTATCCGCCTCGGCACCCCTCCTACCTCCATTCTTGTAGCGCACGGACGACACAACCATCCGGCGCAGGACCCCCTGGCATCCCTCCGTCTCCTCTGACGTCGCTGTTCCCCCGCTGCACCCATTCCAAACCCGCGCCCCCCTTTTTTTCTCCTCTCCTTCTTCCTTTTCTTCTTCTCTTCTTCCTCTCCTCTTCCTCTCCTCTCCTTCTTCTTCCCTTCCTTTTTTCTTCCTCTTCTTTCCCGTTCCGGCGCCCCTGTTCGGCCTCCCGCGCAGGTTGCTTTCTGTTTCTTTTTATTCATTTTTTCTTATTACTTTAACTTATCTAATAATAATTTTGTTCTCTTTTATTATTATTAATAACATGTTAGTTATTATTATAAATATTAATATATTATTATTCTATTATTATTATTATTATTAATATTATTAATATTGTTAATATTATTACGATATTATGATTATGATTATTATTATTATTATTATTATTATTATTATTATTATTATTATTATTATTATGCTATTATTGTTATTAATATTATTATTATTATTATTATTATTGTTGTTGTTGTTGTTGATGTTGTTGTTACTATTATTAATATTATTTTTATTATTTTTGTTATTATTATTATTATTATTATTTTGTTGTTATTATTATTATTACTATTATTATTATTATTATTATTTTTATCATTTTTTGACTATTATTATTGTTATTATTATAATTATTACTATTAGTATCGCGATTATTATTATTCTTGGTTCGTCTTTGCTTCGTTAGGGGATTTTTATCTTTTTATGTTTATTTTGATAGGATTATTATTTGAGGACCCGCGCAGGGCGTTTCCAAGTGTGCGCCACCGCTGCGCCTTATTTCCGAGGTTCTGTCATCGCCGCGCTTTGGTTTCAAGGTGAGCGCTTATTCCCGCCGCTTGGTTTCGAATGCTCTGGTGAGTTTTGGATGTGTCTGAGTCCTTGGTTTTGATTATGCAGAGTGTCGGACTTTATCACATGGCTTCGGACATGCGTTGTGTCATCGCACCTCGGTTCCAAAGTTGTTTTGTCGTCGCGCCTTGGTTTTGAGGTAGGTCCCCTTTGCACTGCTTTTAAAATTTAAGTTATATCATTTCATGCTATTTGCGCACCCTAATTGTTCAAAATCAACATTTTATTAATTGTAATAAATATGAGATAATATACGATAATTAATTTTTAATATAAGATGATAAATTTTTAAATGGTTATTTAATGTCAAAAGGAGCCGTTTATTTTATACACGACACATGAAACATCCTTTTGACGAGCGGACACCCAATAATGAAAGAATGCCCGTTTGGATTTTAAACATAATTCACAGAATGTAAAACAGAGTTCTGGTTTAATGAAAAATGATTTCTTTGAAGCATGAACAAATACTTTGGTTTGTTTGAGAAATTGCCCGGTTGGCTCTTAAAGATTACTTGGAAAAAGAAAATGGTTTGGTTTGGTTTATAAAAATATTGTTAGCCTGTGGCGTAGTGTTTTGGGATTCTTTAACAGTGTTAAACTGGATTTTGTCTCATAAAGAAGTTGTACCTGTCTTTGAGTAGTGTTTTTGAAATGTATTAAATGCCCGTTTGGCACTTTATGAAAGCGATAAAAATGTTTTGATAAAAACCCTCTTAGGGAGACTCTCATGCCTTGGTTGCAATGGATTGTTTGGGAGGCCGCGCTTAGAGGCTCCCGGGTACTTGAGTAGTTAAAGGCAAGAGGTTGTCCCATGGAGTGGCTCGGGGAATGCCTGTTGTTCTTTATATATAGATATATCTGATTGGATGCTCGGTTGGCATCGGTTAGCTCACCCCTTTTTCTTAAACACTTGAGACATGGGAATCTGGCATATTGAGAGAATATTCTAAGAACGATTGCTGCACTGGTAGGTTATGGTACTGACCAGTGGCCCATAGTAGGTGGATATATTGGGTTTATTACTATGGGATTTGCCCTCGACCTGCCTGTGAGTGGATGGTCGAGCGTTTTGTGCGTTTTGATTTCATCGTGACATGTCAATAAGGATGATTTCTCATGTATTGGTGTCTTCTGGTTTATTCTTGATCTCCTAGGTCCACCCATGTCTATTCAGCTTTTGTAGCTTGCAGTAATGATTATGATGCTCACGTTTATACTTACATTGCCCTTGCTGTATGTTTTACTTTGTGCATTCTGGCATATTGTTTTCCTTGGAAACTGATAAATTGCTTCTTAATGGGTTTCTAAAAATTGTTTTCAAATGGAAGTGTTTAATCCCTTTTGTACAGATTTGAAAATTTAAACATCACTTTCCCCTTTTCCTGAAATGTCATTAGCACTAATGAAATGAACACGAATTTGGAAATGGCTAAGGGCAATGGTTCGTAATTTGTTTTTAAGTAGAATATTATTAAAAACATACTTTTATAGATTGTAGTTCAAACTTGAAATGATGTTTCTTTTATTTTAAAGGTAGTGCATTGGGAATAGATATCGGGCTAGCCTACTGAGTTTTAATACTCACGCCTATAGTTGTTTTCTGTTTTTAGTGTTTGTGCAGGCTATAGCTTGAGTGCGCTCGCCTAGGGCGACGCTTGATCGTTGAGTTGGAGAGCGACCCGCGAGGTCGCACGGAGTTTGTTCGCACGTCGTGTTTGGTTAGTTTGTTTCTTGTTTGTTCCTGTTTAGTCACTTTATCTGGTTTATTTTTTCTGCGCCGCTCTGTATTATTTTTGCTGTCTTATTTATTTATAATGGGCGAAATCGTTCCCATAGCCTCTGTTGATGCCCTGGCGCTTGTCGCCAGCCCGGGAGGATAGGGAACGCCTCTCTGGCCATGTCGCGGACCGGCTCGGGTGACCGGTTTAGGGTTGACCTGGGTTGGTTCGTGACATTTTTCCTTGTTACCAATGAGACAAACCTTTTTCTAAAGTAGTCTAATGGGATAATAATGTGTGGTGATCTAGAATCTCAAAGTCACATTCAAAGAGGAATCATCTGTGGGTTGGTGATGAGGAAGGATTTTCACATTTTATTCATTATAAGGAGAAGTTTGGCTACTGTAATTCATGACATCATTAAGGATATAGGGGAAATATGTTTAGGCATCAAAAACATCAGGGAAGGAATCACATAGAAGAGTGTCTCGCCCCAGGGTTTTGGAATTCGCCCCAAATGGTCCCTGCTACGGGAAGCCTTGTGCCTACTGACAAGGGAATACAATTGGCTGAAGCTACCTCTACCCAATCTAATTTGGGATTCTAGATACCTCTTGATCATGTGGATGTGGTCACTTCCTTTTCTTCTCTATTTGTATTAGAATTTTTTTTCACTTTTATCTTACCCAGGAAGATGTAGGTGTGTATAATAGTTCTCAAACACTCCATATTTCTTCTCACAAGGCTCATCTAACTGGTCTGGTTGGGAAATCTCTTTCTCATGAGAATAAGAAATGAATGCAATAATTTGTGGATGGATAATTCTTCACTATATATGAAGGGATAAAGACCAAATATTAAAATCTCAATAGGAATCCCCATGGGGATGACTTAGCTGAAAGGATTTCTTGTCATCCCACTCTTGCATATGATATGGTAATTACCAAAGCAGCTTAAAAGCCTTGTAAGGCTTGTAGTTCTGATAGAAATGTATTTGGTAATCTCAATGGGATGGAAGGAGGAATCAGTGGAAATAAAGAAAATTTTATGGTGAATGTCAAAAACCATGTTTTTATGATCACTTTAGAAGCAATCACAATGAAAGGATGGAAAGAAGAACAATTTCAGACAAGTCATTTCAAGGGAGTTGAGGGAGTTGTAACATCATTATTAAGGAAACAAACCTGACATCCTCCATGCGAGGAAAGAAAGTTATTATATGGCATCACTACTTTTCACATGATAACATTTTAAACCAATAGAAAGAGGGATTTTTCTATTATTTTAACAACTATTTGGTGGGTCCCATTCGGGTATCTATTTGTGCTTTTTTAGACTAGGGTGAAAGTCCTACTTCATAGAAATGAATTTATAGAATTTGGGTGAATCCTTCATTATGAAACTTTAATTTTAATAAATCTAATTCCCCTCCCCTATCTCTAAGGGGTTAGTTCAGGAAGATGGTACATGTGAACTTATATAAGTATTCATAACCAATGAGTCAAACCAGAGGTTAATTCAATTGCATGATTTAATATTTCCTAAGATATAATCTTGATTTGTAGCTTCTACGAATGTATTTTCACGTACTTCACAAGGTGAATCTCATTTTTTGTTTTATATCTTATATAACAAATTGGTGGTGTTTAATCCTTTTTTATGGATATATAATGTTTGGGTTCTCATTCAACCACTTAAAAATGTTTCCTTCCTTAAAAAAAATTTAATTTTCATGTCAGTCTGTATATCACTTGTGTTTTTTACTAAAATTTCATTTCAAATTGGGAATATGAAATTTGTGTCATATGAATCACATCGTTTTTCAGTTTTACTTGAGACTACTTCCATCACATCAAAAATGACTTATGAATCAATGAACTAAATTATCAATAATACCATAGCATATTTTCATTATTTTTAGTGAGTGGCACATGTTTTGAACTAAAATGTCAATTTCAAACTGATAATGGAAACTTTGGGTCACACTGGTCACATTGTGAGTTTTATTGAAGATTGGTTGATTCCTATATGTCACAAATGAGTCATGGAAAATATTTCTTGAGTATAAAAAAAATCCAAATGAATTTTCTTGGGTTTCAGTAGGTCACTTGTTTTTCTATAATAAATTATTGACAATTTTAAATAAAAAGAAACAATTATAGTCATATTGGTCACACCATGTGTTGGATTGATGTTTGGTTGATTCTTACACATCCAAAAAGACACATTGATCATTTTTCTGAATTATAAAAATGATTTGAATATGATTTCTTGGTGTTCATTATGACACTTATTATTTATAATAAAAATAATGGCAATTTTAAATAAAAAGGTATAGTTTTAGTTATTCTATTCACACCATGCATCATATTGAGTTTCAAGTTATTCATACACATCACAATTTAATTATTAATCATTTTATTAATTTGTCAAAACTATCCAAATGTGTTTTCCCATTTTTCAGTATAACAATTTTACATTTTACTAGACTTAATATCAATTTTAAATAAAAAGACACACATAGAGTTATAATAGTCACAATTTTTGTGGGATAGAGGTGGGATTGTTTCATAAATGTGTTAAATAACATATGAATCATTTTTCTAAAGTATCAAAATAATCCTAATGTGTTAGCCTGGTTTTTACTGTGTCACTAGAGTTTTTTCTAAATATAATTTAAATATTAAATAAATAGACAGACTTGGAGTTATACCAAACACACCATTCATTGAATTCATGTAAGAATGAATTTTACATGATAAAAATGACATCTGGATCAATTTTATAAACTATCAAAACATCCAAAATTCATTTTCATTGTTTTGAGTTTATCACTTGTGTTTTTTATTAAAATGTCATTTGAAATTGGAAACACACAGATTGATTGATATCAGTCACGTCATGTGTCAATTTTAGGTAAGACTAATTCATATAAATAAAAAATTAATTATGAACCATTTTCTATAATTTATAAAGACATCCTGAGTGAGTCTTCATTGTTTTTATTGAGTGATACGTTTTAAACTAAAATTTAAATTTTAAATTGATAATAGACAATTTGAACCATACCGGGAAAATCATGTATTAGATTGAGGTGAGGATAATTAATACATGTCACAAATGACTTATTGATCATTTTCCTATTGTATTAAAAATATTCCATAAGCATTTTCTCAGATTTAAAAATGTCAGTTGTCTTTATTGCTAATATAAATTTCAACTTTAAATAAAAAGTAATAATTTGAGTCAAACTGGCCACACCCTATGTTGGATCAAGGGGTGTTAGATTAAGAAATGTTAAAAATTACTTATGTATCCTTTTCCTAAATTATAAAGATAATCTAATATTTTATCAGTTTTTAGTATGTCTCCTGTTATTTTTACAAAAAATAATGATAATTTTATATAAAAAGAGACACAATGAGTTATACCTATCACACTGTGCATTATATTGAGTTGATATTGATTCCAACTTGTCAAAAATACCGTAGGTATTTTTTTTAATAAGGTTTCAAATCAATATGAATCTATTTACTCATTTTTCAGTATAGAACATGTTATTTTTACTAAAATTACTATAAATTTTAAATAAAATGACACACATAGAGTTATACCAGTCACATCATGCATCAGATTGAGGTTGGGATAATCCTACATATTATAAATGACTTATGGATCGATTTCCTAATGTATAAGAACAATAAAAAGTGTTTTCCTACTTTTTAGTATGTCACTTGTGTTTTTACAAAAATTAATGTCAACATTCAACAAATAAACAAACATGGAATTATATCGGTCACACCATGCATAGGATTAATGATTGGTTGATTTATAAAAATCAAAAATTACTTAGAGATTATTTTAAAAATGCATCAAAATAGTCTGAAGTCATTTTCCTTGTTTGGAGTATGTCACATGTGTTTTTTATTAAAATGCCATTTTAAACTAGAAACATTCACTTTGATTCATACCAGTCACATAGTGTATCGATTTGTAATGAGGAATATTTCTAAATTTCATAAATTACTTATGAATAATTTTACTAAATTTTAAAGGAAATTGAAGCATGTTTTCTCAGTTTTCATTGAGTGACATTTTTTAATCTAAAATGTTAATTTAAAACTGATGATAGAACCATTGAGTCATATTGATTACATTGTATATTATATTGTGGTAAGTATAATTCATACATGTATAAAATTAATTTTAAATCATTTTCCTATTGTATCAAAACAATATTAATGCATTCTCTTAGTTTTGAGTATGCTAGTATTGTTTTTTACCAAAATCAATTTCATCTTTAAATAATACAAGGCACTTGGAGTCATAGTGGTCACACTATGAATCATATATAGGTGTGAATAATTATTAAAAATTATAAATAACATATTTATAGTTTTACTAAATTATAAAAACAACCCAAATTTGTTTTCTAGGTTTAGAGTATGTCGCCTTTCTTTTTACTTAAACACCATTTGAAACTAGAAGAATGCACTTTGAGTCATATTGGTTACATCATGTGTCAGTTAACCATGATAATTATTCATACACATCATAAATGAATGATAAATCTTTTTTCTAAATTATCAATACAATCAAATCTTGTTTTCTCGGTTTTTAGTGAGGGGAACTTTTTTAACTAAAATGTCACTTTAAAATTGATAACTGACACGTTGAGTCCTAAATAGAAAATAATTTATGAGATTGATTTGTGTTTTATTTTTACACATAAAAAATACTTTTAGATCATTTTATTAATGTATTAAAACAATCCTACTTAATTTTCTCAGTTTGGAGTATGTTGGTTTTGTTTTTAACTAAAATTAGTGTCAGCTTTAAATAAAAAGACGCACTTGGAGCCATTCCGGTCTCACCATGGGTCAAATTGAGGTAGAGATGATTCCTACACATCCAAAATGACTTATGGATTATTTTAAAAATTATCAAAATAATATGAATGCGTTTTTATCAATTTTATACATGCCTCTTATCATTTTTACTAAAATTCAATTTTAAATTGGAAACAAGCACATTGATTTATACCATTAACATCATGTATTGTTTTTATGTGATATTTATTCATACACATAAAAAATAACATATGAATCTTTTTTCTAAAATATTAACATAATATTAGTGTGTTTTATTGGTTTTTAGCGAGTTCCTTTTTTTGAATTAAAATTTCAATTTTAAACTGATAACAGATACTTTGAGTCATATCGAGTACATCATGTATCATATTGAGGAGTGTCTAATTCTGGAAAATCAAAAGTTACATAAGGATTTATTTCCTAAACTACAAAAATAATATGAAATTGTTTTCTTAGTTTTGAGTATGTTAGTTGTCTTTTTTACTAAAACTGATGTCAATTTTAAATAAAAAATACATAGAGTCATACAGGTCACACTGTTAAATTTAGGTGAGGATTATTCCCACACATCCAAATGTTGAAAAAGAAATCAACATTCAATGTTCCCATGCCTTCCATTTTATTTCATTATTGAATTTTAAAAATTGTATATTGAGTTGATGTTTTTCACCGAAAATATTTTTTCAAAAAATAACTTTGAGTATAAATGTATTGTTGTAGTTCGATAAATAAATCTAGTGAAAATTGTCCTAAAATTTGAAGAAAATAACATGTTAAATCATTTTAATATTTTTTCATATTTTTGAAATAAAAATAGTACTTCTCAAAAGGTTTATGAAAAAAACTAAATAGGTATTTTATAAAATACACAAGAAATTATCTTACAAATATTAGATAAAATGATGAAATAATTAATTAAATAAGTATTTGGAACTCTCCTTTCCAAGATTTTTTATAAATTCTTGACCGATTTATATTTTTTTATTATCTTAGTTGTAGTCTCGAACACACATGAGCAGCTTCAAACAAACCAACCCAACTAGAAAAAAAAGAATCCACCCGTAATGAAAACAATTATTATGTGAGTAATAATAAAAATAATTAAATAAAACATAAATATGAAACAATATATTAACTTTTTTACAATGATTTTAATTTGAAAACATCAAAATTTCCTTTTTGAATGTGTATAAGAAGCTTCATTGCTCTTCCTGTAAATATAGTTGAGGGAACTTGAAGGAAAGTGAAAAATTCCGACACTGTAGGGGTGAAATGGTTTTGAGGGAGAAGAATTATATAGAGTTTTTTGTGTATAAATTCATGAAATATTGATAAATAATCTAAATTAAATTAAATATATATGTAATATTGAAAATTAAATCAATGTTTTATTATATAATTTTTTAATAAATTATGGAAGTTATATCGTAACATTACCTTTACATCTTCCCAATGGTTTCCATCATTATAGTATGTTCTTCTGTGAGATTTGTAACATCATCGTATGAAAAAGACATTTTCTGCATGAGTATTAAAACATTAAATTTATATTATGTTAATGCATTAATTAACATATAATATTATGGGTAAAATCGTTGTATAATAAAAACTAATTTTACATTTATATTGAAATCTCAGTTGCATACTCGAAATCCAGTATCTCACAAGAATTAGAATCTTTACCCCAATTCGAAAAAGGAATCCACCTATATATGAAAATAATTATTATGTGAGTAATAATAAACTAAAATAAATTAAACATAAATATAAAATAAAATATTACTTCTATGGAAGTTGCATCTTCATGCTATTTGTATACATTCTACAATCAGGTATACTACCTATTTGTTATTAATAAAATATATATACTCTTATGAATATGAGTACTTTTTATAGTCATATTAGTCAAGTAAATAAAAAAATAGAAAGGACTAATAAATATTTTATAAGAAATAGTAATTATCATCCAAAATACCTCTTTGGGGATGCTAGTTAATTGATGGAATATGATCGATCTCAGAAATTTACTAACATAATAACCATAATCATTTCTATTTTTTTTATAAACTTCAAAAACATTGAGAAAAATAAGTAATTTTTTAAATGTGTTTTGATAGTGAAATGTAATTATAAATACCATGATACTTTTTCTCTTTTGGAGCTTGGAAGGCTCCATGTGCACATGGGATTTCCTAAAACTATGAATTGCGTGATATTTAAACACTACCCTATCATAACATAATTATAATTAAATAATTAAATAAAATATATAACTTATGTTTTGGTTCTAAAAATTTGGATGTAGTGTATTGAAAATCGAAAAATTCAATGAAGTGTGGTCGGTTTTTTGGTTATCCATTCCTTGAATCCAGGAAATAAATATTTGATATGATAAATTTTTTTATTTTAACCCATTACTCATTAGTGTAAAGAATACTCTATCATCCATTTGTTTTTTTTCAAAAACATTTGTCAGTTTTTTCACTATTTCATCCTTTTTTTATTCTATTTATTTTTTTCTTGTAGAAGTGATGAGAGAACTAACAAGTCCAAATTTTTGGTCATGGGGTAATCCCTTCAATTAGTATTCATATATATTCCTGGAAAAAATATGAAATTTATATCTTCGTAATTAATATTATACATCAGCTATTTTAAAAATAAATCATGAAAACACACCTCATGTATACATTTATAAATGAGCATCCTAGAAATTCATACTTGTGGATTTCATTTACATTATCAAGATAAATGTAGTCTATAACAACCTATCCATACATTTGGTCTTCAAAATAAACTATGTCAGTACTACCATTTTATAAAATTGAATCCACATGGACCTTCAATGTTGGTAAATGTGGATATTGAACGGGGGGGAAGGTGCTTTTGTAGTATATTTTCTATCAGTTGGATGATATTTTTGATGATTTTGATTCAAAATTTCATTTTACCCCTTTACTTTGTCTGTCTTTATGAACATCCTTAGGTTTAAACATTTTTTCATTAATTGTTAAATGATTGGCATAAAAAACAAATTGGAAATTAATACCTCCTTGTCAAAATGTTTCTTTAAAATATATGAAGGAGAAGATATGAATGTTACAACAGCTTGTTCAAATATATTAATATTTTCTTCATTATGTGGAGAAGGTTGTTGGGAACTTGGATCATGAGCTATGGTAATCTTTACTTTCATATGACTTGTTATAAGTGGTATGTTGTGTATACTTTCATCTTCAATATTGAACATGGAATCCCTTGCAACAAGGAAATGGGTGGGTGTTGATAGATTTAAATCATAGAAATTTTCACACTATAGAATAGCAGTACAAGAAAGGTATCAGTGTCAATTGGAATCACATTTAACAAAAACAATTATTATAATTTCTACCTCAACTAAGATAGCTCTTTGAGGGGAAGGGCGTGGCTCAAAGCCCTAGGGATGTTCATGCAATGGTTTTCTTTATTTTTTTCTTCTCTTTCCACCCATAAAGGTGGTTATAAACATAGAATACAATTGAAAATTCTCTTCAAGGGAATATAATCTTGCTTTCATATCCTCTATTTGTCCCTCTTTATCATCCTATTGTTCGTTTTCTAAAGATATGTCTGGGGTATCACCGCAAAAACGCACACCTCTAAAGCATCCATAAAATTAAAGCATCATTATGGTCACCCATAGTAGGAGTTAATCTAGTATAGTTGTGGATAACTCATTTTTATAATTTGGTTATAATTATAATAAAATTATATATTATTGTTATGTAGTGGAAATATAAAGAAAAGAAATTATTATGTAATAGTTACACATGTTTCCTACACTTTTTGTGTATTTTTAACTTTTAGTATCCAATATTTATTTACAATTTCCTCCTTCAATTACACATGTCATTGGATGGTAGTGGATTTGGATTTGGATTCATAAATTTACATATAAATAGAATAATATAATTATGTTTTTTTTTCACGTCACATAAAAGTATTAAAATAGATTTAAAATATGTACCAATTTTTTTTAATGTAAAGTGTACCCCATAATTAATTTACAGTAGGGGTATAATTTGTTTTCTACCTGTTGAATATTTACATCAATCAGTTGTTTCTTTATAGGAAAATTATCAATCAAGTTGATGAATACAAGTATTTTAAAACAATGTATTACCATACACAATGTACCTAAAAAGACATCTATGCCCGACGTATGGTAAATTAATCCCACACTTATTAGCAGATCAGGTGTGTATAAATAAGCAGTTTGTGATGGATTATTTATCCTTAAACATATTTAAGATAAAATATCATTATAATTGGGAGAAATACACTATGAATCATTCTTACATAAATTAATAAAAATTTCTTGTGGGAGTCATCTACTATAAATTCACTCTAAATGGGATGATGAAGTGTAATTAAATGATTCATTTTTCATTTATTAGTAAAACAAAGAAAGGATATCACAATGTTACTGTAATATCCGCAAAAATGAGTTTTTTAAGTGTGAGAACAAAATTATGCCTTGAATCTACATCAATCAAAACACGGTTTTTAGTGATGATCCCCATGTAACTACTAAAATTTTCCTTCTTAGGATTAACAGCCTGACCCCATGAATTCCATATGACCTCAAATTTTAGGCATTTTATTTTCTAATAAATAATTTTTTTTCTAACTGACACACTAGGATGCTCCTATTTTTTATGTGTTATCAGTTCTTCATTTCCAACCATTTCCTAAGAATGAACATCATCAATATATTTTTCCTATGAATTGGTGGTATTGTAATGTGAAAAAGTTCATCATACCTCTACACTAGGAGAAGAAACATGTTGAGAAACCTTTTTTCCTTATGATTGAGAGATTGAGAACATGTATAAGGTTGTTGTTCCTCTTCACCAGGAGAAACAAGATGTTTAGAAACCAATTGTTCCTCAATATTGGGAACACCATCATGTGGAAAAGACATTATCTGAAAAAGTGGTCTAATGTTTAATTTAGATTACATAAATGCAGTATAGAAAATATAATAACATGAGGTAACACAAATTATATTAAAATAAAAATATAACCTAATTATTGAACTCTTTTTTATGGCTTATGAAATTTCAACCCTCTATTAGGTATCCAAATCTCTTCATTGTGGTCTCATATTACAGAAAAATAATCTTCTATGTTGGAACCACTATGAAATGATTGCGATGTCACATTTAACGGTTAATACTCAAATGAATTTTCATCTATCACATCAGTGTTTTTTGTTGATAAAAGAATAATTGACCACTTTCAGTTTGCAGGATTTGGAATTTAAAATAAATTTACTTCCTATCATTCCATTATAAATTGTTCTTCTTAGTACCCTTCCTTACTGAAATCCACATTCATGAAACCTAATACATCTATTTTAACATAACGCTCATTATAAACCCACTTCCATTGAAAAATCGAAACTTGTAAAGGTGTATAATCTGACTCCCATATTTGTTTGAAAATGAAAAAGTATAAAATATTTTCTGAAATTATATTTCTATCCTTTGTACCAGAAACACGAATTACTTCATCCACAAGATTAAATCCACTTTTTTAATGGTACTTCATTCATAATGTTCATTTGTATAGAATGTATAACCAAAAATTACATAACCATTGTAAGATAATATATACACAATTGGTCCTCTAAGTATCCATCTAAGTCATTTTGAAATTGAATCCAAATTTCAAATAACTCCACAAAAATATTTTCTTGGAACCATCTTATAAAATATTGTTTATGTGTATTGGATATCCATATTTCATCCCTTGATGGATTAAAATGCCCAAGAATTTATTTTTGGGTTTCAACATATGAGGAAACCTCAAAACTGTTATGAAAAATGTAATGTTAGGATAAATCCTGGTTTTTAATATTGATTGTGAAAACATATCTTCTAGAAATTCCTTTACCCCCAACCCACCCAGTGTGACTATATTTTAGTAGACTAATGATTTCCATAGTGGATTTATAGTCATTATAGAATTCAATGACCTTCTCAAAAACATATCACACCTCAATACAACCCTCTGACCGACATCAATTTTTTACATACCCTTTAAAAATCTTCATATACTATTTAATGGGGTAAATCCATCTATAATGTAAAATACCACATATTCAAATCACTCTCACCAAGTGAACAGTTATGTGAACCATCATATCAATGAATTTTTGCAAGAATAACATTTATAATTCACATAATATAATAGAAATTTCATTTTCCATAGTTGAATTTTTTTTTAGGTATATAATGCTTCTTCATATAGCTTCGAAAAAGAAATAGAGCTTGGTTTAATATATGATGGAACTTTTGGAAAAATGTGATGTAAGGCTATAAGAATTATATCTTACATCAAAATATGAATTTCATTAGATTTCATACCCTTTAACATTAATTCAATTTCTAAAATGATATTCTTCATATTCGATGAACTCCGGTATAGAACATTTATATCATTCAAGAAATAGGAAAACTGATAAATATATAACCTGGAATGAGTGTAAGCATGTGGGGGAACAAAAGTTTTATTTTTAACCTTCACTAGTGGAAACTCTTGCTATATTATCATGTCAACTTTGTACAACCCTACTGTAATTCCATCCTTTGTTTTAATGGGTTAATGTATTAACCTACCAATTAAAATATCACATAAATTTTTTTCAGCATTCATAACATCAAGAAAATGAATGACATATAGAAAATTCTAGAATAGTAATTCAAAAAAACTGATCTCTTTTTCTAACTTGTTTTCATAAGGTAATTCAAAAAAGGTTTTTCCAAAGTTGTGTATATATATTTTACTTTCACAAATAGTTGATCACCTATTATTTGAGTTAGTTTTGTATGTTCTTATAAACATACATCTAATTATGTTTTCCAAGATCAGTACTTATGGAATTTGGTTAGAAATTTTTGATGTCCTGGAAACATAACATTTGATGAAAATTTCAACCTAATTGACTGTGTACCTTGTTCACAAACAGGGAACCCTTGACTTCCTTTATTTATATATACTAACAAATTTCTATAAGAATTAATGTAATTTTTCATCCTTTACAACATATCAATTAAAGTGATATCTGCAGTTCTATATGTCACAATGTGAAACCTGAATCCTAAAACAATTTCAAATCTTCGATCAATGGATCCAAATAAACATCAATATCATTACTCAATTTTTTTCCTCGGATATAAACATAAATAACATAAAGTATTATTGTTTAGTGCATAATGATGGTGGAAAGTTATAATTTACCAACATAATATTGCATGTAATATGATTGATTTTTTGAAAACCAAAAGGATTCACTCTATCTATAGATAATTTAAGATGGAGGTTTCTCGGATCATTTCAAAATTAAGGACACTCATGATCAATTATATTAAATTGAGTAGAATCTACCTATATATGAAGTTTCACATATTTATTTATTATATCTATGTTCCATGTCAATTTCCTTATAGTCTCCTCACATTAATATATGTGTCTAAACCATGGAATGAGTGGAAATTACAATACAACTTTCATAGGAACCGATTCAACATTATTTTATCATGAATAACCACACCTTGGGCATTCAATAATTGATTTATGGTCCTTGTGAAAAAGTGTACAATCATTTGGACCCACATGCATTCTTTCATTGATTTTACCAATTGAACATATCATTCATTTAGAGTCATATGTTCATCTGGGGAGCTCATTATCTTCTAGGAGCATATCATTCATAGGAGAAATTTGTACAATAAAATAGTCATTACTCCATCCTTTGTCTGCATTCAAATTATAATGCTTTAGTATGGCAAAAAATGTTGTATATTTAGTGAAAAAACTTACAATTTTTTCTTTGAAAAAAACATAATCATCTCAAACAATTTGTTGCAATCACGAAGTTCATGTTAAAATATAATTGTCATTTCCACAATATGATCTTCATTAGCATTCACACCTGTAATAACATACTCGATACAACCTTTCTCATTTTCCATACATGTAATCAAATCAGATTACCCATAAAATATAGTGTTAACTTAGTCACTAGCTACATTAAATTTTTCTCCATATCTATTACAACATTTATAACTTCGATCAATTCTGTGACAGATCATGTGTTATTAAAAAGTCATCTAGAAAGATTTTCTTTGAATAAAAATAGTGTAAACATAGATAAAGGATTTGATAAGGGTCATATGCATGATTTTTTGAAAAATTTATGAAATATTTCACCCCATCTTCATACTCTTTTGTCATACGATTTCAATCCATCCATTTTCTATTCATTTCCATTTTATTTTATTCGGTAACATTAATATTTAAAAAAATAAATACACAAATTTTTTTCAATTGAATATGGTTATAATGAATTTGATGAAATAAAATAAAATATTGAAAAATAGTTTATCACCCCACATGATTAAAAACACATATTAAAAGAAATTTATAAATATAATAGACGAACCATAATCTATCTACTTCACCTTTCAAATTCTAAATGACTACCCATTTATTCAAAACTAGATAACTTTAGGAACCCAAATGGTAAGAGATCATTGTTTTATAAATGAATCTATGGTGAGTTGTTTCATCCTTAGAGTGTATGGGTGTTTGAAATGGTTCAAATTATTATTTATTTCTTGGGAATATTGTGTATGTATTGTCAGCATATTTTTCACTCTAGCTCTCTTCTGATTTGGTTTCCAATTGGGATAGTCACCTCATTGTTCATTTCACTGAAAGAAATATTTATTCCTCCTAGATCTAACCCTTAATAAAACCAAAAGCATGAATCATGTGTAATAAAAAATAATTATTATCCCTAAAGAATTACATGAACATGTGGGATAACTTTCAAATTTGGGATAGAAAATGTGGTACATACATAATCATATAAAATCATTTCATTTTTCACGTTTATCTAAGAATACCATCATAAAATAGTGGATCAAGAACCTTAAACTATTATTCATAGTTTATTGATCACCAAAACTCATTTCCTATACTGTATCGAGTGTCCAAACTCTATTCCCATATTCAATCAAGCATAAAGACTCTACTCCCATTAATTATCATGCATTACAACTTATTTATCATAGTAATATCATGACATATTATATTATACTCAATAAATTAGAATTCTATATAGGCTCCACTCATCATATAATGATAAACCATTAATATATGGTCCATATGAAATTAATTATATATCATATTATAAAAACATCAAACAAAAAATGGGATACATAACAATTTACAATAACAGCAAGAATAGAATCATTTGATACCAAAATCAATATTTCCAAGAATATTTTTATCACATTAGAATTTATAAGGATAACCCATGAATCAAAACACTATATGTGATATATCATTTAGATATAGTGGGGGAAATAAATTTAAATCATAATATTTTTTCATAAAATGCTTTGAACATTGACATAAAAGACAATGTCACGAGTAACGTTCCAAAATCATGTTTGACATAATGATGAGAAGAATTTTTGAAACATTATTATTTAATAATAAAAAATATAGGGTATTTTAATGGTTTAGAATTTAATGTTTTGAAATGTGTATTATATGATGTAAAGTTTATTAAAGTGAAATGAAATTATCTTTTAATGGTTTTTTCTATTTTTGGGAAGAATACATATCAATGAAATTGTTATATAACTATCTTTTGAATGGAAAATAAGTTAAATATTAATATTATGAAATAAAATACAAATTTATATTTTCTTAATATAATATGAATTATTTTTTCGGAGAAATAAAATATAAACAGAGGAAAAAGAGTCCCTAGATTGGATTGGGAGTTATTCTTAATAATTTCAAATTTTATGTTAAAAGTAATACATTAAAGAAAACGAATATGAAATAAAAATGGAATTTAACATAAAATAATAAAATAGTTTAAAATTTATTTTTCTATAATTAAACATCTAATCCCTCAAAATTTATCAATAATCAGCATATTGAAGAAGAAACCAACCTTAATTATTATACCATGGAGAAATCATATTATTTCCATGTTTGAAATCAAGGTAGCCTATCCCTAAGGGAGAGTTTTTAAGGGGGATAGGAGAATGAATGGAATTGAGAAGAAGAATGTTGGAACATGGCTATTAGTATGTGGTGTATTAGATGAGATTATTTGTAGTGCCAAGCGAATAGGATCACGGTTACAGGGTGACACTAGTAGTTGTATGAATACTTTAATACCCATCTAACACCAATAAAAAGTGAATTATACAATATTACATATAAAGTGTTGGAATACAATTGGAATATTTGGTTTTGAGAAATTAAATATAGAAACTATTCTTCAATTTAAAAAAAATCACCATTCTACTACCTCGCCCATCACTCTATGCTTAGATACATTTCGTCGCACTTCCCCACACCCTGAACAATCAACCCCCACAACAATCCCCTTGATCTAACCCCAATCACCATTGAATAGATTATTTAATTTCACTAGGACAACTAAACATACTAAATAAGGCCATTAAGAACATATGTAACCATTGGGAAGACATAGGTTTTATTTAGAGAGGGTCCAACAATAACGGTAGGGTTTGGGGCAACAAAGTCAATAGTCTATAGTGGTAGCAATAGTAGTGGTGGTAGCAATAATGGAAGGGTTAATTGGTAGTATGTGTAGGGTTTGACATGAAATAGGTAGGTTTCAGTAGTGGAATCAGTTTGGTTACATGAAATCATGAAGACATGAGAGAAGGATAAGACATTATGGTTATTTTTGTAACATCGTGGAAAATGTTTATTAGATCTTTCAAAAAGCTGGTGATAAAGTGTAGTTTTATTAGTTCTCAAATTGAAATCACTAAAAAAAACCTCTTTATTAATGTTTTTTAATTTTTTATAAAGTTACCCATTTATCAGATCGCTAATTATAATGCTGATAAAGATAGGTTTTATCAGCACTTTTCTAGCACTCATAAAGGGGTATCTTTAAAAACACTAAAAAAGTGCTAATAATGATATAATATTGATAAATAATCTATATTATTATATATATTTAAAAACATTTATTTATTTATAATTATATATAACATAAATAGTTTTATAAATATTTTTCATATATTTATTAATAATTGTATATATTAATATAATTATATATAGTTATAAAATTATAAATATAATAAATATATTTATTATAATTTTGTAATTATTGGGAAAAAATCTACCATGTTAACATTGAAGCATTTTTAGGTTGATTATTTTGAGGAAAAAGTAGGATTCCATGGAATGTTGTAGAGTCCAAAGGTATTTTTGACATGGTATGGTGGAAAATATCCAAGACGAATGAATGTATTCCATGGAAGGGGTATAAAAAATTACATACACTAGGTGACAAAATATCCATAGGTTTAAAAAATATTTGTGGTCCAAATTTTTTAGGTTTTATAGCTTTGCAAAAATTGTATTTCTTTTAAGGTCTTATAAAAATATGGAAAATGAATTATTTTCATGAAGACTGAGCTTCACGAAGGGTGTTTTGTGAAGGGACAAAGGTTTTGACGGTTAGATCTCCAATTACGATGAGCATCGTGAACAATGAATTTTCCTAGATATTTTCAAGATAGGGATCCTCATGAAGTATATTAGAGAGCTCCATAAAATTGTGATGATGTGGTTGGAATATTATGGAGTTGGTGGAAAAAACTATAAGTATGACTCTAACCCTTCAGAATTTGAACAATACTTAACAAAAATCCAAACGTTCTGATTTTGAAAAGGTGGTGCGTAAAGGTTATCCTTGAGAAAAAGATCATGAAGGAAGGTTTTTATCAAAGGCTATGAATGATAACCCAAATATTTAGTCATCGTTAAAGTGTTATAGTTCGCAAAATCTACAAAAATATGACAGAAGGTTATGAACATCACAAAGGCTAGTTGGGCTTAGAAAAAAAAATATGCTTCATAAAAGGTCTTTTCTTCGCAATGCTGGTTGAGATTAAAAAAAAGGTTGCTTCATGAAGGCTATTTTGATCTTTTTGAATGTGACGTGCTTCGCAAAGATAGTGAGAATCTTGAAAGTTTTTAAAAAGGAATTTCCTAGTGAACTATAGAAAATTGAGATTCATCAATTGGATGAAAGTGGAACTTCAAGATAGAATCCATCTAAAACGGGGGATGTCTTCTTTATTGATATTGAATGTACCTACAATTCCATAAATTGTGGTTGAATCCATTCCAAGAATAATGAGGAAAGAAAGAGGAATATGGTGAACCATTCCATCGGCAGTGAGCCAATGAAAGAGACTCAGGGAGTGACCCTTGGGAAAGAAGTGAGCTGACCCTAAGTATTTTAAAGGCAGTGAGCCTAGACATTGTAGTGATATATCCTTAAAAATATTTTTTGCAGTGAGCCTTAGTGAATTTGGTACATCAAAGCATTATTGGTGTATGCTCATTGGATGTCTCCCAGTGAGGGTGAACCAAGTAAAATATATGTGTCCTTGTTCTTGATTTAATGTTTTACCTTCAGGGATTCATCATTTCAGATAAATAAAGAGAGAATATTTTCATCTTAAACACATAAGATAAAATAATTTTACCATCATAATAAAGTGGAAAAGGTCTAGTGTGGTGGGAAAAATTTTGAATAGAATATTTATACCTTGATTCAGTCCCCCCTGCTAAAGGTATCTAGGCCCCTTTTAGACCTAATAATAAATATTTATGTAGATAATTATTTATTTACATTCATAATTATAAAAACATTTATTATATTTAAATAATTATAAAATTATAATAGGTATATTTATTATATTTATAATTTTATAATTATATATAATAAATACATTTATTATTATTATATAATTATTTAAATATATAAAAATATATTTGTAATTGTAATTATAAATGAAAATATTTATTAATATTTTTATATAATTAAGAATATATATGTTAATTTAAAAATATATATATTTATAAAATTATAACTAATGTATTTATTATAGTTTTATAATTACTTATATATATAGTTATGATTATAATCATAAATAAATATATTTAAAAGGTATTTATATATAATTAATATTTTATAATTATAAATATAATAAATATATTTATTATTTAAATATTCTCATTGTAATTTGATAAGTATTTATGAGAACATAAAAGTTCATTGGTATAACATAAATAAATCATACCCAATAAAGGATAGATCATAAAAAGTGGTTCATCACATATATGCAAAGAATAAATAATAATGTTGTAAATATATACACGAACATCCATGAGTCATGAATACAAAACACATGAATGAATCCTTATATTATATGTAATCTTACAATTTGGAAGATAGCAACCCAAAACCATGTCCTCAAATAATCTTATGATCATATAGTGTCAATTATACTCACGCAACAATATTGAACATAAATATTGACAAATGTGTTCATGAATATCATCATTATCTCATGAGAGGGAGATATATATACCATATTCATCAGAGAAATATATTTTTTTAAATATATTTATTTATTTTTATTGATAATTATAAATATATATATATTTAAAAAGTATTTATAAATAATTGTAAATATATTATTATAAATATATAATTATAAATATATAATTATAAATATATAATAATAAATGTATAATAATAAACATATAATTATAAATATAAAATTACAAATATATAATTATAATATATAATTATGATTATATAATTTTAAATATATAATTATCAATATATAATTATAAACATACAATTATGAATATATAATTACAAATAAATCATTATAAATATAATAAATATATTTTTTATTCAGAAATTTTATTATAATTTTATAATTGTTTATATATATATATATATTTATAATTTCACAAATACATTTTTAAAATAATATATATATATATATTTAAATTATTAAAATATATATATATATATATATATTAATATGTCGTATTTATATTAATGATAAACATGGGATTTTTATTTAATGTATATAAATAAACATTATTAGTTAATATAAATATAATTATTATATATATATTTATTAATAATATTTTTTATCAAAAACATTTATCAGTACTAAGAATAAAGCTGATAAAGATAATCTTTATTAGTGCTGATAAAGGGTAAGCCTTTATCAGTAGTTTTTTAACATTGATAAAAGTAATCATTATCCATGGTTTTTACTAGTGATGATAAAAGAGAGGCTTTTATAAATGTTTTTTGTTTAGTACTAATAAAAGCAGGCACATCCCTTCTGATGATATGTGTAGTTTTATATCACCTTTCTGTTATTTATTTATATGACAATTTATACTATTATATATTCCTTAATTTTTTCACTTAATTAATATTTTCGGATTTTTCATGTTTTATATGTTGTTTTAGGGTGAACCCTGATTAAAATATGATATAGAAAATATATTCATGTACTAAATGAGTTGAATGAATATAATATCATTTTTATTTGATTTTACTTTTTACATCCCCTTCTTTTACATTCTACATTTGTTCCATTTAATTCTTTTATTCTCATGTCTTAAGTATTTTTTAAATTTATCCTATTAATATCCAAAATATCCTTGTTGGTGAAACCTTGTATAAATATTAGACATGGAAGTATGTTGAATTTATTTATATCGATGTTCTCTTATTTTTTTATAGGTCATTTTTTGAGTTATTGTTATTTTTTGTGTTACTTATTTTTGGTTTCATCTTTTATATTATATATTCCTTAATTGTATTCCCTTCATATTTCTCCATTATGTTTTGGGGATTTTATGTTTTTTTAGGGCTAACCATGATGAATGTATAATTTTAAGTATAGGGTATTCTAATAACTTAGTTGTATTATTATAACATCACTCCTAAAATTGAAAAATTAATTTCATACATAGTCTACTTTTATTCACCATAATGTCTTCATTCACATGTCTTAAGGATTTTTTAATAGAAATTATTATAGCATATATCACTTATAATAAGTTATTTTACAAAATTGTTTCCATATTATGTGTTGCAAAACTATTTTTCATCCAATTATTAAAGTTATTTTCTTTTAAAATTCATCAATAAACAAAATTTTATAACCTACTTCTACCAAATAATAAAATTCATAAGTATTTTTCAATGTTCCATAAAAAATCATAAAACCAAAACATCCTCATCTAAGTTTATTTATTTACGAAATTATTATTGTTTACATGTTACTATTTTTTATACTCACATGTGGTTAGGCTAAATGTTTTGATTTTTTTCTTTATAATGATGTAATGTGAAGGGGGTATTCTGTACGGGCGTTGTGGGATAACCATCATTAGGTAGCTATATAAACCACCATGTTTGGTTGGTACATTTTCATGATAGTTTTTATCTTTACAAATTTGGATAATCTATATTATTTCCTTTAATAGTAATTTATAAACTAAAAACCCATGTTGTTCCCTCTATTATGGAGATCAACCACTGGCTCATAGTTCCCATGAAAATCCCCACATAGAGTGATAATTGAGTGGTATGAATATAGTATAAAAATTATTTTTTATTACATTACTTTATTTATCATTATACATTAATTATTTATAATTATTTTATTCTCTTGTTTTTACCAATGTTTCCATATCCACCAACAAAAATTGTACCACTTTTTTTAACGGGATAGAGCATTCATACTATGAGTGTCACTTCAGAATAGTCATTTAACAATCCTAACATAGGAATTATACACAAAAAAAGGATAATATTAATTACTATCATATATAATTTTCTTGTGTTTCATTAATCATAAACACCATTTTATGGTATTTTACAATTTGAAAACTATTTCACATTATGATCGTTCTTCTTTCTCAAAGTGCATAATTGCATGGTACATTTTTGAACACCACTTAAATCAAATAATGGTAATGATTTTATTTTAATATTTCAATGTCATGTCTCCCATTATATTAGGAACATTATATCCATCTGGATCTAATGAAGATACAATTAGGAAGATGGACAAAGTGGTCATTGAACCAAGAACATTCTGGGAGAAGTGAACCACATAGTAGCACAATAAAAGACACTTTTGTAAATGATGCAAACAAAATTAATCTAAAATTTTAAATGGTGATATGTAATGTCATAGTTTACATTTTATAATGTATTGAAATTATATAATTGTGTATTTTTAAGGGAGTTCCAGGCGGCCCATGTTGAAGATGAAATTCTAGGATGGATTTTGTGGCTCTGAAAAAAGACCACCATTTGAGTCATATCTCAAAAGTGAAAAATAAATTTGGGATAAAATATTAGATAATTTGAAGTGGCATACTATGATTAATTTTATTATCCTATGTCCCAAACCAATTCATCCACATTGAATCTCTTTTTTTCATGTATGTTTAGGGAATGAATTCTAACTCGGATTTTTTCCATGGGTGGAAAAGTATTATGTCCATTAACCTTCCACCAATCTAGGCCTACCACCATTAATTGGCAAGACATTAAAAATTGGAGTTTCTATAAAAGTCTTACAAAAATAATTTTTAATGTAGTGGTGTTGGAGGATTGTGGATATAATCATGTTTGTTTCATTGTAATGTTATTCTAGTACTTTATTTTTTAGTCACATTTATTTCTCACGTTTGTTGTTCAAATCAAATGCTTTTCTTAATAAAAGTTATTATTATATATTAATTATATTATTATTCATATCATGTTTAAATATTTTCCTCATGTTGTGAACCTATTCACAACAAAACTTGTGAAATTATTCACACAATGGTGGAGTGATAATTTTTCTTTGTTTTCACTTCTTTTATTCTTCCTCCAGGAGTCTAATTTCAACTTAAATTGATAGCATTGAATAAATAGAGGGATAAAAATCATATGGTTTTATCCAAGGCAGTATAAAGGTTATGTGTTGGATTTTATTTGTCACTCTATAAATTGTAAAAAATTTATTTTATTTTAATTTTTTATTCAATGATTTTCTCTCTTCCTCTTTCTAATTGAATTTTATCTCCACGCTATTCGTGTCATAATAACATCCTTTACCATGGAGTTATCATAAAAATGATACTCTTTGTGTATAGGTGATTATAATGTGTATTTTATTGTGTTAAACAAGTAAGTGATGATTTTATATTGATTTCATTGAATTAATTCTTCTCAATTTAATGAAATTGAAATGATTTAAAAAAATTCATCTAATCAGGCCCTTGCAATAACCTATGATCATACTATTCTTATAAATAAAATTCTCTTATGTATATAAGTTTTAATTTAAACCATCTCCAAACAAACCAAATATTTCTACCTCATATGTAAATATACCTTTTATAATGTATGTGTCTTTAGGATTCTTCTTAAGTCCCTAAGGATTCGATAACCCAAGATACACTTCAAGAGACAACTTAACCCTAAAAACGTGTTGAAATTTAGGTGAGACCAAATTCTTGGGTAATTGTTGGGGACATAATTATGTTATATCAGACACTAATGTCTTATTATAAACCCTAATTATTAATTCACAACACTTACTTCACTTATATGGAAAGTCATTATTAACAAATCCCACCATGGGTAACCTCTCCCTAGTTTTTCACTCTACACAAAGTGTGACATCCAATGAGCATCTCAATTTTTATTAGTGGGATAATACACAGACAAAATCAGCCTTAATGTTTGAAATACTATGATCTACAAAACATTAAATCCTATATTGATTTTTAATTCCAACAAAGTCAATCTAGATATCATCTTGTGGAATTCCAACAATATTATTATCCTCCTGGAATAGACCTTTGGGATCAACCCATTTTCTATCCTAATCCCCAACCATTACATGAGAAATTTTATCAATAAGTGGAGAGAATTTATTATGATGTTTCATCTTTGAGATTATAAGTACAAATAATTGATATGGTTATGGAAGCAATTCCCACTCAGGTTTCCCATTACACATCATTGATAGAGGAATCATGTTATAGATCAACATCTCAAGAAAATACTAAATAATCAGACTTTGAATCTGAGATACACGAAGAAAATGAATTAATTTTTTATGAGTTTTAAATCAATAGGAAACAGATTTTTTTTATTCAATAAATGAAAATTTTAAATCAAGGATTTAATTTCCCAGATTTTTTTTGGAATTTATGATTTTTCAAAACTAAATATCATGGAAACATTTAGGAAAATATTAATATCTGATTATGTACCAACCATTGAAACTAATATGTAAAATTTGCGGGTTAAAATATATTTTATAATGTAACCAATTCATTATAAAATTTTGGGAAAATAAATTGATCATGATTCACATTTCCAATCATCTTTATGAAATTTCAATCAACTGAAACTCAAAATTATGGTCATTACTTCCTTAATAAAATATCCCTTTTTAAGTGATAACCAAGACCATATGTTTTCCATTCATTATTCTATTGAAACTAATAAATTGGTAATGATCCTTGGTGTCTTAGATAGAGTATGAAAGAAATTGGATCAACCATTTCACATATTCCTTGAATTTTCCCACTAATTATAGAACATAAGTTCAAACATGAAAGAAATTCTAAAAAAATAATCAATCTTAATCTATTATAAGTGGTAAAAAAATGTGTTCTATAAAACAATGAATGTTTGTATTGGGTATGTTTTCGGGTTCATGATGAGATACAAAATTCAAACTAAGTTATTTCTGGGAGGTTACCTAGCTTCTACATTGATTTTATTTTATATTATTCTTTGTGTTTTTGGTTTTAAAAAAGAATAAAAGAAAAAAATTGAAATAATTTATCAATTGTTCACACTGTAGGTTATGGGGGAACCCCATCCTCCCCGAAAAAACCGCAAAACTTGAACTCGTGACTAAAGGGAGACAATATACTATGACATCCACTAACCTATGACCTTTTATGATTCTATATTTTATTTAATTTATATATATAATTAAAATTTTAAATATATATATATATATATATTTAAATTTTTAAATGTTACTAGTATCGGTCTATATTGTTCTAAAATAAAAAGTTACATTTTTCCCTAACCTATTGTCATTGAATTTTGTTAAGGTAACCTCATTGGGTTTCTGTTGTGTTTTAATGGTGTTGGAATATAAGATTCAGGGGATGCTGAAGTTGATTTATTTTTAGGTCATATTTCTTTCAAGTTTTCAAACACAATCTCATGTCACTATTGAGATGTCTCCAAGTCTTATGGAGATCAAAGCAGTAATTGGGAACATCATGAACTACAACTAAAACCACCTAGTCACTTTGTTACATGTTTATTATCTGAATTTCCTTTTTTAAATCATCTTCTTTTCCACTTACACCTTCTAATTTTTTTCATTAAACATTATGGACAATTGTATTATATGTTGAGGGGGATGAAAATAAGAAAAAATTGGCTTTTGTGTATAAAAAAAACAGAAATTTTAAAAAAAATGAAATGAAAAAAATCATTAATAGAATAAAAAATAATTTCATTAACAATGAACATAATAATTAACATTTCAAACATTCAAAGTAAATATCAAAAAAAATCCCTCCAAGATTCATATTTTAGTCAATCATTAATATTATGAGAATAAATATTTTGAAAGTGTTGCTGGGTAATGTGATTTTATACCATTTATATATTAATCCATTTAATAAAAAATGAAAAATGCATGGACCATAGATTGTAGGGAATTAATATAAGCTATTAGGGACCCATAATAAATAGCATAGTTTTTTTGATTAATTTAATATAAAAATGGGTATTAAAAAATCATCAGAAATGTAATAAAACAAATTGTGTATATCAATGGATTGACTTACTGTGTCGGTTTCGGTACATGGGGATCATGACTCCATAGTTTCCTGGCCCAAATATTTGAATTTTTTTATTTATTGTTTTAACATGAGATGATTCCCGAGTATGTGAGTTTCACATGGTTCCCTAAGGTCTATGGGCCTGGGAGTTGTCAACAAAGCCTCGCAACAAGTATTGACTTGTTTGAGGAAAATTTAAATACAATGGAAAAATTGAAAAAAAAATATATTCATCTTAGTATTAAAATATCATTCCACCTAGACCTTTCATCTTTTTCTCCTTCAATTAAAATGAACCCCCATGTCTATTTTTATGCACAACACATTGTCACACTTACTTGAAATTAGATGAAATGTAGAAATGAATCAGAACAAAAGAATTTACTTGGGATTGGTATATAATTATGAAAATATCTTGTATTTAAATATTTTTATGGGTTTCCTAATTGTTCGGTATGAGGTCATTTGGTGAGCATTGAATATTTAAATTATTTGGGAAAAGGAAATTCAAATTTCATATTTTTGAGAAGCATTTTTTTAGAGACTAGAAAAAGTAAAGTTGGGGTGTGATTATCCATTGAAGTAGGATATTATTCATTTTAATAATATATTATTTTCATGTGGTTCAGTAATCATAAACACAATTTTTATTGCATTTTAAAATTTGAACGTTAATTTACATTATGATTTTTGTTCTTTCTCAATGTGCACTATTAAATCATATAATTTTGAACACATCCTAAAACACCCAATGGACGTGAATTTATTTTAATATGTCAATTTTAGGTGTACCATGAAATGAGGAACATTATATCCTTATGGAGCTAATGAAGATAAAATTAGGAAGACTACCAAAGTGGGCCTTGAACCAAGAACATTCTAGGCGAAGTTAATTCCACAAAATCCAAATAATAAATTTTAGAGGTCATTATCAAACCCCATTTTTGATAAAATTTTAAATTTATATAGCTAAAAACATGGGTAATGTTTCTTATAATTTTGAAAATAGAAAATTCGTAATTATTAATGGAGTTAAAGGTGGACCAAGTTGAAGATGATATTCTGGGCTAGATTCTATGGCCCAAAAAAACAACCCACCATTTCAATCATATATTGTAAATAATAAATCCATTTGGTTTAAAATTTATGATATTCACTGTAAATCCCATGATTAATTTTCTTATTCTATTTACCACCCTAATTTGGCCATATAGAATCTCTTTTTGGGATGTCTATTAAGTGAATAAAAGCTTGATCATATATTTTTCAATGGTGGAAAAGTCATCACTCCATTAACTTTCCACCCACCTAGGACTAACAACATTAATTGTGGTGAAATCAACTATTAGTGGATCTACCAAAGGATTCAAAAATTATTATTTAATGTAGTCGTGTTGGGAGATTTAGGAATCTATGGTTCTTGTTTCCATTTAATGTTTTGATTCCACTTTTTATTTGAAATCAAATTTTTTTCACATGTAAGATGTTCAATTCACCATAGTTTCATAATAAATGTTCTTATTATCCTCTAATTGTATTCTCATTCATATCATATTGATACCATTTCATCATGGTGTGAATTTATTCACACCAAACCTTGTGAAATTCATGACATAATGGTGGAGTAATTATTAATTAATTGTTCTTCACTTTTTAAATTCTTCCCTCGCTAGTAAACTTTACACTTCCATTAATAAAATAGAATCAATGGATGGATAAAAATATTATGGTTTTATCAAATGGATTATAAATGGGATTTATTGGATGCTATTTCAAACCCTATAAACATTTAAAATTTTCTATTATTTGAGTTATTCATTCAATGTTCTTCTCTCTTCCTCTTCTATAGTGGATTTTATTGCCACACTATTCATGTTCTAATAAGATCTTTTACCGAGTAGTGATCCCAAATATTTTACTCCAAGTGTGTATATCATATTAATTTTCACATTAACTTTTTAAACTAGTAACTAATGATCATATATTTATTTCATTGAATTAATCCTTCTTGAGTAAATAAAATTGAAATAATTATAAATAAAATCATCCAATCAACCCCATAAAAATATCCTAAAATCAACCCATTATCATAAAATGAATTCACATAGGTTTCATGGTGTTTATTTAAACCATATAAAAAAAACCTATTCTATAAACATCATTGGAAAATCTCTTTCTTAGAATTTATGTGTCATTACATTTTTTTGGTATCTGAAGATTCGACAACCCAAGCTACACTACAGGTGAGTTCTTAACCTTAAAAATAAGGGTAATGTTGGGTAAACTTCGGTGAGACCATGTTTTATCATGATTTATAAATAAAATTTACATTTTTATCTCTGACCATTCCATAATTTTTGAAAAAGAGACATGAGATATGCTTCTTTTCTTAAGGATCCAGTTCTTAGAGATAAGCATCCAAAACCTTGATATTAGTCTTGGTTGAAATTTCACCATCTTATTGGGAGACTGTAATAGAAAATCCTCTATTACTATAATGAATGAATTGATACCAGCCACCAATTATGAAATGACCATTATAAAAATAAGAATGTAATTCCTAAATGTATTCAAGATTCCCTTTATACGTGTATTTGTTCACATGCATGCCATACATTTTCATGATTTTCATTCTTTTAGGGTTCATAATTTAAAATTCTTGATCATACTCCTTTACCTAATGTTTCATCTTAAATTAAACGATATAATGAATTTTTGATGTAATTTTGGTAATAAATGTTCTAGGGATCATCGCATCCATTCATCTTTTACACACATTAATCATGTTAATTCTTCTTTGTACCTCTTTAATTTTTCCCCTTTCAGATGAATTTATTGGGTAATGATTAATTCATGTGTTTTATATGATCATAATATTACAATATATGGATGAATAATACCCAAACATAAAAATATCAACATTAAAGAATCAATGATTACATAAAAATTTAAAATAGAGTACGTAGAAAAAGCTAACAACATCAGTCTTCTTCCTCTGCAGTGAAAGAGAATGCTTGATAAAGATCATGTAACAGTGATAAAAGTAACCTTCTTCTGAGGGGGTAGAGCTGACCAATTATTCTACAATAATATCTAAAGGATGTACAAATGATAAAGGTTTGTTAGTTCTTTGTCTCAAATAATGAACATTAATATGGGAGGAAGAGAGAATTCATCATGCCCTACAGAAGAGGACACCATCCTCTAATATAAGAAGATCTTGATTATCCTTGCATATTATGTGTTTTATATGGTTGGTATAATTTATTTAAAATTTTCATTTAATTCAAATATATTAATTAAAACATTCATAATGGTTTGTAACTATTAATATATTTATTCATGAGATATAAATATATATCATATATATATATATATATTTTGACATGTATATTTGATACATTTATTAATAAACCAACATCACATTAATGTATTAAATATACACTTAAGTAATATCATATATATTATATATATTTTACTGCACTTCCTCTTGTACAAAAATCCCATTTGGACGTCATTCGTAACTTCACAACTCTTTTTAAATCCATACAAACTCTTTTATATATGGGTTTTCATCGAACTCTATTTATTTTAAAAAAACAATTTTTCCAAAATTTTATATGTATCAAAGGGCCTAAATATGTGAAACTATATTCCTTATCAATAATGACAACAAAGTGAACTATCTATTTCATAGATTTAAGTAGTGAGCGGCCTCTATAAAAACATCAGTTCCACTCAAGCTACTAAGGGGTCTAGTGTGATATCAAACATACACATAGCTACATATGAATATGTCCACCACAAGATGTATCATATATAACATATGTATCTTATATGATCCCTTTGTCGATGACATTGTGCTACCATATGACATGGCACATTTCAATCTAGAAGTGGCCTATCATTGTTTTCTGGATTCTTAAAGAAAAGACTGATCAAATGGATGAATACAGAACATACAATTCATCGGTCCGATATAAAGTTCAAATGTCACTTAACCAAGTATATTAACACGTAATTTGTGAAACAAATCATCTTGAAAAATCATTTCCTAATTCTAATTCAATCAAGGTCCATATATCTGATCTTATTATATAAGCTGATAAATCTCATATGGTTTCACTCAATTAAAGGGAATGATCAACAACATACACATCCACCCTGTAATTGGCTATGTTTATATGGTTACTTTTGTATGTAGATTATAAATGTTTGAAGTTTATCATGACTGGTATCTCATCAACTTCAAGTGAGAAGGAATGATAATAAGCATGCACCCTTATGTATATCCAAAACCATATGACATTCCATGAGATATAACATAGTGTATCAATCCAAGTAATAAGTCTCTACTCATTACCTCAATAATATATTAATCAATATCTCATATACAACCCTTTTTAATGGATATAAGAATTTATTCAATCTAACCATTATATATCATCACAACCTATTTTACTTTGTGATGTTCATTGGTTGGGAAAAACTCATAGATTGTACTTTGGGGTTAAATTTATCATTTATCTATTCATGTAATGTAAATTTCAGCACACCTGAATGAGTGATAAATGGATGTTGTCTTTATTATAATAACATGGTACATTTTCAACCATTATAATCAATATTTTAAGTGATTCTACATGACAATCGTGTTTCTTTCATAGAAATGGTTTCCTAAAAATTACATCAAAATGTAATTCCTATCATATACCAATATGAACATTAATATAATAAACCCACTAAAATCTAAGTAAGTAACATAAATGAAGAAAGCTAGTTTGATTAATGGTGAGACATAGAAATCATATTTTCGTAGTTCAACTATATTATCTTGTACTCGAACTCATTAAATTAATAAAATAAAATTAAATAATTTTATCTTATGTTTTCTATAGATAACACCTTCTATGTACATAATCATTATCCATTTAAAATTTCCATCAAATTTATTCTTGAAAAAATTTGTAAATAATGTAACATATTACATAGTCACTTTACCAACACATCCAAAACATTTTTTTGATAAATTTATTTCCACTCTATTATGGTAAATAATGTAACTCTTTACATTCGTATTTACACCCATAAACTATATTTTTTTAAAGATACCATGAAGTACACTTTACTTATTGGATGGTATAAGACTTTAGAGAATAGTAATGTCCACTTATTATGATGAAAATATGTATCCCTTTACATTTTCATCCAACATATCCCAAACCATTTTGTGGTAAAGTTAAACTTAATTCAATGTGGTAAACATATATAACCGATTACATTTATCATTACCATTATTTCCTAAATCTTTTAGTAAATCAAGTGAATTTAACTCTTTAGATAAGATTTCATAACATTTATATTTTATCTATGTAACTATTTAAATGTTTATTTGTTGTCTCATATCCTAACTCTTTATTATATATAATAAATAATCACTTAAATTAAAAATGGTAAAATAAATGTTTTATTAACAATGAATTTTTTAAATTTCATACATACTCCCAATATCTTATTATATATAATATTCTATTAATAATATCATTCCAATATTCAACGCAAACAACTTTTTATTTTAGGAAACAAATTTTATCTCCTTCTGGTATTAATATTTCAAAAATATTCGATTGTTTCCCTATCTTATATGTATTATAGATGTTTGAAATATTTATTATTTAAAAATACAAATTTATTAAAATATACAATCAATAAGTGGAAGGAACACCTTCCCATGTATTTAAAAAAATATTTAGATAAAAACTTTTATCTTGTATAAATACTTTTATCCAAATATTTCTCCCAAAACTATTTTATAGAAACTGATGAAACATCAACCATGTGTATATATTTAATCACCTTAAAAACCCCTTTGTTATCAAACATCATATTTTATCATATAAGAGAAGTGACATGTAAATACACATCTTTTATATGGATTCATCCAAGCTTAACACAATACATTACATTCAAATTCTCAAGGTAGATACTATTTAATTCATCTAATGACTATAAACAAGAAGCTCAATAATTTATTCCTTTGATTTTAAAATAATGTATATTTAAAAAATATATAAAATAATCACTTATTATCACATACCCTTTAAAATCAAGTAATTAATTCTTAAAAAAATTAAACCTAACATATACATTCCATAGAGTTCCAAAACCCCTTAAAATATTTTATATAATCCCATAATTTAGAATCATCACTTCTTCTTGATAATACCATCAGGTTACAAATAACTATAATGGTCTTCTCAGGGAAATATTATTGGACATTCAAACATTATGTCATTTAGTTTTTAAGTTTTATCTCCCTGTAATGTCTCTATAGTGTCAAAACATGTACATCAAATTCATAGATGGTCTACTATCTACATGTTGAGATATATTCTCTAAAGTTTGAGAGTATCGGGTAAAGTTCTCTTAAATTCATCCATATTTTCGGAACATTTACATAGATTACTAGTGGATAGAATCACGAACTAGAATAAGCCTTATAATAATTCTTTAATCTTTCCAAACATATTCAATTATACTAAATATTATTGAAGTACCCAATAATATTGATTAAAAGATATTATTATTACTTGGGTAAATTATCTACTAAATTATTTTAAAACCTTAAATTACTCATTCAAAGATTACATAAGCAACTATATTATCTTTTTGAACGATTTCAACTATATGTTACATAAGAAAGAACTATTCTATAAAAATACTACTTCATTTTCTCAAAAGAATTCTTAGGGTACCATTCTTAAGAGTCTATTACATTGAGATTATAATTTCAAGGATTAAAATAAATTTTAGTTTTAGAATTATTATTTAATTATCTAAAATAAAAATAATTATTAGATAAAGATCTTGTCTAATACCTTTTCATCAAGGTATTTTAATTAATTTTCTCCAACTTAAATTTATTTATTTGTACGTTTTATCCTTTTAGTGAGACAAGATCCATATTTCACAATAAAACTTGTCAAATATGAAATTTTCTTATCCAATTAGTTATTTATGTTCAAAATCATGACAATCAAAATTGTTGTGACTCTTTGTTAGTTTAATTGAAAACCCTTTATCATATTCTATCATATATATTCAGTCAACTCTATTACTTTGGTAACATAATACTATTGGGGTCTCTTAGATAGTTTAACCCAAATAAAACACCAAACATAGGCTAGAAAAGGTTAATTCGTGGGAACCCAACTATGGTATTACATACAAAAGGTTGTTCCATTTTCACACATTACATTCATTCCTTACACAAGATAATCCATGGGCACCAAAATATGGCATGGAATACCTAGTTGAATTATCATGTTCTTCACAAGTGTCTCTTTAGAAAAATCACACACTTAGTATTTGAGGTGTTTTTATTTTTAATATCTCACCAAATTAATATACACTATATTAATATAAAATTCATAGTAATTAAATCCTATGAAATATTTAACTTATCATGTTTTATTCCCTTTCTATTTATGTATACATCTAATGATTTATTTTTTTCAACCCTTATTCTAGTCACTAAATTTATGTGTTCACTCTACATTAATGTGTAACTCTTTACACAACCCACATGTCCATTTTAATCACATAAAATATAAGTTAAGTAAATTTATACATATAATGGCATAGAGTAATATGAAATTGGAAAAATCTAAATGAGTAACCCTAGATGGATAAAAAATAAACCCAATTAACTTTCCTATCAAATGAAAGCCTCCCAGAAAAAGGGTGGTTCTACTCTAAGTCCCTCTATATGGGGATACTTTACTCAAGAAAGAATTCAATTCATAATATCATTAACACCTAATATGCAAAAACTATCCTAAACAATTATTCTCAATATCAAAACTAAAATAGGAATAGATGTTAGGGTAGATTAAATCATACTCTTATGATGAAAAACCTAGCATGTAATGAAAGGATATATTCTAGAAGTAATTTATCATACAAAAATAGGAATATAGTGATTCATAAAAATATAATAAATATGACTTTAAATAAAATATATAATAATATTTAAATAAATGAACAATTAAAATATGTAAACATTAGATAATCATTTATGAAAAATTTCATAAATAAAATATAATTGGAAAATCTTTTATAATTTTATCTTGAACATTATGAACATTCCATAATTTTGAATATAAAAACTTTATATTCGTTACAATATAAGTAACCTCATATTTATCCTTATATAGACCTTATTATTTAAATATATGATATTAAATTAATTATAAACTATTTATAATTATATTTACATTATGTGACCCTTTTACAGAATATAAATATCATATAATTAATTATTATTTAAACTTTGATAATATAAATTAACAAGAAAAATTATGTGGCTTAAATAATGTACAAAATATGGCCCTGTTAATTTGAACAGTTTCAAATTAATTAATAATGAACCAAACAAAAATATCAAGGAAATTTAACAAATAAATAAGCAATTTATTTATTTTCCAAAACAGGACTCATTTAAGATCTAGTCATATATTAATTATTTGTGAAATTATTTTATAAATTACAATGAATGTAATAATTTTATATACATTTCAATAATAAACCCATCATATTTTATATTAATCCGTTTTTATGAAATATCATGAATTATAAACATTTTATATTTCAGTATCTATTATATAAGCATTTTTATATAATCTAAATATCATATGTGTTGTAATTTATAACAACATTATAAAACACCTATAATGATTTATAAATGAACCATCTATTTATCTATCATAAATTAGTCCATCCTATTTTTCAAATTATATTCTAAATACTAAAATTTAATATTTGGAAAATTTAGGTAATAAATGATTCAAAAACATTTATATTATTAAACATAAAAAATATATAACTAATTAATTAAAAAACCATTTATGATTTTAAATATTACCAATATACCATTTTTAATGATTGATAATATTTTATAAACCATAAATATTTGAAAATTATTATCAATAAACCAAGAACATTTTATATTTAATTAATAAAAAATATTTTTTATATTTTTTTACAAATATTTCAGAATATATTTTTTGTCATTTATAAAAAAAATTAAATAATATAATTCAATTAATAATTAAGTTCTCTTGATTGAAATATATACGTTATTTATTTTCATAAACAAGTGTATTAAATAAGAACTTTTCATATTTATTTCCACGCATAAAAAATATCATTTTAAAGGTTTTAAAAATGTGTTATTTCATAAAATAATAAACATGTCGATTCATCAAAGAAACCTAACCTTTGATACCACTTATGGTTTTTGTATGATCATCATGTGACCATGTACTGTAGAAGACAACTCAAGCAGAAGAAGGTCTATCTTTAACAACTATCTTATAAATTAAACAGTA
This sequence comes from Viscum album, assembly GCA_963277665.1. NCBI lineage: Eukaryota > Viridiplantae > Streptophyta > Magnoliopsida > Santalales > Viscaceae > Viscum > Viscum album. The sequence goes on from OY728143.1 coordinate 2,015,413,901, forward strand.
AAACAAAGTATATGTAAAATGACAACAGTTGTATTCTTTTTCTTCCCTATTGAAAGATAATGCTTGATAAATATCATGAAATAATGAACAAGATCACTCCTGCCAATAGATGCAAGATTGTATTGTGCGGATACCTGAATACTAAATGGGTGTTGTGCCTTCATCATAGATGATGAATAATAATATGGGAGGAAAATGAAATTGACCACACTAAACCAAAAAGGATACCAGCCTCTTATATTGGTATGGTCTTCGACTTAATATCATTATATGTGTTTCATAATGTTGAGTTAATTCTTTGTTAATTTCCAACGAATTAATATAAAGACATTAAAACATTCATAATGTTTTGTAACTATTAATAAAATCATTTAATAGAATTAAATATATATCATCTATTTATACTAATTGTAACATATATATATAATGCATGTTTAATAATAATTGAATCACATGTATGGTTTAAATATAAATTTATAAAATATCATAATATATATATATATATATATTGGTGACCATACAACATGATGAACTAATTATATATATGATTTTTTCTCTAATGAATTCATTAAGTGTAAGTTACATAATTTAAAAAAATAGAGTTTTCATAATCTTAAATAATATTATATCCTTACATTTTTATTCATACTGAATCATAAGAAATATAAATATTTGAATATTTTAATAATGACTTAACCTATATGTATTATACTTATAATCATGTGTTGATACATTTTTTTCAAGTGTCATTGAATTTTTTACTATTAATTTATTTCAGGTTCACCTGTTTCTCATGAGTTTTTTTATTTCTAGAATAGATTTTTATGTTATGTTTTTTAATTTAATCAAAATTAAAATGAGCTATACTAGTTCTACATAGATTTCCAATTTGTAAAGATTCATGTTTTCTTTTTATTTCCACATTTTCTTCCTTACCATCTGCAATGTTGGAGATTCATGTATGGTTTGACGCTGTATAAGTATCAAAATCAAGTGGTGTGGCTACATTGGAAATGTGAATAAAGAGATCATATCAAATATTTATATTTCAAAATCATATATATGATTTTTTGAATGTCATTCCTCCACATTAACATATTTTTTAATCTAATTATTTATTTATATGATGAAATAAATAAATATTTTATAAGATAGAATCTGACTAAATAAATTCATTTATATCATTAAAACATACACTGACTCAAGGCATTTTTTATTGTGGGAATTATTTCATTTTTATTTCTATATTTATATGAATTTGGGATTGATTCAATCCCAAAAATTATTGATAGATCCAACCATCGTCTTCTTAGGCATCAAGATACCATTTTTGTTATCATATATTGAAGGTTGGAGAAGTTATATTGTTATTATTATCAATCTATTATAAGAATGCACAATGTGGTATATTGTTATTTCATTATTTGGATATATTAATCTTAATTATAATTTAAATTTTCTTCCCTTCAATTTAACAACATATTAATAGTTATTTTTATATTTAATAAAAAATATATGTTAACATGTTGTATATGTGTTATTGGATATGTTGGCATGTTGTACGTGTTTGCATGTTGTATATGTATTTGTTGTTATGTTTTCTTAGCATGATGTTCCATACCCATATTAAGTATTCAATTTTTTATTCTGAAATTACATAACTATAGTATGTTTTCACATATATTATCATGATATACATGTTTTCCCATTAAATATTGGTATCTTTATTTATAGTATTCATTTTATATACAATTTTCATGTTGCATATGTGTTACCAAAGTGGAAGGTGTTGTAAATATTTCTAAATGGATTATAATTCTAAATATCTTTACCTTTTTAGAAACAACTAAAGGTGCTTCGCAATTTAATTCCATAATAATTTCTATTCATTTAAAATTTTTATATTAATTAATGTATGTTTTAAAAAACAAGAACATTCTTATTATTACAGAATTTCCAATTCAATTATAATTTAGTTTCAATAATATATTTATAAGTAAATATTTACAAATCTTATACCATATTATTAATTATATAAATATTTGTTTTTTTATAATTATACACATATATATATGTATATATATATAATTATATTTAAAAATACATATTTACAATTCAAAAAATATATTTAAAATTATATAAATATTTATTTAATATTATATACATTTATATTTATTTAAAATTAGATAAATTAAATATAATGAATTATATTAATTATATTATTAAAATTAATTATATATATCTTTATCATCAAATTTTTAGAACTTGTAAAGAATAATATTTCATAGCATTAAATATGTAACTTTGAAAAAATTTATATTTATCAATTCTAAAATTCTAGTGTTGATAAAATATGACTTATCATCCCCATTTTAGCATTCATAAAGTTGTGTCTTCATCAGAACTAAAAAAATCGGATGAAGAGGGATTTTATTGGAGATTATTATTTTAGCCCTGATAAAACAGTCATTATTAGAAATAATTCAAAATTGATGATAAAACCCATCCCAATGAAATAAATTTAACCCTAAAAGAGTTCTCTATCCTCAAACAGTTTAGGATCTCACGGAACTAATGATTTTTCATCGCCATCCCTCCAACATCATGGATTAATCAACCCTTTTAAATCCCAAGTAATGTGACTCTCCCCCTCAAACAACTTTGTGTGTTTTTAATTTTCCCCAAGGTTTTCAATAGTGCATGCGAGAGATCTTTATTTTACTCAATCTACCCTGCAGATTCTTCACGTAACATCCTTCACCTCAAGCCATTTTTACTTCACCCTCTCCCTCTACCTCACATTCATTTCACACATTCATCATAATTTCTTACTCTTATATCATAGAGCTCTAAGTTTTACATTACAAAAAATCATCCCATTTACCATGTAAGGTGGTGAATACAAATAATAAGTAGGGATTGTTTTTTTCAGTTCATAGATGGTAACCCACTCCAAGATCCAAGTATTCATCTCTCATCCATGTATTAGAATTATACAATTCTACCCATTTTTTCTAGTACTATGTATGAGAAACCCAATAAATTTAATATCTCGTAATTTGATAATATTTTTATAGTAATTTTGAAATGGGTTTATATTAGTTTGAATGATTTGTTTAGTTTTTTATATTTATTTCACATGATAAAAAAAATATTGTATGATACTTTTAATACATACAAATATATAAATATTTATAAATATAGAAAAATTATAGAATATCTTCCCATAATGACGTGTGAATATGTGTAATGGGACTAATGGTGTATATATTTAAAAATAAATACATGTGTAAGGAAAAATGGTGGTTTAGTTTCTCAAATTCTATATCTTGAACATTGTTTTTAAATGTTGTTATTAAAAATGGGATTCTAAATATGCTATTTTCAAAAGTTGGTATCCATTTCAAATTATAATTCCAAAGTTTTATTTTTTTAGTTCATTCTATATTTCATAAAAGTTGATTAATTGTTTAAATCCATTTTATGATCACAGAGATTGTTTTTTATTCCACATGAGTAGTTTAAATTTTTTTTACTTTTCTTTAAGAAGTGTAATATTTTAATGTGAAATATAGTGTTCCATGAATTTAACATCATGGAATGGGTTGTTGAAAGGTCCCTTTGATAAGATGTGAATAGTATAAAAATGTAATGGAACATAGGAACCCCAACCTAATACTTATGATTAATTTGATTTAAATTCCTATATTTTTCAAACATTGGGTTCTCATGACCCTGTGATTGTGTCCTATCAACACTTTCATCATCTAAAAAATATCAACTTCATATCCTAAGCATTCTGTCACTAAAACACCACTTGGAACTCCATGAACCTACAAATGAAATGGATAAAAATAAATTCGTCCCTATTGTTGATTTCAAATGATCAATAATTTATCTATATCTACTTTTCCTATTTAATAATATGATATATAATCAAATTAATCCTATAAGAGATATTATTTTACAAATTTCTCACTCTAATTTCATGGATCTCCCAAATAAATAAGGATTTGGATTAAATTATCATCTATGCATTTCGAAAACTCTAACCACATATTATGTTAAGTGATTATTTAAAATGATAAGTACATAGGGTTTTTATAGTTCATATGTGGTAATCAAATCAAAGTTGAATGTATCCTTCTTGTTCTAAAAAATTAAAATCAAACAATTCCACCTATTGGATTCCATTAATAGGTAGAAGAAACCCAATCCTTTTTATATTTTTATTATAGTGATCATCTACAATATTAATTTTGCAACACAAACCCCTAACCTCATGTTCTGTTAGAAATGCCTTCTTATAGTAGTGATACAAAAAGTGATTATCCACAATAAAAAGTATCATATCATTATTAAGTAGGTTAATTAAAAAAAACATTAAAAGTGACCTAGTTCATTTATTTTTCACTCATAATAGTTTCTTACCCTTGTGGAATCCATTGAGGTTTCTTTCCACCTTCATTACATCCTCGGTTCCAATTAGAAAGGGGGACATTATTTTTAGTGTGTTCTAGATCATTTCTCTAATTTACACTCTAGCGTTTTTTCATATTTGATTCTCTTTATTTGTTTCACTATGTATGATTTTGGCTATCATGTTTCCAAGGTAGTTGGTCACATACTCCTATAATTATCATAATATGAGGCTTTTTACTGATCCCACTAGGAAAAATCTTCAAATTGTTTTAATGTTTATCTTTTCTTATGGCCATAATAATAATTCACATTTATATTCTTTAATGCTTCATCCCATCTATGTGAATTATTTAAATTTAATGAATTCTTGAATCCCCAATTATATTGTTCATTTATTTTTACAATATATTGAGAACCCTAGCCCAATACTTCTAGTTCATTAGATTTAAATTAAAGAGATTATTTAAACGTTTAGATATAATTATAATGTTATTAGGTTTTATAAATTTTTTAATAATATAAATAAAGATAATATTTTTCTCCAAAGAAAACTATCACTGAAACACCACCAATCCTACCACATACAAGGTGAAGAAATTAATAAAAATTGACTCATCCCTCATGTTGTAATACCGCCTAACAAAGTTATGGTAACCATCCATGATCTATGGGGTTTCCAATAGATTAAAATTTAATTAGATTCATTGTAACCTGATATAAATCACAAATTTCATTCCTTTAATGATTTCTACCACTAACAAACAATATCAATACCCTTTATTTTACTCACATTAGCTTAGAATAATTAATTCCTGTAGCACAAATAACTCATTAAGAATTAACCTTTATGGGTTCTAAGATCACACTTTTGTGTAATTATTTATTTTGTTAAATATTAATATTACTGAATTAAAGAGGGTAGATATGAATAAAAAATTTATGAATTCTAATTGTAAAAAAAGTATTATGAGGATTGAGTAAAATATTTTATCTAGTTTTCAAGAGATAATTTGTATGAAACTTCTCATATCCTTTTTTATGTTTACATTGTTTTTATTCAATACTAATTAGTCCAAAGGAGTTTGATGAACACCTGATCTATCATGGAATAGATTGATGTTATTAATGCTGGACTAAACGTGGGGAAAAAATGGAATGTAGCTTGTGACATGGATAAAAATGCATTTTATGGACCATCAGATATTATTAAAATTGGGGAAAATGAGGAATTGTTTATCTAGTATATGCTTATAGCTATGAATAATAATGAGGATTGTATTGATTAAATTATCATGATAGTTTAAGATGAAACTTTTGTTTGTCCAAAATTGTATGAGAAGTTAAGAATTTTGTGAAAACTACTTTTTATGATGTTTATACTAAATATACAAAATAAATAGCTATAGAGAAGATATCTAATATAATATATGGAAATGGATGGAGTGACACTGATTTTAATGAATTATTTTATCTCTTGAATGACATTATTTTAGAAGATAATGATCTTCCTTGCCGAACATATAAACCTAAATGAATGTTATGTTCAATGGGTATAATTTCTGAAATAACACACTCTTGTCAAAATGACTGTATATGTTTTCTCAAGGATCATGAATCAATTCAAAAAAATCCAAAGGTGTGGTGCATATTAGTGCAAGAAAGTTGAATGACTTCCTAAGAAATTTTTTTAGTACTTTTCAATCATTCCACGAATTAGGTTCCTATATATATGTGATGATACTTTGAGTAAATTGAACTGGAATGATTATAAAATAATAAAATATGCAAAAATTCATTCCTCAATAGACTCTACTAAATGGAATAAAACTAATCATGATTATCATGAATTTGGAAATTAATTGATAAACCATAATCTTGAACTATCTAATAATAGAGTACATCCTTTTTCCTTTCAATGTAATAATAACAGTACATGGTTGGTTATGTTGGTAAATTATAAAATTACACTATTATTTTTCATGAAATGAAAAAACAGTGTAGAGACCCAAAGCTTGACGTACATGGAAATTACATTACTTTTGCGGAATACTTAATACATAAAAAAAACAGACACACAAGGACCGTAATAGTTTAGTGTCTTTGGAAACTTGGAACGTAATCTTCTAATCGTGGTGAAAGATCTTCAACATCTCCCATAAAGATCTTATACTTTTTGTTTCCTTACCTAAAACCTTTCTTTTAATCCTGGGGGAAAATAAAACATAAAAAGGGTGAGCTCAAATACTCAGTAAGGGTAAGCATGGATAAAATAAAACATAACATATACATTTGAACTTAAAAACATGAACATAATGTTTAAACATCAAAATCTTGAGCAATGACATAAAACCTGGAAGCACATAAGGCATAGATCATAATGGAACATAAATCATGATAAAATAACATGGGAATAAAACATGTAATTGTCGAATCCATTCGGCACATGTAATGATTTCCATAGTAGCCAAGGCATTGCTACCAAGACCATCTTAGTGGACAAAGTCCCTTTCTGAATCGAGTTTACTTCTCGTTCCAGTCATGTAATACTGAACCGGATTAACTTACCATTCCATCCATGTATATCTCATGAGATATAAATCTTTACCCAATGCATTGGAGGGAGATATAGGTCCCACTCATCTCATAATGAAATCATTCTTACTTGTGCCACAAAATAAACATACATCATTCATAAAAACCCAATAAATAAAATGGGTCTCATAAACATCATCCCATCATCACATAATCCATATAAAAGAAATGGATATCATTTCATAATAAGAAAAGTCAAACCATGTAAATCATAGAGACATTATACTTGAAACATTCACATATGAAATAGTGTCATCATAGATGAAAAATGGTTTTGATAAAACACTTGAAATGAATTCTTGAGGAAAATATCCATTCTTCATCAAAATAATTTTCTTTTCACAAAATGTCATGCAATTTTAAAAGAAAAGGATTTTTTTTGAAAATAGTCATGAAATATTTTGGAGGATGCTTCATGAAAATAAGGCTTTATAAAACCGTAAAAATCCCTTCGTGTCGTATAAGATAAAAAAAACATTCTTCTCGTACTTTTGCCGGAAAAGTAAAAAAAGTACCTCCTAATGTAATCAAAAGAAAGATTCCTTACATACCAGGTAGTAAAAGTCAAAATGGGTAAAAAGGACTTTAAACATACATGAAACCATTTTTATAAAATAGGGACATTGATGATAGATATAACCCCAGTGAATACTTACGAATAAACAATCTCGGATAAAAATGAGAGTGGAAAAGTTATCCCTTACCTTAGGTCTAATATGCTTTGTACGTATCCAAACCTCATGTATAATGATTTAAATAATGACATTGACTTATTACAGAATCATATTGATTGTTATTATATCATATATGGTTTACTTATTACTTTATATTACCCGTTCTTTTGTAAATTCATGTTAAAGTAGCGTTTTGGGTAAAATCGTTTCATTTTTCGTTCATGTTTTAACTTGTAATTATTCATATGATTACATAGATCATAATTACTTACATCCAGAATGTAAAACATGATTTATAAATAATATATATTCAGAATATACATATATATAATAAATCGATAAATGGAAAGAAATACACCATTCATGGAGATGGTAGGTCGTACGTACGGATGAACATTGTTTTCATTTCCTTATTTATTTGAATGGAATTAAGTAGATGAAATAAATATATATATATATATATACATAAATCCAGTAGCATTATTATGTCATATATTTCATGATTACTTATTATATATACTTTATAATCATTCATGAATGGTTAACATGGAGAGTGAATATCATCACGCCCGGGAGACGGTAGTCCGTACGTACGCACGAGAGATGATATCATTCCCAAGATCGTGGAATTGTATTAAAGTGTATGTATAATATTAAAGAATCAATATCACTTTACAATAATCATATATATTAATTACTTTCACCATTATACCCATCCAAGTAAGCTGGGGGTTGAAAATAGATTACACCACGATGTTGAGACGGCATTCCGTACGTACGCACGCGCGGTGATTTTGTTTTCCGTAGGATGGATAGATGGTGAAATAGATTTGTTTAATAATTATAATAACATATCATTATATTATTGACACTTATGTTATTACTTAATAATGAAACAAATAAAGAATAATAAGTGGAAGAAGAAATAAAATTGAAAGAATCGGTAACAGACATTTCCTCTTCTTTGAAGCGCCTCTTTGAGACCTCCTTTTAGGGCACTAAAATTGGTCTTTGAAGAATACCAGGAAATCTAGGATGTTTCTAGGGATGTGGAGAAGAGAATTTTTTAGGGTTTGGCCGAGCGTGAAAGCTCAAAGTTGTGTGAGGAGGAGAGGGAGGAGGTTCCCTTTTATAAGGGAGGAGAGGGGAAACTTTGGAATTCATAAAAATATTAATTTATAATAAATCTAAGCCCACTTGAAAACCTCCAAAAATGACTCATATTCTAATATTAGATGAGATAGGGTTGTAATATCATCAACCAATTAAATTTTGACATGTTTTGATATTATTTTAAACCTTATCATTTTGATTTATCCTTATTTAATCTATTTAAGTTTATTTGTGGCAATAAAATTTTAAATTTTAAATGGTTATAAATAATCACTTATGTGTTGTTAATTTTATATAATTGGATAGGTTATTACATTTTAGACTATATAAATTTCAATTTATAATTTTTAAATACTTTTGTGATTTTTAAACAATTTAATAATATGTTAGTTTTATAAAATAACAATAGTGTCAATTTTGACACTATTCATTTATGTGAATTTAAATAAAATCTAAACAGAGAATATATTCGAACTAAAATATTTAATAGATTCATAAAAGGTTATATGTATCTATAATATTAGTGGATCACTTTAAATAGCTCATATAATATTTATTTTATTATTTTTAAAACCATTTATTTGGTTTCTCTCTTAATAAAATAATTACTACAATATTTTTGTATAATTATTTAATATACTTATTTGTTGCATAAATATTAAAAATAAAATCCTATGATGAATATAAATCTATTAAATTTCATAATAATACTTTTACACTAATTTAACATCTTAAAATAACAATATTTAAATTGTTATATTTATTAAATTATGAAGGTGACAACTTTGGCATCATTTAAAATAAAATAATATAAGTGTCATAATCTCTTTTATAAGGATCTGAATGGTCTAATACTAGACCATTGGATTATTATGGTTTACATTTACATTAACAATATGTTTTGGTCATGTTTTTGTGCATTTTAGGGTCACTATTAGTTTAATAAAAACTATATTCTTGATTTTTCTCTAGATAAACAATTTCTGCATCACTATTGTGTCATAATTAATGATAATTATTTAATCTCTAAAAAATATAAATAAATTCCTATGATGTAGATACTTTTATTAGATTTCTGGAGACTATTCATGTTCGATGTTTCATGAAGTTTATCACTAAATTAAAATTATTATACTTATAAGATTTAAGAGAGTGACATGTTGTCACTTTCTTTGGTTTTAATAATAATTAAATTATTTTCGTGGATTAAAGTCTATTAAATGAATATAATCCGACCCTCAGGTGATATGGGTCGACTTTTAGTCATCCAATAAAATTTTGGCATGTGTTAGGGTAATTTTATAATATTATATTTACCCTTAATTACCCGATTTACCTTTAACTATGGTAAATTAAATTTACCGTAGTTACTATTCATAATTCCCAAAAATAAAAAGTAGCCAATTAACATAATTTGGACCTAATGATTCCAAATATGGAATCCATTTTTTGAAATTCAATACAAAAAACTTGTAGAAATTAAATTAAAATTAATCCCGTTGTTGAAAGAAAACGGGTTTTTGATTAAAACATTGCAAAAGATTGAATTGATTTAACCTACGAATTCAAGGTAAAATAAATGCTAATGACATAAATTATATTAAATGGTAAAAATATATTCTATTTATACTTTAAAACCATTTAATATTATAATTTAACCATATAAATTATTACGATGAAAAAAGTTGTTTTTAATTAAAATAAAGCGTGTTTTGACAATTCATTAAAATATGAAAGTTATCAGAAAAATATCAAAACTTTATCGAATGTAAATTTTTATATCCTGATTCAAAATAAGAAGTTTATTTTGTAAAATTGAATTTATAAACATGTCAATAACTAGATTTAATGTGGGTGCACCATCAAAAGGTGGAAAAACTGCATTTTTTGAAAAATACTTATTTTACCCGAAAAATTTATTTTGTTCTTATACCATGTTCTAGAAAATGTGTAAGACGAATAATAATGTTATAAAATTCAAAATTTAGTTAAAACTATTCATAACAGCTAGTTCATAATAATATTATAATAATATATCGTTGTTTAGTAAAACCCGGTATTGCGTACAACACACGCTATCGAGGAAGGTCGTGATTGCGTGTAATGAAAGCCAAGTCAGGGTTGCGTGTTGTGGAAGAATCCTTTATTATTTTATATAATAGAATCCAACCATATTTTATTTATACATTGAATATATATATATATATATATACACTCAATGTTGCGTAGAATGACTACCATCAAATAAACTTGAAATTGTGTGTAACACGATCCAAGATTAGTGTTGAAAATACTGCAAGCTAATACGGTGTTGCATATATCACAAGATAATCTTGCGGTATCATACAAAACAATATATCAAATAAATTAAAAGGAATACTTCTCATAAAATCTCGGGGTGTTACATTCTACCCCCCTTAAAATGAATTTCACCCTCGAAATTCATTGGGGTTATAAATGGTTGACTACTTGAAAGTTTCTTTAATAGAAACCCACATACTAAAACTTAATTTTAAAAAGTTATGTATCAAACATAAAGGTTACCCAAATTAACTCATCATTGGGTTTCCTCGTGGGAGAACATAGGTGAAAATATGGATATGGAAGAGAAATATAAACATCAAGTTCTGATTGAGAGTGGTAGAGGACATGTCTATGAAAAAGCCAACAATCACAAAGCCATAGATTTGTGATGATATAAGGTACCATCTGATTCATCGTATATAAGGGCACTATGACAAAATTTTGGGTTTTCAGGATTATTTCTCTAATATTGGATAATTTTCGAATCAAAATAAATACTTACTTGATTTCGGTACATTCTCACTGTTGTTCATGCCATGAACAATTTTCACTTCACCTCTTAAAAAAATGAAGTTGAATTTGTCATTCATGAAGTGTTAACATATCATGTGATAGAATGATGAGTCATTCCATCTGTTTCAAAAAAAGGGTTTGAAAAAGTTATCAAATATACATAAGTCCATCTATGGTGATGTTAATCATATACGATTCTAAAAGTTAACTTATACTTCATATATCATACCGCTTAATAAAATAAAACTAGTTTCTACTAACCAGGGACTTCCTATAGGCCAGTGGTAGGCGATAAAGGCCAGTCGCACTTCAGTTGTGGGTTCGATTCTCGTAGTCTTTTCTGACGCGAAGGGTTGTCGCCCGTCCTGCAGGTTGTCCTTTTTCTAAAACTACATTACTATAACATCCCATCTATACTATCGAAAAAAGTTCTATCCTTAAACAATACTAACTTATTTCCAACATAATCCATTCAAATCTTCAGGCTTATCTAAAATACTTCGGTCCAATATCATAGTATAAAGAAAAAAATTACTAGAAAGTTTATCTTCCAAGAATGTGAATACAAGCATTTATCTCACATATATCATAAGATATATCTTGTTGGTTTCATTCCAAACACATGTATACCTTAGTCATATATTCTCTTGAAACATAAATTACCATGGAACCTTAGTGAAAAAATGAATACTGTCAAAAGGTAATTCTTTCCACATACCAAGATCCCAAAAAATCTATATAATCAAACCATAATATCACTTAGTCCTTATATCAGTAATGAGATCATGAATACAATCAAACATCTCATTATCTTCTTATCCCTTCATTATGTGCATATCATCTACATTCCAAAAATATCTGAATAACCTTTCATGGTTACCGGTATCATTCAACATATACTTTCAAATACTTTAGGAAAAATTATAGTGTAACAATCCTTAGATGATTCTTTATTCCATAGTGCCATTAACTATACAACATAACTCTTGTTAAACATACAATCATTCCACTAACTTTTTAAACAACTGACTGAGCTTCAACACTTCTTTCATCTCATATATCATTTGTAGTCTCCTCATCATCATCAACATAAATACTACCCATATGACCATGCTGATTCTCTTCATGATATTTTCCCTTAGGGCATTGGTTTGCATAATTCCCATACATTCCACATTTAAAACATATAATCGTTGTTGATATCGTAGCAATACCATTATCTTTGTCCATGCTATTAACTGAACCTTTTCCTTTTCACTTACTGGCTTTGTGTCCTTATTTTCCACACCCAAATCATCTTCCAGTTCCTTTGAAACATTCTCCTTGATGCCTCTTCCCACGTGATTTACATAGGGGAAATTGAACTTTCTTTCCTCTATGATCATCATGAAACTCCATTGTTCTCTTATTAGCCGAGTAAGAAATGTTACCAAATTTGAGTTTATTGATCATATTATGAGATTGCTGATTCGGCATAATAATGATGTTTGGAATTCCAAATCCCATTTCACTTGGTTTCTCATGAAGAATATCATTCTATTGTCCATCATATCCTCCATTATCGTGAATCTTCCTGTTTCCATCCATTTTCTAAAACCCAAAAAGAATAGTTTGAGAGGAAAAAATCATGCTAGGGAAAACAACATAGTAAAGGGGGAGTACCATCAATATCTAACATCTTAGGTTAAATTCTAAGATCATTACCGTAATTCTAGGACTATACCCTATACTTATACTTAACCATAGGGACATCCCTAGACATACCTAAGAAATATCTCTAGAGATCTCACTAATGTTTTCGCATCCTAGTTTCCAAAGGTTGACAAAACCTTTCCTCTGATACCAACTTTAGAGACCCAAAGCTTGACGTACATGGAAATGACATTACTTTTGCGGAATACTTAATACATAACAAAAATAGACACACAAGGACCGTAATAGTTTAGTGTCTTTGGAAAATTGGAACGTAATCTTCTAATCGTGGTGAAAGATCTTCAACATCTCCCATAAAGATCTTCCACTTTTTGTTTCCTTACCTAAAACCTTTCTTTTAATCCTGGGGGAAAATAAAACATAAAAAGGGTGAGATAAAATTCTCAGTAAGGGTCATCATGGATAAAATAAAACATACCATATACATTTGAACTTAAAAACATGAACATAATGTTTAAACATGAAAATATTGAGCAATGACATAAAACATGGAAGAACATAAGGCATAGATCATAATGGAACATAAATCATGATAAAATAACACGGGAATAAAACATGTAATTTTGGAATCCATTCAGCACATGTAATGATTACCATAGTAGCCAAGGCATTGCTGCCAAGACCATCTTAGTGTACAAAGTCCCTTTCTGGATCGAGTTCACTTCTCGTTCCAGTCCTGTAATACTGAACCGGATTAACTTACCGTTCCAGCCATGTCTATCTCATGAGATATAAATCTTTACCCAATGCATTGGAGGGAGATATAGGTCCTACCCATCTCATAATGAAATCATTCTTACTTGTTCCACAAAATAAACATACATCATTCATAAAAACCCAATAAGTAAAATGGGTTTCATAAACATCATCCCATCATCACATAATCCATATAAATGAAATGGATATCATTTCATAGTTAGAAAAGTGAAACCATGTAAATCATAGAGACATTATACTTGAAACAAACACATATGAAATAGTGTCATCTTAGATGAAAAATGGTTTTGATAAAACACTTGAAATGAATTCTTGAGGAAAATATCCTTTCTTCTTCAAAATAATTTTCTTTTCACAAAATGTCATGCAATTTTAAAAGAAAATGATTTTTTTTATAATAGTCATGAAATATTTTGGAGGAAGATTCATGAAAATAAGGATTGATAAAACCGTAAAAATCCTTTCATACCGTATAAGATAAAAAAACATTCTTCTCGTACTTTTGCCAGAAAAGTCAAAAAAGTACCTCCTAACATAAACAAAAGAAAGATTCCTTACATACCATGTAGTAAAAGTAAATATGGGTAAAAAAGACTTTAAACAAATATGAAACTATTTTTAGAAAATAGGGACATTGATGATAGATATAACCCCAGTGAATACTTATGAAGAAACAATCTCGGATAAAAATGAGAGTGGAAAAGTTATCCCTTACCTTAGGTCCGATATGCATTGTACGTATCCAAACCTCCTGTATAATGATTTAAATAATTTCATTTACTTATTACAGAATCATATTCATTGTTATTATATCATATATGGTTCAGTTATGACTTTATATTACCTGTTCTTTTGTAAATTCATTTTAAAGTAGCATTTTGGGTAAAATCGTTTCATTTTTCGTTCGTGTTTTAACTTGTAATTATTCATATGATTACATAGATTATGATTACCTACATCAAGAATGTAAAACATGATTTATATATAATATATATTCAGAATATACATATATATAATAAATCGATAAATGGAAATAAATACACCGTTCATGGAGACGGTAGGCCGTACGTACGCATGAACGCTGTTTTGGTTTCCTTATTGAATTGAATGGAATTAAGTAGATGACATAAATATATATATATACATAAATCCAGTAGTATTATTATTTCATATATTTCATGATTACTTATTATATATACTTTATAATCATTCTTGAATGGTTAACATGGAGAGTGAATCTCATCGCGTCGTGGAGACGGTAGTCCGTACATACGCACGAGCAATGATATCATTCCCAATATCGTAGAATTGTATTAATGTGTATGTATAATATTAAAGAATCAATATCACTTTACAATAACCATATATATTCATTACTTTCACCATTATACCCATTCAAGTAATGTGGTGGTGGAAAATAGATTACACCACGGCGTGGAGACGATATTCCGTACGTACGCACGTGCGGTGAATTCGTTTTTCGTAGGATGGATAGATGGTGAAATAGGGTTGTTTATTACTTATAATAACATATCAGTATATGAGTGATACATATGTTATTAATTCATAATGAAACAACTAGTGAAGAAGAAGTGGAAGAAGAAATAAAGTTGAAAGAATTGGTAACGAACATTACCTCTTCTTTGAAGCGCCTCTTTGAGACCTCCTTTTAGGGCACTAAAATTGGTCTTTGAAGAAGACCAGGACCTCTATGATGTTTCTAGGGATGTGGAGAAGAGAATTTGTCAGGGCTTCTCTGAGATTGAAATCTCAAAGTGGTGTGGGTAGGAGAGGGAGGAGGTGCCCTTTTATAAGGGAGGAGAGGGGCACCTTTGGAATTCTTAAAAATATTAATTTATAATAAATCTAACCCCACTTAACAACCTACAAAAATGACTCATATTCAAATATTAGATGAGATAGGGTTGTAATATAATACACAAATCAAATTTAGACATGTTTTGATCTTATTTTAAACCATATCATTTTGATTTATCCTTATTTAATCTATTTAAGTTTATTTGTGGCAATAAAATTCTAAATTTTAAATGGTTATAAATAATCACTTATGTGTTGTTAATTTTCCATAATTGGATACTTTTTGAAATTTTAGACTATATAAATTTCAATTTATAAATTTTAAATACTTTTGTGATTTTTAAACAATTTAATAATATGTTATTTTTTTAAAATAACAATAGTGTCAATTTTGACACTATTCATTTATTTGAATTTAAATAAAATCTAAACAGAGGATATATTCGAACTAAAATTTTTAATAGATTCATAAAAGGTTATATGTATCTATAAAATTAGTGGAGAACATTAAATAGTTCATATAATATTTATTTTATTATTTTTAAAACCATTTATTTGGTTTCTCTCTTAATAAAATAATTACTACAACATTTTTGTATAATTATTTAATATAATTATTTGTTTCGTAAAAATTAAAAATAAAATCCTATGATTAATATAAATCTATTAAATTTTACAATAATACTTTTACACTAATTTATCATCTTAAAATCACAATATTTAAATTTTTATATTTATTAAATTATGAAGGTGAAAACTTTGGCCTCATTTAAAATAAAATAATATAAGTTTCATAATCACTTTTATAAGGCTCCAAATGGTCAAATATTCGACCATTGGATTATTATGGTATACATTTACATGAAAAATAAGTTTTGGTCATGGGTTTGTGCATTTTATGGTCACAATTAGTTTAATAAAAACCATATTCTTGATTTTTCACTAGATAAACAATTTCTACATCACTATTGTGTCATAATTAATGATAATTATTTAATCCCTAAAAATTATAAATAAATTCATATGATGTATATAATGTTATTATATTTTTGGAGACTATTCATTTTCTATGTTTCATGATGTTTATCACTAAATTAAAATTATTATACTTATAAGATTTAAGAGAGTGACATGTTGTCACTATCTTTGGTTTTAATAATAATTAAATTATTTTCAGGGAATAAAGTCTATTAAATGAATATAATCCGACCCTCAGGTGATATGGGTCGACTTTTAGTCATCAAATAAAATTTTGTCATGTGTTGGGGTAATTTTATAATATTATATTTACCCTTAATTACCCAATTTACCTTTAACTATGGTAAATAAAATTTACCGTAGTTACTATTCATAATTCCCAAAAATAAAAAGTAGCCTATTAACATAATTTGGACCTACTGATCCCAAATATGGAGTCCATTTTTCTAAATTCAATACACAAAATTTTCAGAAATTAAATTAAAATCAATCCCATTGTCGAAAGAAAACGGGTTTTTGATTAAAACATTGCAAAAGATTGAATTGATTTAACCTACGAATTCAAGGTAAAATCAATGATAATGATATAAATTATATTAAATGGTAAAAATATATTCTATTTATAATTTAAAACCATTTAATATTATAATTTAACCATATAAATTATTACGATGAAAAAAGATGTTTTTATTTAAAATATAGCGTGTTTTTACTATTCATTAAAATATGAAAGTTATCAGAAAAATATCAAAACTTTATCCAATATAAATTTTTATATCATGATTCAAAATAAGAAGTTTATTTTGTAAAATTTAATTTATAAACATGTCAAAAACTAGATTTAAAGTGGGTGCGCCATCAAAAGGCAGCAAAACTGTATTTTTTGAAAAATACTTATTTTACCCGAAGAATTTATTTTGTTCTTATACCATGTTCTAAAAAACGTGTAAGATGAATAGTAATGTTATAAAATTCAAAATTTAGTTAAAACTATTCATAATGGCTAGTTCATAATAAAATTATAATAATATATCGTTGTTTAGTAAAACCCGACATTGCGTACAACACACGCTATCGAGGAAGGTCGCAATTGCGTGTAATGCAAGCCAAGTCAGGGTTGCGTGTTGTGCAAGAATCCATTATTATTTCATATAACAGAATCCAAACATATTTTTTTATACATTGAATATATATATATACACTCAATGTTGCGTAGAATGACTACCATAAAATAAACTTGAAATTGTGTGTAACACGATCCAGGATTAGTGTTGCATATACTGCAAGCTAAAACGGTGTTGAGTATAACGCAAGATAATCTTGGGGTATCATACAACACAATACATCAAATAAATTAAAAGGAATACTTCTCATAAAAACTTGGGGTCCTAGACATAGTATGTTTTATATCTTTTATATTAGTACCAAAACAACAGGGTTATGATATTGACATTTATTTGAATAGATTGATCGATGTTATTAATTTTTTATTTAGTTGTTATGTTGTATGATGATTATAGAAATTATGATTTCATGATAAGAGACATGTTGTATTATATGATAAACGACTTTCCTTATTATGTAAATTTTTCCAGATATAGAATTAAAGGAACTCAAGGGTATCCCATTTTTTACAAGTTACATTGTCAATTAGGTTGAAACATTCATCAAAGACTATGTTTCTTGTTTATTAATGATTTGTACCTCAGAGAAATAAATAAAAATCTAGTAATACATCATTATATTGGATATTAGAAGAAGTAACAACACCATCTCCACTAATATGTGATCAAATATTTGATAAATTAAAATATATGGATACGAATTTTGGTAGACATTGTTCAAAAAACCATAGAAAACTAGTTGGAAAATTAGATTTGTTTTTTTGAATTACCATTAATGAATTATTTTTATTTTATAAAATTTCTTGATGTATTGTATTTCAAATTAAATGTATGTGATAGTGTCATTAGCATGTTACTAAATGCACCAGGAATAATAGTGAAAGGAATTATGGATAGGTAGGACCTGATTGATAGGGGATACTAGAAGAGTTGGTGTAAGGGAAGAGTGAAAAATAGAATTTTCTTCTTCTATATGCTTACAATATTTTTCATGAAATAAAGATACCCATTATTAAACTTCTTGAATGATGTAATTTTTCTAGAGGGGTATTCATCACATATCTAGAATTTCATGTAAATGACTCATTAAAAGTTAACCGGTCTAAATTCACAAGACTAGCACATTTTTATGTAAGATATAATGTATGTATATTAACTTTTCATTTTTCAAAAGAATGTTTTTTATATATTAACCAAAAAAAATTTCTTTTTCAAAGATATATATAATAAATTTATAGACCCAGAAAATTGAAAACAATGGAAAATGAAATTGATGTCATATTTTTTGAACTAGAGATTTTATTCCCCTATATATTCATTGATATGATAGTTGACATGATGGTTCAATTAGTAGAAGAGATTCCAATATTTAGTCCTATAAATTATATAAGGATATACCCCATTGAATGATCATTATATATTTTTAAAGGGTATGTTAAAAATAAAATTATGATAGTGGATGTATTGCAGAGTGATATGTTGTTGAGGAAGGTGTTGAATTGTGTATCGACTACCTGTATGACATAGAAAGAATTTTTCTAATGAAATTTCATCTCACCAGATGCATTATGGGTGAAAAAACATCTAGAACAGATTTCATCACAATTACTATTATAGACTGGGAGTAAGATCACCTTTATGTTTTTCATAAAAGTATTGAGTTTTCACAGTATATTGAAACCCCATAAAGAAATTAATAGGATTTTGAATCTATCTATGGTTGAAATATAGATATAAAATACATATAATCAATAGATTATTGGATGGTTTTTTGACGATATTTTTAATGATTCAATTAAAAATTTAGATTCAATTTCAGAATGAATTCAATGCCTAGACCGAGGACCGAGTGTGCATTTATTATCTTATAATGGTTATGTAATTAATGGTTATATGATCTTTACAAATTAACATGATGAACATAATACCTTGTAAAATTTTAAAGATTCACTTGTTTCTGAAGTGATGCATGCATCTATATCCAAGGAAAGTAATCTTGTTTATAAGAATATATCATACTTTTTCATCATCAAACAAATATGGGAGTTGTATTATACAACATTCCAAGTGATGGTTATTCAATATAAGAGGGTTGATAACAGGAGTGTAGTTAAAATAGATGAATTAGTATTCATTAATGTGTATTTTAGTAAGAAATTATAAAAATATAATCTATTTATAATCAAATAATAGGGTGTACAAGTATTTTATGTTACAACTCATTCAAACCATTAGAGATCAATTGTTTTTTATTGACCGAAACAACAATAGGGTAAAACTTCATTTCAACTAAGGATGAAACTTTCATTGGGATGTCATAATCATTTCATGGTGGTCAAAATGTATAATGATCCTTATATATCATAGAAGACTACAATTAGAGGATTGGAATACTCGAGAGAGGAAAAAATACCTTTGTCCGTTTAATAAAAATAGTTATATAATCAGGTTATATTTGTTTACAATATATATTATGTTACCTCGTATTATTATATGTTCACTTCTATATTAATGTAATGTAAATTAATTTTCAATCCACTTCAACATATAATTAATCCTGATCATTTTGATTCTCTCAATCCTGAAGAACAACATGTTTATCTACATGTCAATTCTCCCAATATAGGGGAACAAAAAACTTGTACCCATGCCAATGAGAAAAATCCATAGGAATAACATATTGATGATTTTGAATCTAATAAAATGGTAGATGGTGAATAAGCCATGTCTTAGAAAAAACTAGAGCTTCATAACATGATTGTTTTATAAAAAAATATTAAGGTGAGTAACAAAGGCATCAAATTTCAATTGGGATATAATGCTTGTAGCCATCCTGTTGGACCCATAAAGTCCATTATTAGTAGTTGCATTGGGATCACCACTAGAATGTGCATTATAATGGAGGTATATTCATAGAAAAATGTTGTGTATATTCTTTAGGCACTAATTTGGGATGATATCATGGTAACACTGTGATATATAATTTTTATTTTACTAAAAAAATAATGAATCATTGATTTAGTATTATTATCCCTTATAGAGAATATTTATAGTAGATGAATCCTTAATAAAAATTTTATTGATTCTCTCTTGAGAAGATAATAGATTATTTTGAAAAAATATTATGAATTTTCATCTCAAATATGTTCAAGGGAAAATAAACCTACACCGACCATAGATGTATGCACACTTGATAAGCCAACAAACATGGAATTCATTTATTATTCATCATGAGTAGAAATGTTATTTATGTACATTTTTATTGGTAATAAAGTTCATGACAATATGTCTATTAATCATTATGATAAAGAATTTTTATTTTTTGAAATAGAAACTGAGTGCTGAAAATAAGAAACATTCAATAAAAAAATATGCCCCTATATAAGGAAAGTGTGGGTTACACATCACTTGAAAAAATTGTATGTATTTTAAATCCCTAGTACTATTTTTTATGAAATGAAAAAACAACCGAATTAAGTTCCTTTGTTTATATGTAGATTGATGAATAAAAATCCAAAGAGACTTTAAACCCACATCATGTTCTATGAACATAAGTATTTATAAATAAATATGGGATACTAATAGATAGAAACACACAAAAGTTTTGGGAAACAAGTATAAGTATTACATAATAAAAATTTGCTTTCAATTTTTATTTCCTGACAACGATTACTTATTTTTCTATATTTTTTCTGACATGGACATAAGAATCATTATCAGTTGTACCAAATGAATAGTTACTATCAGTGCCCTTGATACGAGTAGAATAGTATGGTCATGTTAGAGATGTGGGTTTTGGGGTGTCACCTTGAAAATATTATGAGAAAAGAAATGAATAATGGGATAAACATATGAAAATTAAATAGTTTTAGTAATTATTAGGAATTGTATAAGAAAAATCGTAAAACCAGTATGATATTTTTAGAAAATGTTATGGGAAAGAAAAAAAGAGAAGAAACAATATAACATCATCCAGTAAATGAAGATCCCACCTGCCCCACCCCTATCGACTTTGTGGCAAGACATTTTTCACGATCCATCCCAGTGGTTCCCGAGCCACAACTCCCCAAGCCCACCTCCAATAGGCCAGGGGCTCATGAATAACACTGAGTAGGCATGTTACTAACATGGGAGGAAATGCCTATAAACCTATACACATGCACACCCATCTCTAAGCCCACAAAGCTGAAAAAGTAAAAGCTTCTAAAAATGGAAATGCATGCATACACTAAAATCCCAACCAACAGAGTACGACAAAAATGTAAAGTATAGTAATGTAAAACCTTGGCCCAAACATACAATTCAACCAAAATAAAGCCTGCAACAAAGTCCAACCTTTAAAGAAAGGTACTGGGACTGCAATCTTTAGTCATAGGAACACAACTCAGCCTGCCTGGTCTCACTGAGCACCTTCCGGTCCAGGTCCTCCTAGAATCCGGTCAAAGTCTCGCTCGTCTGCACAAGACATGACACGTGTGGGCAAGGCTTGTGCAGGGGTGAGTATAACAATACCCAGTAGGACAACACAAATACACAAGGAACACAAAAAATGAAATACCACTATGGAATTATACAGTCACCTCTACACAATATATGTTTACAGAACATATAACAAGAATATCCATATATACTCATACATGGTTGACCATCATGAAACTGCCACTAAAATCCATCTCGAAGATTCCACTAAACATGTAATTGGGAGAACACACTCCTAGGTCTGAAGAGAGAGACACAAAGCACTCATTCTGGGAGAACTCACTCAATAAGTAATTGAGAATATTATGCTTAGATGAGGATCACAACTCAGTCTGAACTAATCTGCTAAGCAGAGGATCAACGCTTGGGTAAAGTACGTCAAATCGATACCAAGAACTCTACTTAGGGTTCCAAGAATGAATAGAGGATCCAACTCTAAGTCTCATCGAGGGGATTCCAAAAACACTATTCTGGAAGTCCTACTGAAGTGATCATACTCTTCTACGTATGAAATGTTACCAAAAGTCTTCCGGGGAAAGACAGAGGGTACGTACCCTAAGAAAGCAAGTCCAAGTCACAGAAGAGAAAATGATCAATTCATTTAAAACAGGTTACATGACATTTATTTGGATGAAACACCATGTTCCTTGACTCTGGGTACTGCCCATGTAAATGTCTAGTGTCTCTAGTCTAGGTGTGTAAAACTAGACTACACAACGTGTAGAAGGATCACACGCCATGTTCCTTGACTCCGGGTACTGCCTGTATAAATGACCCGTGTCTCTATGTGTTCAGTAAAAAAGTGACTATACGGAATGTAGAAGGAGTACACGCCGTGTCTGAGGGTCCGGGGTTCCCTCAGTGTACGCTGGCCATGTGCCCGTACACGGCCTCAACTCGTGTCGCCTTGCCCGTGTACGAGTACACATGGTATCATGTGTATCTGGCTGGGTCTGGCCGGGGAAGGGTATACACGTCGTGTCCTTGGCCGTGTACCCAACCCATGTCCATGTACTCCTGGAGTACATTCTAGTTTGTTCGCTAATGAACACACACCATGTAGCCCATACTACACACCATGAAGTTGGGATTTATCCAGAACTGTTTCCTTCCTATTCGTGCCTCAACCGGATCTTCGGATTCTCGATCTATCATTCGTTCATCCTGAAACTTCAGATCTTGGTTCGTTCCATCATTCGAACACCTAACCAGGTGTTTTCGGGCCTTCGATCGGGTCATAACCCTCTAACGATCCATCCTAAGGAAAAACGCCCAAAAACTCATATCTCTCGATCCGCTCCGAATCATCCGTTGAAACCTTCATCACGGCTCCGCACCATCATCCCGAGGTTGGATCTATAATCTCGGATCATTACACCGTAGAACAAAGGCACAATCGATCGTTGTTTATATCCCGTGAAGAATAAAGAACGTGTAGGAAAAAAATGATTACGAAAAGGATTCACAAAGAAACAACCCAAGGAACGAACCTCGACCGTTGTTCCTTCCGGCCTTTATCCATTCCCGTAAGAACGACCTTCAAAACAAATATTAGATCTAAATTACAAGGATTAAGATCTTCCCCAAAATCCCTGCAGAAAGACTATCCTGCAAATACAATCGATCCACGGGGTAATCTGTTCGTGGATTAGTCTGTGTTTTTCGTAGGAATCAAGAATGAGGAAAGGAAACCAAAATAAAAATGTCCTACCTAGATTCGCATTGTTCGTTGGTGAAGATTTGGTCGTCGCGTCGTCGTCGCCAGCGAAGCTCGTCAAGAACACCATCTCCTCGCTGGGGTTCCCTATAGAGCCTCCAAGGGTTTAGGGTTATGAGGTCTGTAACCCTGGATCCCTGCGCAAATATATATTTAAAAAGAAGAAATAATTTCACTGCAACAAAATTTAATAAAATATTTTTATTAAATTTTTTATTAAGGTTACATCCAAAAACTAGATTTCACCACCAACCTGCGCCAGCCGATGTTAGGCCTTGCCTAAGGTAAAATCGCTGCTCTAAACACAACAGTACCCTCAGATTAGTGATTCGAGAACCCGTTTAGGAGTTATTCAACATTTTCAGGAAAACCACACACACATGTAATTTAATTGTTTAATTAAATTCAACATTTTTTCCAGTCTCACCGGGCCTCAGAACTACATGTTGTCACAATTCATGGTCTTGAATGAATTCCCATATAATATTAAAATAAACATACGGAGAAATCAAAGACATTACATCATACCCACCTTAGGGATTTACTTCCCCGAAAACTGAAAACAAAGGATACTTAAAAAGATGTGTGTATTGCACACGAATCTGAGATGAACGCTGATGGCACTCCATTAATAAGAACTATACCTTGAACGTAGAGGCATCCCAAGCTCTCTACTAAACTCTACTTCTGTATGGTTAGGAAGTGGGCCGACATCGTGATTCAATCAATGTTCACCCAAATGGCTTCAGGTCCCCTGGACATACGTGGTAAACCAGTCATGAAGTCCTTGGATATCCCATCCCACTTACACTCTGGCTCCTCAAGGGGCTGAGTTAAACATGTTGGAAGATGGTGCTCAGCCATTACTTGATGACAAGTAAGGCACCGAGAAACAAACTCCACCACACTCTTCTTCATTCCTGGCCACCAGAACTAACGTCGGAGGTCCTGGTATATCTTTGTCACGCCTGGATACACCACCAAAGAAGATATATGGAACTGCCTTAGAACCTCCTCCTGCAATGTCACTGGTACTGTTGTGTTCCCTCTAGAAATAATAACATGCTCCCCACCTCTTGAATATCTGTCGGCAGCATCACCTGTGGATATCTGAGCACGTAGAGTCTCACAGCTAGCATCCTCGAGTTGTTCTTCCCATACTCACTGTAAGAGTTGAGGGGTAACAACCATCAACTGAAGGTAAGGTCCAACATCTCTATCCATTAAGGATAACTATAAAGAGGCCAACTGCCTCGTCGCCTCATCCTACAACTATGATCTGGATTTCCTGCTAAGAGAATCTGGCACAACATTCCCCTTCCTAGGAGTATAAACGATCTCAAATTCGTAATCCCGGAAGAACTCAAGCCACCACCTCTGCCTCAAATTCAGATACTTCTAATAAAAGATATATCTTACACTATTGTGATCAGAGTATATGGTAAACCTCTCACCCATCAGGTAGTGCCGCCACATATTCAATGCGAAGACTACTGTTGACAACTCAAGATCATGGGAAAAGTAGTTCTGCTCATGTGGCCTCAACTGGCATGATCCATAGGAAATAATAGCTTGCCTCTACATCAGTACACAACCAAGACTGGTTCTTGATGAATCACAGAATACTATGTACTCAACACCCTCTTCTGGTAGTCTCAAGATCGGGGCGCTCGTCAGACTCTGTCTCAACTGTTGAAAAGCCTACTGGAAACTCTCAGTCCAGAAAAAAGGTAGCCCCTTTCAGGTCAAAGCTATAATGGGTGCTAAAATCCTGGAGAAATCAATAATTAATCATTGATAGTATCCTGCCAACTCAAGGAAACTCCGAACCTCCATTACGATATAGGGATGACCCCAAGCTAACACTACCTCTACCTTGGCTGGGTCCACTACTACACCATCTTCTAAGATATCGTGCCCTAGAATGTGGCCTTCTTGTATCCAGAATTGACACTTCGAGAATTTACCATACAACTGGTTCTCTATGAGTGTGTCCAAAACCATCCTTAGGTGCCTCACGTTCTCATCCTCAGACGCAGAGTACACAAGGATATCATCGATGAAGAACACTACGTATCGATCTAGATAGGGTTGAAAGATCTAGTTCATGAGTCCCATAAACACTGATGGGGAATTGGTCATGCCGAAGGGCATCACCAAGTACTCATAGTGATAGTAGTGACATCTAAAAGTCATGTTCAGTATATCCTCATGCCTTACTCGCAACTGGAGACAGCCTGGTCGTAGATCAACCTTCGAGAAAAATCGTTCCCCTCAAAACTAGTCGAAGAGGTCATCGATCCTCGGTAGTGGATACCAGTTCTTCACGGTCACCTAATTCAAGCGCTGGTAATCCACACATAGCCTCAAGATCTCGTATTCCTTCTTGAAAAAAAAAACTTGGGAAATCCAGGGTGAAAAAATGGGTCTCATGAATCCCTTCCTCTGCAAGTCTTCCGGCTACACTATTAGCTCACGAAGCTCTGCAGGAGCCATCCGATATGCTGATGCTGATATCAATGTAATCTTGGGTTGAAACTCAATGCATAAATCTATCTCTTAATGGGGTGGTAGTCTGGGGACATCCTCTAGAAAGACGTCCTCATACTCAACCACTACAGCTGGAATCTGGAAACTCACAACATCTGCTGCGCCAAGGGATAGGCTATCCAACTGATGTGAAATCGGTTGTACCTTCCTACGCATGAGTCCATCATGCGTTGTCTGGGTCTCCCTTTAACCGAAGAAGGAGAAACTCTTTCCCTAACTCTAGACACACCACACCCTTCGCCTAAAATTGTCAATTTGGGCATGAACTGTGGATAGACAATCCATACCAAGAATGACATCGTAAGGCCCCGACGCAACAACCAAGAGGTTCCAACCGAAGCTCTTGCCTCTAAGGGTCTGGTCACACTATCTGCAAAGTTGTGTGATCTCTAAATCTTCTCCAGTCGGTGTTTCTAAGTCTAAGGGTCGAGTCATCGGCTCAACTGGAATCTAAAGGTCTTGAACAAGATAAGCTGCCAGAAAAGAATGACTAGAACCTATGTTTGTCAGTACAACAACCAAAGTAGAAAAGACATAGATTTTACCTCTAATCATTCCAGGAGTACCTAGGTCATAAGACCTTGGTGCTAGCAGTTGTACCTGCCTCTGTCCACCAGCTCCCTGAACCAGGGGTGGACCTCCTGGGGGTGGTGGTGGTAAAGGGTCAAAATGCCGACCACCTCCAGTTTCTCTCCCAGCTCCTCTACCACGTCCTCTGCCCCACGGATCTGTCTGCTCCACACGTTGCCTCTTCCTCGGTGGTCCATCCACTGCTCCCACGTCAGTAGTATGGCAGGTCAGACAATTTTGAGAGAGATGTCCCCTTCCATCACAAGAGTATCATCGCCTCTCTCGAGTCTAGAAGGATGCGCCCTGCGAACCCTGTATGGTAGATCCTCTGTCCTGGGATCTCCTCTGAAAACCTCTCCCACACCCCGGTCCCTAACATCGACTTCCTGCTGTAGAGGTCTCTGCTCTAGCTCACTCACTACTGACAACTGATAGATGTCTCTGATCCACTAAGAATCTCTCGACCACCAAGTCATGTTCGAGAACCCCAACATAAGTAGTAATTCTCATAGGGATGATTCTACCTCTGATGTCTCTGCACAAGCCCCACTCAAAAGTTCGAGCTTTGAAGTACTAATCCCTGACTATATTCAACGAGCACAGTGAGAGGTCGGTAAACCTCTCTGAATAGTAATACACCGACATGGTTCCCTACTGGAGCTGAAGAAGATCCTGTATAGGTACTGCTCTTAGGGTAACCGGTGAAAACTCTTCTCTAAAGAGAAGCTCAAACTCTGACCACACAAGAGTTTCCTCATCATGGGTTTGGATAACCCAAACTCCACCATCGTCCTGTCGAGCCCTACAGAAGCCTCGCTGTCAGGATCACCATCTGGTCTGCTGGTGTCCAGACCAAACAGAAGACGCCGGCCACTGCCTCAAGCTAGTCCTCTTCTACATGAGGGTCAGGCTCACCTCGAAAACTGGGGGGTCTCTATCTCTAAAACTCATGGAGTACGCTCAAACTACGCTCCTCCTCTACTGGTACAGTAGGCACTAAACACTGCTCCACATGTGGTGGAATGACTGGCACACCACCCGAATGTAAAACTTGAGGATCTGGTCCCTGTACCGAAGCTTCATCACTGAGGGGGTCAACCTCATTATCGATCTTCTAGATCCTAGCGGGTGTGCATCCCTGAGGCATCCTGTAAAGAAACAAGATGTATCACAGTCAGTGAGTATATCGGGAGAGATGAAACAAGTAGGACATGGAAACCACAAACCATTCCTATATAATTCATGTACCATTATTTTCCCCTGAAACTAGTGTTCCCATGTTCCGAGTTGAAAATCCAGTTATCAGAGTCCTGGTGTGCGGATATGTCAGACGCTTGTACCAACACTGGTTTCCCTATCCTGAAAGCCGAACTTCAAACACTTAACACTGTTGCCCCAAACCAACTCACAGACTCTCGGTCCTAAAGTAGAACCGACCACCTTTGATACCACTCTATCATGACTCATCTAAGTGGGGCCCGAACCACAACTCCTTAAGCCCACCTCCAATAGGCCAGGGGTTGGTGAATAGCACCGAGTAGGCATGTTACTAACATGGGAGGAATTTCCTGTAAACATATACCCACGCACACCCGTCTCCAAACCCAAAAAGATAAATATGTAAAAGCTACTAAAAATGGAAATGCATGCATACACTAAAATCCCAACCAACATAGTATGATAGGAATGTAAAGTACAGTAATGTAAAACCCTAGGCCAAAAGTATAAGTCCACCAAAATAAAGCCTACAACAAAGTCCAACTTGTATAGAAAGGTACTGGGACCGCAATCCATAGCCGTAGGAACACACCTTGGCCTACATGATCTCACTACGCACCGTCCGGTCCTAGTCCACCTAGAATCTGGTCAAAGGATCTCTTGTGTGCACAAGACACGACACGTATGGGCAAGGCCCATGCAGGGGTGAGTATAAAAATACCTAGTAGGACCCCCTGAAAACTCAAGGAACACAACAATGGAAATACCACAAAGGAAGGATACAATCATCTCTACATAGTATATGTTTATAGAACGTATAACAAGAATATCCAGATATACTCATACACGATCGACCATCGTGAAACCGCCACTAAGATCCAGCTAAAATATTCCACTAAGCACGTAACACGGAGAACACACTCCTAGGTTTGAACATAGAGACATGAAGCACTCATTCCGGGAGAACTAACTCCACAAGTACTTGAGAATATGATACTCATATGAGGATCACAACCAATAGCCATGGGGTGGTTCCAACAACTCAGTTTGAACTAATTCACTAAGCAGAGGATCAGCGCCCGGGTAAACTAGGTCACGTCGATACCAAGAACTCTACATATGGTTCCAAGAATGAATAGAGGATATGGCTCTAAGTCTCACAGAGGGGATTCCAACAACTCTATTCAGGAAGTACTGCTGAATGGATCATACTCCTTTACGTAGGAAATGATACCTGAAACCTTCAGGTGAAAGACCAAGGGTATGAAACCTACGAAAGCTAGTCCAAGTCACGGAAGACAAAAGGATCAAGACATGTAAAACATGTTACACAGAATGTAGTAGGATCACATTCTGTGTTCCTTGACTCCAGTTACTACCCATGTAAATGGCTCGTGTCTCTAATCCACATGTGTAAAACTAGACTACATGGCGTGTAGAAGGATCACATGTCGTTTTCCTTGACTCCATGTACTGCCCGTGTAAACGGCCCGTGTCTCTAGGATTTTTGTAAAAAAGTAACTACACGGTGTGTAGACGGAGTAAACACTGTGTCTGAGGGTTTGGGGTTCACTATGTGTACGCTGGCCATGTGCCCGTACACGGCCTCAACCCGTGTCGCCTTGCCCGTGTACCAGAACACGGGGAATCCCATGTATTTGGCCAAGTCTAGCCGGGGAAGGGTGTACTTGTCGTGTCCTTGGCCGTGTACCCAACCTGTGTCCGTGTACTCCCGGAGTACACGCCAGGTGGTCCGCTGACAAACACATGACATGTAGTGCATACTACACGTTGTGTAGTCGAGATTTCTCTAGAACCGTTGTCTTCCTCCTCGCACCTCAGCTGGATCTTTGGATTCACGATCTGTCATCCATTCATCCCAAAACTTCAGAACTTGGTTTGTTCCATCATCCGAACACCTAATCGTGTGTTTTTGGGCCTTCTATCGTGTCGTAAACCTCCAACAATCTATCTGATGAAAAAACACTCAAAAACTCATATCTATCGATCTGCTCTGAATCGTCTGCCGAAACCGTCATCGCAGCTCCGCACCATCATCCTGAGGTTGGATCTATAATATTGGATCATTACGCAGCAGACCGAAGGCGTAATCGATCATTGTTCTTATCCTGCGAAGATCGAAGAACGTGTAGGCAAAAAATGATGGGGAAAAAGATTCACAAAGAAACAACCCAAGGAAAAAACTTCGACCATTTTTCCTCCCATCCTCGATCCGTTCCCATAAGAATGATCTTTAAAACAAATGTCATATTTAAATTACAAGGATTAAGATCTTCCCCAAAATCCACACAAAAATCTCATCCTGTAAATACGATTTATCCCTGGGCTAATATTTTCGTGGATTAGTTTTTGTTCGTCGTAGGAATCAAGAACCGGTAAAGGAAACCAAAATCAAAACGTCCAACCTGGATTCGCAGTGTTCGTTGGAGAAGATCTAGTCACCACATCGTCGTCTCCAGTGAAGCTCGTCAAGAACATCGTGTCCTCGTTGGGGTTCCCTCCAGAGCCTCCAAGGGTTTCAGGGTCATGAGGTCTGTAACTCTGGATCCCTGTGCACATAACTATTTAAAAAGTAAAAAATATATTCTCCACCAAAAGATTTAATAAATTTTTGTATTAAATATTTTATTATAGTTACGTCTAAAAACTAGATTTCACTACCGACTTGCGCCAGCCGATGTTAGGCCTCACCTATGGTAAAATCGCTACACTGAACACAACAGTGCCCTTGGATTTCTGATCTGAGCACCCGTTCAGTAGTTATTCCACTTTTTCAGGAAAACCACATGTGTGTGTAATTTAATTATTTAATTAAATTAAAACATTTGTTCCGGGATCACTGGGCCTCGGAATTTCATGCCTTCACAATGCCTGGTCTCGAATGAATTCCCATATAATATTAAAATAAACATATCGAGAGATCCGAGACATTACAAAATTCCCCTAAAATTCTAACTTAGAGGAGGAAATCAATATTTTCTTAATTTTTTTATGAAATGTGAATCAAGAGAACATTGATACCTTTCATGTACTAAAATTCTATATTGTGAAATTGATTGTGTTTTAAATCTATTAGCACACACCCATTTCTTTATTTTTCCGTCTACATTATATAATATCCAAGGAGATATTATACACAAAAAACTACTACAAATATGTCATGTGATAGTGGTGGTTTATGTTGCTCACAAACTGAGCACGTAGTTGCATACTCCACTTTATTTTACAAGTCTTCATATGTTCAATCTAGATATTTAAACTTTCGTAGTGTGGCTCTTTTATCTTGTGAAAATAAATGTCAACAAAGAGGTATTCCTTTCAAAATCATTTTTTATACGAAACCATTAACAATTAAATAAAAAATTCATAAACTAGTGAATATTATTATAGAATGAAAAAGGGTAGTGGGTTAAATGTAAGGTTGAATCAAAATGATCTAAACATTCAACCAGCCAATCAAAAATATATTTAGAACGTACCTTTACCCCACCTGTTCAATATTTTCATTTACAAACTCTAAATGATCATACATATACAACATTAAAAAGTGGTAATATTACGATAATTCAATTTAAATAATAGATTTATGAAGAGACCATTATAGACTGTATTGGTCTTGGGAATGTAAATGAAATCCTCATGCATGAATTGCTTAGAGTCCCAGTTATAAATGTACATGAGGTGTGTTTTCGTGATTTTTTTGTCTAATAGTTGATATACTTTCTTAATTATGAATAAATACAATTCATTATTTTTTAGATGATTATATCAATACTATTTTAAGGGAAAATACAATGAGTATAAATTTTGAGTCATTGTTCCTCACATCACTAATAAAAAAACTATTCTAATTGGAACTGATGTATTATGAGTGATAGTGGAATAAATGGCCAAAATATTTAAAATGAAACTTATAGATAATAGACTGTTAATAATACTCATGATTTAGGGGGAAAATAAAAAAATCAATCATTTTAAAAATATTTTCATTAATTTCATTACTTATTCTTTTTTGTTTTTTAGGTAGAGTTGGTTACACATTTAAATAAATTTGGATACTCCAATGATTTATTCTCTGGATTCAATGAATAGATTTCCCACAAATCAAACAAAATTGAATTATTTTATCAATTTTTAATACATTACATGGAATATTTTACAAAATAACTTCATGTTATATATTGTATATAATGTTTGAATAAAAATTCTATTATGATAGGGTGATGTGTAAATAGTTCCATAATCATGGCATGAGGATAGTCAATGAGAAAAAATCCCACAAAATCTATAATTGAATAATTAATATGGTATATATAATAAAATTACATTATAAAAACATATATCAAAACAAATTACATATTTATCTCAATATTTTTTTAGTTCCCAGAACTAAATAATTTTAATGAATGTGGTTATTATATTTGAAAATTTATGAAAGATATCATATTACATCAACAAACTAGCATATTTGTAGAGTTATTTCAAATGATAACTAGAACTTCATTTTAAATATTTATTGATCCTTAATTTATATATATATTTTCACTAATACCAAGACTATCAATAGATCTCATATTCACAAGAGAAAATACATTTTTTTTAAATGAATTGGAAGAATACATTATGTCAGAATGTATATAAAAATAATGAAAACACGACCTCAAAAATTTTATTTAGTTAATTTTCACAACATTTTATCTAAATTTTTTAGTAAATTTACTTATCATCATTTTCTGATACTTATTTTGTTATTTTTTATCTATTTCATGAATAAAAGACATTGTATTCAAGGATTATTCATCCATGATGATTCACATTTGTTTTCATTCTGTAGTTCCTTCAACAATTCGGGTTATTGAATGATAATATTTTTAGAACCCCTAAATACTGAATATATTGTAGAATAAAAAACTGTTTCATGATGTATAGGAATTAACTACACCTCAATATGATACATGGTAATCCTAGTATGACACGAAGTTTATGAGTTTTGTTTAAATTTACAATATAGTCAAAAACACATGTTGCATACTAAAAACATGAGTAATCAAATTGTGGTTAATTTCTTTTCAAATTTATGAAAGATATATTTTTTTCATCAAAGAACTAGCATTCTCCAAGTGTAATTTATGATGATAATTATATTTTATTTTAAAATATTTATTAATCCTTTATTTTTTTATATTTTTTAATTAATATCATTTTTTTCAATAATCCTCATATTCAAAAAATAAAATAGATTTGTTTAAAAGTGTCTGGAAAGAATATATGGTGTCATAATTTATATAGATATAATGAAGAGGTGACTTCCTACTATATATGTAGTTGATTTTCCCATCATTTTATATATTTTTTATTAGTTAATTTCCTTATCGTTTTTATTTGATGCTTATTTTGTTAATTTACATAAAGATCATAAAAAAGTATGATACACTCATGGTGCAATAATGTAGTATGATTATGCACTCAACATGGATGCTTCACTAATGATGATTAAATTTTATTGTTATTCTTAAATACATTCAAAATTTTCGGTTATTATATAAGATTATTGTTACATTACCCTAAATGTTGAATGAATTAATGAATAAAAAGACATGGTGTGATGTGTATGATTGAAATTCAACCCAATATGATTCTCAGTATGCCCAGTATGACTCAAATTTTATTTCATTTTTAGTATAATGTTGACATTCTATTTCAAAACACATGTTAGATAGTAAAAATCAAGAAAACACATTCAATTTTTTTCAATTTAAGAAAATGATTTATATTTAATTTGTGGAATATACGAATCAATTGCACCTAAAACTGATATATGTTATTCCTAGTATGACTGAACTTGTAAAAGTTTTGATGTATTTCATGATCATAAGATATTGTACATTGAGGCTGTGATTTAGATAAAGGAAATAGTGAAATGGGTCAAGACTGTATATATACATCATGGAAAGGATAATTCCTACTTTTTATTTAGTTAATTTTTTCATCATTTTGTCCATTATTTCTAAGTTAATTTCCTTTTCATTTTTTTATGATACTTATTTAGTTGTTTTGACATTTATTTTGGGAAGTCATATTTTCTATTAGATATCTTATATATGACCAAAAAGAGAAAACATTTTCCTTTTGGATGGAATACGAAATCACATGTTTCCTTAAATGTGAATTTAATCATAATAGTACATATAACAAGTTATTTTATTACAATTTAATGTAAAAGTATGACTTCCCAAAAGATAAATCATGAATGTTACTTAAATATTGTTGGAATGAACCACACCCCATTTAATCACACATCAATTCAAAAAAAAATCGTGCTCGGTATGACTCGTATTTTATGTGTTTGGTTTATAAAAAAAATTATTTCAAAAACACATATCACATACTGAAAGATGATCAAATTAATTCATATTGCTAAAAAAATTTAGGAAAATAATTCACAAGTCTTTTTTTATGTAGGAGTCAAACAAACCTAAATCTCATACATGGTTTGTCCTATATGACTCAAACTCTGTGTTTTCAGTTCAAAATTGAATTTTTATAACAAAAAACATGTTACATACTCAAAAAAGATAAAAATAATTCATATTATGTTAATAGATTTGGAAAATCATCCATAAATAATTTTTGAAATATAGGAATGAGTCGTACCTGAATCTGATACACAATGTTCCTCATATGACTCAAAGTGTATGTTATTTGTTTAAAACAGACATTTTAGTTCAAAATGTGTGTCAAAAATTGAATACCAAGAAAACACTATCATGTTTTCATGTTTAATTTGGAAAAATATTCATAATCCATTTGTGATGTGTAGAAACAAGTCGCATGTTAAACCGATA
Source organism: Viscum album (assembly GCA_963277665.1). Lineage (NCBI taxonomy): Eukaryota > Viridiplantae > Streptophyta > Magnoliopsida > Santalales > Viscaceae > Viscum > Viscum album. The sequence continues at coordinate 2,015,449,269 of OY728143.1, forward strand.
TAGGATGTGACCAATATGACATAAAGTGCGCGTTTTCAGTTTAAATTTACATTTTAATAAAAAAAGGACGGTACTAAAAATTGATCAAACAAAATTGTTTTATTTTGAAACTTTAGGAAAATGACTAATAAGTTATTTTTGATGTCTGAGAATAAACTTCAAATTAATATAATTCATGAAATGAATAGTTGATCTCAAAGTTTGATTTTATTTAAATTTGATATTTTTTTTAAATACACTTGTCATATACTCAAAACTGAGAACAAAAATTCATATTATTTTCATACTTGAATAAAATGATCCAAAAATTATTTATGACATTTTGGAATCATCCTTACCTAAATTAGATTCATTATGTTCCCAGTATGACTCGAACTGAATTTTAGCAGTTTAAAATTTACATTTTAGTTAAAAATGTATATCACACACTAAAAACTAATAAAACACACTCAAATATTATTAATACAATATTAAGATGATTCATAATTCATCTATCACATGCATGAATCAATCTGAAATCATATAGATAGATGATGTCACCGGTATGATTGAAAGTGTGTTCTATTTGTTTAAATTGAAATTTTCATAAAAAATGAACATGACATACTCAAAACAAAGAAAACATATTGGGATTTTTTTTATACTTTAGTAAAATGATCCAAAATTAAGTTCTGACATGTAGGAATCAACATCTCATCAGTCTGATAAACAGTGTTGTCGGTATGACTCATGGTTTATTTTTATTTAAAAATGATTTTTTTTAAACACACATCCCATACGGAAAATCATGCAAACAAATTTGGATTGTTTTGATACTTTATTAAAATGATACCTAAATCATTTTGGATGTATTGGAATAATCCTCACCTCAATTTAATACATGGTATGCCCTCTATGACTCAATGTGTATGTGATAAGATAAAAATTGACATTTTAGTACAAACTAATTGTCAATCACTGAAAACTAAGAAAAAGTGATTTTATTCTCTTAATACTATAGGAAAACAATTCATATGTCATTTTTGACATGTATGAATCAGTATCATGAAAAACTGACACATAATGTGACTGGAATGACTCAAAGAGCTTGTTTTCAGTTTAAATTTATATTTTATCAAAAGTGACGTGTGACATACTCAAAACCAAGAAAATACATTAGGATTGTTTTGATACATTATAAAATGAACCTTATATCATTTTTATTTGTTGGAATTAATCACATGTCAGTATGACATATGGTATGACAGTTATGACTCCAAGTGTGTCATTTTATTGAAAATTGATATTTTAGTTCAAAACATGCATCACATACTTAAAATTAATAAAACAATGTTGAATTGATTCGATAATTGAGTAAAATAATCCAAAGGTAATTTTTGATGTGTAGGAATCAACTACACCTTAATTTGATACATTGTGCTCCTGTAATGACTCAAAGTGTCTGTTATTAGTTTAAAATTGATAGTTTAGTTCAAAACATGTATCACTCACTAAAAACCAAGAAAACATTCTTAGATTGTCTGGATACATTATACAAAGTATTAATATTTCATTTCTGATGTGTTGGGATCAATATAATGTTATCCTAACACACAATGTGGATAGTATGACTCAAAGTGCATGTTTTTAGTTTAAAGTTCCATCTTAGTAAAAACCACACCTCACATACTCAAAAACGAGTAAACACATTTAGATTGTTATGATACTTTAGACAATGATACTTAAGACATTTTTAATGTTCATTAATCAACTACATGTCAATATGATGCACCGTATGATTGGTATGACCCTAAGTGGTTATTTTAATTTAAAACTGAAAATTTACTTCAAAACGCATGTCACATACTCATAATAGAGAAAACATATTAATATTTTCATGAAACATTGGTAAAATTATCTATAATCCATTTGTAAAATGTAAGAATAATTGTCACAATAATCTGATACATAATATGCATGGTATGACTCAAACTATGTGTTTCGAGATAAAAATGAAATTTTAGTATACAACACATGCAACAAACACGAAAATAAAATAAAAAACATATTGTTTTTATACTATATGGAAAAAATCCAATATTGGTTTATGACATGTAGGATTTAACCACACCTCAATTTAATACACGGTATGGCCGGTATGACTCAAATTGTAATGTTTCAGTTTAAAAATGAACTTTTATAAATTTTATTGTTCATATTTATGTTAAATTTATTTATTTATAGAATTACTAACATAATAATTACTTTCATATATAGGTGGATCTTTTTTCTTGATTTGGGGTGTTTTTATTAGTAATTGATCGCATCATCATAATTTTTTTTGCGTGGGGATTAGGTCAAAAATATAATAAAACCATTGAAATTTTTGAAATTTTGCGAATACTTATACTTGATAATATAATTGTATAAATAAATGTTTGAATTTTTTAATATAGTGTTTTTTTATTTTATTTTTGATGTAATTTTTTCAATTAAATTATTATTTTTCTCATATGCCTATATTTGTTGCTACAATGTGTTGTACTTTATTTATTTGAGTGATAATAATTATTTACTTATTTTAAATTTATTAACTTTCAAGAATTATTTATAGACATTTAATCATTATCATTTAATTTTTTTAATATGTATTCATATTTATTTTCATGTATATTTATTTTTAATTTTTTCCATAATTTATGTAATCAATAAAACATTTCCCATTGTTTATATTTTTGAAGTCTATTAATTTTTAATTATTAAATTTGATAAATTTTTTAAATTTATAAATTTAGGATTACATATTAGATCCTGAATTAATTTTCGGATAACGATACATTTTATCAAAACTTCTTATCTTATTATTGATAGAACCCTATATAATCTTATAAATTAAACCTTAACATAAACCAATTCTTTATTCCATTCAAAGATTTAATGGAAGTTTACCTCTAATACATCTCCCCCTCATACTTCTCAAATGAATCAACCCTATCAAAAAATAAGGTATTAGAATATTTTTACTCCACTTAAGTCCATATGTCAATTCTTCATCATGTTTCTCTTTTTGATGTCTCACCATATCAATATGGGTCTCATCTCCTTTCACATCATATTCCATGCTCGTCCATGCATTACTAACTCAAATCTTTTGACCCCCCTAGAGCCTCATGAATTTTTTCGATATATTCCATTTCAATGCTCTATTGTTTTATTGGATTTTGGCATTATAGTGATCCTATACCCAACCCACATTAGAAAATAATCTAATAAGTGTCAAGAAACTCGTAGAATTGATGTAGGGTATCAGCGTACACCTCACTGTAATATCAAGTTATTCATGATGATAATGTTAAAGCACAATGATAATATCATTACCAAAATATTATTATATATTAATATTAAAAAATTTTAATTGTTCTCGATTATATTAAAAGAAGAATCTTGTAATTATTTTTTATAAAACCTCATTATTTTCATTTGAGTTCAATGTTTGGGATGATTTTTTTTACACCGATGTCTTTGAGTGTATAAAGACTCAAATATAAATGATAACTTATTTAGTCATATATAAATATTTATGATTATAGTAAACTAAACATTTTATATTTTATATGTGGAGAAATTAAATCTATAATTATATTGAAAACATGTTTTATAATTTACAGAATTTTATTGCTCCATGTATATAAATTTTATTTGTGCATACTACATGACCAAATTGTCATCATTAAATATTAAATAGAATATTCATTCTAAAAACATTAATGATGTTTATAGAATTTGGTTAACATTTCATATTTTATATAATATATTAAATAATATTATAAATGAGAATATCCATATTTTTTATTCTAAAATCACATAATAATATATTTACTTATGTTTACAAGAAATGCAATAAAAGAGTTTATCTGATTTATTAGAATCATATTATTTTGAATTACTAGATTATTGTAAGTATTTTTTATTAAATAAGATTAATTATATTCTCATTTTGTGAGAGGGAAGAAAGGGATTAAGAGTTTTTGAATCAACAATGCTATGATTATTGAAATAAATATTATATGAATGAGGTTTGGGAATTCTCATATACAAAGAAAAAAAATTGAATTATAGAATTAGTTTGAGATGACAACTCCGAAAACTATCTTTAAATATCCACTAATATTTCCCTTAAATCCTTAAATTAGGATTGTGAATAGTATTCAAAACATTTTTTTTTTGAAAATAAAGGAGGATAATCTTAATGAAGAATATCAGTAGTAGTACATAAGCAGAGCCAAGAAGGGCAGTTGTCCAGCCAAAGCTGGTTGACATCGAAGGGGCCTGAGGCCGCCTGCTGATGGGACACATTATTTCCTTCCCTTTTGCTAAAGTAGAAGGTGCAACAAGAGAAGCTTTGGCACAGCGAGCAGATTCTCCTGACGATGAAGAAAAAGGCCTGAAGTCTAGTGTCATTGTGGTTAATGGAATTGATAACCGAAAGGCAGTCCGACTCGATGTTGATATCAGCCCATCCACATTCCATAAAAAGAATCATCCCTGCAAGAATGTCATAGGCCTCAGCAACTGTAGGTTCCCAAAAGTCATGATGTGGTTCATATTTTTCTGCAATGATCTGCCCCAGATGATTTTGATCCAGGAGGCCAAGAGTAACAGACCCATCCTTGGGGAGAGAAGCGCCCACATTTAGCTTAAGACTCCCTTCCTTTGGGGGGTCCAATGAGGGAGGCAGGAGGGGGAATGTCTGGATAAAGGTGTCCATTGCGGTCCTTCCTTCCCTCAATCCATGAATTGGCTCGTTCAATCCAGAACTCGGGGGGCTGATGGACATGGTGGAAAATCGAATCATTGCGCCGAACCCAAATGATCCAGGCCAGGGTGCAATGAGCGCTTGCATTAGCCGATGAAAGAGAGGAACACCAGCGCATCAGAAGATCGGGGAGGTCAGAGGTAATGTTTGAGTTTCCACACTAACTTTTTTTCAAAATTTAATCTCTTTGTTTGTTCCATTGAGGATGAGTTTTGTATTTAGGTGATCCTAGGTAGTTGGGATTATAATACAATAATTTGTTTGAGATGAGGATCTCTACTGATCCAACTAGGACACCTCTTCATGGTATGTCTATGTTTAATGCTTCATCATCTGAAACAAATATTATCATCTTTGGTTCCTAAACACCTTATAACTAAACACAACCTAACCATCCATATACCAAGAAAAGAAATTAATAAACAAAAACACATCCTTCTTTTTGGACTCCAACCTAGAAAATTTATAGAAACAATCCTTGAATTTAATCTTTTTTGTCCCACAAAACATCAAATCGAGAACCTGGGACAATAACCACAAGTTTAACCCATGTTGTATATTTGAATGTTACTCTTGTGTAAAGTGATAACTTGTTTGTAATCCTCACCAATAAATTTAAAATATTTGGATCCCCTTATTATAAGTATATATAACTTTCTTATTTGATTATGAATTATTTATGTGTATTTATTTATTTATTGTTTGAAATGATTATTTTTTTCCAAATAGGATGGATATGAATTGTAAATTGATTGATTTTAATCATATTAAAATATAATATATAGATGGGGTTTAATATTTAATCATTATTTTAATAGATCATTCATATAACCCTTCTATAATTCATTATTAGTGTCTTAATTATAATTATTCAATAAAATTCCAACTTGAAGAGTTGGAAGTACATTTGACTTATCATGGAAAACATTGAAGGAAAAAATTTTGGACTAAACATGGGGAGAAAATAATTATACATAACGATTGGGATGATAATGAAATTTATGAATCATTTAATATAAATAATAATGTAAATGATGGTAGATATCATATGAAATAAATGAAAATGGAAATTGAAGATGGACTTCAGGATTTTCAAAAGTTGTTTGAGAAGTTAAATAGTTGTTTAATGATACCACTATATATTGGTTATACAAAACATACAACATTATATATTGTATTGAAGTTATATAATTTGAAATAATTATGTGGAGGGAGAGACAACATCTTTATAGAATTACTTTATATATCGAATAAAATGTAATTCAACGAAAATGATCTTACTTTTCAAACAAATGATACTAAATAAATTCTATGTTCATCAAGTATAATCTCTAAAAAATACATGCCTCTACAAATGATTATATACTATTTAACATGAATCAGGAATAAATTGAAAAATTCCATAAATGTTGTAGAGATCGATATAAGAAAGATAAATCTAGTCCTTTAAAAATTTTATGGTACATTCCTATCATTCCATGTTTTAAAATGAAATATGGATTTATCAAAACCTCTTGAAAATTTACACGATACGCATATACAGGAATTGAATATGGGAAACTATGTCCCACAATAGACTCTTTTTAGGGGAAGAAAATTGGTTATGAGTATCCTGAATTTGTAAATGAGCCATGAATCCTTCATCTTGCATTATCTATAGATGGAATAAAACCATGTGTGTACATAGTAGTACCCATTGTACATTTATAGTTATTCAAGTAAATTGTAGCTTGTTTACATGGTTATTCCTAAAGTGAAAATAAATTACATTTTCTATTCTTATATCTGGGCCAAAGAAACCCTGTAATGATATCAATTTATATTTTTCTCCATTGATCAAAGATCTGAAATTGATGTGGGATACATGTGTTACATTATTTGATTCCCATAGAAGTGAATAATTTAAATTGAGATACTTGTTGTATGGGATGATAAATGAAATTCTTATATATGGAAATGTGTCAAGCTATAGACTTAATGGATTGTTGGGGTGTCTCATTTGTGAAGAATACACACACTCAATGAGGTTGAAATATTCATTGAAGACCATTTTATTAAAAAATCACAAATTTTTACCCCAGAGGCATAATTATTGATCCAAGATGTCATTATTTTAGGGAAATATAGAATAATGTACAATACCATCTCCACTAATGAGTGATCAACTATTCGATAAAGTAAAATATATTAAATCTATTTTCAATAAACAATTTTTAAAAAAATTAAAGAAGTTATAATGGAACAAAAAGATCACAATTCATTGAATTATAACATTAGAATTGTTACTGTGTCATATATTTTATATATTTCATTCATGTTGAAAAAATTCATTTGATAATGTTATAGGAATGTTTTTATATGTTCTTAAAAAAACAATAGATTATATCAAATCTAGGTTGGAAATTGTAACACCCCGCCCCTACCTCATTGCCTTGAGGAGGTGGTGAGGGTTACTTGGTCTTAAGCGATGTTCCCAAGGCACCAATGGCTGGAAATAAATGTCGAGGGCTCAGAGAACAATTTGGGAAATGATTTTCCCTTAACAGAAAACCAACCAAACAATCCACTAACCACCACTATATGATGCATTTCAATAAAATGGCCACACATGCATTCCCAAAAGACAACCAAATTGTACCAAAATACCCCAAAACCAATACAACCAAACATTTCTACACCAAAACATAGTACAAGTGGAAACCAAACAAAAACACTACGAGCCATGGCACCGCCACATCTCAACACCATGGTCCATGCTCCAAGCTCCACCAAGAGATCACAATGCACCACTAATGGAGGGAGATGTCTTACCTTTTCCCACGTCATGATACACAACATCTTCAAAGACACCAACGTGCCAAAGTAGGGGGTGAGTAATAAAACTCAGTAGGTTTTCCCCAAATTACTTCCCTATACACCCCACTAGGATGAAAACGTTAATACATTTATATAAAACAATTTATATAAAATAGTCACAAGTGAGAACATTTCCACAAGCCAAACATGCCCTTACCAAGGAATCACACCCAAACCATGAAACCAAGGGAATTCCAAAGAAACATGCCATAAGACATGTCATCATATACACATTAGAAAATAAATTTCCACCTTTAAAAGTAATGCAGAACAAAATAACCATAACAACCAACTGGTGGAGCTTCAGTCCAACCCGTTCACCCATTCACACCAAGCGGCACTTCCTGTCCACTTATCCTTGATGTTAGACCTTCCATCCACTATCCATCCCATTTTCATAGTGTTACTTCTCGCCACGTCCACACAACATTCCAATAAATCGCAACCAATAATACAACCCACCAAGGTCACAACATCATACAATCAACCAATTCCATTGAATATCAATCCACTTCAATAAATCACCCATTTATTGAAAATCATTTCCCATGACAAACCAAATTTCAATAAAAAAACATCTTTATTGAAAAACATTTCCATAAATAATTTTCACAAATCAACCATATCATCCCATTTTAAAATCTCCATTTTAAAATTTGCAAGAATAACATTTCACCATAAAACCCCCTTTTCCCTAAAAATCCCCAAAACATCACCCAAGGGATTTCTAATAAATCTCACAAATCAAAACATAATTAATTCAGGAAAAAAAATTAATTTTACCCAAAACCATTAGATCTAGACAAGTGGAGTTGAGAGAGAAGCCACCTACCTTTAGGGTTTTTGAGAAATTGACCCACAAGTAACCGCACCTCAAATCTGGAGAACGCACCACCGAAACCTCTCTAGATCCCCTTCCCTAACATTCACAATCCTAAAAACATCATCCAAGGAAACCACAACCCTAGATCCTTACACAACAAGTGTAGATCTATCAAACCAAGAAATATAGAAGAAATGATCTAGAGAAAACCAAAAGGAACCACGAGAGAAGACTTACCTGGGAGAAACCACCTTCAAAACACCAAGAACCCTCTTCAAAATGCTTCCAAAATGAGTGGGAAAGCTCCTCCACCCCCTGAGAACAGAATAACCCAAGTGATCCATGAGTGGGAGTAAGCTTAGAGTGAAATAAGTTAATCCCAAGAGAGCTCAGAACTTATAACCCTATTTTTAAGTGGTCACATGATTAGTCCGCACGGTTTGGAAAACCGTGTGCTAACCATGCGCACGCTACTGCCTCAGGAGCAAGAGTCAACATGGTTTCCTCGCACGGTTTGGAAAACCATGCATAGGCCATGTGAAGCCTATTGTCTTCCCCTGAACGGTTTTCTGTGGAATCTGCACGGTTTCCACTAATCGTGCTCAAACCCTGCACCCATAAAAAAGCCTCCAAACTCATCCAAAAGCCTTCCAAACTCTCCCAACCTATTCCCAACTCATCCCATGCACTTTAAACACATAAAAATGCATAATAAAAGGCCACATACCTCAAATAGAGAGTTCTACATTCTCCCCACCATTGGAATTTCCGTCCTCGGAAAGTAGTGAACCTGCCCTTTGCCGAGAGCCCTCGGGACACTGCTCGACCATCTCTTTATCCCACTTCCAATCCTCCTCTTGAGTCTATCCATGTTTCCACAAAACAAGAACTAAACTAATGATTTTACCATTCAAGACTTTCTATTGCCTATCCACAACCCGCACTGGCACGTGCACCAACAAAGCATCCGGTTCTAGCTCAACATGATCCCATCGAATCACATGGTCACGATCCAGCTGATACTTTTTCAACTGCGACACATGAAACACATTGTGCACCGCACTGAACCTAGGTGGAAAAGCCAAATGACAACCCACCTCACCAACCCACTCAAGAATCTCAAAAGCTCCAATATACCTCGAAGATAACTTTCCCTGTTTCCTAAACCGACGATGTCCCAGCCTTGGAGAGATCCTCAATAAAACATGATCACGCACCTCGAACGACAATGGTCATCGACGATGATCTTTATATGATTTCTGATGACTCTAATCCATCTCTATTCTATTCCTGATCAACTTCATCTTCTCTATAGTCTCCTGGACAAGGCTTGGTCCAACCATCGAGGACTCACCAGTTTCCACCCAACATAGTGGAGAACGACATGGCCGCCCATACAACGCTTCAACCGGAGCCATCTGTATGGATGCCTGATAACATTTATTGTATGATAACTCAACCAATGACAAGTGATCCTCCCAAGATCCAACAAAATACATGACACAAGCCCACAACATATCCTCAAGATTTTATATTGTCCACTCAGATTGACCATCCATATGAGGGTGATACGTCGTGCTCATAGTCAACTGTGTCACAAGGTATTTCTATAAAGATTTCCAGAAATGAGATGTAAACCTCAGATATCTATCAGATACGATTGTAACTAGAACAAAATGCCTCTTTACCACCTCCTGGATATAGATTTTTTACAGATCATTCAACGTATGAGATTCATGAATCAAGATGAAATGGGTCAACTTCGTTAGCTGATCCACTATCACCCAAATAACATCGCGCTTTCTGACCGTTCATGGGATACCTATAAAAAAACCCAATTCTATCTTCTCCCACTTCCACACAAGGATTGTTAAAGACTACAACATTCTTGGTGGCCTCTAATGCTCTTCCTTGACCTTCTAACAAGTCAATCATCTCGAAACAAAATCATCCACTCTTCTTTTCATACCAACCCACCAAAACTGAGCTTTCAACGATTTATAAATTTTATGAATTACAGGATGAATAGCCCACCTGGAATGATGATAAGCCCTGATAAGATCCTCTTAACAAGAAACTGGTACAACTATCTAATTATGAAAACACCAAACTGAATCTCCATTCAGTTGTCAACCATCGATGGTCTCCCCACCATTGAGTCTCGACCCCATGGTCACACACTCAGAATCAGATATATGTGCCTCGTTAACCAGGCTAACCATGTCATGAATCAACAAAATCATAAAGAGAACTGCTCTATCGCCCTGGTCCTCACATTCCAACTACATATCTACTATAACCGACATCAACTTCCACTGGTCTGATGCCCGTTTTACCACCTGAGCATATGATTTTCTACTTAATGCATCTGCTGCTATATTTACCTTACCTAGTGTGTACATCAAGTCAAAATAAAGAATCTGGAGATATTCCATCCATCTCCTTTTCTTCATGTTCAAATCCCTTTGTGAGAAAATGTGCTTCAATCTCTTATGGTATGTATATACCACAGATCTCTCACTGAATAGATAATGATGCCACACTTTCAAAGCATGGACCACAACTGCCAACTCCAAATCATGAGTTGGGTAGTTATTCTCATGCACCCTCAACTGCCATGAGGAATACACGACCACATGATTCCTTTGCAAGAGAATGCACCCCAACCCTGATCCCAATGCATCACAATACACCACATATCCTTTTCATGGATCTGTAAAAACCAAGATTAATGCTGATGTAAGGCGACCATTTAGCTCTTTGAAACACTGCTGACTCTATTCATTCCACAGGAATGGAACATTCTTTCTTGTCAAAGCTATCATTGGCAAAGCCAAACATGAAAAATCACAAACAAAACGCCGATAATACCCAGCTAGACTAAGAAAACTCCATATATCAAACACATTCTTTGGAGGTTTCCACGAGATAAAAGTCCTTATCTTTTTCGGATCCACTAAACACCCCTTTCAGAAATCACATGGCCATGAAAACAAACTTCCTGTATCCAAAAGTCACACTTTGACAATTTGGCATACAAAAGTTTATCCTTCAAGATCCCAAGCACTGTTGCCAAGTGCTGCTCATGCTCCACCCTTGTCTTTGAATACACCAGAATATCTTCTACAAACACCACCACAAATGAATCTAGATGTCATTGAAATATCTGATTCATCAATTCCATGAACACCACTGGCGCATTCGTTAGACCAAAGTGCATAACCACATATTCATAATGTCTATATCTACTTCTGAAAGCTGTTTTAGGAATATCATCCTTCCCCACCTGCAATTGGTGATATCCCGACCTCAGGTCGATCTTGGAGAACCACTGGGCTCCCCTAAACTGGTCGAACAAATCATAAATTTGTGGAAGTGGATATCTATTATTTATCGTATATTTGTTAAGTCTACGATAATCAATATATAGTCTCAATGTTCTATCTGCCGTTTTCACAAATAACACCGGTCTTCCCACAGAGACGTTCTACGCCGGTTGAACCCTTTGTTTTTTAACTCTTCCAACTGGACTTTCAATTCCCCCAATTCAGTATGTGCCATCAGGTAAGATGGAAGTGAGATAGGACTGGTCCCCAGAAAGAGATCAATCATAAACTCCACTTCTCTTACGGGAGGTAACCTAGAGAATACTTCATGAAAAACATACATGAACTGATCCACCAATACTGGAAGAGAACTCTTCTCAACATCGTCTACTGATTCCAATGACAAAACCACCAACTGATACGATAATATTCCCACTACTGGTGCCAACAAACCCATTGCACCCTGCCATTCATGCTTCTCTCCTCTAATGCGATGTATAATGCCATCTTGTGTCGTAAAAGCCATTGTCCTCGCATCGTAGTCGATGTGGGCCTTAAAAGCCACCAGCCAATCCATTCCCAGGATTATATAATACCCATCCATCTCAAGAATTGAAATATTTCAAATTAGCTCAACCTCGCCCACAACGTTACAACATTCTTTACACAAGAAGGCTCGACACTTTATTCGACCCAAATGAGTTTGATGTTTTAAAACTGATGGCATCATTTCGACCCTTTAACCCAACAAATCAACCACATGTGCAGCAATAAATGAGTGTGAAGCACTCATAACAAACAAAACTTTCATCAAGGTAGAATTTAAAATAATAGTACCTCGCACCGTGGATGGTCCCGACTAGTCATCCACCATAACCTGCACTACTCTGAACAATGAATTTGTCACCACACATTGAACTTTATTGCTTTGTTGAGGTTTCATGGTATTCTGAGAATCACCATAACCCACTTTAGTCTGCTGACGAGGGGTGTGTTTCTCTACCCATCCCGTCGACACATACGATGTCTGCGATCCCTGAGGAGTGTCACACGCACCTGATGTTGGAGATTTCTGACAATAACGCTGTAGATGCCCCATAGTTTTACAATTATGACATGCTTGAGGTTGTTCCATACAATTCTGCTTGATGTGGCTCGTGGAACCACACTGAAAACATCACGGCTTGCTCTGGGGCTTTGGAGGAAGATTTATCGATCCTACCATCAGATTATATGCCATATTCCCACCCTGGGAATACGTTTCTCTTCTTCACTTGAACCCAGCATTAGAGTTTCCACTATTCCCCATATGTACCACCATGCTTCCTCCACCCGGAGCACCCAACAAATCCCGCTCAGCCACCGAGGCTCTATTCACCATCTCTGTGAAATCATCTATACACATCACTGCTATCATTGAACGTATTTCTTGCCTTAATACCACTTCAATGATCCTTGCCTTCAACGACGTGCTACTTTCCACCTCGGGTGAAAACCTCTCTATGTTCATAAACATAGCTGCATACTTCATCCCAGATATAAGCTCTTGCTTCAAACTGAAGAAATCAGTCGTATCCTGAATTATGAACATATGTGGGTAGAATTGTTTATTAAAAAATTATTCAATGCCTTCCCACATCATACCCTAGTCCGTCTCCTCTTGTAATACCAACTCCCACCACTGTAGGGAAAAATCTTCCAACATATACGGGGCCAACTTCACTTTTAACTCTATCAGAGATCCCAAGAACTCAAAGATCTTGTTCGTTCTATTTATCCATGCTTCTGTCCTTTCTGGCACTGAATCACCCCTGAAGATGGGTGGATTCTGCTTTTGAAACGGAACTGCATGATCCAAATGCCTTGGTTCATCCATTTTAATTCTACCTTCCACAGCTTGGAAAGCTTGAACTATTCTTCGCACTAGCTGCTGGTTCACCTAAGCGTCAGGAGCCACCACATTCTCATAATCCTCTTCTGGTTGGTCTATACGACGCCTACCCGGTGCCATTTCTATAAACATAAAACAAACAACCATGAGTCTCACTTCCGTAGACATCACAAAATCCCATTTCAAATCACATTACACAACAGTATCACAACAAGGCTTTCCACCTTTTCCACATGTGCCATGTTTCACCATTTTTAAAACCAACACATTTTTAAAATAACTAATTTATTCCCATTACAATTTCACACATTCATATCACCTCATAAATCATTATACCTCAATGAAATATGAATCTTAGTGGGAAGTAATTTCTACCATTCATGTCATGCTCATCTCATTGGCTACACCCACGTCAATGAGATATTCAATGCCTAAAAGTGTCTCCAAAACACTTATGTACCCAACTCCCTGGTAACATGATTTTTAGTATTAAAGGGTTAGCCACGTCCTTATATACTATACATTCTATGTTCCGACAATCATATGCCTTGCTACCATCCCGACTCAAGGAATATACCACAACGAATTTCAACACCAAATCAGAGAATGAACTCCAAAGGACCGAACAAACTGATACCACTTTTAACACCCTGCACCTACCTCATTGGATTGAGGAGGCGGTGAGGGTTACTTGGCCATAAGTGGCATTCCCAAGGTTCCAAAGGCTTTCAATAAATGTCGAGGGCTCCGAGAACAATTTGGGGAATGATTTACCCTAAAGACAAAACCAACCAAACAATCCACTTGCCACGACTATATGATGCATGTTAATAAAACGGCCACACATGCATTGCCAAAAGACAACCAAATTGTACCACAATACACCCCAAAACCAATAAAACCAAACATGTCTACATAACATCAGAGTACACATGGAAACCAAACAACAACACTACGATCCATGACACCTCCACAGCTCCACACCATGCTCCAATATCCAAGCTCCACCAAGACATCACAATGCACCACTAAAGGAGGGAGATGCCTTACCTTTTCCCACATCACGATACACAACATATGCAAAGAAACGAAGGTTCCAAAGAAGGGGGTTGAGTACTAAAACTCGGTAGGATTTTCCCAAATGGCTTCCCTACACACGCCACTAGGATAAAACTGTTTTCACATTTATATAAAACAATTTTTATAAAACTGTCACAAGTGAGAACATTTCCATAAGCCAAGCATGCCCTTACCAAGCCATCACACCCAAACCAAGAAACCAAGGGAAATCCAAAAAAACATGCCACAAGCCATATCATCATGTACACATTAGCACAACAATTTACACATTGCAAAGAAATGCACAAAAAAACAAACATAACAACCAAATGGTGGAACTTCCGTCCAACCCGTTCACCCATTCACACCAAGAGGCACTTACCTTTCACTTATCCTTCATGGTGGCCCTTCTATCCACTATCCATCCCCTTTTTATAGTGGTACTTCTCACCACTTCGACACAACATTCCAATCAATCACAACCAAGAATACATCCCACCAGGTCACAACATCTTGCTATCAACCAGTTCCATTTCATATCAATCCACTTAAATAAATCACCCATTTATTAAAAATAATTTACCATGCCAAAACACATTTTAGTAAAACAACCTATTTATTGAAAACCATTTCCATAAATATTTTTCAAAAATCATCCATATCATCCAATTTTAAAATCCCCATTTTAAAATCCGCAAGAATAGCATTTTCACAAAAAAACCCTTTTCCCAAAAATCCCCAAAACATCACCCATGGTATTTCTAATCAATTTTTCACATCAAAAAACAATTAATTTCAAGAAAATAAATTTAATTCTAACCAAAAACATTATCTCTAACCAAGTGTATTTGAGAGATAATCCACCTACCTTTAGGGTTTCCGAGAAATCGACTCACAAGCAACTGCACCTCAAATCTGGAAAATGCACCACTGAAACCCCTCTAGATCCCCTTCCCTAACATTCAAAAGCCTTAAAAACATCATCCAATGAAATCAAAACCCTAGATCTACACAAAACAAGTGTAGATCTAGAAAACCAAGAAAAAGAGAAGAAAAGCTCCAGATAAAACCAAAAGGAACCAAGAGAGAAGAATTACCCGGGAGAAACCACATTCAAAACACCAAGAACCCTCTTCAAAATGCTTCCAAAATGTTTGGGAAAGCTCCTCCACCTCGTGAGAACTAAAGAACCCGAGTGAGAAACGAGTGGGAGTTTGTTTCTAGAGAGATATGTTATGCCCGAGGGAGGCTGGAACTTATATCCCTATTTTTATGTGTCCAAATGGTTAGTCCGCACGGTTTGGAAAACCTTGCGATAACCGTGTGCACGGTACTGCCTCAGGAGCAATGGTCCACATGGTTTCCTTGCATAGTTTTGAAAACCGTGCAAAGGTTGTGCCAAGCCTACTATCTCCCCCTGTACGATTTACTACAGAATCTGAATGGTTTCCACTAACCGTGCTCAAACCGTGCACCCATAGAAAAGCCTTAAACTCATCCAAAACCATTACAAACTCCCTCAAACTATTCCCAACTCATCCCATGCACTTTAAACACATAAAATGCATAAAAAAAGACCACATAACTCAAACTGGGGGTGCTACAAACATGATTTATATGGGGATAGTGGAATATTTGTCATTGGTGATGGTTGAAACACAAAATTTTCTTCCTCTAATAGCATACACTCTATTTAGACAAGAAAAATTTTAAATTTTAATATTCATTAATGGTGAGAAAGTTTCAAATGGGTATTACTAAAATATAAATAATTTCATGTCACTAAAAAATTTGATGTTATAGGGTATAAAATCACATGACTATAATATTTTTATGCAAGATTTTATGTCTATATCTTTATGTTTCATTCAATTAAGAAAATATATGGCATGTGTTAATGTTACATTTCTTATTTTTCAAATAAATATGTAGTAATTATAATGACCTTGTGATTCTTATAATCATGAATATGAATATTATAGTCATATTATTGGAATTGGAGAGGTTCTTCCAACCATCATTCATTGATATAATGGTCCGCCTGATTGTTCACTTGGTTAAAGATATTTAACTATGTGGTATGGTACATTATTCACGCATGTACCACATTTAATGATATAAAATTATTTTTAAAGGGTATATTTAGAATTTAAGTTGGCCAAAATATTGTATTTTAAAATGATATATTGTTGAAGATGGTGTTGAGTTCTATAATGATTACTTATCAGATATTGATAGCATTGGTCTCCCAAAATCTCATCACAGTGGATACCATAAAGATAAAGGGATTTATGGAAAACATTTTGTTATAATTTCAATTACGGATCTAGAACAATCTCACCATTACATTTTACATAATATTTCAGAGTTTGTTTCATAAATTGAATCCTATAATGTAATTATTATACATTTTAATCCATCAAGGACTGAAGGATGAATATAAAATACATATAATAAAAAGATTATAAGATGGTTTTGAGAAAATATTTATAATGAGTTATTTGAAAATATGATTTCAATTTATCAATGATGTTTATGGATAGCCACGGGACCAAATATAATTTTTTTTCTTTCACTAGTTTTTAAATTAATGGTTAAATGTTATATACAAAGGAAAATTATTAATACAACACAATACAAAACAATGGATTTATTCTTATAGAAGAAGAAATAAACCTATCTGGTTCCAAGGTTATAAATCCAATTTCTATGGATATATCATATTCTGGCATCATTGAATAAATATAGGAGTTGGAATGTACAATATTTCAAGCATTTATTTTCAATTGCAAATGGGTAAACAACAGGAGTTTATTGAAATTCG
Organism: Viscum album; assembly: GCA_963277665.1. NCBI lineage: Eukaryota > Viridiplantae > Streptophyta > Magnoliopsida > Santalales > Viscaceae > Viscum > Viscum album. The sequence goes on from OY728143.1 coordinate 2,015,466,843, forward strand.
ATGAATTAGGATTCATGAAGGTGAATTCTAGTGTTGAATGGTTTAAGGATCAGTCATTCATAATGGAATCACAACTAGTGCATGAATTTTATGTCACAGATCCTGAAAAAAAAAATTGGTCAATTGTCTTATTTGTGAAAAATAAAATTACTGGGTCAGATGAAAATCCAATTGATCTTGAACCTTTCATTCGGATATCTTAATCATTTCATGGTGGTCCCAATATAAATAATTTATTTTATGTTATATAGGAATATAAATATGGTATTTGGATACTTGATAGAGGATCAAAATCCCATGAAAATTTAAATAAAAGAAGGGAATTCAATGAGAAGGTTAATATTTTTTAATATACTATTATTTTCCTCCTAATATTATGTTCTCTTTACTACATTTAATTTTTCTAAATTAAATATTTCAATACTCTAGCTGATAATGACATCTCTACAAGATGATGTTACCAATCCTGGGGAATAACAAATGATTAATGCTTAAAATGTGGAATAATTAGGGGATCAAAAACTTGTTTGGAAAACAAAATAATGACATTGTATCACCATGTTAAATAGAATTATCAATGAAATAAGAAAAGGTATTAAATTTGAGATTTTCTAGAACTAACACGGTGAACTGGTTGACCCCAACATGTCAATGTAAATTAGTTATGTTAGGTTCCCAATGGGAATGTATGTTCACTTTGAAATAGATACGTGGAAAAATGTTTTAAATACAGTGAATATAAACATATTGGAAGATATTATGGAAATTTTATCATATACAATATCTATATTAGTAAAACATTATATAATGAAATAATTATCTGATTTTCATTATCCATTGAAGAGTTCATTTCCTGTATAGAATTTCCATAAAAAAAATATCTTAATAGTCACTACAAAAAAATCATAAATTCATTCAAAAAATTTTTATGAAGAATCATCTTAGATATGGAAAGGGGAAAGAAAAACCTCACCAACCTGTTATGCATTCAATGTTATAAACTAGGAAACATGGAAATGATTCATTATCCACTATGATGAACACAAATTTCATGTGTATTGTAATTGATATAATTTTCATTAAAAATATTTATTTTATTTACATTGATTCAAAATTAATAATTAATGAATTTCAAAAGTAATTTTGAAAATAAGAATCATGCATTAAAACACATGTTCCCCAACCATAAAGTTAGGATGGAATACACTTCACTAAAGAAGAAAATCATATGTAGTTTAAATCTATAATAACATGTTTAAGTGATATGAAGAAAAACATATCCCTTTATATATATATATATATATATATATATATATATATATCGATGAATCAAAATATGAATCAAGTTCCATCACACATCATGTGAAATTGAAGGAGGCCAGAATAATTAATTGTGTAGAGTATTTGATAAAACCCCACAAGTAATAAGGGAATCATGTATAAGTATGAAAAAACAGTAACTCATTATGATTTATAATAGTATTACATAAAAAGTATATATTTATGTTTGTATGTATTAGACATTAGAATTGGTATTGTCTGTAATTGAAGAAAAAGAACTTTCATCGGCTTTGAAGAGGTTAGAATAATATGGCCACATTTGACATGCAAGTTTTAGAGTGTCACCTTGAACATATTTAGAGAAGAAAAAGAACAAAGGAGATATAAATGAGATTATGAAAGGAATGCAAGTGTAGATAGATTATTTAAAAGATATTACCATTTTGTATGGTTTGGAAGACCAATATATACAAAATGATCAAATCAATCTGGTAGTGGAGAAATCATCAATACATATAGAGACACATGATCCCCCAAGATTTTAGGCTAGCGATTGCAATTAACCACCTTCTTTACTTTAGGTAATCAATTTTGTCATTACTCTTTCTCCAAAAAAAATTTCACACAACATATGAAAATTATATTACTAAATTTCTACATGGTGAAGTTGTATGTTATTAATTTCTATGAACACTCATGCATTGCCTCGTTGAGTAGGGTAAGATGTGAAATATCCCAAGATACATGATACATAATAAACAACTCCAAAAAAGATAACATGATAGTGAGTATTGGAGTAGCGGATGAGCTGACTACTGAGTTGCCTATTTTAATTAATGATTTTGATTTTGCAATAGTAGATAATGCATCAGGAACTTTCATCACATAGCCATATAATATTATAAAGATACATGAGGTATTCCATTAAAGAAATTTCAAATGAATAACCTTTAATTGTTGATGAAAAATATCTGAAATGAGGTATGGTATTACAAATGGATAAAATGAAGTGGAAATGGAAGGTTAGATCAAGAAAATAGAATGAATCAACCTAGAAATAAAAAGGTCCTTCTAAGAGTAACTTCACCATTCTTGTTCTATAGATATATTTATTAACATTACAAGTTCATGTAGATACAAAATTTTGAGTTGAAAATATTTCCTCTATTTTATATCAAAAAAAATATTTATGATTTCATTATAGAAAGGGTTAGTCTGAAGAGTATAATTTATATTATCAAGTTTGAATATAAGGGAGTCTCAACTATGAATACATATACAAGCTACATTTTAAAAATCAATATATCCAAAAAATGATCTACTATGTTCATTAATGTTAATAACTAATCATATTATCTCTATTTGTATATTTTACTACAATATTAAAAGAGAACCCTATGAAGCATGATTTTGACTCATTATTATCTCTATCATTTCTATGGGAAATCATTCTATAGAATAAAAATAAATTATATAGAAAAAAGATTTTCTAAGTGAGGTGTTTAAAAAGAAAAAACATATGAAATAATCCTTTTGATTCATAAAATGATGCGCTAAAACTATAAAATACTATCATATAAAATAATTTTTTTAATTCATTAATTTTTTTCATTTTTTAGGAAGCACTAGATTCGAATTAAAATCAATTGGGATACCCCAAATAATTATTTATTGGATCCAATTCCAAGATTTCAATAAAACTAACCACAGATGATGTATATTGTGAATTTTTAATTTTTTATTGAACATTATATAGATAAGTACGGTATTATATTTTTCAGTTTTTGTTTTAACAATAATTTTTTAATGATAGAGAGATCTATAAATAGAGGATAAATCATGGTATGAGGTTAGTGAATGAACATAATATGCCTATGGATTTCTTAAAATGGATACATGTTAAATCATATATATTAATATTTAACAATCAAAACATATTTCAAAATAATTTACATATTTTGTTCAATTCTTATTTAGTGTCTAAATAAAATTAATCACAATGATTATGGATATTATACCTTAAAAATACTTGCATCCCCAAAAAGGTAATTAATGAAGGTAATGACAATTTTATTTAAAAAAAATTTGAAATTTTTATCAATATTTCCTCAGTACTACTAAGATGTTAAACTATCTATGTACTCAAAAGAAGAAGTAAATGTGTCTAGAGATTAGTGGGAGGAATACATTATCTTTGAATGTTTAATGAAATCAAGTTGAGGAGATTTCCTATTATGCTTGTGATCTAGTATAAAATAGGACCATACATGTTCATATAGGAATTGAAGCACTAGTATCATAATTATTATATATTATTTTTGGATTTATTCACAAGGATAAGTATAATATATAGTTATTCTCTACCAAATCTTGTAGAGATAGTAACATGTCTGAAGTTACTCATGATTACAAGAGAATAGAATTTGAGAATGAAACATTGATAATAATAAAAATAAATCGGTCAAGGATCCATCTACCCAAAAATATGAAATCATATTACCTATTTCTAGGGAATTTACATTCAGGATTATATCCCCATCATTTTAATTTGTTCTCTTCAATAGAAAAGATTTTACTTAGTTTGAAATTCATTTTTTATCAAAAACCAGGAAAATATTATATTATTGATTTTAAAATTTTGATAAATGATTCATAATTAATTTATGATATAAAGAAATCAAATGCACCTCAATATAACACATTATTCGGTATGTATGGCTCAAAGTTCTTTTTTCAATATAATTGTTTCATTTTAGTTTAACACATGCATCATATAGTCAAATCTGTGAAAATGAGCTCAGATTATTTTAAAACATTAAGAAAAATATCCCCAATTAATTTTTGATAAGTAGGAATTTATTACACATCAATCCAATACATGATGTGGCTGGTATGACTTGAATTACATGTTTTCAATATAAAAGTGTGATTTTTTTTGTTAAAACACTTATCACAAGAAAAAGTCAAGAAACTTATATCATATTATTTTCAAACATTATGAAAATAATTCAATATTATGTGTATGAATTAACCACACATAAATATGAAACACAATGTGATAGGGATGACTTGAAGTGTTTTCTTTCAATATAGAATTATCATTTATGTTAAAAATTCATGTCATTTATCCAAAAATAAGAAAATGAGATCATATTAGTATCAAACATCAAGAAAAGGATCCATTTTTTTATTTTTAATGAATATAGAACCTTTAAATTTGGAAGAATATGTGAATATATGATTGGATGTACATTTTTCAATATAGAAGTGTCATTTTAGTTTAATACTAGGGTCAAATGTCTAGATCATATAAAAAAGATCAAGTTTTTTTAAAATGTTAGGAAAATGATCCCTAATACATTTTTGTCGAATAGGAATTACCGACCTGTTAATCTGACACGTGATGTGGCTATGTGTGTATTTCTGATATAGAAGGTCCATTTTATTTTAAAAATTCATCTAATTATAAAAACCAAAAAAAATATAAACTTGGATTATTTTCTTACTATAGTAAAATTATTCATATTTCATCTTTGATGAGTATGAATTAACCATGCATCATTCTAAAACATGATGATTTCATTATGACTCAAAGTCTATGTCTTCAATACAAAAGGTTCATTTATTTTAAAACTATATTAACCTTGAACCCCTCCCCCCACAAAATATCATGGATTGTTTTCAAAATATATAAAAATAATCCACAATTCGTTTTTGATGTGTAAAAAGTGATTGTATGTCATTCTGACACCTGATGTGGCCTGTATGATGTGATTTGCAGGTTTTCAATATGAAAGAGTAATTTAAATTAAAAATTTTCATCACATATCCACATTTGGGGAAACAAGATCAGATTTTTTTCAATCATTATTAAAAAAATTCATAATTCATTTGTGATGTGTTGTAATTATTCCCACTTCAATCTGACCCATGCTGTGATAGGTATGACCAGAAGTGTGTGTTTTCTATATAAGTATCTTTTTAGTTAAAAAAATTGTATCAGTAGTAAAACCCAAGAAAATTCAATCATATTATTTTAAGGTTTTAGTAAAACTATCCATAATTCATTTGTGATGTGTATAAATTAAACTAACATAAATCAAGTACACGACGTGACTTGTATGATATATGGAAGTGTCATTTTTTTTAAAACACATCTCACAAAGCTGAAACTGAGAAAATGAGTTTGGATTATTTTCATGAATTTTGAAATTTATTCATAATTATTTTTCTATATAAAGGAATCAACAGCTCATCAATATAATACATGATGTGTAAGGTATGACATGAAGTGATTTTTTTCACTATAAAATAGTCGTTTTAGTTTAAAACACACATCACTAGCCAAAAACATGAGAATATTCCCAAATTATTTTCAAACCTTTATAAAATGATTCATAATTCATTCATAATGTGAATAGATCCAACACATGTAAATTAAAAATATGATTTGACTGGTATAACTCGAATTGTGTGTTTTAAATATATAAGTTGAATTTTAGTTTAGGGATATAATTATTAGTAAATATTTAAGTAATAGACGTAATGAAAAATTGATAATATCATTAATATAATCATCAATTTACAATATAATTAAAATAAATTTTTTATTTAATAATATAACTAATAATTAAAATTATAAATAAAAATTAACAAATAATATTAAATCTAAAATATACTCATTAATAATATAATTAATAGTATAAATGATAATATTTTTAATATATATAGTTATTAACAATATAATTTATCATATGTGGATGATATAACAATAAAATTATAAATTGTTTTCTTATTTACTATTTTTTAAATAAAAACAATTAATTTCATGGAAAAGTTTTTTTATGAAGGTTTCTCTTTGGATAATCCTACTATAAGAGTTAAAATTTTGTATGTTGTTTGTAATTTTATTTTTGATTAATTTTAAATATCACATTAATGTAAATATTTTTTATGTAAATTTTGAATTTGAATTATATTGAAATGCTATATTAGTATTTTAATTATGTGTATTTGTATTCGTAGTATTTTTTCTAATTTAGATTTTTGTTATAGGGATGTTGTAGGGATATATGTATATAGTAGCTACATTGCCTTTATTAGAACTAAATATGTGCTTATAAAGGTTCCCTTTATTATTTCATTCTCTTAGTAGTGATAAAGTACCTTTTTATCAACACTAAATAAAAAACTCATATAGGTCCCACTTTTCAGCACTTTTTGGAACTAATAAAGGTCTCATTTAACAGCATGTTTATGGGTGCTCTAATTTTCAGTGATTTTTTGGCTCAGTGTAGCCTATTTATAGAACTGTTATAGGATGATTATATAATTTTGATTAAATTTGTATTGGATACTATAAATCATGTAGTTATTATTATGTCACAGTTTTTCAATATATGTTTCATCTAAAATTTATGATTTTGATTCTTTAAAAATTTTGGGAATTTCTCAATATGTGAGGTTCCAAGAAAATTAATATGTTATTTTATAAATGATTCATTAATGTTGGTTTGATAAATTGAAAATTTCCTCCAATTATTGAGCACGAAAATAATATTCAACTAATTCATGCTTGTTGTGTTGGATTGGTGTGTGTGTGTGTGTTTAAAACATTAGAGGTGGATTTTCTGATAGATTTGATGATAAAAATATATTCTAGGGGTGAATCTTGATTTTATGTTTTTTTTCTTGGTCTCTATAAATTATTTGAATTTATTCATTAAATTTGTCCATTAAAAATATTTAGAAATAATTTTAAACATAGAAAATTACATTTTAGTTTCAGATAAACAACTTAATTCCATCCATGCACCTTAGTTTCAAAATTATAAAATAACATCTACATGTATATTGTGAAGTATTTTTTTTATGATATTTAAAAGTAATATAATTTTATTATTTATGATAATATGATGAAAATCTCATTAAACATAAAATATTTCACTATTAAGAAATCTTGTATATTATATTATTTTACTTCAAGGTTTCAATTTTTTTTGATACCAGTTCATTAATAGTTCTTATTAATTCATTAAGGCGATTAATGCCCTAACTTTTTTATAGGATTACTCTAATTTGTTGTTAAATTAGATCTAATGGTCAAACGTTTCTATAGATTTATTATCTCAATATTCCATGCCCATAACTGTAGAAAACACATTGAATGTCTTTTTTTATAAAATAACATTTAAAGACCGTTAAAAAGGTTAAATGAAGTAGGATTTACATGTTGGGTTTCCATAAAACTTACATATAATGTTTTTTAAATGTCGTTTTTTCCAAAAACCAGCATTAAAAAATGAATATTTTAAAAAAAATGTAAAATACATGATTATCGACATATAAAAAACAAAGTGCAACACCAAGACAAAGTAACACATAACAAAAATAGAATAAGTAACAACACAAATCATGGAAATATTTCAACAAATCTTTTAAAAAAATATACCGAAATGAATCTAAATCTCCAAATTAGCCAAACCAAGAAAATATTTTGTATGTAAATTTCGAATTTATTTTATATAGTTTTTTGAATTTATAGAAAAATCATGCGAAACCTAAAAAATAAATTGTTATGAACTGAAAAATATAACAAAATTTTTTAAATTATAAGTTTTATAATTAAGCTAACCTTTTCAAAATATATTCTTGTTCTAGTCAAGTTTATTTTAAAAATGAATCATAAAATATAATATATGTATTCAACACTCCCTCATGGATGATGTCCATTTATTTATTAAATCATATTTTAATAAGATAAATACTATATATAAATGAATAAAAGTATTAAGTGATATAAATGTTATTTACCTAAACATTCACACAATCAGTTTTTTCAAGATCCACTGTTAAAAATTGAATTCTATTGAATGAAATACATGACTAGTTTTAATTTATAATATAAATTATATAAACTTAGGTAAAATTAAAATATTAATATTAAAGAACTATAATAATATATTGTGACATACTTAATTAACAACATGATAAATATCATTTGAAAACCATCATAAAAATAGAATAATAATCATTCTTTACATTCATTATTAGGGAAAATATGCATAATATTCAATGTCTACTAAAATATAAAAAAAATTAATCATTAATAATAGTACAGTGAAATGAGGTTTAAAATTATATATTTGTTAATATAATTCAAGAAATGGAAAAAATATCATGTAATCTTCATGTTTTTTTATCATTTAGAAATATATTCAATTCTGGGATTTGTGTTCATTTATTTCACAGCTACTGAAATTTATTCAAGATCCACAAAACCATGAACATATGTGAATTCATATTGGATGAAAAAAGTGTGGATATATCTTATTAGAAAAGTAATTAATTAAGTAAACATTGATAACATATTTCATAACCCAAATTTCTGAATAATTATAATGGTAAACCAATTAAATAAATATTATTTTAAACCAATATATTAACAAATTCTTTCACATGAATAATAATATATATTGAGATGAAAAATAATAATAACTGATAATAGTTACAAGTCTAGGCTGAGAGGAAAAGAGGGGGGATCATAAATAAATGTGTCCTCTACAAATAATTAAAATAAATTAAACTATTGGTAAAGAAAAAAATTATGAAAACCATTCGAACTATCTTTATACTGGGGAAAAGAGGTTCCAATCATTTAATCACACACCAAAAGAGAATGAAAAATTATAGAATGAATGAATTTAACATGGTTTGGTGTTGTTCCTACATCCATGGGAGAAAGGGTACTGATTATATTATTTCCTCTCTAAATGAAACTACAAATAATCACACCAAATTAAAATTCATTGGTTTTTACCCTATTTTATAAAGGAACAAAACATAGCTTCGTCAATTGTTTTTTGGTAGAACATCTACTCTTGAAAATTCCTCCTTTCATCCTAATTCATTCTGTATTGGATTCTCTCCAAACAATACTACTTCTCTTCTTGTCAAATAATCAAGTTGTAGTTTTTACTAATAAAATATCATCTTATGATTTCTAAACTAATTGGGAGTGTCCCTCACAAATCTCCCACTCATGACCAATTTGGGGTATAAATTAGTCCAATAGTCTCTTTGCATGCTCTAGCTTCTCTTTTGGAAAAATCTTTATCATCATGTCTACCCCATTATCATTGGTGTTGATTTTATCAACTTTTAATATTATTTCTTATAACACATTACGGATCCAATGATATCGCACATTAATGTGTTTGGACTAGGGATAAAATTTTGGGCTCCTTCTAAGAGAAATAGAACCCTGATTATCAAAATAGAGAATTTAATTTTCTTGACTCTATCTTTACTCCTATTAAATCATATTCATCGAGGAAATCTCTTTCTATCCTTCAATGAAAATGATATACTCTACTTTTGTGGTAGAAAAAGAAAATTTCTATATTCTAGATTTGAATGAGACGTCTACCCCTTTAACCAATATCATGTACCCCAATATAAATTTTTTCATGTCTACATCTCTATTGATATCAGTATCAGTGTATCCTTCAAAAACAGGTCTATAATTTCCAAAATATAAAGAATGATTTAATGTACCTAAAAACAATTGAATAACCATTTCACTATTTTCAAATGATACATTCTAAGATTTGATATTAATCCCCTAACACCACCAAAAGTGTGATAAATATCTTGTTTAGTGAACACTATAGTGTACATAAGACAACCAATTATTGAATGATAAGGGACATTTTCTATATGCACTTTCTCATCCTCATTTCATCGAATCTAAATTTTCATGAACTGGAAATGACTTTCAAGTGGAGTGATAACTAGTTTCTCCTTTATCATGTTGAACCTTCAAGAACCTTCTCAATATAACATTCATTAGATAAGAAAATCTATTAATTCCTCCGGTCGTAGGTAATCTTCATACAAAGAATATGAGTAGAATTTCCTATGTCCTTAACTTTAAAATACCTTTTCAGCTCATTTTTCATCCTTTCAATGTTAGTGAAAATTTTACAATAATCAACACATCATCACCACAAAAGAAGTAATTTAATAAAATAACCATCAGAAAATAGTTTAATAAAATCACGGTGATCAACATTTGTCCTTATATACTATTTTTTCTTTATGAATGAGTCAAATTTAATGTACCATTGTCTTTATCCCTATTTCAAACCATATAATATTATCATGTGTTTACATACCATATTTTATTTACCTTTCAACTAAAATACCTCTAGATAATTCATGTATGTACCTTATTTAACATCACAATGTATTAATACATTATTTATATCCAATTTTTCAACCTCAGGGTTTAGACTAGCTACTAATCCAAGAAAAAAAATGATATAATACATTTTTACCATAAGAGAAAAAAAATATTTTAATTAAATACCTTCCTTCTGTCTAAATTCCTTCAAAATAATTCTGTCTTTGTGGTGCGGTCATGATCTACCATTATCTCCTTTGATTTTGTATGCTGACTTGTAATTGAGTTCATTTTCCCAATGTGGAAACTCCACCAAATAAAATGTTTATTTTTTAAAAGATATAATCTCCTATTTCATAGATTTTTTCTATTAAATATTTTTTTGAATCATAATTTCATCATCATGTATGGATCTCACCCATTAGTGAGCATCACATACTCATGTCGTGAGTATCTATGAGCTCAATTTTCATTACCCGGAGGATATCCTCAACTGTGATTCCGGAAAAATCTATTATAGAATATCATATGATTTATAAATATTATTAAATGAAGAAAAACTACCCAGTATTGATGTATCATTAATTTCACATATCTCTATCACACTATCTGGAAATGATGGTGGTTTCAGATTTATTGGAATTTCTTCAGAATCCATCTAATCTATATTTTATAGCTTCTAAAAATAATAATTGGTTTGATCCATAGGAAATAACACCTCTCTGGTTCAGATGATCCTCCTGTTAATAGGATTTCATATCCATTATCTAAAATCCTCATGATAATATCACATATATATATATATCCTTTTCTATCTACCTTATCCCATTCATATTTCATAATGTAATCAAATTCCCTATAACCAACTACTCTCATGTGTTTATATAAATCATATTTACCTATCCACACAATTTATTTAATTTTATAGTACAATATAACTGATGAAGAAAGGATTATATGATCAACTATAGTCCTCATTACCTCCCTCCAAAAGGTGTTTGGAAACTTTTTATTTTAGATCATACACTTGAATCTCTTACAAATTGTTATGTTCATCCTCTCTGTAACACCATTATGTTGATTCATCTTCAATACTAGTTTTTCCATCCTGATGTTGAAATTATTGTATTACTCCTCAAATAGACCATGTTACTCTCCTCCAATTTCTTCTCCCACATACTTTAACTATGTGCTTATTTCTATTTTGACATTCACATGATAATTCGTGAAACATCATACACTTTATATTTAGGTTTCATAGAAAACAATGAAACTTTTTTATAATTATAATCGTTAAAAGTAAAAGAAAAGAGAACCTACCATCAAATGAGTTCTCATTATGATGATATTTGTAAGAATCAAATCTAAAGTATTTTCTTTTCTGGACACTAAATAACCATGAAATGATACTCTGCATTGTTTTCCTGTGATCCAATCAACCCAAGTATCCAAATATGTACCATATAGTCATGGTAATAGGTACTTTATAGAGGGAATTTTGATTTCTATTTTTCTAATGTGACCAAGTCTTACATTCCAAACTTATAAAGGAACCACATTTCTATCTACATTGACTTAACCTCCACATGGGCTGGAATATGTGAGATAAAAAGAAAGTATATTTATTTCCTTTAGAAATTAGATTATTACCTTTGGTAAGGTTCCATTTCCAATCATTTAAGTAACAAACATATCCATCATCTCTAATAATTCTAGTGTATATCTGATTGAGGAAAATATTTGTAACTTGCCTCACATCCTTCAATATTATTATGCATCCAAAATAAGTCTTCAAAAAAATACTACTAATACATCAGGATTTTGATGCACCATAATTTCCTATATTAACATCTCTGAAACACCCTAGAGTGTTAGATGAAAATGCATATCTTCTAGTAGTGACATGTTAGGAGGCACCTAAATCAATCACTCTTGTCGATTTATGACTTTCAGGATTGACCTGATCATCTTCTTGAACAATAATGATCTCTTCATTGAAAATGGAAACATAATTATTTTTTGTTTTACCTTCCCAAGTCCTCTTATCTACCATTACTTTCCTACACTACTATATGAAGTATTTTATCATACCATAGTGGGGTCCCTTCATGCCACATCTTCATTAGGATTTTGATCACTTCATCCTTTACAGACATTGTTCTCATAGTTCTATTCCTCTACTTCTTCCCATCCATTTCTATTTCCCTTGTACATTAGGGAAAAGAGGTTCTCTTTTTTTTACACATCCCTCGTCTTTCCTTTTGTATTCTTCATTCGTAATTTTTTCTTTCACTATTTCCACTATCATGACTTTACCCACTGCGGCCCACCAGGTTAGTGAGCCATGTGTGACTTCCCCAATATTGCCTTCAATAGAATAGGGGATGGTCACCAATGCTAAGTAGGAATATCACACACATGGGAGACATTATCCTATAGTAAATTTATGTGCGCACACACACAACCTTCCCTATGAAATAGTGTAAATTTATTAATTCCACTGATTAAAAAAGGTACGAATACATCTATACCACAATTAGAGTATAGAAAATTACATAAAATCCTGAAAAAATAAAAAAACCTTGAAATTTGATAAAATGTTCAAAACTACTCATAAGGAAGGGAATACTATGAAATACAACAACCATTAAACACCTCAGTATGTATAGATCATTATGCTCCTTCTACATCAGGTCATCCTAGGAATCCATTGATATGATTATGGTCTACATTATAAATGACATGTGTGCATAGATCCCAAGCAGTGGTGCATGTAAAAATACCTATTAGGTTCCCCAAAACCAAAAATGAATTGGAGAAATTGAATATAGATAGTCTGTTCAGCCCATTGACATATGGTATAAGAATCCTAGGAGAGAGATAATAAGAATATCCATATCGACCACTCCTTAACTATATATGACTAGTTAGGTCATCTCAACAAGGTATTTCAATCAATATATAAGACATAACAATATTGACTCCCAGAATAACCTAGATATACTTCTATCGTATTCCATGTCCAAGGGTCTTAACCATATAAAAAACAATAGGATTATACTTTATGATCAAAGGTATCTCCCATAAATATGTACTCACTTCATGAGCCCTTCCATATCCAATAAAACTCATCTGAGATATCACATTCTTCGGGTATAGTTATGAAATCTATGATGGAACATATATGAGATATCTCACTCATTGGGTGTATCTAATCCAATTTCACATACTTTCTATCCCTGAAATTGTACAACTAAGAGAAAAAGATTTTATGGTCCCACTGTGAATAAAGACTCACTGGAACCTAGAAGATCAATATAATTAACTAAAGGTTCTCACCCATGTCTGATGGGGAACTAAAATAACCTTATTGGAAACCTAGAAGATATCACCACTCAAATAAATGGTCACACCTAAGACTATTGGTGGAAACCAAAAACCAAATCTAGAACTCCATAGAGCATCACGCTCAGATAGGAGATCACACCATGGTCTGCTGGGGGTTTTTGCAAACCCTACCATGACTAATAATCATGATACTCAGATAGGTGGTCACAATATGGACCACTTGGAGAAACGAAAACACAAATCTATAATTTTATACCAAACATGGGATTTTACACATAACAATATCCCAAAATCAAATGGATCAACCCTTTATATTGGGGATCCACACTCATGCATGAGGTTCATGTTGATGCTACACACCCCACTTTGGAAAGGAAAGGAAAGAGAGGATCCAGTCCTAGAATCTTGGAGGGATACAAAAAAAATTATAAACTCATCATGTTGAGGGGATCAAAATCCTATACATATGAGTTAATACTACATTGTACACTCATAGGGATAAATTAAGCGAACAATCCCACTAATACACATCCTTCCATTTCTAACAAGCATCTTGTAATAATCACCTCACTTTGTATCTATCATTCCAAAACTATGACCACTATCATTATATACTCATAAAAATACCCATGTGATATTATTCATAGCCTCTATATGAGTCCTAAATATTTATATGCATGAGGGAGAAGATTTTGAGGCGAGTACATGGTGCATACCCATAGTACAAAGAGTGTCTCTCAGAACCAGACATAGGCCACATCCTTTCTTGGTACATAGAATGTATAGGGAGAATAAATGGTGTGTACCCCATGTCACATGGAATGTCACCTCATCCAAACATTTGGGTATTTCCTCACCCACATATGGACCATATTTCCATGTCTCCATACACATTTTGTACCCTTGGTACATGACATGTCCCTCTTAGAGACACCCAATCACATGTACTTCATCGTGGTCATTTATAGGATCCTATTCCGATGTACCTTGCCATTTCTATGTCTCTAGACATAAATTATAGCATGAGTAAAACTGGGGTCTTCTCATGTAATTCCACATATCCATGTCCACTTAAATGGTGATCTTTCTCATGTCCTCATCCACACGGTGTAGGCTCACTACATAACAATTACTCCCATTACACAGTGTGTTGTCCCTATAGGATAAGATAACAAGAATAGAAATAACATATGATGTGTGATTATTAGTTACATGTCATGTGATCAGGAATTTCAAACTTGAATTCACTATGAGCTACCAAAACCCTTTATTTAGACCAAAAACCCAAAAAATTTAACAAGTGGATATCTAGAAGTCCTGATAGTGACCTTAAACCTTAAAAAGATAATAAATGGGGATCATAATGTAAAAATAATAAATCCACATGCCTAGTGGAGAAATTTCGTATCTTTTATTCCAACATGATACCCAGAAGATATATCTACAACGAGGCTCTCCGGGCCCAGCAATTTCACACCAACCTAGCTCCCGACATCAGAAATATTCGTATAAAAATTATAAATCATTTCATGAAATGCCTAGTGGAGAAATTTCGTATCTTTTATTCCAACATGATACCCAGAAGATATATCTACAACGAGGCTCTCCGGGCCCAGCAATTTCACACCAACCTCGCTCCCGACATCAGAAATATTCGTATAAAAATTATAAATCATTCATGAAAAAACTAGAGTCTATAAACTCTCCACATATTCAATTAATTTCATCCAGAAGAGTGAGATTATACACAAAATTTAAAAAACATATTTCTGAACTAGGTCTCCCATAGCAACAAGCTCTATAGAGGGTTTGTGTTGTTATCAAACAGGCACCTGGAGATACCACTTTACCACCATCCGGTACCTCAAAAATTGAAACTCTAATCCAATATCCCAACTAAAACCAAGTCCATATTAGGCAAAGAGGCATGCATATTCATCCTCAGTTACGACAGGTGTAAATACACCAAGAACCTTTTCCAACTATGGCAACAGTGTCTATAGATACACAACCTCACCCGCCTGATTTAGAAACTGACTTAACCTTGTAGTCCACATTCACATATGGATGAGTCTTACCCTCAATACCCATCATTGTCACCAACTCTAGTCCCACAAACACTATCTCCTACTAGATCCAACTAGTGTATCAGTGACCTAAAGGGCCCCCCTAAAAGGGGACTCATATGGTGTTATGCTGGTGGTGGGGGGACAAATGCATCAATCCCAAATGGAAACCTTAAAAATGTTTCCCAGAAACCAAATAGTTCACTATACATGGTCAAAATACCCCTATCTAGGGTGTACTACAGAGGGAAATCGTCCTCCATAGAACCTAGTCTCACAATGCGACTAGTGTCTTTGTCAATCCTATGAAGTTAAAATTACTCCACACCATTGGAAAAATAAACAAGAGTGTGTTGAGTACATATTTTTGGTCACAAAAGAACTCAAAAATACAATATCCATGTTATGACTCCCTTTTTTTATAAAGGTGGCGGGGTAACTACCACCAACATGAGACATGTCATGTCATCCCCACCTGTAAGGTAAAATTGTGAAGAGGTCAACTACATGTTAACTCACTCAAAAATAGGAGATAGAAACCCAAGTTGCGAGAATATTCTACTATAGCCACACCCTTGGGTGGATCTCATGATATCATGGTTATCACTCCCATGTCTAAGAATAAATATCATAATAAGTGGACCTCCTAATTCAACACCATTATCTATAAGGGCTCCCCAAGAAAATGGTACCCTTGGAGTATGTATAAAATCCATCATCAACTGTCTCACATACAACTTTGGCATAAAGCACACAAGGGTTCCAAAGAAAAAGTCAATCACAAATCACTCCAAAAAAAAGAAGGTCATATATATGTCTCCTAAGTGAACAATACAGGGCTTCTCATTTGATCACATTGGGTATTTTCAGGTCCTCCTTCTATGCACCTCCAACTACACCCCATCCCACAAAACTCTACTGGATCCCTAAGATCTATTTTAGAAAATATTGGGGCAACCCCTAGGTGCCAATCTATGTAGAAGACTAACTCTCGGTTAGGTGGTAAACCCAAAACATCCTTATAAAGACATCCTCAACACTACTACCTCTATAGGGAATATAAAGTTTCTAGAATCTACTTCTCTATGGTCCATACTAGCCAACTGATAAAAAGTTGGTTGTATCCAACCACACTTGATTCCATCTTGCTCTTCCAATGATCAATCCAAATAAAATTAGGAAATCTATTTTAAAATCCATAAATGTAGCAATACCCAATGGAATTAATCATCTGAGCATGGATGGTACGAAACAATCCACATCTTGGTAAGAATATTAGGTTGACAATGATTCTATGGAAAAATTCTATTGGGGGATCTCCCCATAGAGTCGGAACATACTGCTAGCTGGAGTGCATGACCTTATTTCCTCTCTACTGGAGGCTCCAAGCATAAGGGCCATGAAAATAGGCTCCATCGGTATTGATACACCATGAACATATGATACACTACAGGAAAAGGGTATCATGACTCTATGATAACTATATCTAGAGTAGTAAAGTCACATATCGTACCTCGTTCCATACTTCCACCTTTAGGATAGAATAACCTTCTCCTAAAGAATATCATTTCCCTTTCCCACTTCTTTACCATATCTAGGGAATTCTATAAAATCACAAAAAAACAAGATTACTCAAAAAAAGTCTAAGTAACTCATCTGAAACACCTAAACACTATGTACTTTAGGAAGCACTGACACACCCTTTTGGTTTTGTATCGCATCACAGGAATGCATCTCTGTGCAGGAAGTGTCCCTCGTTGTAAATCATAGGACACATATAACATCACCATCATAGTTCTCTATTAATACCTATATTAACTAAATCCATCCTATTCACCATGTTATTATAATTCTATGACACTTTAACATAACATACTTCCTCGAACACACAATTCCTAGGGACTAGTCCACCCCACCTCCACCCTACCTACTTTTGGATGGAACTGTCTAACCAATACATTTTGTACCTCATCACAATAATGCCTCTGAATAGGGTATGTGTCCCTCTTTCTTTTGAGTCAAAAAACATATCATATACCACAATCACAAGGGTTTCCTACCACCCTACATCACCTTTGATAATACATGATCATGAATTTGAAAGAAAAGGTTATGTCTCACATGTATCTAACAATTTCACTAAAAAAGTATAAAGGATATAGAATACCCCTAATAATATTCAAAGACATTGGTTAATAGTACTTTATGGCCTATAGCTATCCTCATCTCAATTCTTCACCTCACTAAGCCTTGAGCCAACCACTTGGGTGGTGGAGGCAACTGATCAAACTATTTCCCACATCCTTCTGTACTCCATGCTACTCTGCCAGAAAATCAATCATGTAAAACTATATGATCCTATGTCTACCTCTTATATGGTGATCAATAAATAATCTCTTATCATTACCTAATTTATTTGGAAAATCACATGTGAGTTTTCCCCATTTGTCATAAGTGAAACACCTCCCCTCACATGATTGAAAAAAACTGGACCGGGAGCCCTGAGTCATAAACCCACCATCCTAGTATCACCTTTCGATGAATCTGGAATGAAAAAAATCCCTAAACCTATTTCAAGTTACCAACCACCAAGGGCTTGCCACTTGTTCCCATAGTACCAATAGTCAGATTCTAGTCATCTAGAAATCTCTCGACTACAATGTCTCATTAAAGAACTCCAACATAGTTAGGAATGCATATAGATATCAATAAATCCTTGATATCTCAACATAATCCCTACTCAAAAGAATGTTCTAAATAAATTTATCATGAAACATATCCATAGAGTATCAAAAAATTGTTGTGAAATTTTCCAAATACACTACCACAATCATGCTATCCGACTAATGTTTTAGAAGATTGAGGACATGCACTGATCCAAAAATTGGTGGATAAAAATATTCTTTAAAGAGAATCTCATACTTTGTCCAAGTGAAGATCATCTCGTCATGGGATTTCATCCCAAGACTCCACCACCTCCCAAAACAATTCTGGAGAAGAAAAGCTTCTAGGCCCACTATAGGATAGGGATGTGTCCTAACAAGGTGGAAAATGCACATTACTACCTCAATATTGTAATCATCTTCTTGAGAGTGTAGCTCACCCAGATATATGGGATATATTTGAATATAAAACTCATAAAGTGTTCTTATCCTATGAATATATTTAGATGATAATTTTATAAAAAAAATTATACTCAATGGGTGTTGGTTCGACTGGAAAACCACCTTGATGTACCACCTCTTATGCATACCCCTTCTCTGAAGCCTCATCACTAGGTGGGTCAACAACAAAATATTGCTGAGGAATCCATGATAGTTTTCATCATGGTGGAATCCTAAAAAAATTAAAGATACACCATGTTGAAAGAGTATATTTGGTGATATGACTAATAAATGACAAGAAAACCATAAATCATTCCTATAATATGTATGTTCCAAATTGTCACTCCAACAAGTGCCTACACATTCTAAATCAACAAGTAAGTTATCAGAGTTTTTTTGATCGGATATGATGGCTTCCACATCAACACTAGATTCCTTATCCTGATTGGTGAACTTGATAAATTTTAACATCATGATCATAAACACCAAACCAAGCTTTTATCTACACATCTTATAAGTCTAGTCCTAATGAAGGAAATCCTCTAACACCACTCTATCATAACCCGACCCACTGGAGCACACCTAGCTGGTGGAGTGATCTGTGTGACATTTCCAATCCCACCTGTAAAGGTCTATGGGCATTCAACTGGTGCAGAATAGGCATTTCATACACGTGATAATCCATAGCCTATGGTACTTGTATGAATACACACACATCTATATCCATGAAATAGTGAATAGATAATAATTCAAATGATATAAAAAATGCATGCATACATATATCCCAAAATCTAAGTTATGAAAAAGTAATGGAAGGAAAGAAAGGGGAAAAATTAGAGCCCACTATAAACTAATAAAGGCATCAAACCTACTCATAAGGATATGACTGATGTAAGATGAAACCACTGGTACACACCTCGTGCCACCTAGCTCACTATGCCCTACCTCTTATAGGCCCTCTTAGGACTCTATTGATTGGACTACCATCTGAAAAAAATATAAAATGTGTGGGAAGATCTCATGCATCGGTGAGTCTAAGAATACTCATTAAGTCTCCCAAACACAAAAAATGGCACAAACTGAAAGAAAATAGTCCACACGACCCATTTCCAGAGGATATAGGAAACCCAAGTGATTACTCACTCTATGATCCCTTCGATCCTCGATGGAACTCATCCAAGATATCACACACATTGTTTATAGCTCAACCATCCATGACGGAACATGTTCATGGGATCTCAATCCTCTGGTATCATAAAGTAGATGGCATATCCCCACCATCACTGATGGTGCACATCTAAGAGATTATACTTTTCCAGTCTGACCATGAATAAAGCCTTGTTGGAACCCAGCGAATCATGATACCACACTAGGGGATCTTACCCATGTCTCGTGGGGGACTCCACAAACCCTACAGAAAATCCAAATGATCTAAACACTCAAATGTGGGATCATTCCATTAAGATCTAGGGGTTACCAAGAACTTAATATAGAACTTTAGAGATCATAAAACTTAGATTCAACATCACATGTTAGTTTCTTATGGGATGTTGCGAACCCTAATGAGAATTAGAACCCTGATACTTAGATAGGGGATCATACTAAGGACTGATAGGAGACACCTAAAACCCAAATTTGGAAATATTTTCCAAGCATGGTATCATTCACATTATGATAACACAAACCCCACTTGATCAAACATAGAATTAGGGGATCAAAACCCATTCATGAGGTTTATGATGATACAAAAAACCCAACATAAGAAAGAAAACGTTACATAGGATCACACTTTAAGATCTCAGATAGATACAAAATCTCTATCCAAACTCAACATGTTGAGGGAATTTAAATATTGAGAAGAAGACATAATTTCACATGATACCCTCATAGAGATAAATCAACGAATCACTCCTATTGATACTCGTATATGCGTTTTTAACAATAACACCACAATAATCACCGAGAGTCACATATATCACAATTATACCATAGAAGCTATCCTATTTTATGTGGAAAACTACTCAAGAGAGGCTACTCATGAGCCTCCATCTAAGTCCTAAAGATGGATATTCAGGAGGGATTAGTCTCTAAGGGGAGTATAGGGAATGTACTCATGGTACATTGTGTTTCTCTCCAAAACCATCCCAAGGTTGTGTCCCATATTCGTACATAGAATATATATAAGGAGAATTTATTTCATGTATCCCATGTCACACAGCATGTGACTTCATCTGAACCTCTCAGAGTTTCCTCAACTGCACACGACCTAGATAGATATGTCACCATACATGGTATGTACCCTTAGTTCATGGTGTGTTCAACTCTCCCAAACCCAAGACTATGTCTTTATCCATTCACATATACATGAGCATGTGCCCATGTTCCTGGCCATGTATACATCCCAATCCATATCCTCCGGCCCATGTACAATCGGGGTCTGGTCATGTCCTTCCACATGTCTATGTCCCTTACTTGGTGTGCCTTCCTGCAATGACCCGAACTTTTATAAATAAATTTCCTTTTGTGATTGAATTAAATTTTGTATCATGTATTATAGTTATATAAAACAAATTCACTTCTTTGATTTTATTATATCTTATTATATTTGAAGGAACATTAATTATCATAACTGTTGACAATATAGTCAATGAATAGTGATAATTTTATTACTCCAAATATAGGGTTTTGATAAGTTGAATTGACACAAACAGTGTATGTGATGGCCTTGCAAGTAAGATCATGCATTGTGATTCCCATTTATTGTAACTTTCATGGGAGATAGAATTAGTTGGATTTTCCCTTAAAAAATTCCATATCGAGATCCAACAACTAAATCGTGAGAGAAACTGGTTATTGGAGAATTTCAATCTCATTGAGATCACACCTGAAACCATATACGCTGAACCACGCCATGAAAATTGCAACATCGTACAATTTACCCCAATATTTATTGTTCATGAAATAAAAGGATATGTATCAAAACCCTAAGAATATGAATATGTATATTCAACATGATGGTTATTAAATTTACTCCATATTGTTTTTACTTTAAAAATAATATTGTCCTTGATACAATAAAACCAAAACTATATTTTTTGGTAATATTCAATTTCAATTAATACATTTCTTTTTATGAACTAATGAATTTTAAAAATAATAATTATTTCAATAAATTTATATTATTAAATAATTATTATTAAATAAAAATTGTAATATAATTTTTATATTTTTCGATGTAATTTTTAGAAGGCCTCAAAAAATATTATTATCAAAAACCCCATCATTTCTCAATAAGTGATAATTTTATTATAAAATTAAAAGTTCATATATTTTAAAAATTATTTAGATAAAATAAATAATATTTTTTAAATCAGCCAATAGAAATTATCCAATGTATTATTTTCATAATTTTTTATGGCAATCAAATTTTTGGGTTAAAATTAAAGATGTTTTAAATATACAATGTGTACTAGGACAACATAATAACCCAAATGTGATGTAATAAATCCTATAATTGGTATCTGTGACAAAATATATGTTTCCAATTTATGTTTATGTATTTTTGAAGTTATTTAATTAATTTTATTAATATTTTATGAACCCTCCAAAACCTATATTATATTTTATAGTTTCAAAATATTTTCTTTAAGAAAGGAACTCACTTCTAAATCACCAAGGGTAATATTATAATAATTTTGGAAGTTTGACTTACAAATTACTAAAACCCAATCGTCATTGGAATAATCCATGCACAAAAACAATGACATGGTTGTTATTTTTGATTACTTTATTATATAGAGTCCAAAACCTATGTTTGAGAAATAATAAAGAACTCCCCTCTATTTTCCTATATAAACCCACCAAAGACCCCATTCATGTTCACTGAAAAACCATGTAGCATGTTATTACTATAAAATAACTTCTCAAGAGTCTACCCATGGTTCTCTAAATCTCTCAAGAATCTCCTCCCAAGATTTTGGAATCACTTTCTCATGTTAAGGGATCCACCCCTTCTTCACATTATTCAAGCATCATCACTATCTTATGCCTTCTGTCTCCAATTTCGGATGTTCAGATATGTTCTTCCATATCCCCCTTATTTTATTTATTATATATAAATGATTAAATTCAATTTAACTCTCATTAATCCCTCCCATTAGCATTTATGTTCCCCCATTATGTTTTTAAAATTTCTCTATGATTTTCCATGATAAACATTTGTGTAATGGATACTTGTAACCATTCCCTAAAAAAGGAGTTCACCTTTATGTACATATTCTTCTTCTGTTGGGGACCTAAACATATTAAATCCACATCCATTATCCGGGGACTAAATGTGATGAAATAATTTCTTTTGTTATATGATCTATGTGGTATGCTTATTCACGTACATGATATGATTATGATGGATGCACCCAAATAGCGCTCTATTGCATTGGGTAATGTTTTAGTCTCATGAGACACCATATATGGTTTACATGAGGTTATTCTGAGAATCTTATGTTATGTTTTCTTGGTTTTTATCCTTGAAGTTGGATTATAACATCATGTTTTAAGTTGTTTTCACATTCTCATGTTTTCTTTATGTTATCATGATATATCATGCCTCATTGTTCATGTTTGTGATTATCACCACTTTTATCAACCATTGATTTGAGAATTAAATAAATTTTAACACCTTATTAATATTATTCATTTATTATTCCTTTACTGGGATTCATATCTCATCACATTCTTATGTACGTCCCCAGGTTATCGCTTGTAGTGTTAGGAATAATAGAATAATATGATCATGATAAGGAAGCATTCAATAATGATGATATACCGCCCCTTATTTTAATTTTTTATTTAATGTATCTAATTCCCATATACACTATACTTATTGATATTTTGTGTTATATTATGTGTATTCTTATAAAATAAATCATGAACTATTGTGTAATAAAAAAAATTGTTTTCATAGTTGGTATCAGAGAAAAGTTTAGTTATTTTTTGGGATTTGGATTTGAAAATTATATTAAAATCCTTATTGATAGTAATATAAATAATAAAACATCAATAAATGTGGGTAAATTATAGACTAAGTGGTTTCCAAGAAAATTCATCCCTTTCAAGATACTATAAGTGGATGTGTCTCTAGTACATATGTATAAAGGGGTAACAACTGAAAACACAGAATTGAGATAGATTTGATCGGGAACTAGAACACAAAATAAGGCCTTTGTTGCACACCTAGTTTGACACTCCCAGGGTACATTCTTTGGTAAATCCAAAATATCATTAAAACCCATTATTAAGAGAAAAAATATATAAATGTTTATATTAGGAAATATATTATGTAAGGAACCGACCCAAGTTGCCCGGAGCCAGTGCCTTATTGGCATAAAAACAAGGAATAATCATCC
Source organism: Viscum album (assembly GCA_963277665.1). NCBI lineage: Eukaryota > Viridiplantae > Streptophyta > Magnoliopsida > Santalales > Viscaceae > Viscum > Viscum album. The sequence goes on from OY728143.1 coordinate 2,015,491,231, forward strand.
CAAAGGACCGAGTAGTTTAGTATTATTGGAAACAAGATACAAAAATAAGTTTATCATTACATCATGAAGGAAAAAAACAACACTAATTTATTCCACTAGAAACATCCATGACTCCTAGATTACACTTGCAAGTCATTCATAATTTAATTCTTCATGTCCTACGGAAATGAATCATAAGAAAGGGGTGAGATCAAATGCTCAGTAAGAGTAAGGAATACAGTGGAAGATAATATAACCATTATACATAGTGAATAATTGATATCACATGCCTTTAAAAATAAATTTGAACATAATGTGGGAGGAATATGAGATGAGTAAATATTTCCATAATATAACATAATCATAGGTATTCTACTAGTAAAATAACCAAATGAACTTTCAATTACTAGCTTCATAATGAGGGAAGTGCATATGTCAGACATTCTTAAATATTTTTTCAAGGCCTCTTCCAAGTCGTCTAACGATTAAGGCCTCGACCAAAATCCATATATCACATTGGGAAAGACCTCGGCCAATTCTACGTCTATTTGTATCATGAGACCTACTGATGCATCGAGGGTCTACAGTAGGCCCCACCCATCACATAATAAGTACAATGAATTCATAATATGAGTGGGGATAAACATAAACGACATATACATTCATATTGAAACTATCATATGAAATGTAATTTTCTTTCCCCAATCATTAAACATAAAACACCAACCATTCCGAGTAATATGGTGAATGGTTTTAGGATAGATCATCCACAATAGGGTTTTTCATAAACCATTAAATCAAATATAGTAGATGACTTCCAAAATTATTAAACCCGATAATACATAAGAATCAACAACATTGTTGAATCAAATGAAAACACTCTTATAAAATCATTAAACAATCTTGAGATAAATACTCTTTTATTTTGAAAAGAATAGTTCTTTTGGAAAATAATTTAATAAAACCAGAAGTAAATTAATATATTATTTTCATAATAAAATTAGTGTTTTTAGAAAGATAATGGTTTCCAAAAAATATATTATATATTTCCCATGAAAATATATATGAATTTGAAAAATTCCATTGAATTGGGCTTGTATTTTGGAAATAGATTTGAAAGTTTCTTTTAAAATATGTAACAATATATAAAATTGAGAAGGATTAGGGTTGGTGTATATTTATAGAATACTCACACTGAATTTATGAGGAATACATAACAATATATAATAATTTCATTTAAGTAATTAGACAATTAATGTAACTCGAATGAAAATGGATGTTCGGGTGGAAAACCCTTACCATAACTCTGGACGTGTTCTGCTCTCGAACCTAAGCTCATGGAATATGAAATTATACATTTTAATAACTTATTTAAGAACCTATTAGAAATTTATCAGAATTCAGTTTAGTTAATTTGTATCATTATTGATAAGATATTATATTGAATTCCGTCGTTTCGGAGTGTTCGTTTTCTTTATTTTCATATTTGGTTCACTTGTTTTTAACTACGTGGAATGGATGTAAATCTCCAAAATTAAAATTAAATATTATTTATGAACATAAATAGGTTTACTTGGTCATTTATATAAATTGGTTACAAGGAATGATGATTAATTGTTATATAGATCTTTAATAATAATTGTTTCGGTTAATTTGTGGGTTTTGATTTCAACGAACTCATTTTTCTTTATAACTTAATACCATTTGTACAAAGGGATTATAGAATCTTGAATAAGTTATATTACATATATAATAATCTGGTTCAACCATAACAATAATGGTTTCATGACCATAATTGAGAATGATTATATAAATCGAAAGCCTATCGTCCTTGAATGTGGAAAATTGACACATCTTGGATGGTGTTCTTGCTACTAGTATAAACGATGGTAAAAGGGAGAGATGATGATAACTTCTTAAAATATCAGGAAAACATTATAGAACATAAAAGGTACTGTATTCATCACAAATTTTGGATAATAGGAGGTAATAGAAAAATAAAAAAATGAACTTGAAAAGAAAGACAACGAATTCAAAAGAGGAATTTACCTCTAGAACCAAACTTTCTTGAGAGCCTCCATAAGGGATAGGTTTTGGTCTTTTAATGAGACCATGGATTTCTAGACATGAGAGAGGAGGTTGGGAGGGTATTTGGACACAATTTGGATAAGGCACAATTCTATAGAGGAGTGAATAGAAGACAGAGTGAGAGGGGGTTTTTATATTGGAGGGGAGAGGGGACTTCTTAATATAAATATCAATAATTAATTATCCCCCCCCAAGACAAAGAATAGTAAGTCTTCCTTGAACAAGAATAGTAATTTTATCATGTGAGTTCAAACCAAGTGGTCTTGAATCACTTGTGATATCATGAATAGTATATTTAACTGATATATGATATTTTACTGTATCTCACTATTCATCAAAAACTCAGGTAATTCAGATAAATCCAAAAAATTAAACCTAACCATTTTTTGAAATGTTTAATATAAAAATGAATTCCATTTTCCAAAAATATTTTTACAAATTTGATTAATTTAATATTTAATTAAAATCATAATTTATTCTAAAACCAAAAGTCTTAAAACATTTATTTACATATTCCAAAGCATAGGTATATCGTACTTTCACTTGAATATTATTTATATACTATCATAGATAAGGTTAATATTCATTAGGGTATATAACTATTCATAAGGGTATGTTTCTATTCGTAAGGGTAGGTTACTATTCACCAAATAATATGTTTCCCTTATTGGTCTCCAAATAACTTACGAATCACAACCATGTATGTTATATTTTCAAAATTCCCATAACAAAAGTTACAAACTTATGTTTTAAGGGTCACATAGCACTTAGTAGTTAATTATGTAGTTATTTCATGTGATTATAAAATATTTATAAGAATGGAATTTCCATTGGAAAATATTGGGCTATTTCATTCTTCCCCCCTTTTGAAATTTCGCCTTCAAAATTTCATTTTACAAACTAGGCCAAAAATAGATGGGGGTACTTTTTCTTCATTACATCCTCCAGTTCCCATGTTGCCTTTTCATACATATTTTTTCACCATAGTACCTTGACCATATGAGTAGTCTTGTTGTGTATTACTTTGTCTCTATGATCTAATATTTTCACTGGCTGCTCCTCATAGGAAAGATAATCCTACAACTGTATCATCTTTGAAAAGAGTACATGTGAAGGGTTTGATATTTACTTCCTTAAGAGGGATACATGAAAGACCTCATGTAATTTCAACATGGTAGGTGGAAGTGCCAGTCGATAGACCACAGCTTTGACTCGATCAAGGATATCAAAGGGGTCGATATACCAGGGAATTATCTTTCCTTTCTTCCCAAACCTCATGACCTTCTTCCATGGAGATATTCATAGAAATACCAGGTCTCCAAATTTAAATTCATTGTCTCGTCGATAGTTATTGGAAAAAATCTTCTATCAACTTAGGGCTTCCTTGATGTGCTACTGAATGGTTTTCACCTTCTCTTCCATTTCTTTGACCATTTCAGGTCCTAGCTTCTTACGCTCACTGAATTCATCCCAACACATTGGTGTTCTGCACCTTTTCCTATAAAGGGCTTCATATGGTGCCATTCAAATGCTCTAGTGGAAACTATTGTTGTAGGAGAATTCAACTAGTTGAAGATTTTGGTCCCATTCTCCATTTAATTCCATATAACATGCTCTCAACATGTCTTCCAGTGTCTGAATAGACTTCTCATATTGGCTATCAGTTTGAGGATGATAGGACATACTGAAGTTCAGTTTACATCCTAGAGAATGTTGGAGACTTTTCCAAAACTTCAAGGTGAATCTAGGATCACTATTGGATAGAATATAAAGTGGTAAACCATGAAGCCTTACCACTTCTTTGATGTAAATCTATGGAAGTTGATCCAATGAGAAGTCCTCTCGAATCACGATAATGTGAGTTGTCTCTGTAAGATGATCCCCAATGACCCATATAGTATTTTTTCCTCTTGATGTCCTTGGAATTCTAGTGACAAAGTCCATGGTAATGTTCTCCCACATTCATGATGGTATGGGTAGTTGTTGCATCATCCCCTTGGAATTTTTCCTCTCATCCTTCACTTATTGACATACCAGGCACTTCGATGTATATTCAAAAATATCCCTTTTTATATTGTCCCACCAAATGTTTTCTCAGAGATCTTGTTACATGTTTGTGATACATGAGTGTATAGAAAAATTAGAGCTATGAGCATCATCTAATAGTTCCTTATTTAGCTCGGGAATAGCTGTAACAAAAGCCTCTTCCCGAATTTCAAAACTCCACCTTTATATGCAAAGTCAGTCAACTTCCCATCATTTATATCTTTAGTTTTTTTTTTGAAACTCCTCATCATCAGCCTGAGAAAATTTTATCCTTTCCAGTAAACAAGGTTTGGAAACCATTTGAAAAGGTTGTGATGTGTTACCTTTATTTATAATTCCCATATCCATATTTATTAGATCCATGAACAAAGGATCCCTTTCAAATCTCATCATGTTCATAACTCCATGATCATTTACTATCAAAGCATCTACTACCTTATTTTTCTTCCCTGGGCGGTAGTGTATTGTGACATCATAATATTTGAGTATCTCAATCCATCTTATTTCCCTCATGTTGAGTTCTTTCTGTGAGAATATATATCTCAAAATATTATGATCTGTATATATATTGCATTATTCGCAATAGAGGCAATGTATCCAAATCTTCAGAGAAAATATTTCAGCTGCTAACTCAATATCATGAGTTGGATAGTTTTTTTCATGAATTTTTAGCTACCTAGATGCATATGCAATCACTCGATCATTCTGTATAAGGACACAACTGAATCCTTTCTTTGATTCATAACTCTAGATAACAAATCCATAATTCCCCAATTGTAGGGTTAGGATCGGAGCACTCACTAAAATCCACTTCAATTCTTCCAAACATTCATCATGTTCCTTTTTCCTAACAAACTTAACCCCTTTTCATGTGATCTTGGTCATTGGGTTGGCTAAATGGGCGAAGTTCTGAATGAAATGCCAATAATAACCTGCTAAGCCAATAAAACTACGTACCTCAGTTACGTTAATTGAATTAGGCCATTATTTAACAACCTTTTTCTTTATAGGATCTATAGATATTCCATCCTTAGAGAAAATGTGGTTTAGAAAGGAAACTGATTGCATCCAAAAATTACACTTTCTAAACATCCCACAAAATTTATTTCTTCTAAGTGTATACAGGATAGTGCACAAGTTATTTTCATGATCTTCATATCTTTTAAAGTATACAAGGATATCATCAATAAACACCACTACAAAGACAAGAAGATAATATTTTAAAATAATATTCATTAGATCCATGAGGATAAATGGAGCATTAGTTATTTGAAAAGGCATTACTGTAAACCCATAATGCTCATACCTCGTTTGAATTCCTATTTATGGAATTTCTTCCTTCCTCACAAGAAACTGATGATATCCAGATCAAAGATCAATCTTAGAAAAATATAGTGCTCCATGAATTTGATCTAATAAATCATAAATTCATGTAATATGATATTTTTCTTTATTATAATAGCATTGATCACCATGTAGTCAATTCACAACCTCATTGACCTGTCTTTCTTCCTTATAAAAGGAACATGGGCTCCCCATGGAGAAATGGTAGGGAGAATAAATCCCTTATTGATCAATTCCTCTAGTTTTTTCTTTAGTTCCACTAACTCCATAGTGGCCATTCTATAAGGGGTCTTTGATATGGGCCTTGAGCCGGGAATTAAGTAAATAGAAAACTGAATTTCTTGCTCTGGAGGATATCTAGGTAAATCCTCTAGAAAGACATCAATGTATTCTTTCACAATAGGTACATCCTCTATCTGTACATTCTTATCCTTACCCATATTTATTTTATTCCCTTACTCCCTAATAATTGAATTTAGAAGAGCTACTAGGGGTGGATCTAGATTTGAATCACATGGTGTGGTTTTTTATCTAAAAATAAGGGATTATACACTATTCTCAAAAATTATAACTTCCTTCTTCTTGCAATAGATATTCGCATCATAATTTGAAATATAATCCATACTAATAATTATATCATATTCAACCATGAATATGATGATAATTTTAGAAACTAAAGCATGTTTATGTGTCATGAGAGGGACTAATCGACTTGCCTTTGCTGCAATGATATATACACTAGGAGTTTTTACTGATAACTCCCTTATTAAATCAAATTCGACATATCTAATTTTCTTGGAAAATTGGGAAGATTTAAATGAATTCCATCATCAAGAATCAAATAATGTATTGGATATGTTTGAGGAAATGATAAATGTACTGGCCACCACATCATTAAGAACTTCAATATCAGCAGTTGTGATTGCATAATCTTGTCTATGCTCCCTTGGCCTTTTCTATTTCATATTTCTGTGACGCTTTGGAAAATCATTATCATAGTGTACCATCTCCCGAATATTATAGAATTGAACATTAATGGCTTATTTATTCCCATTTAAATCAACAACAAGATGGAATTTTTTACCACATTTGTAGGATACTCCTTTTTCCCTTTAAGCACGCACCAGGGCATTTTCTTCCAAAATTATCACAGGGTGGAAATTAAACACTTCCATTCTTCCCTGTTTCTTTATTTCCTTTCTGGGAGTTTTCAGCTGCCCTCTTCTTTTCGTACTTTCCCTTAAATTAATAAGACTTAGAGAATTATTTTTCTATCTTGATAGAACAAGAAACTATATATTCATATGATGAAAAACATTAGGAGACCAGGGCCATTCTGAGGAATGTATTTAGGCCATCAAAAAATTGATAAATTTTTCTCCTTGGATTTAATATGTAGTCCACCGTATGTCTTGATAACATTGTGAAGTTAGCTTCAAACTTTGAAACATTCTCATCTTCCTTCTGCCTCTGATTCGAGAATTGTCTCTCTATATCCGCTCTATGTTCGCGAGGAAATTATTTATCTAGGAAGATTTCTTTAATATAAATTCATTCCATCTCATATATTTCTTCCTCCTCCTTTGTATTTTGGATTAATGTCCACCACTTATCTGTATCTTTCGATAGTCGATAAACTTCCATGATGACCTTCTCTCTTTCTTTACATCCTAACGAAAGAAATATCTTCTCAAGGGATCTTATCCACTGCTCAGCTACAAATGGGTTTTTAGTCCCATTTAATGATGGAGGTTGTTGTTGCATAAATATATCTAGCATGGCTCCTCCATGTGGTTGATCCAGATGATTCATACAGGTAAGGTTATTGTTCATAACCTGAGTAAGTTTTCCCAGTATGGTTATGAGTTGCTTAGTACCAGTCACAACACCAAAGCAAACATCATTATCTTACATCAGTGGAAAATCCCTATAGGGGACATGTGAATTCATGTGGTATCCATTACTTCCACTAGGATCCATTTTCTTTATAATGGAATACACTATATTAGGTTATGAATCATAACGCATAATCTTACCTTAACAAAATACTTAGCACAAATTGAAATACTAGGCATGGCTAATCCCATAATCACGAAATTGGTTTCTTTGAGGAAACTTTTACATTTTAATCCTTCATACTGACTTCTAATGAAATGTGAATTATCCTAAGAATATCCCCTGGGAGTGTCATAACCATTAGTGCAGAAAGGTATGTTGTCATGCACCAGTTCCCATTCGATTCTAGCTCAGATGGGTGATTTCGGGTTTTACCCCTAGATACATATGTGCAAGAGCCGCCTCTACCTGCTCGTATCCAGACAGTGATGTATTTCTTGAAAGATCCACATAATATATTCTTTACCAAAATACCTAGATTTTCATGTATGTTTATCCTCAAAACTATCTTATTGATTGTTCCCTAATCCATGTTTTCAATGTCTGGTTTCCATGTTTTCTACTAATCTTCCTTTGATACGAACTGTAAGGACTCAACCCCGGTTTCCCAGAACTAGTGCCTTATTGTTATACAAACAAGGAATATTCATCCCAATGGATCTATTAGTTTAGTATTATTGGAAATAAGAGACATAAATAAGTTTATCATTACATCATGAAGGGTAAAACGACACTAATTTATTCCACTAGAAACATGCATGACTCCTAGATTACGTTGGCAAGTCATTCATAATTTACTTCTTCATGCCCTATGGAAATGAAACATAATAAAGGGGTGAGCTCAAATACTCAGTAAGAGTAAGAAATATAGTGGAATATAATATAAACATTAGAAATGGTGAATAATTGAAAGCACGTCCCTTTAAAAATAAATTTGAACATAAAATGGCAGGATTATGAGGTGAGTGAATATTTCCATAATATAACATAATCATGGGTATTTTACTAGTCAAATAACCACATGAACATTCAATTACTAGCTTCATAATAAAATAAGTGCATATGCTGGACATTTTGAAACATTTTTCCAAGGCCTCGACCAAGACGTCTAACGATTAAGGCCTCAGCCAAAATCCATATATCATATTGGGAAAGGCCTCAGCCAATTCGAAGTCTATTTGTCTCATTAGACCTACAGATGCATCGAGGGGACATAGCAGGCCCCACCCATAACATAATAAGTCCAATTAATTCCTCATATGAGCGGGGATAAACATTAACAACATATACATTTTTACTGAAACAATCATATGAAATATAACTATCTTCCCCAATCATTAAACATAAAACACTAACCATTATGAGTAATATGATGAATTGTTTTAGGATAGATCTTCCATAGTAGGGTTATTAATAAACCATTAAATCAAATATGGTAGATGAATTAATAAATTATTAAACCCAATAATTCATGAGAATCAACAAGAGCATTGAATCAAACCAAAATAATGGTATAAAATCATTAAGCAATCTCGAGATAAATACACATTTATTTGGAAAGGAAGGGTTATTTAGGAAAATCTTTGTATAAAACCACAAGTAAAGTAAGATATTATTTTAATAAAAAAATTGTGTGTTTTTTAAAAGATAATTCTTTCCAAAAAACAGATTATATAGTGGCCATGAAAAAAGATATGAATTTGAGAAATTCCCTTGAATCGGGCTTGTATATTGGAAACAGTTTTGAATGCTTTTTTTAAACATTTAACAATCCATAAAATAGGGAACTATTATGGTTAGTGTATAAATATAATACTCACACAGAATTTATGAGGAGTAAATATTAATATATAATAATTTCATTTAGGTAATTAGATAATGAATGTAACCTGAATAAAAATGGATGTTCTGGTGGAAAACCCTTAACTTAACTTTGAACGTGTGCTGCTCTTGAACCTAAGATCCTATAATATGATATTATACTTATTAATAACTTATTTAAGAACCTATTGGACATGTATCATAATTTTTTTTAGTTCATTTATGTTCTTATTGATAAGTTATTGTATTGAATTTCATCGTTCCGAAGTGTTTGTTTTCTTTATTTTCATATTCAGTTCACTCGTTTTTAAGTACGTGGAATGGATGTAAATATCTATAATTAAAATTATATATTATTTAGGAAAATAACTAGGTTTTATTAGTCATTTATATAACATGTTTACATTTAATTAGTATGAATTATTATATAGAACATTAATGATAATTATTTCGGTCAATTTGTGGGTTTTGATTACAACGAACATGTTTTTCTTTATAACTTAATACCATTTTTACAACAGGAATAAAAAATCCTAAATATGTTATATTACATATATAATAATATTTTTAAACCATAATAATAATGTTTTCATGACTTTAATTGATAATGATAATAGAAATCGAAATCCCATCATCCTTGAATTAGGAAAATTAACACATCTTGGATGGTGTTCTTGCTACTAGTATAAACGAAGGTAAAAGGGTGAGATGATGATAACTTATTACACTATCAGGAAAACATTACAGAACATATAAGGTACAAGATTAATCACAAGATTTGGATAACGAGAGGTAATAGAAAAAGAAAAAAAATGAACTTGAAAAGAAAGACAAAGAATTGAAAAGAGGAATTTACCTCGGGAACCAAACTTCCTTGAGAGCCTCCTTAAGGGAGAGGTTTTTGTCTTTTTAAGTGACCAATGCTTGTTGTACATATGAGAAGAGGTTTGGAGGTTATTAGGACAAAATTTTGAGAGGGAGCAAGGCTTGAGAGGAGTGAAGAGAAGAGGGAGTGAGAGGGGATGTTTATAGTGATGGGGAGAGGGGATTTCTTAATATAAAATTCATTAATTTATTATTTTCCCACAAGCCAATGAATAGTCAGTCTTCCTTGACCAAGAATAGTAATTTTATCATGTGAGTTCTAACCAAGTAGGCTTTCATCACTTTTGATGTCATGAATAGCGTATTTAAATGATATATGGTATTTTACTATATTTCACTATTCATAAAAAATTCAAGTATTTTAGAAAAATCCCAAAAATTTACCCCAACCATTTTTCGACATGTAAAATCCAAAAATGTATTCCATTTTTGAAAAATAGTTTTATAAATATGATTAATTTAATATTTAATTAAAATCATAATTTGTTCTAAATACAACAGTCCTAAAACATTTATTTTACTTATTCCAAAGCATAGGTATATCGTATTTTCACTACAATATTATTCATATACTATCATAGGTAAGGTTACTATTAATTAGGATATATCACTATTCATAATGGTATGTTACTATTCTTAAGGGTAGGTTACTATTCACCAAAAATTATGTTTTCTTATTAGTCTCCAAATAACTTACTGATCGCAACTATGTATGTCAGATTTTTGAAATTCACATCACAGAAGTGACAAACTTATGTTTTAAGGTTAACATAGCACATAGTAGTTAATTATGTTGTGATTTCATGTGATTATGAAATATTTATAAGAAAGGAATTTCCATTGAAAAATATCGGGCCATTACATATTATGGATAATAAAGATTGAACCCTATAAGTTCATATGTTACAGAATAAATTTTATTTATATATTATTACTTTAACGTTATTTGATTACCATTTATGTATTTAATAGTGTAAAAATACACATCCCAAATTTTCTTGTTATTATAGCCAATTGATATAAATTGGAGAAACTGAGTAAAAAACTAATGTTAAGGTAAATGAGATGACTTCGAAAAAGAGATTCCCAACCCAATTGGAGCAGTAATTCACAAACTCTGTGATGATACTCTCTTAGTTGACACAGGTTCTAAATATAAACCAGAATTATGAAGAATTATCCAATCCACCTAATAAATAACAAGATGTTATTGAGAAATATATGTGATAAATACCTTCAACTTTAAATGGACCATTCGATCCTTATATCACAAAATAATGGATCAACTCCATTGAGAAGATATTATATACCATTCAATGTTTTGGGAAAGAGAATGTTATACTAGTTGTTTATCATATAGAGAGATAAGATGATAAGTGGTGGAGAGTGATTAGGAATGTGAATCTTGGGTAAGATATCAAATATATGGGGATAAATAAATTTAAGAAAATGTTTTTTGTAACATATTTTCCTCGCACTCTCCCACAAAAAATAAAATTGCATTTCCTTTCCCTTGTGTAAAAAACAAGAAATTTATCAAGGTGTATGAAAAAAACATCAAAATTATTTCACGATACACCTCCATATTTTTTATTAACCCTGAATAAAACGTTTACCCCCTCTTTGGTGGATAAAATATATTATACACGATGTTATGGTGATCTAAGACTTTCACAGCTTTGGGAAATTGTTTGGAATTCTCTAAAAGTCTAAATGGAGATCAGTGATTCCCACGGGTCTCATGGGGATAGCAAGCAGAAAGTGTAGTTTAATTTTTTTAGTGCTATGGAAAAATATAATGGTGGTAAGAAATTTCAACATCTCACATGACAATTGTTTTGAAAGAAGCACACTAGAAATTGACTAATGGGGATGAAGAAGTACTTTAATATTAGAATAGAAGGGATCCCAAGTAGTGATTTAAAATGGGGATAATTATACCAATTAAATGGAATAAAGTAATGCTCCCTTCTAACCTCGGACTATTGTTTAATGTTTCAAATATAAGAAACAAGGACATTATTTGAACCACTTCCCTAGTCCAAGGGTTGTTATATTAATGGAATGCTGAAAAACTCTAAGGTATTAAGGGAGAGAATATTTCATTATAACCATTGAGGTGGATCCTAAAATTGAAGTAGTGAAAAGAATGCTAGTTATTCATTAAATAATAGAAAAAATTACTTTTGATTATGGTTCTATGAATTACTTAATATCATGCATGTTTATTATAACTATTCAAACACTACTAAAAAGCATGGGAGTAAAGCTAACAATGAAAATAGACAACTTTAAAATTATTGCATCGCATGTATATAACTCCTCCCCCTTCTAAATTTCTGGACTTAACATCCAAGAAAACCTTTTGAGACTCCCTTTAGTGCAATTTTATGAAAATGTGGGTACAAATTCGATTTTCTTATATAGATACAAAATAAATTTCCATGAGAAGGAAATCACTCTCCAAATATCAAATCAACCTCTAACTCTGTAAAAATACAAGGAGGAGGATGGATCATCATTAGAACCAACGACTCAAGCCTGTATGTTACTACCCTATGAAAAATCGCATAGAGATCGGATTACATAGATTAAAGAAAAAATTATCTTTGAATACATTCCCATTTTGGGAGAATACATTTATGTATTTCCTGAAGAATTGTCTATTCTTCCTCCTAGTCTGGAGGATGAATTTTTAATATATCTTATACCTTGGGTGTTTCCACTATCTAAGACTTCTTAAAAATGGATATTCTATAAATTTAGGATCCAAAGAAACAAAAAAATGAGAATATGGATAATGGTTTCATATTCCTAAACGCTTCACCATGGGGTGCACCAGTCCAATTCATCAAGAAGAAGGATCGGTAAATGTTCCTTTTCATTCATTATAGAGAGCTCAACAAGATCATAATATAAAAGAAGTACCACTTCTATAGATTGATGACTTGTTCGATTAGATAAGTGGAGGAATGTAATTTTATATGGTGGATCTTCAATCCAGAAATTATCATACAGGGGTAAAGGAGAAGGATATCACCAAGACTACTTTCAGCATAAGGTACGAGCTCTATGAGTTCATAATAATTCCATTCAGACTCACTAATGAAATAGAAATCATCATGGACTTGATAAATAGTGTCTTTAGATATTACCTAATTTTTTTTAATATTATTTATAGAAAATATTCTAAGATACTATAAAATATTGGAGGAGCATAATGATCATTTGAGAATTTTCCAAAATACCTTGTGAAAGGATAATCTCTATTCAAATGCCAACAAATGTATGTTCTAGTTTTTTGGAAGTCTCATTCATGGGGAATATTATAAAAAGTAATGTTATATATTTGGACCCTTTAATAATATAGTTAATTTTAGTATCAACAATTTTTGAGAAATTTCACCGGATTTTCAAATCCTCTAACCAAGCTAACTCGAAAGGGAGTCATTTTTTTTGAGGAAGAATGAATGTGAAGAGAGTTTCAAGGAGTTAAAAAAGACCCATATCATTGACCCAATATTTACATTACCCATAAGTGGGGAAAACTTCATGGCATAAAAAAATTCTTTGAATAAGGTATTTGATACACCCCATTTTTTTTATGAAATATTTCTCTTTGAATAATTTATTTTATTTGATAGCTTGTGTTACATGCAACACTGAGTTTAAATGAACCATGATATACTATTAAAATATTATTATTTTAACACCACCATTATATCTTATCCATTGAGTTGTTGGGTATTTATAGAAATAACTATATTTCTAAATTTATTAAGGACAAATAAATAACAATGAATTATTATTTAAGTCATTTTATTCTTCAAAAATATGTTTTCTTCAAACAAATTTCTTGGTTTTCTATGTGAAAATAATTATAATTTGTCTTGAAATTTAATAAACCTTTTTAAAATAACATTTTAATTCAAAATTTCAAAATTTCCATATGGTAAATTTTTGGAATTTCCTAAAAATATTGAATTTTTAATGAACATTAAAAAATATTTATTGAGAACTGAAGATAATTTCAAAAAATTTATAAAATAATATTATATTTAAGATTGGTTTTATACAATAATTAGTTATTTTTTATTATAAATAATTTAATTTTTGTCTTTGAAATGAATTTGATAAATTAATTTAGTATAAATAAATTTTATACTTAAAAGAGATTTATTTTCAAAAAAAAATATTTTCCATTGAGTATTGTCGATTTAATTTTAAATTAAATTCCTACACTTAAGTGTTTTGAATTTTAAAAAATGGATTCTATATTTTGAATTAGGAGTTCCAAATTTTTTAAATAGACCCCTTTTATTTTTTTCTCTATATGAATAGTATCTGTGGTAAATATTTTCATCTCAATAAAAGGTAAATCAGATTAATCTAGATTAAAAATAAGTGATTAGGATATAAGATTTCACAAAAAATATTATTGTATTAATTAAATTATACCCTTAACACTTAATTTTATAATTTTTTTTATTTAAAGGATAATTTTCTAGTAATTGAACTTAGACATTATTAAAATCAAAGAAAGTGAAAAAATATCACACGCTTATTTTTAAAAAGTATAATATTTTTAATATACGGTTAACCAAAATATATAATTGACTATAAATTTTATTTTTAAATATAAAAGATATATATTCATAATTTTAATTTACATAATAAAATTGAAATTAAATAATTACATTAAATTCTTGCACAATGTTGATGAAAAAAAATATTTAATTTATAGAAAAATCAAATAAATGGTGATAAAAATATTAAAAGTAATATAATTTGAGATATTTAAAGTGATAAAAGAAAATAATAGTTTAAAACAACAAGTATAGTATATAATAATATTTTTTGTTATAATTTTAATTATTTTCTTGGTGTTTTTAAATTTCGAATTAGTTACTGGTGTAAAAATTGTAAATAAAGAAATTTTATGGGATTGATATTTTAATTTTTTTTCTTAAAATAAAAATATTTAAAAAATATAAAGTTATTATAAAATGGTATAAGATATCAAAAATTGTACATTATTGGTCAAATTGTCACAACATAAGTAATAATTATGACCTTTAATTATTAAAAACAATTACAATATTAAAAATTAAAAAAGGTTAATTAAAGATTAATCAAAATGATAAGTTTTAGAATGAAAAACATATATAAATTTTATTAATTTATAATATTACAACCTTATGTTATATTAAATTATAATACATGGCCATTTGGTTTTATTTGAGAAGAAAATGACGTTATTTTAATTTAGCCTTTTGAGAAATTCCAAAAACACTCCCTCCTCCCTTATAACTACCACCCCTCACAACCCCTTCTCCTCACACCTTACACACCATAAATCTTTAAAAATATCTTCCAAACACAATAATCCACACTATCAAAAAATCTATGTTCTTATGTTATCACCAAAATACAAGTTCCAAGTTCTTAAGGGGATCCTTCATGTGTGTGATATTCAAGAGGTAACTTTCTTTAACCACTTATATTAATTTCTTTTCATCTTATACCTTCTCCTCACATAATTAATCTATAAAATCATAAGAAATTATATATCATGTATATAATGGAATTTTATATTGATAATTTAATATTTTCCATCCAATCCTTTTTCTCATATTCTATTATTTAAAGGAAGTAAACCATTATTCAAATAATGGAGATTAATCGATTCTGTTGTTAATGAGTTTTCATTTTACATTACCGCCTTCAATGATTATAATAAAACAATTATTATGGTTAAATAATAGTTAAATAATTATATTATAACTTATCCATGTTCTTTAACTAATATAAACAAATAATATTCAATAAAAAAACTAGCTCATGATGGATGGAAAACCAGCTAAAATAAACTAAACATTCATCATTGCTATTTTATCAAATGAATAATCCTTATACCAAAAAATAAAATATATATGGAAATATTTAATCTTAGGTAAGTTTGTTAATAACAATTCATTTAACTTCTATAATAGTATTCCCATTTTCCAAGAACATTCATAATTATACACAAATGAACCGACTATGAAACCATAATATGAAAACTCATGCGGTGACGATATTAAACCTCATAGCTAATCGAAATGGAAATAGAAGATCATACTAAAATTAAAATAAATAAAATTAATGTGTATGATATTTTGAGTAAATACATAAATAAAACTAATTTTATTATTTAGGAAATTAAGTGTAATTGTAGAACTAATTCCTACATAAGGTTAAGGATCTCTCTGAACCACCATATTTCATTTATGTAACACTTTCTCTCTATTTTATGCATTTTATCACTTAATTATTCTTATATAATGATCCTATTTTACATTTATATGTAAAAAAGGTATATATGTATCTCAATTCATCTTTTTTATTGCTAATTACATGTTTTGTAATGGTACCTTCTTAATTCCTCATGATAAGAATACCCAATTAAATTGAAATTCTCTTATTCTCACCCATTTTTAGGTACAATACATTAATTATTTTAAGACTGGAATATTTTTATACAATAACTCAGTATCTTAGGAAAAAATATTTTATTTAATTTAGGGTTTTATGAAAATAATTATGATTATATCCTCTTTCAAGGTTCTTTATTCTTTTCCCTAAAACTGCACTTAAGTGAAAATTTTCAATTGTTACCTAACCACTATTTTTCATATTTTAATTTAAATTAGATATCATTATTCATGATATATTATTAATTTTACTTTATTAATGTCTAATAATGATTTAAATACCTTCTTTAGGGATATCATTATGATACTCCCTTTAGTTATTCCTTATGACATTATTACAGAAACAATTTTCTTCCAGTAGTAAAACTTATGATTGTTTCATATGATTGATTCTTTATGTGGAACACATATTCATGAGCATGATATGATGGGAATTACTAGATATAACCCTCATTTATTTGGTAATGTTTCAGTATCATTAGAAGTTTGTATGGGATTAAGGAGTAAACCTAATATATTGTGGGAATTTTTCCACCATGTGATATATTCTTTGTGTTATCCTTGACTCGTGTTTATGTCATTATATATATTACTTCTACTTTACTATGTTTTTGTGACAACATGATTACATATCTTATGCTTAAATATGTTTATTCATGAGTTATTCCTTTTATAGTATCATATTATTCTTTTAAACTCGTGTGTTATTCTTTAATCCCATGTTTATTCCCTTACTATGATTCTTATCCCATCCCTTTTATCTATGAGTTAACCTAGGCTATCCAATGTAGTTGTAGGAGATATAATGGAGTTAGTTTCTCATTATTAATATTAATTAAAATATTTTTTATTTTAGGTTCATGTTTTCTAATTATGTACATAGTCATCTGAATACACTAGAGTTTTTCATCCATGGTTTGTATTTTATGGAATGTTTTGCTTAAAATCATATAATAATATGTGAAAAATTATTGGGTTGCATTAGTTGGTATCAGATACATGGTATAGTAAATTGTTTGGGGTTCTAACTAGAAACTTTAAGGAGAACTCTAGGGATAATTTTATCACTATGGATAATATAGATTAAAACTTAGGGAATCACGAGTTAAGATATACTTATCATTAATAAGTTTATCATTATATGATCATATCTATATTTTTATATGGATATTAACTATATATACAAGCCCATGAATTTTGTTTTTATTATATAGTTAATTAATTTAATTAAGAGAACATGTGGCAATAAGTAATGTGATAGGAAATGTGATGATTTTATTAAATAGATTCAAAACATTATGAGAACATGCGATTAGAACTTCATAATAGTACTGGATCAACTTTATAAAGTTATAAATAATAACTTCAATCATGTAGAACACCCTACTTATCCTAAGAAAGAGAAAAATTTGTTCTAATACTATATGCAACAAGGGACTCCTATCTACGGTGGATCTTCTGATCCTCTCATCACAAAGCAATGGATTAACTCCATTGAGTATATATTCTCTATCCTCTTATGCTCATAATAATATAATGTTGTTTTGGATGTTTATCATATTGATGGGGAAGATAATCAGTATTGAACACTAATCAAAATAACTAAGCCTAAAGGGTAAATTTATTCCATGGATTAGGAATGATTTAATAATATATTTTTCAATAGATATTTTCCCTGAACTCTCTTTATTAAGATGGAGAGGGAGTTCTTTGAGTTGATGTAAAAGGATGATGAGTCGATCAGAGCATATGAAGAAAACATCATGATGCTTTCATAGTTTTCTTTTGGATTTTTCAGCAGCATTGAAAGGAATGTGGATTGATTCTTTTGTGGGTTGAAACCGAGTCTATGAATATCATTTTAAATTCGAGACTTCGATACTTATGAAGATATTGTTAATTATGCCCTTAATGATGAGATGTAAATTAAAGATTCTTAGTGGTATCATGTAAATAGAGACCAGAAATGTAAGACAAAACTCTCTTCCAGAGGACCAATTGAAAAATATCATGGAGGAATGAAAACCCAACATCCCACTTGTCCAAAGTGTAGAAAGAAGTATCCTAGAATATACCTATGGGGAACCCTAAGGTGCTTCATGCGTGCAAAAGAGGGGCACCCAGATAATCACTGTCAAAGTGATAAGAAGAAACCCACTAATGGGAAAGTTTATAGGAATTTTCATATGAATACAATTCATATCATATAGTGCTTTACCTATATGTAACATGGGAATTATGCAATCCAATTTTTTAATACAAGGGTTGTTAAAGAAAATCAACAAAAAATAAACTCCAAGGTAGCAAGGAAGGTCATGTTCTATCACTACAACTGAAGTGTTTTTCCGAATATAATGTGGTGATATATATTATTGTTATTAATTAAATAATGTTGAATATAATATTTTAATACAGTTCTTTCCATTATTTAATATCTTTTATGTTTATTAAAACGTTTCAAATGCCACCTCAAAATATTGAAGTTCAGTTATCTATGAGAACAGTGAATGGGTATATTATTGAATCTGAAGTATATAACTCATCCTTGATAAATGTTTTAGGATTAAAACCCCCATAAAATCTTATAGTACATCATTTTATGAAGTATGATTCTATATTATTCATGTATAGTATATCTTTATAAAAAGTCAATATCAAATGTCTAGAGAAGAAGGTTACTCTTCACATCTAGGGGAATCCTTTAATTTTGTACAACTATAAAGAGAAGCATGAATATTTTTCATAATAATCAACTAATGTGTTGATATTGTTACCTTATGATCAATCATATCTAGATAAAATGAATGAGACAAAGGATACGATCATGATTGAATACATTCCCATTGTGAGGAACAACAAAGATATGTTCCCTAAAGAATTGTCTAGTCTTCATCCTAACTGAGAGGTTGAGTTGTAAGTAGAACTATATCTGGATATATATATATATCAAATACACCTTTTATAATACCCAACATTTAGTTGTAATAAGTAAAGATTTAGTTACAAGAGAGTGTAGACAAGAGTTTTATATGCTCGAGTGATTCACCCTAGGGTGTGTTGGCCATCTTCATCAACAATATGGATGGATAAATTTTCATATACATTGATTATCATGAAATCAAAAAAATAATGATAAATAAAAGGTATCCCCTTCTATGGATAGATGAAGTATTCAATCAAATTCAAGGGACATTTATTTCTCTAAGGTGGACCTTTGGTTATGATATCACTAATTAAAGGTGAAGAATAAATATATTCCCAATACTACCTTTCAAATTTTCTTTGGAAAATATAAGATCATGTTGATTCCCTTTGGTTCACTAATGCTCCAAAAATATTAATGGAATTAATGAATAGAGTCTTTAGATATTACCACATCAAATTCATGGTAGTTTTTATAAATGATATTATGATATACTCTAAGATAAAGGAGGATCATGAGTAGAATTGGAATACCATGTTAAAGACATTTTGAAGGGAGAATAAATTTGAAAAGTATAGTAAATGTGAGTAATGGATAGAGGAAGTAACATTCTTGGGACATGTTATCGCCAAAAAGAGGATATATATGGACCTATCTAAGATAATGGAAAATTAGGACTATCCAAGGCTATCATTTATAATTGGGATATGCAGTTTCCTAGTTATAGATGGGTATTAATGATGATTTTTGAAGAACATCGCGTGATTTTCAAACCCACTAACTAAGATGAATTTGAATGGAGTAATGTTTTTTTGGCTAGTGAATGCAAACTATTCTTTAAAGTGTTAAAAAATATGATTATCACTACACCAAAACCCATAATACCCACAAGAGGAGAAATATTTATGGTATACATCAATGAAAATAAGAATGTCATAAGTTGTGTACTGATGAAAAATGATAAAGTGATAGCATGCATCTCAAGGTAGTTAAAATTTCATGACAAAAACTATTTGATACATGATCTAGAGTTGACAGTTATGATCTTTACATTTAAAATCTGGCAACATAATCTCTATGGTGAGAAGGGTACGATATATACTAATCATAAGAGCTTCAAATACATATTCACGCTAAATGAGATTAATATGCACCAATGAAGATTGTTAGAGCTCATCAAGGATTATGACTTATCAATCCACCACCATCTAAGTAAAGAAAATAATTTCTCAAATGCTCTAAGTAGAAAGGACCCTATAACTTTATCAATGATGAGAATTGAGAAGGTTCCAATACTCATAGACTTAAAATGATAAACTTGGGATTCATAAGGGAATGAACATCGTCCTTTATTTCTCAAAAGGTTTTTCAACCATCCCTTATGGAGAAGATAAATGATAGTCACATAAATGCTGTTGAAATTTAAAATAAGGTGCAATCTATCAGAAATTGAAAATACCCAATGATTAAAATAGATGGGGAAGGAGTCATAATATTAGTTTCACTCCTATGTGTACCATCAAGTCATAATATAATGATGTATATCTTGAATTATTCTCATAGATCAACCTTATCTATCCACCAAAGGTGCACAAAGATGTATCATGATCTCAAAGAACACTATTGGTGGGACAATATGAAGAAGTAGATTGCTGAATATACATAAAAGTACATGGTATGTCGACAAGTGAAAGTTTAAAAGAATAATTCCAAGGTGATTATTCAACCATTACCTATACCTATATATAAGTGAGAAACAATCACCATGGACTTTGTCCCCAAGCATCCAACGACATCCAAATGACATAATGCTATATGGGTTATGATGGATCATCTAATAAAGACACCAAAATTTATTTAAATTTGAGATTACATTCACTTGATCATCTTGCATGGATATGTTGGGAATATTTTGTCTTCAATGTAATCCATTATTAATGATTCTTTTGATGTTAAAAAATACCCTTTTTCTAATGAAATTTTGTTGAGTAAATGTACAGGATTTTATATTCTATTATGAAGAGTTTAATGTTTTGAAATAATTCTAGAAACACTATTCTCATCCTTACGTTATGTTGAAAAAAAAACTTTTACGTATGGTATCAACCATATGTTACGCTGAATTATTTTTGGTTTGGATTGGCATGTTTATGGATCGACAATCCTATGTTGGAATTGAGAATTATTGTTTGCACCCTACAATCATGAATTTTAATGTATGGTTAATCAATTCTAAGTTCAAGATTTTATGATGACAAGGATGAATGTAGGATCATCATCCCTATTCTACCCAAAGGAACCCTATGATATGCATAGGAACCCTACACTATGAAAAGGAACCCTATGATACACGAAGGAACAAAACTCTACATGTTCAACCATACGCTACTTAGTAAATTATTTATTGAATTTTTAATGGTCATATTTCTTGAAGTCGTGTCTTCGATTCGTGATTTCTAGAATTGTCAAGTCAGATTTAAATACTGATTTTTAGATCATTTTGATCTTTTCAAAGAACCTAGTTTTTTGGATATTATTTCTCATATTATTATGAATGGTTACGAATCTCATATTAAATTAAGATTGGAGATTCCATGATAATTCAGGATATTTATTTGGATCTAAAATATCAATTCAAATCATTGGATATTTATCTACAGAGAATTCTTATAGAAAAAGAGAATCGTTTTCTAAGAATTTTTCGTCATGTGCTCCAAAGAACGATCAATCTTAAAAAGATTGCTACTCTTTGGGGACATACTTATTCATTGTTCTACTGAAAATTCACTACTATTGTTTTTTTGTTTTCAATTGAAGATAATTTTGTGATGATAATCTCTTCAGAATTTTTTATCTCTTGAATATTATATTTTCTGGAGAATAACATCCTTTTACTATCATCCACTACTGCAACTATGAAGATCAATATGTTTCATCAAATAAATCTATATTTATTCTTTTGAGTATTAACTTCTTGATCTATGTTGTGGTTTTTTGGTTATATGTTAAAGAACGAAAATGATATATTTTTCGCCTTATTTTTGAAGGTGTTTACTGCCTACACTAGGTTTTGAATTGATCTTATGATATGAGGACCTCAATAGTAAAATTCACCAAACTAACAGAGTGAGTTATTGGTAGAGTGTACTATGATATTTATATGCCCTGAAGATCAATAAAAAACAATGTTTTTTTATTCTATATATCTACTACTTTTACATTCTTATGGAAGATAGACACTACTTATCTGCACTAACCTTAGTTGACGTTAAAAGGACGAATTGTGAAGGAATTTGAAAAGACACAATTCACCCCACCCCCCTCTTGTGTGTATTTTTATATTCCGAACTATCAATTTGTATCAAAGAATATGTTTTTGTATAATGTTATAGAAAGCTAAAAGTTTAAAGTTTTATACAAATATGGAAATTGATGATCCTAGATAATGAATGTCCGTGGTTAGTGATCCTTATTTCAATGGTGATAATTATGGATGTTGGAAGTCAAAGATGATCATTTATCTAAAAAATCCTGGATACATAGTTTATTCAAAAACCATAACCCCATATCAGATTCTTGAGAAACTAGAAACATGGGATGCTACAACTGAAGCTAATTATTATATGAATTCAAAAGACCTGAATTCTATTATTTAGAGGTTAGGAACAGATAAGTTCAATTGAGGTTTTTAATGTCCTACTATATATGAAATGTGACAAACTATTTCATTTCCCTATGAAGGAATAGACATTGTAAGATAGATGTGATATGCAACAGAAAAACGTAAGTTTGACACATTCATAATGTTTGATGGCGAGATAATTACACAAATTAATTAAAGGATTATAGAAATAGTTAACAATAATATATGTTTAGGTGAACCTATCAAACAAGTAGATCATGCTTTTAAAGTGCTGATAATACTACCTAATAAATGGAGTGGAATATCAGCTACAATTCGATAATCATCACCTATCAAAAATATAACAATGAGAGAATTGATTGGGACATTGATGATGTATGAAGCTGAAATGCAAGATAAATCTGAAGATCATAATGTTTTAGTCAAAAAGTATAACACTACTCTAAAAGTAACATCTCAGAAGCAAAGAAAATAGCAAGAAGTTAGGGATGAATGGAATTCAGAAACATCTGATTCTCAAATGGAATTTTCTCAATTATCAAGAAAATTTATCATGTTTTTTAATAACAAAAAAGGGTAAATAATTCCCTAAAATGTGTTGATAAATACTCTAAGGAATTCATATTCTATGAATGCAAGAAATTAGGTCATATAATACCTGATTACCTCAAGCTAAAAGGTGAAAAGAGGAAGTTAGATAAGAGATATCCTAAAATGATGATTATGAAAAGAAAGGAATAGAATTAATGAAGGAAACATAGAGTGTTTCTAAAGACTCCAGTATCTCCACCAAATCTGATGTAGAAAATAAAAAAATCAAATGTGAAAGTAAATATGTGCTTCATGGATGAGGATGATAAGGTACAAAAATATTATTCATCTAACTCTGATTCTGATACGAGTTGTTAACTAAATGAAAATTATTTTTTAATGTTATCAAAACACTTTAAAGGAAGAGTAAGAAGCCTCATATCCATAATAAAATTGAATGAAACCCTAAAACCCATAACCAAACTATTGGGGATGCCCCTCCCCAACCCATACAATGAGATGATAAACCTTCACCATTACCTGGCTACTCAGTATGTTGTCCCACGAAAGAATGCACAAGCTCGGAACTGATGGCATATACATACCCTCTCAATCATACAAATTCCAAATGGAATTCAATGGTGAATGTATAAATCTCTGATCCCCATCTGGCGTAGACCCATATAGAATGTTGGTTGAACATCACAAAGCTACACTTCAAATTCAAACAAAAGATGCTCCAAAATCATATTCAACCCGATCCAGCATACCTCTCAACCACTCAATAGATTCCCCCCATTTAAGAAGAATAATTGAAAAATAATTTTAGATAATCGGAAGCCAATTCCCTAGAAAACTTCCAATAGATAGAAGTTACATTGATTATTGGAACAGTTGACATCAAATTTTCAATTACAAAATCCAGCTGATCCTAGGTCTATATTTACTCCTCAAGGATGATCGTCCCTTTGTTGAATCCCCCCACTAA
This sequence comes from Viscum album, assembly GCA_963277665.1. Taxonomy (NCBI): domain Eukaryota; kingdom Viridiplantae; phylum Streptophyta; class Magnoliopsida; order Santalales; family Viscaceae; genus Viscum; species Viscum album. The sequence goes on from OY728143.1 coordinate 2,015,515,848, forward strand.
AATTAGGTCATGTTTGTCAACCTAGGAGTATTGTTACTCATTGAATGAAAGCCTTAGAGACCTCCCCATCATCTTATATGCCTACTCTTCATTCTAATTAATCAAAAAAACCTGGTCAACCACCTCTTCTTCAAAGCTTAACATTAATTATAGGGTCTGATTACCCACAAAATCTAATTTTGTTTTTGTGGAATTTATCTTTTCTAGGGATCGAGTCACCAAGGTTGGGGGTAACAAAGAGTAATCCTCCCTAATTTCCTCCTCCTATTAATCATGTTACTCCTTAGGGTTTAATATTCACCAACCAAAGGAATAGGGTCAGTTCCATGGGGTTCTAATGCATGTTCCCATTCTGCATCATTTAGAATACTGAGATCAGAATACAAACCAGACTCTTCAAGGCCTTCGAAACTATTGCTCAACAGAATTGGATTAGAGGTCCTAGAAATAACACCCCCTATCTTCTCATCTCTAGCTTCACTATCCTATTCTTGCATTCCCTTACCTGAATCATCCTTACCTGAACTCAACACCTCCATATAAGAATCAACCACATCATCCACCTCTCCACTTTCCATCTGTTACATAGAAATTAAACACCAATCTGTAGGGATTGCCTCTTGAACAACCTCATTCTGGACCATAACATCCCCCACCATTACACCATCAAAAGAGATTAGATACACACCAAATGAAGGACTGAAAAGATCATACTTCAACCTGTTAAATATCTCATAGACCTTCTGGTTAAATGCATTCATAGGCTTTTTCCCCAAAGTATCACCATGAATTTCCTCCAAGAACACATTGGGGATCACCGGGTTACAGTCAAACCACTTCTCTTATACAAGAAGTGACGAATGAGGCACTCCCCCCCCCCCTCCATTCTGTAACCTATAAGAGTTGACACCCCGCCCTCTTCCTTCCTAACACCTATCCATCTGCTTTAGAGAGCCAGCCTCATCACAGACCTATGAGGCCATGCCATTTTCTTTACCTACCTTCCTAATAGAAACATAATCTCCCCAGATAATTTTATCCATATAATGAGCCAGCTATATGCAGGTAGAACAAAGGTCCACCCAAGACCCATAGACCACCCATTTCTTGCACCAGTATTCCTCACCAACTGTTACCCAAATATACACAAAAGAAATCCTTGAAATAACCATTTCCACACAAACCTATGGGTTGATGAGAGGAAATATTTATTCTGTCTGACTATCAAAATAGAGGAATCTACCAATGAGATTTCCAATCATACTAATGATAGGAGTATTTCAAATGGAAAAGGTAAATTTTGAAAACTCACCCAGACTGTAGGTATAGGAGTGTCATGCTTCATATAGAAGTTGAAGTTCCAATAGAATAGGAAGAACTGTTATCCGTTGAAGCTATGGGTGAACTCTACGAGGAAAGGATGAGGTCCTCCTCCCGTGAAAATCGAATCATAATGTGGTGGCTATCTAGTAATCCCACTTTCACCCACTTTTTCATGTTCCATCAGCCGAAGATGAACCTATCGAATGAATCTCCCAAAGTTCACCTCTGTTTAAACCAAGCCACCAAGGTGAGGTTTAGGAGATCTAAGGTTTCTATGAACTCTAATGTTAAAAACTGAATATTAGGGAACACATCTACTGAAGTTAACTCTATTTTATGCTAGAAGAAAAATATGATTCTTTACTGAAGAAAGATAAATATTTAAAGAAAACACAAAATGTGTTATTATGTGAAAGATATACTCCACCTAAACAACATTAGGATATAATAAATGAGATTCATGGTAAAAACGTTATTCAAAGAGAATGGTTTGGTATAGGTAGTAATGTTGAAAAATATAAACTTTATAAGAATTACTTTGTTTCCTACTGAAAAAGTGGAATTTGTTATAACTGTTGAATGAAAGGACATGTAACAAAAACTGTTATTTGAAACATCTCAAAATAAGTTGAATTAAAAGATAATTTATTTATAATAGCTTTGTTCAAGATAATAATACTACTTATGGAAAAACAAAACATGTCTACAGACCCAGATCTCTGCTAGCTAAGCCTACTGGACCCAAGAAAGTGTGGGTACCAAAATAGACAATTTTTTAATTGTTTTGGTAGGAAAGAGGCCACAGAAATAGAAATTCTATATAATATATAGATAGTGGTTATTCAAGGAAGATGAGTGGATATCCTTCAAATTTTCACACTTAGATTCAAATAGATTGAGGATATGTCACTTTTGGTGGTAATACCAAAATAAAGATAGTTGGAGTTGGAATGATTGGAAATATAATTACCAATTCTATCAAAAATGTATTGTATGTTATTAGACTAACACAAAATCTGCTAAGTATTTCTCAACATTGTGATGATGGGTTCTATGTTGATTTTTATGAAAATTCTTTTTATATTTTTATTGATAAACTGCTTACATTCGTAACACCAAGAATTGAACATGATTGTTCTTTAGAACATACATTCCCTATGCCAACAAAAAGTGAAATATTTATCTACTAAGATAAATGAATCACAGATATGGCATAAAAGACATGGTCACTGCAATATTTATACTTTACATGAATTGTCAATAAAATAGTTATTTTTTGACTTACCTTGTCTTATGATTGATAGTGACATATTTTTTGATGCATTCCAAATTAGTAAGAAACATAAATCTCTATTCAGATCTATTAACAATATTGCTACATCAAAACCTCTATAGCATACCCATATAATTTTTTTCTACCATCAAGAGTAGCAAGTTTGGATGGTAAATCATATGTTTATGTTTTAATTGATGATTATTCTAGATATACTTGTGTTTATTATCTTATGAATAAGTGTGAATTTGTTTGCTATTTTTGATAGTTTTTGTTTTCTTGTTCAAATTGAAAAGGATTCTAAAATAATATTATTAAGAAGTGATCATGGTAGAGAATTTGATAATCATTAATTCAATTATTCTTTCTCAAAACTGGGTATTAAAAACACCTTTTCTGCACCCAGAACACCTCAAAAAATGGAATTGTTGAAAGGAGAAATAGAATAATTCAAGAAATGGCTAAGAATATGCTAAATGGATATAGTCTACCTACATATATTTTGGTAGAATTTTTGATCATAGAGGGCTATATTATGAATATATTTTTGACTAGGCATATTTTCAATAAGACACTTTATGAAATTTAGAATAACTGAATACCTAAAGTAAAGTACTTTAATATTTTTGGATGCTAGGTGTATATACTAAACACCAAGGACAATCTTGGTAAATTCGATAAAAAAATATGATAAAGGAATGTTTTTAGGATATTCTGCTACCTATAAATCCTATAGAGTGATTTATAAAAAGATAATTAATGTTGAAAAATCAGTTCATGTGAAGTTTGTTCTGACTAACCCATTCATTAGAGGAAAATATAAAACTGATGAACTCATTGACTCTTATGATTACATGAGACTTGAAACCCTTAAAATGATTTTGAAAGATCAAAAAAATCAGTACAATTCATAAGAACATGAAACTGAAGAAACTAAAAGTTTTCTGCATAGAAAGCCCAGAACCCTAAAGAATCATCCTTTAAAAACTATTATAGGAGACTCAGATACAGATATATGAATAGAAGAAATTTAGGAAATCCAGTTGATTTTTTCCCTTTATATCCCAGTTAAAACCAAATACTATAGAATAAGAATTAGAAGAAGAGAGATGAATGCTAGTCATATAGGAAGAGTTAAACCAATTTAAAAGGAATGAAGTTTGGGAACTTGTTAAGAGACTAACTAACTATCCAGTTATAGGGATAAAAGTGGTTTTCGAAAACAAATAGGATTATAAAGTGATCATCACTATGAATATGGTTTAGATTAGTAGCCAAAGGTTATAATCAAGTGTAATGAATAGATTATGATGAGACCTTTACCTCTGTAGCTAGACTAGAAGACATTAGAATTCTCTTAGCTTATACATATCATATAAATTTTAAATTATATTAGATGGATGTTAAATCTACCTTTTTAAAGGGTTGTCTAATGTCATATGTTTATGTTGAGCAACCTCATGGTTTTGAAAATCCTAAAAAAACATATTCTATTTTTAACCTTACTAAATATCTTTATGTCTTTAACCGGGAACCTAGAGCTTGGTATGAAATATTATGTTCTATTCTTTTGAAAAATTATTTTATAATTAGTTCAAAATATCTAACACTTTTTAAGAAAACATTTTGTTCTAATATTGCATTACTAAAAATTTTGGTTGATATTGCTATTTTTTGTTCTTTTAATCAAAATATGTGTCATGATTTTTCCAAACTTATACAAAAAGAATTTGGGATGAGTGTTATGGGAGAACTATATTTCTTTTTAGGATTTCAGATTTATTAAAAAGATTTTGTAATTATTTTCAATCAAATAAAATACACTATTGATTTACTAAAGAAGTTTGTACTTGAAAAAAGTAAGAAATATACAACACCTATGTGTAACAATATAAATATTGACTTGGATGAAGCTGGTAAACTAGTGGAAAACAAGGTATATAGAGGTATGATAGAAATTTTATTATATCTTACTACTAGGAGGACATCCATTATGAATTCTATATGACTTTATTCTATATTTCAATCAAATCCAAAAGATCTCATATTATTACGGTAAAAAGAATTTTTTAGATATTTAAAAGGAACTGTTTTTTGATATCTTATTTACCCCAAAAAATCGGTTTTTAATTTAATTTCATAGTCAAATACTGACTTTGGATGTTGTATATTAGATAGAAAAAGTTCCTTAGAAACCTTTCACTTTTTTGGAAAATCTTTAATCTCAGAGTCTAGTAATAAACAACATTCTGCTGCTCTATCAACTGTTGTGGAAGAATATGTTTCTGCTGGCAGTTTTTGTGCACATTTGTTGTGTACAAAAAAAATTCTATTGGAATTTGGACTAATTTTTGATATTATTCCTATTTTATGTGATAATAAAAGTGATATTAATATCTCTAAAGATCATATATGTCATTTTATCACTATGAACATTGATATATGACATTATTTTCTAGATATCATGTTCTTAAAAAATATATATATTTAGAATTTGTTAAAATTGAATATCAATTAGTTGATATTTTTCTAAACCTGTTCTGAGTTCATGTTTTTATTTTATTAATGGGGTTAGTTTTGTTTAATATTAAAAAAAATATTATTCTTAGTTACTCTTTTTTTCATAAAGTCTAATTAATTTAATTATTTAAATTATTGTCTCATTTATTTATATTTGGGATATTTACATTTATTTATCTTATTTTATTTTTGTTTTTTGTTTTTACAATCCTTAATCGGCATGGGAAACCATTTTCCTTCTCCAAATAATCTTCCTCGGTCCTACACTCTCATTCAAACTTATAATGTTTCTCTCTCCCTTTCGTATCCTGATTACCAAAAACCCTAAACCCGTCAACCTTTCTGTTTCCTAAACATAAAAGATGGAATCCTCACAAGGATCTGTTGATTTTGAAATCAATAACAGTATGTTTTCTTCAAGAAAATCATGCAAATTTTTTCTGGTTAAGGTATTAGGATTTGTATATTTAGAGTTAACAAATTTATTTCTTAAGGAAGACATATTTTTTCAAGGATTTCATTTTTAATTTAGGGAATATAATATTCCAATGGTCTATGAGATATAATTAAAGTTTGAAATGCTAAATTTTTATAAATAAGACACAATTATTTCAAAATTTAATAATCAAGACTTTTTAATGACTTTTGATGAAATGGCTATGTTATATCATTGTCTCCATGAGGGGGAGTTTCGGTTCGACATGAGTAATATAGGCAATTTTAATTATACTTATGATGATATGATTTTTCTTTATTTAGAATGAAGGTTGGAAAAAAGGTTTTTATGAAGGATTTAAGACCATATTTCTATGTTTTGGTGAAATTTATCTAGTCCAAAATTTTACTGAGGAAAGCTGATCTAGAGAAAATTCTCTATCCTGAAATATTTATAATGTTTTTTTAAACAAAATGATTTTTATTTTTTGTTGGTTTATGATTAAGTATCTCAATTATTGTTGTCATACAGAAGCCAAGATGGTTTATTATACTTATTGAAGGATTCTTTTTTTTCTATTTACAATTTTGGGAAACATAGTAGGTATGTCTTATTGAAAGTCATGTCATCATAGCAATACACTAAATGTTGGCACCATGAAAAATATAGGATTTTTCTAGAGAATGTCTTGCAACAGTTTTCGTCCAGTTGGTGCTGAGGAATAAAAACTTTTATTGGCCAGTGCTTGAGGGGAGTAGAGGTTAATCCCTTCTATTGGTTCAATTCATGCTAGGCCTGAAGATGAAAGAACATCTAATTCTGGGGGACACTATTATTCAAAATAATAAGAATAGTTTCATTTCGTGTTCAAAAAATAGTAGTTGAAGCTATGGTTAGCAATGTGAATGTCACTTCATATGATGGAGCTGAAGAAACTAGGTGTATCACCCATGTAATTGACCATGTGGAGTAGTTATAAATGTCAATAAATTCATAGGGAAGAGTTCTCTAAAGCTGGAACTCAGAATGATATTGATGCTTATTTTGTTAGAGGATCTCTATTAAAGGGCATATCAGAAGGAGATGGTGATCTAAGTTTGGATATTGTTGGGATAAATCAAGGATGAAATGAATCTCATGAAACTTCTCACTTTTAGGTTGATGCTCAAAATATAATGATTCAACTACTTAAAGATCAAAATTTTTTCTTAAGAGAACAACTTGATGCAGAAAAAAAGAACTTTGAAGAGTATAGAGTTGTTTCTATTTCAAGATCAGAGTACAAAGCTCAAAACATTCATTTGAGAGTGTTTAAATAAAATACTATCTCTATTGGAGATTTTATCGACTGAATTTTCCATATTTCAAGGAAATTTTCAACCTTATAGGGTGAGACTATCAAGAAGATAGATTTTGACAATTTCAAGGTTATGATTGGAAGAGAATTTCAATATATGAAGGAAATTTTTAGTTCTTCTTCTCAATAGACCCCACCATAATTTCTAAGGAAATTTGAAGTAATTAAAACTGATTTGGGTGAGTTTAATGATAGGATTCACAATCTTCCATGTTATAGCATTCCCTTGGGTGTACTTTTGGACAATCAAAATCATCTAGTTCATCAGTGGACATCCAATGAATCCTAGTTTGGACTAGTGATTAATCATCTTAGAGGGATTTTAACTTCTTTTATTCAACCTAAAGAAGAATTGAATTTGTTTATCAAGATCAACTTAGTGGTGATCTTGAAGATTTGAAATGATTTTAAGTAGATACATCATCATTTGAACTAATTTTTCAATAATCATTTCCACATTTTGTTGCTGAAGATGTTAAATTTTAGCAGTGTAGTCAAAGCCATTGATCAACTAGAAGAGCCCTTTGTTCCTGCTAAAACCAAGCTTTAAGCTCTGTCATTTTGAAGACTCAAACCGATTCATGATTATAGTAAAATTCTTTTAAAACATTATAATGTATATTTCAATTTACATATTTTATTCATTATTTTATTTATCTTTACCTTAGTTAAATTATTTACTGCAAAACATTGAATTTTTTTATTATTCCAATTATTATAACTTTTCACTTAGTTGAGCACAATATTAACTGTGGTTTATATTGATTCATTATTTTCCTTCATCTATTTTTTATATCACAAAAAGGGGGAGATTAGGGGGTGTCCCCATATAATACTTATTAACCACTACATTTTTCTTCATTATCGAAATAATTCTGTGAAATCGAAATGTTTTTTCTATATCTATATGTTATTAAAAATACGATAATTTATTTAATTATTGATAGGAATTATAATGATTTTTATTATAATCAAAAGAGTGAGATTTTTGGGAATATATTTTCTTCACAATACTCCGTAATTGATAATGATTTTGATGCTCACAAATACCCTTTTTTCGAATGAAATTTTTTTGTGTAAATGTACAAGATTTTATATTCTATTATGAAGAGTTTAATGTTTCAAGAATAATTCTAAAAAAATGTTTTCATCCCTACATTACACTGAATGTAAAACTTTTACATATGGTACCAACCCTATATAATGTTTAAATATGTGGGGTTTGGATTGACATACATATACATCGGTAATCCTACGATGTAATCTAGAATTATTATTCATACCCTATGTCTGGGAATTTGAACATATGGTAAATCAATGTTAGGTTTGAGATTTTATTCTAACAAGGATGAATGTATGGATGATCATCTCTACAATACACAAAGTAACCCTACACTACACAAAGGAACCCTACCCTATTCAAAGGAACCCTACGATATGCAGAGGAACCGTACAATACGCAAAGGAACCCTACGCTGTGAGTTCAACCCTATAGTACTTACACAATTCTTTATTTTTTTCTTAACGGAAATATTTTACGATTTTGAGTATTAAATTTATGATTGTAGTAATGGTCAAGTTATATTTAAATACTGATTCAAAGATCAGTACTACCTTTTCAAAGAACTGAGTTTTTCAGAGATTATTGCTCCTATTATTATGAAAGGTTACAAAACTCCTTGTAAATTTAGTTTTGATAATTCATGATAATTTAGGGTATTTAATTTTATATGAAATATCAATGCAAATTGTTGGTTGTTTATCTGCTGATCATTCCATCAGAAAGAGTGAATCGTTTTCTAAGAATTTTTTTTCATGTGTTGTAATGAATGGTTAATATTAAAAAGAGAAATATTCTTTGGTGACATACTTATTCACTGTTCTACTTTAAATTAACTATTTTTTTTCTATTTCAGTTTTGAATTGAATATCATTTTGTGATTATTATCTCATCATATTGTTCTATTTCATAAATTTTATATTTTCTAGATAAGAATACCCATTTATTATCAACTTCTTCTACAACTGTAAAGATCAATTGGTATTATCAAATCAATATATGTTGATTCTTTTGATTATTATATTATCAATCTAAGATGTGATTTTTTAGGTTCTCTATTAAAGAACTATAAGGCTTTATTTTTTCCTTATTTGTAAAGGTTTTAGCTGGTAGCACTCAGTTGTGAATTGGTCTTATGATATAAGGAATTAAATAGTAGAATTCACCAAAATCATGGAGAGAGTTGTTAGTGGAGTAGACTAGGGGATTTATGTTCCCCAAAACACTATAAAAAATCTATGTTTTGGTTTCTTTCTATTTATCCACTACTCATACTTTCCTACGAAATATACACGCTGCTTATATGCATTAACCTTAGTTTTCACTAAAAGGAAGAATTGTGAAGGATTTTGAAAAGTCACAATTCAACCCCCCCCCCCCCCCCCCTCTTGTGTATATATTTATATTCCGACCTAAGAGGATATATATCATAGAAGTTATTAAGTTGTATGGAGTACCATTATAGATTGTTTCCGATCGAGATCCGAGATTCTCCTCTAAGTTCTAAAAAGTATCCAAAACTATCTAAATATTAACATGAACATAAATATGTCCTATCACCATCAAACTGATTGTCAGTATATGTGTAAAATTAAGATACTAGAAGACACATTGAGAAAAGTTTCAATTGACTTCAAAGGATTATGGGATAAACATCTTATACTAGTAGAGATATCTTGCAACCAGAGTTTCCACTCAATCATCCAAATGGCTCCATAAAAATACCTTTATGGGAAGAGATTTATGACACCTTCATGTTGGGATGAATTTGGTGAATGAAAGCTACTGGGACCTAAAATGGTTTAAGAAATGTTATAAATATTTGATCCTATTCAGCAACACATCAATAAAGCCTAAAGGTTCCAAAAGAGTTTGGAATACAATTGTTGATGGGACATAGACCTTGAGGTTAGATACATGGTATTCCATTGCATATCTCCATGGATGAAATTATTGAGATTCTGGAAAAGAGAAATCTATGTCATATATACATTGATCCCTATAAGATTCTTGATTACATCATAGTTGAGGCATATTGACTAGCACTTCCACCAACCATGTCTCAAATACAGTTTGTATTCTATGTATCTCTCCTAAGGAAGTATGTATCAAATCCCTCAAATTTATTGAGTATATAGGTGGTAAAACTAGAAAATGATCTCTATTATGAAGAGATACCAGTGAATATCTTGGACTATAGAGATATAAATCTATGCAACAAGACCACATTTCTAATTAAAGTAACATGGAGGAACCACTAATATAAAGAGGCGACATGGGAACTGAGGGAAGAAATGAAGGGAAAATACCGTTAACTGTTTTAAACATTGTATGTAAAGAGAAATTTTGAGGGTGAAATTTCATAATAGGGTAACAATGTAACACCTTGATATTTGTATGAAATATTTATCCTTGAATAAGTTAATTTTTTTGGTATCTTGTATTGCCCACAAAACCGTGTTTAAATGAACCATGATATATAATTAAAATATTATTATTTTAATATGACCATTATAACCTAGCCATTGATTTGAATGGTATGAATAGGAAAAACTATATTATGAAAATTATTAATTTTTAGGAAATAAACACTTAATGTTTAGTTAAATAAATCTATTCTTCAATAATGGGTTTCGTTCAAAAAAATTATTTCATTTCCCTCTATAAGAAAGAAAATATAATTAATTTTGATACATTTAGATTTTCTTTGAAATAGAAATCATTTTTTAATTCATCATTTCAAAATTATCCGAGGATGAAATTTTTGAAATTTTCTAAAAAAATTAAATTTTAATGAATAATAAAAAATATTGTTTGAAAAATATATATTCTTGTAAAATATTTAAAAATTAAAATAATATTTTGGATTAGTTTTAATCTATCATGACTTATTTTTTTATTATAAATAATCTTATTTTGGTATTTGAAATAAATTTTATTCATGAATTTAGTATAAAAATATGTTTTACTCAGAAATGAAATTTTTCAGAATTTGTTTTGTTTTGTAATTTTAATTTTAAATCAAATCTGAAAATTATGTGTTTTATATTTTGAAATATGAGTTCCATATTTTTAATTATGAGTTCCAAATTTTGTAAATATTTCAATTTAATTTTTTTCTTACATGAATTATAGTCATTGTAAAATTTATCATCTCACAAAAAGGTAATTCGAATTAATCTAGATTAACAATTATTGATAAATCTATAGTTTGTTATAAAAATTATTATTGAATGAGTTTCACTAGACCTATGACACTTAAGGTTCTAAATTGAGCTATTTAATACACACTTAACTATGAAAATTACTTATACATTATTAAAATCAAATAAAGTAACAAAATGACACACTCTTATTTTTAATGTGTTTAATATTTTGTATATGTTTAATATTTTTAAAATAGGGTTCACAAGGAGAAATACTCATCAATAATTATTCTTTTAAAAGATAAAAAATTTAAATTATTCATGGTAATTTATTTTAAAAATTAGGAATAAAAAAATTACCAAAAAGGATTACACAACACCAATGCAGTAATTATGTAATTAACATAAAAATGATAAAAATGATAAAAAATTAAAATTTATATAATTTGAGATATTTATGGTGATCTGTGAATTTTTTTATATTAAATTAACAATTATGTGATATAATAAAATATTTATTTTTTGAATTCTACATCTTCTATTGAATTTTTAAACGTCAATGTAGTGAATAGTATCAAAATAAAAAAAATAATGATATTTTTGGGATAAACATTTCTAATAAGTTCTCTAATAATAATAAAACAGTTTAAAAAACTAAAAATTGATTATTAAATGGTCTAAAATTTAATAAATTTTCTATTTATGATCAAATTTATACAATATAAGTAATAATTGTAGCCTTTTAATACAATTATTTTTTTCACCCTAAGTAAAAATAAAATTGGTTAATCAAGGGTTAATAAAAATGATAAGGTTTAAAATAAAAAAAAACATGTATAAATTTAATCGGTTTATGATATTATAGAATTATCATATCTTATCATATAATCCAACTCCGTTTGGTGGTATCTGTGCATAAAGTGAATTTATTATAATTTAATCTTTCTTTTTAATTCCAAAAACACTCCTCTCCTCCATTATAAATACCATTTCTGAAAACCACTTCTCCTCACACCATACAAGCCTTGATGCTTTCCAAATATCTTCCAAACAATATTCTCTCCACTCTGCCCACGTCCAAGTAGAGCTAGTATCACCAAAGGAACAATTCAAAGTTCCTAAATAGATCCTTCAATGAGGTGATATTCGAGAGGTAACTTTCCTTATCCACCTATCTTAATTACTTTTCTATTTACCTTCTCCTAACCTCATTCATAAATAACACCATAATATATCTATTATCATCTATATTCATTAATTTCATAATGATAATGGAAAATTTTCTATTCATCCCTTTTTTTCACATCTCCTCTGATTCAAAGAAAGGATACCATTGTCCAAATTATGGAGATTATTCATCGCTGTGGATAATGGGTTTTTTTCATTATCGAATTCACAGTTGGTTATAAAATTGTTATTTTCATTAAATAAGATATTAATAATTATATTATAACATCTTCCATGTCTTTTAACTAACATTTAGATATAATATTAAATAAAACAAAACTAGTTCATGATGGATTTAAAAACCATAAAAATAAACTAAAAATTTATCAATAATGTTTTATTAAATTAATCATTCTAATTAAATCAAATAAAATGATATATGGGACCATTTGAACATATATAAGTGTATTAATACCATTACATTTCAGTTGTGTAATATTTTTCCCATTCTATAATAAATTCTATAATTATATAGAAATGAATAAATAATGAAACCATGAAACAAACACTCTCAGGATATTGAAATTGAACCTCATAACTCATAGAAGTGGATATAAAGGAACTCAATGAAATTATAATATATCAAATACATGTTTAATAGGTTCTTAGTTAATAAATTAATTAATCAAATTTTATTATCCATTACATTAAGTGCAATTACAAAACTCATTCAGATATAAGGTAAGGGATCCCTCAAAACCTCTATATTTCTTTTTCTTTATGCTTTCTCTCTCTCTTTTATAAATTAATCCATTAATTTTTATTATATAATTATCCTATGTTCTATTTATATGTACCAAAATTATTTATGTATCTCAATTAATCTTTATTCTATGGTTAATTACATGTTTTATAATGTTTTTATATCAATTATTGTCGACAATAAAACCCGATTAAAGGGAACTTCTCTTTTTCCATACCCATTTTCAAGTAAACTCCATAAACAATTTTAAGCCAACAATTTTTTTATAAAATTACTCCATTTTTCATGAAAATGTATTTCAGTTCCTTTCTAGTTTAATAGAAATAATATTTCTTTTATCCTCTTTAAAGACACTTTATTTTTTCCTAAAACCACACTTAAGTAGAAAATTTCTAATGTTACCTAATCACCCATTTTAATGTTTTAAATTTAGTTTTAAATCATTATTAATGATATATTTTTATTTTTATTTTATAAATATCTAATAATAATTTAAATTCTTTCTTTCATGGATATCATTCTGATACGCCCCTTTTTATGACTTATGACTTGATTACAATACCCATTTCCTTCTAAGGGAAACTCTTATTTTTATTTTTATTTTTATTCCTTATGTGGAACACATATTCATGAACAAGTTGTGGTGGGTGCACCCAGATATCACTCCAATTCATTAGGTAATTTTTTAGCCTCATGAGACATTTTGTATGGTATTAGGGAGTAAACCTAATCCATTATGGGACTATTTCCACCATGTGATATTGTCTTGTATGTTAACATTGACTAATGTTTATTTCATATTATATGTTGTTAACAGTTTCCTATTTTTACATGATCACATGATTCCATATTTTATGGTTTCATATGATTAACCCACATCCATTACTTTTATGTTATCATGAAATTCTTTTTAACTCTTGTGTTATGCTTCAATCCGATGATTATTCCCCAACTAGGTTGTATAGATCATAACTTTTTGTCTATGTATTTCCATAGTTTATCCTATGTAGTAATAGGAAAGAGAATTTATTTTTGATCACATTATGAATATTATTAAAAATATGTTTTATTTTTGTTTCATGTTTTTCAATTTTGTACCCATTCATCAAAAGACATTGGAATTTTTTATACTTTGTTTGTATTTTTTAAACGATTATACTTAAAATCATGTAAAAATATATGAAAAGGGATTAAGTCACTTTATGATTTGGATATATGTTAATATAGAATAAAAAGGTGATAAAATATTCTTCGAGTAATTTGATATTTCTTGAATGTAATTATCCAACTGTTGATATGGAGTTGGCTGCACTGATCTTTGTGTTGAAAATATGGCAATAATATCTCATTTGTTGGAAGTGTGAAATATATATGGATCATAGGATACTCAAGAATATATTCACAGAGGAATATATAAATACGCACTAATATAGATTTTTATATCTAATTAAGTATAATGAATTCTCAATCCATTACCATCCTGATAAAAAAATATAGTAGAAGATGCTCTTAGTATAAAGGATCTGACTATTTAATCGTTGATGAGAATTGAGAAGGATCCAATATTCTTATAATAGTAAAATATTCACATGGAAATCCTTAAGGAAGGAAAATTATCAGTCCTTTTAGAAATTATTGTTCAACTACGCCCTATAAAGATTTAAAGGATGCTCAGAGAGATTATTTGAAAATATTAATGAAAGTGAAAGCTTTAAGTAAAGGAAAATAATCAGTTTTGAAATTTAATGAATAAGGAGTTGTAATATATGGGTATTAATAATGTGTACCATCAAATACTAAGTTAAAGGAGGAGATATTGGATGATGCACATATCTCAACCTTCTCCATCAATTCCAAGATCACCAAGATCTATCGAGATCAATAAGATTACAATTAGTGGGACAATATGAAGAAGGATATTGTGGAATATACAAAAACGTGTATTATATGTTAGCAAGAAAAGTAGAAAGGTTAAAAATACAAGTGCATGACGAAAAAATTACTCAAAACCACATTGAAATGGAAAAACATAACCATAAACATTACCACTAGTCTTCTAATGACATGAAGTAGAAATAGTGCAATCTGGGTTATGGTGGATCGTCATACAAAAACTGCTCACTTCATTACAACTTGATGAGAGTTATCACTCAATAAACTTTCAAGGATATACATTAGATAAGTGGTGAGGATGGATGGAACACTACTACCAATTGTTTCTAATAGGGACCCAATATTTTCCTCCACGATCTAGAAGATTCTCTAATATTCTCTAAATACTGAGTTGTCCTTTATCAAGGATTATCACACTCAAACTGATGAAAAATATGATTAGACTATATAGACACTCAAGGACATGTTGGGAGAATACTCAAAGGGCTTAAAAAAGGACGATATCAACATCATCCTCTAGTTTAATTATCATAAAATAATATTTTCTACTCAAGAATCCAAATGGATATTTTTAAAGGCCATTAAGGGATGGGGTACATAACACCTTAATTATAGTATGTAAATAGTGAATGAAAACTTTTGGGTCCTGAAATGGTTGAAAAAATGATGGAAAAGGTCAAGAATAATTGACAGAACATCAGGGATTCTCATAGTATAAAAAGTAGATATGATGACAATCATCCACAAGACCCAGAGTTTGAGGTTGGAGATAAGTCATTCCTCCACATATCTCCATGGTATAAAGTCACGGGATTTGGTAATAAGGGAAGGCTAATCCAAGATACATGATTCCTTTTGAGATCTCTAATCACATCAGTGTATTGGCCTATTGACTATCACTCCCACCATGCCTATCTCAAGAACATTATGTGTCCCTTTTATCGCACTTAAGGAAGTACAAACCAGAACCCTTACATGTACTGATTATAGAGGTGGTATCTTGGTAGAATGATATTTCATGTGAGTATTAACTAGTAAATATCTTAAATCATATTGGCAAAGTTATTTGAAAAAAACACAATACACCTCGTCCAAGTTCTATAGTGAAACCACAATATTTATGAAGTGATGTGGAAATTATAAGAGGTGGTGAAATAGAATTTCCCTAATCTGTTTTACTGTGTGAAATGAATTGTTTTAGAAAGAAATTTCTAAAAATGGGAATATTATAGTGACTTTATTTTTTATATATAAATTTTCCTTTGTGATTCAATTAAATGCCCCATGATATACTATGGATATAGAAAAAATATGTAAAAAATTGGATTTATTATATCCTATAAAATTTTAAATATCATTAAGTATCATAACCATTGATTATATATTTTTTGAAAAATGTTTATGGGATTAGTATAAGTATAGGGTTTTGATAATTCCAAACGACACATACAAAGGAAGTGATGGCCTCATATAATAGGATCATTCCCTATGAAGTTCATTTATCAGAGATTTCAAGGGAGATAACATCACTGGTATTTTCCCATGACTAATATTAAGATGGTATCCAATAACTAATTCATGAGAATCCACATTTTGGGGATAAGTTCAGGCTCATCAAGATAATTTCCCAAACTATGTACGTCGAAAAACCCCAAGAAAATATCACTATAACTTGCCTTACCCTCAGGGAGTTCTCTAGTTTACTAAAGGGATATGTATCATGGCACCAAGAATATGAATATGTTTATTCAATAGAATAATAATTATATTTCTACATAATTTTTTTACTTTAAAAATAATTTTTCTCTAGAAATTATCAAATAAAAAAATGTATTTTCAGGTAATATGTAATTTCAATTAAGACATTTCATATGATTAATTAATTTATTTTTTGAATTAAATAATATTTTTATAAAATAATATTTTTAAATTATTATTATCAAATATTAATGGTAATATATTTTTTGGGATGTCAAATGTATTTTTTATAAGGCGTCAAAAAACATTACTATCGCAAAACCACAACATTTTTCAATAAGTTTCGATTCTATTTTACAAGTAAAAATTAAAATATTTTGGAAAAAATTGATAAAATAAATATTAATTTTATAATCATCAAATCAAAATTATTCAATTATGATTTTTTCATAAATTTTTGAGAGAGTTGAATTTTTGGGTAAAAATTTAATACGGTATAAATGTATGGTGCATATTATGAAATCATAATAACCCAAAAGTGAGGTATTAAATTCTATAAAATTTAAAAAATACCAAATATATATTTTACTTCTAAATTATTTTTTTAGGTTATTTTATTATTTTTTTAAATCCTTTATGAATCCTCTAAAACCGAAATTCTATTTCAAGGTTCTAAAATCATTTCTTTAAGAACAAGACTCGCTTCCATATCACCGAGGTTAATATTTTAAAATTTTCATCCCACTAACACATAAAATAATTAAAATGGCCCATATTTGATCAGAAACATAGAAAAATCATGTTAAGGTTTTTGGTTTTGATTACTTTATTATATAGATTCCAAAATGAATGTTTGGAAAATAATAAAGAACTCCCCACTATTTTCCTATATAAACCCATCCCATATCTCATTCCTATTAAATAAAAAACCATTGAACATGTACTTACTCTTACCATGTACATATTCCTCCCACGGTTCCCCCAGTCTCTCAAGAATCTTCTCCCATGATTTTGGAATCACCCACTCAAT
The DNA here is from genome assembly GCA_963277665.1 of Viscum album. Taxonomy (NCBI): domain Eukaryota; kingdom Viridiplantae; phylum Streptophyta; class Magnoliopsida; order Santalales; family Viscaceae; genus Viscum; species Viscum album. Next base: position 2,015,533,514 of record OY728143.1, read on the forward strand.
GTAAGGGATCCTCTCATTCTCCTCTTTATTCATGCTTCTTTATTATCTTATACCTTTTATATCCAATTCCTAATTTTTTGGATATGTTCTTCCATATTCCCATTTATACCCTTATGAGGTATGAATGATGAGAAACCCCCTTTCAATCTCATTAATCCCACCCATGAACATTTATGTGACCCCATTGTGCTGTCAAAATTTCACTACGTTTTTCCATGCTAAACAATTGTGTACTGTATACCTACATGCATGTCCTATTATGTATGTTTACATTTATTGCCTTATAATTAAGTTATTGGGGAATTAATGTATTAAATTAACACATCACTTTCTTGGGACTAAATGTGATAAAATATATTCTTATATTATATGATCATTGTGGCACGGTTATGCATATACATGATTTGATTATGATGGGTGCACCCAGATAACGATCCAACGCATTGGGTAATATTTTAGTCTCATGACACGACATGTATGGTATAAATGAGGTTATAATAAGCACATTGTGTCAAATTATATTGGTAGTTAACCTTGAATTTTACTTATAATGTCATATTTTATGTTGTTTCAACATTCCCATGTTTCCTTTATGATATTGTGCTATATCAAGTATAATTGTTCATGTTTTTGTTTCTTAGACGTTTTATATCCCATTGATATGTATATTTTATAACATGTAATAACTTATTCATGTTATTATTTACTTATAACCTTACATGGATATATATATATCACCAATTTCTTAGCTATTTCGCTAGGTTATCACATATAGTTTTTAAAATGATTGAATAATTTCATCATTTTATGGAAATTTTCAATAAATTTGATATACCCCCTATTTTACGTTATTTTGTAATGTATAAAATTCTCAAAGACACTATACTTATCTATATTATGGGTTTTATTATGTTTATTACTGTGTAATTAATCATGAATTAATGTGTTATAAAAACAAAGGTTTCCATACTGTTTATGTCCCCATCCACACTACCTAGGCTCACTAAACAACGTGTACCCCTAGTAAACAATGTGTAGCACCCAAAATATCATCTTCCCCAAAACATAAGAACACACTCCATGTTATCCTTTACTTAATTCCACCAAATTTGGAATTATGATTTTTAATTCCTTGTGTGCCACCCAAAACCCTTAATTCCCTCTTGAAACCCACAGATCTACCCTCAGGGTGTCTATGATTGTTTTAATAGGGATCTAAACCAAAAAAAAAAGATTCATAATCGAGAATTTTGATGTAAAGATCATAAATATGGATACCTCGTGGGGGAAAAATCTTCAGGTCTAATGTGAAGCCTGTAATATAATTCACCTCAATATGGTGATGGAACTACAAAAAATAGGTCCTTTAACAACACTAAAATTGGCCATAGTCGACAAAAACAAAGTACGGATTACCAAAATATGAATAAATTCCCTAAGATTTTCTTTATGTTATAATAGAACTAATAAAGGATCCCCTTTATCATTACTTTTATTCATAAATAATAAAGGGGAATATAGTTTTATTGTGATGTTAATATTATAGCATATTATAGTAGAAAAACAATAGTGTAAAATAGTAAATATAGTTTTCAAATACAGGTTGCAAATAAATAATTTTAATGAAATAAAATTTACAACAAAAATAAAAGAAAAAAACTATAGAATATAAATTTCAAATATTTGTTTGTACAATTACATACGTAAGTAAAAATTATTACATACGTTCAAAAATATCAATGTTCCTTTGTCTTCAATCCCTAACCTCGGTCATCCCATTGCTAAAAAAGCCACCCCATCTTGAGAAAATGAATCCACCTATATAAGAAAACAGTTCTCATGTTAGTAGTGATATAAATACATAAATTTAACACAAAGTGTCAATTTTAAACTAAAAACATATACATTGATTCATACTATGAACATCATGTATCATATTGAGTTGTAGTTGATTCTTCCACGTCACACCATTTCTTGTCACCATAAAAATCTATGTCTATGAAAATTAACAAAATAAGTATTATATAAAAATGAAAAGGAAAATAAGTAATAGTAGATAAAATTATGTGAAAAAAATATGTGATCAATTTCACGGTTTTGGCGATGTGATGCATGTTTTAAAATAAAATTTCTCATATATATTGAAAACATGCACTTAGAGACATACCAACCATATCATGAATTAGATTGAAATGTGGTCAATTTATATATGTCACAAGTTAGTTATGGATTATTTTACAAAAGTATAAAAACAATCTGAATGTGTTTTCTCAGTTTTGATTATATTACACGGTTTTTTAATAAAATGCCATTTTATGATGGAAAAACACAATTTGAGTCATAGTTTTCACAACATGTGTCATTTTGATATGAAATAAATTTCTACACATCTCTAATGACTTATTAACCGTTTTCCAATATTATCAAGAAATTAGATAATACTTTCTTTATTTTCTGTGAGTGACACTTTCTGACTTAAAAGGCCAATTTTAAAATGATAATTAACACTTTGAGTCAAACTAGAATCATGTATCAAATTGAGGTGCAGAAAATTCCTACACATAAAAAAGACTTATGGATCATTTTCCTAATGTATCAAAACAATCTAAAAGTTTTTTCTCAATTTAGAGTATGTCACATGGTTTTTTACTAAAATTAATATCAATTTTACATAAAAAGACACACATGAGTCATAATCATAACACCGTACATAATATTGAGGTTTGGATGACTCCTAAATGTCAAAACTGATATACGGATTTTTTTCTAACGTATCAAAACAATCCAAATGAATTTTTTTTCATTTTTGGGAATTTCACTTTTATTTTTTTACTAAAAGGTCATTTTAAACTAGAAACGCATAAATGTTTTCATGTTGGTCACATAATATGTCAAATTTAATGTGAGACTAATTCAAACACATCAAAAATGAATTATGAATCATTTTCCTAAATTATAAAGACAATTCGAGTGTTTTTAATTTTTTCAGTGAGTGATAAAATTGTTAAAGTGAAATGTCATTTTTAAACTGATAACAAACACTTTGAGTTATACCAGGAACACCATGTATCAAATTTTCATGAAGATGATTACTACATGTCAAAATGACCTATGGATCGTTTTTATAATTTATAAAAACAATTTGAATGGCTTTTATCTATTTTGAGTATGTAACTTGTCTTTTTTAAAAAAATTGATGACAATTTTAAATAAAAACCCACACTATGAGTCATAGAGGTCACACCACGCATTATATTGAGGTGTATATGATTCCTAACCATAAAAAATGACTTTTGGGTCATTTTAACAAAGTAAAAAAATCAATCTTGATGTGTTTTATTAGTTTTGACTATGTCCCTTGTGTTTTTTTAATAAAATGACATTTTAAACTAGGAACATACACTTTGATTCATATTGATCAAATCATGTGCTGATATGAAGCCAAACTAATTCCTACCCATAAAAATTTTATTATGAACTTTTTTACTAAATTAAAAAGACTATCTGAGCATGTTTCTTTTAATTTTCAGTAAGTGATTTACTTTTTGAAATAAAATGTCTATTTTAAACAGATTACACGAACATTGATTTATACCCGAAACATCATATATAATAATGAGGTGAGGATAATTTATACATGTAACTAATAACATATGGACCATTTTACTAAAGTATCAAAACAATATGAACATTTTCTTGGTTTTGAGTATATTGCTTTTTGTTTTTACTAAAATTAATGTCGTTTTTAAATAAAAAGCCACACTTGATGTCATACCAAACACACCAAGTATCATATTAGGGATTGGATAATTATTAAGTGTCAAAAATGAATTATGGATGATTTTTTGAAATTATCAAAATAATATAAATGTGTATTCACATTTTTCTATATTTCACTTGTTTTTTATTCAAATTAATGTTAATTTTAAATAAAAAGACACACTTAGAGTCATACTGGTTACACTGTGTGTCAGATTGGGGTGAGGATGATTCCTACACATCAAAAATGACATGTTGATAATTTTACTAATGTATGAAAACAATATGATTGTTTTTTCTTAGTTTTGATTATGTAACTTATGTTTTTTAATAAATTTCATTTTTATCTGGAAACATGAAAATTCTATCAAATCACTCACACTGTGTGTTTTTTGACATGAGATTGATTCATACACATCAAAAATGAATTATAAATCATTTTCCTAAATTATCAATTTAATTATATATTTTTTATTTTCATTGACTCACGCATGTTTTGAACTTAAATGACAATTTTCAATTGTTAATGGACACATTGAGTTATACATGGCACACTATATATCTGATTGGGTTGTGGCAAATTCTAGTAGATTGAAAATGAAATATAAATATTTTTAATAATGTTTCAATACAATATTCAGGTGTTGGACCAGTTTTATGTATGTCACGTTTATTTTTTTACTAAAATTAATATCAAATTTAAATAAAAACACACACTTAGAGTAATGCCAGGAACACCATGTATCATATTTAAGTGAAGATGATTTTTATAAGTCATGAAAGACTTATATATTATTTTTATTAAGTATAAAAACAATCTAGTGTGTTTTCGTGGTTTTGAATATGTCACTTTTTTTTACTAAATGTAATGTCAATTTTATATAAAAATACACACTTTTAGTCATAATAGTCACAATGTTCATCATATTAAGGTACAGATGATTCATACACATTCAAAATGACATATGGACAATTATTTTAATGCATCAAAACAATCCAAATGTGTTTTCTTAGTTCTGAGTAAGAAACTTGTGTTTTTTTACAAAAATTAATGTAAATTTAAAATAAAAATGCACACGTCTTATCAGTAACACCGTGTGTCCTATTGAGGTGCAGCTGATTCTGACATGTCATAAATGACTTATGGAAATGTTTCCTAATGTATCAAAAAATATAAATGTATTTCATTAGTTTTGAGTATGTGAGGTGTGTTTTAAAGTAAAATTAAAATTATAATCTAAAAATATAAAGTTCAAGTCATACTGATCACACTCTGTATCAGATTGAGGTGTGGATGATTGATTATGTGATGTATTTTTTAGTTTAAACATTCTTAAACAATCCAAAATTCAGAGAACATTTTTACTCTTTTCTGGATTGTTGTAGAATGATAAAAGAAAAATATTAATTACCAAAAGATCTATGAAAAAACACTTTAATTTTTAGGTAAAAATAATTATGAATTTAACTTAAAAATAATAGACACGATAGTGAAAAAATTAACTAAATAAGTAATGTGAATTCACCTTTTAATGATGTATATATACATTCTTAACCCATTTCATTGTTTTCATTATCTTAGTTACAGTCTTGAAGTCAAATCCCTCATGAGAACAAAAATCTTTGAAAAAACAACCCCCACTCGATAAAAACAATCCACCTATATAAGAAAAAAACTCTTATTTTATTATAACCATAAGGAAATAAATTTTACATTAATATGAAACAATACATTAATAAAATGTCAATTTTAACCTAATACCACACAGTTTGAGTCATACCAAGTGCACTGGGTATCATATTGAAAAATGGTTGTTTAATACATGTTACAAATGACTAAAGGTTTGTTTTCCTAATGTATTGAAACTATATGAATGGGTTTTCTCATTTTTGAGTATTTTACTTTCCTTTTTTAATAAAATGTAAATTTTAAAATCAAACCACACAATTTTCGTACTACCAGTCACACCATGCATAATATTGATGCGTAGTCAATTTATACATGTGAAAAATAAATTATGGATCATTATCCTAAATTTTTAAAACAATTTGATCTCATTTTTTCAATTTTGGAAATTTTTACACATGTTTTAAACTAAAAGGGTGCATTTATATTGGAAAATGCACTTTATGTCGTATTGACAACATCACATCGAGGGTAGATGTGCTATCAATTTTTATACATGAAAAATTAATTATAGATCATTTTATTTAAGTTTGAAAATAATATAGGGTCATTTTGTTTTCATTTTTTGATTATTTGATGTTTTTTATAAACTAAAATGGCCCTTTTGTGTTGGAAACTTGTACATTGAGTCATACTGACCACACTAGGTGTCAAATTGACGTGTGGTTAATTCCTACACAAGAAAAATGAATTGTGGTTTATTTTCGAATGTTTTGAAAATAATCCATTCATTTTTCTTGGTTTTTACTATATTACGTGAGATTTAATCTAAAATGGAACTTTTGGATTGAAAACATGTACATAGAGTAATACCAATCAAATTGGGTATCAGACTGATGTTTGGTCAATTCCTACTCACAAAAAATTAATTATGGATCATTTTTTCAAATGTTTGGAGAAAATTGATCTCGTTTGATCAGATTTGATCATGTGTCATGTGTTTTTGAAAAAATGTCTATGTTTGATGAAATAATGTGTAAGTTTGATGAAATAAATATGAGAAAAAAAATGAAATGTAAATTTACTAAAAAAATTATATAAAATAATAATAAAATTTACTAAATAAGAAGTATAAAGTCACATATTTATAGTGTCTATATACAATCTGACACCATCTATTCTTCCCATTCATTTCTATATATATTTACTTCCGCCATTATACATCTCCTTGAAAAATATATCCAAAAATATTATATTAGTATTCTAGTAATAATTCTTCACATCCCAAATATATTTCTAATGTCATAGCCTATATTATATCAAAAACATAGTAGGTAATCACCTAAATTTTATTTTGGAAAAACTTTCGACACCATATATGCTTCCCACTCATATCTAAAAATATATACTAATTTTTTCAAGTATTATGGTTCTTATAAATTGTTGTAGTATGGAGAAAATATAAACAAACAAACAATTAAGAAATAATTTTTTATAAAATTATAATTATCGTAGGAAATTAATTTTTCAGGGAATCAGTCCAATCCATTGTTTATGATATCTCTCACTAATTTGAAAACATAATATCCATAATCATTATTTTTATCTATCATTGAACACTATAGAAATATTAACCAAAATAAATTAGTTGTTTTGAAATTTGTTTTAATTGTTAAATCATTCTATATATAACTTTATCTATTTCCATTTTAATTAATTTATAGGCTTATTATATTCAGTCACTGGCTTCATTCATTGATTTAGCCTATATTTAGGAATTGTACAATCATAAAAAAATTCATGTTAAAATAGATACTAAAAATTATAATTTGAATTTTATCTATAAAATATTGATTACGGTTAATTATAAATTCATAATACACATCATGTTTTGATAGTTTTATAGATATCCATTCATTTGATTCAAAAAATAAATATTTATGGTATCGAGATTGATTGAGGTCAACATCCAGTGCTTCCTAAAAAACAAAAACAAATAAGTTATCAAAAAAATAATAAATATGCTTTAAATTATTATATTTCATAGTTTTACCCCTATATTATAGGTATCAAAAATATTCTTTCATCTGTTACATTAATTTCAAAAAACACTTTTATCTCATATTTTTTCATATCAATTTTTTTCAACTCCAATTTAGTTTCTTCCATAGAAATTATACTAGGAATAATGAATCCAATTCATGATTTGAAGGGTTCTTCTATTATGTAGTAGTAATATAAACCCCTATATAAAATATGAATATTTTTTAACATTAATTAAAATATTAGATCATTTTATGGAAATATGTTCTGTGAAAATGTACCTGATGTATTTATTTACAATTGAGACTCCATGAAATTCAAACCAAAGAATCTCAATTATACTCTCAAGAACAACTATTTATGAAATGATAGTTCCCAATATTTTTTTCTTAATATGGAATGTAAGAAAAGTTTCCATCTTTAAATGTGGTCTCCACCTGATTTTTTAAGGATTATAAATGATTTAGTGGAACCAATGTGGATAAGTTACTCTCGAATGGTCCTTTTGTTTTCTTAGTTGATTCACTAGACTGTCTAGATCTGACCTTATGTTTCCTCATCACTTTATCTGTATGTAATATCATACCTCACTTATTCAATTTTTTCATCTATTATTACATATTTTACATTTCAAAATAAATAAATGCATAACTCATGTATCTTTATAAGATTAGATTGTCATGCTATGAAATTTCCAACAACAAAATTGACTGTTGTAATATCTGGATCATCATGCAGAATATTAGTCATTATACCCCCTGCAAAAAGGTGGTGTGTGTGTGTTGACAAATAGAAATCACATACAACATTACCCTACAGAATTTTAGTAATATAACATTATCGGAAGTTGTTTGATTCACATTTGAGAGAAAGGATAATAAAAAAATTATTACCTTACGTAAGAAATTCATTTTAGGGGAATGAAAATCCTCAATGTTATTTGGGGAATTTTGTTGTTCATGTGTGGATATTTGTTACACCACTGGGTCTCTTTGATCTTTTTCACATATATTGGTCTTCCAAACTAGACAAGACAATAATATCATGAAAGAATCTATTTATTTCATCAATACATTCATCATATTATATGTACCATCATGGGGTTTTTTCTTCTCAAAGTATGATAGAGGATACACACAAAAACTTACTTTTCTAATGCATCCTTGTTGTTATGTCCACATCAAAACTACTAAAATTAGTAGTTCATTGGGTACGGTAACAGCTAATTCTTATTTCTAAACCCTATAAAAGTATAAATATATATATATATTATTATGTAATACTATTAAAAATAATAATAAAATTATTATTTTATACTTACACGTGTTTGACATACTATATTTTTATTTTCATCAACTAGTTTACCCTTTTTATAGTAGAGATCCTATTTCCAAAGAACATGACGTGGGATGAAAGTTTCTTTGGATTTTTATTCATCAATAAACATAAATTAAAAGGAACATATTTTTTTCATACCACATAAAACATTTAATGTTGATTTAAAATTAATAAAAAAAATTCTAGTGAAGCGCACCCCATCCTTGCTTTGTGATATGGATATATTTGTTTTGATACACATTCTTTATTTTCATCACTAATTTTTTGTTTCATTAATAATCAATTATGAATCAAATTTGATACAATTATCAACTAAAAATATCCTAAAATTATTTATCATCTTGATGAATGATGAAATCATTCCATGTTTCATGTTTTATAATATGGGAACAAGTAATTGGTGGGTGGGGATTTACTTTCCCCTCAGCATCCCTTTGATGAAATTTGGTAAAATGTATCTTGATTCCTATATATCCTTTTTTAATATCCATTAATACTAATTAATTAAAAAATTATTCTATAATAAATGAACTCTATAAGGAATAATGAAAATTATATTAACATTTAATTATATAAATTTGAAACAAAATAAATAATGTTTATCAAACAATACCTTTATATCAGACAAAAGGTTTTCTTTAATTATACGTTTTACATATCTCGACAACTCTATATCCTTCGGAACATTCATTATCATTGTAACCCAGAAATAACTAATGAATTTTGACTTATAAGGGTTAATAGGTTTTCTACATTCATTTAATCCAAACTCAAATTTTGTACCCAAACTTCTTACCTTGATAATTTTAGTGAACACGATGATGATGCATCGTTACTGTTTTTTCATCAACATATTATTGATCTCCTACTAACTCTCTATTTTAATCATCAATCTCATGTTCTTCCTTAATATTTATAACATCATCATGTGCATAAGACATTATATTCACGAGTAGTCCTAAATTTAATTTAGATTATGTTAATTCCACAAAGAACACATAATATTATGAGGAAAATCATTATATATTAAAAATAATTTTATCGAAAACATACAAATTACTTTACTTTTCTAAATGTTGAAGGGATCTGGATCCTCTATCAAGAATCTGAATCCCCTCTTTGTGGTCCCCTCTATCTTAAAATACATTGTCTACATTGGGACTTCCATGAACTAATTGTGATCTCATGATTATGGGGTAACCCTCAATTTAATTTTCATTTTCCCCTATAGTTATTTTAGTCACCTGTAGGAAAATTAAATAATTATTATTTTTATCTAAGACAGAAAATACATTCAGTAATTTTGATTTCATTATGAATGTCTCTTCCTTTTCCCATTCTATGGTGAAATTCACCTTCACAAAGCCCATTTCTTTAACTTCAACACTTCTATTTCCAATCCATTTGTAATGAAAAATCCAGACTAGAAATGTTATAAAATCCAACTTATATGTCTGTTTGATAATGCCTAAATATGAAATATTATGATAAATTGAATTTCTATCCTTGGAACTAAATATGTGCATCACATATTCCCCAAACTTAACTCCACTATTTGGAATCATACTGCAGTCATTTTTTTCTTTTGTGTAGAATATATAATCATTGATTAAAAAAAAGTGCAATATATTAAGTCATCATTTTGTCCCCCATAAATCCATTGAATTCTTTTTGAAATTGAATTCAAATGTTCAGATAACTCTTTTTAAATATGATTTGAGAATCGTACTAAAAATTATTTATTATGTGTATTTGATATCCTTTAATAAGCCGTTGATGGATTCAAATCTATAGTAATTTCATTATGGAATTCAATTTATGGATCAACATCATTACTATTATGTAAAATTTAAATATTTTCTTTCTCTTTCTCTATAGTTGTTGTTATAACAACATATCTTCCAAAAATACCGTCACCCATAAGGTGTTTTCTATAATGATACTTTGGAAGATTGATGCTATCAAGTTATGATACATAATCAGTACATAATTCAACATCTTCTTCAACAATATATCATTCTACAATTAAACCTTAAAGGTGAATTACATTCTCAACATACCCTTTCTATTTCTTCGTATACTGTTCAATGGGGTACATCCATCTTAATGTATGAGACCACATAGTCAAACCACTCTAACTAAGTGAAACATCAGGTGGGAAATTATATCAAAGAATTATGATAGGAAAACATCTCAAATTCACATAATAAGACAGAAACCTATTTATTCATGATTTGAAACATCCATGAGTCAATAACATTACAAAATATGACTTTTAAAAAAAGAGTATGGTTAATGTATATCGTACATTTTTTTTGAATAATGGAACGTAAAAAGAAGAGAATCAAATTTTACATAAAAAACTGAAATTTGTGTTATTTTATTCTTTGTAACTTTAAATTATCCATAAAAATAATGTTCTTGATATTTGATATAGAACCCTCATGAAATTTTACACCATTAAAGATAATGTAAAATTTAAATTTTTTTATTTTGATAGATTGTAAGCAGGTGGAGGAAGAAAATTCCATCATTTACCCTTAATTGGTGCGAACTCTTCCCTTATCTTCAAGTCAATCATGTCCAACCTAGCTTTAATGTCATTTTTTTAGAAACATTTTGTGATGTTCTGATAACACTATCAAATAATTTTTTTTGTACATGCATGAAATTAATAAAATTTATGATGTAAAATAATTCAACATGATAATTCAAATAAAATTGATCTCTATTTCCAACCTAATTCCGTAATGTTTTTGAAAAAACAATTACTGAAAATAGCGTCAATATATTTTACTTTATCAAATAGTTTATCACCCATTGGTGGAGGTGGTGATTTACATTTTTTGATATTACTATAGAATTTTTTCATCCTTGATTATAATTTATTCCATTGAGGTAAAAGTTTCAGATGTTATAAAAAAATTCTTTGAGTAAATATTAAACCAAACTATCTGTGTGTATTATTCATAAATGGTACTCCAGAACATTCCTTTAACATTATAACCTAAAACTTTTCCATAAACCAAAAAGTCTTTTATTTTCCCTTACCACATGGATCTCAATTTTGATTATTCACTTCTATTAGAATCATACATTGTAACCCATTTATCCAACATTAATTTAAAATCTTCTATAAAGGGATTCAAATAGACAACAATATCATTACTAGGTTGTTTTGTTCAAAGTATAAACAAATAAAACATAATTTATTTTCACATCATGTATAATCATAGGGGTATGTTATAATTTAAAAACCTGATTTTTTATGTACTATGAGTACTATTATATACACGAAATATATTTATTTCATCTATAGATAACATAAGACAGATGTTTCCTAACTCATTTTTAAATTTAGAATAGTCATAATAATTTTTCTTCCACTAGGGAGAGTCCGATAAACGACATAGTCTCCCATCATTAATTATTGTATCTACATTCCTTTTAAATTGTCTTATGGTTTTCTGATATCTATATTGTGTTCAAAATCATGGAATAATAAAAATTAACCATCCAACTTTCGAATGACTAGATTCATTTTTCTTGTATTGATCTGCACCAAACTTAGATCATTTTATGATTGATTCGTGGTTATTTCAAAACAATAGGAAATAATTTGGACAAGCCTATATATTTTTAAAGATAATTTACATTGAACATATAATTTATTTAGAATTATATTTTTTAAAAGGAAGATCATTTTCTTCTGATATAATATCATTTATAAGACCAAGTAGTTCTGTAATGTTGGTGTCACTCCATCTGCTAGCAACTTTAACATTATATTAAATCAATATAGATGAAAATGTTTTGTATTTAATAAAAATGTTATACAATTCTATCTTAGAATATCTATTTAACTTCGTAAATATATTTTATTATCATGAAGTTCATCTTCAATTTCCATTATCATTTCTTCCGTATGATCTCCATTATTATTTACACATGTATTCATATATAATGATCGACAAACTACAGTATCATCCCATTCGGTGTGAATGTTCAGTTTTACCCATGTTTAGTGAAAAATTTATAGATCTAATATATTCTATAACAAATTAAATTTTCTTCAAAATCTTCTAAACTAATTGTTCTTGAATAACAACAATGTAAACATGAAAAAGGATTAAATAAGGTTTGTGTGTAATCTCTACTGAAAACCTGATGAACTATTTAATTCCATCTTCATACTCTTTTATCATGCGATTATCATGCATCAATTTTCAATTCATATCCATTATTATAGGTTTAGAAAATATTCATTTTATAAAAAATATATATAAATAGGAATAAGATACTCATAATCAAAGGTGAATGTTATAGACAATTCTAATAAGGGGATCCCAACATTTTATTGTTTAAAAAAATTTCAGTATGTTTTGAATGAAATGGTTAATTGAATTTAAGAAAAGAGTTAATCCACTAGTGTTAGGTTTTATCCTCTAAATTCAACCAAAATGATCACTAGAACCGGCATGGTATAACTATTTCTCAAATTAGTTCAGGAAACATAGGTTCATATCCAGAAGAGATGGTGGTTGAGTCCCATAAAAATATTATACTAATAACTATTTAAGATATTAATCTGATAAGGATGATGGTTATATCCTTATATCATAATGGTATTAGGTTATGAGTTGGTGGGGAACTGGACAACATTTCCTTTTTTGCTTCCAAAATCTGAATAAAGCAACATAAACAGTATGATCCCTACACGGGGCTCCCTAATTGGTATGATGGTGATATGGATTAACAGGATAATATTACACACAGTCATGCTAAGATAGTTTGTGTAGTCTCAACCTTCAAAGAAAGCCTTCAATTACTCCTTGAGAAGGAAAGTCATTTTCTCTATGATATGAATTTCATAATCATATAGTTTCTCAGGAAAAACAACATTAATTCTATAACGGTTTATGTTTTCTTACTAGGCGGGAGTCCAATAAGAGGGTGGAGTTAATGTTTATTCATTTCATCACTTGGTATTTCATAGGTCAGGTGGTGTTTCTTTGATAGTATGAGTGGTTATTCAAAGGAGTGGGATTGTTAAGGTGGCCATCACCTATCAGTGGAAAAATGGCATGTATGATTAATTTAATGATCTAGAAAAATTTGTGATGAATTAAAATCATACAAGATATTTTACCACTATCATGTATCAGTCATCCCTTAAACCTAATTTCCTTTAATTATGACATGTTACCAATCATAAGTAGAGACATTAATCATAAATATTTCCTCTCTCATTTATTCCCATTTAACATGTTTTGATACACATTACATCATAAATCAAGGGATTTCAAATCATTATTTTACGTATAATTAAAAAATATCTTATTAACAGTGTTAAGAAAATGGATTTCTAAATATACTAAATCACTTATAAGAATATATTATTCTAATAGTCACTAATAAATTTAATGGAAAATATTATTAAATTTATTGAAGATAAATAGTTGAATTTTATAGGATGTTGTTAAAATTAATTAATATTAAAAATATTTTATTTTTCAAATAAATATTTTTCTTAAGTATTTTGAATTTGATACATCATAAATTAAATTGATTAGTGAAGTGCTCATGGGTTGAAGTTTTTTTTTTTGAATTGGTTTCTAATGAAAATGAAATTCAATGTTTTTTAAAGAATAATGAATTTGAAGTTAGTAATCATTGGACCGAAAATGGAGTAATTTCCCTATTTTGGAAAAGTAATGTGGAAGATTTGAAATATTAGTGAGAATCCCTTCACATCATATGACTAGTGAGATAGTTTTTTGATAGAGAAAAGTGTTTAAGGTTAGAGAACTATTTAATATTGTAAAAAGGTGTTGGAAGATGATATGGATGTTGAATTGTTCTATACAACTTTTATAACTTGTATTTAAAAAGGTTTAATAAAGTTTAATTATTGGAAGAGGCATGATCATGTTTTAAGGAAACCTTCCATGATTTACTCAGAATAGTTTCTACTAAAATAAGAGATCAATATATCCTAGATCAAGGTTCATTAAAGATATTTCATATGCAACAAAGGGTATTAAAATTAGTTAAAATCGATTTGGAATTATTTTCATAATTCACAAAATTATTGAAAGATAATTTAATGTGAACTTGAAGATAATGAGATGGGTTAACTATGATTTTATATGTTTCAAAATTAATCTAATAAATTATGGAATTTTTGAGATAGAAGTATGAAAAATAGAAAAGTCATGAGCTATGTACAACTAATTCCTGAGCGATGTCGACACAAACTATGACATGTGTAAGGATTAATTAATCTACATAAGCATAGATTCACTCTACATAATCATCATACCTTCTCTTTGTAATCGTGACATTGCCACATATAGGGATGATATGTGTTCTATGCAAGTATTACATATATTGTGTAAGCATCATTTGTGTGAACATAAACATGTGTAAGGATTATCCTTTATTTTTCGAACTATCAATTCCATTATATGAATGTAGTATTTACTATATAATCATGAATCATCAGTTCAAATTTATCATTCCTTGTTCCATGTAATCATCATAACATATAAAAAAATTTAGATTTATTCAAAATATTATTAGATTCTATATTTTAAAAAATTGATTAATGGAATTAATTTTGATGATTCTAAATCCATTCTTTCATGTCCAAAACATCATGAATCATTTCTAATCCTTTATACGGGGATGATTTTATAAATATAGAATGAGATGAATGATAAGGAGACCAATATTCATTATATTTGGAATTTTAAATAAGGATATTAGAAATTAAATATTAGTGATCAAAATAAATATAAAATAAATTTTTTAACCAAGATGATTATCAGTGTTTTAAATATCACAAAATCATTATTTTTTTCTACCTAAATGAAAATAAGATGTGGATTATGTTGATGTTGTTTTGTACAGATTCGAGAAGAATCTATATAAGTATCATGGGAATACTTCATTCCACAATTCACTACACAAGGAAAAAAAATAAGGGGAATATGGGATTTTATGACTAAAATTTCTATGGATCCAAAAAATAATTCTAGGGGACTTATTTAACTCGATAAGTAAGGTTTTGATCATCCAGGATTGTGAAATCAATATGAATTGATTGAGGATGACTAGATACCCTAAACATGGAAACCAAGAGAGCAATGAGGGAATAAAATGCCACACTAACACACACCAGAAAACTTGATCAAAAAATAAACAAGAGAGAAGGATAAAAAAATAACATACCTTAGATTCGAGCCTTAATTCATTCGATAGAAAGAAGAGGGGGGGGGCAACTGCAGTAGTGGACTTATGTGAGATCTTGAGAGGTGTGACTTGAATGGTTCGGTTAGGGTTCTTTTAAATATATTGGGGATGGTTTTATCAGTGCTTCTAAAAAAGTGTTAATAAAGATATGTTTTATCAGGGATAAAATAAAAAGCACTGATAACATATTTAAAATTATAATCATAAATAATTGTATTTTTAAATATTTTTATAAATATTTTTATATGATTATAAAAGTATTCATATCATTATATATAATTATATAATAATATAAATATATTAAATTTATTAAATATATTAAATATATTGTCTATTTAAATATATTTATTATAAATTTATAATTATATAAATGTATAAATATTTATTTATATGTTTATAAATACTTTTTAAATTAATTATATTTAATTATTTATAATTAAATATTTATAATTATATAAATATAGTAAATTTAAATTTAAAAATAGATTTATAATTATTTATTTATAATTAGAAGTATGTTTATAGCATTATATATATATTTATAAAATTATATATATTTAATAAATACATATAAATATAGTAAATTAATTAACTATTTAAATATATATATATTATAATTTAATAATAATTTCAATATATAATTATTTAATTATAATTATATAAATACTTTAAAAAAATATTTATATATTTATTTCAATATATTTATTTGAATAATCATATATATTTAATAAATATATAAAAATATAAATAAAAAAATATGTTCATTATTTAAATATATTTCTTTTAATTTTATATCTATTTAAATATATATTTATATATAAATTTTGAAGGAAGAGGAGATGGGTGTCGAAAGTATCTCATGTGTTGGTGATCTCGATGAAGAGTAAACCATGTGTTTCTCGATGGATTTTCCTTGCGATTAATTCGACGATCTTGAGAAATTACTTGTTGGAGGAATCTGTGATTATCAACCGAGTAATGGTAGCAATCCAAAGGAGGAAGATCAGGGAGAAAATCAAGAAGAATATGTTATGTTTGTCCCTCAACCATTCACATCTAACCCTGATTCAAGCATCATGAGGACTGTTAGAAAGTGTTTGATGGTCCATGTCGAAGTGAACACCGGTGTAGTCTTCGAAAGAATAACAATGTAAAAAAATTCAACAGTTGTGCGTCTTGTACTTCCCAAAAGAAAGAATTTGTGGCACCATGAAGAATTTTTAAGTCATATTTCTACAATTTGGGGTTTTTCAAACTTGAATTTTGTTTCTTTGGGGAAAGGATTCAATAATTTCTTATTTCCCTTTGATATTTTCACGCAAAATTCATGGAGCCTTGGATCTCTTTACACGATTCCATGGCTATTTCAGATCCATGAATGGTCACTGGGTTTTAACCTAGACAGTGTAAAGAACACATTCTCATAGGTCTGGATTTGCCTATATGGCCTCGATTGGGTCCTCTAGCAACTAAAAATTCAACATGACATCACTTATTTGATTGGGACTCCTATTCATATTGATAAGGAAACTGAAATGGTGATATTCATCATCATAAAAAGAATTTTAGTGGAAATCGATTAAAGTGACACCCTCATTGATTAGGGAATATTTTCAACATGCGATGATGATATTAATATTAAAGTGGAATAATAAAATATTCCATATCTATGTGAGTAATGTATCATTGTTGGATGTTTAAAGGAAAATTTTCATAGACTGCTTGTTTGCTTAAATTATGGCCTACGAGGGAATTTGAAAAAGGATTGAAAGTGGAGAGCCCATGACAAAACCAGGGAACTTGTGTAGTGGTATGGAAGGGATAATATCCTTGGTAATCCCACCATAGTGTCACAATGGATTAATTATAATGGAAGAGGTTCATATGCCACATATTTTAATCAACGAATCTGTGTGAGCACTAATTCTGCTAATGTCACTAGGCCTTGTACTTATATGGATATGGAAAAATGAAGCTAGGTTCCTACATGTATGGGCCCTATTATGGAGATCTTATATCATGTTCAGATGCTATAGAGTTCACCTCACAACCAGGGGCAACACCATGCTTGGGCGGATGACACTGATGTTAGCTCGGAGGCATGTAGCGGGGATGACAACATCTATTCAGACCCAGAGAAAGAAATTAAAAATTCTGTTGATTGTCAGCTTCCTTGATATAGGAAATTTATTATCTTCGGTCTATGGAAGGAGAAATTGGAAATAGATGATTCACCAACCATTTAGAGCACCAAACGACCCTCTAACAGGGTTGTGAGGGTTATGATACATATTTTCATGCCGACAGTTTTGATCACTCATGATATAACTATAGCTCTAATTCCTGATGATGTTGTGAAACAGATGGGGGTTTCAGTTTTTGACCATGGTGGAGTAATCATCCCACTGGATTCAGGTAAAAAATGTCTCGATTTACTTGTAATTTTAATCAAATCATATATCATGGAGATATTTCGTAAAGAATTTGGAAATACACTTGGCTATTCAGAGTGCGTAGTTCAAGATGGGGAATAGGGTTCATATCTTAAGGATCTAAATCCATTAGATGAAAATGTGGACCCCATGAAGATGATTAGACCTGGAAACAACCATAAACATAGTGGAGGGGTTGTCATCCTAAAGGTAGGGGTGGTGACTGGTACCATAGATGATATCATTTTCTATTTCCTTAGTAATTATTTTATTTTCCTTATGTAGCAGTTTTTTTCCATTATTGTTTTATTTCAATAAATTTTAGGATCATGGGTGACAACATATAATTCTCACTATTTTTGTAAATATGTAATTATTAATTTATAATTATATACATTCTTTTTAAAAAAGTAATATATATTTATTTATAATTATAAATATCTAATTTAATCAATATATTAAATATAAATTTATAAATATATATATTTACAAATATATTTTACCATTATTAACTAATATATAATCTTAAGTTATTTCATATAAAAAATGAGTGAAAATGAATAATTAAAAATGAATACACTTTATCTATATTGAAAAAATGTTCAAGGTTTATTAATTAAATATAAATTATTAAAAAATTGGATATATATTTAAATAAATATGAATATATATGGAAAACTTAAAACATGGTAATTAAAGATATATAAATAAATATTATCAAATAATTAAATTCCAAAAAATAGATTAAAAATATATAAATATTACCAAATTATAATAATATTAAACATAAATAAATAAAAATTATCGATTAAGAAAACATAATATATTAAATGTATCATGTTACTAAATGAAATTATTAAATGAAAATTAAAATTTGAATAAATTACATAAATATTTGGGGTATGTGTTTCTATTTAAGATTTCATTAATTACATAAATATGTGTGTGTGTGTGTGTGTGTTGTATATAAAAATGAATTAATTACGTATATATATTTGTGAAATAAATGTAACACATGTTTTTATCTGTTATGTTGAAAAATAAAATGACATTTATTTAATGTCCATTGCTCGATAAAATTAGTCAATATTTTTAATTAATAATATTTTTTTTAATTATAGCCATTCTTCACTAAATATATTACTTATTTAATGTAAGAATAAATATTTAATGTTATTTAAATTATATTTTAAAAAATATTATATATACTTATATATATATATATATATATTTATATTAAATGTATTAATGAATGATTTTGTATAAAAACCATTAAAATGAATAAGAAATTAATATGTTTTTAATTAATAGTCATTATTCATTTTCTATGTTTATATTTAATATATATTATTCATTATTTTTTACAATAAATAGTTATATATATATATTAATTTTATTCATTTTTATTAATAATTGTTTCATTAATAATTTTTTAAAATAATTTATAATTTATTCATTTTTTATTATAAAAAGTTATTCATTATTTTTTTTATTAAAATTTATTAATTATATATATATATATATTTAAAATATTATATTTATAAACATTTATTATTTTTATATATAAATATTCATTTTATTCATTTTTATTAAAACTTATTTAATTAACAAAAAAATTATTTTTTTTATAAAATTTACTCATTATGAATTTTAAAAAATTTATTTGTTTTATATATCTATGTTTAATATGTACTATTTTTTAATATTTATAATATATAAGTATATGTATATATATTTAATTTATTAATAAACTTTTTATTAAAAATTAATATTTTCAAATTTATTCATTTTTAATTTATTTTTGTTTATTTATTTCAAATTTTTTATTATTTTTTATACTTTTTATGTGTTTGTATAAAAAAAATTTCAAATGGAGTGGTTGAGGTCATGGAGGACCCGAATGGGAGAATGAAGTTTTTCCAAGTCCTTCAGAAAATAGATAGTGGGCCAGGCCCGCATGGGCCCCTATAGAGCTTGTATATGTTTGTGCAGTGTATATGGAAGCCCATCCCCGCAGCACGCTTCTTAGTATGGCATGTGGTAGATTGATATATAAAGATATATTCTCCCTTGTGTTATTTGGATATGGGACTCACCACACGATCATGGCCTTTATCAGTGCTAAAAAAAGATATGATAAAGGGTACCTTTTATCAATGTTCTTTTTAACACTGATAAAAGGTACCCATTATGAGTTCTTTTTTAGTAATAATAAACGTAGTCGTTATATTTTGTTTTCACTAGCACGTATAATGGTTATCATTGTATATTTTGCATTTTTTCGTATAGAGATCGGCATTAAAAATGGGGTCCAACAACACCTTCTCACCTCATTTCCTCCTCGGTTTATCCTTCGTCATAGGAGGGGACCTCCCCTCCCCCTTGAATACACAAGAAGCCAAATGGGGGGTAGGATTATAAATTAATTTTTTTTAATTAATAAAAAATCATTACACACTCCACCAATGGTCACCTTCTACTGGGTGTCTGACACCGACAATATTTATGAAACACCAGAGGTAAAACTTGCATTCTGAACCCAACCATGGTCTCAGATTTTCAATCCAGAACTTTGCTCGAGAGTTATTCCACATTTCTTATAAAGTTACACACAAGATAAAATATATTTAATATTTTTAATATATTTTCACGGAGACTCTTCAGGCCCCAGAATTATGCACCAACTCATCTCAAGACTTCAAAAATATTTCTAGAAATATTTCAAATTCTGACAAGTTGAAACCCAAGTTTCTACATCTAGGATGAGAATATCATCTAGAGTGGAATTGTAAACTGCCACAACTAGTGTTTACCAAATATTAAGTAAAATACTCAACATAAATAGTGCCTACAAAAAATCATCAACCTTTATTTTCATATAATTCAACTAAAAAAATACCTTGGTACTCATTCATGTGCTCTGATACATTGTTCATGTCACTATACTTCAAGTTAAAAAATTTAAGTATCAAGTTTACTTTTCTTTGTAATTCTTATTTCATACATATTTTAGAATTTCACCATAGAACAGAGGTATCATGTTCATTGTAAAAATTTTAGAATATACTCTCTTCAATCCACTACCTGATTTCGGAAGTGCACTTCCAGTGGACCATGACCTACTTCGCATCAATTTTCAGGGTCTTGGTAAACATATTCTCACAGGATTGACCTCTTGTCTAAGAATTATCCTCTTTAACTACAATGGACTTAGTGATCTCCACTATTGTTTTCTACACATCTTTAATATAGAAAATATTTTTCATTTTAGTCCTTCAAATGAAAAAATTAGAAAATTTGACATGAGGTTGTTTTTTAATTAATTTAGTGGGGTTAGGGTTTTAATATTTAGGGAATTGGGTTATGATTTTTCAGCTCATCTGGTGCATTTGGGGTAAACCCCAAAAAAACGCCACTTCATATGGTGCACACCCTTCCACCCATTTCTAACCTCACTCTCCCCTATCCACCCCATTATAAATAAATAAATATAGTTTTTATATTTAATTATATTTATACATATACTAATATACATATATATTTATATATTTATATATTTATATATATGCATTAGAAGGGGAGGAATTGTGATATTAGTTCGTAAGCTGATGATACAAAAGGATACCACTGATGCTCTATATGAAACACCCGAACCATTTCCTCACAAAGAGGCTCTAGTTATCTCAGTCAAAATAACTGACCCTAGAGAAAGACCAAGAAATGTGAACTCATCCATTGTTGATCTTGTTACAATATTGTAGGACCATACCATACAACGAACTCTGAATTCGGACTTGATGTTGGGGCATACTCAAGGGAGGGAACACCATGTAGTCTTCCCTACTCCAGATGTAATGTGGACAAAGGAAATAGTGTCATTGGTTGTAGGTGTAATACAATTTGATTTATCCATGATTTATATGACCTATGTTTTGAAAATCATAGGGTCCTCTTCAAATAATAAGTTTCATACATAACCCATTTGAAGAGTCATAACTAATAACACTTTTGAGGTGCTTTCCCCACGAATAAGTAAAGATTAAGTGCATAATGTTTGTGTGCCTAATGTAAAAACGTTAAAGACTTTTAGTTAAGATGATATCTCAGATGAGGGAGGTGGCCCTTGGTTGCAGAATAAATCATGGAAAGGGGGAATACATCTTCATGGACATGGTAGACATGTTTCTCACCACAACATGAACACAATATCATGAGATTGATTTCATTCTGTTTGATCTTTGTTGTGTTGGAACATTTGATGTTTTTCTTGTTCCTCCATCCCCCTCACCTTATTTCTTTTATTAAAAAAGAGGGGCCCTCAAGCATCAACATTTTCTAATATGTCTGTGTGTGTGTTTATATATTTATCTATTTATATAAAAGAAAATTATATTAAATTTGTTGCATTTTTATTAATGTGGGCGGGTTCAGGTAGTTGTTTTAAAACATAAAAACATTCTGAACCCAATTATGATGTTTTCAAACCCAAAACATATTTAGAAATATTTATTTATTTACAGATTTATAAAAATATATTTGTAAATAAATATTTATAAATAATTTTTTTCATATTTAAAGATAATTTGTTTCATATTTATAGATATATTTTTTAATAAATGTATATTTACAATATTTATAAAAAATTATATGAATACATATTTTCATATTTTCATATAATTATAATAATAGATGTGGATGTGATATTAATGCAAGGCCCCTCAGGATGTGGAGGTGTCTTTCGTACTCATCATGGATTTGTCAAGGCGTGTTTTTATCACTCCACTAGAATTAAAACGGCATATGAGGCTGAGTTATTGGCCATGATATATGCAATTGATTATGGTGCTCAGTAAAACTAGACACCATTGTGGCTTGAATCTGACTCTGAGGTTACTGTGAAAGCTTTTAAGGCAAGGAAAAGGGATGTACCGTGGAAAATTATACCTCTTTGGGTTGAGTGTCTCAACAAGAGCTCTCATCTCAATTTGGATGTCTCCCACACATATCGGGAAGCAAATAAAGTTTCACATGTTCTGTCCAAGAAGGATGTCAGTGAGATGGGTTTGTTTTGGTCTTTTACAATTCTCAATTGGTGTGAAGCAATGGTGAATACTGATATGTGTGGTGTGATTCACTCTTAGATATGTAATAACCCCTTGTAACTCTGGCTCTGTTTTTCTCTTTTTTTTTTTATTTTTATGGGTCCGACTATCGTCGGCTCCCACGCTTTCTTAGTATAATTATATAAATTTATTTATATAAATATATTTGATATGCATATTATTAAATAAATATGTTAATTTATAATTATATTTATAAATATATTTTAAAAATTATATATTTAGAATCCTTTAAATATTTTAATAAATATATAAATAAATATTTTTATAAATTCATATATAAATATTAATTATATTTTTAAGTATATTTTTAATTAAATTATAAATAAATTTAATATTTATATATAAACACATATATATTTTTATATAACCATATATATGTCCATTATTTATATATATTTATATATATATATAAATAAATATATATTTATCATTATATTTATAAATACATATTTGTAATTCTTTAAATATATTTAAAAATATTTAAAAATATTTAAAATTTATTTGTAAATATATTCTAATAATTATATAATAATAATTATATTTATAATTATATAGTTATAAATATTAATTTATAAATATATTTAATATATATTTAAAAATCTAATAAATTATCACTAATAATTTTTTTTGCAAAAATTCGTTTTTTTATATTACTAATTTAATTAAGGTTTAATTTTAATTATTTATTATCTACATTATTAGTTTTTTTGGAACTATTATTCATATATATTAATTTAATTATTATTAATATTTAATAATTTAATTGATATCTATTACTAATAAAATCAATAACATTTGTTAATAATAACATAACTAATAATACATTATAATAATGAAATTCATAATGTGACGTCCTGACCCGGGTGACACATTGAGGTTACCTAAACTAGTGGGTCACATAACCTCAAGCACACCTCCTCGTATGTTAGAGGCTATCGACCAGTAGTGAGGGACTATGGTGGGTCTATGGGGATATTAATCCCTCTGGTCATAATAGCACCACTGTGAAATATATAGATAAATTGAGGAAGTATATCAATAATGGAAAAGAAAATTGAAGCATATATAAATATCCAGCGCTAAATAATAATCAAAAGCTGTAATTGAGTTACATATAATGGATTTTGATGTCATGCCTCAAAAAAATAGGGAAACAATGTACACGTGGTAGTAGGCAATCAATATATTACATGGTATACAAAAGGTACAAAAGGCCAAAAAAGTCTATTCAAGCGTCCCAAGTACTAGCTCTGTCATCTGCTACTAAGATCTAATCTGAATTTGTACAATAAGTCACGTATACATATGAAGATGCTTCCCATTTTCTACACCTACAAGCATATAGTCTTCTCGAGTACTATCGTGACCCCGATAGGGTGTGATAAAAACTCTACAGGCCACCATTAACGGTCTCTATAAATATCCAATTAGTGTATACAATATGTAAGTGTGTAGATTTGATAATGAAAAGTACTAATAATAACTAGAAAATGGTGTTCCCATGTTTCTAAAGTAGACTAGGCTGACACTACCTTCTTCAGCTCATGCTAGAATATCTATGAACAAGTCACCATGTTTATACACATATATGGACTGTATACATAGTGAGGTCTAAAACAATAAATGTGGATACCCCGACAATCCTAGACCCAAGGTGTAACTCTGACATACATAAGCTGTAGTATGAGTACCACAAGTATCATGGGTCATAATTCCCGGTATCATAGTAGTAAGGGATTCCATTCCCAATATCAAAATCACATGGATGTCATGCCCGAAATCCCAATAGTTAGGACTCTATGACTAGTATCACTATAAGGGTCATCATTCCCATATATATAACATTAGTAAAAGGGATTCCATTCTCATTTAATATAAATAATAAGGGTCTCTATTCCCATTCATCATAACAACGAAAATTACTCATTGGATTTAATAAGATACAACACATAATTCATAACTCATTAACATATAATAATAATAAGTGTTTAACCATTTTCAATCTCATTATGTTACATGGGCATATTAGTCACCAATATTCTATATATCTTAAATGGATATGTTTGTTATTCATGCTATATAACAACAATTATCCATTTAATCTATATTATCAAAAATTTAAAGTCATGACAAACCCATTTAGATGATAGTTTTTCTGTTTTTTAATTAATAGAAACATTGACTAGGTGATAGGAAAACCACAAGGGGCGGGCACCACTAAAAGGGACCTAAGAAGGCCATAAGGTTCTCAATTAATGACAAAAATTTAAGGAAGATTCATTTTAGGGGCAATGCACAGTGAAACTGGCGTACGATACACAACACATATTATAAAACATATCATCTTTGATGGATAAATACTAGACCACCTACCTTATGCATGAAGGGGTGAGCTCGACCAGTATCGACCTTTGTTTTGGTCCAAATTGTTATAAAATGGAAAAACATACAAATTCCCTGAAAGTATGGAATATGATCCATCACATCAATAATATTTCTAAGAGAAATACAAATGGGGAAAGGTGTAAGATAAATGATGATCCTACCAGTGAAAATACAATGAGATGAATAGAGATCTAATTAGAGTCCAAATGGAGACACATTCAATGAACCCAGTTCAATTACAAGGAGGGATCTTTCAAAATTATGGGGGATTTCATTCTATCCGCTAGAGGAGTAAATGAGAGGAGGGTTGAGTTAATTACAGTTTAATGGGAAAATGGTAAAATCACCCAAAATATTTGGGTCGTACAGTGTAGACACATGGTTTTATAAACTATACACCAATCATATGCCTCCCACTATCTAAGCAGGTCCCTCAAATGGTTTCATGCACACAGTTTGACTAACCATGCACAAACTATTCTACACACCTCTACTAAAAACTATAGAGTTACCCGCACTGGTATGCAAAACATTGTGCATGTAGGAAAAAATGTGAACCCTATATGCCCCTCTAAAATTCATGAGATGGTTAGGGGAATCCCTACATACTAGAACATATTGTTTCCACTAATCATGCCTCCCAATTATTTTCTACAGCAGCTAGGGTCCTGAACACCGAACAAGCCCATGACACCCCATGAAACAGTCGTGACCTCATTTTCCAACCATATTAGGACCAAGATAACCAATTAGAATGAAAATTAAAGGATCTGTACCTCATAGAAAAATTGTGTTATTACAGTCTTCCCACATAATGAATCTAATCCATGAGTTCACCTTGCACTGGCGGTGAAAGTATATCATAGAATAACTCTGGCCACTTATCACATACATAAAACTCATGCTCCCAAGCCTCATCTGGTACCAGTCGTGCAACCAATGAACCCATACTAAAGGGACATACTGGACTCTAACAGCCTTCACGATCTGGTCAACAATACGTATAGGATACTCCTCAAAATAAACATGTACATCCAAATAAACATCCTTAGGGTCAAATGTATAATACAACTTGGAATGATAATGACAACTGTGTGAAACATGGAAGACATCGTTCATGGAACGGTACCTCTGAGGTAAAAGAAACTGATAGACATCTAGCTTGACTCTCTTGAAAATCTCAAATGGATTGATATAATGAGGTGAGATCCTCCCTTTCCTTTTAATCCATGTATTCAGAAATATGGGTTATACCCATATGAAAACACAATCCCAAACCTCAAAATCATGAGGTTGTTGACTGTGATATGCATTAGACTTATGTCAAGATTGAGTAGTAGAAATCCAGTTCATAATCATCTAAACCATCTATGAATTATCCTAAACTAGATGAGGACCTAGTAGCACTTATTATCTAGCCTCTAACTAGTACTAGGGTGAATGGGATGGCCTACCTTATATAGACTCATAAGTATCCATGTGAATCATCTCCTGAGATTTTTTATTATAGGAAAAATTGAAGAGAGGGATATGATTTTCCCAAGAACAACCAAAATCAATGACACATCCTTGAAAAATATCCACTAATACATGTATACTCTATTTTGACTCCAAATTGGTATGAGGGTGGAAAGGTGTGATCATAAGCACATGTGTACCCATAACCCTCTGCAACCATTTCCAGAACATAGATGTAAAAAAAGCATCCCTATATGAAATGATAGTACGATGGACCCCGTGAATCCATATGATCTCACAGACATTCAGATTTATGTGGTCATAAACTTATAAATTCTCCAAGATAATAATGAATTGGATACTTTCTATGACTACCCAAACTACATAACTACCTTGAGGTGACCTCAGAAAGCTAACGAAAAAATCCACCACAATATCCTACGATTTACATTATAGGATTTTGAATGGACATAACAATATAGAAAGTCATTAGTGTACCATATTTTCATACATACATGTGGAAGACAAAGTGCTAAAACCTGATATTTTACTTTTTATCCCAATAAACTAATAATATCCGCACATATCATCAAACATCTTGAAGATACCTGTGTGAACTACCCATTGAGGAGAATGTTAATCCGGAATTAGATCCTCTCTCATGTCTATGGGAATACAGATATTCCCATGTATGTTCCAGATTTCATCATCATTGATAGACCAATATAGACGCAGGTCCTCACTAGAAATACTATCATAGGGAAAAGACTTCATGATCTGAAAACTACTTTATCTTCTTTATCTCCATAAGTGAATAGGTCACTGGTATTGATTCAAGTATAGACTATTCTTGATACTCTTGAACCTCTATGTGCATCTCAAAAAAATGGGCCCTGATCTGCCACTCGCTACTAGCCTCCTGAACCGCCTATGTCTGATTCCTCTTTCTTAGATCCTCAGGAACAACATTTCCCTTCTTAGGCATATAGGATAGATCGATGTCAAAGGATTGTACATACATAACCAATCTTTTCTTAGTAAGATTCTTTTCACATTAGGTAAGGATATACATTAGACTTATATGGTCTTTGAAAGCCCCAAAATTCTCTACCAGTAGGTAATGCCTCAAAATATGCAAGTCTCGTACAAAAACTACCAACTTCAGATCATGCATTGGGTAATGTTTCTCATTAAAAAACAAAAAAGGGGTATTAGTGGCAGTTATTTGGTGTATTGGTGGCTAGTTAAACCACCAAATAATAATATAGTGGCAGTTACCAAAACGGTCAAGTGTTTCATGGTTTCTAGTTATTTAGAGGTTGTTTCATTAATTTACCAGTTGTTTTGGAATGTGTTTTTTAATCATTTATAAGTAGTTTCTTTTTTATTCAGTGGTGGTATTTTAAAAAAATTACTTGGGTTAAAAAATAAAATGAAACTAACCACCACAAAAGATATTATCAATGGTTAGTTCAAGAAGCGGTTAAGCATAACCCCTAATAAACCTAATTTTCATTAATATATTTAGCTACATTTATAAAAACCTATTTCTAAGTATTAAAATCATAAGTTTTTTTTAAAAAAAATTTAATATAAAAAAATATAAATGAAATAAACTAAAGCATCAATGTATGATAAACCCATAATACATGCATGATACATCGATAGTCTTATATAAAAACATATATTATTCTGCATAACCTCAGTCGCAGTCATCCTATAAATTATTCAACCATTAAATCATTCATTAATATGTACATATAAAATATGTCCAAAAGTAACTCATGCCTAATATATGTCCATATCACAACTTCCACTACATCTGTCAGCTTCCACATCATATCATCAACTAAAATTGACCATGACATCCCATCAACTGTTCCAAAAATGAAAATTTAAATTAAAAATAACCAAAATAGATCATAATTATAGTATAATAATTGAAGGAAATAACATACTAAAAATACTATGCACCATACTGAATTCCTTCTAAATAATTTCAGGGATCTGAATGGTCAACCTCCTACCTAATGATAGAATCTATCACCTGAAAAGAAAACTAGAATATTTATAAAAATAAATGAATAAGATAAAAGGCACATAATATATTCAGAATGATTCAAAAAAATATTTTTTCGTCAAAACAATGTGAAAAAATAAACAAAACTATTTAAGATATGATTCAACACATGAATCTTAAAATATATAAGTAAATATTCAAATTATTTTATAATGTATCCTGAGGTGTACCATAAATTTCATTAACAAAAAAATCTTAAATAAATTGATATCACCACATGTTTTATATTTAAAAAATAACAAAATTTTGGTTTTCCCATGATTTTAAATTAATCTGAGGTTGTTTTCTATGGTTTTAACCATTCCATTCATGTTTTTGTGTTTTAAAACACTAAAAATTCATTTACGGTCATTTTGAGAAAATTATAAGCTAGAGTGATGTGTTATAAGTTTTTAAATATAGAAATTCAATTGATGTTTTTTTGTCCTCTAATTTTTGGTAAATTCAACATTGTTTCTAAGTATTGACCCCACGACACATGTTTTTAACAATTGGTTTTTACCTTTAAGATGTTTTTTCAGAGTCATTCCCAAAACACTGAATATTGGGTGGATGTGTTTTATACACATACTTGTTTGAAAAATATAATAGTGGTTTTCCAATGATTCCACATCAATATGAGGTTTTTTCTATGTTTTTTAGCATTGCATGCATGTTTTAGTGTTTTAAATCACTAAAATCATAATTATTCTCATCCTAAGTAAACTGTAACTCTGAATGATGTGTCTTTGGTTCCTAAATCTCAAAATTCAATATCTGTTCATTTTATTATTATTTTAGGGAAATATAAAATCATTGGTCTAGTTTTTACCCCCCCCCCAACAAATGATTTTAAAAGTTGTGTACCATTACGAAGTGTTTACTAAGTCATTCCAACAACATCGATTGACAAATTGACATGTTGTCTGTACCTATATTTCTAAATTAACCCACTAGAGTTATTCCAAGGATTCCATGTCAATATGAGGTCATTTTCTATGGTTTCACCATTCCATGCATGTTTTAGTGTTTTAAATAACTAAAAGAATGTTTACGGTCATCCTTGGAAAAACATAAATAAGAATTATGTGTCATCAGTTATTACATTTCAAAATTCAGTATATGGAAATTGTTATTTGATTTAAAATAAATATGAAATTTTCCTCAGGTGATGACCCCCCAACACATGTTTTTAGAGTATTTGGTGCCTTTAATATTTGTTTACAGAGTCATTCTGAACACAATGCATGTCGGATTGACATGTTGTCTATGTGTACACATCAAAAATAAATCATGGATGTTTATCCCCTAATTCCACATCAATTTGAGGTCATTTTATATGGATTTTATCATTTCATTAACATTTTAGTGTTTTCAAAGACTAAGGGGGACCTCTCAGGAGATCCTAGGGTTCCTCTGTGGCTCCTCCTCTAGCCTTTCAGATCTGCATCATCGGTGATATATCAAGGCTTGCATTGCCTTGGAATGTGTGGGTGGTCAGCTGTGATGGTCGATATGGTTGTGCAGGACATCACGAAGAGTGGAGTCTTTATTATTGCAGTTGTTTTCGGCACATATCAAGTGGGCGTACAGATTCAATCTTGGACAATGGGCGATAGATCTGGCTGTAGAGAGGATTCTGTATATTTCTTTGACAATAGTGGTTGTTGATCACCTGGAGTGGGTATGGATTTATGTCATTGATGTGGATGATTCAATGGTGTTTGGTTCAGGAGGCAAGAGATGTCATCGACCCATATTTTCAGGGTTTTTTCCCTCGGTGGATGTCTCAGTGGCATCGATGTCCTCGGCTTGAGGACAATGGAGAGTGGTGTAAAGGATGTTGCATATCTAGTTACGGTTTCACTAAGTCATTAGATCCAGCCTCCATCAGGGATGTGGCTACGGTGGGGATAGGGTAGTGTGGAAGATCTATTCTATGGGATGTTTTTTTATGGGAAAAAGGCTATGTCTATAGGTCATCAACTAGGATTTGGTACTTTGATAAGCCTTTGTTCTTGGGTTAATGGGATTTTTTGGTCAATCTGACATGTGTTTTGTAATGTTTTTTGTGTAATTGGGCTCTCTAACCACTTTATTTTAAGTCGTATCTACCTCCGGACCTTTGGGTTTGTGAAGGGTTCTCCCTTAACCCAGTTCAGAATGGTTTTGTTTTTTTCTCTCTTTTTAATAAAGGTGTTTTCCCCCAACCTTCTTAGTATAACACTAAAAATGAGTTTTCATCCAACCAGGAAAAATTGTAGATTGGAATAACATACCATCAATTCTTACATTTATTAGATAAAACTACAGTTACTTTCTTATGATTTATAGTCAATCCAATGTTATTGGCTGAGATTTGACCCCTTAACACATGTTTTTAAAGGATTTTTTAATTTTAATAAGTGTTTACTGAGTCATTCTGACCACATAGCATGTCAGATTGATGTTTTTTGTGCACGTACACATAGAAAATAATTACAAAGATGTTTTAAAATGATTCGACATTAATATGAGAACTCTTTATATGGTTATAACCATTTCAATCAAATATTACTGTTTTAAAATACTGAAAACACATTTTAATCCATCTGAGGAAAACATTAACTCAGAATAACGCTCTGTTTGTTCCTATATTTCAAAACTCAATCCATGGTACATTTTCTTTAATTTCAGGGAAATACAGAGTTTTTTCTTAGTTTGGACCCCCCCCCCGGTACACACGCATGTTTTTAAAGGATTTTATAACTTTAAGAACTATTTCTTGAGCCATTCCGACCACACTGCACATCATATTGATGTGTTTTCTACATGTACACATCGAAAAAATATCTTTTAATTTTTTTACATGATTCAACATCAATATGATATTTTTTCATAAGGTTTTGACCATTACACATATGTTTTTGTGTTTTGAAACACTAAAAATGAATTTAGAGCCATCCTACACAAACCATATCTCAGAATGATGTTTTGTTAATTCATACATTTCAAAATTAAATCTATAGTCATTGTCCTCTGATTTTAGCGTAATATGACATCATTTTATTAGATTTGACCATTGTGACACACATATATAACTGATTTTTTACCTTTAAGAAGATTTAAACTCGTCAAATCTGAGCAAACATTCTCATATTGTTTTCATACTTATATATAATGTTATATAATTCACTTTTTACTTGTAGGAATCAACCACAAGTCAATCCTGCACAATATCTAGTTGGTATGACTCAAAATGTGTGTTTTCTATATAAAAGTTTCATTTTAGTTTTAGTTATGTATGTTTTATGTGTTCTTTTAAAATGCTCGAATGATATATTGAATTTAGAATTTACTTTGAATGGATGAGATATAAGGTTGGAAATTACCTCAGGGATCATGTTAGTCATCCTCTGAACTATAGAAACTGTAGAATTTTCCATTACCGACCACCATTGATCCTTTTTTATCTTATAAGAGTCTTTTTCTTGAACTATTTCTTTCAATCTTGTAGTTTCTCTTCTTGATTCCCATTCATAGACACTACTCGAACCCCCACTACGTGTACAAGTAATGGATGATGACTCCCTACCAAAGATAACTGATAGAGTGGGGCCAGAACCTATCCCACGTACACATTTATAATTCTCCTTCCCTAAAACTAATCCAACTGCATCATTCTAGGAAACTAATGATCATTTTGAAGGTTTTTCATCCCAGACTTCTTGAATTTAACATTTTAATAAAAAAATAATAACAATGATTTTTTAAAATATTTTAACTTCATAATATTATCTAATTAATAAATTTTTCATTAATATTGTTAGGTTGGAACTGGTAGTGGTAGATTTTCTAGAGGGGGTGAATAGACTCGATAAAAATTTATTCAAATGGATTGATTGATTAAATAAATTATCAAAGATAATTATTAAGGTTAATTATCGCAATAATAAATAAATAACACAAAGATGTTTCTATAGTAGTTCAGTCCAAAGTGGGCCAACATATACTCTTATACCTCTCCACTATGTGAGATATATGTGTGCACTAAAATGGACTTTTATGGAAGAATCATATCCCAATTAGAAAATCCATTTATAGTCGAGTGATAAGCAACACATTAACTTTTTAATGTGGGGTCACAACCCCTATAACCTGACTTTAGATAAACAGAGTCAGAACCTGAATAGTCAAGATGTTATATAAAGGGAGTTCCAACCCTTAGATCCTGACTTTAGAATTAAAGTGTCACAATATGAAGAAAAAAATAACAAATAATTCTTTTTGTTTAAATGCATAAACTAAAAAATAGAGTGTGTGAGAGAGAGGGGAAATAGTTTTATAGACTCAAAACCAGAAAAATGAGAAGATAAAATAATAAATCACATGTACTAGTTTTTGAGGATTAGATTATATCATCTGATCAAGGCAGCCAAAGCTAATGCAGAAGAAATTCATCCCTTCAGATATCATGCACATGATGAAATAGAGTATCACAAGATGTTGCAGATTCACAGTAGGTTCGAAGTTCATAACACTTTTCTATTTTCAAAATAGAGTATCAAATATGTTATCCCGTTTCAATTGTGTATTTATATTGTATTTTTAACCTTCAATAAAGAATGATATATATATATATATAATATTAATTAGTTGCAGTAGATTTTTATCGTTCAGATATTCAAAATAAATTCAGTCAGTATATTTCATAAATATCTCAATAAAAATCGAATTATCATTGCCTCTTTATTGTTGTAGAATAAATATTATTAAAATCATTGAAAATAATTTTAATAAGTCCTCCAATAATATCTCATTAATAATAATAGCATTGAATTTTTTAAAAATTTTATTTAAATTCATTTAAACTTTGTCAATACTATTCTTAAAAACTAGTAGTACAATCCAAATGTAAATTCAAATATTTAAAAAAACATAAACTTGAAACCGTAGAATTTATTGGAAAAATACTTTGAAATAATTTATTAATTTTTTTATTTAAATATTCCACCAAACACATTTAAAAAACTCTTCAATCATGATCCATATATTTAATGTGATTTTTTATAGCAAAACCCATTTTAAAATAATCCATTAATATGCATAAAATTAATTTTCAGTAAAAACACACAAAGTTGATGTAGCAAATTCGGGTACAAATTATGGTAAAAACAATACATTGAGAAAGTAGGATACAAACCATGATTTTTTAAAGTATGGTAAAAACCATACTTTTAAAAAGTATGGTACAAACCATACTTTGTGAAAGTAGGGTATAAGACTTGCATTTTTAAAGTAGGGTACAACCCATACTTTTAGAAAGTAGGGTAAAAACCATACTTTGCAAAAGTAGGGTTGAGACCATAATTTGGAAATGTGTGATTTAAACCATAATTTTGGAAAGTATAGTACAAACCAACCTTGTTCAAAAGTAGTGTACAACCCATAATTTTTGAAAGAAGGTAACAGAACCTACTTGGAAAATTTAGGGTTGTCAAACCATACTTTTCAAAGTATGGTTGTTGAACCATGCTTTGCAGAAAAAGGGCACAAACCATACTTTGAAAAAGTAGGTTTGAAACCATAATTTTTTAAAGTAGGGTTGAAACCATACATTGTAAAAGTGGTGTTTCAAAACCATACTTTGTAAAATTATGGTTTTAGGACCTTACTTTGTGAAAGTAGGGTACCAACCATACTTTGGAAATGTAGTGTTGAAACCATGCTCTGTGAAAAGGGGCGTGAAAACATATTTTTTGAATGTATGGTAGACAAAATTATTTTACAAAGTAATGTTTTCAAACCATACATAGTTAAAGTAAGGTATAAACCATACAATACGAAATTTTGGTTGAAACCATACATTGTGAAAAACTTGATAACAAACATTAACAAACTTCAATGAATTTTTAAAGGATCTTGAAGAAATATTACGAATTTGGCCAATCAGAATTATTTGTATAAAAAAAAATTTATCTTCAAAAGAATCATGAATAAAATAAATAAATATGACATATAATTCTTCAAATATCATCAAAAAATAGATTAAAAAACATTCTAGAAAAACTGTTGTTTTGAAAAATTATAGCGGAATTTCAGACAATTTATTCACCATCCAAATAACCTTTTTAGACTTATATGTAAACTAATAAAATCCAGATAACAATGTTTCACTTCTATAAAATCGTTTTTCAAGTGAATATTATATCATTATAATTTTCTGTAAAATAAATACATAATCTTTTTAAAACTACAAACAGTAGAAGTTCTAAAACTGTAGAAGTGAATTCAATGAATTTTAGAGTACTAAAAAAGCATTTTCGAACTTCCACAGAAACAATAGAATCTAAGAAAAATATATTATCCACACAACGTGATAATAAAAAACCAAAATCTAAATAATTTAGTTTATGATATCATCAAAATAGTTATATTTTTTAGAAACAAAAATACATGTAATTAAATGAAAGAAAACATGCACATGCTCAAAAAATCTTCCCATATTTAAACATACGTAATCAAACAAAATAATTCATGCACATGAACAAAATATATCATGAACATGCAAAAAACAATCTCCCCATTTTATTTTATTACAAAACTAATAACATTTTATCCAATTAAACCCTGTTTTAAAAATATGTAATACTGATTTATTTATATGCATTTTTTGTAATAAAAAAAGAAAATAGATAGAAAACATCCCCTAAGAAAATACAATAATAAAAATTTAAAATTCAAACATAATAAGATCAAATAAAAAATTTTATACTAATCAGTGTTTAAAGCCTTAGAAAAAATATCATCTAGCTAATGTTTTGAATGTATAAATTTTAAAATAATATCACTCATGTACACATGATCTCTAATAAAATGAAATCAAATAGGAATATGTTTTGTTATAGAATGTTGTAAGGGATTTTTAGAAATAGAAATTATAGAATTATTATCATAATAAATAGTATGTTTAACAAGATAGACACCAAAATCACATAAGGTATTATTAATACATAAACATTTAGCACAATTACTAGTAATATAAATATACTCATCTTTAAAAGTGGATAAAGAAATAGATAATTGATTCTTATAGGACTAGAAAATTAAACTTTTTCCCAGAAAATGACACATACCTGATATGTTTTTTTTATCAATTCTACATCCTCTAAAATCAGTTTCAGAATAAGATGTCAAATCAAAACTGATATATTTTTGATAAGATAAACCAGAAACAATAGTTACTTTAACACATCAAATTATTTACTTTAGAACATTAATATGACATTCCTTAGGATCGTCCTGAAATATATCACATAAATAAACACCAAAAAAGTTGTTTGGTCTAGATACAGTTAAATATAAAAAACTACCAATCATGCCTCTATAAAATTTAGAATCATTAGATTTACTAGATGTATCAATATTTAATTTTTAATTAGTACCCATATGAGTTCTCCTAGATTTTTCTAAATCAAGACCAAATATTTTAACCAACACTTTAGCATACATATATTGATTATGAAAAACTGCAACCTTCCTTTTAGAAATTT
Organism: Viscum album; assembly: GCA_963277665.1. Classification (NCBI taxonomy): domain Eukaryota; kingdom Viridiplantae; phylum Streptophyta; class Magnoliopsida; order Santalales; family Viscaceae; genus Viscum; species Viscum album. The sequence goes on from OY728143.1 coordinate 2,015,570,524, forward strand.
CAATCCCAAGAGAGAATTTTAATTATCTGATTAAACTCATGACAAATTCAGAAGTCATTGAGGGAGAAAACTATTTGAAAAGCATTTCATTGGAGGAACCAAATACTATATCATCAACATAAATTTAAACCACTAAAATATTATCATAAGTTATTTTTAAAAAAATATTTGGATCAACATTTAATTTATTGAAATCATTATTTAACAAAGACAAAGAATTCCTTTCATACCAAGCACGATGTGCTTTCCAAAAATCATACAAGACATTATATAATTTAAAAACATGGTTAAAAAAATTTTCACTTCCAAAATAAGGGGGTTGAGAAAGATAAAATTCTCAAGTTACAAAACCATTTAAGACAGCACTTTTTACATTCATTTGATATAATTTAAATCCTTGAAAACAAGAAAAATCCAAAGAAATTCTAATTTCATATAATGTGGAAACAGGTAAAAAAATAAATTTATATACTTTCTTCTTAAGATTTTCCTTAAAAACAAGTATGGATTAGTTTTTGACATTATTAAGATTTTCTATCCTCAACAAAGGAATTTGTAACACATTCTCATGCTTTGAGAGCTTATGAAACATTCTGAAATTATCATAACCTAAGTGTTGATGCCAAGGAATGCTATCATTTTTTACATCATTCCAACACTTTACATGTTGAAGAGTTAGTTAAAATAAATCAATAGTATAAATATTATTTTTTCAATTATCGTAAAATAATAAAGATTCGTCTTTAAAACCAAAACATTTATCATTTTGAAATTTAACGTCCATTCCATCATCACATAAATTCAATATACTAATTAAATTATGTTTTAAACCATCAAAGTATAAAACATAAGAAATAAAATTAGAATATGAAAACCCATCATTCCCAAAACCATTTACTATTCCTTTATAATAGTCTCCAAAAGTAATAGTTCCTCCATCACATGAGTTGTAAGTGGAAAAATTTGATGTTTTCTTATCCTATGCCTAGAGCATCCAATTTCCATGTAACATATATCTTTCTTGAGACATACAAGGAATTTTTCTTATAAAAATAAATTAATTCACAATTTTAATACCAAAGATAATTCGGGTCCAATAGGATTTGTATTGAATTATTTTGGTACCCAAATATAATTTAAACATTTATTGTAAGGTAATATAGATAATAAATATTTAGAAATATTAGTTTTTTTAAATTCCACGGATTGTGGAAATATAATAGTATAATCATTTTCATAATGACCTTTCATACCACATTTAAAATAAATACAAGTTGAAGTAAAACCATATTTTTCATTTAATAAAATGTGTTTTATATATTTAGGTAAATATTATATCATAAAAAATCATTATTTTTATCATTTTTAGTTAAAGATGACATATTTTTAATATTTCTCACATCCTTGAATAAAAGAAGATAAACATTGTTTAAGACATTTAATATTCTTTTTCAAATTTTCATTAAAATCATGAACAATTTTCAAATTTTCATAATTTTTTGACTGATAAGTATAAGCAGTGTTTCTTAATTTTTCATTATATTAATTAAGTATTGTATTTATAGAAAAAAAATCTCATTATTTTATTTACGCTTATTATAATAATCTGTAGCTTTGAAAATATATTTCCATAATATTTCAATTTCATTATTTAATACAAAACATTTGGGTTTTTAGAATAAAATCAAGAATCATAATATTCAGAATAATATATTAATTACTAAGCTTATCTGGTGATTCCATAAACCACAAGTTAGCACTCTATTTTTTATTTCATTATTGTTCACTGGAATTAGATTCTCTTATGCAACTCCAGCAAGTGGTCAATGCCTTTTTGTCCTTCCTTTTGTATTTGTATTTATTATTTAGTTTAGAATAATCATATTTGTTATGAATTTTATTATTCCAGTAATAACTAGTTACATATGAAGAATTATATTGTATATCACCTTTATTATCTACCTTATATTATTCTTCTTGAGGGTTTCTTCTAAATTGATTCTTGAATTCTTTATTTTTCATTTTTTTTTAAACATCATTCACAATATTAGCTATATATTTTTTTTCAGAATCATCTAGATCAGAATAAGAAGTTTCAGTTGAAACAACTTTCACATATTTAAATATTACACATTTGCATCTAATTACCTCCTCATTAGCTATTTTCTTCATTTCAATTTCATATTAGAGTAGTGATCTATTCAATTCATTAATGGTGTAATCTTTGAAGTTATTCCTTTCATAAATAGAATCCATATTTCGATGACATTTCTTTGGTAATGATCTGATGAATCATTCAATAGGTACTAGGTTTTCTAGAGCTTCTCCAAGTGAATTCATTCCATTCTCAATGCTTGTGAATCTTTGGAACATTTAGTTTACTGTTTCATCTTCACCCATCATGAAGTCGTGGTACTTGGAACAAAGAATTCCACATTTGGTACATATTATTTTGTAAGATCCAATGTCAGTAACTTATAGAATCTTCCATATTTAATGAGTTATCTTATAAGAAGACACAGGAATAACAACACCATTATTCATATCATTGCTGCTATTTAGCCTATACCCATGGTTTCAAGGATCTGTGGGCAACCGAGAAATTTGTATAGCCTTGAGAAATAATAAAGTTTTGATAAAACTATAACCATAGTATGAAAATTGTGGGGATATACTATAACCATGGTTAATCCAACCATGGATCTTAAAAGTGTAGGTATTTTAACCAACTATACCCACGGTTTATGAATGTTATACCATCAATTCTGAAATTGTGGGAATAGTCAATTTAAATAAAAATAAAGGGTTTGGGTTTCGAACCCTCACCTCGGCTCCACAATTGAAATCCACTACCACTACACCATTTTCACTTATCTTTACATATATATATATATATATATAATCTTCTGTATATTTATAAAACATGGTATAAATAAAATAAATCATATGGGTTTTGAACACCCACCACTGCGCCACATCTGAACTTCCTTACCACTACAATGTTTTCACTGATTTGTGTGCACATATATATATATATATATTTATAAATTTTAGTATATATAAAATGACTTTTATGGGTTTTGAAACCTCACCGATGCTCCGCAGCTGAAGTCCCATACCACTACACCGTTTGTACTTACATTTATATATATATTATTTCATATATATATAAACTATGGGTATTGGTAAAAAACTATGGAAATAGTTTTTCCCAGCCAATTTTTTTAACATGAAAACATAAGTGACCATATACCCACGTTTCAGAAAAACCGTGGGTATAGGTGGGCCTATACCCATGGTTTTCATGAACTTTAGGTACAACCTTTGGGATTAAAGCCTATACCCATGGTTCTTAGAGAACTGTGGGTATAATCTTATATAACAAAGTCTATACCCACAGTTCATGAAAATCATGGGTATAGGCCCACCCATACCCACATTTCTGTTTGAACCATGGGTATAGGTTTTCCACTAGTATTCACATCCCTTTTTTTGGCTTCCCTCTATTACGCAGGTACCCTATACCCTTGGTTTAGAAATAACTATGGGAATAGGTGGGTCTATACACACAGGTTTTCAAAAAAAAATTAGGAATAGAACTATTTTACAATAGTGTATAACAATATATAATATTAACAAATTTAGAATTTAAAACATATCTAGTAGCATCATTTCTGGTAAGCGTATTTTGGTCAACATCAAGTAGTGTGTATTGTTTGGACATGATAGATCAGTGATCAATGCTCAACTATTTGAGGAAAGCCTCTATTTGGGATCTCCATTAGTTATAATCATTTCCATCAAAGTGAGGATCCTTTTGAGGAATCCAAGCATCATTTGGGTAAAATTATTCCATCTTATAAGATCATTTTCCTTATATTGTGAGGTCTAGTAAAATTTTAGCATTAATAAATTCAATTTGAAACTAGAGAGGGATTTTATAATTCCAAAAGGAAAGGTCTTTTGATACAAATTGAAAGGAATATGAATGATAATAATAGATCTAATCAATTATAAAAAGTATTTCCCACTGATAATAATTGTTAGCTTGGAATAGGTTATGGAAGATAGTCTATCTGAGGTGAATAGACCAGATTAAAAATTAAATATAATTAATTGATTAATTAAATAATTTATAAAAGTTAATTATTAAGGTTAATTAGAATTAGAAAAATTATATAACACAAGGATATTTTTGTAGTAGTTTGGTCTAAATTGACCCTACGTCTACACTTATACCAATCTACTCAATGAGAGATTCTTGTGCACTAAAAATCAATTTTATGGTGGAATCATAACCCAATTACAAAATAATTTTCTAGTGGAGAGATAACCATGATACTAACATATGAATAGAGATTTAGAACCCTTAAAACCGGACATTAGTTAAAGGGAGTCACAACCCAAACAGTCATGTCATTAGATATAGTGAGTCACAACCCTTAGATCCTGAATATAGAATCCATGAGTCACAACTCGAAGAAAAATAATAACAAATAATGATTTTGTTATTAGAATCATAAACAGAAAAATAGAGACCATGTGAGAGATAGGAAATGGTATTACAAAATCATAACCAGACGAATGAGAAGATAAAATATTATAAAAAGGGTACACCATGTTGAGAATAATATCATCCCATCCCATCCTGGAAGTGGCAGACTATGTTGAAGAAATTCAGTCCTTGAGAGATCTTGGAGGTGATGAAACAAAGTATCATAAGATGTTGCAAATGAAAAGTAGGTTCAAACTTCACCAAATATTTCTCTTTGAAAAATAAAATATCAAATATGTTAACCCATTTATTTTGTGTGTTACTATTTTATATTTCACCTGAATGAAGAAATGATATATATATAGAAAAAATATTCAACAGTTGCAGGAACTTCTCTTCCTTTGAATATTCTAAATAAATTGTGTCAAGAGCGTTCATAAATATCTCCATGAAAATCATAGCATTGTTGCCTCTTTATTCTTGTAGAATAAATCTATAATAAAATCATTCAAAATATTTTGAATAAGTCTTGCAATAATATCTCTATAATAATAACAGTGTTGAATGATTTAAAATTCTAATTTAAATTAATTTAAACATTATCAACATGGTTCCTGAAAGCTATCAGCACAACAAAAATGTAAATTATAATATTTGGATATAAATAAACATGAAACTAAATAATTTATTAAAAATATATTTTGAAATAATTTACAATTTTTTCTCATTAAATGTTCCACCGAAAATAGTAAAAAAAATCTTTGATCATAATCCTTAGATTTAATGTGAATTATTATATCAAAAAATCATTGAAAATAATCCATAACTATATAGAAAATGATTTTTTCTTAAAAAATTGCACTATGTGGTAGCAGAATTATAGGGTACAATGTAGGGTAAAAACCATACATTACGAATGTAGGTCAGAAACCATACTTTGCAAATTTTGGTTACAAACCATACTTTGAGAATGTAGGGTACAAACCCTACTTTTTTAAGGTAGGGTACACACCATAATTTTTAAAAGTAGTGTTGAAACCATACATTGTGAAATTATGGTTGAAACCTCACTTTGTGAAATTTGGGTAAAATCCATAATTTGTGAAAATAGTGTACAAACCGCACTTTTTTAAAGTAGGGTAAAAACAATACTTTGGAATGTAGGGTTTTCGAACCATACTTTTTGAAAGAAGGGTTGTCGAACCATAGTTTTTGAAACTAGGGTTGTCGAACCATACTTTACGAAATTATAGTGAAAAACATACTATGAAAAATTATGGTTCAAACCATAATCTGGGAAATTAGGGTTGAAACCATACTTTTTGAAATTAGGGTTTTCAAACCATAATTTGAGAAAGTAGGGTTTCCAAACCATACTTTACGAATGTAGGGTACAAACCATACTTTGCGAAAGTATGGTTGAAACCATACTTTGTGAAAGTACGGTTGAAATTTTACTATGTGAAAGTACATTTGAAACCATACATTGTGAAAGTATTTTACAAACCATAAATTGTGAAATTAGGGATTCCTAACCATAAATTGCTAAAGAAGGGTAGAAACCATACTTTTCGTAAGTAGGTTTGAAACCATACATTCAGAAAAACTAGATTGAAAAATTTCTCAAAAAAAAATAATTTTTAAGGCTCTTAATAGTTGATTTAGAAATTTTAAAATCATAATTATTTGTATAAAAACATATTATCTTTCCAGAAAATAATGAATCAAATAAATCTGACGTATACTGCTCCAAATGTGATTAATACACCATAGCAACAACATTCTGGAAAAACTGCAATTCTGAATAATCAAAGTAGAACTTCATACAATTTATTCACTATAAAAACGATATTTTTATACTTCAAGGTAAAGTTATGAAATAAATATAAACATTTTATCTTTCAATAAAATAAATTTTCAAGAGAATATAATATCTTTATATGCTTAAATAAAATAAATACAGAAACGTTTTGGAACTATGGACTGTTGATGTTCTAAAGTTAGAGTATAAATTTCATTGAATTTTAGATTACTAAGAAATTATTTTCGGACTTCCTCATAAAATAATTAAATTTAGATAAATATATTATCTATCTAACATGATAAGAAACACATAAATATAAATACTATGATTTATGATATCATCAAAATACAGAAATGTTTTTAAAAGAAAATTACATGTAATCAAATGAAAGGAAATATGAACGTGAACAAATAATAACCCCATATTTAAACATATTTAATCAAACAAAAGAAAAAAAATGAACATGCACAAACAATAAAGTACACAAGAAAAAACAATTTATAGTTATTTCATTACTATAAAAACATAATAATGAACTATATATTATAAAAATAAACAAGCCTTAAACACAATTAATTGGGGTTGTCTAGATGTGTCAAACGATTCCAAATTGATATCAATTCATCCATGGAGCTGACCCAATTTAATTATGTTTAAGACTTGTTAGTTTTTATTGTTTATTTTTCATTATTATATTTTTATAGTAATAATATAACATGGAAATTTTATTAAAATTTCTAACTCAAACATCTTTGTTAGTGTCATTTATAAAACTACCATTGGTTTTCATATACATTTCAACAACATCCATGTTTGTCCATAGAGTGAATTAATTCTTTATCCTTTACAAAAAATATTAACAAGTTAGAAAAAAATTACTTAAAATAAAAGTATAGAAATATTAATGAATAAAATAAAACCCAAAATTGTTCTTTTTTTTATCCAAGAAATTAGAAAACTACTGATTTGAGGAACGACTTACTTATCACAATTAATAGTATATTTTAGATAATTTCTAAAAAAAATATGACATTAATAAAAAAATTAATATTTTTATGTTTTTAAGATACTGTAAAATATGAAATTACCCCATGAGATGCATTTTTCATAATATGGACAAAGAGATTCCATTGCTTTTGTGGAATTATTTGAGGAACTTTCTCAAACATATATCATTATATCAAAGAAGTTACATTAGAATCATTCCATAATCTCTATTTCTTTACCAAAACATTTAAAGTCTGTGGGCGTATAATGAAGTTAGGGACATCAAAATGGAACAAAATCTATAAATAAAAAACATAACACTTTATAATTATATTACAATTTTCATGAATGTCATATAAATTAGTTATCAAGGAATATTAAATTAATATTACCTTTACATGAGTATAAAAGACCTCATTTTTTATGATTTAGGAATATGCATTTAATAATTATATTAATGGGAATGATTACGATATCATAAGCAAGATACCCAAGAATCTCCTCATAGATTTTAGTTATGTCACCAGTAGGCACCCTTAACTCATTAAATGGAATGGTAATAATTAAGCCTTTAGGTCTCATACATCTCCAGTGTTCATATTTGTATCCCTTATATGGTTATCTGTACAAATTTGAAAATTGAATTAAATAATTAAAATATATATATATATATATTGAATAATGGAATACCTACCAATAACGATAACTCCTCAATATCATCTAGATGGTGGGGTGACAAAGTTCTCCATCACCATAAGTGAATCAGTCGGTGGGATACCAATAGAATTTGGGTAAATGACTAGCTCGCTAGTTGTCTCAGGTACAATAAAATCACCACAATCCATAGAAGGATGACAATAGTGGTTGCAATCTCTAAGATGCTAATCATCTGGGATCATGATTTTATTTTTTTATTATAATTACTTCAATTAAAATGGTAAAGTTATATTAAATGTATACAAAAGGGAATAATAAAATATTTTTACCCAAAAAAGTAGAACAATTTATATATGTATAGAAACACTTATCAATGATAAATTGTAATATTTTTTCATTAAAAATTTAAACATTCAATCATCTTCATATTCATTTTATTCATTGTTATCAACCACAATTGTGATGAGTCCATTAAATTCACCCTCTATTTCTTGTTCTATTATTTCAATATTGAATGGAAAAAACGATTCGATGTTTCACTACTGGAAAATAGGTCTATACCCACGGTTTTGCAAAAAACCATGGGTATAGGTCACCTATACCTACAGTTGTGCCAAAAATCGTGGGTATTGTTTTCTTTTAAGACCTATACCCACGGTTTTGGAGAGAACCGTGGGTATAGGGTATTTTTTGAAGACTTATACTGACGGTTCTTCAAAACCGTAGGTATTGAGGTTTTTGTTTTGAAGACCTATACCCACGGTTCTCTAGAACCGTGGGTATAGCTTTCCCACTTTATGGCGGGGAAAAAACATTAGGCGGGACACGAAAAAAATTTGGCGGGGAGACATTTTTTCATGGATCATATTAATATATATAAGCAGATGAATGTATATATAACAAATAACGTTGTCAGCCTGGTTGGTGCTTTACAGGAATGTGGTGTTGTGTGTCATTGTGAGACGTCGGTTCGAGTCTCCATACCGGCGTTTTTGGAATTTAATTAACGCTTATATTAATATATATATATATATATATATATATATATATATATGCAGGTATATGAATAAACAACAGATTAAGTTAATAGCGTGGTTTCTTCGACTTGGGAAACTGGCGGGACGTGTTTCCGGAGGCGCGGGATCGATTCCCCGAAGCTGCTTTTTTTGAATATGCGATGTGGAGCGGACTAATATATATAATCTTATATATTTATAATTAACATATGAAATTCCCAGCTCGGTTGGTTCAGGGTCTCGATCTCAGGTGCTAGGTGCGGTGTTCAAACCTTGCTGGGTTCTGTTTTTTTAAATTGAATATATTCCCCACAGTTTTCAAACCGTGGGGAAAGTGCCTGCCACGCTGTACAGCGTGGTGTTGCTGTGTGACACACTTATACCCACGGTTATACCAAACCGTGGGTATAGGACAAGACCCCTATACCGATGTCGTTCCATCCCACGGTTCCCAAAACCGTGGGTATAGGCTATACCCACGGTTTTGGGGGCTATACCCACGGTTTTGAACCGTGGGTATAGGCCCTTTTTCCAGTAGTGTTTTTTGGTTGATGATGCTCACTATCGAAAAGAACCAATGGATATCCAGTTCTTATATCATATAAGTATTTTTTCATTAATTGTAAAAAAACTCTCCAACATTCATGTATTTCATTATCCACATAATACACTATCTTCTCTTATGAATCAAAGATAAATGGATCATGTTCTACATGCTCATCAGTATATATCAAGCGATGGAATTTTACGGATGTAGAATGTAATGAATATTTCATTATAGCCACAATCAATGTTGACCAAATTTCTTTTGAAGAATAAAATGGAAAACTAACAATGATAGTTCAATTAAATTATATCATTCACCATACTATAGTATCCCACATCTTCAAGTGTAAATACACCTCTGTTGTGTGTTTTCATGTCTTCTTGATGATAAATTGTGTGAAACCTGAAGTCAAGAATATAGTAGGCATTTAATCTCTTAGAAATCCTTAGTGGAACTCATGCCAAAAATTTCAAATCATTTGATATTTTAACTTGATTCTCAACATTCATTATCTACAAAAAAAGTTATAAGGTGTTTATTTTAACATAGAAAAAATTATTACACATCAATAATAGGAATATTATTATATTTTTACACGATGGGAGAACCGTTCAACAAAAACCTAACGGACGTCTTTTGTAAATTCCAACTCATTTAGAGTTTGATCCCTTAGTTGTCTCTTTGTCTGCAGTCATAATTATTCAATAAATGGACCTGTAATAACACAATTGAGTAGAATATAAGTATATTATTGTATCAAATCCAATTCAACCAATGTAAACTTTTACCCCATTACAATTGGTCTTCTAATAGTTATAAATACTGATGATTTGTTTTCAAAATGATAATTAGTAGAGATGCAATCAACACATCCAACATGATTGAATCTAGTCGCAACCCCATCTATATACATATAACAGATGGTCGATCACTATTCATACATGAAACCTTATGTAATAGATCCCTCTAGTTGATCATTATTCCTCACGTATGATTTTATATAACCTAATTACATGATGAAAAAAAAATATTAAAAAATTACACAATTATTTTGTGAAATTAAAATTACTAATGAAAATAAAAAAAATAACAATGTACCTCTAAATTGGATACATTCATCGATAGTGTACGGATGCACTAAGTTCTTATTCTTCATCTAAATGAACAGTAAAATGAATCATGAATCTCAAGAATGTAGAGATAAATAATATATCCAAATGACAAAGTGTCAAAACAATTTTTTTTTAAGTTTATCAAGATCTATTAGATTAAGTGTTTTTTCACAAAGCACTCTAAAAATGTATAAAAATCCACTAGAACTAGAAATAATTTTTTAGGTAACATATTACACAATGTCAATGGAAAAAATGATCCATAAAAATATGTGAGTCATAACATTTCATTCAATGTAACGATTGATGTTTTAAGTCAATAGACCTTGATATGTTACATTAATATCCATCTGGAACTTTTGTATTATTTAGACATTAAAGGAATACATTTTTCTCTTGATTTTTCATTGTAAAAATAGATGAAGGAGACAATCCATTCTCATTTTCCCACAAACCATGCTCTATGTTCATTAAATCCAAATCATTATAAGATTTCAGTTGATCCATCGAGTTACCCTTTCCATCATGCAATGTAAAAAATTCAATCTCACAAATACTCTTCTAAATATGCATCACAAATTGACTATGACGTGTTAAATTAAACTACCACTAAGGAAGTTTGAAAAATATACTCTTTTCGGACAATTTTTTCTTCAAACTGCTTTAGATAATGTACCTTGTACCCTTGTCCCACCTTCTTTAAACTGATGGAATTTTCTAAATTCTTCATTCAAATTCATTAATTGTCCCAAGATTACGAAACCAAACAACACATTTAGTGACTTTATCATTAAAATATCTCCATTGAATCATTTCTTGTTAAACATTAATTTATGAGAAGAATAAAGAAATATATGATGTCATGTAAAACAACATTTTCATCTATGAGGTAATTGTTGAGGTTCAAAATCAAAATTACAAACTAGACAATCCAAACCAGTGTGAGTGTTCTAAATAGATAAATTTTATATTCCATGAAATTCACTATTTTCCCACATTAAATATGTAATCATTTTAAATATTTATCTCATTAAAGCATCATATGACTACACACCATTATCTAATATTTCCTAAAATTATTTGATTAGAGGTTGAAGGAATAAATAAATTTCAATTCCAGACAATTTTTGTCGAGGAAGAATCATTAGAATAATGAAATAATTCTTCTTCATATACATCCATGGAGTTATATTATAGTGGATCAAAATAACTAGCCAAGTGATATAATTTAAACATAATGTACCAAAAGGGATAGAACCATCAGAAGCGAATCCCAAATGTGATTTCCTAGGATTTGAAGTAAAATTTAGATATATTAAGTCAAATGGCTTAAATGATGTTGAAAATTATGGATGTATCATCAAGACATCATTACTATCCAGATCATGCCACTTGATGTTGTATGCAGTCTTTGATGGCCTGAATAATCATTACAAGCATGGTTTCATAGGAATGTAATGCAATACCTTTTAAGGAGTTTTCTTCTTCTATTTCTTCCTAGGGTTGCATTGATTTATAATATCATTGTTTTTCATTAACATCCAACTTCTTGTATGAAATATTATTCATTATTCTATATAATACTTCTCTCCCTAGTAAATCATGAAATCATTAGGGCATGCATGTATCTTTGTATAATAAATTCCAAGCCTGTTGATGACTTTCTTCATCTAACAAAATGATGTAGGGATATTAGCTTTACTAAAACCATCAAGAATATAATATAAAATCATTTACATAGTTTTATCAGTAATTCAATAGAGACACCTAATATCATACACCTTATGTAGAAAAGACAACTTCTAAAAATTGGGACACCATTAATATTGTTCTTACTATCTATCTTCAACAAATTAATAAAACTCATTTTTTAAGTCACTAATGTTTTGAACAATATGAACCTTCTCATCATAAAATGAATGTTATGTTGATCTAATAAAATCTTGTACATTGTAATCTTCAAAACAAAAATCACCTTTCAAAAAAATTTGAAATGAATCCTCCTTTGTTGGGTTACTTTTTTTTCAGTAATTGTTTTTTCATTGTTTTTACATTCCATAAGATTTGATTCACCATGAAAAAGCTCATATATCTATTGTGCATGAAACTATTTCAACATAAAATGATCATATTCTTTGTTTCTATTAAACCATTATCTAATTTTCAAATATGACACAAATATTTTATTCTAATATCCACTCATCAGTTTACAATTAAAAAATATATAAAATCTTCTAAACCCTTGGAATTATGAGTTATCTTTAGAGGTAAATTAATCCAACTATTAACCAAAATTATTGGATTTTATTCTCTCTTTAAATTCAGATATAAAGATTTAAAATTTCAGTAAAAAAGTTGTAATAAAAATTAAAAAACACCCAATTTCTTCATTGACTCTTTCATGATAACTATAAAGTAAAATGGTATGAATTCAATAAAGATTTTTTTTTAATAAATGTGTAATATAAAAACATGAACCAAATAAATTACTATTTATAAAAAACATAGAAAAATAATGGAATAAATAATATGACCCCCACATTCTTATCATCCAATAGGGATTTAATCATAAATTATATAACCACCACCTGCTCAGAAACATAATGATATTTTTTCATGAAACATATATTAACCTCATTCTTATCATCCAATAGGGATCACAATAATAATTTAAAAATGTTGACTCTCTCACTAGAAAAGAGGAGAAATACCATGATATACATAACCTACCATTTCATTTCATCCACGATAGATAAATAAATTAGTTCATTAACTGCCTCATGTAAACTTCCATAGGGGGATAATGACATAGAAAATCTCATTTTAATGGAATATTTAGCCCACACTGATGACCCTCATGAAACTAATTTATGAAATTATCTTAACATTTCATTTAAATATATAAAAAAATTAATTTAAATAATAATAAATAAATCATCATATCAAAATAAATCATCAACTTAAAATAAGGGAATAATCATTTCATTAAAGAGATAGGGAATCATCGAAATTTTATTTAATTAAATATAGTGCATGAAATAAAGAATTAATATCATTTAAAACGTGGAGATTACAATATATCATGAATTCAAAAAATAGTAATGAAATATTTTTTATAATCAAACATCCTTAGGAGGGTTCGGGGTCACAACGGTCACTAGTAGTGGGTCGAGGTCATGACAGCAGGTGACAGGGGGTACGAGGTCATCTTGATTTTCAGTAGCATGGCCAAGGTCATAGAAGTAGATTATAGTGTGGATCATGAAAATTTTGGTCCCCTTTAGGGGGTTTAGGCTCATTATGGTTGCAAAAAAATGTATTGGGTTTATAAAAGTAGCTTGCAGGGGTTTCAGGTGGTGGAAGTTGATGGAAGTTGCTAAAAGGGGGATCAGGGTCATGGTAGTCATCAGTAGGGGGTCTCTACTGATCTGGGGAGATGGATATAGAGGTTGGAGGGGAACAAGGGTCACCACTAAAGATGTGAGAGGGAGTTCTAAGGTAGGGTGGTCTCAGGTTTTTATTGATAATGAGAGAGGGAGAGGATGGAGGGGGTCACAGGTTGCTGCTGAGGTGGGGAGAGGGAGATTGGAGGGGGGTGTGGATCACCACTGATGTAGTGTGGATGGGGACACTGCCAATGAGGGGAGAGGGTAGTTGGAGGATGGGATCAAGGGTCTCCATCAATGTGGTGGTCAGTGTCACTACTGAGGAGGGGAGAAGATAAGTTTGGAGGGGTAGAAGAGGAGGTTGAAGGGGGTCAGGGTCTCAATTGAAACTTGAGTGGGGTGAAGAATGAAGGGGTGGGGAAATTAAGGGTTTTTTAATTAAAATATCTTGAAAATTTAATTATAACCTCATATAATTTCTAAAATAAAAAATATATTAGGAGAGTTTAAAAAAATTGCCTCTATATTATAATTTTTTTATATGCTTCATTTTACAGTGGTTATTTGAACCACTACAAATCACTGGGTTTTTTTAGTGTGAGGCCTCAACTATTATGACCCATATGAAATGACTAAATCTTCCTACATCAATAATACTCATAGCCTGATACATGATTCATCATAATATACTTTGTAGCTTCTTCCTAGATCGGGAACAATCTGGATCAACACTAAAGTCAATATTTACTTCAAATATTGAAAGGTTGTCTCATAGTATTCAGACAATATAAACATTACAACCTTCTTAGTAAAGCATGTAAGAGGTGATTCTAAGAATGATTATTCCTTTATAAAATTCATGTGGTAACCAGTTATCCTCAATAAACATTTTAATTCCAAGATGTTCTTGGGATACTCCCAGGTAACCATAGCTCTCACCTTATATGGGTTAACCAAAAATTCTTCCTCTAATATAACATGACCCCTGAAGTGAACCTAGTCAATTGAGAAGTATTATTTACTGATATTAGCATGAAGCTAGTTCTCTATCATTGTATTCAAAATGACCTCAAATGAGTGTCATGGTTGCTTTGAGTATGCGAATACACTAAGATGTCATCTATTATTTCCACCATAAAGGAATTCAGATATTGATATAAAAGCCTATTCATCAAATCCATAATGTTGATATGAACATTCATAAGAACAAATAACATAGTGAGATACTCATAAAAACAATACTGACTATGGAAAGTCATATATGGAATATATAAAGGCCTAACTCAAACCTAATGATATCTTGATCTCAGTTCAAAATTTTAGAATACCCTCGCTCCTCTGAGTTTGCCAAAAAAGATCATCTATATGGAGTAAGGGATATCATTTTTTCAAAGTAAGCTGATTCAACATATGGTAATCCATGAAAATATTGAGGGTTCCATCTTCCTTCTTGGTGAAAGGGACTGATGGTCCTTGAGGATAAGTATTAGGCTTTATAAAACCATTAGACTCTAAATCCTTTATATACCTATTGATCTCTTACAAAATAGTAATATCCATCTTGTAAGGATGAATGGATACCAGTGAAGCTCCATTAACTAGCTTAATAGTAAACTCTACGTCTCTCCCAAGAGGTTGTCCCAAAAATTCATTAGGGAAAATATCATTGAATCGTTCAGCTATAAGAGGAAATTAAAGATTGTGTAAGCACTGATCATCTATAGAAATATTGGAAATCAAGTTAGTCACTCCACCTATCCCATTATTCTCTAGTCTATCTACACCTTCCTAGACATCTCACTCTCCATTTTGAATATATATAAATCCTTATTGTGATGTAAACGAAACCCTACAACAATAAAAATACATATAGGCATGGTAAATAACCAACCAGTCCATCCAAATAATGACATAAAATCTCATCATCTCAAGGATAGATAGTTTCCATATGAAATGATTGTTTCCTACCTCAAGCGTCCATTCCTTGCATTGGTGTACGTTCTATTATCATAAACCCAAGGTGTATCTGGTATCATAATCTCACTTGAGTTTTCAAAATGAATTCCCAGGATCTCCACAATATACATGGAGATGAAAGAGTGTCATGATCGTGTATCTAAAAGGGGAAACACTATAGTGGTGGCTACCAGAATAGTATCTCAAACAGTAGATTCCCTATCATCCTACTCCATTAGTATAGGCTTAAATGAATAAATATAGCCTAATACATGACCTTTTGCTGCAAACTAACTACCCAGAGTGAGTCTTCTATGCTACCACATTGAATTGGGAGCTTAGAAACCCCATTTAATGCATCCTCCTCTACCTGTATGTCCTACAGTACTCTAGCTACCAGCCTGGAGAGGTGAGGTTTGTCCTTCTCCTTAAGGGGGATCTAGCATTGAACTTATCCCACTTGAAACAAGTGGGAAGGTCCTACAGAAATGATTATGTTTCCCTAATATGCCACATCCTCGGCATTGGATGTGGTCATTGGGACACTGGGGATTCTTATGTCTAGGATTCCCATACTGGTGACATAATACATAATTATTAGAGGGTGTCACATGGATACTGATGTTCAAGTACATGGTCTCAAAACATCGCTTCTGACCTCTTGTCGAGGAAGTAACCTATTTCAGTTCTGATCAACCTTGTATCACACCATTAGCTTCCCCCATGTTCTAATATATAATGGGGGTATTGTCCACTATGTAAAACATAATAGTAAATCTGAAAACTTTCACCTAATAAAAAATAGAATGCCTCATCCCACCCTCAAATCATCTCACTTTTCCTAGCTCATCAACCATATTGATTGCTGAAAAGCACTAATGCTCTGTTAAATGAGTTGAATAGTTCATAACATTCATAGAACCATGTTATAGGTTCATGAAATCCCTACAATGATCATTCCTCAAGGTATCAACGAAAAGTTATTCAAAGAAGCTTGACTAGAAATCTCTGTAAGTCACTTCTTGATACTCACCCACTAGGTTATGAATATCCGACAAGCATTTGTTGGATCCTCAAGGAATATAATTAACAAGATTCGCTCTCATCTCAGGAGGTGTCTCTATATTCTCAAATATAGACATAATCGTCTTGATCCATAACTCTATAGACTATGGTCAACCATCCCCCAAAAACATGGGTTGATGATGCTGCTAGAACTACCGAGTCAACTCCCCCATAGAATCGGAAGATAGTGGAGATCCCTATATTGTTTTTATTAGACGTATAAAATAACCTCAGAACATTACATCATAACCCACATCGGAAAAAGTAAGTGGTCTCATAGGTGGCACTACTGGAGGAATCACTGGCGTCTTAGGGCCCACCACCTCTAGAGCATGGTCATTACTACTCACCTCAATATTTACTACAGGATTTCGGAGAGACATAGCTCTACAAATGACAAATGCACACCTAATATCGGATTCAATATATATAAATATCCAAGATACATGAATAGGATATGAAAAATCCTTCCTATATAATAGTCACACTCCTATTCCAGTTCAAATAGATTTGTCTAGGTGATAGAAACATAATATAGAAAACTAGAGAAGTTACCTACTACCCACTACTAAGGTCGAGTTTGGATCAAGCTTTGTGTTTTATTGTAATCATTTTCAATTGAAATCATATTTTTATTACATTTTATTTGAATCGTTAAACCAAATGGGTTACAAAATCATATCTATAAGGCCCCATATGCCTCAAGAATTGAAGTACAGTGTTCAATTAATCCATACCATAACACTTTTCAGTCTATAGAACCAATGGTCCCCAACTAAATGTTCCATTGTTGACTACATAGAAGGTTTGTTGTAGGATATGTGGTAAGACACCATTTAGGTTGTGGAAGGAACCCTAAGTACCAACTATGTTTATCAATCCCCTCTAGGTAATGTTATTCCATTCTATTTATAGCATTCAAACCATTCATAGTAATGCCAGAAAATGAGAGAAATAAAATTATATTTTATGGAGTGGCATATGCATGGCATGTGATTGTCCTACAAGGTTCTTAAAATGATTCATGATAGATGATTCCTCTCCCTCATATAATTTGGGTATGAATTAAAAGTATGCCTCAATAATAATAATAATAATAACCATCACATAGCATTCCCATCACCTAATGGTGGAATCAAATCAACTGTAATAATAATATTGTATAAAAATAATTTCTTATTCTAAGAAACATGGTATTACCCCGAATGTTGGTCAGATACTCCCAAGAATGACTTGTAACCATTTCTGAAAGAGATCATAATATCCTATCTATTGTATAAAAATTTTAATGTAATAAAATAAACCTCTTATACAACTTTGTGATGTCCTGACCAAGGTGACACTTATATGTACACCTAAATTGTGGGCCACATAGCCTCAGGCATGCCTCCCCTATGTCAGAGGATTCTGACTAGCAGGGAGGGTCTAGGTTAGTTCTATGGAGAGACTATTCACTCTAGAAAGAGTAGAACTATAGTGAAATAGATAGTTAAATAGAGGAATCATGTCAATAATATAAAAGAAAACATAAACATGTATAAACATCCAACCACTAAATAATAATCAAAAGTACTAACTGAATCTCATATAATGGATGATAATTTCATGTATCTATAAAATAGGGAAAACATGTACACATATAAGTAGTTAGTGAATATAGTACATGGTATACAAATGGTATAAAAGACCAAAAACTACTATCAAAGCATCCCGAGCTCTAACCTAGTCATCTACTACCATGTTCCCATCTTATTTCATGAAATAAATCATTCATCTATAAGAGGACATTTTCTATTATATTTACTTGAAAGCATATAGTCTTCCCAAGTTACATCAGCATCCCAAATAAGGTATGTAATAAACTTAGTTGTCCACCACCAATGGAATCTATAAAATTATTTTCACTATATACAATATGATTTTCTGAAGATATAACAATGAAAAGAATTTATAATAATCATAAAAGGGTCAGACTTGGTTCCTGAAGGAGACCAGGGTGACACTACCTACTTCTTCATGGTCCATAATATCTATGAAAAAGTAACCATGTGTATAAAAAAACATTGAACTATAAAAGTAATGACTTATACAACCATATATGTGGCTACTACAACTGGCCTGGACCTGAGGTGTAACTCAGACATCAATATGTTGTAGTATGAGTATCACATGTATCATGGGTTGCAATGCTCAGTACATAGTTGTAAGGGACTCCATGAACAATATCATAGTAGTAGGGGTCTCTATTCCTAGTATTATAATCTTAAGGATGTTGTGCCCAGTATCATAATCATAGGTACGCCATTCCAAGTATCATAATCATAGGGACATCAGGCCCAGTACGATAATGATAGGGATTTCCAACCCGTTATAATAATCATAGAGATTCCATGCCCGGTATAACAATAGTAGATACTCCATTCCCGTCATCATTGTAAGGGTCGTCATTAAAATATATATAACACTAGCAGAATGGATTATAATTATATTTAATTTAATGCAGAAGGGTCACCAGGCCCATAACTCATAACAAGGATAATTAATCATTGGTTTTAATATGAGCCAATGGATAACTCATAACTCATTAACATTTAATATTAATAGGGGTGTATAAATTATTCAATATGATTATGTTATATGGGTGTACCACTAAACAATATTTAATACATTTAAAATTGATAATTTTGTTAGCCTTTCTATACTGCAATATTTATCCATTTCATATATGTTACCACAATTTAAATTTCATGAAAACCCCATTTAGATTATTGTTTGTCCATTTAGTCATTAACAGCAACATTGGAAAGAGATAGGCACACCGTAAGGGGTGGAATTCATTGAAAAATACCTAAGAAGGTCATAAGGTTCTCAATTTTGTAAACCAATTTATAGAAGATTCATTTTAGGAGGTAATATATAGTGAAACTGGCATTCATTGTGCAACGCATATTATAAAACATCTCAAATATGCGGGGTAAATATAAGATCATCTACCATATTCTTATAATGGATAATTCATCTAATATCGGCCATTGGTTTAGTCTAGATAATACGAAAAATAAAAAACAGACGATTTCCTTGAAAATGAGGCATATGAGCCTACCCCTCAATTACTCTTTTGAGAGAAAGACAAACAGATAAAGGCACTAGATGATTGAAGATCATATCGGCACACATCCAATGAGTTGAATGATGTCGAAATCAGATTATGGACGGTGATGAAATTGACAAACCTTAATCACTTCCATGGAGGGAGATTCCAATGTGAGCGGGGGTCATTCAGTCAGCTGGAGGATTAAATGAGAGGAGGGTGAGTTAATTATTTTTTAACAAAAAAATGGTAAAATCACCCAAAATATTTGGCTTTCATAGTTTTTACACATGGTTGGCCAAACCGTGCACCAACTGTGCACCTCACACTATTTAAGGATGGACCTCACGCAGTTTCATGAACATTGTTTGACTAATCACACACAAATTGTGTTTCATGCCACTCATAAAAATTGTAAATCTATATGAACAGTAGTGTGGTCATGGGAATTTGGTTAGAGAAAACCGTGTGCCATATATTCCCCTCTAAAATAGTCCACATGGTTTGTGGAAACCATGAATACTTTTGGGCACAATTTCTACTAACTATGCATCCAGATTCTTTTCTCCACCAGTCCGGGTTTCGAGCTCAGAACAAGCCCCAAAACCCCCCAAAAAATTGTGTGAACTCATTCTCCATCCATATTAGGTCCATGATATGGAATTAAACCCAAATTAAATGAATCCAAACCTCATATAAAAACTAGTTTCTTACATAAAATATAATACTTACTATAAAATATAAACAAAATTGTTTTTAAGTGGAAATTTAATGGTTTTAAACATTAAATTTGTGTTATGTAAATTAGATTTTTTATGATATTTTTTTATTTCTATATATTTTTAAATAATTTATTATATGATTTGTCTGTGTAAATTTTTTTATTTAGATGTTTTGTGTATGTTACAATGTATAGCTTTGAATGTCACCTAAATGAAACATAATAATTCTAAAAGTATTTTACTTTCAATTTTAATAAATTATAATGTATAAATATAATCTAAATGAAATTTGAAAAAGTGACTAAAAATTGAAAAAATAATTTAAAATAAAAATAATTTCGAGAAAACAGTTTATGAAAAATAATTTTTATGTTACAAAACATCAGTTTTTCAAAATATAAAATTCTTATGTATAAATATTTTTTACATTCCTTTCACTACTGGAAATAGAATCTACACCAACCGAAGAAATATAAGTATGTGCATAGAAGAGGGATTTGATGTTGTTGAAATATGTAGGGATGATAAGGCACTATAGAAAAGAAGAATTAGGGCTACTTCTTGGTTCGAAGAAGATAATGAACTATTTTTTATTATTTTTTGTATATCTTAACACACAAATTATGAAGAATTTTAACCCCCTTTAAACATTATAATCATATTTTCGTCTATATGACATAAATGAATAAATTTTTAAGATCTTTTTAATGGATCAAAAATTGATTCAATATAAAATTTATATCAATAGATATCATAAAAATTAGTGAAATATATAAATTATAGATTTAGAAAAAGAAATTAATTTTTTTAGATTTTAGTATACTTTTTAAGAAATTTAAATGATATTTTAAACTTCTATGCAGTTTAATTAAATTCAAAAAAAAATTAATATTTTTCCAAATAAATAAACAACATTCTATTCTGAAGTATATTGAACAATATATCACTAAAATAAAAAAGATTTGGATTTTTTAAAATTCCACCTTTCCATAACTCTTACACAAAATTCTAACATTTTTCAAACAACTTAAATATAAAATTTAGACTAACATTTATTTAAACGAAATGTAGATAAATCTATCATCTAAAAAATGGAAATTTTTTCTTGAGAATTGGATTTATATAAATAAATTTATAAATTAATAATAAAATAAAACTATTAACATGTTTAAACAAAAAATATTTTTGAAACCAAAAGCATTCTCCAAGTTCTGGCTAAGAAGAGAAAATGACAGAGATTAATTTATTCTTTTATAAAATTGAATAAAATAAATATATACTTATAATATTTCATATTGAACAATAATTACAAAATTCCAATCACTATAACTCATGATATTTTAAAAATAAAAAGATCTAGTTAGAACTCATTTTAAAATAAAATATTAAGAGGGTTTTGGAGACAAATGTTATGTTTTGAAATAATAATGTTTTTTTCATTTAAAAACATTTTAATTAACTATTATTATGTAATTATTTTTTATGTTTTTATTAAATGATTCAAATTTCATTTATATTATATCTATACTTTATAATTTAATGTCATATACTTGTAACATTATTATGTTTCATTTGGATGACATTGAAAGCATATACATTAGAACGTACACATTATATCTAAATGAAATTTGTGACATTGAATAAATATAAAATTAAAAAAATAGTAAAAAAACTAATTTACATGACACAAACATTAATGCTTAAAAACCATTACATTTATGCTTTAAAAAATTTATGGTCATACTTCATATTAAGTATTATATTATGATTTACATTATTAATAAGTATTATTAAATATGTTATTATTATTATATAATTTTACAAATCACTTTATTAATATATATGTATTATATTATTAAATATTTACAGTACTTACATTAGTAAATATGAAAAATAGTGTCAATATAACTAATTTGAATAATAATGTAAATAATACAATTATATTTAATGTTATTTGATATTAAGTATTATATAAAGAATTGCATTATTTTGAATTATTATTACATTTACACATTAAATATATATTTATAATTATATTTATCAGATGCGGACACATTTCCCTAGATGTATAGTGCATTCATCTAAGAAATAAAATAAATTATGTACTCTATCAACTAATGAAAAAAATTGCATGCAATTGTTATTTTAAATTATGATCATATGTTGGTTGAGTGGAACAATCAATAGGGGGAGAATTAAATTTGATAATAAAAATTTCTATTGAAGAAATATAATACTAAATTCCCCCAATTAACAAATATGGCAAGTTAACTATGTTAGAACAATGTGAAAAATAGTGTTTTATCATTTCATGTAAACCTTGAAAAATCAGCTTTAGAGAATGTTTATCCTCTCTAACTTATATAATCAAATATTGGTCTATGAGAAGTTAATGTAAAATATTTAAATATTTTTCCAACATATCAATATGTTCATAAATCTGAGATTTATATCAATAGATATCATAAAAATTAGTGAAATATATGAACTAGATCATAATAAATAGTATTTGAAATATTATAGAACATTGGTCACTTTTTAAGAAATATAATTGACATTTTTAGACATTCATGATTTTGAATGTAATGTATAAAAACGAATTAGATTTCCAACGCAAAAAATGGTGTCTGATTCATATGTACATTGATAATGATATCATTGAATTAAAAAAGATTTTAAATTTTGAAAATTCCAAAATTCCAGAAACATCATATATTTTTTACACTACTTAAACAACAATTTCAGACATCCATATAGTTAAATGAATTTTAGATAAATCTATTGGATATAAAATGGAAGTAGTTTCTTGATAATATGATATATATAAATCATGTTATACATAAATAATTAAATAAAACTATTACATAGTTTAAACTAAATATATATTTTTTAAAGCATGCCACCAGTTCGAACCGAAGTGAGAACATGTTGGAAATTAATTTATTCATTTCTGTAGTTGAATAAAATAAATATATACTTCCTAACTATTATATAAAACTAGAATTAAAATATTCTAATCACTATAACTCAAGATATTATAAAAATAAAAAGAGCAAGTTAGATCTCATTTTCACATAAATAATAAGAGGGTTTTGAAAAAAAATGTTATTTTTTTGAAACCATGATGTTTTGTGTATTTTAATTTTATTATTATTATTTTCTTTTAAGAAACAATTTTTATTAACAATTTTGTTTTATTTTTTTTCAATGTTTGAAATTTCATCTAAATTTTTCTTATATATTATAATCTATAGACTATTAATGTCACATACTTCTTACATTATCATGATTCATTTAGGAGACTTTCAAAGTGTATACATTGTAAAGTACACATACTATCCCAATGAAAATTGTTACACTAACTAAACATACAATAATTTATTGAAAAATAAATATAAAAAAAATATAGTAAAAAAACAAATTTACATGACACAGACATTATTTTTTAATATAATTACATTTACAATTTAAAAAATTTATTTTCATATTTCATATAATGTATTATATTATGAATTTAATTTTTATAAATTATTATTAATTATGTTATTATTATTGAAGGTTATTAATCAAATTACATATAAATATAAATTATATTATTAAATATATTCCATAATTACAATAATAAATATGAATACAGTGTCAATAATAATAATAAAATAGAAAATAATAAAATTAAAAATTAATCTTTATTATTATATTAGGTGCATGGGGTATAATTACATTCTAACATTCACATACCGCACCCACAGAGGCCTAAATGGTAGGTCATATCCCCCAAAGAGATAACCCACCCATCTAGCTGCTTTATTAAAACATATATTTTTGGCCCGAAGGCCCAGTGGGCATGAAGCCCATTACATGAACCATAAGCCCACCATTAGATGGCCTGAAGGCCCTATTATTATCATGTTTATGTCACTGCCTTCATGTTATGCCTACGTCACCGCTACCTTGATGGCCTGAAGACCTTGAGGCCCAAAAACCCAATTGGTATGAATAGTTCTACTAATACTGTACCCCACCACGACACCTATTATAGTGCTACCATGATGCTATAGTGCCTTCTACTGTACTTGTTGAAATTTTCTCCCACCAAGATTTGAACCTACCCCCTTAATTTCATGAAGGCATAATGGCCTAAAATCCCAATCAGGATCAATAATATTGTAATTACAGAACCCTACTACCATACCTTCTATTGTAACGAAACTACTATTGTGAAACCGTGCCAATTCAGTGCATTATATATTAGTGCTACAAGACTTTCGAAACTTTTCTATGACTCGAATTTTAGCTCAGGTCTGATGTAGGATTAATGGGAACCTTTACCACTCGGGTAAGGTCCACAACTACAAAGTGGAATAATCCTTTTGTGGCCTTCTTTTTGCAGGATCCATATTTAACCATTCATTTCCACTCATCATTCCCTTTCCATTTACAAAAACATCATTTGGTAATCTTTATCAGTTTCGTCATCTGATATGTTACCCCATTTATCAAATCTAGAAGAGATGGAATTTTTTCAGGCATCCTAGATTGCTTTTTGTAAGTCCACAACTTAAAACTCATGATATATGTCCTCCCCATTCCTAGCATACTGAGGATTCAAGGTAGCACTAAAATTCATTCCAATATGATAAAGATTAGAATAAAGGCCATGCACCTTACCAATTACATCCCCCACATATGAAACCTCCCTCTAAATGACTAGCTTAGAAGAAGAACCATCATTCTTGTCAGATCAAATCCCAATTTGAGAGAAAGTATTAATATCCCCACCTTGATAAGACACCACATTCAGAACAGAGAGACCACCAGGTTCTAAAAAAATTCCATGTTCAACATTGTTGTCCTGAAAAATAATTTTACCATCTTTATCCACTTTAGATCCATAGGAATGTTCTACACCTCAACTCTAACTTTTGGAAATCCTAGAGTACCATGATCATCCTTTGATATTACCTCCTCTAAAATATCATAATGACCATGAGAGTTTCACTATTAACTCTATCTAAAGACTTCTCCTTCAACATCATCCTCTTTACCATTAAGTTATCCATCTATGAATTATATTTCACAGAGGCTTTCACATCAACCCCATTGGACAAGAGACTTCCAAGAACATTTCCATTATTAATAAGGGACTTTAAAATCAATTTTTCCTTCCTTCGATGGTGATTAGAAAAATTTCCCATCAACCCACACCTCTCACAAGATGACTTCCTCCAATAAAACCTAATTGACTGCCCAATAGCCACACATTCAATGCCAAATAATGTATTTATCTCATACTCAACGTCAATATGAATGTCATCTATGGGAGTGGATAGAGTTACCTTATTAATAATCATGGATCTAAGATTAATACTCACTAACATCCTATAAAAATGCCCAAACTACACATTCTTAGTTTCCTTATCAAGATGAATAAGAGTCCTAATTACTATTACAATTTCATGATGAATCATTGGGTAAAAAATGACTTAATTGAGTACATGAAGATGAACCCATACAAGATAGAGAAAATTTCTTGACTGCAATACATTGAAATCCCAAACCATTGATGAAGATAAATCCATATAGGATTCATGAATAGAAAACCAACCCTCCAAACCCAAATCATAGAATCATCTAAAGAGAAGGGGTTGTGAAAAAAAAACTACACCCTAGGTAGAGATACATGTTGCTTGAAAAGACCCAAAAAATATAAATACGACGAACCAAATCTTCCACCTCCCATGTCTTCTTTCACTTATAGGTAACAAGACACACAATCAGAGAGTGTTTCCCAATTACAATTCTTTCAAAAATGCACCAGGATTTTCTTCAACAAGACCAGAAGATCCCTTTCTATGGATTCATCTGGTGTAAGAATCATTGAAGGATTCCAAATCTGACCGGACATTATCTGGTTTCAGATCCGAAGTCCCACCCATGCTTCAATTTGGAATCGATGAAGCATCGAGCTGGGCAGGTCTACCATTGTCTCTGTTCAAAACCATAACACCTATTACTTCCCAAGATTGTTACACTCTTCCCACTATAGCTAGCATCACATAAAATTTTAAAGCATTGAGAATTTATGATGCACCGCCCTCTCAATTTTCCACCACATCACCCGAATTCTGCAAATATTGATGTGAACCACCCACTTTCCTCTAATTAGCCTTCTCACCAGTAGGAAATAGTATATATCTCCATCAATCAGCTAGATCATCCATCTTGGTCACCACCAATTGAACTCCATCCATTCTACCCACCAATCATACAAACCCTAGGAAATGTGGGATATTCGAATCAACCGAAATGAAGACCATCATAGCCGATGAACCCTAATCACTGCCTTGGAACCGCCCAAAATGATACCTCCAAAACCCCATTCTTTAATGGCCACTTCTAATATATAATGACACCGATGTTTCTTCCAAAATCATGTCAGGATCCAAGAAGGTTGCAAGTTCCTCTTATGTGGACATTGATCACAAGGTTTCTTGTCCTAAAGGGGTTTTCCTATTAACAGTGAATTATAAAAGTAAGAGACTATGATCAAAGGTAATAAAATTTGGTGGGATGAAGAGTGTTTCCAATTGGTAACCCCTCAGGAATACAAATCATGTGTGGATTCACCTAAGTTGGTACTAAAATCTCCTACATCATTAAAAGTAGAATATCCAACTATCAATATTAATGACCTTAAACATGTGGAATTGATTACATGCCCAAATTCTCTGATCTTATGAAATATTTTGATGACACTTTTGGCATGGAATTTGATTCGTAATGTGACAGTGCATGACACAAAAACTCTAGCTTCACTCTTTCAATGGACCAAGAAGGTGAAAGGCCTCTTGAATGCCTCAGTTAGGAGGCTTCTGAATCGTTTTTTTTTTCAGTGATTTAAGTTACATTTTTTCATATGGAGTCATAGGTATTTTGTTTTAGTAATTATTTAATATTCCAGAATCACTTGTCCATTAATATTGATGACGAGTTTCAATATAACTCAAAGTTATACTTTTGGGATTTGTCTTGGAAATTCATGATCTTCTCCATGTTAGGGGAATCCTCTAAATCATCATCGGATGAGAAATATGAGCCCTCAAAAAATTCCAAGACATGGCCAAGAGGCCGACACCCAAAGGGAAAAGTCATATATCCAAGGAATCAAGGTACTAGAAAGACATGTAGGATGTGAGATCATGTTTTTATTAAGGGAATCTTATGTATTTCTTTAAGAGTTACTCTTTTGTACTCTTATCTTTTATTAATTAACATGGAGTCATGGGTTTAGATTCTAAACCCATGATTGAGTCATTTGAGTATATGTAAATATATAAATATATATTCATATATATATTTTGTTAAATATAGTAAATATTTATTTATAAATATATTGATTTATAAATATAAAAATATTTCTTTATAAATTATTATTTACAAATAGATTTTTATAAATATGAAAATAAATAAATATTTTAAAATATGTTCCGGGATCGAAAACCCCATAATCGGGTTTGGAAAGGGTTCGAGATTTCAAAATATTATTCAAAACCACCCAAATTAATAAAAAGAAAATAATTTTAATTTTAATTTTTTTATATAAATATATAAATATATATATATATATATACTATATTTATTTATTTATAATTAGATGGATGGGGCATGATGCAGGAAATCATGGGGGAGGGGTGAGTGCCACATGAAGTGGTGTTTGGGTTTATCCCAAAAAATCAAAATGAATTATACTTTCATACCCCCATTTCACTAAATATGAAAACCCTATTCCCATTAAATTAAATAGAAAATAAAAAATCACTCATGTCAAATTTCACTGACATAAAATCAGTGAGTTTAATCGTGTTGCTTGTATTTTCATTCATTGATAAACTGGGGAACTCAAAAATATACTCATAAGGATGTGTTTGGAAAGGTCAAAATATTTGGAAACGACTCATGGATCACTGTAAATGGCCTTTTATTGCCCATGATATTGTGTGAACAACTTCAACGGTCTAGATTGATCGATGAAGTGGCATTATGTGGCTTTCTAGAAAAGTGACTAGAAAATATTCTTGAAATTCACCCCTAGAGTGAAATATAGCATTTTCTCCATCAAGGGGTATTGTAGAATTTATATTTGATTCAAACTTTGATCATCTATACATACTTATTTTTAACTTTTTTTTGACATTGTTTGTGTCGATGTAATCATTTTGATGAGAACATCACAAATGTGGCTTCAAAAATCGATTTTGACAGCCTTCAATTTTTGGTTCACCGGAAAATCTATCTTGACATTCACTATTTCAACTCTAGTGACCCTTATACCACTTTATTGGGGGAGGAAGTTCCAACCCATAAAACACATTCCAAAAAGAGAAAAAAATGGAATAATACATGAACTTAATGTAGTTTGGAAATGTGACTATGTCCATAGAAGAAAGGTTGGGGGTACTATTATCTCATGATATATATATATATATATATTCATTAAAGACATATATTTATTTATCATTATAATTACAACTAAATATATTTAAAATGTATTTATATATTTTTATAAATATAATTAAAATATATTTCATTTAAAAAATTTATTATAATTTTTTAAATATTTAAATATATATCTATTTATTTATAAACTTATAATTACTTTTTTAAACATTATATATATGTATTTAAATTATTTAAAAAATATTCTACAATATATCATATTTATATTAATTATAAGCATGCATTTTTATAATTAATATATATAAATAAAAATTATTTTTGTATATAAATATAAGAATTCTATATAAATTAATAATATTTTTCATGAAAAATTATATCATCCCTCATAAATATACTCTTCATAGGAACTAAAAATGTCGATAAATGTTACATCTTTATGAGCCCTTATTACTTGGCGGTGGTTGTATTACTTACCCTCCTGCTCATTGTCTTTCATCATGTTTTATAGGGGAATCAAAGAGAGTATTGTCAACAGTTCTTTGGGTGGATCATCTACCCTAAATTCCTCCTTGTCATTGGGTGAGTTTGTTTTGGCTATCAACCAATGAGGATTGTGTCTCCACATATAGTTGCTGACAAAATAGATGCCCATGATTTCTTCCAAAGTGTGTTTTCATCCAGAAAATTTTGGTCAGTGTCTCACATGCGTCATGTCACTACCAATCCCAATTTAGGAACGGCCATGGTGACCACCAATATTGGCCACCACCATTATAAAATTCCTCAAATCCCTCATTAACCAACAGTCACAAAAGATGGCCTCTAATCAATCAATCATGCAAGAGCAAACCCATGTCAACACACAAAAATATATTAAAATAGAGGTATCTTGAATGAAATTAGGGGAAGGGGTGAGAGAGTGGAAGGAATTTCATCTAGGGGTGGGTAATTTTCTTGTCTACCCTGCAAAACCTCCTTGGTTTTGTCTGCAAGGAAATCCTCTTGGGAAGTGTGTGGTGGATTACTTATTTAGTATGGTGCCACCCCTTGGTTTTGTCAGAGGGTGCGAGCATGGATGTTTAGTGGTGGGTGGCCAACCCCACCGACTCATCCAATAGAGGGGAGAGGGCAGAGGGTGAGTCTTACCAATAAAATCCAAGAGCATCATCTCATTTTTTCATCTCATTCGGTTATTGAGTTATCCTTTTATTTGTGGTATTTCATGAATATTTTTTCCCATTTATTCATTAGAGTAATTTTTTAGATTTTTCTCCTTGTAATAGTGAGGTAGTTTGTACCCACATTTACCTATAGTGATCCTTCTTTTTTCCCATGGTATTTTTAACCCTTCCATTTGTGGTTTTTTCCACATTACATATGGTGTCCATTTTTCTTCATTTGGAACTTTATTTTATCTCTTGATTATCGCTGCACCAATGGGTCAATCAATTTTCATACCCAACAAGTGGTATTAGATCCAGGTTCTAGCGTAGTGCTATTCACATTTTCAGGTATTAATAATTCCCATAAATTTGAGTATGCTCTATGATTACAATGAAGGTTGATCTTTCACATCAGAAAACATTTATTGAGATTACTAAATATACCTCTATGAAATAGAAGTGGTTCTGGACTGATGTCATTTCCATTTGGTGGTGAAATTCAAGATCAAAAAATTCAAAACAAATAATTTTTCATTTTGGAAAATGAAGAGGTAGGGAGTATTGTGGAAAGAAAATTGTCGACTGAAAATTGATGAAAGACTGATTGATGTAACAATGAAGTATGGTTCTAGTGGGAGCCAAAAATATGACTTGGATGAAAATTTGTTGAGTAATTATGGAAATGGAAATATACTAGTCAGTGAAGCGGTGTCGACTCCTAGAAGTAGGTATCATTTCAATGATGCATGGATAATCAACTTGGGATCAACATGGAACAAGACGTATCAATGGGAATGGTTTGGCTAGTATGACACTATTTTGCAAGGACTTGAGTACATGGGGAACGATCACACCCAGAAGTTCATTGGGTTTAGTACCATCAAATAGAATATGCATGATTGTATTGTTCGAACCATCCAAGGAGTCCATCACGTGAAGGGTCAAAGGAAGAACACATTGTCATTGGGACAATTTGATGACATCGGGTGCAAGACTCGTACTGAGAATGGAGTGATTACAATTTTAAAGGGATTCTTGTGGTAATTAAGTTAGAGAATATCTTAATGAACTTCTATGTGCTTATGGGTAAAACGTACAAGGAGACATAGATAGTTGTTGCATTAAATACCTTGAGGTAATTGTTGATGATGTTATGGCATTAGAATCTTGGCCATATGTGGGAACGAGGCCTGAAGATTCCTGTGGATAAAAAGTTTCTTCCAGGTCTAAGGAAGGTATCCTTACCATTTTGTGAACTTTTTTTTGAGAAAGAAACAAATGTTAATTTTTGGGTCATCAATAGCAGGAAGTGAAGAGATCTTAGAGTTGATCTGTTCTGAAATTTGAAAACCATCGGTTATAACCCTTGGAGGGTCAGGTACTTTATATCCTTCTTTGATGATATATCCAGGATGTGCTGGGTGTAACCAATAAAGAGGAAAATAAATGTTTTTGAATTCTTCAAAAAATTCAAAGCGTAGAATGAAATTGAATCTAGAAAGAAGATCAAGTGTCTAAGGACTGAAAATGGTGGAGAATATACATGTGAGGAGTTTGATTCATTTTGTCAAACGGAATGAATTAAGAGATAGTTCATTGTGGTATACAGTCCTCAGTAGAATAGAGTGGTAGAGAGGATGAATAGAACCATGTTGGATAGAACAAGAGAAATGTTGAAGAATACGATTATTTAAAAAAAACTTTGGTAAAAAGTAGTGAATAATTTTTGTTATGTGATCAACATATCTCCTTCACTCGAGATTGATCTAAAGACACTGATGAAGATGTGGATTGGTAAACCCACTAACTATTCTCGGTTACATACTTTTGGAAGTCCTGTATATTCAATGTTTAATGACCAGGAATGATCGAAGTTGGATTCAATATCTATGAAATGTATCATCTTGGGGTACGCTAATGGTGTGAAGGGGTATCGTTTGTGGGATCCGACTTCCAACAAACTTATAATTAGTAGATATGTCATTTTTGCATAAGATGGGGTGAAAATGACTACTGATCAAGACATGAAGATGGATAATACAGAAAATAAATTAGTGGAAGTAGAGGGAAAATCCATGCAAGAAATAGTTTCCACTAAGGCATTACCTTAGTACGGAGAAAAGTTATCGGTTGAGTCTGGACCACAACGGTTAGCTTGGGAGAAAAGAGCACCAATATGGAACTCATACTACGTCACTAAGAGTAATATTTCATACTTCTTACTGATAGAGGATGGAAATCCATATTATTTTGTAGAGGATACCCAAAGTCTAGATGTATCCGCATGGATGGAAGTAATTTAGGAGTTACATGAATCCCTACAACGGAACAAGACTTGGGATCTTGTTCCATTACATCATGGAAGAAAGAATATCAGAAACTAATGGGCCATTAATATCAAGTGGGATATAATGGACAAGGTGGAAAGATATCATGCAAGACTGGTGATCAATGTATATGCTCAGAAGGAAGGTATTGATTACAATGAAATATTTTCTCCTTTTGTTAGACTCACGACTGTTCAGATAGTTTTGATGATGTGTTCTATATACATTTTACATCTAGAGGAGCTATATGTGAAGACTTATTTTCTCCATGGTGATATTTATGAAGAGATCTATATGATCCAACTAAAAGGTTTTTAGAATAAGGTAAATAGAACTTGTTTTGTAGGTTGAACAAAACTATTTACGGTCTAATACAGGTGCTAAGGTGATGGTACAAGAGATTTGATTCCAATATCATGAGCCTTGGATACAAAGGACATCATTCTTATCCTTGTGCATATTTTCAGGGATCAGATGGTAATGATTTCATTATTCTTCTATTGTGTGTGGATTACATGATGGTTGCAGGACCCAATAATGATCAAATTTGGGAGACAAATGTACCATTGTCTAGGGAGTTTGATATGAAGTTCTTTGGACCAGCAAACAAGATTCTTGGGATGAATATTTACCATGATATAAATAATGGGATGATTTGGCTATCAAAGAATAATTAGTTATAGAGAGTCTAGAAATGATTAAACATACAATATTGTAATATAATCTCAACCCCTCTTCTCGTTAATTTCATGTTATCCTCAATGATGAATCCTAGAAATGATGTAGAGATGATAGAGATGTGTCGAGTACTGTATGCATTATCACTAGGTAGTCTTGTGTTCTTTTTGGTTTTTACTCGACCAGACATTGTACATGCAGTGGGAGAAGATAGTTAGTACATGGTGAATCTAGGATGGGAGCATTGGAGCATGGTTAAGAGGATCCTAAGATACATCAAGGGGACCTAAGATGATGCACTATGTTATAGAGGTTTACATTTTACTATCTTAGGCTACGTTGATTCATATTCTGTAGATGATTCTGATCGGCTAAAATCCTATATTGGTTATATGTTTAGTCTTATAGAAGGAACTTTATCCACGATTTCAAAGTTACAGTCAGTTGTGGCTTCAACCAAGATAGAGAGAGAGTACATCACAGATACAGAGGATTGTAAAGAAGCGATTTGGATTAGAAATTTGTTGGAGGATATCGAGCATAGATAGAATAAGATTCTATTATTTTGTGATAGTCATATTTCCTTACACATTTTTAGGAATATATCTTTTCATTCAAGGATGAATCACATTGGGGTAAAATATAACTTTTTCAGAGTTGTGTTGGAGGAAGGAAGTGTGGACATGCATAAAATTCATACTAAAGAAAATCTGACCAATTTCCTAACAAAGGTGATTAACTATAATAATTTCAGATGGTGCCGATCCTAGAGCAGCCTCTCTGAAAGATGAGAATCATTTTTGGAAGATAGAGAGGATTTGGATATGTGATTGGATCTCAATCCAATCTCCAAGTGGGAGATGTGTTGGCGGATTCCTTTTGTAGGATGGTGCTACCCCAGGTTTTTTCAAAGGGGGTAGGCATAGCCGGTGAGTGGTGGGTGTCCAACCCCACCAACCCATCCATTCGAGAGGAAAGGGACGGGTGTGAGGCTTTCCTATAAAAGTAAAAGGGTCTCATCCCATTTTAGTATCTCATCTGGTTCTCTAGTTCTCTATTTATTTTTGGTGTTTCATGAGGCGTTTTCCACATTATTCGAGAGAGATATTTATGTGTTTTTTCTCCTTGTAATAGTGAGGGAGTGTGTACCCATTTTTACCCATAGTGATCCTTCTTTTTTCCCTGTGGGTTTTTACCCCTTCTATTTGGGTTGTTTTCAATGTTACATCTAGTTTCTATTTCTCCTCATTGTGTAATTTATTTTATCTCATGATTATTGATGGACCGGTGAGTCTATCATTTTTTGGTACCAAAAAAGTGAAGGAGAGAGAAAAGATTAATGGGGTTCATATTGTATCATGGGGATGTAGGTGGGGTTTAAGAAGAAATGGTGAGGGGGAAGGTTGTGGTGGAGAAGATAGAGAGCGATGCGTCGAAGCGGATGACATTCTCTAAGTGGAATAAGGGGGTTTTCAAGAATTATGGGAGATGGTGGGTTTGTGATACACAAAGGTGGCACTTGTCCTCTTTTACAACCACAACACCCTCTACCACTTCTCCACCTCCGAGTACATCAATTTTTCATGACCTCTATAATTTCCGTATATAACATAAATAAAAACAAATATATAGTTTCCTATGATTATGAATGTAATTATGTTGTTTCTAAGTAGAATCATGAAAATTCTAGAGCTATATCGATAGTGTAGCTACTACTCACATTATGGTGATTATAACAGTCATTCCAATAAGAGTGGTTCCATGGTATTCTTCCAATCTCATAAAAACTTAATTGGTTTAATCTTCATTCATGAGAAAGTCGTGATAGGGGAAGTTGAAATAACATTTATTACTGTTGTATTTTAGTCCATCATATTGCATTTAAATATCATTAAGCATGGATTTATATTATATGTTCATATTATGATTAATGTATTTAGTTTTTCTTGGGATTATATGTTATGGATGGTGCATGGAACTATTCAGGTGGATTTTAATTCATATACACAGTTATTATGTGGATCGCCTGTGTATTTGGATTCCTTACATGTTTAGTGGTCCATGATCTGGACCATTGACAAGCCATGTTCGAACAGCCCAAATATGCATTGGGTGTGTTTCTTCACTTGTCCATGATCCCTTGTTCCACCACCATTCTTATCTTGTTGTGTCACGTGCCCCATGCATTGTCCCACAATAGTTTATGCGAACTGTCGAGCAGATACGAGCCACCCATGCAACTATCATCCCGCGGCTCTACCTGACACTATCTAGTATGATTTGATTGTGCTTTTTGCACATTTATTCTACAGCTAGCTCTCTCTCTCTCTCTCTCTCTCTTTAGTGACTTGTCTAGTTCATAGGGGGTTCCTCTCTATACAGTTTTATTTTCATGTTTTCCTAGATGAAGTAAGAGATCTAGGGGTTTACGACCACCCACACTCCCCTCTACAGAGATCATTACACCTTCTTTAACCAGAGTACTTCTCTAGTGGAGACTCAGTGGGGAATTGACTAGGTTCTGGGTTCTAGATGACTACTCTTCAAAAAGGTTTCAGATCTTGACCCATATTTAACTATAACCAAGATTTAGTATAGATTCTTGTCTCTATAGAAATTTAGTTTATTATGTCTTGTATTACTCAATGTCCTTTTGGGTGTGAGTGTGAGTCTGTAGAGGAGTGGACGGGGATGACTCTACGCGACAGTCTTCATTGTAGCCCCTATTTCAGCAGGTCTGGGCACCTCAGATAGTTTATATGGTCCATTATTTTTAGTTTTGAGTCTTTAATTTCCTTGTGTGTTTTCTTGCTATTTAATAAAGCTGTTACCCGAGTGGTGTTCTCTCCATCCACGTAGGTCGTAAAAGGACTAATGCACGTTACATTTGATGTCTCTTTAATATTTCTGCATTTTCTACATTTTTATTATAGTAATCTGATTTGATAAAAAGTCATGGCCTATTTTTTTGTAATCAACTGGTTAATCAAACTTCTCATATAATTAATATATTATACACAATAGTTTGTCTTGGGTATTTTAGGGATAATGTTTTTACCCTAACAATTAGAGTAGATTTATGGTATCTAATTGCAGATGAATACAATGTTAGTCAACTTGAATGAACTCCATGAATTGGTAAAATTATAGTATCTAGTAATTTTCATGAAAACATATGTATCTTCTTATTTAGTTAGTGTGAAAAATTTCATAAATTTGTGGTTAGAGGAGCATGATGTAAGTGATACAAACTAAGAGTTTAAAACACAGGTTCTTCCATGGAATCTATGTCAACAAAACTCTCTTATTGGGAATCATCAATATATTGATTGGCCAAGTAGTGTGATTCTTGATATATATTTTAGCTTGAAAAATTGAAACATCTGCATTCGATCCCAGATCCTTCAAACCATCAAAGAGATTTGAGAAGGGATGACTACGGCCTCATATACCCTCATACTCATGGTGTCCCTAACCTCACTCTGCAAATGTGATTCATGTCCTTAAGAAACTACAATTCTTAGAAATTATTTATAAAAATTATAAATTAAAATATTTTTTTATTTAAATTACTAAAAAATATATCTTTTAACTTATTTACCATGATGCATCTATATTTTTTCTCTTTTTAATTATCAATTGAAAATCCTGATAAATAAGTTCAAAAAAATATTGATTAAAAATATGTATTTCAGAATTTCATAAAGTAAAATTTTTTAAAGTGGTTTCCTCATTACAGGCATGTTAAACTCTCTTGGGTATTTTTTTTCTTTCTCTCTCACTCATTTCACCCTATCAATCATTTAATACCGACCTGACTTTCTCCTAAATTACATATCAATATCTAAATAATAAGGAGATTAATTATCAAATAAAACATTTCCCAATATAACATATGTGAAGGAAAATGTTAATTGAAAGTTTCTGCTATAATTTTTGATTTTGGGGGTTTCTCAATGTGTTTTGTTCCAAGAAAACTAAGGTTTTCTTTAATGGAAGAAACATCAATTTGGGGTTGGGAATTTTCAAATTTCATCAGTTTTTTGGTGTTTGAAAAAAAAATTCCACTAATTCTAGCTTGTTGTGTTGGATTGTTGTCTGTATGAAAATTTATTCGGTTTTTTTATTTTGAAAATCAAATTCCACTAATGCTGGATTTTTTTTATTGGATTGTTGTGTGTGTGTTTAAATGTTTAGAATTAATATTTGAGATGGATTTGAGAATTGATACATGTACTATGGGTGAATATTTATTTTATGTTTTTTCAATGATCCAAAAAAAATTATTTTCATTTTTTATATAAAAGTTGACATTAAAAAGTTTTGGAAATAATTTTCAACATGAAAAATTACATGCAAGGATGATATAAGCAAATTAATTCCATCCATGATCTTTAGATTTAAAAATTTTCAAAAAACATTAAAATTCCAATTATGGAATATGTTTTTTCTGATATTTGATTTAATTTACTCTAATTTTATCAATGATAATATCATGAAAATGTAATCAAATATTACATATTTTTATTATTATGAAGTTTGTTATATTTTATAATATTTTACTTCAAGGTTGTTAGTTTGTTAGTTCAGCTGCTAATTTATTGGCTTTATTATTTAATTTAGGGTATTAATCTACAAATATTTTTTAGGATTACTCCCGACCATATTTCAATTTTATCCAAGATTCCTACATTTCTACCTTTTTCTATCTTTAGTGATTTTTCACCCACTAGTGGAAAAAACACATTGAATTTGGTTATTATAAACCAAAATAGAAATCCCCTCTAATATACTAAATAAAGAAAAATTCCCTTGTCGATTTTAAATAAAATTGTCATATAAGGACCTATAAATGTTTGTTTTCCCTAAAATTGACATTGAAATATGATAATTGAAAAAAAAAACATTGTAAAATACATAATACCAAGACTTAAACACAAAGTGAATCAACAAACACAAAATAAATGTGCAAGCACATCAAAAAAAACATTGAAAACATTAATAAAAGTTTTTACAAATATTCACCTAAATGATATTAAACCTCTAAATAAGTCAAACTTAGTAAAATAGTTTACAAATAAATTTTGAAGGTCATTTAAGTAGTTTGATGTATACGGAGAAACATCATAAAAAATATATGACATAAAGTGTTATGGATTATAAAATATAACATAATTTTCTTAATTATAAGTGTTACCAAGAAAATAACCCTTTTTAAATGTGTTTTTTTGGTCTTGATTATCTCAAAAATGATTCCTAAAACATTATAAATGCATTAAAAACTCCTTCGATGATGATGACACTACGTTTAGGAAATAATATTATAAAAATAGAAACACTAGTTTTTTAAAAAAACATTTATTCATTGATATATAAATTAGTTAACAGAATATTCATAAATTCATTTTTTATGGTTCCACAATTCAAAAGTGAGCCCTCTTGAATTCAATTCATGTTTTAATTTCAAATATTTACTAGAAAAGCTTTTGTAAAATGAAAATATTAAGTTCAAGGAACTAAAAGAAAAGTGTAAGACATAGTTCTTTAACAACATCTTAAATCCTATTTGAACACCACCTAATAAATAGCATCACCAATATATTGAACATTAATTAAGGAAAAATATTCCTAACATCAAATGTACAATATGATATAAAAATTTCGACCTTAATAATAACATAATGAATAGTGTGTTGGAGTTGGTTCCTTAAAATCAAATTTTGTGTACTTTATAATGACCTGTATTAATTGTTTTGAATATTAATAAACTTCTTATCACATCATTATTGTTCTTTTTCATATCATAGTATGTGATAATATCCTAAGAGTAGTTATCACACTGAAAGGTCATATAAGTTCCCTGCTATGATGAGAACCCAGAAGTGCCATGACAATATTCTTAATTATATGTTATATAGAAGGATGAAATCATTTAAGGGACACCAATTATAAAGACTATCGTTTATAAAGACTCATAGGAATTTGAGACACCTTCCATGGTGTACGCCATTGGTAATATCTAGTGTAGGATTTTATGACAATAAGACCCACCAATAAGAATTCCACTTGTATATGTTTCATTGGATATTCCAATATACATATGTCTATATTGATCCTTAGACTTTATTATTATTATTAATTAGTATTATATGTTACATACTTTGATGTATTCATGACACTCATGACAACCTATGTTCGTGACTAGGTAGGATAGTTGGGTGTGTCATGAGTAATATATCATTAATGAACAATGTGAGAAAGGATTTGTCTCTTCTGGGATTTAACAAAAGTTGATATATTATATAGTTTGATGGAAATTATATAGCTTAAATAAGTCAATGTACTTGGTGTTTTGCAGGCACCTTTTATTTCTAGATATTAAAAGAATAAGTCATCGAGCAGATAGGTTGATGACACCTGCATGAAAACAAATTTATTAGAGATATCATGATAAAATAATTATATTACACACTAGTCATTTGTATTAGGTATTACATCATTAAAAAATTAACTTCTTTCTCTTTGAGTACCTTCTTATGTTGATAGGTTCTAACATTGGACATTGGACCATTTTGCCTAATACCACTCAGAAATATGCTTAAAAATTAAAAAATAAGTGTATTCATAATCATAGTTAAATATTAAACTTATTTATTATTTAAAATTTTGAATAAGTATTATTTTCCCAGCTTGTTTCATGTTTTCTTGATCATATATATTCTGTCACCATTTATCTGATAAAATATTATGTGATCATAATATTTAAAAAATATTTATTATTTATTTAGTGAATATATTAATTATTAAATTATTGGATAATAATGTAGTGATATTTATTTGTTAAATAACTACTCATTATTGAAGGCTTGATAGATATAGTAGAGGAATGGAATACTGAGTTTAATGGACTAGTGAAAAATAATATATATTAATTATTATTTGAATATATAAAATTTAATTTAATTCAAGAGTTTAATACATATCAATAAATAATAAAAACATTATTATTATTGTTATTATTATTGACATCGGGTTCCACGGGGATTACAGAAATAATATTGGTACATGTGTGATTTTTATTTTATAACCCTAGGGGTATATTAACCCAATGATATTATTTTCTTATGAAATCCGGTTCATTTGGTTGTGCACAAATACATGCAAATATAATCATATTAAAGCCCTAGATAGCTCCATCTCTAAGAATTATCTTAGGAATAGAGAGTGATCCCCCGTCACCACCACTCTTATGTCTAGAGAGATCAAAGAGAACCCTTCCATGCAGTGAATCTCAAGGAGATCAAAGGTGAATGATGTATGTGTTAGGATCTATCAAGCTAACACCCAGAGATACCTACAGTGATATTCAAAGGTTCATGAAACATTTTCAGATCACCATTGTAGGGAATATATTATTTAATCCTAAAATGTAATGATGATATGATGTATGGACCTTGATAGATCCTTTAATAAATAAATAATTCACCACAAGTTAATTAATAAATATTTAAATTAATTATAAAAAAATGTGATGATCCTATGATTCTGTTCCAGTGTTTTTCAATCATCTATATTCCTTAATTCAATTATATTGACCACTATGTTTATTATCATGTAAATAGAGGATTAATAATCTATCATTACTAAAATTTTAGTTGGGCATGCCCCATCTGACACAGCTCGACACTATTCGCATTGGGTGGTACTCTCTCACATGCATAGTTTTCTGTGGTTTTATAAGAATTCATCTCATTTGGGTAAGTTTCTCTCCTGATTTTGAGTCTAAATCCACATCAAACATCTTCATAACAATGTTCTACTGATTCCCTACATCACCCTTGATAAACATTGAGAATGAAGTGGTAAGAAAATCGTATCTTACACCTGTATCTAAAAATTATACTGAAAAATTAGAAAGGATGCATGGTACATCTAATCATACATAGAGCCTCTGGGTCATAGGCCTTCGCGACCATGCCCTATAGATCATTGAGACTAGTGTGGACCACCTAGGGGTGGTGGTTATAATAAATGAAACCATATTCTGCCTCCTTTTTCTCTCCCAACTATCATTTGACATTTTGTCATGAATAACTCCATGATCATATCACTACCTCTATGAGGGAGGTCCATCAAAAATATCCTTATAAGTAGCATGATGGGTAAGACAATCCCGTGTGAGATGTCCCCATTTGTCACAAGTAAATCACCAAATCCTTCATGACTCACTAGAACCATCATGAAAGCCGTAATCTATAGACCCTCCATTATGGGATTGTCTCTTGAAGCATCTCACACATCCTAATCCATATTCCTACCATCAGCTACCAGCTGTTGTGTTCTCATCTCCTGTGTTCCCAGCACAAACAGTGAGTGTCTTCTCATCCAAAACTCTCTCAACTACTAAGGACTACCCAACCACTCCAACATAGGTGGGAATATAGAGATATTATCAATGAAGCTCTGATCTCTATGAATAATCCCTACTCGATGTTTGGTGCTCTTAAAATAGAATCTCAAACTATATCTAGGGAGTATTATGAAAGGTCAGTAAACCTTGTCGAATACTCTTTCACAATCATGCTACCCTAATAAAGATGAAGAAGCACCTTCATAAGAATTGATCATAACATGGATGGATAAAACTCTTCAATGAAGAGCTTCTCAAACCATATCTAAGTGTGTGTCATCTCATTGTG
The DNA here is from genome assembly GCA_963277665.1 of Viscum album. Taxonomy (NCBI): domain Eukaryota; kingdom Viridiplantae; phylum Streptophyta; class Magnoliopsida; order Santalales; family Viscaceae; genus Viscum; species Viscum album. Next base: position 2,015,612,686 of record OY728143.1, read on the forward strand.
GGTCTGTGTCACCTGACTCCACCATTTCATAACAATTCACTAAAAAAGACACACTGCTAGAACCACCATTTGATTGGGAAGTGTACTCACAATTTGGAAATGTGTGTGACTACCTCAAGCTAGTCATCAACTTCTTGGGGGTCCATCTCACCCCAATACTTGTGATTTATTTAAATCTGAAACTCATGTGGTGTAAGAAGCCTACGTGCATCCTCTGTCAGTACCCCCAGAAAAAACTGTTTCTCAACGGGTGTTGGCCCAACTAGAAGACCTCCCAGATGTATTGTATCATGTGCAGACACCTAAACTGAAGCAATATCATTGGGTGGATAATCATGAAAATCCTAACGAGGAACCCTAGCTGGCTATCATCATAGAGAAATCATGGAATATAATCAAGATGGACTCTAGTAAAATATTATTTCTGGGGATATGACTCATGAAAGACATGGAAACAACAACTCATCCCTATAATTTTCATGTACCAACTTTTTTATAAAAACAATGCCTACATATTAGGAGTAAATAAGAAGGTTATTAGAGTCTTGGTGATTAGATACATTTTCTTCCACACTGGCACTGGTTTCCCTAGTCTATAATCCAAACTTGAGACATTTTAAGACTTTCTCCATAAAACCCAAACCAAGCTCACACCTAGAAAACTCTTAACTATGGTCATAATGAATGACCTCCTATGATACAACTCTATAATGACCTTATCCACTTGTACCCACCTAGCCAATGAAGAGTTGAGTGTGAATACCCTAATCCCTCCTCTAATAGTCCATGGGATGTTGACCAATGCTACGTATCCATATCACACACATGAGAGGCATTTACTTGTGGTTACTCTATGTATTCACACACAACCATCTCCATGAAATAGTGAAGATATAATAATACAAATAATTAAAAAATGTATGTGGATATATATTCCATGAAGGTACTGGGAACACATCAGAGTCCTTGATACTTGGGATTTTGAAAATTCTACACTGATGATTGACATGAGTTATTCGTCATTAGTGAAAAGCTTCCCAATTACCATATGAGTAACTCACGTGAGGAATTTTAATCACAAAATTAAAATGCTACATACTTGGTTAGATCTAAATCCATGCTCGATTTATTCCCATTTTTTAATATAATTTCCTGAAGAAACCAAAGATGAATTCATCTAGGTTGTTCAAAAACACTTCAAGAAACAGTGTGAGCTTCGATCATTTTATTCTAGGTGCAATCTTGGATATCTGAAGACACCTTCGACACTCCAATGATCACCACATCACCTATCTTGTGATGCATGAGAGAGATAGAGATATTTTTTCTTGGATCGAGAGAGTCTCTCTATATAAAGAGGGAGAGGAAGGATAAACTCTCCAAGAGCTCTCCATTAATAATTAGGTTGGTAAGAGTTTCTACACCTATTTATAGTGTGTTATGTAATTACCTAGAATTCCCTCTCCAACCCCCAAATAATTGACAGCCTATATAAATGATATTTTGACTACTAGACTAAGTCATAAATATCATTTATTATTATTATTTCCTTCTTGTTATATAATAAATATATTAAATGATAATACCTAATCCATTAAATTTTCTCATAATTCTAAAAAATATTAATTGAACCGTTATTATTTTAATCTAATATTCAATCAAATAATATTTTCAATTTATTTACTTTAAAAAATGTCAATGTGTTTAATAAATAAATTCAATTCCAATTATTCTTAACTTGAATAATATGAAATTATTTATTTCTTTGGTGATCGTACATCCTTTGAAAAATCAAGGACCCAAGTGGTGGGTCCCATGATGTCCAATATACCTATTCAACTAAATAATAAAGATTATTGAATATACTATTATGCCAATGATCCCGTACCCGAGTGGTAAGGGCTTCTTCTTGGCATCCGAGAGTCCCATGTTCAAAACTAGGTGGAGGTGAATTTCTGGGTACTTTAGCAGTACTGTATTAGTCATTGTAGCAATTCTGTAGCAATGTTGTATCAGTTATTGTAGGAGTTATTGTTCTGCATTGTAGCAGTTGGAACCCTTCACCCAATTTGGGCCATCGAGCCACTGGTTTGGGCCTATGGGTCTCAAGGGACTTCGGGTCACCAATGTACTTTAGGACACACGGCCTTTGGGCCATGTCGACCATGGAATAGCTCAGTTCACACCAAACTGGGCCCAAAAGAGGATCAGAGCAACCAGAGTAGCATCCACCAAAAGCAGAGCTAACCGAATTGGAAGAATGAGAGGGTATGGCAGCCGACATCGAGACCAGACATCATGAAACTATGTACGGGGAATGCTAGCCGATCACAAATGCAAGGTGGGAGCTAGGTGATCAATGAAGCAGAATCTGGGGAGGGGCAGTTCAAGTGGGTTGGGCCTACAGGTCATGTATTGGGCATGGTATGCCTCTTGGCCTTCGGGTCATGTATTGCTGGTCAGTCGGGCTTTGTTCCTTGGGCCTATGGGTCATGTATGGGTTCCCCATCAACCCTTAAAAAGGGGATTATTCATAATAAAAAAAAGAAGGCCTTCAGGCCATTCGGGCTTGAATATGCTATTATGTGTGACCCTCTTGGCCCTTCTCTTGATAGTAGTGAATTCTATTCATAGACGAAGAGGAAAATATTGCAAACCATCATGGACACTAAAGACATAAGGATATTCATAAAAATGACAACCAACCTATGTACATGCATTCTGTAATATAATCTCTTGGTATTTAAATATATCCTAAAGTTATATGCACACCCATTTCATCTTCCTTTTCTAGATTTATTATTTTTAATCTAACTGTATAGATTTACCTGTGACTTCCATGACCATGGTCTTATGAAGGTACAACCATCCTAGTCTACTAGGCCTAAGATATAATAATTTTACTAAAATCTCACCATACAAAATGTAAATGAAATTATTAAATTGAAAATAATGGAACATATAGTGCATAAAAATAGAAATAAAACCTTAAAACTCTTGGAATATAAATAATTAATAGTTGAATAAAATTATTCATTTGATGATTCCTTCTATACAAGAACAAAAACCAAAGTGTATTATGTAAAAATATGTAACTAGTGCATGACATTACTAGAGAAAACTCAAACCATAGGTGATGATGATGATTTTAAGGAAAAATAACATCTAATTGTATAAAAAAATTCAAATACACCAAGGTAGTTTTATAACCACATAAAAATTGTAATACATGAAAACACTAAAATTAGGAAAACCCAACCATTAATCACAGATAAAAAAATCTTTGTTAGATCATAAAATAAAGAAATATAGAATAGTATTTTGTGTGTTAAAATTTCATGTACTTAAAATGTAGAAAAAAACACAGATTTCCTAAATCAATGATTCACCATGATAATAAAATCATTCATAAAAATAAAAAAAATCAAATTTTCAGGGATGTAATCCCTTGTATAGAACTTGTCAAATAAATTGGAAAAAAAATCAAAAATCAATGAGGATTCAGGTAGGATATAAGAAATGGTAAATAGAAAGATTAATTCACTCGTGATTCTAACAGTTATCAGATGGTAGCTGGGAACACATTCTTATAGGAAACCCTCCAGACACATAGGACAATTTGGTGGATGGAAATCACAAGTGATTATAGTGATAGATTGAGATAGAAGGAAGAAATACCTCTCTAAAAAACAACAAAAACAGTGGACTCATATACATTTCTTCTATAACCTATAAGTGAAACATCATGTATTGATAATTCTACCAATTCCATACCATCAATAATGGACCTAACACAAGATAACTCACCACAAATTTCATTATCATGGTTTTTCCATTCATCAATGTACACAATCATATGATGCACATTGGTAATGATCTCAAGTCATGAGACTAATACACATGTTCATAGATAAAAATAGAAAATGATACCCAAAACATGTGCCATTCTTATTGGGGATCTTTCCTCATGATCTCGCTACTATAGATCACCAAGTGTGAACTTCATGAGAAGATTTCCCAATTATTATTATCCCCCAACACCTAATAGTCAAACATCTAATGGGTCGAGTTTAAATGATGTTTCAAGACTATAAGACATTTGTTTATGTTTAATTTCATAGTATCTTGAGGTCATAATTATAGCCTAGGATCATCTATAATCTTTTTTTATAACAATTAATTTACGAACATTACCATTAAATAGTTGATGTAGAAATATATACACTATAATGTTAAGAATACATCATGTATATCTAACTATATACAAGATATAGTAATCAAAAGTACTGTATAGATTTTTCTAGGGAACCCACTATTAAAATACTCCAACTTTCACTACATCCAATATTAGAACCACAATTTTTTGCTCTCTCATGATTAATTTCAGGTTTTTGTTGAGTTACAGATGTAGCTGTTGAGTCTTACACATTTCCTCCACATGGCTAATCTTCTATATGCGACCTCACATCATTGGTAAAACTTATCAAGTGATGGTGTCCCTGAGTATATCTATTTTTTCTGCCGAGATAGCATGAAATCTCGGATAGTAAGAATATCATAATTTACATTGTGATAATCCTCTCCTTGGTGTGATTCCATGAACTAGAATAAATCATTTCATTTAACTTCTTCTTAGGCTACCTCAAAATCTTCAACGTACTTAGTATTTTTTGGTATTGATACCAAATTATTTAATGAGATTGTCTCGCTTCTCACCCATATACTAAATATGATATTAGATCACATGGATCTAAGGAAGACAAGTTTGTGTACCTTATAAATTAGTATACTTTCTTCTCCTCTAACCATGTATATATCTTCCGTACTTGTCGAAGTACAATCAGATATATCTGACTACATCACTTGCAGTTCTCCAGGGTATAACTTATATTTTACTAATATAAGGTTTTTATTTTAAATATAAATTATTTTACAATCCTGGAATATGTGATTGATTCATCATGAATTTCATGGAATTCAAATCAAAATTTAAATCTCCTCCTATGTCCCAGACATGTCAAGCTAGAGAGATTATGCCATGTGACATTCATCAAAATTATAACTCGAATTGTTCCAACATGTATTTTTCAATACCATGTCACTATATGTATGATTGACTATGTATAAGAAACCACTAGATATACCTCATTAGAAATTTTATCTTAGAACAAAGGTTTCTATGTTAATGAAATCACTAGAGAATAGAGTCTTTCATTCTGGTCTTAACTAATGTGAAGACCAATATCTATTTTCCATATATTGTCGAACATATTTAACTTGGAAAATTGTGATGCCCACACTAACATCTGGAAGACACATGGGAAACATTCATTCCAAATTAATATTCTATGATCAAGTTTTGTACTTAAATCCAAAACTATATATCAGTATGTTAAAACCTATATTATCATTTTGTTATGTGACCATCCCGTTCTGGTTGTGTCGTATAGACACCTTCCATGATTTATGGTCATGAAATCCAATTCTCAATATAATGATCATGTATATTAGCTATTCTAAGTAAAATTGTAATAGATTAATGAATAACTACATGTTATAACGAATCAAGCCATATTGGTACTATGTTGGTACTATCCATGCATAATCTCATTTGAATACCCATCGTGGTATTCAAAATAATAAGCCCCTTTTCACTTTGATACATGGAATTCACTATTGAATTTTAATTTATCCAGTCAATATTATCTAATTTTCATATACTTATTACTTTTTGGAATTATTATTCACAATGAATAATACATCACCAACTGTCGTTAATATAAAATTATCACTATGGTTAGAACATTTCTACGCATTGTGTGTCTCTGGAACATTCTCATTCCACATGCACTTGTGGAACTTGTTCCTATGCCAACTATTTGTGTAAATCATGCATTGACTAAACCCAAATGAGTCTAGCTTCCACTATATTTAATAGGTATGTTCACCCTAATATATAAATGTAGTATATCACTTGACTATCACTATTATTTGTTATGCATTTATGTAATATCATAAGCAACTGTTAGGATAATTACTTAGATGGACAATGTGTTTTTCTCAATGAATGCTTTTTCATATCCTAACAAACTCTTTACATCGAAACACATTTCATTATGAAATAATGGATTTCTATCACTATATGAACCATATTATATTCATTATTCATTATAGTTGTCATATGGTCATGGGATATCTCCATTGTTTTCAAAGCATGTGATGAAATATAATGGAATTTTATGAAAGTTTCCACATTGATAATTCGTACATCATAACTCCGATGTATAAAATGTCTGTTTAGGAATTTCTCTATGATACATTATATTGATCTATGTTAATATGTAATAATTCATCATCAATCATCCCCATTAAAATGAATTTCATGATGTATATAAGGTAATGTGCATTTAGGAATTACTCCATGCTACATTATATTGATCGATGATTTCTTGGTCAAGATGTTTTTCATCATGTCTTCTTGAAAGAACACATATCTTCTTGAAAATAAATATATAATACATCACATTAATATTCCTTAATAATTCAAAGCAATCATAATTAAGTATATTTACCACTTGCTTACACATGGCATAGTTCAAGCTCTCTTGTGGAACTAATCTTGATTGCTTTGTGGCTTACCTTTATTACTAAACATTACTTTGTCCAAAACTAAATATATACATTGATAATACCTAAGGTGAATGTCATGATTAAGTATAAATACCATACTGGGCATATTATGGATTTCAATATTTAGTTTTTCATGAATAATATAATCTTCCCAAAATAGGGTAAATATGACTTACATTTTAAATTTATCTGGTATTTCCCATGATTCATGTATTACTGAAGTATTATTTTAGTATTCGACACCAAAAAAAACATTCATTCCTAAACATATAATAATTCCACCTTATGCCCAAATGGAACGTGAGATAAATTTTTTGGTCATACTTAATAAATGTTCTTCAAGAATCATTCACTTGGAAATATTAAAGTCATGCACTTCTCACTACTAACATTGGAGTCATCCTTTCTCAGCCACTTGAAGAATAAAATTTACTTATACTAATGATCCCATTATCTATAATAGATATGTGAAACATTATATAGAACTTTTGTATATCACTTCACTACCACTAGTCTATGATATGGATTTATTTAATATCATAATAAAACATTTTGATAATTACTTACATGCACAATGTGTTTTTCTTGATGCAATTTTTTTCACATCCTAAAAAACTATTTGCATCGAAACACATTACCTTATGATATAATGTATATACATTATACTATGAATCATATGATATCCATTTTTCATTGTAGTTGGAAAATTTTTATGCGATATCTCCGTTATTCTCAACATACATCATGAAATATTATGGATGTTTCTACAAGTTGCAACATTTATACCTTGTACATCATAAATCCAATGTATAAAATGTGAAATTAAAAAATTATCCATGAAAATTTTTTTTATAAATGTTAACAGTAAGACTTTATCATGAATACTCCTTATTAAAAACAATTATGTGATTTAGATAAGGAAATGTGAATTTAGGAATTAGTCCACGCTGTAATATATTGATCGATGATTTCTTGGTTATTATATTCTTCAGTATGTCATCCCAAAGAAAATCATATCTTATGACCACGAATATATCATAATTCATCTTCAGGTTATATATTCACTTAAAGGAATCATAATATTGTATATTTACCACTGTCTTATACTTGTAATAGTTCATTCTCTCTTCTTGAACTAATTCTGAAATAAATGCGGATTACCTTTATTATTAAAGTCTACTTTATCCAAAACTAAGTATATACCCTGATAATACCAAAAAAAATTATCTCAAATGAGTGTAAATACCATACTACGAATGTTTTAGATGTAAAATTTTCATATTTTATGGTAAGGATTATCTTTCCACAACTGGGTAAATAAGTATTACATTTTACATTCATCAGGTATTTCTAAGGATTCATGTATTACTAAACTATTATTTGAGCATTCTACACCACAAACAACATTCAATCATGAACTTGGAATAATGTCTTCTTATTTCCAAAGGGAATGTGAGATAAATTTTTTGGTAATACTCAATAAAAGTAATACAAGAACCATTGACATGGAAATATAGTGGTCGTGGACTTCTTAAAACTAATTTAGGAATCACCCTTTCACAACCACTTGGAGAATACACCTGAATTCAAGTAACATTTATATAATTACATGGTTCCTGTATTTAAATGAAAATATGTTATAAATCATGTTGTATTTAATACCTAAGAAATAATATTGAAACTTTACATTTATACTGATGAATATACATAAAGAAGAAGAAAATAGTTTCTTATTCAATTTAGTTTATTACCTTTAAACTTCCATGGAATTATTTCATGTTATGAACTAAAATTAACCTCCTATTTAATACCATTTTAATTGAAGGAATTTTTGAATGTACCTTTGATATTACACATTCCATTAGCATGTTCACCTTGTATTTTAATTTGATATCCATAAGAATTAATGATTAACCGTTATTTTATTTTCTTATTTACAAGGAGAACCTTACCGAAATAGGTAATAAATCATTTAATCAACACTATCTGTTTTGTAACCCAAAATGAAACTGGAGTAAATGGGTGAAAAAAATATTATAAAAGTATCCATTGAAATATTGTGATCCATCATTCAATTTACACATGTCTAGTTTAATATTCACCTTATTCATAGATTTTTTCACTTTCTCATTACAAACTTTGCAAATATGAGACTACATGTAAAATAACCCATGTCTGGATGTAGTGACGGCAACGAACATCAGTAATTGATGATAAAAATTTTACATAACCATTATATGTTGCATATATGAGTCTCATGTACTAATTTTTACACCCTCACTTTATGAGGTAGATTAACATGTACTGGGGACACTAGTAACATGAATTTTAGATGTCCAAGAAATTTGTGCCAACACCTGTACTACCATTAGAAACTCATTCTAGTATTGACATTTACTTTTTCCATTTTTTTATAGTTTTTATTATGGTATAAATTTATATTTTCTAAAAAAAAATTCTGGTTGATTATTACTTTTATCTTGATTATCATTTTAGATATTCATGATTAATTAATTACAACTTTAAATGCATCTAATTAGTTTAACTAAATCTAGGAACCCTCTGTGCTAAAATTAGAATACTCTTTCTCATATGTATTCTAGAAGAAAATATCCATGAACCTCCTATCATAGTCTATAATTGTTGGATATTCCACTAATTAGAGGGTTCATGGTAGGCGTTTGAATGGACAACCACATTAACTTGCGGTTGCTTGATTTCAGGAATGAAGTCCCTGTTTCAAACATCAGAACATGATTTAATCAATTTTTAACTCAAAAAATGATAGAAATATATACTTGGATAATCCTTACTACCAATTTTGTAAATTCATCCATATATTCTGATTTTAAATTTTTGTAGTAGGAGTCACACTCAACATTGGCTTATTAGCACCCCAAACACCTATTTTTGTCCAAATTTGAATGATGGAAGGCGATTATGACTTAATATTTCATTGAGGGTTTTTATTTTTTTATGTTATAAATGAAATCATTTTCTATTTTATAAGAAAGTATTGTGTGATCTTTCACACAATTGACCATTTAATATTAAATATCCATCACAACACATGTTCATTTTATCTGTGCGTGCTTATTTATTATTCTATGTGATCGTGTGTAAACTATTAATTCACAAAACAATAAACCATGTAAAAATAAAATGATGTCCTAATCATGAATTGATGCTAATGGTTGATCCATTGAGTGAATAATGGATCATCCTTGATTATGGGGGTAATACCTTGAGGCTCATCACTTATGACTCGAGATGCAGTATCTTCCCATCCAATGCCTCAAAAACCTGTCCGGTACGTCGCTATAACTCAACACGATATAAATCACTTCTCATCCAATCATTATAAAAAAATATCACACACGGGAGAGGTGGTATTAGGAGTATAAAATAAAACTCTAAAAATGGACATGCATTCCCTTGTACATATAATGACACACAAAACTCATAGATCACTAAATAATAAAATAGTTTGTACAAACCAGAATTGGAATAATTAAGTAAATAAATTAAACAATCACCAGACTAGAATTGGAAGATATTTGGCTCATGATTAATCAATACCTAAATATGGGGTCGATAGATCTGGCCGGAAAAGGGGGATCCATCAATGGAATGAGTACAAGATAAGGGATGAACTATGGAGGAGGAGCAGTCTGACTAGATCTTGGAAGAGAGGATGACCATAGAGAGGTGGGGGCAGTCTTGACCCATAAAATGCATGTCACTAGGTGGGAGGCCGATCGATGGGGATCCCCCATGAGCAGGAGGCGGCACACTAGGGGGTCACGTGGAGGGCTCGGTCAGGTGGAAGTATTGTGGGGGGATACTGAGGGTGGTGTTTCTCTATGTCCTGACTTCTTCAACAGACCAGAAGGCCAACCGGAGTTGTGTGTGACTCCATGGGATAGGTGGTCGGTGGGTTTGCGGTGGTGGGGAGCTCTGCTGAGGGATGGGGGTGACTTGCGGCGGCTCGGGCTTGGCCAGTCTAGGTGCACCATCAGGGAGGAAAAGGGTGGGCCACCCTATTGATGATTTATGTTTTATGTCAAATTCCTTGGCCAACAAGTAAAAGGTTTCTCCCCCATCCCTTTTTTAAATTTTGACCAATGTTGACCCAAAGGGAACCACCCCATCAAAATATTCCACATTTATTTTATATGAATATTTTCAAAAGTTTAGCTAGTTAGCCTTAATAAAACAAACAACAATATAATTTTATTATAAAAAAATCTCTATACCGGTATAATTATCATCTGGTCAAAAAATTAAATTACAACCAATAATATGTTCACTTGAAAATATGGTTGAAAAAAATATATTTTTGCATACCGGTTTGGGTATTTAATCATTTAAAATAAAATAATTCGATTAAATATTGATGAATACAAGATTTTCACATATTTTATACTATCATTAAATGTTTTAATCCCACCATATTGTTATTTTATGGGAAATTGTCAAATTGTTAGTTTTTAGAGGAATTTTGAGCGTAATTGTTAAATATCCAAATTTTGGGATTTAATTATTTTATTTGTATACTCTAATTCAGCCATTATTTTTTCTAAACTAAATGAAATTGTGAAAAAAAAATTATACCTTCTAGATTCAATACTCAATCATTCATTTAGATGTGTAAATATAGATCACAAATCGGGCCTTGAAAACTGTGTACAAATCTGAACACTTTTACTATTGAGATTATATTTCCATGTGGGTCGGTCCAATGAAGCTTAAATTTGTCATGGAGATAAAAAAGAGAACGGGGATCAACTTGTATAGAGTATTTAACATGGTATTAATCTTTATTAAAGGTCATAATGGTGTGGAATGTTGGAAAAGTAAAATATGGAAAGTCAACTGACTAGATTAAATGTGTGAGAAAAAAAATAATAACTTTATATACATGTATCCATTGAATAAAAAATATTTATATTTGATATGGGACAAAAACCAAAACATCCTTTATGAAAAAAAACTTCCAATATTCGTCCATTCAATTAGGATAAAGTACGGATCAATCAGGTGGACATATTGGGAGCCAAATTTTCTCACCCATTTTCTCTATAAATTATTATCTCTTCTACCTCTTATAAGATAGCTATTTTTAAGAGGGAATGGTGGAGTTTTGTATCTGTAATAGTTTTTTAATTTTTATTTATATTTTATCTTATTTATTATTCTTCTTCTTCTTGTATTTATATTCTATTTCATTTTCTATTTTTTTCCCCACAATGATCCTTTTAATCTCAATGAAAATGGAGAACTAACTCTCGTTATTGTTTGAGGGGGGGAGTGGTGGTACTTGAGTTCATTATGCTTAAATTTTTCCCTTTATTTTATTCGAGAAATTTCAATAGTACTAAAATGGTTTTGTGTTAGGGTTCACCCCACTTTCATTTTTATTGATTTTTTTCCCATTTTAAAATTTTCCACTCCATCATCATAATATTGATTCCAGGGTGGAGTAGCATTGTGGTGGTGAATTGAGTGAGTATTTTCTTGAATACAGAGGTTTATTGAAGGATAATAACAATTCACAGGAAGGTTTTGAGTGATATGGTTGATCTCAACATTGAGTAGAGTATTGATAATAAATATTTTTAAAGAACAAAGATTTTATCACCACGATCCCCCAAGAACGAAAATGATTCTTCAATAACTTCTTTGTTTATTCTTCATTTCTATTGTGTTATTAATTTTATTATTAATATATATTATATTTTATGTATTTTCAAAATCAAAACCCCATTTATATTAGAATATAAATAGTTTTATATTATTTAGGTTATAAATAGTGACAATAGAAATTTGGTGTGTTGTGAGCGGCCTCTTTGAGATCGATCCTAGGTTGTGACACTATGGTACACTCTTAGTTAATAATAATTTATTGGTGAAAAATGTACAAAAAACCACTCTCATCAATTTGGCACCATTGTTGGGGAGGACAAGTGCTTACTCACACTGTTTTTCAAAAAAAACCAAAAAATCATAAAATTCAAAAACCAAAAAAATTATCTTCATTTCATATATTTATTTTCTTGGTTAAATTATTGAGTTTCAAAGTAATTTTTATATTATTTTCATGATACAAAATATTTGTGAGGTTATAAAAAAAGTATCACTGAAGAGTTAGTTGGATGATAATGCAAAAATGATAGAAGAGTTGAGGAATAAAATAACATTTATTTCATCTTCCTTGAATGAATTGTCAACTCAAAAGGAGGATCAAGAAAAAGAGGAATCAAAGCTTATTTTTCCATCATTTTCAATTAAAGTTCCATGTGACAAGGAAATTATGAAGGAACTATCATCAAACCTATCCCCACCATTTCCAGACAAGGTTTAATAAGAAGAATTTCTAGATGATTCACATGTGGGAGATCAAGCACCATTCTACCTCTCTCTTGCTTTGGAAGATAATACATAATATATACCTATTGAGATGGAGTTTTTAATGGTTTTTTTGTGGGTGCCCTCAAATGATTAGTAGTTTTTGGGTACTTAGGTGCAGTAGAGTGGCTGACCAAGGTTATCTCTCAAAGGAAGAAATAAATTTATCAACATATTAAAGGTATTTTGAAAATAAATAAAATTAATTAATAATAATAATTAAAAGGATGGGGTTTTTTATCGTTTATAAACCTAGATGATTTTTTCTAGAAGAAAATTGTATTTTTTTGTTTTTATTGTTTAAATGATGTTCAATTAAAATAACACAACAAGAAGATATTTTTTTAGAAAATATTTGAAAGGAGTAATCTATCTAACTCTACCTCTACATTTACTTATTAATAATTATCATTTAAAATAATACCAACTTAATTATTATCCCATAAATTTTTATCTGTTGAACTCTATGGGAGTTAACATAACCACAAAGATGAAATTACCTAAAACCAAGGGTAGCTTCGGAACACGCAATCGCAGCACCCTGATTAGATTAGTGTTCTAAGGTTAGATTATGGTAAGTGGTTAATTAGATCACATATTCACTCTATAAATGAGGATTAATTGAGTTTAGGTATTATATTTTAACTCTACAAACTTATCTCGTGTGGTCTTGTATTACCTATTAAGTTCACAATCTCACAATCTACACAAAATCTCGACCTCGTGTGTTTTTTTGTCAATTGATCAATTGTTATCTTAGTTTGATATAAATAAAAAACTCAATTCATGGATCATCTTATGTTAATTACAGTATATCAATGATTAAAAATAATTTAATGAAGAGGGTATTAGATAGACCGATCACTAACAAAATTACTCCTCCATGGGCGGTGTGGTCATCGTTGAGATGTTTGGAATGAGAAAAGTATTGAAAGTGTATAACCCAATAAAATGTCTACTCATGAATTCCAGCCAAAATAGGAAGATTAATATATAAATAAAATTAAAAATAAAATAATAAAAGATAAGAAATAAAAGAAGAACAAAGAAGTTTATTATGAAAACACAAACATTACAACATGAAAAAGAAGAAGAGGGCTTCGACGAAGAGATACTTGCTTCAAGAGATACCCTTATTGAATTAATTGTAGAATTAGGGTGCAACCTCTTCTAATATTCCCTAAACATCCTAATTCATGTCCCAACCCTTAAAATTAGAAAAGTACATATTTATAGTGTGGAGGGGAGGCTAGGTTAAAAGTTGTGTTAAGTGTGAATAAGAATATTCTTCCAAACATTTTAATACCACTTAAACAACCTTCTTGACCACCACAACGCATGAATTAGTTGTATTTCCAGATGGATAATATGTTTTAAATTGGGTTTTTGATCCCATATAAAAATTTGGGCTCAATACATGCACGGATGAAGAGGGTGTGGCCCAAACACTAAAGTGATGTCCAATCTTGCGTGTCCAGCCCATCATCGATATAATGGCCCATTTACTCCATCCAAATGCACTCTTTAGATCTAATGTCATGAATAAAAGTTTTATAAAATTAATTTAGGAACACATTCACAAAATATTAAGTTCACATAAGTCATATAAAAATATTTATGTGTGAAATACTATAGTTCCCTTTAAATGGGTAAAACTAGAATTTTCATAAATTTTTCAAATGAATGATCCAATCACAAATTTCACATAAATGGACATATTTAGCACAATGTGAAGAAATTTTTCATTTATTATCAATAAAATATTCAACAAAATAGTGTTTTATCAACTCCACCACACATACCATTTTGCACTCCTGGGCAAAACCTCATATCAAGTAAACATCAATATCAAATCAAAAGATATTTTAAAACACATATCATTGAGATCCAAGAATTCCACACTAAGAAAAAAAAAGATATCATGCCTCATAAAAAACAATTATTTCAAGTTCTCCATTTATATCATTTAATATATTTCCACTTCTTTTATCCTCCCATGCCCAAAACACTTACCTCACTTGAATTTTCACTTGTCACACAATTGTCAATTTTTGAGCAATGTCTTTCTAATCCAAAATCATACAAGGGTCACCATAGACTTGATAAATTCTTACATCACCACCCTATGTGATTAAATTATGTGTTTATCATGAGGACCTTCCAGGGTTGTTCTGTGGCATTTGTTCAGTAGAATTTAGATGTAAAAAATTCGGAGGCTGAATGAGGGGGGCCTGACTCTTTTTGATGTAAAATTGAATTAATCTAATTTTCACTTAAATATGGTCTCCTCCTCAATCCTCATAGAATCCATTCATGTTCATCATCATGAAAAATAATGGAATGTGAACACCATTAAAAATTTCAGTAGTAAAAATGTCAATCTTCTCAAACATTATTTTCTTTAAATCTCTAGATAGGAATAACTTTGTCCCTATATTAGAAGCTCAATAAAGTCACAGCTTCACTTATCATGAAAGAAATAGAAAAGGCACAACTTTTAATATAATTATTTTCTTTTGTAGAAAACACATCTCTTAAGAATTTAATTTTCCACCCAAAGTATCATAGAATGTGGTAGCACAAGACAATACAGCATCCCCCACACATAAGTTCAAAAAGATTATGCAATTTCACTTTAAGAGTTGGTAGGATAGGGAAAATTGGATTGTAATGTGGCTAACCTAATAGGTTGTTCATGAATTCAAAGGGATAAAAGGATTAAATTTTCAAGGTAGGCCATTATAAAAAAGAATTATTTGAAATAGTGGCTTTAATACCAAAAAAATACCTCAATCATTTAAACATAATTACCACAAACCCTCAATTTTTGACAAGAATAAATCAAATTATGGTTAAATCAAGTATGGTTTGGTTCTCGCAAGAAGTGAGATAAATGTAAATAATATGAAAAATAATGGTTCAAAAGCATCATGGGAAAGTAAAAATTTAAATACAATGATATGTTCCATAGGATTCAAAATTCAGAGTGATTTTCATGAAATTACTAAAGATTTGAACTTGAAACAAAGTTATTTTCAGCATTCATTTAAGCTCCGTTTTATGGGATAATTTGTTTCACTTATTGATATGAATTTAAAAATGGTGATGAGAATCATTTAAGCTTAAAAGTTTCAAAAACACACAATTAATTGAAAAATAAACACACAAAATTTGAAAAATGCACAATATTTTTAAATCATTGAAAAACAGGAAAATAATTGAAATTACTAAACTAAATGGTTCCCTCCCCCACACTTAAAATATTGAATTTTATTCAATGTGAACCCATGAGATGATATATGCACATGAAATTTATATTTTCAAATATGACAAAGAATAAAATTTTGAAAGGTTTAGGAACTGCCTGATATGCTCAAGTGATGATGGGGTCATGCAGTGTGAGGAAATCCACTACATCAGTAGGAAGTCCCTCAAGGTATTTCTTCAAACATTTCCCATTGACTATAAACATCCTTCATGTGTCCTCTTGTGTGATCTCCACTGCACCATAAAGAAAAAACATTAGTCACAACATAAGGACCAAACCATATGGAACTCAAATTACTAGGCATCAACTTCGGTCGTGAACTGTAGAGAACTACTTTCTAACCAACATGAATCTCCCTTTGTTGGATCATTATATCATGAGCTGTTTTTTATCATTCCATGTAGACCCCTGAGTTCTCATATGAAGATAATCCAATCTCCTTAAGCTCTTGAATTTGCAGCTTCCTTTGAATTCCAGCTTGGGCGAAATCTATGTTGCATTTCATTATATCCCAAAAAGACTGATGCTAAACTTCCATGGGGAAATGACATGCTTTCCCAAAAACAATCCAAAATGGGGACATATTTATTGGTGTCTTTTATGTTGCCCTATAATTCCAAAATTCATCATCCAAGTTCTTGCTCCAATCCTTCTTATTTGGCTACCTGGTTTTCTCCAAAATTTGTTTCAACTCCCTATTTGAAACCTCATCCTTAACATTTGTTTGGGGGTGGTATGGTGTGGATTTTTTGTCTGTCACCCAATAATTCCAAAAGAGGGAAGCCAAATTCCTATTGATGAAGTGTGTCCCTTGGTCCCAGATGATTTCCTTTGGTACTCCAAACCTAAAAAAATACGTGTCTTGAAAAATTCCACTACAACATGAGAATCATCAATCCCAATGGCCTTATCCCCCTCCCATTTACTCACATAATAAACAAAAACAAAAATTTACAAAAAACCAAAAGAACTAAGAAAAGGAACCATAAAATTGATGTTCCATACATCAAAAAATTCATTGAATAGTATGTGTTATTGGGGAATCTCATGTCTTCTAGATATATTACCAGTGTGTTGGAAATGTGTTCCCAACTCACAAAAAACATGAGCATCATGGAATAAACTTGGACAATATAATCTAGAGTCCAAAACTTTACAAGCTGTCAGTTGGGGTCCAAAGTGTCCACCACAAGAAAGTGTATGATAGAATTGAAAAACAGACTCAAACTCGTGATAAGAAACACACCTCCTAATAACTTGATCACTAAACATGTTCCATGGGTATGGATCATCCCACAAATAGTACCGAGACTCACTTTTTAATTTTTTAACTTGATGTTTCTTTAAATTTTTAGGGATTTTAGATGAAACAAGGTAGTTAACTAATTCTTCACACCAAGGATACGTACCTGAGATGGAATAAAGATGCCCATTTGGTAAAGTGTTCTGAAGTGGTACATGGTCCAAGGTGTCATCATCTAGTGTGTGTGTGTGTTTAATCCTACTCATGTGGTCTGCCACCAAGTTTTATGACCCCTTCTTGTCCTTTATCTCAATATAAAATTTCTGAAGAAGGAGAAACCATTCGACAAGCCGGGGATTTGCATCTGGCATCATCAAGAGGTACCTCAGAGCTGCATGGTCAGAAAAAAAACTACTTTAGATCCCAATAAACATGAATATAATTTATCTTCAGCTAATATTATAGCATGATACTCCTTTTATATGGTAGTGTAGTTTGATTGGTTGGAATCCAATGTCGTTTATGCATAGGAAATCACATGTGAACGTCCCTCCACCCTATGTGATAAGACAGCTCCAACTGCAAAGTTGTATGCATCACACATAAACTCAAAATGAATGTCCCATTGTGGGGGTTGTTTGATCAGTGGGGTGTTCTAACGCAGTTTTATCTCATCAAAGGAATTCCTATAAGAAACATCAAACCTAAAATTAGAATCCTTTTTATGTAATAATGACATAGGAAGAGAAATCTTACTAAAATCATTGATGATGTGTCGATAAAATCCTGCACACCCTAGAAAAGATCAAACACCACACACACATGATGGATAGGGTAGGGATGAAATAATATCTACCTTAGATCTATCAACCTTTATCCCATGTTTTTACACTACATGCCCTAATACAATGTCATGTTCTACCATGAAATGACACTTTTAAAAGATCAAGACCACGTTCTTCTCAATACAATGATTCAAAAACTTTCCTAAACTAGACATACAGTCATCAAATAAAGACTGATACACTGTAAAATCATCCATTAGTACCTCTATTCATGTCTTAATAAAATCAGAAAAAATACTCACCATGCATCTCTGGAAGGTTCCTAGGGCATTGAAAAGTCCAAATGTCATCCTTTAGTAGGAAAACGTGTCGAATAGAAAAGTGAATGTAGTCTTCTCCTAATCCTCTGGAGCTATAGGAATGCAAAAATATCCAAAATATCCATCCAAGAAACAGTAGTTTGTTTTCCCAAGAAGTCTCTCAAGAAACTGATCAATTAACGGGATGGGGGAATGGTCTTTGTGGGTGGACTGATTTAGTTTCCTATAATCAATACACACACAACAACTATTTTTTACCATCATTAGAATTAACTCATTTTTCTCATTTTTCACAACTATAACACCATTTTTAATAGGCACAACATGAATAGGACTTACCCACTGAGAATCTGAAAATAAAAAGATTATACCTGCCTTGGGGAACATTTCAACTTCTTTTTAACAACTTCCAAAAGAGTTGGATTCAGTCTCAGTTATGGATGCCTAACTGGTTTTTTCCCATCCTCTAAAGGAATCGTACACATGAAAATGGAGGAGCTAATACCTCATATCTCATCCAAGGTCCACCCAATTTCCCTAATGTTCTCTCTCAAAATATTCAGAAGTTTTTCTTCATGTTTAAAAGAGAAATTGTTAGAAATTATAACAGGTAATTTCTCAACACTTAACAAGTATGAGTATTTTTGATTTGGTGGTAATGGATTGAGTTCCAATGTAGGGGGTGATGTATTGATGGAGAAATTAAAGAACTAAAATATGTGCACAATGAACATCTGTATTAGAATAGAAATCATCTCAATCAGAGAATAAAACATCAAAACATTATCATACTCAATAGCCATGTCATAGTCCGATTGAACATGATCAAAATCAAAATATGAATACATTTCAAAATTAAATCTAAGAGAGTTGCGTGTAGTAGAAATAGTTGTGTAAGTACTCTTAGACATCAAAATAGAGACAATAATAATAATCTCCCTAAGTATAGGAAAATCAAATTCCATGCATTTTTTATTTTGTGGTTCAAAATGGGAGATAAAAATGTAGAATGGTCCTCTAAGGGGTACTTCATGGAGTCCAAAACATTAAATATCATGACTTCATCTCTAAAATCCATGGAAACTATACCCTCATGGACATTTATGACTGTTTCTGCAGTTTTGAGGAAGGGCCTACCTAAGATAATGGGAGCACATGAACTTACCTTATCATCCTTTATTTTAAGGATGTTGCAATCTGTAGGAAGTTCATGTCTTTTACCTGGACATGTACATCCTCAAGGACTCCCGCTATATGTGTTATAGATCTATTTTCCAACTGCACCACTACTCTCATCGGTTTCAACCCACCAACCTACAAAGAATAGAATACAAATTGAGGCATCACATTTATAGAAGCTCCTAAATCGCAAAGAGCATCAAAAAAGTGACACTCCCATATGGTGCATGGGATGGTGAATGTCCTGAGATCCTTGCACTTTGTTGGCATTTCTAGAGTTGGTGTAATGAGTGAGGAAACATTACTTCCAATATTGATCATATAATTTCCCTTGAACCCTCTTCGATTGGTACAAAGTTCTTTTAGGAATTTAGCATACCTTGGTATTTACATGACAGCTTCAAGTAGAGGGATGTTGATCTCCACAGGCTTGAATGTATACCAAACTTCTTCTTTGTATCTCCTCTTCAGCCATATTATTTTTTTGTACAACGCTGTTTGGAAAGGAAAGGGGTTTAGGAGGAACATCATTATTCTTTTTCTTACCTATATCTTTCTCCTTGGGATTCTCAACAGTTGGTGTGGAATGGGGATTTTCTTTACTTGAGGTGAATCCCAGTGGAATGGTAAGTACAGATGTATCAGTTATTTTCTTCCTACTTCTCAATGTGATAGCACTGACATTCCCCTTTGGATTTGGAGTAGGTTGGGTAGGTATATTTCCATAATTTTTACTTTCCAGTTCATGGAGAGCAGATCAATCTGAATCATTTAATTCTTAAACTCCCTCAGCTCTGAACCTTGTCTCTTCAGCTCATTCTGTTCATTAAGAACAATTTTATTCAAAAGATCATAAGTGTTAGAATCTACCTTTTTTGATAATTCCCATGTTTTTGACATGTGGATGATTGGGATTTAAATCTCTTTTGGGGGTTTTGGAAACTCTATTGGTAAGTTGGAGGCTGTTGGAAGTTTTGTTGAAAATGGGGCCTTTTTTTGTCCACATCCATACCTCATGTCCAATTGATCCTTCCAACCCTGGTTGTTTGTTGTAGAATATGAAACAAGCTTATGTTGTAAATATGTTTGTTTTTGTTGTTGCTGATATGGTCTCCCAATAAACACTAATTCACAATCTTCTATTTATAGTTGTTGGTGGAAACAGTCTATTGGGTGGTATGTTTTAGTGAAAATGCCACAAGGCCTTGAAGGTGGGGGTTGGGATGTCTTTTTAGTTAATTAAATATTTCTCACCATAGTGGTAAATTATTCTAACTTAGTATCAACCAAATGACTTTCACGATATGGAGGACTTACCTGATGTACTCCTCTAACATGCTGTGTACCTTGATTTCCAAATTGTTGAGAGTTTTATGCCATCTTGTCGATCAATGCACGTGAAGCTACTGGTGTCTTTTCCACCAATGGTCCTATAGCCATGACATCCACCATGATTCTCTCCATCGGTGTGAGTCCATCATATAAGTAATGGATGAGAAGTTTCTCACTGAGTTGGTGATGTGGGAAACTTGCATACAACTTCTTGAATAGCTCCTAGTACGCATACATTGACTCCCCTTGGACATTCTTGATCCCCTAGATCTCCTTATGAATGGAATTGGTCCTTGAAGCTATAAATAATCTCTACAATAAAAGAATTTTAAAATTATTCTAACAAGTTTCATCTTTGGGTTGTAAATAAAACATCTAATCTTTTATAGATCCATCAAGTGAAAATGGGAATTCCCTTATATTGATTTGAACTTCAGGGACATTTCTCGGTTTAAGGGTTGATCAAACCAAAATAAATTCATTAAGGTGTTTCTTTGGATCCTCGCCAGATAATCTGTGAAATTTTGGAAGAAGGTGAATTAATCCATATTTCAGTTAAAAGTTCGATACGAGATTTGGGTATGCAATTCAATTTGGTTGGTAGTTAATATCAAGTGTAGACAATTCTCAAATGGTTCTATTAAGTTAATTTACATTATTTTCAGCCATCTGTTCCTGTTTTATGTCTAAATTTTAATTTCTTCCAATTTCAATGTTCTGGGAGTAGAATAATTCTCCAACTAGTTGAATGATGAAACTTCTCATAAACTGAAAATGTCTGATTCGATCCCAAAGGCTACGTTCAATCTTGTGTTCTAGATCTAAAAGAGCCTCAGTATTAGTTTTTGTCATAAATAAAAGAAAAGTCAAAAGAAGGAAAGTGGACCATATTAAAATATAAATGAGAAGTTAGATTTGATGGTCCAAAAAATAGGAAAAAGAAAAAAAAGAAGAAAAAAAATTAGATTGGGTAAAGAAGGAAGAAAAAAAAGAGGAAAAGAATAAAATGTAAAATATAATAAATACCTATAATTGGTTGAACAAATTACTTGACTCCCTAGAAATGGTTCCAATATGAAATGCATTGTCTTGGGCGCCCTCAAATGATTAGTGGTTTTTGGGTACTTAGGTGCAGAAGAGTGGCTGACGAAGGTCGTCTCTCAAAGAAGGAAGTAAATTTATAAACACATTAAATGACTTTTAAAAATTAAATAAAAGGAAATAAGAATACTAATAAAAGTATGGGGTTGTTTATAGTTTATAAACCTTTATGAAGTTTTCTGGAAGAAGATTTTATTTTTTTGTTTTTATTTTTAAAATGAAGTTCGATTAAAATAACACAACAAGAAGATATTTTTTTAGAAAATATTTTAAAAGAGTAATTAATCTAAATATACCTCTTAATTTAATTATTGTTTAATATCATTTAAATTCATACCCTCTTAATTATAATCTCCTAATTTTTTAACCCTTGAACCCAATGGCAGTTAACTTTACCACAAATATAAAATTACTTAAACCCTAGGCTAGCTCCAGAACACGCAATCGCAACACCTTTCTTTGATTGTTGTTCTAAGATTAGATTATGGTCAGCGGTTAATTAGATAACATATCCACTATAGAAATGTGGATTAATTGAGTTTATGGATTATATTTAAACTCTAAAAACTTATCCTGTATGGTCTTGTATTTACGATTAAGTTTGTACTCTTACAATTTACACATAATCACGACCTCATGTGTTTTTGTGTCATTTGATCAATTGTTTTCATAGATTCATATATATTAAAAACTCAATTCTTGGATGATATTAATTCAATTATAGTACCTCATTGATTTAAAATAATGAAATGAAGAGGGCAGAAGATAGACCGATCACTAGGAAAACAACTCTTCTATGGGTGGTGTGGTCATCAGGGAGACGTTTTTCATGAGAAAATTATTGAAAGGGTAGAACCCTATATTGCCTCTACTCTTGATTTCCAGACCAAACAGGAAGATTAAGAGAAAAATAAAATTTAAAATAATATAATAAAAGAGAAAAATAAAAGAAAAACAGAGTAGTTTATTATTGAAACACAAACATTACAACATGAGGAAGAAGAAGGGTGATTCGATGAAGGGATCCTTGCTTCAAGAGCTACCCTTATTGAATTGATTGGAGAATTGGATTGGAATCTATTCTACTCTTCCCCAAACTTCCTAATTCACATACCAACCCTTAAAAATGAGAAAAAATACATATTTATAGAGTGGAGGGGAGGCTAGGTTAAAAGTGGTTTCAAGTGTGAATCAGAAGATTCTTCCAAATATTTTAATCCCCCTTGCAGCACCTTCTTGACCATAAAAACATATGAATTATATTTCCTTCCAATTTATAATATGTCATAAATTGGGTTTTTGATCCTCTCTCAAATTTGGGCTCAATCCATGCATGGATGTAAAAGATATTGCCCAAACACTATAGTGATGTCCAATCTCGTGTGTCCAACCCACCATTTACTTAATGGTCCATTTACTCCCCCCTAATGCACTCTTTATCTCTTGTGTACAAAATAAAAGTTGTATAAAATTAAGTTAGGAACACTATTACATAATTTAAAGTACAAATAAGTCATATTAAAATATTTATGTTTGAAATACTACAGTTCTCTTTAAAAGGGTAAAACTAGAATTTTCATCAAATTTTCAAATGAATGATTAATCCCAAATAAGTCACAAATGAACATATTTTGAACAATGTGAGGAACTTATGTCATTTATTATAAATAAAATATTAAACAAAATAGTGTTTTATCAAGTTTATAATGGCATTTCCTAAAGAG
Source organism: Viscum album (assembly GCA_963277665.1). Taxonomy (NCBI): domain Eukaryota; kingdom Viridiplantae; phylum Streptophyta; class Magnoliopsida; order Santalales; family Viscaceae; genus Viscum; species Viscum album. The sequence continues at coordinate 2,015,636,676 of OY728143.1, forward strand.
ATAAATTTCCAATATGACATACATGAAGGGGAAGATTTCATTATTGATTTTTCATGTTTTAATCTTAATCAAGCTGAACTATTTGAAGACTTGTCCATTTATAAATTTTTTGACATAGAACAAATCGATAATACCTTAGATGTTAAGGAAGGAAACACCCAAGTGGTGGTGGTCAAAAAAGAATAAGAGATAGAGAATCATGTGGTTATACTACCTCATATTCAACAAATTGCATACCATATGGAGGAGGACATCATGGAAGTCATGAGGGAGTACACCTATCTTTTTATTCACACCACACTAGACTATAATTTCACTCATTATTTTTTCTTAGGGGTTGGGAATTTTCTTATCCTCTTCATGGTTCTCTATTATTGGTACTTACTCATGGACACTATGAAAATTCACATGTGGTGGTTCATCTCAATAAAACCACACCCACCATATGATTGGGGTTGAACATCTACAACTGGCTGATTAGAGGTAGTAAAATCTTATCACCCATATTGGGGTATAAACCTTGTTCTATCCTCTTTTTCATACCACTTTCTTTTTATTTATTTTTCTTATGCATTTCTTTATTTCTTGCTTTCTACGGGGAAGCGGTAGCATCTAAGAGATTATCTCAAAGCTACCACTGGAAAATAATATTAGGTTTTTTCTTTCCTTTCCTTTTTTTCACCTTACATTTATTTTTATTATGCTAAAATAATGGGTAGTTAAATCTAAGTGTCGGGGGAGAGTCAAAATTTTTAGTTGTTCATGTGTTCTTTTCATTTTTTTTCATTTTTTTAGGATTATTGAGTTTCAATGTAAATTCTGATTATTTTTCACACATCAATCGATTTTAAGAAAAATAAAAGTATTTTTGAAAAAAATGGATTTTAAATGATTGTTGGTGTGAAAATTTTCACATTGAAATGGATTTTCAAGAATTTTTATGAGTTTGACCAATTTTTGAAATACAGGACCATGAAACACTAAGTCAAATCATTTTTCCAATCCTATGAGGTATTTTGAACCACTTTTAATTATCTTTCCTAATACCCACACATTCTTGACAGAAACTTGGATTTTGTGTGAGAACCAGAATTTGGGATTTTTCTCTTTCAAATATTTAGATTTTATGGAATGTTTTTTATATGATTGAGGCATATATTTGGATAGACACATTTATATATTGAGACCCACCCTTACATCTATACTTCATTAGCCCTTAGATTCCATGAATTTCTCTATAGGTTTAAGCAACATTGAAAGCCGAGTTTTCCTTACCTACCTGCACTCTTGGTAATTTTTCATGTACATTTCAATGTGAGTTTTTTTTGGGATTTGTTTCACTTGTTGGTGGTGTGAGGTTTGTGTCAATATTAAGGGTAGTTGATAATGGGAGAATTTATCTTGAGTAAATATTTCATTGTGCTTTATTTCATTCATTCGGTTCTCCTTCAAGAGAAAAAAAATTGACTGAAAATGATGAAACAAATAGAGGTGAACATGAATATTTTAGTGTAACATCTTTTATGACTCATGTTCCACTTTGAAATAAAGGGATTTATTTTCATCCTTATTCAATTGTTAGCATATTCTTTAAGAAAAAAAAAGAAATAAAATTAAGTGGTGCCTTTCTAGAGCATTAAAAAATGACAAAAATTGTGGGAGAATTTGGATCAAATAATTAATTGTAATCACTGATTGTCTCATGTCCCATGTCATGAAATGGGATTTGGATTTATTTTTCACACTTTCAATGAGATTTGTGTGAGGATCATCTTGTGTTTTTACATGAATATTCATGCATTGTACTAAAGAATGAAAACATCCTCTTTTCGGCCTTAAATTTCCAATCATTTTATCACCAACCCTATGCCACATAATTCACCTATAAAATAAATCATGATATAAAATATTTTCATGTTTCACGTTGTGGAGAAATGATAATTTTCACAAGCATATTGTGATACATGTGATTTCCAAGTATGAGCATAACACTATATATAATTTCTCTTGGGTGAAGAGTGACATAAAATTCAATGTGAGGTAGGTTGTGATTGGGACATGGATAGATTAATGTGTTTGAACAAATTTCAATTTGAGGAATGGATATGAGATTGAATTGATTTTCATAGAGGAAACATGATGTAGTTCTACTTTGGAAACGATCATTTATGTTTTCTCATGGTTGATTGTTATGTGGATTATGGCTTGAATATATGACGATTGCCCAAAATTGAAATGTTTAAATGTGGGGGAGTGATGAAGACAAAATCATCACATATTTTATACTATAATTAAATTTTTTAAATCCCAACATAGTGTTATTTTATTAGAAATTGTCACATTGTTAGTTTTTAGATGAATTTTGAGAATAATTGCTAAAAGGTCTAATTATGGGATTTAACTATTTTATTTTTATTATGTAATTCAGCCATATCATTTTCTAAACTAAATTAAATTGTAAAATTCTTTTTTGTAGGTTTTCATACATCATGGGTACCATTTCATCTTTCTAGAGTCAATGCCCAATCATTCATTTGGAGGTGCAAATATAGATCACAAATCGGGCCTCAAAAACTATGTACAAATCTGGAAACTTTTACTATTGAGATTATATCTCCACATGGGATGGTCCAATGAAGCATAAATAAGGCATGGAGATAGAAAAAAATATGGGGATCAACTTTGATAGAGGATTCCATGAATTATTCAACTTTATTAAAGGTAAAATGGAATGGAATGTTGGAAAAGTGAAATGTGGAAAGTAAACTGACCAGATTAAATTTTCCAAACTAAAATAGTAATAACATTCTATAAACATCTCCATTGATTCTGAAATTTTGGGGGTTGACACGTGAAAAAAAATTAACATCGTTTATGAATGAAACTTTCCAATATTCTTGGATTTAATTAGTATAAAGTTCGACTCAATCTGGTGGATAGATTAGGATCTAAAATTTCTCACCCATTTTCTCTAAAAATTTTCATCTCTTCTACCTCTTACAAGATAGCTATTTTCAAGGGTCATGGTGGAGTTTGGTATCTGTAATAGTTTTTAATATTTTAATTATATTTTATCTTATTTATTCTTTTTTTTATTGCAATTCTCTTCACTTTAATTTTCTATTTTGTGTTCCCCCATAATGATCCTTTTCATATACATGAAAATGGAGAACTAACTGTCATTGTGGTTCATGGGGGAGTGTTGGTCCTTGGGTTTATTATGATTAAATGTTTCTCTTAATTTCATTATGGAATTTTCAATAGTACTGACATAGGTTTGGGTTAGGTTTCACCCCAATTTCATTGTTATTGTTTTCTTATTTCCATTTTAAAATTCTCCTCTCCATCATCATAATATTGTATCCAGGGTGGAGTAGGATTGTGGTGATGATTTTAGTGAGTATTATCTTGAATGTGGAGGCTCGGTGTAGGATAATAACAATTCATGGAAATGTTTTGAGTGATAGGGTTGACCTCAACATTGAGTAGAGTATTGAAAATAAATATTTTTAAAGAAAAATGATTTTATTACCACGATCTCCTAAGAAAAACAATGATTATTCACTAACATCATTGTGTCTTATTTATTTCCTTTTTGTTTTTAATTTTATTGTTAATATATATTATATTTTTTGTATTTACAAAATCAAAACCCCATATATATTTTTATATTAGTAGTTTTATATTAGTTAGGTTATAAACAGTGATAATAGAAATTTTGTGTGTTGTGAGCAGCCTCTTCGAGATCGACCCTAGGTTGTGCCTTTATGGTACACTCTTAGGAAATAAAAATTTATTGGTGAGGGTTCTACGAAAAAACCCTCTCATAAAATAACCACAAAAAAATTATTTTAATCCACTTTTAAAACATCAGATGGCCATGACTTGGCCATTCGACCTCAAATTGAACCATCGTCAGTAGTGTTGGGACCAGAATGATTACCTTTATAAAATTTAATGAAAATTTAATTTTTAATTGTATTTAAATGGTTATGTGTTTTTTTATTCCAATTGAAGGTATCATGCACACAGTAGAATTCCCAAAACATGGGATTTTAACAATTTTCCACTGATGATCCACATGAGTTCTTCATTCTCAGTGGAATGCTTCCTGATTACATTTTGTGGACCTCGTGTAAGAAATTTTAAGAAAAAAATTAAAACCATAAATATTTGGTTAGATCTAAAGTTTTTTGTGATGTCTAATCATCTTCAGTGATCATTGCTCAAATAATCCGAAGTTGAATTCCACAGTATTTTCTACATACACCTCAAGAAACCGTAGGAGTACCAATTGTCAAATTCTGGGTGTCAGAACAAAGATCCAACTACACAAACATGATCCATGTATTTAATACCCACGAAATTAACTCTATTAATAATTAGATTTCCAGGGTATAACTCAAGACATTAACTTGAGACATTAACTCAAATTCTATGTGATAATACCAAAGACATTAACTCGACTCATAATTCCCGAAAATATTAAATAAACCTTTAATATTTCAAACCAATATTCATTCGAATAATATTTGTGATATATTTACCTTAAAAACAGTCAATAAATTTAATATATAAATTCAATTTCCATTATTCTTAACTTTAATAATATGAATTTATTTATTTATTGAGTTATCGTATATCCATGGAAAAAACCCTGACCATCGTGGTGGGGCCCACCATGTCCAATATACCTATTCAACTATATATGATAGATTACTGAATATGATATTGTATTTAACCCTCTAATCCCCTTCCTCGATAAGAGTTAATACTATTCATAGACTTTGAGAGGGATCTAGAAACCCATCATGGTTACTAAAGAGATAATGATAGTCATAGCAATGAAAACCAACCTACAAACATGCACTGTGTAATATAATCACTTTTTTATAAATATAATCTAAATAATGAATCACACCCATGTCATCATTAGTTTCTTTATTTATTATTTTTTGATCTAACTAGATAGGTTTAACCTAAACTACCATGGTCATGGTCTTATTATGTTACTACCATCCTAATCAACCAGGACCGAGATATATTACTTTCTTAACCTAGAAGAAAAATATGTAATGGCCCGAACATCATCAGTCCATTATTTTATGAAAAAACAGTATTTGAAGTGTTCAAGGAGTTTATGGTAACTCATTTCTAGAGTTTTAAACTTTTCTAGTTTTTCCTATAGTAGGTCATGCATCCTTAGTTTGGGTTTTGTTAGGTTAAGAATAGGTTTTACAGGTGTCAATAAGTCATCCGTAAGTATTTCAAACCTCGGTGACTTGAATTGGTGAGTTTGACATCAGTGGGTCACGTCGGCGACTCAACCATCGGTGAATCATGTTAGAGACTCAACCATTAGTGAGTCATTTCCAGTATTTCCGGTTTCACCCCTCTTATGGTTGTTTTATGTTAACTGAGTTACCTATCATATTTAAGCAGCTTTAAATACATTTCAAAGGCTATGAATCATATCTAAAATTCTTTAAGTTCAGGGGGCATTGAAATAGTCAAACTGTGTAATCTTGTTCATGATCTGACTTTTAGGTACTTTGAAATGATATCCCTTCCATTGATATAGTATATGTCTCTTCTAGGATGAGATCTTCTTTTCCCCATGTGTTTCAATTTTTTTGGTGCACCCAGAGCCATTCTTCCCCATAAAGTTGTGTGTTATGTGGTGTCCTTCAAATTCAGTTTCCCTTGAAGTCTTCTACTGCTTGTGTGACCCTCTATTTTGGTGCAAGGAGGAGTTGATGATTGACTATTGTTTCATGTAAGAATTCCTTTGTCTCTCTTTTAATTGTGTATCAGGCAGGATGGGTGTAATGGTGTCACTATGAGAATATGGTCGAATCAAAATTTTTAATTATGGATGTTACCAAGATAGTCGAACCTGTTTTAAAGATAATTAGACCTGTTATGATAATGTGTTTTTTCCCTTAATAATAAATAGGGGTCAAGGAAGATGATGATGATTCTTTTGTTGTTTTATTTGTTATTTTTGATCCATTTTGTGGGTTTTATGGGTTGTAATCCTTCTGAAAATCATGGTCATAGGTGGTCTTTTCTTGTTCATGGGTGATCCTTTACACTTTTTGTTTATCCTCTATTGAATGGATGCTACTGTGAAAATTTGGATAATCAAATATACTCAGTTAAATTAATGTATTCAATAGTATTGAATTGTTCAATGATCACCCTTGAATTAACAATGTGAAATTATAGAATGGTTATTGGTTAAATCTGAATACACCTCACTTATTTGATGTTGTAATGTAATGTGTATGGTTATGTCCGGCTTGGTGTCTTGTGCGAGTTGTGTGGTATTGTGGTTGGGAGTGCTCCTATGTGTATGGGGCGGTGCATGTGGTGTAAGGGAATCTCATCTGGATGTTTTTTTATTGGGGAATGGATGAACTTATCGTGAAGTGGGGCTGGATTTGGGTGTGTTATGTTTGTTGGGGGTGATGTGTTTGTGCAGTGGGACTAAAATCAGGATGTTTGTTGGATATGATACTAAGGTATTGCATGTTACTATTACTCGGTGGTTTTTCTATTTTGGTGGGTGGTTTGGGCAGCATTACTTCGAGGAATTATGGTAGAAGTAAATAGGTAGTGTGATGTGTGTGTCTTATGTTGTTACTTATGGTGTGTTGTGGTTGGTAGCTTCCCGGTTAGGGATGGAATGAAAAAATATAATTCTTAATAACATTGAATTGAATGGGTCTTACATATGGGAGCTTTATGAACTGGCTTTAATATATCAACTTCTGAAATGACTGTTGTTGTTGTAAATACATGCATGTAGGATAGCAGCAAAGGAAGTTTTTTGGGGATGATTTTTTGTTTGGAAACCCATAGGATGGGCATAGTGTTTATACCTATATATAAACATGTAGTTCCTGGTGATTTCTATACACACCCAACCCATGTAGAGCACTATGTTCTGAATACCCCCATTGCTATAGGGGAGGTTGTCCTTTCCCAACATCCTGGTGTGAGGATGTATGGCTAGTTATTGGATCTTACATGATCCCTCTTCTAGTAATTGGTATCCTAGGACTCTTAATTTAGGTTGGGGTGAGGTTGTGAGGCCCATGTGTCTACGAGCAAGGTTTTCTTCTTAAGTGACTTCAGGATGAGTTTTTTTGTGCTTTGAGAGGTGTCTTTGGGATGATGTCAAGGTTTCTATAGGCAGGATGAGGCTATGGTTGATTCCAAGGTGTCTACTGGTAGGATGATGTTATGGTTGTGGACCAAGTGTGTGCGGGAAAGTTTGTAATGCAAGACTTGTTAAAGATTGTGGTAGTGTCGGGACATTCACCATTAGGGGTGATAAGTTAACCCATGGGAAGTGGTGCAGGGTACACTATCATCTATGTGCATTCTTCATTACTTCACATGATTTTTTTTTGGTGATCATTCCTTAGTGAGTTTGGGTTTGATAATATACCTTTTAGGTGATTTGAAGTTTATAAAGTTTTCTCATATGGGAATTAGCATGACTCTCCAACTAGTTCATGAGTGATTTTGGTTTTTATTTCTGAATATACTTGTATTCTCACCCTACATATATAAAACTATTTTTAGGTTTCTAGTGAGATTACATGGATCGTGCTGGACCATACAAGCTTAGGAATCAGGATAGTTACTGTGTCACTAAAAATCCTTGTTTTTGGTACCTTAATTTTGTTTTTTGTTGTACTTTATAGAAGTTTTATTTAAACATGAACATGGGTTGGATTTTAGTTTCATTTATAATATAAAATGTTTGGAGTTGTTTTGGATGGAACATCTTATCTCCCAATAATTTTCATAAAAAGGGAGATTTCAATGATCATAGGATGAATGTTTACTTACCCTTGGTTTTAGTCGCCACATAGGGCCCTATTGGAGGTGGGACTCAAGGGTCATTATGTCTTTTTTATCTTGAAGAAAGAATGTCATGACACTTTTCTATCCCTTCACACATCTTGAAGAAGGAGGGTCATGACAGAGTGGTATTAGAGGTGATAGTTGAGAGATAAGATAGAGTTTGGAGTTTAGAAGAGTGAAGATTTCATGAGATGGTAGGGACACAGTTTTAGGGGATCTTGGTGCATGACATATTCCAGGGAAGACTGCCAGGACATGGGATTTTAAGCCCCCTATGGTCTGATGGAAGGACTTTGTGCTTACCAAACAACCAAGTGAACTACACTGTTTGTAGGGTAGAGACCCTAGGAAATGTACATGCATCATAATGACTTTTTTCTTGTTTTATTGGACGTTTTTTGGAATTTAAAATAAATCATGGGTTAAAATTAATTATAAATAAAATTCCATACTACTCAGGATTAGTAGTTCCTTGTCTACATTTTCAGGTATGGCACCAAGTCATCATCCGTGTGAATTATTGGAAGTGGAGGCACAACAGGCTGACTTGGTTAACCAAAAGATAGTTTATCCCATCATGGAGGATGATCAGTGGCAGAATGCACTTCATTCCTTCTAGTAGAAGAGACTGGGAAAGTACGAATGCATTGTTCCAGATATAGAGACAGATATTTGGTACGGGGAGTTGGTGATTTCCTTTAGCTTCATCTGGGCTGCAATGGAGTACTGGGTTCCTCTGGGAGTAATCTTGATGTAGGGAGTTGCATGATAGTGGAGGACATTGTACCTGTGAGACAGGAAGGGGAATGATATTTTATGGGTCTATTTTGAGAAGGTGTTTTGGGTGGAATTCCTTTCTTCGACCATGAAGGTCAAAAAGAAGAATGAGTTAATCTCCACCTAGCAGGGGTGTATTCCAGTACGGGAGATGGAGATCAAGCTCAAGGATCTCTTTTTCTATATTCCAGATATCTTTCTGGATGCAGAGTCTTAGGTGAGACACATAGAGAAGGTACTTTGTCCTTCCCTCTATTATGTATTTACTCCCTTCACCGTATCGACATACTTAGAGGCCCAGAAGAAGGATGAGGTAGTTGATATGATGCACTAGTGATGTGTTCTACCATGAGAGTGGAGAAAGCAGGGTGTTTAGGAGGGAAAGGAAACCATAAGCAGGTCTCATGAACCAATAACTTTAAGGTTTTGGCAAGCAGGGGGTCGACCACAATAGTTTCCTTTCCAACATAATAGTCCTCATTCATTACCAATTGGATTGGGGCTGAGGTATTTTTCTTGGGGAGGCTATGGGAATATTCAAAGACAATTTTTAGTTCGATATTAGTATGGTGGTATTGGGTAGGTTCAACAACCACCTTAGCACCAGTTGACATCCAGGATAATTCGGTAGCAAGGACAGTAGGCTCCTACTCCACTGATGAGAGATATAGCAGGTGGGGTCCAAACACAGGGATTTTCTCAGGGACCTGAAACTAGAAATGGTTGGGGAGGCGGCCGATAGTATAGGGGAAGGGGATCTGGGCATAGTCAATTACATGCTGGAGAGGCAGCAGTTCTATCTCAGCCAATGATCGTTTGAGGTACGATCCATTTGTTCAGTACTCTTTCTTTTTCTTTGTTTGATTTGGGAACTTTTCATTACTTCATTTTTCCAGATCTAACCAATGTTTTGGGACTAGATATACAGAAACATTCTATTACATGGTGTTGAGTACACCCTTTGGAGCTCATACCAACTTGTTTCATGTTTTCCAGGGATTTAGACTGAAGTTGGGACCACATCATTCTAGTGGGGATCTCTTCTTGTTACAGATTCATCCAAATGATGTCGTCCTTAGCATCGAATGGTTGTTTTCCATTCATGCCTTCATTGAATTATTCTGGGGGTAGTCATGTAATCATACATGGATGGATAGTGTGTGACTTTTGTTAGCGAGAAAAGTTGTCAAGTACGAAGCTGATGTGTGGGGCCACATCCTTCTTTTTTGGTCGAGCAGTCATTGGAGTTAGTGGATGCTGATATGGTGGAAGTTCCATGAATTATTAGGGTGTTACTTTATGTTTTTCAAAAGTTTTTTGTTACTCTACCCCCTAGATGTGACTTTGAGTTCAGTATAGACTTACAGCCCGATGCTCATCTGATTTTTATGGATCCTTATTTGATGGTGCCTTCGGAATTATGGGAGCTACGGATCCAAATTGAAAATATAATGAAGAAGGGATTTATCTGACCTAGTGTGTCACAATGGAGTGCTCCTATTGTGTTTGTGAATAATGTGGAAGGTGGTATGAGAGTGTTTATAAAATACAAGAGGAAAAATTAGGTGACAGTCGTGAACCGTTACCCCCTTCTGAGGATAGACAATATTTTAGACCATCTGAGGGGATCATGTTGGTTCTCTAAGATCGATCTATGGTTTGGATATCACCTTTTGATGGTGAAAAATGGTGACATACCAAAGAATTATTTTGGTTGAAGTTATTGGTACTTAGATTTCATGGTCATTCCATTCAATGTTACAAATGCTCTTACTTTGTTCATGGGGATCATTAACTATATCTTCCATGAGTTCGGGGACCCGTTCTTTATTGTGTTCATTGATGAAATCCTGATCTAGTTGAAGTCAGAGGAAAAGCATATCGAGCATCTCAGAACTATCTTGGAGGTTCTTTGACGCCACCAGATCTATGGGAAGTTGTGTAAGTGTATTGTTTGAACCTGATAGGTGCACCTCCTTGGACATGTGATGTCTCATAAGGGGATATCAGTGTACCCATCAAAGGCTAGGGAATTTTTTTCTTGGGTAGAACCCAATAATGTGGTATAATTTTGTAGATTTTTTGGTCTTGTGGGTAATTACTAGAGATTAGCACCAAATTTCTTTTGAGTTATAGCTATATTAATAGCCACTATAGGTAAATACAAGTACATTGTGAGGAGTGAGTCTTTTCAAGAAGATTTCAGCTATCTAAAGGAGAAGTTTACCAGTGCTCCATTGATACAGTTTAAAGAGGGTGGGGTGATGTTAGTGGTGTTTTGTGATGCTTCCCGTATGGGATTGGAATGTGTGTTGATGAAGAAGTGGGGAGTAATCTCTTATGAGTCTAGGAATTTACATACCCACAAATGTGACTATGCCACCCACGATCAAGAGCTAGCAGCAATCATGTCTGCACTGATTTTGTGGTAGCATTACCTCATTGAGGAACACATTTTTGTCTTCATCGATAATAAGAGTTTGAGTTATATCTTCTCCCAGGGAGATCTAAACATATGACATCAGACATGGATGGAGTTTCTCCAAGACTATGACGTGAAGATCTCTTACACCTCAGGGAAGGGGAACGTCGTGGTTTATGCCTTGAGCAGGTAGTCACAAAAGGAGGTAGTTCATGAATCTGTGGATGCTTGGAATGTGAAGGAAGAGTCAGATTCCTTGCACCTAGATATAGGGATGCATGGTGTAAGAGGTTGTATGTTTCAAATGATAGTGTAGTTATCTCTGAGGAAGTAAGTGGAGGAGTCTCGGTGGGGAGACTTTGAGGCAGAGGAGATGTGTGATCGCATTGACTTGGGTGATACACTAGATGGGTGGTTAGAGGATGGTCAGAATTAGATGTTGTACCATGGGAAGCTGCTTGACCTAGTGGAATTGTGAACATGAGTTCTTGGTGAGTTTAATAAATCACCCTTGGTGGTACACCCATGATTTTTTTTGATGTACCATGGATTTAAGGGAGTAGTTTTGGCGGCCTGGGATGAAGGGGGCAGTGGTGAATTTTTGGAAAAGTGCCTAGTGTTCCCGCAGGTGAAGGCTAAGCACTGTGTTCTTAGGTTTTTAGTGCAGCCTTTGGATGTACCTAAGTGGATGTGGGATTTCATCTTGATAGAATTATTTATTGGAATACAAAGGGCTTTTTGAGGTTTTGATGCTATCCAGGAAGTGGTGGACTGACTGACAGAACTGGATGACTTATTAGCAACTAAGGAGTTGAGTGTAGTGGATGCCTTGGAAAAAGGTATGTGGGTGAGGTAGTGTGGGTGAATTGGGTTATGAGTCCGTTGTCTCAAATCCAAACATGCAGTTTACCTCACGAGTCTAGAGGGGGTTACAGCTTTCATTTAGAACTCAGTTATGATGCATCATTTCTTTTCATCCCCAGACAGATGGGATGATAGAGAGGACCCTCTAGACACTAGAGGATATGTTGTATGCATGTTTTCTAGACTTTGGAGGATTGTGGGTATGACACTTTCCACTGGAAGAGTTCTCTTACAATAACAACTATCACTCCCCCATTAGAATTTACCTATTTTAATACCAGTATGCAAGACCATTTCATTCACCTTTGTTCAAGATAGAGGTTGGAGAAACAACTTTTCTTTGGTCGGATGTGGTGTAGATTATGATGGAGAAGGTTCAGCTCAAGAGTGAGTGGATGAAGGCAGCTCAAGACCAGCAGAAGGTTTATGTTGATCGTAAGAGGAGGACCTTAAAGTTCAAGGTTGGAAACCATGTGTTCTTGATGGTTTCTACTTGGTGTGGGAAGTGGAGGTTTGGTAAGGGGAGAAAACATTCTCCCAGGTTAATTAGACATTTCGCATTATTGGGATGAGTTGGTGAGGTGGAAAACTAGGTGGCATTGCCACCATAGTTGGATATTATCCACAACGTCTTCCATGTTGACCATCTTTTCCAGTATCTACATTATGACTCCCCCACCATTTAATGGGGAGAGATAGATATTTCGGACGACATAATGTTCATGGAGCGGCCAGTGGATATCTTGGATCGTTAGAAGAAGGTGATGCATGGACAGAACATTCCCTTAGTTCGTGTGTTGTAGAGGCATGGTGTCCTGGAGGAGAGTACGTGGGAGCAAGAGGCACAGATGCATTCCCAGTACCCAAAGATCTTTTTAGTTTTTATTATGTTCTTTTCTTATGGTTTAATGATCAAAACATGTTTATAAAATAAGTTTTTTCCTTTTTCTATAAAGATTGACAAAGTCCTGACAATGAGGATGGGAGGACCTAATTACTAATCAAGATGCATTAATTGATATGCGATTAAACACGTGCGGGTGAGTCCATACCACCGAGAACAGATAGTATCTTGACATGGAGGTAGGAACTCTCTAATTCATGTGTTTGGAATGTGTTTTTTTCTTTGGTGCTTGTGTGGTGTGTCTTGTGGTCAGTTGGTGAAGTGGATGTTGGGAGAGTTGTTCTTAGATGTCGAGGTTTCACTTCACCTTTGGAACTAATATGGTAGTTTTTTCTTGATATTTATCTTACGAGGTTGTTGTTTGGACCTCTATTTCTTCTGGTTTTGGTTTTAGATTCTAGTGTGCGAGAATAGTTTGAGAGGTATTTGATATAATGACATGGACCTCTCCAGTCCATTCCTTTGTGAAAATCCTGTGTTTGAAGTGTTTATGGAGATCATGTCAACTCATTTCTAGAGTTTTCTAGTTTTTTAATCGTAGGTTGGAAGTTGATAGGTTGGGTTTCTATAGGTCGGGAATTAGTGACTCCCGTTGGTGAGTCATGCATCAGTGGATCACTTCGGTGAATCCGCCATCAGTGATTCGCATTGGTGACTCAGCCATTAGTGATTCATTTCTAGTTTTCCCTGGTTTTTTTATTTTCTCTCCTCTTACATTTTATTTGACGTTAAATGAGTTACATGTCATATTTAAGAGGTTTTAAATACTTTTAAAATGATATGAATCACATCTTAAATTTATAAGGTTCAAGGGGACTTTGAAATAGTAAAACCACTTAATCTTGCTCATGATCCGACATTTATGTACTTTGAAATTATCTCCCTTCCATTGATATAGGATCTAGAACTTCAAGGTTGAGGTCTTCTATTTTATGTGTGTTTCTGTTTTCTCATGGTGTGCCCATAGGATGTCTTCCTTCTTAAGTCATGGGTTGTGTTTTGGCCTTCTGATTTAGTTTCCCTTGGAGCCTCCTACTACTTGGGTGACCCTCTGTTTTGGAACACGGTGGGTTGTTGATCAACTGTTGTTCCAAGTAGGAATTCCTTCATATCTCTTTTAATTGTGTATCATGCGGGTGGGTGTAATGGTGTAACTTTGCGAATACAGTCGAATCCAAATTATTAATTATGGTTGTTCTGAAGACAATCGAACCTATTATAAAGACAATTGGACCTGTTATGATAACATGTTTTCATCCCTTAGTAATAAATGAGGGGCAATGAAGATGATGATGATTCTTGTGTTCTTTTATCTATTATATTTTATCTATGTTGTGTGTTTTAGGGGTTGTAATCCTTCTAAAAATAATGGTTGTTGGTGGTATTTTCTTGTACATGGGTGATTCGTTATTCTTGTTTTTTATCCTCTTTTTAATGACTCATAATGTGAAAATATAAATAATCACATATGCTTGGTTAAATAAATGAATTTCCTAGGATTGAACTTCTCTATGATCAACCCTAAATTAACAAAGTGAAATTAAATATTGATTGTTGGTTAAATATGAATACACCTCAATTATTTAAGGTGGTTGTGTGTGGTTTTGTTTGGCTCGGTTTCTTATGCGAGTTGTGTGGTTTTGTGTCTGTATGTATTGGGTGGTGCAGGTGGTGTAATGGAATTTCATATGGAGAGTATGATTTATTGTGGAATGGATGAACTTTTCATGTAGTGGGACAATATTTGGATACGTTATTTTTTTGGGAGTGATGTGTTTGTACAGTGTCAATGCAATCAGGCAGTGTGATGGCGGTGATGCTGAGGTGTTGGGTGTGACGGTGAGTTGGTGGTTTTTCTCTTTTGGTGGGTGGTTTGGGAAAAAAATACTATAAAGGATTATGGTTTTAGTAAAGAGTTAGTGTGAAGTGTGTGGGATATATAGTTACTTTTTTTGTGTTGTGGTTGGTAGTTTCCCTAGTAGGGATGGAATGTCAAAAGTTAATGGTTAATAATGTTGAATTGAATGTGTGTTATGTAAGAGAGCATTATGAACTATCACTCATTTATTAACTTCTGATGTGATTTTTGCTAGTGCAAATACATTCATGTAGCTGTAGAAAAAGGGTAGTTTTTTGTTGGTTGGTTATTTGTTTGGAAACTCATAGGTTGGGAATATTGTTTTATACCTATATATATACATGTAGTTACTTGTGATTTCTATATGCACCCCACCTGTGATAAGAACTACATTTTGAACACCCCATTGTTATGGGGGAGGGTTTCCTTTCTGAACATCCTGATTGGAGGTTGGATGGCTGGTTATTGCCTCTTCCATAGTCTTTCTTCCAGGTATAGGTGGCCCAATAATATTTGGGTAGGTTTTTGTGCTGTTGTGAGGCCCAGGTGTCTATGGGTGAGGGGTGATTCTCAGGTGTCTTCGGGATGAGTTTTGGCATGCTTTAACAAGTGTCTTTGGGATGACTCTTAGGTGTTTACGGGTGGGACGAGGCTATGGTTGAGGCTCAGTTGTTTGCAGGAAGCATGCGACTATGGTTGTGGCCCAGGTCTGTATGGGTGGGTTTGTATTGTTGGGCATATGGATAGTATGGTAGCATTAGGATGTTCACCATTAGGGATGAGTAATTAACTAGTGGGAAGTGGTGTAGGGTACCCTATCATTAATTTCTAACTACTTTACATTACTTGAATTATGTTGTTTTTTTTATCATTCCATAGTGGGGTTGGGGTTGATAGTATACCTTGTAAGGTGCTATTGAGTTTCTATTGTTTTCTCAATGGGGAATTACTATGCTTCTCCCACTTGTTCATGAGTGAATTTTGAATTTCCAATTGAGTATACTTTTATGCTCACCCTACGTATGTAAAACTATTTTCAGGTTTCAATGGAGATTATGTGAACCGTTTTAGACATTACTAGCTCTGGTATTGGGTTAGTTTTTGTGTTGCTGCTTAGCCTTGTTTTTGGTACCTTACCTTGGGGTTTTCTTGTATTTTATAGCAGTTTTGTTTATACATTTATATGGGTTGGATTTTTGTTTCCTTTTTTCATTTAAAAGGTTTGGAATTGTTTGGGATGCTCTATCTTGTCTCACGATCTTTTTATTAATAAAAGGGTAATGCTTCCTATCTTTGTGAGAATGTTTACCTACCCTTGGTGCTAGTCTCCACCTCATGGCCTATTGGAGGTTAGACTTGGAGGGTTATTGTCTCTTTTTAATCTTTAATAAGGAATGTCATGTCACTTTTCCATCACTTCCCTCGTCTTAAAGAAGGAGGGTTGGGACTACTAATCCATTCTTGACCATTCAACCAATGACATACCACCAATGATGGACCTAATAAATGTTAACTCCACCAAATTTAATTGTCTTGGTTTTCTTTATTACATTAAAGTATCTGATCAAATGAAACATGTTGGCAATGATCTCAAGTCAGGAGACCAATTCACAAGTTCGTAGATAGGAACATCCTATGACACCCAAACCACGTGGTTTTCTTATTGGTGGGTCTGTCTTCATGATCTCAATACAGGTGATCTCCAAGTGAAAACTTTTTGAGAAGAAGTCTGATTGTTTATAAGCCCACATGATGTGATAGTCAAACATCTAAATTATCCAATTAGTAATATGTTTTTAGACCATAAGACTGTTTTTACTTTTAATGTCATAGTATCTCATGGTTCTCATTATGTACTGGGATCAGCTGTATTATTTTGATGCGGTAATTAATCTATTGAAATTACCATTAAAAAGTGTACAAAAAATATATCTACACTATAATGGTAAGAATATTTCAGATATAACTAACTGTATACTTGATATGGTAATCAAATGTACTATATATTTGGGTCTACGGAACCCACTATTAAAACATCCAACAATCTGAGTATATAAAAAGTAATGGAAATCATGAAAATGTAAAAATAAAAACCTACCTAAGGCTAATAAAATCATCCAACCTACTCATAAGGATAGAAATATTTTCAAATTCAACAACTGGTGCACACCTCGGTCCATATATCTCCCTATAGTCCGCCTTCTCTAAGTCCTCCTAGGACTCTGTCAATAAGAGTGTCATCTTCATGAGACACGACATGAGTGGGAAGAGACCATGTATTTGTGAGTATAACAATACCCATTATGCGCCCAAAACCCCAAAATAAGAGGGAGTATCTAAAAGGAAACATTTCTCTAGACCCATAGCCAGAGAGTATAGAAAACCCAAGAGAGTGAAAACCAAAATATCCATCTCGACCACTCCTCAACCATACATGACTAGTCAAATCATCTACACATGCTATGTCAAATAAGATATGATATATAACTGCAAGGACCCCATAATAACCCATATATAATTGTCTCAGACTCCAAGTCTTTTGGTCTCAACCATACAATCTACCACAGGATTCTACTCAAGGATCAAAGGCATCGCTCATCTAGGAGTACTCTATCCATGATCCCTACCATCCTAGATGGAATTCATCTAAGAGATCAAACTCATAATGTATCGCTCATCCATCCTTGATGGAAAACGTCCAATAGATCTCACTCATCGGGTATCACTAAGCTGACCGTACATCACCGCCATCTTTGATGGTGTACATCGAAGAGAACATTCTTATTGGATCTCACTATGAAAAACTTATTACTAGAACCCAATAGATCATGATAATCAGTTAATGGATCTCATCCATGTCACATGGGGAACTCCAAAAACCCTATTAGAACCCCAGAAGATCTCAAAACTAGGACATTGGATTACACCCAAGACCATGTGGGGACACCACAAACCCAATCTGGGAATTTGGAGATCATAGCGCTTAGATAGGGGATCACACCTAGGTCTTATAGGGAATGTTTTGAAATCAATAGATATTTAGAACCATGATACTCAGATAGGGGATCATACCCAAGACCACTGGGAGATGCCACAAACCCTAATATAAAACTATCATTCATGAAGGAGATCACACACATGATGATATTGAATACAACATTGGATCAACCCTCTATGTAGGAGATCCATGTCCATGCATGAAGTACATAGCAATACCACAAACACCATTAGTAAAGACAAATTTATAGAGGATCCCGCCCTGGGATCTTAGAGAAATACTCAAACTCTATCTGAACTCATCTTATTGAGGGGATAAAAATAATGTGCAGAAGATATAATATCATATTGTACCCTCAGAGGGATAGATCAGGGGAACACTCCCACTAATACTCATCTTTGAATTACTAATAAGATACTTGAAAAAATCACCACACATCGTATCTCTTGCACCAAAACTACAGAAAATATCATGTTATACATGGGGAATTACTCAATAGAGGATACTCACGGGCCTCCATCCAAGGTCTAAAGATGAATATTCATATGGCAGAAGTACATAAGGGGAGTACACAACATGTAACCATAGTACATGGACTGTCTCTAAAAAATATCCCCAGGTCAGGACCCATCTTGGTTCTTTGTGTGTGTTGGGAAAATACATAGCCTATACCCATTATCACATGGCATGTGACCTCAACTGAACCTTCGGGCATGTACTAATCTAAACATGACTTGGATAGTTGTGTATCTATACATGGTGTGTACCCTTGGTACATGATGTGTTCCTATTTTCCCAGACTAATCATGTGACCTTAGTTGTTCCTATGTACTAGAGCCTGTGCAAATGAACCCGGTCAAGCCTATGTCTCTGGCTGTTTCCTAGGACCTATTTGAAATCAAGGTATGTCCATGTATTTCCACATGAACATGTCCCCGTACATGGTGTTCCTTCCCATGTCCTCATCTTCATGGCCTAGACTCACTACATGACCTGTACATCCATTACATGAATTGTAGTCCCCAAAAGATCATCTTCCCTACATGGTAAGAAAACATGATGTGAAATCATATATTACACGAAATGTGAATGGGTATTCTTAATGGGGATTATTAATGGGGATTACCTACGTGCCACCTAAAACCATCATTTCCCACTTGAAACCCACATATCTACCGTTAGGGGATCTCTGACAATCGAAATATGGCTCTAAAACCATAAAACGATGCATAAATTGGGATCAGGGCATAAAAATCATAAATACACCTACCTCATGGTGAAACCAAAAATATTTAGGTCCAACGTGATTCCAGAATGCCACTATGCTTCATTATAGTGATGATTAGTGAGAAACAATGTAGTCTAATGGCACCTCCTCACCATAGTCACCCCTCGGTTAATTCTTCATTGTGGGGGAGAACCTCTCATCCACTTTGCATATGAAAGAATATGAAGGTGGGGTAGGTTTATTAACTAAATTTTATTTAATTAATAAACGATAATTTGAATCTTTTCCAATGATCTCCTTCAACTGAGTGCTCGACGTTGTCGAACTTTATATAGCACTTTAGCTAAAACCTGTATTCTGAACTCAACCGCGGTCTCATATTTCTATTTTAAAACTCCTCTATAGAGTTATTTCACATTTTAAGAAAGAAAAATGTGTGTGATATAATATTTTTAATATTTTTAATATATTAGCACCGAGACTCTTTGAGTTGTGGAATTCCACGCTAACTCAGCACCCAACATTGAAATATTTTCCAGAAACATTCTAAAGTATTACATGGAAAAACCATAGTTTCTACATCCACAGTGATATTTCCATAATCAGTTTAATTTCAAACTGACACAACTAGTGTTTCCCACTTCTTTAGTAAAGAACTCGACATCAACATTAACCGTAACTCATCACTAACCATCCCTTTTAGGGAATTCAACTGATTAAAAATACTTTGGAACTTTTTCATGTGCTTTGATACAATGTTTCAATCCTTTTACATCAATTTGAAATGTGGGAATATCAGGTTTAATTTTTATTATGTGTTTTTCCATTCATATATATTTTCTAAGTTTTCCATATAACATAAATGTCGTATTCATTGTCCAAATTCTAGATGATACTCTTATCGATCTAATTCATGATTTGGGAAGCTCACTTCCTATTGAGAACAAGCCTCTCTGGATCATTTTTTGGGGTGTTAGTAGACATCTTCTCATTCAATTGATCACTTATTTAATATTACTTCGCATTCACTACAATATGTATAGTGGTTTTCACTATGGTTTCCACAAATCATTAATTTACCAAAGATCTACTATTTTGGGTTTCCATATGGCCTAATTAAAATCGATGAATTTAATTATGTTACTAGTATTTAATTACATTGATGTGGTGAGGATAAAAAAATAAACCCATAAGGATATGTCTAGTAAGGTTGAAATAGCTAGAAACAACTCTTGTATTACTATAAATAAACACTAGTTGCACAAGATATTTCCAAAATTATTTCAATGATCTAGATTGACCAATTAGGTGGCCATGCATGGATTGCCAAAATAGTCTCTAAAAACCTACTAAATATTCATCCCCCGATTGAACAATATTGTATTCTATGAAAAGGGGTATTGTAGCATCCGAATTTCACCAAAACATTGACCATATCTACATACTTTTTTCAGCTCTGATTTTTGCAATTTTTGTGCCATTGGAATCTTTTTATGAGAACATCATGATTAAATTTTCAAAAATCAATTATGACAACCTTCAATTTTTTGGTCAATAGAAAATATATCTACCCTTTCACTATTTTTACCCCAATAACTTTGATACCACTTTTTTGGGGAACCATGATTTTCATGCAATAAACCACATAGAAAAAAAGAGAAATAAAAATGGAAGCACATATGAATTTAATGTGGTTTGACATTGTGCTTATGTCGGAGGGAGAAAGCGGGTAGGTTTTATTATTTTCTCTCCACTGGAGGATTACACTAAATTAAAATTCATGGTATTTCATCTCATTTTAAAGAGGAATGTGTTGGTGTGAGGGATTATTACTGTAGTGGATGTCATTGTAAACACATGAAAATTCAGTTGAAATAATTTTTCACCCAAGGGAATTTTACACATCACCCAAAGGATTTATCACTTCCATGGACATAACATTTTGTTTCACAGATGATAATCACAACCGAGATGCATTTTATGATCTCTATAAGAAATAGAACTTTCAAAACCTGACTCTCCAGCATGGATATTTTCATACATCCTCATTGATAATCCTCTTTCAATCATCACACATGATTTTCATCCCTTAATATGAGCTACCACAAACCCAAGAGCCCCTTCCCAGTTTTATCTTCTAGAGACTACATGTTTTTCCCCTTTGCGTCCCTCTATTCTTTATATATAAAACCAGCACACATTGCTTCTACTCACCGCTTCTTTCTCATCACTATTTTCTCATCTCTTATTTTCAAAGAAATCCATCACACAATTATTCTTATCTTTAATCACCACTCACCGATTTCCCCGTCAATTTATCATTCAATCTTTTCACCTATGCATCTTGGAAAACTATTTGGTCATCTTCTCAATGGATATTTCTTTCCCACCTACACCCTAACACATTATGGTCTTTCTACTATATAAGAAGTCATGAGCTGCCCCTCCCCTATCAATATGGAATCCCCCATGTTATGGGATAACTTCCCACTCTGTACTTCATTTAACAGTTTTTTCATTCAAATTAATCCTAAATTTCTCCAGCATAATTAAAATTTGAAAAAAAACATCACTCTCATCACCAACATCAATTTAATTATCATTGAATTCATCTTCATTGAGTCCACTTCAATTGGAGTCATATCCATATGCATCAGATCTTCATTGTTCCAACTTGATCATCACAGGTCGAAACCAACCTATTTTGATACCATTGTTGGGGTGTGGGATCATTTCCATATTTGAAGTAATTTTAATCGTGGTAAAATTCACCCGAATGATTTTTGAAACTGAATAAATTTTACAATCACCCGTTGGATTTCTCACAATCATGGAAATACCATTTTAGTGTACCATTGATCATCACAATCAAGAAATTCCACTAGATATCTAAAACCAAGTGGAGTTTTGATACATGACTCTCTATTGTGGATCTCTTAGCATGCCATTATCGAAAATTATCTCTCCATAATGATCACTTCACACGTGATGCTACAAACTTGGTAGCCTCTTCCCATTTATCTATTTTGGTGACTACATGGTCTTCCCCTTAGGGGCCCTCCTTTCACTTCATACTGCTACTCTATTTATTGCATTCTCACCACTGCTAACTACTCATCACTCATTGGGTGCCCAGGTAGCTTCATGATCACTCTCTTTATCACTGCATCTTGATTGAATCTTTGGTCTTCTTCTCAGTGGGTACATCTTTCCCACCTGCACCATAATTCTCTACGGCCTCTCTACTATATAAGATGGTATGAACGGGTGTTCCCCATCAATGTGTAATCCCCTAGGTTATGGGAATAATTTCAACTACATTTTTTCTATTCAAAATAATCCCAAAAGAACTAAAAAGTTCTTCCTCAATAGTTTCTTGAGAGGGTCATCTACCATTGAAAATTCCTCATTATAGTCTGTTGAGTTCCATGTTTGTTCTTAACCAAAGGAGACCACTTCTCCTATAGTTAGAAGTCTACATCTCTAATTTACAATAAAATATCATCCCATGATTTTTTCTTTTATTGGGAGTGGTTCAACCCTAAAAACATAGTTTAGTGTCTAACACTGGTCCCATCACTTCCCCATCCCGTTTAATTCATGGTCATGGTGATAGGAAGGTTGGGTAACCACCATTGTCAAATTCCTCAATTTACTCAATAATTGATGGTCGTAGTAGCTAACCGCTAGCCAGTCAATCAAGAAAGACAATCACCGCATAAACACAAACATATAGGTGCAATGATTCAAATATTTATTTAGAGTTAATAGTTTAATTAAATTAGAGGAAGGGGATCAAATAATGGAAGGAATTACTTCTAGGGTTGGGTAACTATCAAGTTTACCCTGTAAAATGTCTCAGACAGTGTCTTTTAAAAAATCCTCTCAGGAAATATACAGAGAAAGGATTGAGGATGTTTATATTGTTTCTTGGGGAGGAAGGTGGGGTTTATCAAGAGATGTATAGAGATGGGGAGGAAGGAGGTGGGGGTGGATGTTGGGGGCGATCCTTTAAACCCTAAAACATACTAGATCCACTATAATGTCTAACCTAGTTATTTATTTTATATAATGTAATTAGAACAAAGGTGATAAGAAACAATATGTATTTATAATACAATCAAGATATTAGAACTATTAAAATTGAAATACCAAAAATAAAAAACACAGGATATAATTTGATTCGAATCAGCATGATCCTACATGCATGGAGAGAACACCACCCAAGTAATCTTTTATTAATAAGAAAAAAATCAAGAAAGGAAGGATAAAAACTTGAATAAATGAAAATAAAAACCAAAGAAACTATCCAAGGAGGCCGGACTTGTTGAAATAAATTGTAGCGGTTGAATATGTCACATAGAGTCAACACCATCCACTCCTAGAAAGAATCACGCACATACAAAAAATACTGATATATACATGATAGAAAGGAATAGATCACTCTAGAGACAAGAATCTAAAATAAATCCTAGATATGAACAAAAAAGGAGTCATGCTCGGAAACCTCCTTGATGTGCAGTCATCCTAGACCCAAGACCGAGTCGATCTCCACAGAATCTCCATGGGAGAAGTACTCTGATTCCAAGAGGTGGAATGAGATCGATGATGGGGAGTGCATGTGGAAGGATTGCCTAATTTCTTTTTCTTATTCTCTGAGAACCCTTTTTCATAGCAATGGATCATATCTGTAGGAACTCATAGGCCAAACCAGATGAAAATTCACTCAACTGAGAGAATAAGATTGCATGAATCAAAGTGACCTATGGGGAAATGATGGCATGCCATGGATTATTAGACAACATGTAGAGAATCATGGGATCAAATCCACATGGACAACTAGGATGAAGCAAACAATTAACATAACTGAATACGGTTGAATGGGAATCACATGTGGTGCCGTAGAATTTTCATAGAATATGCGAAATGGATCCAGATTGAGCCAAACAAACACATCCTGGGGCACTCATGGCCATCAGATCATCTATAATCAATGGTTTATAAAGCATTTGGTATCTTGGTAATGAAAACATGGTATTACCAATATAAAATATATCCATGTTAAAGGAAATAGGATCACACATAAATAGTTCCATGTAAAACAATAATCCCCCCTAGAAATTGAAATCAGAAAAGAATCATATAAATAAAATTGAATTCATTTAATCACAAAACATGGAGGTGAATTTATCACTAAATCTATACCTTTTAATTAAAATAATTGAAGGTTGATGTTATCAAAACCTAAGTTATGGAATTATAAATAAGTTTATTGATTTAGGATAGATCAAAAATTAAGACAATGGCAAGACAATAGTCAAACTATCAGCCGAGTAGTCCCCCATAGGTATCTTAGTGACACTCACTGTCCCATATTCTATAATATCCATAAAAAATGTATTCTAATATCAATGTGCTTCGATATACTATTCCATACATAGTTTTTAGATAGATGCAATGAATATTGACTATCACAATGAACTACTTTTCTATTAGAAGATAAATACATCTATGAAAGAAAAAATTTTAACAATATATATCCTCTTTTATGGCTTCTTTCAAGGCTATATAATCTACCTCAGTAGTGGAATGTGAAACCATTGATTTCATATTTCACTTTTAGGAGACTCGGACTCCATTTGTAAGAAATACAACAACAGTTATAGAATTTTGGGTTTCAATAAATTCAGAATATTTATAATCAAAAAATCCAACAATTCCATCATTAAAACTATTTTTTAAGCCATATAGAATGTAAAAATTATCAGACATAGATACATACATGAGGATACATTTCAATGCATGTTGATGAGGCCTAGCAGGTTTCCCCATAAACCTGCTCAGAATACAAACACTAAATAAAATGGCTAGCCTATAATAGATCATAGCATACATAAGACTTCCTAATATATTGGAATATGGAATCTTATTCATGAAGGAAGCTTCATCATCATTTTTTCAGGATTGATCCAAGGAATATTTAAAACATTTTCCTAATGGAATAAAAATAGATTTATTACGTGTAAAAAAATATCATTTGAAAACATTATTTACATTAGAAAATTTAGAAAAGTGAAAGTTTAAGGACGTCGTATCATTTATAATGCCCATACCTAAGATTTGATTATCATATCCTAAATATTTCAATTAAAATAAATAGTTCAATTAATTCTTGATAGAATTTATAATCCTCATTTTTTACAGATTAAAAACAATATATCATCATAAAATAATAGGTAAATGGATTCATGTTTAACAATTTTATAGTATACACATGCATCAAACTTACTTCTATGAAAATTATTTTCAATCATAAAATAATAAAACCTTATGTACCATTTCCTAGAAGATTGTTTAAGCCCATAAAATGATTTATTAAGCAATAATACATGGTTAGGTTTAGACATATTTAAAAAATCTTCAGGAGGAGTCATGTAAAATGCTTCATCAAGGGTACCATAAAAAAAGTAGTTTTACATCTAATTGTTCAATATAAATATCAAACATGGGAGAAAAGGAAATAAGAATTCTAATAGATGAATGTTTAACAAATTGGTAGAATATATAACTGTAATCAATACCTTCACATTTAAGAAATGATTTACCAACCATTCGAAATTTGAACTTGATTTCAGTTTCTCAAACATTGTTTTCTTCCTTCTTATATATCCATTTAGAACCTATAATCTTATGGTTGTTATGTTTGGAGACAACAACCCAAGTGTTGTTATTAAGAAGTGAATTCATCTCTTCTTTCATTGAACCTAGCCACATAGTGGATTATTTGGACTTAATAGCTTCATTATAAGTTTGAGGTTCATAGTTAAACAAATCCAAAGCTACATTGAATTCATAGGATGTAATATCATCCTGGTTAAAGTGGGGTGGAGGCCTAATAACTCTTCTCACACTATCTGGACGAAGATGATAATTTCTCAGATCATCTATATCCTCTATTTTAGGATCTGAATTTGGATCAAAATTGAATTCAACATAAGTCTGAACAACATGGGTAGAAAGACCAGTCCTAAATTTAGAATGGTCAATGGACTCTAAAGAAAGTTCAACACCCAAGGGTGTTGAGACACTGGAGGATTCGGTAGTGTCATCAGATTGCTCTATAGATTCATTTACCTTATCATTAGAGAGACTAAACTCATAATACATATTGACTGATTATAAACTTTGGATAACCTAGTTTATCTATCCACTAATGATACCATTTAACACCCTATGGATAACCCACGAATATACACTTAATTTCCCTAGGAGATAGCTTAACCGTACGTGTATGATCATAAGCTATGGATCCAAAAATCCTATAGTGTTCAAGGATTGGGGGTGGACCTTTTCATAGTTCTTAAGGCATCTTAGAAGAATTAGCAGAAAATAGGAAATAGTTAATGAGATAGACTGTTGTTGAGGTATCCTCAAACCTGAAGGACCTGGGGAGTTTTGAGTGGGATAGTATGCACCTAACTCTCTCACAAGCAGTCGTGTTTATCCTCTCTAATAATCCTTTCAATTTTAGATTGTCCACAAGAATCCAGTATATATTTATTCCCTTACATTCATATAATTCAATGAATTCCCTAGATATATACTCTAAATCATTATCATCTCTTAAGGATATAAGTTTCTTGTTAGAATCACCTTCTACACCATGTTTACATTTCTTAAAATTCTGAAAAGTATCAAATATATATTTGAGTATATAAATATATATTTATCTAGAATATTCATCAATGAATTTCACGAGGTATAAGCCTCCACCATGGGAGGAGCACCTTTTTGGACCCCACATATCAAAATGAACACGTTGAAAGGGTTCTTAAGCCTTATAAATAGACCTACTAAAGCTACTTATAATGTATTTTTATATACACAATCACCACATAATGGGAGGCTGCTAGGAGTGGTATTACTCAAAAGACCCTATTTTTTGAGTTCATTAAAGACCTTATCACTAACATTACCTAAAATTTTATTTGAATGAGTGGTGGAATCATGTTTTGAACTTCAAGAGTTTTTTGACTAACTTCTATAAACATTTAAATCTGACACATAAAGGCCATTTTTAATCTTTCCTTTCATAACTGTGATGGATCATCACGCAACACTAAGGATTCTAGAGTCTGACTTAATACTATATCCCTTCTTGTTAAGGATTCCTTTGTAGATTAGGTTACTTTTTAGTTCAAGTACCCACCTAACTTCCTTAAGATTCTTAATAGTACTATCATGAAGATCTAATGAAACCAATCATATTCCTATAATGAGAAAAAAACTTATTATTCCCTAGAAATACCTCACCAGATTTAATTTCCCTCTACTAAGTAATGAACCCCTTCCTATGACACATGTCCAATGAACATCCCGAATCAAGGATCCATTCATCAGAGATGGAAATGTCAGAAACATTTAACACATAATTATTTTCAATGTCCTACTCAACTAACAAAGAATATTCATTTCTATTTTGTATATAGTCACCATTATTATTAAGGAAATTCCTCTTAATATAGAAATTCTTTTTCACATAAAACAATTGATTACACTGTGTTTAGACTTATACATTATCTTCTTCGACTTACCCCTTTCTTTCCTATTACACCTTTACTTACTTCTAACCCCATACTCAGTTTTTTCCATAATATTTAAACCCTTTACCTTTGTCTTAAAACTACCCTTACTTTGAAGGTCTTTAGAGAGTAAAGAAGATTTAACTTCTTCAAGAGTGGGTGTATCTTTTCCATACATCATAGAATCTTTAATAGAATCAAAGGGATCATCTAATGAAGTTAGCAGTATAATGGCATGATCTTCATCATCTAATTTAATGTCAATGTTGGATAAATATAACAAGGTTTTATTATATTAATCAATGTGTATCCTGACTGTTATTCCAGGGCTCATTTAGAAAGTATATAATCTCATTTTTTTTGTATTAACTACCAAAAAGATACTTAGTCATATAAAGGCATTAATGTCTAGACCATATACCAATGGAAGAAGATTCACATGCAACCTCTCTAAGTTATTTATCTCTTATAGATTAAATGATTAAGCCAAAGGATTTCTTAAGAGTTTCTTCATGGACATCTGCATAAGTGATGATAGTTTGCCCATCTAGGGTAGAATTAGTAACAATATTTCTAGTGCCAACGGGGGAAACCATTAAATCGTTATGATCCGATTGGAAAATCATTTTAATTCTTCATATATTTAAATTTTTTCACTATCAATTTTATCAGTATCAAATTTTGTGGAACCCATTATTAATGTTACTGTAGGCCATGATACCACTTGCTGGGGTCAAACCATAAAACCCTAAAACATCCAAGATCCAATTTCATGTAATACTATGTTATTTATTTGATTTTATGTAATTATAATTAAGGTGATAAGAAAGAATATGGATTTAGAATACAATCAAGCTATTGGAAGAAAAAAATTTAAATAACAAAAGGAAAAAACACATGATATAACGAGATTCATATCCGCATGATCCTATGTGCACATCAAGAACACCCTCCATGTCAGTCATTATTATAAATAAATAAAGATATAGATTCAATTAAATATGAAGAAAAAACTACAAAAACTATGTGAGGAGGTAGTCCTTATTGAACTAGATGGAAGTGGTTAAATCTGTCACATAGAGTCAACATCATCCACTCCTGAACGGACACATGCACACACACAAAAAAGATATAGGTCTTTACATGAAATAAAGTAATAAATCAATAAAGAGAAAAAAAATATAAACTGAAACATGGTTAAAATTAAAATTGGACTCAAGATCGAGAACCCCCTTGATGCGTTGTCAACCTAGACCCAAGACCGAGTTGATCTCCACTAAATCTCCACCTAAGAAGTACTTCGGTTTGAGCAGGTGGATAGAGCTTGAGGATGGGTTGTGTCAGTGGCCAGATTACCATGTTTCTCCTTCTTCTTCTCTGATAACCCTTCGGCAAATTGAATGAGCTTTTTTATAGTAACTCACATGCTGAACTATATGAAAATGCACTGAACCGAGAGAATGGGGTCGCACGAATCCCAGTGACCGGGGGTAATGATGTAATTCCATGGATTATTAGATGACACGGAGAAAATTGTGGGATCATAGCTATGTGGAAAACTATGATGAAGAGGATGGTTCTCATAACTAAAGACGGTTAAATGGGAAGCACATTTGGTACCCTGGGATTAGCATAAAAGATGAGATTAAAATCCAGATTGATCCAAACAAACACAGTTGAAGGTGTTGATGGACATCAGATCTGCCATAATCAATGGTCCATAATCTATCAACTATCTTGGTAAAGAAATACTAATATTTACAGTATAAATGATAATTGGGTTAAAGGAAAAAAGTAATCCCATGTAAACTGTTTCATGAAAAATAATAAACCCCCATGAAAATAGAAAATCAAATCAAATCATATAAATAAAATAAAATTAATTTCATTGCAACACATGTAGGGGAGTTTATCAATAGTAGAGAATATAGAGAGATAGATGGAAGGGAGGGTGACCATATATAAGTGGAATAATGTGTTGTTTGAGAATTCATGGGAGTTGTCAGTGTTGTGCAATGTAGAGGTTGAACTTATCCTCTTCTCCAACCCAGACACCCTCCACAACTTCTCTACCACTGAGTACATCACATGAGCATGAACTTTAAAATTTTCTAATATAATGTAAATAAAAAACAAATATATAGTTTCCTATGATTATCAATGTTATTATACTGTTTTTTATAGTATCATGGTGAAAATTATAGAGGCATATCTGTGAAGGAGGATTATGGCAGCAACAAACACAACAAAAGAAGTAGATGTGGATCATTGGAGTGATCACACAAATAAAAATATATCACTGGAAGAATTATATTTATTTCTTGAACTGGAAATTAAAATACAACACACGATGCACTCTCTGTTTATATGGATATAATCACATAGCAAACGCAACAACAAAAAATAGAGGAAAATATAATTCTATTCATTTATTGCAGTACGTTCACCTAATCCACCAGTTTCGAACATGTCGCGCATCATTCATTTGAATTATCCAAGCCTCCAATTCTACAAGAGAGGTTGGTGTTTTCAAAAGAAAAACAAGTTTAATTTTACAACACCCCCCCCCCAACTTGTTTTTTTATGACCCATGAATTTTCATCATATCTGGGTGGATGACCAACTGGTGCATTGAATTCACCATAGTCAATGCCTTCTTTTTTCATGCAGCCTTTGCTGGCATTGAAGGAATGGATTCCAACATCAATAAATTTCTTTCACATTTCATCATTCTTAGCTTCATCAAAGCTAACTAGATTGAAATTCTTGGAGATACGATACAAATTTACATACACCTCCTTTAGTTCGGTTCTCTCATATATATCCATAAGGCTTAAAACATTTTGAGGACATATATGAGAAAGTTTTAGTTCAATGTCTTTAAATATATGAGTATGTGGTGATGGAATCAGTGGTTCCTCAATTCCTCATTCCTACAATGGTACTTATTCAACCATTTCTTCATCTTCTAGAGTGAGATGTACCTCTATTGAATCATCATCTTGATTCCATTTCCATGTATCATTTTCATCAAAGACAAAATTTCTACTAAAAATAAAGTTCTTATACAATTGATATCCCATTTCTTAGTCTTTGTATCCCATAAGGACACACTTTAATCCTTTTTCCTCGACCTTTGATTGCTTTGCCTTTGGGATCCTAAGATAGGAAATGGAACCAATAAATCAAAGATGGTTCACACATGGCTTGTGAGTACTTCATGCTTCATGCGGCATTTTTTATTCAAGGTTTTTCATTAGGGATATATTTAGTAGATACACTGCACCCAAATCCGATTCATCCTAGAAAGTCATGGCCACTCTTTTTTCTTTCAACATACTTCTCACCATGTTGAGAATAGTGCGATTTAAAATTTCGGCTAATCTATTGAGTTGGGGTGTGTAAGTCGGTGTCATCTGGTGTTGAATTCCATGTTGAACGAGGTACTCTTGAAAAACATCAGAGGTGTAATCCTCACCTCGATCAGATCACAATGTCTCTATACGATGCCTGCATTGATTTTCGACCAGCACCTTGAATTATTTGAAGAGGCCAAACACTTTCGACATCATTTTAAGAATATATATCCATTTTTACATGCTACAATCATCAATAAAATTTTGAAAATACCTCCTTTTTCCACTTGATTGGGAATTCAATGGACCACACACGTCGGTGTGTACTAGCTCCAGTGGCGACATAGACTTCCACATGGACTTCGTTGTAAAGCTATTTCTATGTTGTTTTCTTATAACAAAACTTTCAAATATTTGATTTGAGTGACAAATGGTAGGAAGATCGTTCACCAATTCTTAATTCCTAATAATCATAATCATTAAATGCTTAAATGGTCAAACCTGAGATTTCGTATCCAATATATATCATCACGAACCACCATCAAACACTGGGCTACATCAGGTAGGATCATAAGTGGAATCAAGCGATTATTCTCCATTGGTACTTTTTTGTTATCATCATTCCTTTCTCATCAACAATAACTATTTTTCTATTTTGTAGGCTTATGTGAAATCCTTTCATAAAAAAGTGTATGTTCCCTATCATGTTGTTGCTATCTCAAGATTAAAGATACCACCCACATACCTTGAATTTGTGTTGATGTTTTTTCTATCAACACATGAGACTCCCCAAAAGTATCTCCTTCTTCAATGATATATGCCTCCCCAGTGTCATTATCCATGGGGTTCTTATACCAACATTCATTGCTATAATGTCAATATTTTTGACAATTATAGCATTGGAAATTTCTTTTGTATGGTTGAAGATTATTGAATCCTCCCCTTCTTCATCGTCCTTGTTCTCTTGGAGTATAGTTTTAGTATCCACGTCCTCCTCGATTTGGGATTCTTCTACAAAATTATCCTCTTCTAGGATCAAATTTCATTCCATGGAATCATCTACTTTGAGTTCTTCGAGATATCCCCCCATGATCCTTTTTAGAGTTGTTGAGATACAACTTTGATTCCAGGGAATACTCCACTCCATTTATTTCACTCTAGTAGTTAACATATAGTTTGTGGTTTAATAGACCCCATGAGTTCGTTGATACATATCCTCTCTAGGTCTTTAGTTTCTTCCATGGAAATGACCTTGTAATCAAATTTTGGATCAAGGTATCACAAAATTTTGTCACATACCTGCATGTCTGAAATATTTTTTCTATTCTTTCGCAATTGGTTCACAAAACCATTACATGAGTATGATACTCAGCAATGGTCTAAGAAGATTTCATAAATAGGGATTCAAACTCACCTCATAAAGATTAAAGCCGAATATGCATCACTTTTTCAATGCCTTTGAATGCTTTGTTAAGGTTTTCCCAGATCTCATATGATGATTTTGATGAAGCAATTTTTTTCAAAAGTCGTTTCGTCAAGGACTTGATAAATGAAGGATTTCGCCTTGAAGTCCCTCTTTTGTTCTGTCTGAAGAGTGTCCTTTTGAACATATAGTAGATCAGCCTCCATTGCTTTGGATTATGGGTCGTTGTATTCCTACTCAATGATGTCTGTGACATCATAGGTTCCGATGAGTGCTCAAATTTGGATGCATATGTTGTCATAATTGTTCTTAGTCAGCTTTCAGCTCACATCTTGTGCAAATGCATTTGCTATGGAGAAAAACTATTTTTTCAGATAGGAAAATGATAGATGTAGATTGTTTTTTTAGATAGTGTGGATTGCAATATTATTATTATTTTGAATCACAAACCTTTTTATTTCATAATTGAAGATTGCTCTTTTTTTTGAACCACAGAAGTCAAAAAAAATTCTTCAAAAGTGAAACCTATTTTTCTTTATTAGAGTGTAGACTTTTAAAAAATATAAAAGAAAGGTGGTACAAAAAAACATATCACCCTGGGAATGAGAATAGTTTCATATTCTCCCTCTTAAAATCCTCCTCTACTGCAACAGATAGGTATCAAATCTCACAATTACTTCTTCCGACAAAGCTCCACTTCAATCTCGCACTGATACCACTGAAGGAGGATTGAGGAAGCGGCTAACGAAACAATGGAAGAAGATGCAGATCATTGGAGGTGACCACATGAATAAAATTATAGCAGTGGTAGAACAATATTTATGCCTTGAAATAGAAATTAAAATAAAAACACCCACAAAAAGTCCACTCATTTGTTGTAGTAAGTTCTGCCCAAGACACCTGTGCCAAATACAAATCCTTCGTTTGAATTCTCCAAGCCTCCATTGATGCAGTGGAGGTTGGTGTAGTCCAAAGAAAAACAAGTTTAATTTTCAAACAATCGGCAGTGTAGTTGCTCACAAGATGGTGATGATAATGTTCATGAGAGTGGGAGTGGATCCCAGGTACTCTTCAAATCTCATCGCATGTTAACCGGTAAGCTCCTCTCATTGATTTTAATATCTTAATTTATTTTCGTTTCAAGGCGCACCAAATTTTCACTGATTTTTTCTCAAGATGACTTATCATGAACTATTAAAGCTACGGGCCACGTTTGAATCTCTCACGGGAGAACACAGGTGCCTCACCCTTCTCACTGTTTTGTTTATCTTGCTCATTCTCAATGTGGATGCATGCAAAATTATATTTATTAGAATTATTTAAATGAAAAAATTATATTGGATCTTTCTCTATTGGGTTTGTTGGCTCCCTCGGCCACTGATTCGCGTGTGCCCTTGTTTATTGCGCCTTGGCTTGTTGCTGACACGCTCCTAGGACACACCGGCTATCTGTACCCGATGTATTATCAGTCCAATTTGCTTTTGGTTCCATGACGTATGCTTGGTGGGCATTGATCGATGGTTCTTCGAGGAGAAGGCCGGTGTCCGGGAAGTCATCACCATAACGCTCGGTCACAGCAAAGGACTGCCGGTCAGTCAATCAAGAGAGACGACGCTCACGTGAACACACACAAAGACACCGAGGTTCAACGATGAAAATATTTTTTAGAGTTAATACTTGAATTAAATTAGAGGAAGGGGGTCAGAGAGTGGCAGCAATTACTTACAGAGTTGGGATACTATCATGGGGAGGGAGGCATGTGACCTTCTCTAAGTGACCTTCTCTAAGGGTGTTTATATTGTGTCATGGGGAGGGAGGCATGTGACCTTCACTAAGTGGAAGAACGAGTTGTTCAACAAGGCTGGGGAGCTGGCGGTGCTGTGCGACGCAGATGTGGATCCCTGGTACACTTCCAAACATGCTAATGTCTATTCGTTTATTTTATTTCTCACACACTCTATTCATCATATCAATAACTAAAAAAAAATTGATTAATTTTCGAATAAAACTTTTCTTAAGATGAAATATATAAAGAAAAACAATAATTGAATGTTATACATTGAATTAAGATGGGTTTCTATGGAGGATGAAGTTATTATTATGTCACAGTAGTTTAGTATATGTTTCACCAATAATTTATGATTTTGGGAATTTCTCAATGTGTTAGGTTCCCAGACAATTGATGTGTGCTTTGATGTCTGTAGCATCTATGTGGGGTTGGGAATTCATAATTTTCTTCGGGTTTTTTTTTCTTTTTGAAAACTGAATTCCACTGAAGCTAGCTGGTTGTGTTGGATTGGTGTGTGTTTTTAATTGTTTAGAGGTAGATTTTGAGATGGATTTGAGGATAGAAACATATCCTAGGGGTGAATATTGGTTTTATGTTTTATTTCAAAGACACAACAAATTAATTTTATTTTTTATATAAAATAGTCCATCAAAAAATGTTTAGAAATAATTTTCGACATGAAAAATGACATGGAAGGTTGAGATAAACAAATTAATTCCATCAATGAACCTTAGATTTGAAAATTTTCAAATAACATTAAAATGTCCATTGTTGTATATGTTTTTTATACTATTACAAAGTAAATTGCTCTTGTTTTTTCTATGATAAGATCATTCAAATGTAATGAAAAATTATATATTTTCATTATTAAGCAATTTGTTATATTTTAGACTATTTGACTCTAGGATTCCAGTTTTTTTTCAGTTGTTGGTTTACCGAACTTGCTTATTTTTTCATTCAGTTGATTAATCCACTAACCTTTTACAGTATTACTCCCGACCATTGATCAATTTGATCCAACAGTCCTACATTTCTACTGTTTCTCTTTCTCTCTCTACTGTTTCTTCACCAAATAGTGAAAAAAACACCTTGAACATCAGTTTTTATAAACCCACATTGAAACCCATCTAAAAGAGGAAATAAATAGTTCTTTGCTTGTCATTTTTCAATAAAACCATCACAGAAAAACAATACAATGTCAGTTTTTCCTAAAACTGACATTGAAAGATGATAATTTTTTTAGAAAGATAATATAAAATATATAATTCTCGGCTTGTAAACACAAAGTGCATCAACAAACAACGAAAAAAGAACAATAAGCAACAACAAACATTGAAAACATTCACAAAGTTTTTTTACAAAAATACCTCTAAATGAAACTAAATATCCAATTTAGACAAAAATAAAAAGTAGTTTGAAAATAAAATTTGAATGCGATTCAAGTAGTTTAATTTATACAGAGAAACATCATGAAGATACTACAACCTAGAGTGTTATCAATTTAAAAATATACCATAATTATCTAAATTATAAGTGTTATAATGAAACTAACATTTTCAAAATATATTGTAGTTTTGGTTGTGATTATCAATAAAATTAATCATAAAACATAATGCCTACATTAAACACTCCATCATTGATGATGACACTACATTTACAATTTTTTTTAAAAAAAATAGAAACACTAGATATTCAAGAAAAAATGAGTATTCATTGATATAAATGTTTCTACCTGAACTTTCATAAATTAAAATTTTTATGGTTCCACTATTGAAAAGTGAACCATATTGAATTAAATCCACGACTTGTTGTAATTTAAAATATTAATTATAAAAACTTATATAAAGTGAAAATATTAATATTAAGAAACTAATATAATATATTAATAATTAATTCTTTAACAACATGTTAAATCTTATTTGAACATTTCCCATTATAGCACATAACCAATATGTTGTACATTCATTTGGTAAAAATATGTCTAATATCCAATGTCCACAAAAATTTAAAAATCCCAATATTAATAATAGTATAATGAATATTGTTCTAGAGTTGGTGCCCTAGAACAAACTTTTGTGTACATTATGATAACATGTATTCATTGATTTGAAAATTAATAAACTCTTTATCAAATCAAGACTATTGTTTTGCGCAACATAATATTTGTTAATGTTCTAAGAGTAGTTGTCCCCCTGAAAGGTCATAGTAGTCCCCCGTTATGATGATAACCGAGAACTTCCATGAAAATATTCTTAAATATATGTTCTATACTCAAACTAAATAATTTTAAGGAAAAAATTTATACAAGGTATCAAGGGTGGTAACTCATAGAACTTTAAGGCACCATCTCAGGCTATACTCCCCTAGTTATATCCAGTGTAGGATATTATGAGAACGATACCCGCTAGTAAGAAATACAAATTTATATGTGTTGTTTGATATTTATATCTACAGATGTGTGTATTGATTATTATATGTGATTATTGTTATTAATGAGTATTATAAGTTGCATTATTTTATGTATTGATGAAAATTGTGACAACCTATGTTCGTGATGAGGCTGGATACATTACGTGCATCATGAGTAATATTTCATTAATGAAAAATGTGAGAAATTATTTTTTTCTTATATTCTTCAATATATGTTTATATCTTAGATTATTTTATGGAAATGATATAGCCTAAATAAATCCATGAAAATAGTGCTATCTAGGCAAGTTTGATTGTTGAAAAGTCAAAGAAAGACGCATCGATCACATTGGTTGTTCGAAATGACACGAAAGTTTCTCGATTAATGATATCTTGATAATGGTATTATATTATACACGCTAAGATTCCATGCTATATATTTTATTTTTTGGGGCATTAACTTCTTTTTCTATGGGTACCTTGGTGTGTTGCTAGATGATAACCTTATAATTTGGACTATTTCGCCTAATTCCGCCGAGAAAGTGGCCTCAAGTGTCAAACACTAAGTCTATCCAGAATATCGATTAAGAAATAATATTATTTATTATTTATTATTTTGAATAAATTTTATTCTCGCATGTGATTTAATAATTATTCATGTTTTCTTGATCGCATATATTTTGTCGCAAATTATTCGAGATAATATTATGTGAGAAGAATATTTAACTAATATTTATTTGATATTTAGTGAATAAAATATTAATTTATTTATTGGTGAGTAATGTAGTGATATATACTTATTAAATGAATAATAATTATTAAAGGATCTCTACATAATGTAAAGTAATGAATGATAGAGTTTAATAGTTCGGTGATAAATAATATGTAATGACACACCAATTCCATTGGCTTAAGAGTGTAACAAGTCATTACTTGGCCTTAAGCGACATCCCCAAGGCTCCAAAGGCTGGAAATAAATGCCGGAGGGTTTCAAACAAGTGGGGGATGATTTACCCTTTTTGAACATTCCACAAAACCAACAACCATAACCAGACTAAACAACTAAATGATGCATGTTAAGAACTCAGAAAACTCAACCATTTATTTTTCAAAAACCAACCAAGAGTACCACAGTAGAAACCAACACTAAAACATCAGAGTAGACAGCTGAAAGACAAACTCAAAGACTACAGGAAAACAACTCAACTCCATGCTCCACAAGCTCCAAGCTCCAACATCACAAACCAGCCCAAGTGTCATGAAGCAGTGCTCTAGACATGTAACACTTTACCTTTTCCAATGTCCTGGTATATGACATTTGCAAAATCACCAATGTGCCAAAGCAGGGAGTGAGTAATGAAACTCAGTAGGTTTTCCCCGATGACTTCCCTACCCATGCCTCAAGGATAAAATATGTTAGCACATTTATATAAAACAATTTATATGAAACAATTCCAAAAAACAGGTCACAATATAACAAGTTCCATGTCAAAACCATTTTCCAACAAAACCCATCTTTCTCAAGAAATGAAATCAAGCAAAGTTTCCAATTTCATTCACATTTCCATCTGTCACATTCGTTCAAGTTCCCCAATCCACACAACCAACCATGCATGCAACCTGGACCTCCCTATACTCGCGAGTGATGAGTTATCCTTCCACTAAGTCATCTCTTAGTGGACTACCTTGACGGGGGTACTTCATGACCATATCCATCCCAACCTATTGATGGGGGGACTTCTCGCCCTTATCCATCCCAATGCATATGAACACACACCACAACCCATACCAACCATGTCCAAAACCAACTGTGTTCAAAACCTTTAAATAAATCATCACCCTTTTATTGAAAACCCCTTTTTCCCACAAACCATTTTTCAAATCCAGCAAAACCATAGTTTAAAATCAAGAAACCAAAACACTTTTCACAACCATTCTTTCAATTTCCACAATTTCATCAAAACCCATAAATCATCACTAAAGAAGATTTATAACGTGTTTTTCACCACAATTTTAGAATCGAAACCAAGAAAATAAATCAATTTGAACTAAGCCTTCAAGTTCTAAGAAAGACAAATCAAGAGTGAAGCCACCTACCTCAACAAATTGGGTGAAACCAAACCACGGACGAAGAACGCTCTAGAACACCAGGTCAAAACTCCAAAAACCCTCCTTAGATCTCTTCTCCTAACACAACCAAGACCAAAACTTGTCATATTTGGCATCCACACCATTATATCTACCCATAACGGGTGTAGATCAAAGAAAAAAAGAAAAGAGGAGTATTAGATCTAAGTATATATAAGAAACCGATCAAAAACAATCACATACCTTAAGAATATGGCTTCGATTCGCCAAGAGAAGCCTTCAGATCGCCTCCAGAACACTTGGGAGAAGTCTTCCATCCTTCAAGGGAGAGTAATCCTGAGTTAGGGCCGCTTAGGAGGTTTAAAAAAGGAAATGAAAGGCAAAACGAGTTAGATCCACAATTTTAGGATCTAACTTTAAGTGACTGCACGGTTAGTCCGCACGGTTTGACAAACTGTGCGCTAACCGTGCGTTAGATTCTTCCTCGGGCATCCTTCACACATTTTTTAGCCACACGGTTAGAAAAAATGTGCGTCAAATGTGCTAAAGCCACTGCCTCCAAGACCCACTGCGCACGGTTTGGCCGCACAGTTAGACAAACCGAGCGCCGTCCGTGCGACTTCCCCTTTGCCTCAAAACATCATTCCAAGATCTCCCGACTCTACCATTCAACACCCTTAACTTTAATACCATGAAAAGCATCAAGAAATAGTTACATACCAGAAACCGAGGTTACTAAATTCTCCCCACCATTGGCCTTTCCATCCCCAGAAAGTAGAAAACCACAGATTGACTGAAAGAGTTCTGGCCACTGGACCTTCATTTCTTTCTCGCATTCCCAAGTCTCTTCCCGAATCTGAACATGTTGCCACACAACCCGCACTAGGCCGATGATTTTTCCACACAAGACCATTTTCCAAATCCAGAAAAACCATATTTTAAAATCTCTATTTTAAAATCAAGAAACCAAAACACTTTGCACAACCATTCTTTCAATTTCTAGAATTTCATCAAAACCCATAAATCATCACTAAAGAAGATTTATAACATGTTTTGCACCACAATTTCAGAATCAAAACCAAGAAAATAAATCAATTTTAACTAAGCCTTCATGTTCTAAGAAAGAGGAATCGAGAGTGAAGCCACCTACCTTATCAAATTGGGTGAAACCAAACCACGGACGAAGAACGCTCAAGAACACCGGGTCAAAACACCAAAAACCCTCTTTAGATCTCTTCTGCTAACACAAAAAAGACCAAAAACTGTCATATTTTTCATCCACACCCTTAGATCTACCCATAACGGGTGTAGATCTAAGAAAACGAGAGAAGAGGAGAAGTAGATCTAAGTAGATCTAAGAAACCGATCAAGAACGATCACATACCTTAAGAACCCAGCTTCGATTCGCCAAGAGAAGCCTTCGGATCACCTCTGGAACGCTTGGGAGAAGTCTTCCAACCTTCAAGGGAGAGTAATCCCGAGTTAGGGCTGCTTAGGAGGTTTAAACAAGGAAATTAAAGGCAAAACGAGTTAGATCCACACTTTTAGGATCTAACTTTAAGTGACCGCACGGTTAGTCCGCACGGTTTGACAAACCATGCGCTAATCGTGCGTTAGCTTCTACCTCGGGCATCCTTAAGGCACAGTTTGGCCACATGATTAGACAAACTATGAACCGACCGTGTGGAAGCCATTGCCTCCAAGACCCACTGTGCACGGTTTGGCCGCACAGTTAGACAAACCGTGCACCGACCGTGCGACTTCCCCTTTGCCTCAAAACATCATTCCAAGATCTCCCGACTCTCCCATTCAACACCCTTAACTTCAAAACCCTGAAAAGCATCAAGAAAGAGTTACATACCAGAAACCAGGGGTACTACATAATATATATTGAATATTATTTGAATAAATAAAATTTCATTTAATTTATGAGTTTAGCACTACTCATGAATTATTATTATTATTTTTATTAGTATAGACATGTGGTTCTATAGGGATTACAAAAATAATAAGGGAGAATGTGTAATTTTTATTTTAAAACCATTGTGGTATATAAACACAATTATATTATTTTCTTCAGAGTTCCATTTCATTT
The DNA here is from genome assembly GCA_963277665.1 of Viscum album. Lineage (NCBI taxonomy): Eukaryota > Viridiplantae > Streptophyta > Magnoliopsida > Santalales > Viscaceae > Viscum > Viscum album. The sequence continues at coordinate 2,015,677,347 of OY728143.1, forward strand.
GTTAGTGGAAAAAAAGATCCAGAGTGAATCCCCTCAAAACCCTAGAGATATCCCTCTCTAAGAACGACCTCAATAATAGAGTGTGATCCTCATCAAAACCACTCTCATGTCTAGAGAGATCGAAGAGAACCCATCCTTGAAGTGATTCTCGAGGTGATCAAAGGTGAATGACGCAAGTGTTATGATCTACTATGCTTGCACCCTGAGATTCATATGGAAATGTTCATAGGGTTTTGGAACATGTATTGATCATCATTGGATGGAATCTATTTTTGATTCCTGCAATGCCATGATGATACGATGTAGAGACATTGGAAGATCCATCAATGAAGAATGAATTTCTAATAAGGAAATTCTTAAATACATAAATTGATTATAAATAATATATGATGATCCGGCACTTTGGTTCTGATGTTTTTATATCGTATATATTTTTTGATTCATTTCCATTGATCATAACTTTTTACATCATTTAAATATCATATTAATCATCGATCACGTAAAAATGTCAACTTGGGCATGCCTCATCTGTCACTTCTTCTATGACCAAAACATTCAAGTTGTTGATTTATGTTTTCATCTATTGAGTTTCAATTAAATGGATTAGTATTTTGAACCTATAAATTGATTTTGATTAATTTTCTTGTATTATTTCATTTTTCGTGGCTTTGTGTGGCACTGTTTACGTGTGATTTTTTCATTTCTGACAATGCTTCTTTTACCTAGCTCATTTTTGGATCCTGTGTGTATTTTGAATACTTATCATTTAGCGGAATGCAATCTAGACCATTGATAAGTTGTGATCCAATGGACCATCATTTCATTGGGTGTTTTTCTTTGATCGTCTTCGATCTCATGTGTTGTGGCCATGCTCATCAAGTTGTTCCACCTATTCCATGTGATGTCTCGCTATTTGTTACACAAACCATCGTGTTGATTTGGGATGTCCATGCGGCTAACATCCCATACCTCCACCTGACTCGCTCTAGTGTATTTTGATTGCACTGTATATTCATTGATTTCGGGGGCTTGCTCTTATTTCTATTGGGAAACTCATCTAGTTCAGGGGTTCCTCTAAAGGTGAGGTGCTACTTCTATTTGGTAGAGAATAATGAAGGGATCCATGGGTTTTCGTCCACCAGAACTCCCCTCCGCCTAGTTCATGCCACCTCTTATAACCGAAGTACTTATCTAGTGAAAACTCAGTGGGGAATCGTCTCTGTTTTGGGTTCTTATATGACCATTCTCCAAGAAGGATAAGGATCTTGAACCATGTCCAATCATAACCAAGCTTTGATATACGATTCTTGTCTCTATAGCGATTTACATTCTTTTTCATGTATTCTATTTTATTTTTTTGGGTGTGTGAGTGAGTTTATCTAGAAGTGTATGGGGATGAATCTACATGAAAGGGTTCACTTATACCACCCAGTTCAGAAAACCAGTCATCCTCCTATAGTTTCCATGGTCCTTATTTATTCTTCTTTCGTGTCTATATTAGCTTTGTGTGCTTCTTTTCATCTAAATAAATCTATTTCCCTGGTAGTGTTCTCGTCATGTACGTAGGTCCCAAAGGGACCAAATCACATTATACATATTTTCCATTTACATTTCCACACTTTCTATTTTATTATTCCAGTATTAAGTTTGAGAATAAATCATGATATGTTAATTTGAAATCACTTGGTTAATGAAAATCATCATACTAATAATCCATCATATGCAAAATTTGGTCTTCGGTATTTTAGGGTTTAAGCATTTAACCCCCAACATATGGTATTTGAGCCTAATATAACTTTATATATGTGTTCTAAAAAATTTGATATTGATAAGTTAGATGGTGAAAATGACATTAATCTTTGGAGAGTTAAAATGACAGCCTTTTTAGATCATAATGATCTAATAGATTTCCTTACTGGTTCTAGGAAGAAAATAACCACTACTTCCCCTTATGGGCAGGATGTCATTTCTTATGTAGATGTGCCTAAGAAAACCCTTAGGAATTCCTGTAGTCTAATACTTTTTCATTAGTAGATAAAGTTCTAAGAGATGTTTCATATGATTCCTCTACTGTTGGTATGTAGTCTAGGATTGGATCCCTTTATATGACTGAATCCCTTATTGGTAGATTTTATAATAAAATGAGATTAGACACTTTCAAAATGTTCCATGAAACTGCATTCAAGGTACATATTTATGAATTTAATAAAATTCTATTAGATCTAGCCAACATAGATATTATCATCGATGATGAAGACCAGACCATTATACTATTAACATCATTAGATGATTCCTTTAATTCTATTAAAGACTCTATGATGTATAGAAAATACAGGCTTACTCTTATTTACTCTCTAAATACCTTTAGAGGATGGGTAGCTTTAAGACTAAGTCTGAGGGTTTAAATTTTTGGGATATAATTGAGTCTATAGGTAAAAGTGAGTCATGGGGTAAGAGAAAAGAAAGGCTTCAGTCTACAATGCAAGGATACAAGTCTAGAAAGAATGTTTTCAATTGATTTCAATGTAATAATCTTGAACATATTTACATAAACTATCTTAATATGAAAATTGACTATAAATATAGTAGTAATGACCATTCCCTCTTAGTTGAGCCGTAATTTGATACTGTTGATGTGTTAAATTTCTATGACATTTCCTTATTTTATGAATGGATTCTAGATTTAGTGTTTTCATTCCACACATGTCCTAGGAAGGAGTTATTTACTAAGTTAAGGGAGGATGAATCTAGTGATGTGTTTCTAGGGAATAACATAAGCTGCCACATTATTCGTATAGGCTTTATTTCTGTATAGTTTCATAATGGGACTATTAAATCTCTTGAGGAAGGTAGGTGGTCACCTGAATTAAAAAGAAACCTAATATCCCAAGGAATCCATGAAAAAAGGGTTACAACTTTAAGTCATATTCTGGAATTCATAGAGTTGTGCAATGATCTCTCGCAGTTATGAAAGAAACCATTCACTATAGTATTTATGTGTTAGATGGTAAGGTTCATAGAAGTAATTTGAACACATCTTCTAGTTCAAAGATTGATTCCATCAATCTTTAGCATAGAATATTAGGTCACGTTAGTTCCAAGGGCCTTAGTGAACTCAAAAGAGAGACTTTTGAGTAACATCACTCCCAATAGTATCCCTTTCTATGAGGATTGTGTGTTTGGGATGTCCAGAAGATTCAGCTTTAGTAGGTCTGTGTATAAGGCTAATAAACACCTTGAATGTGTACACTCTGATTTATGGGGTCCTTCTAGGGTCACCTCCCATGGTAGAGGCTAATAATTTGTGACATTTATTTTTGATTTCTATATAAATGTCCAGATTTATATACTCAATCACTAGTCTAATGTTTTTCAGAACTTTAAGAAGTGGAAAGATGGGGTAGAGAGTGAGTCTAATAGGAAAATCAAATAATTAAGGTCTGATAATGGTTTAGTGTATATGTCCATAAAATTCATTTAATTCTGCGAATCTGAGGGAGTAAAAAGATACCAAACTATTTTGGAATCACCACTATAGAATTCGTTAGTATAAAGAAATAATAGGACAATTCTTGTGTGGGTGAGGTGTATGTTGTCCCACTCAAAACTCCTTAGGTCCTTTTAGGCCAATGTTGCTTCGAAATCAATGTACCTTATTAACTATTTCCCATAATATGTTAATTATTTTAATCCATATGAGGGACATTAGAAAGGTAAACCCCTGAGTCTCTCAGACCTTCGTACATTTGGATCCATAGCTTATACCCATACATGTACTGATAAGCTATCCCCTAGGCCTGCTAAGTTCGTATTTGTGGGTTACCTAGAGGGTGTTAAAGGGTATCATTTATGGATAGATAAACTAGGGTATCAGAAATGTATCATTAGTCTAGATGTAGTGTTTCATGTATTTTGTTTGTCCAATGATAAGGGACTGGAACCTGTAGAGGCTCCTGGTAGCATGGTTGTACCCTCAACAACACCACGTCCTCTTGGGGTAGAAGTTCCTTTTGAACCCAGTGACCACTTCTATTCCACCACTAGTCCTTCTCCCTTGATATCTAGACCCAAGATGAATCTGATTATATTTTGTATTCTGAACCCAAAACCAAGGAACCTGGTGATCTGAGAAACTATCACCTCACTTGGGATAGATAGAGGATAGTTATAAGACCTACAAATTGTTTCAATCAAGTATACATTGCTTCCTATGAATTTAATGTGTTGTAATATTTTTTAGTGATGAACCAAAAACATATAAGAAATATATTATGTATAACGAATCCACTAGATGGTTTGGTTCAATGAAAGAATAGATGAATTCAATCTTTAAAAACAATAACTGGTTTGATTTCCCTAGACCAAATAACCAAAAGATCATAGGTTCTAAATGGATTTATATGAAGAAAGAAAAAAATGTAGGAGAAACTAAAATCAAATTTAAATCCTAAATTGTTGCTAATGGATTTATTCAATATGAATACATTTATTAAAGTGAAGTTTTTCCCCAGTTGTTAAGAATAAATCCATTATAATTCTTCTTGAATTTGCTGCCAAATTTGATCTGCATGTTGATCAATTAGATGAAAAAAATGTTTTTTCATGGTAATTTTGACAAAACATTTTATATGACTCCTCAGAAGGATTTCCAAAATGGTTCCAACCAAATCAATTTTGTCTTCATGAGAAGCCTTTATATGGGTTTAAACAATCTTAAAGACAACAATATAAATTTTTTGATTAATTTATGATTGAAAATTATTTTTCCAGAAGTAAATTTGATGTATGTGAATACTATAAAATTATTAAACAAGAGTTTGTTTACCTATTATTATATGTTGATGACATGCTGTTAATTTATAAAAACAATTGGATTATAAATTCTTTCATGAACCAGTTGAATTGTGTATTTGAAATGAAATAGCTAGAGAATGCTAATCAAACTTTAGTCTTGGATATAATAAGAGATAGGAAGTCCAGAACCTTGTACTTATCCCAATAATCTTATGTTAGAATGGTTTTAAAAAGATACATGTTTGATCATATTTAACCAATTAGCATTCCTCTAGGACAACACTTTAAGTTGACCTTGATCCAATCCTCAAGAAATGAATATAAGGTATCTTTTATGAGTATGATTCCCTATGATAATATTTTAGGAAGTCTTATATATGAAAAGGTCTATTCTAGGATGGATATTTCCTTTCATGTTTGTACATTGAGAATGTTCATGAGGATACCTGGTAAGCCACATTGGTATGCATTTAAATGGATCCGCAGGTATGCTTCTAGGTCTGATAAATTTGGAATTTGATATGTATTAAATAGTAGTTTGGATAATGATATAGTTGGATTTGTTGACTCTGATTATGATACATATATTGAAACCCAAAATTCTATCACTGGTTCTATATTTATAGCATATGGAGGATTGTTCTCCGGAAAGTGCAATATGAAATCTGTGGTTTCACTATCCACTACCAAGGTAGAGTATATTTCCTTGATAGAAGCCTAAAAATAGGGTATATGACTAAATGGTTTTCTTTCTGAATTATCAATATCTGCTTATAGTATAGTGGTCCACTATGATAGTCAATTTTCATTACATTTATCTAAAAAACTATGTATGGAATGGTAGATCAAAGCATGTTGATATTAGAATTCATTTTTTAAGGGATATTATAGAATATGGGACAAGGAGTGTCACAAAGATACCCACTGGAGACAATCTGACTGATAGTATGACTAATGTCATGTCATTACCTAAATTCATTTACTTCATTAAACTTTTGAATTTAGTTCCAATTATATAATTTAGGTTGTGAGAACATCATCACTGAATTTATTTTAATTGTAAGGTGGAAATTTTTAGATTTATGCTCACATTTTTTGAGTTACAATTAAATGAATTAATATTTTTAACCTATAAAATGATTTCAATTCATTTGGTTGTATTATTTTATTTTGCATGAAACTATTTATGTGTGTGTTTTTTATGTTGATGCTTCTTTCACTTGGATATTTTGTGGATCCTATGTGTATTTGGACTCCTTATCATATAACATCTTGTAATTTGGACCATTGATAAGTTGTGATCCAATAGCCTAACATTGCTTCAGGTGAGTTTCTCTGACTGAATTTGATCTCATGTGTTGTCGAAGGGACTATCAAGTTGTGCCACCTATCCCATGTGATGTTTGTCTATTTGTTACAAGAACTGTGACACTGATTGGGGCCTTCCATGTGGCTAACATCATACACTTCCACCTGACTCATTCTAGAATTCTTTGATTGCACTATCTTGATGGCTCATATTTATCTTTGGCATCTGGTCTAGTTCATCGTCTTGTTTGAGGTTTCCCCCAAAGGCGAGGTGTTGCTTTGATTTTACAGAGAGGAAGAAAGGGATCCAGGGGTATTCAGACACATTTTCCCCCATTTACTGAGTTCTTACAACCTCCTATAACCAAAGTACTTCTCCGATGGACACTGAATGGTGAATGGACTCTGTTTTGGGTTCTCGAATGATTGTGCTAGAAGAAGGTTACAGATCTTGACCCATCTTGAATCTCAACCAAGCTTCAGTACTTGATTCTTGGCTCTTTATTGAATTACATTATTTTTTCATGTATTGTATTTTTTAATTTTGGTTGTGTGTGCGAGTCAATCTAAGAGTAGAAGGGGCTAACTCTACAAGAAAGGGTTTACTGTTTCCACTTAGTTCAGCAAGCTCGGCCACCTCAGATAGTATTTGTGGTCCTTCTTTATTATAATTTTTAGTTTGTATTATCCTTGTGTGTTTCTATTCATCTTAATAAATATATTTCTCTGGTGGTGTTCTCACCATGCACGTAGGATACAAAGGGACCGAAGAACGTTATATCTATTGTGTATTTACATTTCTGTATTTTCTATTTATTATTTCAGTATTTTGTTTGTGAATAAATAAAGATCTGTTTAGTTTAAATCTCTTGGTTAATCTAAATCAATGTATTAATAATCCATCATACGCTATAGTGGGTCTTGGGTATTTTAGGATTTAAGCAGTTAATCCCAACACAATTGGTATCAGAGGGATTGTATAATAATTTTAATTATTTAAATATAATTGATTGATCATCACATTTGTTGTTAGTTTTCAATTCCAGTTAAATCATTATTTAGTTGGAATCATGATATTTGAACATTTTTCTCTTCATTCTCAAAAATATAATCCAATTGACTAATTTTATGAATGAAATAAACTCAAAGATCTCATTCGGAGGTCCTGAGGAGTCTGTCTAGACAACACAAAAGTACATGCCATGTAAACCAGTGGCACATGTCGTGTACCCATGTTTAATGCAACATCAATTAATTATGATTTAATTAGATATGTGTGCATTTATTACACATGGTGAATTTAATTAAACACCATGTATTGATCAGTCTATCCTAGAGTACAGTTAGTTGAAGTACATGTTATGTAACTTCTAAACAAGATATTTAGTCATTTAGTCATAGATGAGTCTTGTATTGTCTTACATGACCTACATGACTGGTGACCATGTAACTTGGAAACCACATCCCATGTAGCTCATGTACACACTATGTACTCTAGTTGTTTTCATGGAATATTTAGAAGCTGAGTCCCTAGGAATTTGTCCCAAATAGATAATGAGAATAATACATGACGTGTACCTATATTGTACACATTGTTTGCTTTTACCAAATTAAATTAAATTAAAAATTAATTTATTCTTCTTCTTAATCCTTATCAACATGTGTTATGTGTGGTAATTAAGTTTACAGTGCATGTATTGGGATCAGTTATATATATATATATATTAAATTTCTAAATAATTTTCTAGGTAAAGTTCCAAACTACATGTGATGACCCGACACTACCCGAGCTCGAGCCGCAACTACCCCAAGCCCGCCTCCATAGGCCAGGGGTTGTAGACCAGCACCAAAGGCACAATAACTCGGGGAGGCCTTTGCCTAAGTACATGTATACACACACGCAACACACTCAATGAAAAAGAAAAGTAATGAAAAGGGAAACTACTATATATATAAACCACAAATGTGAATCAACCTCTAAACAGTACAAAGTACAAGCTGAGAAAAGGGGAAAAACACGCGCCCAACCAAAAAGTGCCACAACCCGGCAGAAGGTAAATAAAAAGGAAAATAGCTGGAAGGGTCCCCCACCTGGAACCTGACTCCGACCACCGTGTGCGGTCCATGCTCCTGAACTCCTAAGCTCCACTAAAGTCACGACCAACCTATCCATCGTCTGTAAGGGCACACCAAGTGCGGGTAAATCCCAAGCAAAGGTGAGTATAAAAATACTCAGGAGGATACCCTGAAGGCTCAAGGGAGAAACAAAGGAGGTACCGAAGGGTGAGAAGTAGAGAGAACATGGAAAAGTAAAGGAGTACAATCAAAAGTGCAGTAAAGAGTAACAGTAAAGAGTCCAGCTCAACCCAACAAGAAGAAAGGAGGTAGACTCATCCATACGCAATGAGATGGAAATGGTGAGAAGATGAAATTCTCATTGAGTCTTCACTACCTATAGCAGGGGAGTAGACTCGTCCAACCACGAGAAGCTAGACACGGAAAGCACGAGGCATACCCCGCGTGTCTTCGCCTCTCCTAGAAGGAGAGTAACCAAACCTAAGAAATGGGTACTAGAACAAGGTATATGCAAGTACACATGCTCAATCAAGAAGCCCAAACAAGATCGTAAGGGGATCTCCATCCCGTAGCTCATCCCAAGAAAATGAGTCGCCAACAGTCCCAAAAGTAAACCATAGATGCCAAGCATCCTGCACGTCTGCCCCGAAATACAAGTCAAGGGCTCAATCCCCGCACCTCGACACTATACGCTTTGGGCGGCACTGACTCGCCCACATGGTTTTAGGTCGCGTCATAAGGACGCATCTTGGTGGGGAAAGTGATCCTCGTACTTGAGAGTTCTGGGGGAACGTCAACCACAACTCGTCACTGCCCCGCAGTCAAGAGGTCTCCTCAAAGTCGATAGGCGACCCCCTGCCCAGCCCCGCTGGAGGGTCCCTGGAAGTCAACGGGTTCCCACTACAAGGAGACCCGACAAGAGTCGACGGGTGCCACACCGCCAAGTCACGTAAAAGGGTAATCCACTGGAGGGCGACCCAGCTAAATTTGGTGATGGGACCACTGCCCAGCCCAGCTGGAGGTAACCCGGCATCGGGGACCACTGCCCAGCCCAGCTGGAGGTAAACCCGGCATCGGGGACCACTGCCCAGCCCAGCTGAAGGTAAGACCGACATCGGGGACCACTGCCCAACCCAGCTGAAGGTAAGCCTAGCATCGGGGACCACTGCCCAGCCCCACTAGAGGTAAGCTCTACATCAGGGACCACTGCCCAACCCAGCTAGAGGTAAACCCGAAACTACTCTAGCCATCCCTGATGGATGGTAACCCACTGGACATCCCTGCTAGATGGTACAACTGGCGAACCCTGCTCGAAACAACCTCAGCCCTGTTGGTAACAACCTCAGCCCTGCTGGTAACAACTTCCTGGGTAGAGGTTCGGTGCCCGCATAAAGTGTTGGTCACACCGAATCCACAATAACTCTACTAGGGAACACAAAGCAATGGGAGAAACTCCCCAGGCCTCTCAAGGAAATCATGCTCCAATCCGCTGAGTCACTATCGAAGCGGACTGAGACAACTCATCCCAGAAAGTTGGAAAACACCCACGCTGTACGAGCACACGTAGTCACAAACGGTGCCGTAGTCCGGTGAAAGGGAACGGTACTGAAACCCCTCACAACTGAAGAAAAATAGGAACAAACCATCTCTGTCGGCCAAACAAGAAGAGGACCAGGGGAAAACTCAACCCTGCTGGTCAAACAAACGAGCACAGAGCCAGGGGAAGACTCAACCCTACTGGTCAAAAGTTGAGAACCGAGGAACCCTCTATGTTACGAGAAGTCAAAAGTACGTAAAGCAGAAAACGACACGCACATGGGGCCCACACGACGTGTGTCCCCAAGTCAACCCCAACCAAGCGGACAAACAATCTCAGGTACCAACATCCACATGTATGTCCCAACGTTCCCGTATACTCCCAGAGTATACCCCGTTCCAGCCCAAAGGTTGTCGTGCACACGGCACCCAACGTCAATGCAAAGGCGTAACGTAACAACTCCAACCTTCCACCTCAATGGCTGAAGCATAGTCGACCACATGTCTTTAAAAACCAACAACACTCTCCCAGGAGTGAATGCGATCACATGCCAAGGGTCCACTACAAACACGGTAGAAGATCTGCCACCGGGGCACCTTCATATTTCCACATTTAATAAGATCGCGCAAGAGGGTCCGCACAACCAAAGAGATTGTTCCATTGTAATCCTTGTGAAAAACCATGCGAGATAGACTACTTACTCGCCTCAAACGGATATCCGACGGAAAAGTCACCAACACCGCCTCACGCCCGAACGGCGTCCCGTCATCCCGAGCCTCAGCCCCGAAAACAGTTGGGTGCATCGCACCATTGCGATCCCCTTGAGAAAACACATAAAAAGACTACTCACTTGAGAGCAATAGATATCTGGAGAAAAAGAAGCATTCTGGCACACCGCACACGAGCGGCACTTCGTGGGACCTGCAACCTGGTGCCGAAACACAATGAACGGATCACACCGTTGCAATCCTCTCGAAAAAGTATACAAGTTGGACAATTCACTTGTCCAAAATGGTCACCTGGTGATATAGATGGATATATCACCGTCAACGCCCAAACGACCCTTGTGGGGCCCGCACCATCATGCTGGATTAGAGCGGGCTGATTGCGCCATTGCAATGCCCTCAGAAAAACACCCAAAAACGACTGCTCGTACGCCCCGAACGGACGTCCGATGAAAAAGTCGTGAAACGCTGCACGCAGCTAGAAAGACGGGCCGTGGAGCCCGCGCCCCAACTTCGGCTTCAACACCTGAAACTACCATTGAAAGCTCCGCCTTGGTGCCAGGGTTCCAACGCCACTGACGGCGTTCAAAACGGACATCGGACGCGTTCGCGCCGTCCAAAACAAGATCCCCTGGAAAAACGTCATTTCACTTAAAGACGTGTCGCGCCTCTGAGGCCCCTCATTTTGGGAATTAAAAATTCCCAAAACCATCTCAAAAAGTCTGCCTCGACGCCAAGTCCGCGCCGCCACAAACAGTGCCCAAATCGGGTTCCTAGTGAATGATCTATGATAAATAAATCATTTCCAAAATATTATTATTATTATTATTATTATTATTTTATTATAAACTTATTTTTTTAATTTTTTTTGTTTAAGAAACTAGGCCGGCCAGGAGGGCCGTCCTTCTTCCACATAGCGCCAACATGACCTGCTTTGTGCGGGTCCTCGTCTCCCAGTAGACTGGCCAAGCGGTCGGTCTTCCTCCGCACGCCAGAGGCCATGCCTCGGGCTCCTCTCTCGACCACAGCGGTCGTCGCCCGGCGCACTGTCTCGCCCAGCCATCGCGGTCGGCCCGGCGCCTCCACTCGAGCACCAGCGTCTCCGCCAAAGCCCTCTTCTGTGACGTCCCCTGCTGACCTAGCGCCGACCTCCGCTGAAGCCCGCTCGCCTACCCGCCGAAGTCGAACGCCCCGCCGCTGCTCGCGCCACGCCCTGCCAAGCCACACCGCACACCATCGTCGTCCATCCATCCGTGACTGCCGGTGCCTCGGTCCGCTCACGGGACCGCTGCCCTGTCGTAGACCTCCGGACCCGCCTCAACCAGATAGGGCACCCGGAAAAACTCCAATTCCTGCTGATCTTCTATGCACGATTACGAACACCCTGAATCTCAATTTTTCAATTCAAAATAGGCAATGGGAAGCTCACAAAATGTGCTACGTGATCATGGGCTTTGCTCGAATTTGAAGCAGCATTTCAATATCACAAAATTTGAGCAAAAGTGTTCGGGAAATCAAAAACGAACAAGATCCTACCTTGCGGGGATTCGCCCGAAGCTTCGCGACGATCCGCCGGCCGCCACGACTTGGAGAGTATGGAGATGGGAGGAGGAGCATGAGCTACCTTGGTGTGTTCCTTCCTCCGGAGAAAAGGGAAACAGGGAAGGAGAAGGGTGGGGTAAGGGATTAAATAAAGAAGAAATTAAATTATAATTATAATTAATTTAACCCCCAATTTAACCTGCGCCCGAAACTCTCGACAGGGTCGAGGTTAAGCCTCTCCTAGGGTAAAAACCACCTCCTGAGCACAACGGTGGTCTCGGAATTTTAATCTGAGGCCCCGTTAAAAGGTTATAAAGCTCAACGCCTGAGGCCGCCAAATTACGAAAACGCCCCTGGGGCCATTTTTCACTGACGGCCCGTGCCCACAAAACTTACACCCCTTCTAGGGTAAACGGCATGCTCCGAACTCAACGGTGACCTCGATTTTCCAATCCGAGACACCTTTTAAGAGATACTTGTGTTTCACAATTAAACGAATTAATTAATTAATTTAATTAATCGTTTAACATTCCGAAAGCAGGTGAGGGGTCCAAACGTCCTACGCCGACAAGTTGTATGTCGTTCCTAGGGTAAACACCCCATTCCGGACCCATCCGTACACTCAGATTTCTTATCTGAAACACCGTTTAGGTGTTATTCTATTTATTTTGTGTTTCCAGTGTGAACGCAGTGAAAATTTAATTCGGTCCACACCGGGGCTCGGAATCGCACGCCGTCTGAAGGCGCTACTCTGGAATAACATCAAGAATATTCAAAAGTCTTTTGCAGCCAAAACTGGGTTCTTACATAATTCCCTCCTTTAAGCTTTTCGTCCTTGAAAAGAAAAACCAAGGAACAACTCAGGGTACTAAGCCTGCACCTGGCTCTCCCGTACCCAGAAGAACTCTCACACATCTCTACGCCACCGCACACAAACCAAAGGATTTGATCTGTTCACGCAAGGTCTTCCATCGCCGATGACGTGCATGGGATCATGCACACATCTCCCCAGGTGTGTCACGCGGGAGACACTATGCACCCAAACCATCTTTTGGGGTTAGGGAAAGGCGGTAGGGAACCTCACCATCCCTTCGCACGGTCTCAAACGGCCCAAAGGCTCTCGGGGGTAGCTCACCTCCCCGACCGAACCCTTACGTCATACGCCGCGACTGGAATCACCGCCCGCACTTGGAACAAGGCCCGGTGATTCCCTCCTTCAGAACATCCATATGGTGAAACACCCAAGGATATCTGGTCACGTAAGGTTCCACAGTCGATATCTCTTAACCAAGACTCTCTTACACGCTTAGGGAGAGATGGATTCGACGCCATAGACTAGAGAAAAAGGGTCCCATGCCTTTTCCTTACCAACACAGGGTTACACCAACGCCCCGCGCCACCCTGGTAACAACCCAAGCAAGGAGCAGGGTGAAAAAATAAGTTCATACACAGAGTCTAACAATTCTACTGTAAAGAGTATAAGAGCTGTAGAGCATACCTCTTATCACCTCATGCTCTACAGAATCTTAGACATCCAAGGCTCGCGGCTATCCGCAGTCCCAACTGTCAGCTCTCGGATCCTGACATGGACCGCCTAGTGGTGATGGGAAGACCTCGTAAAGTCGTCCACCACTACCAGCTCCTCCTGCTCCTCTGATAGCACCAACTCTCTGGTTAATACTCCGATCACGTCGCTGCCCCTGTCGTGGTGGTGCACCTGCTGCCTGCCCGAAGCTCTCTGCATGCCTGGTCGGTCAGTCCCGTGCCAGGTGACCTCGCCCGTCACAAGTATAACACCGACTCTCTCTGGGCTACACTGGTGCCCTCTGGTGCCACTATGGTGTACGACCACGCCCATGAGTCCGGTTTTCAGAAAGCTACCTGTGTCGAGGTTCTTCTTGCCGACGCCCAATAGTTGCGGAAAACGTCTCAGCTCCAACGTGTCTGCTGCCACCACCAACTCCAGAACGTGACAGGAATCCCTCTGTCATCAGCGCCTGCTCTAGCACCCCGACATATGTGGAAATGCCCAAGGGTACTATGACAGCACAAATCTCTCAGCGAAGACCCTGCTCAAACTTCCACACTCGGATGTTGTCGTCATGGACCAAGTCCAGGTAAGAGCGTGCATGGTATGCAAAACTAGTCGCGTACTCGGCCACTGTCATCCCTCCATGCCGAGACTACAGGAGCTCCTGAATCAGAAAGGAGTGCAAACAGGAGGGGAAAACTCATCACAGAACAACAACTGAAAGTCTCCCCATGAATGTGACGACTCATCAAGAAACTGAGTCACCAGACTCCACCAACGCCGAGCTGCTCCACGAAAAAGGTTGGCTGCCAAAGCCACTCTCTGATCTTTTGACGTCTGCACAAGCCTGAAAAGGCAAACCACTGCCTCTAGCCAAAACTCTGCTGCCTCAGGGTCTAGCTCACCACTGAACCTCAACGGTCTCTACCGCTGGAACTCACGGAGTGCGCTCAACCTGCGCCCAAACTCAGCCTGCTCTACTGAAGCTGCCTGCTACTCAACAGGTGGGGGTGCTGCTACTAGCCCACCCAGAGAAAGGGGCTCGCATGATGGGTCCTGGACTGAGGCCTCTTAGCTCACAGGGTCATCGTTACGAACCAAAACTGGTATCCTGGCTGGTTGTCCTCGCGGAGATATCCTGAATATTATCAAGGAGTGCCGCAATCAGATGATCATATATGTATATACCAATGACCACGATAGGGATCTGACTCAAGAAGGACAGTCAAAGACTCAATCCTATGTGATGCACAAACCAATTTTCCTTGCAACAAGTGTCTCAGCATGCTGAGTCGACAAGCGGGTTATCAGGGTCCTGGTGAATGGATACGTCGGCCGCCGCACCATCACTGGACTCTGTGGCCTGAGAGCCGCTCTCGAGAAATGTTAACACTATTTCCCTAAATTCCAACCAATTCCTCTTTAGGGATGTCTGAACATCATCCCAAGGAACAAACCAACTTTGATACCACTTTTTCACGATCGGACCCTACCTGGGCTCGAGCCACAACTACCCCAAGCCCGCCTCCATAGGCTAGGGGCTGGAGACCAGCGTCGAAGGCACAATAACTCGGGGAGCCCTTTTCCTAAGTACCTGTACACACACACACAACACACTCAATGCAAAAGACAAGTAAAAAAAGGGCAACTACTATATATATAAACCACAAATGTGCATCGACCTCTAAACAGTACAAAGTAAAAGCTGAATGTAAACTGAAAAGGAAAGGAAAAAACACGCACCCAACCAAAAAGTGCCACAACCCGGCAACAGGTAAACAGAAAGGAAAACAGATGGAAGGGTCCCCCACCTAGAACCCGACTCTGACCACCGCACGCAGTCCACGGCCCTGAACTCCTAAGCTCCACTGAAGTCATGACCAACCTGTCCATTGTCTGCAAAGGCACACCAAGTGCGGGAAAATCCCAAGCAGGGGTGAGTATAAAAATACTCAGTAGGATACCCCGAAGGCTCGAGGGAGCAACAAAGGAGGTACCGAAGGGTGAGAAGTAGAGCGAACTGGGAAAAGTAAAGGAGTACAACCGAAAGTGCATTAAAGAGTAACAGTAAAGAGTCCATATCAACCCAACAAGAAGAATGGAGGTAGACTCTTCCAGACACAAGGAGCTGGAAACGGTGAGAAGATGAACTTCTCATCGAGTCTTCGCTACCTATAGTAGGAGAGTAGACTTGTCCAACCATGAGAAGCTAGACACGAAAAGCACGTGGAATACCCTACACGTCTTCACGTCTCCTAGAAGGAGAGTAACCAAACCCCAGAAGTGGGTACTAGAACAAGGTACATACAAGTCCACAAGCTCAATCAAGAATCCCAAACAAGATCGTAAGGGGATCTCCATCCCATAGCTCAACCCAAGATAATGAGTCGCCAATAGTACTAGAAGTAAACCATCGATTCCAAGCATCCCTCACTTCTTCCCCGAACTGCAAATCAAGGGCTCAATCACCGCACCTCGACACTATCTGCTTTGGGAGGCACTAACTCACCCACACAGTTTTAGGTCGCGTCACAAGGACACGTCTAGGTGGGGAAAGCGCTCCTCGTACTTGAGAGTTCTGGGGGAATGTCAACCACAACTCGTCACTGCCCCGCAGTCGAGAGGTCTCCTCATAGTCGACAGGTGACTCCCTGCCCAGCCCCGCTGGATGGTCCCTGGAAGTCAACGGGTTCCCACTATAGGGAGACCCGACAAGAGTCGACGAGTGACACACTGCCCAGTCCCGTAACAGGGTAATCTACTAGAGGGTGACCCGGCTAAAGTCGGTGACGGGACCACTACCCAGCCCAGCTGGAGATAACCCAGCATCGGGGACCGCTGCCCAGCCTAGCTGGAGGTAAGCCCGACATCGGGGACCACTGCCCAACCCCACTAGAGGTAAGCCTGACATCGGGGACCACTGCCCAGCCCAGCTGGTGGTAAAGCCGGAACTACTCTGGCCATCCCTGCTGGATGGTAACCCACTGGTCATCCCTGTTGGATGGTACAACTGGCGAGCCCTGCTCGAAACAACCTCAGCCCTGCTGGTAACAACCTCATCCCTACTAGTAACAACCTCATCCCTACTGGTAACAACCTCCTGGGAAGAGTTCCGGTGCCCGCGTAAAGTGTTGGTCACATCGAATCCACAAGAACTCTACCAAGGAACGCAAATCAATCGGGAAACTCCCCAGGCCTATTAAGACGATCATGCTCCAATCCGTTGAGTCACTATCGAAGCGGACCGAGACAAATCATCCTAGAAAGTGGGAAAATACCCACGATGTACGAGCACACGTAGTCGCAAACAGTGCCGCAGTCCGGTGAAAGGACACGGTACTGAAACCCCTCACAACTGAAGAAACATAGGAACAAACCATCTCTGTTGGCCAAACTAGAAGAGGACCAGGGGAATGCTCAACACTGCTGGTCAAACAAATGAGCACAGAGCCAGGGGAAGACTCAACCCTGCTAGTCAAAAGTCGAGAACCGAGGAACCCTCTACATCACGAGAGGTCAAAAGTACGTAAAGCATAACACGACACACACATGGGGCCCACACGATGTGTGGCCCCAAGTCAACCCCAACCAAGCGCACAAACAATCTTAGGTACCAACATCCACATGTACCTCCCAGCGTTCCCATATACTCCCAGAGTATACCCCGTTCCAGCCCAAAGGCTATCGTGCACACAACACCCAATGTCAACACGAAGGCGTAACGTAACAACTCCAACCAGTCACCTCAACGGCTGAGGCACAGCCGACCACATGCCTTTAAACACCAACAACACTCTCCCAGGAGTGAATGCGATCACATGCCAAGGGTCCGCTACAAACATGGTAGAAGATCCGCCACCAGGGCACCTTCATATTTCCACATTTAATAAGATCGCGCAAGAGGCTTCGCATAACCAAACAGATCATGTCGTTGTAATCCTTGTGAAAAAACAAAACAGATAGACTACTTACTCTCCTCAAATGGATATCCGACGGAAAAGTCACCAACACCGCCTCACGCCCGAACGGCACCTCGTGATCCCGAGCCTCAGCCCTGAAAACGGTCGGGCGCATCGCACCATTGAGATCCCCTCAGGAAAACATGTCAAAAAGACGCTCCCTTGAGCGCAATAGATATCCAGAGAAAAAGAAGCATTCCGACACACCACACATGAATGGCGCTTCGTGGGACCCACAACCCGATCCCGAAACACAATGAACAGATCGCACCATTGCGATCCTCTCGAAAAAGTACACAGGTTGGACTATTCACTTGTCTAAAACGGTCGTCCGATGATAGAGATGGAAAAACCACCGTCAACGCCCAAACGACCCTCGTGGGGCCCACACCATCGTTCCGAATTAGAGCGGGCGGATTGCGCCATTGCAATGCCCTTATAGAAACACCCAAAATCGGCTAATCGCACGCCCCGAACGGGCGTCCGATAAAAAATCGTGAAACGCTGCACGCAGCTCGAAAGACGGGTCATGGGGCCTGTGCCTCAACTTCGACCTCAATGCCTAAAACTACCCTGGAAAGCTCCTCCTCGGTGCCAGGGTTCCAACGCCACTGACAGTGTTCAAAACGTACATCGGACGCGTCCGCGCCGTCCAAAACAAGATCCCCTAGAAAAAATGTCATTTCACTTAAAGACGTGTCGCGCCTCCGAGGCCCCTCATTTCGGGAATTAAAAATTCCCAAAACTATCTAAAAAAGTCCTCCTCGTCGCCAGGTCCGCGCCACTGCAGACGGTGCCCAAATCGGGTGCCCGACGAATGATCTGTGATAAATAAATAATTTCCAAAATAATAATAATATTATTATTATTATTATTATTATAAACTTATATTTTTTTCATTTTTTTAAAGAAACTAGGCCGTCCAGGAGGGCTGGCCTTCTTCCACACGGCGCCAGCAGGACCCGCTTTTTGCGTGTCCTTGTCTCCCAGCAGACCGGCCAAGCGGCCGGTCTTCCTCCGCACGCCCGAGGCCATGCCTCACGCTCCTCTCTCGACCACGGCGGCCGTCGCCCGGCGCACTGTCTCACCCAGCCATCGCGGCCGGCCCGGTGCCTCCGCTCGAGCACCAGTGTCTCCGCCGAAGCCCTCTTCCGCGACGTCCCCTGCTGACCCAGCGCCGGCCTCCGCTGAAGCCCGCTCGCCCAGCCGCCGAAGCCGAACGCCCTGCCGCCTCTCGCGCCACACCCTGCCAAGCCGCACCACACACCAGTGCTGCCCAGCCCTCCGCGACCGCTGGCGCCTCGGTCCGCTCGATGAACCGATGCCCTGCCGTAGACCGCCGGACCCGCCTGAACCGGCCAGGGGACCCGGAAAAACTCCAATTCCCGCTGATCTTCGGCGCATGATTACGAACACCCTGAATCTCAGTTTTTCAATTCAAAATAGGCGATGGGAAGCTCACAAAATGTGCTACGCGGTCATGGGCTTTTCTAGAATTTTAAGAAGCATTTCAATATCACAAAATTTGAGTGAATGGGTGCGTGAAATAAAAACCGAACAAGATCCTACCTTGAGGGGTTTCGCCCGAAGATTCGCGACGATCCGCTGTCCGCCACGCCTTTGAGAGGATGGAGATGGGAGGAGGAGCATGAGCTGCCTTGGTGAGTTCATTCTGCCAGAGAAATGGAAAATGGGGAAGGAGAGGGGTGGGGTAAGGGATTAAATAAAGAAGAAATTAAATTAAAATTTTAATTAATTTAACCCCCAATTTAACCTGTGCCCGAAACTCTCGACAGGGTCGAGGTTAGGCCTCCCCTAGGGTAAAAACCACCACTTGAGCACAACGGCTATCTCGGAATTTTAATCTGAGGCCCCATTCAAAGGTTATAAAGTTCAACGTCTGAGGCCTCCAAATTACAAAAACACCCCCGGGGCCACTTTTCACTGACGGCCCATGCCCGCAAAACTTACAACCCTCCTAGGGTAAATGGCATGCTCTGAACTCAATGGTGCCCTCGGTTTTCCAATCTGAGCTACTGTTCAATAGATACTTGCATTTCACCATTAAACGAATTAATTAATTAATTTAATTCACCGTTTAACGTTCTGAAAGCGGGCGAGGGGTCCAAACATCCTGCGCCGACAAGTTTTATGTCTTTCCTAGGGTAAACACCCCATTCCGGAGCCATATGTACACACATATTTCTGATTTGAGGCACCTTTTAGGAGTTATTCCATTTATTTGATGTTTTTAGTGTGAACGCACTGAAAATTTAATTCCGGCCACACCGGGGCTCAGAATCGCATGCTGTCTAAAGGCGCTGCTCTGGAATAACATCAAGAATATTCCAAAGTCTTTTTAAGAAAAAACTAGGTTCTTACACTACATATCGTGTATAAGTAAAAATAAAGTAATTACTCTTCACACATAGAAATAATAAACACTATGTTAATACCATGTGTTTCATTATTTAATTAAGTTAAGAGTACATTCCATGACATTATGTGATTAGTCGTGTATATTTTATGTCACATGAGGAAACAATATATGAATATAATACATGTTGGGTAGTTCATATGGGTACTCACCATGTTTCCTTCAAGGTATATTTTTGTACACAGTTAATTTTAAATATTTTTTTTAATTTATTAAAATTTATGATTGATGAGAATCTCAAGAATATTTGGGTGAGAATTAAGATAAAATAATTTATTAATTAAAGAAGATAATTGATTTATTCAAATGTTATTTATCTTAAATAAGAACGATTAGGATTAAAATTTGATTTTCATATAAGTGTAGTTTGTTTCAGGTATATAGATGATCATGAGCATAAACCATACCTTTGTATGTGGCTGGTTTCTTTTAAATTATTTTTAAATTAAATGTTTGGAATGTTTTTCATCAATCCTCTCATTATGTAAGAGCGTGCATAATGATTTTTTCTTTTATGTAAACCCCATAACAAATAATTTGGTTCCCCTTACCTATGTGGGACTGAAACCATACGTAATGGATGAGGCTCCCAAGCTAGTGGATACAGTTTATGTTTCGAGACGAGATGAAACAAATCCAAGAGAGATATATAGGTGGAAAAGTGGAATGCAGTAACACAAAACATAAATGGTTCAAGGTGCTTTTCCCCTAGGCTGAATGTTAGTTTATCATCCACCAGATAAATTGACCATTAGTAAAAGATCATAATCATACCACTTTATTATTTTATTTCATTCAAGTTTTATAATTATTTCTTTATGGATGTTTTTTCTTGATCACATGAATTAATGAATTAACAAGAATGCAATATAGAAGTAAAATAAACTATCTTATGCGTAAACATTATATAAGACATGTTCAACCACTTATGTAAATCCACTTAATATTAAAAAGAATGTAATAAAGATAATAATTGGAAATTTATGCGTGAAGATAAAATCCCCCAATTATATGTATTTTGTCAGTATAACCTTACACTACTTGTTTTAAAATCAAACCACTGTTAAAAGTGCTTGACAAACCAATGTCGGGATGCTCTCAATTACCAGGGAATTCCAAATTGATATTTTCAGTTGACATAACATAGTTCACATAAAGTGTTGACTTTTAATGTATAAATGGGTGTAACTAGGAGAAAAGGTTGAGGAAATCCAATTTAAGAATTTCTTGATTGAGGAGTCCACCCAACAGATCAATGAACTATGAGTTAATGCAGTTGTCATTTGGAATGCCAACCTAAGACCCTTCAAATAGCTTGACCAGAAAATTTTGGTGTGATGATATGGGGAATGTGGATCCTTTCTACTTCAAATTCCAACTGATAGGATATTCAAAAGTTTGGTGAGGGCTATTGGGTTTCTATAAAATATAGTGAGATTAATATATTTAGTATTTATTTATTTTTCTAATTTTAATGGATAAAGTACTAAAATTGGGATTTTTTTATTTGTTTAAATGGTAATAAACATGAATTCAAACATAACATTGTGATCCACACTTAAGAAGGATAACCTTCTCACCAACATACTTTTCCAATAATGTAATTGGTGCTTACGCATTATCCCACACCACGAAAATAAATTGTATGTGCTAAAACTTATTCTAGAAGTGCCTAATAATGGGGATAGTGAGGAAGAGTTATATCTCTATGGAAAACATTTGAACAATTCCATAGATGTTCAGTGTTTCATGCAATCATATATGGCCAATGAGCTTATGAAGAATCATGAGTTCGTTGATGCATATAGCATGATGTCCCACCTTCAGGATCTTTATCAAGATAAGGGGAAACAAAAGATATAAAAGATCTATAATGCTCTATTTATTACTATTCTTAGAGACTCTGCCAACTGGGACTCATGTAGTCAAGATTATTGGATATATTGAATGCATAGACATCTTAGAGATTAAACTCCTAGAGGAGTTGCGTACAGATTTCATACTTTTCTCACTACCAAAGTTCCTCTCGAGTTTTATTTTTAATTATAACATGATAAATAGTGGGGACAGTCTTTCAAAAATTCTTAATTGGATTCACCATGTAGAAAAGGACATGGGGTGTGATAGACCCACGGTCCTTATGGTTAATATGTAAAGAAAGAACATGGGGAGTGGCCTAAGACTTGTAAAAATTCAAAATCTTCCAAGCACTGCCCTTCCAAAAAGAGGAAGATCCCGAGGTAAGGTATGAAAAAATGATGAAATATATTTTGTATGTGGCATGTAAGGAAAATGGAAGAGAAACTACATCTAGAAAAAAGGGGAATATAATGGTGTGTTTTTAATTTAGTGTAATATTTCAATATCTACACATTGGGTATTAGATACAGCTTGTGGTTATTACATCTGTATCTGAATATAGGAACCATGTTGATTACGAATGATTTATGTAGGAGAGGAGGATTTATGAGAAACCAATAGAGTAAGGATGGATGCTCTAGCCATTATATACTAACACCTTTCATTACCAATAGGAATGATATTAGTTTTATGATATTTTCATTATGTATCAACTATTACAAAGAACATAATTTCAGTATCATTCCTAGATATAGATGGTTTTATATTAAAATATTGAAATAAAAGTTGTTTATCTTATATAGAAATCATATTTTATGGTATGGAGAATTTAAATAAGGGTTTTTATATATTAAATTATGGAAAACAAGTATTGGAAATAGATAATGAATCATGTTCACATGACTCATATAACACCTATATATGCTATCACTGTCTAGGTCATGTAAATAATTTTTTTTTGAAAAAGCTATTTCAAGATGGTTATTTATATTTATTTGAGATAAATCCACTTGAAATATGTCATTATTGATTATAAGGAATAATAAAAAAATCACCATTTGGTGGATAGAGTGAAAGGGCCATAGAGATTTAGGGATTGGTACACACTAGTGTGCGTAAACTATTTTTATTAGAAGCTTGAGGTGGGTATTCTTACTTCATAACTTTTAATAATGACATGGGTAGATATTGTTCTTTATACATGATGAGGTATAAGTCTGAGTCCTTTGAGAAATTCAATGAATTCAAGAATGAATTATAGAATCATTATGGAAAGAAGATAATGAATATTCGACTGGATTAATGTGGTGAAAATCATAACCATGTATTTATCAAAAGTATATGGGTTTTTTGGATTCTATCTAAAGTAACTCCACCATACACACAATAGTGGAATGGTTTTAGTGAAAGGGGGAACCATACCTTTCTAGACATGTTATTTTTTATGATGAGTTATACATATCTTCTATTATCCTTTTGAGGATATGCATAATAAATTAAAATATATTCATTAAATTGAGTACCAACAATAGAGGGAAATAGAATTTACTTTGATTTATGGAGTGTAAAGATACCTTTTCTGTTGTATAAATGTGTATGGGAATGTGAGGTGTTTGTTTAGTCATTCTTTGGAAAAAACTGGAACCTTAGGTAACAAATTTTATCTTTTAGGGTATCATATGGAAACAAAGGGATAATTTCAATACAACCACTCTGAAACAAACGTTATTATCACCTTAGAATCCATATTTATTGAGAGGTAGCACATTATCTAAATGGATAGTGGGAGAAATATTAAATTCGATGAAGTTGATGATCAAGATACACAGGAGTTGGTGGAGGTAAAGATTCCATAGGTCCCCATGTTAGAAGTAGTTCATGAAACAAAATTAATATATAGTATCATTAGAGAGGTAAGATAACTAGAGAGATATGGTTTTATAGTCACTAAAGATGGTGACTCTTTATTGGTTGACAATGATACACCTATATCCTTCAAAGAGGCATTAGAGATCTCATATGCTATAAAGATGATAAGAAGTAATGAATTCTAAAATGGATTCCATGTGTTAGAACCAAGTTTGGGTATTGGTCGATGTGATAGTTTATGTAATGATTGTATGGTTAAAATTGGAATTCAGAGAAAAATGGACATGGAAGGTGATGTAAATACCTATAAATAAAGGCTAGTGGATAAAGGGTTTCAACTTTTTCTAGGAATTGACTACAATGAAACCCTTTCACCAGTTTCCATGTTAAAATCCATCATAATTATACATGATACAACAGACTATTATGACTATGAAATTTGACTCATGAATTTCTAAATAACATTCCTTATTGGTAACCTTCTCAAATATTTCTACATGAAAATCCTAGAAGGTTTTGAGACTCCATGTGATGCCAAAAAAGATTTAAAAGTTGTGTAGTTCTTTTATGGATTGAAGTAAGTATTCATATCAATGAACATTTGACCTGTTGAAGCTATATAATAAGTTGGTTCATTTATGAATGAATGTGACCCATGTTTTTAAACAAGTATTATTGGGAATGTGTTTTTTATCCTAGTATTATATCTTGATGAAATATTTCTTATTCGAAATGACATACAAATTATACAGTATATTAAGAACTAGTTAATCATGTTTTTCCTTGAAGGACACAAATGAACCAGCCTATATTCTATGGATAATGATAAATTGTGATTAATCTAAGAGGCTACTTGGAATAATTCATAATATATACATTGATCAGATACTAAGGATATTTATAATAGAATGATCCAATAGGGGATTGGTTCTAGGGTTGCACAGTATACATATTTCTAAAAAATGTGTCCTCGTAAACAATAGGATAACGATGTAAATAGTAATATTGCATACAATTCAGTGATAGGATCAATCATGTATTCCATGTTATTTAATAGACTTGATGTTTCCTACGCATTGAGAATGGTAGGAAGATATCAAGATGATCTTAGAGAATAATATTGGTATGTTGTTAAGGCTATCGTTAAGTATTTGATAAGAAGGACCTGGTGTATGTAGAAGATGAGGATCTGGTCATCATGGGTTATAATGTTGATAGTTTTATAAGAGATAAAAATGATTTGATGTAACAATGAGGATATGTTTTCTGTATCAATGGATGAACTGCAGGCTAGAAGAGTTCAAAGTATCCAATTGTCAATGATTATTTAGTGGAGTTCGAGTACATAGCGGTTTCTGATGTAGCCAAGGGAACCATTTGGATAAGAAATTTTTTCCAAGAGGTTGATGTGGTACCAATTAGTAAATACCCAATCACATTGTATTATGATAAAACTATAGTAGTGGCTCTTGAAAAAGAACCAAGGTTACAATGACATAAAAATCACATACACTATAAGTATCACATCTTGAGGGATTTTTCTCATATGTGTGAAGTTAAAGAAAGTAGAGTTCTCAAAGAACAAAAAGTGGTCGAACCCTTGACTAAAATTTTATCTTAGTAGAAGCATGAGAATCATGTGAGATCTAGCGAACAGAAGGTTGTTAGTATTTATCTCTAGTGTAAGTGTGAGTTTATTGGAGTTAGTGCCACAAAACCAACTTTGTGAACTTTTGATAACTTTTATTAGTTGTTTTGAATATCAATAAACTCCTTATCATGTCAAGGTTGTTCTTCTATGTGAAATATAATGTGATAATGTCCTAATAGAATTTTTTATACTAAATGGTCAAAGGTGTTCCCTACTATGATGAGAACCCAGAAGTGTTGTGACTGTATTATGAAATATATGTTCTTTATCCCCATAAAATCATTTGTGAGACTAAAATGATACAGACTATCAGGGGTGGAGACTCAAATGAATTTGAGGCACCTTTGATGTACATGGATTTTTCTAGTATATTTATAATTTTCTAACT
This sequence comes from Viscum album, assembly GCA_963277665.1. NCBI lineage: Eukaryota > Viridiplantae > Streptophyta > Magnoliopsida > Santalales > Viscaceae > Viscum > Viscum album. The sequence goes on from OY728143.1 coordinate 2,015,703,024, forward strand.
TATTTTTAATTATATTTCTTATTGGTTCTATCATTTTTAAGTTGTTTTGATGTTTTTGGTATTTTTAGATATTTTTATTTTTTTTAGTTAATTATATTTTAATTTTAGTTAATTATTATTATTATTATTATTATTATTTATTAATTTAATTTTTTTAACATATAATATTTCACAATGAATTTTTATTATTAGTTTAATTAATATTAATTTTTAATTAGTTTATTTTATTTATATTTATTAGTATTAACATTAATTTCTTATATTAGTAATATACACATTATTTTAAATAATTATACATTTTAGTTGTATTGATAAACTTTTTATTCATATTTTTTATTTAATATTATATAAAATAATATTAGTATTAGTATTTTCTTTATGTATGTAAATTATAATTTTATCTAATTACTTATCATCTTATATTAATATACCTAATTATATGTAAATATATATATATATATATTATTTATTTATATACCATTATCTTTTAATACTATTAGTAGTATAATTTAGGTATATAGTATAACATAATTTTAATTTAATTTTTATTTTATTTATTTACATTTTTTTATTTTCATTATTATTATGATCATTCTAACTTTTTTTCTGTATATTTGATTGGCAGGAACATTCATCTTCACATGTAGGGGATGAAACCATAGGCAAGCCCCCCCCCCCCCTCTTTCCCGCCACACCCCATCCCCCTCCCCCAATCCCCCTCCCCTACTCTTCCCCTCTCAGCCTGCAGCACCACCATCCCACCCCCACTCCTCCTCCCCGCTCTTCCCCATGACCCTCTACCCCCTTCCCTTCCAACCACCACCTGATCCCCCTCCCCTATCTCCAAGCCACCAACCACCAACAGAAAGCACCCACAACTGCACTCGTCCTGTATGCACCACCAATAATAGCTGACCACACCAGTGGCCTCCTCACTATTGACAACTACAACCCTCGATAGATATATACCCTTCCAGCGACATCCTCTCCTGTAGTGGGACTCCTTTGAAGGCCAACAGATCAGTGGAACCCTCCCTGAATGAATTTTATTTGTGTTTGGTGGTATTTGATGTGCGCACGTCATCAACGAGTCATGCGATCATTTTTTTATATTACAGTGAGAGAAAAAAATTATTAGATTATTTTTTCAGTGACATGATGGTTTTGTTCGACATTGTGTTGATCGATGGGCGATGGTTCTTATTTTGTGATCATTTTCAGCGGCTTGTAGTGATACTCACATCGACACAAACATGAAGATATTTTCCAATTTTTTGATGTGTCATTTTTGTGCGATGGTGGGCTAATATTTTGGGTGTCGATGTATGAGTGCATTTAATTTATTCCCATATTTTATTTCCATTTAAATTATTATTTTAATTGGATGTTTATTTAATAAATTATATCTACATTTGAATTAATTGTTGTTTAGACCATGCACTTCTACTTTGGTTCTCATTCGTGTGATATATAATAAGTAATCATGGACAAGAGATCATCATAGAATTCATTTATCTATATATTTATCACACGTGTGAGAGAATCATAAATTTTGTGCGATCTAATTCTGAATAAATAAATATATTAACTAAAAACTTAATATTTTGTGTGCACCCTCCTTCAAACTTGAATTGGTGATAACGAATAAGTGATCTCAAGTGAGAGAACTCAACACAGGTAAATACTTAGACTTTTTGAGAAATGAGTAGTGGTATTTCACTAAGTTATTCATTGTTACAATGATGCACATATTATTTGGTAGGAAAGATAACAAAATTACAGGTGAATTGTGTAAAAATTAGATTATTTTCTAATATCAGAGAAATAGACCTGAAAGTATTTAATCTATTCAATAATAAATGATTCAAAATTTAATCAAAATACTATCAGGTCTCAATCTGTAATCTTAAAAAAATATTCTAGTTTTTACACAAATCATCCTTCAATTAGTTATTTATCCGGATGAATAATTTTCATGTCATTGTTGCAATGAATCATTTAGTGAAAATACCACAACCCGTTTCTCACAAAGTCGAACTATCTTTCTATGTTGGTTTCACACACATGAGATCACTTGTTATGTATCATCTATGCACGTTTGAAGGAGAGCGCACACAAAATGATAATTTCTCAATTAATATATTTATTTATTTTAGAATTTGAAAATGTTTGATTTATGATTCCCTCATGCGCGTGATCGATTTCTGGATAAATAAATTATCTATTGATCTCCTATATGGGATTACTTATTAGGTGTCACATGAACGGGCACCAACGTAGGTGTGTGTGGTCCAAATGATAATTAATTAAAATGTGGATATAATTAATTAAATTAAAATCCAATTTAAATATCAATTTAAATGACAATAAATTGTGTAAATAAATTAAAGGCATGCATACGCCGTCATGTTTTTCAAAAACTGACACTAAAAATACTATATTTCCATTGTGAAAGCACAACGCATATTATAATAGATAAATATCACTGTTTTCGTGTTGTTGGGCGCCTCCTTATCTGGTGAACCGCATGAGTAAAAAAAACATGGAAACGTCTTCTGGTGGATTGCATGAAGAAAATCACAGAGACGTGTTTTTTAGAAGGTGTTTTATTATTTGACACTAAAAAATATTATTATATAAGGTGGCAGCGAAAAGGATTTTCAACACACACTAACAACATTGAGAGAAAATCAAATTTGGTGATCACCTTTCTTCAATAACCATTTTTCTTGCTCTCCATCATTGATTCACTACTTTTATTCTTGAGTATTACTTTTGGTATCCCTTCCATTATTGGGGAGTCTCTAACGTGTACCTCTTGATTTTAGTGGATCCCACTTTCTGGACTATTTCCTGTTGTTTTTACCTGATTAGGTTTTCCACCTAAAATTTTCTGGTGTCAACGTTTTATATTCTACACTATTATTTTTGGGTCACTTCACATCTTCCTTTGTTTGAAGGGAAAGATTTGATTTTTCCGCTACACATTTTTCTAGATATTGATTGCTTGTTCATCTCATTTCTATCGTTCCACACATCAGGTATCAGTATGATTGGTCGAATTCCTTAGTTTTAAAATGCTATGGAGAGAATTTGGTGGAGAATGTTTTTCAAGGACTCAAATGACATTATCGGAAGACAGCATCAATACTAGACGTTTTTCTAGGATATCAAAAGTCTGATTGACTAGAAGGAGTCATTAGGTATGTTCCACTTTTGGTGATAGTCATAGTTCTGTTTTGGATTTCTTTTTCCAGGGGAAGCCAATATTTTTTATCAGAAGTGAAAAAGAGTTGGTGATGACCCCCACATGAGTCGGAGGTGGAGTTTGTTGGGCACCTCCTCATCTGGTGAATCATGTGAGTAACAGAAAATGTGGAAACGACTTCTTGTGGACTGCATGAAGTAATATGCAGAGACATGTTATTTAGAAGGTGTTTTATCTTTTGACGCTGAAAAATTTTCTTATATAGGAGGAAGCGGCAAGGCTTTTCAATACACACTTACAACACTAGGAGAAAATTCCATTTGGTTATCTTTTTTCTTGAACAATCTTTTTTTTTGCTCTTTATCTTTGATTAACTAAATTTATTCTTGAGTATTACTTTTGAGATATCTTCCATTTTTGGGGAGTCTATACCGTATACCTGTTGATTTTAGTGGAATACTCTTTCTAGACTAGGTCCCACTATTTTTCCGTCATTGTTTTTTCCATGTCGGTGTCAACCTTTTATATTCTAAAAATTTATTTTTGGGTTTTTGTGCATCTGACATTGTTTGAAGGGAAATATTTTATTTTTCCACTACATGTTCACTTTGATTTTGTTTGCGCGTTCATCACTTTACCCTCTTTCCCAACACTTTTCAACATGAGTATCACTACAAGCCGCCACAAATGATCGCAAAATAATAACCATCACTCATCAATCAAGGCAATATCTATCCAAAGGACCATGCTACCAAAACAAATAATCGGATCATTGTTCTCTCTCACTACAATATCAAAAAAAATTATCACATGGATCGTTGATGACATGTGTTCATCAAATACCACTGAATGCAAATAAAACCAATGCCAAGAGGGATTGAATGTTATTTTGGCTGGAAGTGGAGTCCCATTGTAGGAAAGGAGGTCTCTAGTATGGTGGATCTCTATCGGGGGTTGTAGTCGCGCAATGGGGAGTATACCACTGGTGTGATCAGCTGCTGGTGGTGTTGCATACAGGAAGTGTGTGGTTGTGGGTGTTTGGGAGATAGGGTAGGGGGAGTAGGCGGTGGTGGGGAAGGTAGGATGGTAGGGGGTGGGGAAGAGTGAGGAGGAGGGGCGGATGGGGGTGTGGCGGGGCGGGGCGAGGTGAGAGGGAAAGAGGGGGAGGGAGTTGGGGTTGTGGTGGGGGAGCTGGGGGATGGGGGAGGGGGGCTCACCTAGGGTTTCTTCCCCCACACATACAGATAAATTTCCCTACAAATGAAATATATTACAAAGTTAGAATTATAATAATAATAATAAAGAAAATAATAAGATGTTAATAATGGAAATAAAAAAGAAATTGGAATTATATTATACTATATAAAAAAATTATACTAATATAATTAAAAGATATCGTTTTATATATATATATATATATATACATATAATTAGGTATAATAATATAAGAATACTAGTAATTTTGATAAAATTATGATCTGCGTACATAAAGAAAATACTAATTTTAATATTAATCTAATATAATATTAAATTGAAAGTATTAATTAAAATATTATTAACACTACTAAAATACAGAATGATATAAAATAATATATATAATACTAATATAAGAAATTAATATAAATAATAATAAATATTCATAAAATAAACTAATAAAAAATAATATTAATTAAACTATTAATAAAAATACAGTATTAAATATAACATGTAAAAACAAAATTAATAATAATTATTATTAATAATAATTGACTAATATTAATATATAATTAACTAAAATATATCAACATATCTAAAATAATACAAAACTATAAAAAACCTAAAAGGCTAGAAGCACTAAGAAAAATAATTACAACTAAATTAGAAAATTATATGAATACTAGTGAAATCCATGTACATAAAATCCACCACACTTAATATTTTTCACTCATGGGAAAAAAAGTAAAAAAGAATACAAAATTAGACCCTTAGAAAATTCAAAACATCAAAATTACAATTTCAAAAAAATTCAATCTACTTTATCCAAAAAATATCATTCTTCCTTTAAAATTCTAATTTTTTAAAAAAATTCCCTTTCCCCCACATTCATTCCTAAATAAGTACCAGCACTCATATATCATGTGACATACCTTGTTGGCACTCACATCGCTCAAAACAAATATTCAATGTTATGCTCAATTCTCACACACATGCATGTTTACCATAGCCTTTCCATTAATTTCACATCTCTGCTAGTGGAAATCAAAAGAATGCACCAATCTCAAGGGCTTCACATTAGGTTCAAATGTATATGAGGTTATATGACTGTGGGTTATGAAAAAATTCAATAATGTTTCCTTAAAAGGTGGGATGAATCTTGAGATAAATACATGATATATTTTAATAAAAACGTCTCCCTTAATCTCTAACTCCCCCACACATAGAATGTTTATTTTTCTAAGAATACGAAAATCCAAATGTAACACTCGTTTTTTCATTTTGTTTAATTAATTTCTTTATTTTTTTTAAAAAACTCACTCAAATAAGATGGGTGAGAAAAACATGTGATTATCAACTCCAAATCCCCTAGGAACAAATATCATAAAAAATCTCAAAGAAAGGTACACAACTAATGCGTGCACTATATCATCTTAGTGAAAAAAGATAATATGTAAAACACTCTAGCTCCTGAAGCAATGAGTCATAACTTTTATAGTTTTCTCTAAAAATGAGGGTTACCGTGAAATGACCACAAAAGTAATCATTGTTGGAACAAAAAAAAATATACATTCCCATATCAAAATACATGTAATGCATGTGGCTACCATGAAATATAACACATATGATATTGATGATATAATGTTGACCCATGTGAATCAAATGACTCACTTCCCATTAAAAATACCTCTCCATGAATAAATCTATCCCCCACACATAGATTGAAAATTATTATGAAAATAATCATGAAATGGGTAGTGAAGGGATTCTACTCAAAATGGATTGATATGATCTTGAATTGTGATTCTTCTAGTTCTATTAGGGTCGATGTTAATGGTGGAATCTCCCAAGGATTATCCCCTACTCGAGGCCTTTTCTAGGGAGACCCCCTCTCCCTCTTTATCTTCATTTTCGTGGCTGATGTTTTTTCAAAACTCATTTTTATGCATGTATCCTCCAACTCAATCCATGGGGAAAAGGTGTGTCAAATTAGCCCACCAATTTCAGACCTATTTTTTTGGACGACTGCCTTATCTTATCTAGATACACCCATGTTGAATGCATTTATATTTTCCATGTGATATAAATATATGATAGGGCCTCTAGACAGGGGATTAACCAAACCAAATTAGAAAATTCCTCCATTTCTAGTGTTCCACTGAGCAGAGAGAGGAGTTTTTTATTACTGCATGTATTCAAATGGTTGAAAGGAATAATAAATATATTGGTCTCCCAAAGATGGTTGGGTGATATAAAAAAGAAATATTTCCATTCAATATGGATAGAATTGAGAAAAAATCCAAGGCTGGGCTCTGAAGAGAATCTCTAATGCGGAAAAAGAAAGTCTCTTCAAGGAAGATCTTAAAGGCATATCAAGGTATATCATGTCACTGTTTCAGCTTTCTAGTGAAATTATTGACCAAACTCATTCCTTCATTGTCAACTTTTGGTGGGGATATCATAAATAGAGAAAAAAAAATTCATTATATTTCTTGAAAATCTCTCTGCAACCCCAAATCAGGTGGCAAAATGGGCTTTTGGGATCTCTGCTTTTTTAATGATACCCTTTTGGTGTAGTAGGGTTAGTGCCTCTTAATACAACCTTCGTCTCTATGTACATAGATTTATTGGAAAAAATACTTCCCCCAATCAGACATCTAGAACCCCTATTATGGCCCTAGTCCTAACTAACTTTAGAGAATTATTTGGGGTTCATGAAACCTTCTTGAGAAAGGTACTGGATAAAGGATTGAGGATGGAACAAAATTCAATATATGGAAATATCCTTGGTTGATTTATAAGGATAGTATGCTGGCCACTTCACCGGTATTTTCGAGATCCAAGGGCGACACTTTTTGAATCCCTTTCGATTACCCTAGAAATGGTTAGTTCTTGGATAAAATAAACTCTTAGTTCAATGAATGGGATAAAATAATTATCCTTATAATTCCCTATGTTCTTTATGCGGGGAAATACTGTCTCTTTTTGAGCAATGACATCTCAAGGTCCTATTCAATGAAATCTGGGTATATACATTATCTTGATACCCATTTTGAGGTTAGGGGTGGGATATGGAAAACACTCTGGCAAATGGACATCCCCCCAAAGACCCACTACTTATGGTTGTGGGTGTGTAATGGTATTATTCCCACTATGGATTTCCTATACTACCACCATGTTACAAACAATCAGCTATTTTCCCTTTGCTTGGATGAAATAGAATCCTCTATCCACACTATGTTTTTATTGTCAAGGTGCTAAGGAGGTTTGGACTGCTTGGGGTTCTCGTTTGGATCTTCTGTTGGATGTAGTGTCAGATCTCCCTGTTGGATCGAAAATATGTATATGTATGTCTATTAGATGGAACAATACAAGAGGGGGGTGAATTGTAGGTTTAAAAAACCTTTGAGTTTTAGCAACAAAGAGATTAGTTTAAATGATCTTAAACTAATACAAATAAAAACACCCACAATTGTATTGAATATAAAAGGTATGATGTATTGTAATACTAATGTAATGTAAAACAATTGTATTCAAGGTGAACACAATAATCAGAGTAATACAAAGATGAATGATTCTACCTTAAAGCGTATAGAATCAATCAATACAAAATGTAATAGAATGATTGTAATTGAAACAATTACAATTAAATATGTAAAGAAGAAAGGAAACAATACAAATCCCTTTCAAATATAACAGCGGAAATGTAAAAGTATTACAATTATTTTAACCCAAAGAGAAGGGTTATCCTTTCACCTAGGATAAAAGGTCTGTCTCACAAACACCTTGGTGAGCCCTCGATACGATGATCGGCACGTCTGTCTGCCTATTCCCGGAAGCCCTCGATACGATGATCGGCACGTCTGTCTGCCTATCCCTGGCATCCCTCGATACGATGATCGGCACGTCTGTCTGCCTATCCCTGGCAGCCCTCGATTTTGCAGGTAATCGGCACCTCTGTCTTTAAATTACTTGAAATCCCTCGATACGATGATCGGACGCACAAGGCAGATGAGAGAAGTCACAGTGTCTCTCTCTAGAATCTTGGTAGTTCACAGAGTCTCTTCATTCATTCTCTTTGTTCATTGTTGTTCTCTCAGCTTCAAATGACCTCCTATTTATAGGCCTTGGGTTCCAACGGTCATATTGCCTCCAACGGTCATATTGAAACAGAAAGCACGACATCGTTTTGATTAGTTTGTAACTAACTCAACGACATCGTTTTGTTAGGACAAGAGATATATAGAAAAGAAAAACATGAGTATGATTCATATGTATTGATTGTTTTTGACAAAGTACCAAAACAAATAATGATCATCTGAATAGCAGAGTCAGTACGATACGATTGACAGAGTCAGTACGATGCGATTGAAAGAGTCAGTATGATACGATTGACAGAGTCAATACAATACGATTGACAGAGTCAGTATGGTACGATTGACAGAGTCAGTACGATACGATATGGTCGGTACGATCAACATTGTACGATACGATAGTCATGATAAAAGACAATTGTAATTTTCTAAAATATGATAGAATGCATTTTTGATTTTCAAAACATGATATAGAAGTCAAAAGAAGACTTCTGACTTAACAATCTCCCCCTTTTTGGAAAGCACAACCCACAAAGTAAATGTAACAAGAAATACTTATCTCCCCCTGAGTTATTGAAAACTCTTCTGAATAAGAAATTGAATACAACTAATCTCCCCCTTAGGTATGGACTTTCCTAAGGATTGTATTCGTAGATTTTCCTTCAGAGCATTGTAAAGCATTCTCCCCCTTTATAAAACAATCTTTGCTTTGTAAATATTCTCCCCCTTTGTGATTTACAAAAAGAAAGGAGTAATCTTGAATTGTCTGAAAGCGTTAGTAAAGCAATACAAGACAATGGATAAAAGAAAAAGGATCATAAGAGTTATTACAAAACAAAGACAAGATCCAAAAGAAACAAATACAACAATCATTTGTTTTCTCTTTCCTTCTCTTTCTTTATAAGCACATGAAGAACAGCTTTCATCTTCTTGATCTCCTTCTTGTCTTCAGAAATTGATTCACCCTGAGTTTTGAGAAGCTCTTGTTGATCCGCAAAAATCTGATCTTGATTTCTGATGGTCTCCTCCTGGACTCTGATTACTTCTTCAAGGGTATCAATTCTGTTTTGCAAATTCTTGTTGTCTTTGGATAACACAGAATTTTGATTCTTCAGCAAAACCATTTCATCTTTGAAAGATGAAACCTTCGAGAATTCAGATTGAAAAACATTCATTCTCTCTTGAAAATATTTCACTGAAGGAACATCGGCTCTTTGAGAAGACAAAAGGTTCAACCTTTCAACCGTTTCTTTGTCAAGCTTGTTGAAAGCAATTGCAAGCTCATTTGATAACCTTCTTATATCTTCAATTACTATATCATGATCATTGATTGAACTCTCTGTTTTGTACAACCACTTGGTCATCTTATTGCACGCCTTCTTATGAGCAACTGAGCTTTCTGAAAGAACTTTCAAATCGGCTTCTACTGACAAAACTTTCTTCCTCAATTCTTTCACAGATCCAAACTTCTTCTTTTGATTGTCAGTGATAAAATCAATCTTCCCTTCCAGCCTCAGGAAATAAGGAATGGTCTTCTCAACCCTTCTCAAAACATGAACAATGTAATCACTTTTCTTGAGAGAGATTGTATGCTCTGAATCAGTATCTTCATCGTACGATGCTAGTTCATATGATCTGCTTGAATCAACAACTAGCTGTTTCCCTTTTGCTTTTTCTTTGTGCTTTCTTTCTTATTCCACTTTGTCACTAATGACAACAACTTTATCAGAATGAGAGGATTGAGTACCTTGCTTTTCTTGAGATGACATTCTGTCCGGATATCGTTCCTGATCGGTATGAGGAGTTTGTTGAACACCTTCACTCAGCTTTTGAACCGATTCCTCTCTACTCTTCTTTGAACTTTGAAGAAATTCTAAAAGAAAGTCTCCTTCTTCTTCTTCCACTTCTTCTATCTCTTCCATCACTTGTTTTTGTTTTCCTTCCTCAGGGAGACTCTGTACGATGGGCTCTTGATGCACTTCTTCTGTTAGTTGGGCACTGGTATCCTCAACCGCTTTCAAGACTTTAGAGACATCAAAGTCCTGAGCCTTTCTTTTCAAAAGAACCTTCTTCTTCTTTTTAGCCTGAAGAGTTTCTTCTACCCTTATTCTTTCTGCAAAGGCCTCAACAGGGTCAAGACCAAACTTCGGATCACCTTCCTTTCTCTGTTCCTTATCCTTTCTCCATTTTTCTACAACCTCCTTATTGTACCTTGGCTTCTTCTTCGGCTTTGAACTGGTTTGCGGATCAGACTTTTGAGTAACACCGGTAGATTGAATGTCTTTGGCTGGCATAGGTGCTGATTGATTCTGAGCCAATTCAGCTTCTACATCTCTGACAAAAAGTTTTGAATTCGGATCAAAACAAACATTCAGATTTTTCATCGTACTCTTACTAATCCATGATGGCCTCAAATCCATGGGTTTTCCTTTCAAAGGAATGTTACAAAACTTCATACTCTCAAGAATGAATTTCGTAAGGATATCTGGATACATAATCATCTGGGACTTGATCCCTCCTGTCTTGACATTCTTAATTGTTTCAAAAACATATCCCATGAGATTTAATTTTCTCATATTGACAAGATAGTCAAGCATAAAGATATCAGAAACTTTCAGAGTTTCTCTATCCCCTTTCCTTGGGATAAGAAAACCTTGCATCCATAAAGTTACAAAACGATTGTCCGGTGAAAGATGAGACACTTTTCTCTTTTCCTCATTAATAACAAACAAATTCTTTTCAGCACTTTCTCTATTAAACGTACCAACTTACTCTGGTAGTTTGTGCGATGGACAGAAAGAATACCCTTCTACAGAAACATTCAGAAAATGTGCCGCTTGTTTCACAGACATAGACAATTTTCTATCATACACAGCAAAGTTTATAGTCATGTCTTTATCGAAAGAAACGGTTTTTTAAAACTGACAAACTTCATCAAAAAGAACCGGATCTAGAGAATCAGGCTTTTCAACACACAGATGTTCCCATCCTTGAAACAAAATGATCCTCATGATTGTAGAATCGTACGTATCGAAAAAATCTCGAGATACTAACCTTTATCTGTTAAAGTCTTTCTCTGTAAAAGTCTTTGAAGACATTTCGGCAGGAGTATTAGCAGAGGATTGAGACATAAAGGTTCTGTCGATGAGAAGATCGTACGATGTTTTATAGCTGGTGGAACAGAGCTTCGTCTCAATTCCTGGAAAATCAATGTGGGTTTGGGGAGGAGAGGGGGGCTATTTATAGGCGATAAAGAGGTGACCGTTTATCTTCTACGGTCAAAAAAGGGTGACCGTTGATATTCTACAGTTAGGATTAGAGAAAACCAGATCAATGGTTAGAATTAAAACAAAAAAAAATTAAAAAAAATGAAAAAGATACCTGTCGGAGAACATAAGGTAATTTTTGGTTTTGATATCAATCAAAAGAAAATACAATCGTAATGAAACAAAAAAGATATCATCATGCCGATGGAAAACAAAGTCATTACTATGAACAGACCGTACGATAGAAAACAATCTTGTTACCATGAACTGACAATACGATGGAAAAAAATCTCGTTACCATGAACTGACAGTACGATGGAAAACAATCTCAATACCATCATCGGTCGATTCAATAGAAAAGAAAAACATTACCAGCATCGGTCGATACAATACTAATGATATGATGGAAAAGAAATTCAATACCATCATCGGTCGATACAATACTAATGATACAATGGAAAAGAAATTCAATACCATCATCGGTCGATACAATACTAATGATACGATGGAAAAGAAATTCAATACCATCATCGGTCGATACAATACTAATGATACGATGGAAAAGAAATTCAATACCATCATCGGTCGATACAATACTAATGATACTATAAAACTGTCAATACGATAAACAGGAAAAAATGAACGAAATGATAAAACTGTCAATACGATAAACAGGAGGGAAAAATGAATGATACAATAAAAACTGTCAATACGATAAACAGGAGAAAAAATACACAATCCAAAGAGTAAATAATTAAAGATCATAAGATAAAAAGAAACATAAAGACATAGAAAGAAATGTCCTCCCCTTTCTACAAGGAGTTTCTTACTATTAGGAGAGATGTAAAATAGGAAGTAGATATGAATGATTACTTTAATGTAATCATTCCTAGATTCTGTTTTATATATTCAAATCTATCGGAAGGTAAAGGTTTTGTAAATATGTCAGCAAGTTGTTCTTGCGTTCCGATGAATTGTAAAATAATATCTCCTTTTTGTGTGTGATCCCTAAGAAAGTGATGCCTAACATCTATGTGTTTTGCACGAGAGTGATGTGCTGGGTTTTTACTAAGAGCTATGGCACTTGTATTATCACAAAGAATTTGAGTTTTGGAGAAACTCAAACCATAGTCAGTGAGTGTGTACTGCATCCACAATACTTGAGCACAGCAACATCCAGCTGCTACATATTCAGCTTCAGCAGTGGAGAGTGCTACTGAGTGTTGTTTCTTACAGGACCAAGAAACCAAAGAGTCTCCTAAGAAATGACATGTTCCAGATGTACTTTTTCTATCCATTCTACAACCACCAAAGTCAGCATCTGAAAAACTTTTTAAGACAAAATCATTTCCAGAAGAGTAGAAAAGACCTAAATCCATAGTGTCTTTTAAATACCGAAAGATTCTCTTTACGGCTTTTAAGTGAGACTCTTTTGGATTAGATTGTTATCTTGCACATAAGCATACAGAAAACATCAAGTCGGGTCGACTAGCTGTCAAGTATAGAAAACTCCCTATCATAACTCTAAAATTTGTTTGATCTACTGGTTTCCCAGTTTCATCAAGATCAAGAGTATTTGAGGCACCAATTGGGGTGCTAATACTTTTATTTTTGTCAAATCCATACTTTTTGAGTAAGTATTTAATATACTTATGTTGAGATATATAAGTTCCTTCTGGTTTTTGAGAAATTTGAAAACCTATAAAGAATGTTAACTCACCCATCATACTCATTTCAAACTCAGATTTCATTAATTTTGCAAAAGAATCAGTTAAAGATTTTTGAGTTGATCCAAATATGATGTCATCAACATAGATTTGGACAATCAAAACATTTTTGTTTTCCATTTTGATAAAAAGAGTTGGATATGTTGTACCTTTTGTATAATTGTTTTGTAAAAGAAATCCTATAAGTCTATCATACCATGCTCTAGGGGCTTGTTTAAGACCATATAGAGCCTTGGTAAGTTTAAAAACATGATCAGGATGTTTTGAATCTTGAAAACCAGGAGGTTGTTCTACAAAAACTTCTTCTTGAACAAAACCATATAGAAAAGCACATTTGACATCCATTTGAAATAGTTTGAAGTTGAAATATGCTGCGAAGGCTAATAGAATACGAATAGATTCAAGTCTAGCTACATGAGCATATGTTTCTTCATAGTCTATTCCCTCTTGTTGATTATAGCCTTTAGCAACAAGTCTTGATTTATTTCTTACAATGATTCCATTTTCATCACACTTGTTTCTGAAAACCCATTTTACACCAATCACTGTTGTTTCTTTAGGTCTTTCAACTAAAGTCCAGACTTGATTCCTTTCAAATTCATTTAGTTCATCTTGCATTGCTTTGATCCAATCATCATCACCTAAGGCCTCACTTGGACTTTTAGGTTCAAATTGGGAAAGAAAAGCAAGATGTTCTATTTCATTTCTTAAGGAATTTCTGGTCCTTACAGGTTGATTTACATCACCAATGATGTTATCACTGGGATGATTCCTAAGAAACAATTGATTTGGGTTTTTTAAAACCTGTTCATCAACATATGGTAGAAAATATTCTGTGGTAAATGTTTCAGGAATACTTTCTTGTAAATTTTCCTTATCAGAATGCTCTTCTAATAAAGGTTGATAAACATTTTTAGAAAACACATCCGAGGATGTAGGATTGGGTTGGTTGAAAACAAAAGGATCAGTTTCATCAAAATTTACATGTACTATTTCCTCAACAGTACAAGTGTTTTTATTGAAAACTCTATAAGCCTTAGAGGTTGTAGAATAGCCTAGAAAGATTCCTTCATCAGATTTTGGTGCAAATTTGTGTAGATTATCTTTTGTATTCAGAATGAATACTTTGCATCCAAAAACTTTGAAGTATGAAACTTTAGGTTTTCGGCCAGTCCATAACTCATAAGGGGTTTTATTAAGAAATGGTCTAGTTAAAACACAATTTATAGTATAACAGGCAGTACTCACAGCTTCAGCCCAAAAGTGCTTAGAAATTGAGTATTCACTCAACATGGTTTGAGTCATTTCCTGAAGAATACGATTTCTTCTTTCAACAACACCATTTTGCTGAGGAGTTCTTGGAGCTGAGAAATTGTGAGTAATACCTTTCTTACTACAAAAAGTTTCAAAATATGAGTTTTGAAATTCACCACCATGATCACTATGAATAGTTATCAATGGTAGGTTTTTCTCATTTTTAACTTGGGCTCTAAAAGTTTTGAAATAGGAAAAGGCTTCAGATTTCTTTGTGAGAAAGTAGACCCATGTAAATCTAGTAAAGTCATCAACTAAAACAAATACATAGTATTTGCCTCCAATGCTTCTAGATTGTGAAGGACCAAACAGATCCATATGCACAAGCTGTAATGCATTAGAAGTTGAAACTTCATTAATTGGTTTAAAGATAGTTTTATGTTGCTTGCCAAATTGACAAGGATCACAGACTTTTAAAGAATCATATCTAAGGTCCGGTAGCCCTTTTACAAGTCCTTTTTTTGAGAGTTTTCTTCGGTTTCTCAAATTATAGTGTCCTAGTCTCCTATGCCATAGCCACGATTGGTCTTCTATTACACTTAAACAAGGTAAGTTTTGGTTCCTAAGGTCTTCTAAGTTAATAGTGTAAACATTCTCTTGCATATGGGAAGATAGAATGAATTCATCCTTGGAATTGTGAACTAGACACTTATCATTTCTAAAATTCACAAGGTAACCTTCATCACATAATTGACTTATGCTGATGAGATTGTGCCTAAGACCTTTAACAATCAAAACATTTGAAATAAGAACTTTTCCAAGAAAAATGATATTACCTATACCAACAATCTTTCCTTGAGAATTATCTCTGAAGGTAACTTTTCCACCTTTTGTTTTGATAACCTTTTCAAAGAAATATTTGTTTCCAGTCATATTTCGAGAACAACCACTATCCATGTACCAAATGTTCTTATTGATACACTTCTCGTTTTCCTGAAAAAGAAACAATTAGATTTTTGGAATCCAAACTTGTTTGGATCCAGAAGGGTTAGATAAAAGGATTTTAGGAATCCACATTTGTTTTGCAAAATGAGCTTTATGAAATCCTAAAGATTGAGTTTTGTTAAGAGAACAATCTCTTCTCCAATGTCCACCACATTGACACTTGGAACAGAAAATGGTTTTTTGAGGAACAAAATAGTTATTGCTAAAAACGGGTTTGGAATAAGTATAACCAAGACCAGAATGACTTCTCAAAGGTCTAATTTGAGAATACATCCTATCAAAGTTTTCTTTTCCATGAGTAAAATTTGACAAACACTTTTTCAAGGATAAAATCTCTGACTTTAGTTTTAAAACCAAATTCTTGTTTTCTAAAACATTTGAATTTGAACTAGAGTTAGACTCTAAAATATTTTTCTTTGAAATTACAGTTTCAAGATCCTTAGAAAGTTTATCCTTATCAGATTTAACTTTCTCAAGGGTTTTTAAAATACTTTCAAAATCAGAAGTTTTCACATCAAGGTATTTAGAAAGATCTGATACTTCTTTAGTCAAAATTGAAATTCTAGAATTTTCTTTTTCAAATCTCTTTTTGAGTTTAGAATTTTCATTTTCAAGTAACTTAGAAAATCTAGAGACCTCTTCAAAAGAAGGTAATGTATCATCCTCTGATGATGAGGATTCATCATTTAAAGATTCATAATATCTATTATCAATATAATTTGCATTTAAGGATACATTTGTAATAGCTTCAGCATTATGTACCTTATCCATGAGACAATGATCTTCAATTGGTTGTCTGGCTAGAAGTCCAATATTTCTTTGTCCTGATGTCTCATATTCTGAAGAATCATCTGAGGAATCACTACCACTTGCACTCCACGTATCATTTGCTTTCAAGCCTTTCTTTGTCTTATAAAACCTTTTCTTGTTTCTTTCAGAGTGTTTCTCTTTTCTATCTTTCCTCTTTAGTAAAGGACAGTCAGGCCTTATATGTCCTGCTTTCTTGCATTCATAACAAGTTACCTCTGAATCTTTCCTATCTTTCCTGTCTTTCTTTTTGAATCTATATTGAAAATATTTCTTTCCCACAATCTTATTCATCCTTCGAGCAAGATTGGCTAACTCATTATCCGAAAGATTACAATCACTTGAATCAGATATAACAACTTTCTTGGATTTAGACCCTGTAATTCTTTCAGGTGTTTTAGCTTTAGATGCAAAAGCTACACTTCCATTCCCATTCTTCTTCTTATTGAAATCAGCATCTCTATTCATTCTTGTCTCATGTTGTAGAATAGTTCCAAAGAGTTCATCAAGAGTAATCTGGGAAACTTTTCTATTTTCATCAATAGCTGTCCTTTTTGACTCCCATTCATTTGGCATAATATCTATAATCTTGTTAACAAGAGCTTCATAATCAAGACCTTTTTCTACCATAGATTGTAATCTGTTGACAATTGTCATAAACCTTTGTTGCACTTTACATACTGGCTCTCCATAAGGAAAAACAAATCCATGATACTCTGCTCAAAGCATTGCTCTCCTTGTTTCTATAACCTTGGATGTACCAAAATGAGTAACTTCTAATTTCTTCCAAATACAGTTGGCTACTTCACATGAAGATATCTGACTATATATATTCCTGGTCATAAAGCATAATAAAGTATTGTGTACCTTGTAATTTAGTTGATATTCTTGCTTCTCTTGGTTGGTGAAAGTACTAACTTCTTTGTCAGGAATTTTGTAACCCCCAGTAAGCATAATAAAATTTTCTACACCAGTATTAATAACGAAAGTCTTCATACGATCTCTCCAATACTCATAATCATTCCCATCAAAGATTGGTGGTCTAGAAGGATTCATATTATCTATTGATCCGATACTCATTCCTGCCAACTAATACAACAAAAATAACTTTTCCACTCCACACGTTAGTGTAGTAAATATAATAATAAGAAAGAATTAAAGCTAGTAATACTAATCAGTGGAAAACCTGCTCTGATACCAATTGTTGGATCGAAAATATGTATATGTATGTCTATTAGATGGAACAATACAAGAGGGGGGTGAATTGTAGGTTTAAAAAACCTTTGAGTTTTAGCAACAAAGAGATTAGTTTAAATGATCTTAAACTAATACAAATACAAACACCCGCAATTGTATTGAATATAAAAGGTATGATGTATTGTAATATTAATATAATGTAAAACAATTGTATTCAAGGTGAACACAATAATCAGAGTAATACAAAGATGAATGATTCTACCTTAAAGCGTATAGAATCAATAAATACAAAATGTAATAGAATGATTGTAATTGAAACAATTACAATTAAATATGTAAAGAAGAAAGGAAACAATACAAATCCCTTTCAAATATAACAGCAGAAATGTAAAAGTATTACAATTCTTTTAACCCAAAGAGAAGGGTTATCCTTTCACCTAGGATAAAAGGTCTGTCTCACAAACACCTTGGTGAGCCCTCGATACGATGATCGGCACGTCTGTCTGTCTATTCCCGGCAGCCCTCGATACAATGATCGGCACGTCTGTCTGCCTATCCCTGGCAGCCCTCGATACGATGATCGGCACGTCTGTCTGCCTATCCCCGGAAGCCCTCGATTTTGCAGGTAATCGGCACCTCTGTCTTTCAATTACTTGAAAGCCCTCGATACGATGATCGGACGCACAAGGCAGATGAGAGAAGTCACAGTGTGTCTCTCTAGAATCTTGGTAGTTCACAGAGTCTCTTCATTCGTTCTCTTTGTTCATCGTTGTTCTCTCAGCTTCAAATGACCTTCTATTTATAGGCCTTGGGTTCCAACGGTCATATTGCCTCCAACGGTCATATTGAAACAGAAAGCACGACATCGTTTTGATTAGTTTGTAACTAACTCAATGACATCGTTTTGTTAGGACAAGAGATATATAGAAAAGAAAAACATGAGTACGATTCATATGTATTGAGTGTTTTTGACAAAGTTCCAAAACAAATAATGATCATCTGAATAGCAGAGTCAGTACGATACGATTGACAGAGTCAGTACGATACGATTGACAGAGTCAATACGATACGATTGACAGAGTCAGTATGGTATGATTGACAGAGTCAGTATGATACGATATGGTCGGTATGATCAACATTGTACGATACGATAGTCATGATAAAAGACAATTGTAATTTCTAAAATATGATAGAATGCATTTGTGATTTCCAAAACATGATATAGAAGTCAAAAGAAGACTTTTGACTTAACACTCCCATCACTGCTGAGGAATTGGTCATCCATATTCACTACTGATAAATTTGCATCACATTTCTTTTTCGATTTTATTGTATGGGTAAGATGGAATAAATATGTCTATAATCATTATTCAAAACCCTATGGTTTCTATATTGATCTCACAACTTCCTAGATCGAAGTTTCGTGATAGAACCCCAACCAGTATGGGACACCTGGCTCTCACTTAGTTGTTACCAGATGGAGTCCCCCTAGAAGGGACCTTCAAGATCAATATTGATGCTTCTCTCCCCAAGGATGGTTTCTTGATCTAGGACCAATGTGTTATGATCATTTCTTCTAAACAAGAGCTGATCCATGCCTTTTGTGAACCCCTTGTTGTTGAAGCCCAAGATATCCTCGCTGGTCTGACCATCACAAATGATTATGGATGGAATGTTATTCATATCAAATATGATTGTCTCAAAATAATCAATTCCATTGACTCTAATGATTTTGGTCTCCAATCCATTGTATTCCTTATCAAGAAAATCCATTCCCTCAGTCACTGCTTCACGTCTTATTCGTTCTCCTTCATCAAAAGGGAGGGTAACGAAGTGGCACATCATCTGGCTACTCGTTGAATATTTGGAGAAAACCATATTTTTCTTGATTGTTTTACTCAATGGTTTCTTGATCTTGTTACTCCTGATCTTTATGATCAATATATTTTCTCTATTGTCAAAAAATGGGTAGGAAAGGGTGTCAGTTGTGGGATCAACCTAAAATGGATTTTCCATGGCTTCTAAGGGCTACATGATGATGAAAATGTATGGGTGTCTTATTAGATCAAAGGGGATGAAAATAAAACAGATGACTTGATCATTTTAATGCAACTTTAAAAATTCATATCGCTTTTTTAGAAAATCAATGAAAATTCTAGAGTAAAAAACATGGTCAAGATTACCTCAAGAAATATAGAAACAAGAGATAATGTAAGAATGGTCCATAATCCTCACAGGTATGAAAATAATATGTCGGACAACATAGATGTGCATGAATGAAAAAATGTGTCTAAAAAATATACAAGTTTCCAAAAAAATATTTCAAAGTATGAAATAATATCAGCAATCACCTAAGTTGATATCGTGGATCAAATAATGAAAAATAGGAATCATGTTCTCAAACTGTCCAGAGATACAAGTGGTATGCTCTTTAATGTGTTATAAAGAAAATATATCCTCTTTAATGTGGGTTCAACAATGATTAGAATGTTATTTTTTTTTTACATTTTTTGTTAGTTATTTTACTTGGTGTTTTTGGAAGCATTAAAAATAATAGAAAATAAAAAACATCCCTGATTAAGTGAAAATAGATGTAGGAAGGCTACATGTATATGATGAAGCTCTAAAATTGATGTAACCTATAAAATCTACACATTGAAAGCACATAAATTCATCATATCAATGAAGTCGCACAATAATAAAAAGAATGTGGATAATAAAAATATGTATGATGAATTTAGTTCCATAGTAGAGCTAGGAGAAAATATATTGTTGTAAATGTATTCCATTTTATTAAAAAAACTAAATAAAATGATACTAATTGTAGTGAAAAGAAAACAAACAAATTATGGGTTTCCATCCATTCAATGGTAAGTTTCATTTATATTATGGGAGAGCTTTTTGTAACTCTACCAGGATCAAACAGAAATGAATACCATGAAACTTATTCTTTATCAATGGGAGTGTGGAATCTATTCATTGAAAAAGAAGTTATCCTAGAATCTTCACAATATCTCAATGTAAAATTGTTAGTAAAATGGATGTATGGAATGAAATGAAAATAGAACAACATGAAAGGGAATGAATGTATCTCTTACAAAGAAAAACACATAGAATAATTGAAGTTTTGTAAAGGGTATCCGTGGAAACATTACAAATAATACCTATTTAGATGTGCGTAGGTGAAAAAATTCCATTACAGAACTCCTTTAGTGTTCATCTTATTCCAATAATATCCCTGAATGAAGTATTTTGGTTGATGATGTATCCCAATTCATTTTCACTTCTAACTACTAGCACAAGGAAATCATTTAATTCCAACTCAATTCATGTTTGATGCATAGAGAACGTGGGGTGGTCTTAATTGGAGAAGGAAACTCCATTGTGTCAAGAAGTACATGTTTTTAAAAAAATTCATCTATAATTCCCTCATAATATTTCTTTATTGGAACATGTGGCACCACGAACTTAGGATCCTCCTTAAAATACCATTATTATATTGTTTCTAATAACATTTGACTATCCTCTTCCATAATCACTGACCGATTTTCATACTCATGAAATGTTTCATATGACTCCATGTTTGAAAAAGTATCAGACTCATAAATATTTTCAGAAAGTTGTGATTTAATGCTATTTGAATTGATTTCTTCTTGTGTGTTGCAATTTATGGTGTCTGGGTTCAATTATGACTACATCATAGTAAATAAGGGTCTTTTTTCAATGTTCTTGTCACGACCCGCCTTCACCAAAAGGAGGGAAGGGTCAGAAGATTGTCAGCCCCTTCCTTCTTTAAGTTGAAGGAGAGATAATGACCCCCGAAACCCGCCTTCAATAGGTCCCAGAGTGGCGAATAGCACAAAGGGTATGGAAATTTCACACAAATGGAAGGAATTACCCTTTATTTTATTTTATAGGATCGAGAGATAAGAAGAATAAAACCCAACAAAACCAAGGTAAAAAGAAAAGTAAAGCCAATAGTAAACCATTCCCACATGCATGTTTCAAAAGTAAAAGCCACAAAGTGCAAAAGGTGTCTATAAGGGTAAGTACCAAAGAAAGAAAAACGACAACTGCAACTGCTCCAAGGATCCGAGCTAGTATGGTCCCACACGATCCCCAAAGTCCTCCTGAAAACCTGAATGCAATTTTATATACGTAGGGTGAGCATACAAGTACACTCAGTAGGGAAAACCAAAGACTCTCGTGCACAAGTGGGGGAACGTACTAAAGTCCCATGGGAAAAAGAGTAAACCAAACACCTAACAAGGTAAACTATCCACCCAAGCCTCACCATGGTACACTCCCCAAATAACGCAAGTCAAGTAATATATAATAAGATCACATCGATGTTTGGGTACCCCGCGCCACTTTCCCAATGGTTATTGAGACATCCTACGCATCAGACCAATCCCGCCATTCTAACCGCAGTACCACTGCCACACCCGCCCACACACACCTGGGCCACAACCACACGCAGTCCCACTGCTAAATCCCACCCGCACACACCTGGGCCACAACTGTCACGTGTAACCACGCCTGCAAACACCTAGTCCAGAACAAACACCACCACGCCCGAAGACACCTGGGCTAAAGGATCCACTGCCACACCCGAAGACACCTGGGCCTCATCCCGAAGACACTTGGGAAACCACCTGCCGCACACACCTAGCCAACCACCACACCACCCCGCCCAAAGGTTCTTGGGATAATAATGGACCTCAGGCCATCACAGCCTACCCGAAGATACTTGGGCTATCCGGGAAAGGGAGCAGAAAAGGAGCTAATAACCAGCCACTAAGAATAGTGTTGGGAAAAAAACTCTCCCCCATGAAATGGGGGTGTTCGGCACTAAGTTCTCAACATGGGTGGGGCGCGAATAAGAAACACAAAGCTACAAGTATATATATATATATAGGTAACAATAACTCACCCAAATCTAGGTTTTTCTTCAGACAACCTACAGATCACAACATCACTCAAGTCCGAGCCACGACTCTCACCAACAAACCCATTGTCCCATTATTATTTCACGTTCAGTGTTAATGTTCAGATAAGTTCATGCACTATTGGGCAACTAACACCATAACCATAACCAAGGAAAAGAGTCCAGTTAATCTTCAATTTAAACATTTTCTTCACCAACAGAGGATCCCACCCGAGTTTGTGATATAGACAAGTAACCATCGGGTCTTAAAACTCATGAACACCGAATCCACATCAATAGGGGATCCCATACCAGTTTCATAACCACCGAAAGCATAAAAGAACAGGGGATCCCATCCCCTCCCACATCTCCAGTAATCGACTCGTAAGAGAAAACCACCAAAACACTGCCACCAACACTAAGCAAGGCCAAGCCTGTATTTTCAGATTTGAAAGATTTTACACGTTCCATGATTTCAATTTCAATTTCAACCGGGGTTAGCACAGAAGGGATTTATCCTAGTGCATTCAATTTATTCAGCCGGGTATGCGTGATTAACCAATTTACGTTTTCACAGCAGGAATTTACAACCACAACAATCCATTTCAAACATCAACAGGGGTTCATTAGTGCACAAACAACGACCACCAATGGCCCCAATTTTCAGAAGGCGCAAACTGACACAACTCAGAGAGATGATCGTAGAAAAAATTGCATCAAAAAAATATAAGACAGCATCAACGATCACATCCCCCCCTCCTTTATTTATAGAATTCGTTCATTATCTTTAATTAGGTCTGGTTTATCCAATTCTATAGAATCAAAAGCATGCCCACCCCGCATGATACACAAAAGAGAGAGGCAAAGAAAAAATTCCCTACCTTTTGATAGATGATCGACGTTTAGGCAGGGGGCGCGAAACATTACGGATAATGATGCGGCGTGCCTGATACACCAGAAGCTGTTTGTGAAAATCCACTATCGAGGAAAGGAGAAACCACGGCTAACCCTTAGTTTATAAGATCCAGGGACGGTTGAGGTGAAAATGAGAAACCGCGTAAGGCGCGGGGGTCGTGGTTTAAACCGACTCATGAATTGATTAAGTATTTAATTAAAACTCTTATGTGCATTACGGGTCTTTAAAACACGCTTAAACGAGTCAGAATAGGGTTTAAAACCATATTTTTGCAAAAGGGAGCGCTACTAGAAATAACCCGCGGGGTAGGCCAGAGCCACCGGTAGATGAGAGCTACCGGTGGGTGACAGCTACTGGTAGCCGAGCTACCGGTAGGCTGCAGCCACCGGTAGGCCGAGCTACCGGTAGGTTGCAGCCACCGCTAGGCCAAACTACCGGTAGGCTGCAGCGACCGGTAGGCCGAGCTACGGGTAGGCCGTAGCTACTGGTAGGACGAGCTACCGGTAGGCCGCAGCTACCGGTAGGCCGATCTACTGGTAGCTGCAGCTACCGGAAGACCGAGCTATCGGTAGACAGAGCTACCGGTAGTCTGCGGCCACCGGTAGACCGAGCTACCGGTAGGCCTACACCACCGTAATTCCCAGACCAGAAAACCCAAAACAAGATTTTCACAAAGTAATGGACCCCAAAAACCCGGTCCATTACATCATATACCTCTTAAACGATTCTCATACTCGAGAATCAAAACAAACCAGAAGGGAAGAGAGGGTCCGAACAACCACCTCGAAAGATACCTCTTAGGAGCGAACCCATGCAAACTAAAACATTTCCCTGCCAAGAACCAAGCAACATATCATGCCAAACTGCCTGGGCATGTGGGTTGGGGAGTCTCCTTCCCTATGTCAAGATGTTATCCGCTTTGGGAAGCACTGACTCACCCGCATGGGTTTAATCGCATCCACCTTAATGCATCTTGATTAGGGGTCGGGTCCTCTCCTCCCAGGCTTTTCACACACAAACAGAGGAAAGAAAACCAGTACATTTCATAGCCAATAGACAAAACATTCTACCAAAACAGGTACAAGAAGGAACAAAATTCATAACAACTCTGGGTACTGGGTACACATCTATGCTTCCCTCTCCCATGTACTCTCCTCAAGCCCACCATGTCTCCACAACACACGAACCAAGGGGATGGTTCTCCCGCGAAGCACCTTCTCCTTGCGATCCTCGATCACCACTGGTCTCTCCACAAAGGTCACGCCGTCCTCGATGTCCAGCTCACCCCAATCAAGGATGTGTGATTAGTCGTGCAGATATCGACGGAGCTGGGACACATGGAAGACATCATATATCCTCAGTAGAGGCGGTGGTAACGCTAGCTGATAAGCTACTTCACCGACCCGCCGCAACACTTCGAAGGGTCCGATGAACCTAGGAGAAAGCTTACTCCCCTTGCCGAACCTCCGCTGCCCACGCCGAGGGGAGACCTTCAGGAACACGTGGTCTCCAACTTCAAACTCCAAGGGCCTCCTCCTGGTATCATCATACGACTTCTATCGGTCCTGGGCCACCTTCATCCTTTCCCGTATGAGTTGTACCTTCTATGTCATGCTCTGCACCACCTCCGGGCCGAGGATGCCTACCTCTCCTACTTCAGTCCAACACACCGGTGAACGGAATTACCTCCCATACAAAGCTTCAAACCGGGCCATGCCAATGGTAGAGTGGTAACTATTATTGTAGGAAAACTCTACCAGAGGAAAGTATTGCACCTATGATCCTCCTGAGTCCAGTACACATGCCCGCAGCATATCCTCCAAGGTCTGGATGGTGCGCTCGGTTTGTCCATTCGTGTGGGGATGGAAAGTAGTGCTAAGGCGTAACTGGGTGCCAAATGCAAGCTGTAATCCTCTCCAGACTCGCGAGGTAAACTGTGCATCCCTACCCGAGACTATAGACCTCGTAACTCCATGCAATCGCACCACCTCATCCACGTACTTTCGTGCCAAAGCATCCACAGTACTCGACTCCCTGATTGCCAGAAAGTGAGCCGATTTCGTCAACCAGTCCACTACCACCCAGATGGCGTCATAACCTCCTTGGACCTTGGGTAGTCCTGTGACGAAATCCATCGAGATGTAATCCCACTTCCACTCGGGGACATCTAGAGGCCGCAGTAGGCCGCCTGGAACTCGGTGTTTAGCCTTCACTTGCTAACACACTAAGCACTTGGCCAAAAACTCTGCCACCGCTCGCTTAACTCCGGGCCACCAAAACTTCCCCTTTAAACCCTAGTACATCTTAGAAACTCCTGGGTGTACCTCCAGGGGTGAGTTTTGGCACTCGCTGAGAACCTTGACGCGCATCGCCTCCGGGAAAAACAACCTTTTCTGGAAAAACATCCGGTTCTGACCATCCTCTGTTCATCCTTCCAGAGCATTTCCCTAGTCAACTTGGTCACACATCACTTCTCACTTTAGGTCTCCCCACTGAGACTCCTCTACTTGCTGAAACAGGGATGACTGCACTTTCATCTGATATAGGCAGCCTCTGCCCCTATCCATCTTCGCATCCAGGTGTAAGGCAGCCAACTCCTCCATTGCCTTCCAGGCGTCCTCCAACTCTCGGACCGCATCCTTCTGCGTCTTCCTACTCAAGGCATCGGCCACTATATTTCCCTTGCCCTCAGTATAAGAGATCTCAAAGTCATAATCCTGGAGGAACTCCACCCATCTCTGTTGTCGCAAGTTTAAGTCCCGCTGGGAGAAGATATACCTCAAGATTTTGTGATCCGTGAAGACCAAAAAGAATTCCCCGATGAGGTAGTGCCTCCATAACTTTAGCGCAAAAACGACCACTGCAAGCTCCAGGTTGTGGGTGGTGTAATTACGCTCATGCTAACACAGCTGCTTGGACCCATAAGATATCACCCCTTGTCGTTGCATCAACACGCATCTCAGGCCCTGTCCTGAAGCATCACAGAACACCTCATAAGCCGCCCCTTCTTCTGGTAATCTCAGCACTGGGGCACTGACCGACTTCTCCTTCAGATAGCTGAAGGCAGACTGGCGTTGCTCACTCCACACGAAAACCAGGTCTTTCTTGGTCAGGGCTATCAAAGGGGCCGCAACTCAGGAGAATTTGGGTACGAACCTCCGATAGTAACCTGCTAGCCTGAGGAAACTTCGGACTTCTGCCAAATTCTTGGGTGATTCCCAAGAAACAACCGCCTCAACTTTTGATGGGTCCACCGCTACTCCCTGCTCGGACACCATGTGCCCGAGGAAGTGCACTTCTCATGTCCAGAACTTGCATTTCGACAACTTCCCATAGAGCTGGTGCTGTCATAGGACCTCCAAAACTGTCCTCAGGTGCTCTACATGGTCCTCTTCTGACCTCGAATAGATCAGGATATCGTCGATGAACACAACCATGAACTGATCCAAGTACTCCTGGAAGATGGAGTTTATAAGCCCCATGAACACAGCCGGGGCGTTCGTAACACCGAAGGGCATGACTACGAACTCGAGGTGTCCATACCTGCACCTGAATGTTGTCTTCGGGATGTCGCTCTCTTTCACCCTCAACTGGTGGTACCCAGACCACAGGTCGATCTTTGAGAACCATCCTTCCCCTTTTAGCTGGTCGAAAAGATCGTCTATCATCGGAAGAGGGTAGTGATTCTTGATCGTCACCTGATTCAGCCTCCTGTAGTCTATACACAACCTGAGACCACCATCTGCCCTCTTTGCAAACAAGATCGGAGCACCCCACGGTGACGCACTCGGTCGAACATAATCTCTCTTCATCAGATCGTCAATCTGGATCCGCAACTCCCGTAGCTCTGAAGGTACCATCCGATAAGGAGCCATCGAGATCGGACGAGCACCGGGCTGTAGGTCTATCCCGAACTCGATATCACGCCGAGGGGGTAGAGTCGTCACCTCCTCAGGAAATATGTCCATAAACTCACGGAAAATCTATGGCACTTCCACCATCTCAGAATCTACTGACTCTGCTGACAGCTCGACTATCAAGGAGAGGAGGGGTTCCTCTCGCCTGTTGCCCTTCTGACTGCCCCACTCACCGGTGAAGGTAACATGTTGGCCGTCCAAGTTCGAGAACACCACCCTTCTTCGGAAACAGTCGATGACGACACACACAGAAAATAGCCAGTCGATGCCTAGGATGAAATCGTATGGCTGAATCTGTAGCAGAAGAAGATCCCTAACCGACTGATGTGGCCCTATCATCAGTCTATATCCCCGACAAACGAACAACAAGTCGGTATGACCTCCGACTGGTGTGCTCAAAACCAGGGGAACTGGAAGCCTCTCAACACCTAGACCCAAGGCACGAGCTAGGCTGGGTGCAACAAAGGAGTGCGAAGCTCCGGTATCGAACAAGGCATAAGCAAGAGTGCTAAACAGACTGATCGTACCTCAAACAACCTCTGGACCTACTGGAACTGACGCCTCTGCAGCGTGTAACTGTCCACGCCCAGATCCCCTGCCCCTCGGCTGTCGGCCACTTCCCCGGTCCTCGCCCTCTTCACCGAAAGGAGGGAAGGGTTAGCAGATTGCCAGGCCCTTAATTTTTTAAGTTGAAGGAGAGATAATGACTCCTGAAACTCACCTTCAATAGGTCCCGGAGTGGCGACTAGCACCAAGGGTACGAAAATTTCACACAAATGGAAGGCATTACCTTTTTTTTATTTTATAGGATCAAGAGATAAGAAGAAGAAAACCCAACAACACCAAGGTAAAAAGAAAATTAAAGCCAAAAGTAAACCATTCCCACATGCATGTTTCAAAAGTAAAATCCACAAAGTGAAAAAGGTGTCTAAAAGGGTAAGTACCAAAGAAAGAAAAACGACAACTGCAACTGCTCCAAGGATCTGATCTAGTATGGTCCCGCACGATCCCCGAAGTCCTCCTGGAAACCTGAAACCAATTTTATATACGTAGGGTGAGCATACAAGTACACTTAGTAGGGAAAACCAAAGACTCTCATGCACAAGTGGGGGAACGTACTAAAGTCCCGTGGGAAAAAGAGTAAACCAAACACCTAACAAGGTAAACTATCCACCCAAGCCTCACCAAGGTACACTCCCCAAATAACGCAAGTCAAGTAATATATAATAAGAGCACATCAATGTTTGGGTACCCCGCGCCACTTTCCCATTGGTTATTGAGACATCCTACACATCGGACCAATCCCGCCATTCTAAACGCAATCCCACTGCCACACCCGCTCGCACACACCTGGGCCACAACCACACTCAGTCCCACTGCTGAATCCTACCCACACACACCTGGGCCACAACTGTCACGTGTAACCACGCCTACAAACACCTAGGCCAGAACAACCACCACCACGCCCGAAGACACCTGGGCTAAAGGATCCACTGCCACACCCGAAGACACCTGGGCCTCATCCCAAAGACACTTGGGAAACCACCTTCCGCACACACCTGGCCAACCCCCACACCACCCCGCCCAAAGGTTATTGGGCTAATAATGGACCTCAGTCCATCACAGCCTACCCGAAGATACTTGGGCTATCCGGGAAAGGGAGCAGAAAAGGAGCTAATAACCAGACACTAAGAATAGTGTTGGGAAAAACACCGTCCCCCATGAAATGGGGGTGTTCGGCACTAAGTGCTCAAATTGGGTGGGGAGCGAATAAGAAACACAAAGATACAAGTATATATATATATAGGTAACAAGCACTCACCCAAATCTAGTTTTTTCTTCAGAAATCCTACAGATCACAACAGCACTCAAGTCTTAGTCACAACTCTCGCCAACAAACCCATTTGTCCCATTATTATTTCACGTTCAGTGTTAATGTTCAGATAAGTTCATGCACTACTAGGCAACTAACACCATAACCATAAACAAAGAAAAGAGTCCAGTTAATCATCAATTTAAACATTTTCTTCACCAACAGAGGATCCCACCCGAGTTTGTGATATAGACAAGTAACCATCGGGTCTAAAAACTCATGAACACCGAAGCCACATCAACAGGGGATCCCATCCCAGTTTCATAACCACCGAAAGAATAAAATAAGAGGGGATCCCATCCCCTCCCACATCTATAGTAATCGACTCGTAAGAGAAAACCACCAAAACACTTCCACCAACACTAATCAAGGCCAAGCCTGTATTTTCAGATTTGAAAGATTTTACATGTTCCATGATTTCAATTTTCATTTCGACCGGGGTTAGAACAGAAGGGATTGATCCTAGTGCTTTCAATTTATTCAGTCGGGTATGCATGATTAACCAATTTAAGTTTTCACAGCAGGAGTTTACAACCACAACAAGCCATTTAAAACATCAGTAGGGGTTCATTAGTGCACAAACAACGACCACCAACAACCTCAATTTTAAGAAGGCGCAAGCCGACACAACTCAGAGAGATGATCATAGAAGAAACAACATCAAAAAAATATAAGACAACATCAATGATCACAACCCCCCTCCTTTCTTTAAAGAATTTGTTCATTATCTTTAATTAGGTCTGGTTTATCCAATTCTACAGAATCAAAAGCACGCCCACCCTGCATGATACACAAAAGAGAGAGGCAAAGGAGAAATTCCCTACCTTTTGATAGATGATCGACGTTTAGGCCAGGGGCGCGGAACTTTACAGATAACGATGCGGCGCACCTGATGCACTAGAAGCTGTTTGTGAAAAGCCACTATCGAGGAAAGGAGAAACCATGACTAATCCTTAGTTTATAAGAGCCGGGGACGGTTGAGGTGAAAATGAGAAACCGCGTAAGGCGTGGGGGTCGTGGTTCAAACCGACTCATGAATTGATTAAGTATTTAATTAAAACTCTTATGCGCGTTTCGGATCTTTAAAACATGCTTAAACGAGTCAGAATAGGGTTTAAAACCCTATTTGCGCAAAAGGGAGCGCTACTGGAAATAACCCGCGGGGTAGGCCAGAGCCACCGGTAGCTGAGAGCTACCGGTGGGTGACAGCTACTGGTAGCTGAGCTATAGGTAGGTTGCATCCACCAGTAGGCCGAACTACCGGTAGGCTGCAGCCACCGGTAGGCCGAGCTACCGGTAGGCTGCCGCCACCGGTAGGCTGAGCTACCGGTAGGCTGCAGCTACCGGTAGGTCGAGCTACCGGTAAGCCGCAGCTACAGGTAGGCCAAGCTACCGGTAGGCCGCATCTACCGGTAGGCCGAGCTACTGGTAGCTGCAGCTACCGGTAGACCGAGCTACCGGTAGACAGAGCTACCGATATGCTGCGGCCACCAGTAGACTGAGCTACCAGTAGGCCTACACCACCGTGATTCCCAGACCAGAAAACCCAAAACGAGATTTTCACAAAGTAATGGACCCCAAAAACCCGGGCCATTACAATTATCCTCATCCTCAAAAAGCTCAATTTTATAGACATTTAATGTGACCTTTTTCACTTTGGGATGGATGGGTTGTGAACTCACAGAATGAGAACACGAAATCTCATTTTCTTGGGGACCTTGACATTAAATATGTGGGAAGAATAAGCTCTCATATTCATGGAATATGATTAGATTGGAAGAATCGTATTGTGATGGAGAGGAGTCGTCAGTGGTATCATATGAAGAATGATCTATCAAAGTAGTCTTATTATTAGAATCAAGATCTAGATGTTGGTCAAATTCAACCTTATCATAATTTATTCAAAGGAATTATTCTGAATTGGATCATCAAGTGGTAGTGAGACAACCTATTCGGTAAGATGAATCATTTGATTTAGTAAATTCTTCAATTAATTTTCTAGATCTTTTTTCAAGGAAAGGAACATTTTATTATGTTAATATTAAAGTCAAAACAAGTTATTTTTCTTATTAATAGTAGAAAACAACATGCACTGAATTAATAAATAAATTTTTTCACATGAATTATCATGTTGTAAATTCTCAGAAATTCTTTGACTTTGAAAATGATCAAGAGGTGGGTAAGAAATAATAGTAAATTATGGTGAAGGATTATCACATGGATCAAGACAGTGAATACAATAATAATCATTAAAATTATCAGAATTAACTGGACAGATCATGTGTACTGTAAGATTGAATTCCACACCATGCAATGTTGGTTGGTTGGGTTGGTAATGGTTGTTTGTTTGTGGTGTGGGCCATGCCCTTCTAAACTTATGGGTGTCTTGAAATTACCTTCAATGAAAAATTCCTAGATTATTAAATTTATTGCTTTTGTGTGTTCAACACCCCGTGATTTTATGGTATGTCACTTTTTAAATTTAATTTCATTAACTGCAAATTTTTTACCCAACACTAAGCTTAAACGAATATTAATATAGAATTAAATATAATTAATTAAAAATTATTGTTATAACCGAGACATTAAATTGGTAGGAATGAATAGTGTTAAGAAAATTATTAAATTTATATATTATATATTTAATAAAATGTTTTTTCATTAATTAAAATGATTTTATGGGAATAAAGTAATAATGAATCCAATTTTACGCATTAAAAGGATATATTTTTTATAAATGTTGTTTTACCACATTTTAATGGTGCACGTGTTCTAAAACTTAATTTTAAAAATATTATAAATCCTATTTAATAAAATTAATTTCATTTTTAAAAGTGGACTGTTAAAATTAGATTAGGGTTAAATTATGGTATTTTTTTGAATATATTCATTTTTCAGTAAATAGTGCCAAATAAAAATTTTTATTAAACTATATACTTTGTTATATTAAAAGTCTATTTATAATTTTAATTATTTCTCTACAATGAAAGTATAAATACAATCTAGGTATCTTATTAATGAAAATATAATTTATTTTTATCATTAAATAAGTAAATAATTTTTTTAAAAATGTTAAATTAATTATTAGTATTTTTGTGAAACATAAATGTATATTCACATTTTCTTAATTAAAATAATTATTTAAAAGAAATTTTTTTTTCATGAAATAGATCAATAATTTAAAATTTTTTGTGTTATTATTATAATATAATTTAATAATACCTTAATAAATTTTTTGACATGTCATAAAATTAGTTATAATTTTAAAATCTATATTTTTCGAGTAAATGATGATTTTATTTAAAAATTAAATTAAAATATTTTGAAAAATATTTTCAGAAAATAGATCCCATGTTTTAATTTTACATGTTGAGTAATGGTTAGGCTATTTTTTTTTATTTTTCTAAAATAGTTGAATTTTTGCTGAATAGTGAAATACATTAATTTAAGGTATATAAAATTTTCAATTAAATAAAGTATTTATCGAGTAATTATTGGTGTAAGAACAGTAATATCAAAATCACCTTATCTATTTACTTTATTTAGTCATGGTAATAATAACTATTCATAGTATTGAGCCAAAATAATAAAAAAATGAATAAAATAATCAAAAAACACTCATCTCCTCCACTATAAAAACCACCCCTCACAACCTCTTCTCCCCACACTTCCAAAACCATGAATATATTATAATTTCTGAACAATAGCTCTCCCAAAACATTCCCCTATGTTCTGGTTTTACTGGTCTCACCCAAATGACTATTTCAATATTCCTTAAAGAGCTTCTCAAGGAGAGGAATTCAAGAGGTAAAATCCCCTTTCGTTCTTTTGATTTCTTTAAATTTATTTTCTTTTATTATAATTTCCTTTCTCAATTTATCGAAATATTAATTATAAATCATGTATTGTATATATAATTTTAATTTATTTTGATAATTGGATATCCATCATCCAATATTTTCTCTTCCCCTTTTACTATAAAAATGAAAACATCATCCATTAGGTGCCAATTTACCACTTTCGTGGACAACAAGTATTCATTTTCCAATTCCACCTTCAAGGCTGGTCATAAAACCATTTTTATGTTTAAAACATACTATAATATATTTTTTAAAACTTATTTAATTTTTTAAAACCAATATATATAAATATATATTGATTAATAACACAAAACTAGCGTGAGGTGATCGAAAAAACACCAAAACAATCTTAACAGTTATAATTAAAATTTTATCTAATAAATCATCCTCATATATGAATAAAAATTATATAAAAGAACATTTTATCTTATTTAATTTCATCAATAACATATAATTTCAATTATTTGTAGTTATTCCCACTTTACTTAATCTTTTGTACATGAATACAAGTGAACCAGTCATGGAAACCAAGGAAACGAACACTCCTTAATGACGAAATTGAATCTTATAACTCATCAAAAAAGCTATAAAAGAACTTAATAAAATTATAATTAATCAAATAAATGTTTAATAGGTTCTTAATTACTTTATTAATGAATCTAAATTCATAATATTGGACGTCAATTAAATGTGCATCACTCTTTAAGAAATAAGATAAGGGTTTCTTCCTGTACCTCCATTTTTCATCCAGGTTACGCTTTCTCTCTCTCTTTACCCCAATTTAATTCTTTATTATTTTCATAAAATTATTCTAAATTATTTTTATATGTTCCATACTCATGTATCCAAATCATTTAATATTTCTTTGATGGTAGAATACATATTTTACACGATTTCCTTTTCAATTCATCCTGATAAGCAATCATAATTAAAGGGTAATTATCAATTTCTTACCCATTATCAAGTACCATCCATAATTATTTTTAAGACACCACTGTTTTTCTAAAACCAAACATTTTTTCATGAAAAAATATACTTGTTCATTTTTTTTTACTAATCGTTATGAATTATATCATTTTAAAGGATCTTTTATATTTTCTCTTAAACTGCACTGAAGTGGACCAATTATAATGTTTGTAAAAAATATTTAACCATGATGGACATCATTTATGCCTCAAAAATAATTTAATTGTACTCAAATTTAATTTTTTTTGTGTATATATGTTTACAATATGATTTTATAACAAATAAAAATGATTTTGTTTCCAAAAAACACTTATTTTCAAAGTAAAAACAATATTTCACTCAATAATTCCTCGATCATTTTGTTAGTGTATTTTCATCTATTTCAACACCCACTATTGAATATTATGATTAATTGGGATTGTTATTTCCTGATATATTCCACCATATTAAATGTTTTATGACCAATTGGACTTTGAATGTGAAATCTTGATAACATTCGTTAAATTACTTAGAATGGTTAGTGATTATGTCTACTAATTGGGGAAGGTTAATTACATTTCATGTGTATATATTATTTAGGATTCAATCCATTCGTATTATGAATATATTAATATTAGTAAGTTGTGGGTGGGGCCCGCTATATCCCCTCTATGCATCGGTAGGTCTCATGAGACAAAATAAATATGGAATTGGATGAGGCCTTATGTAACAACCTGAGATTTTATGAGAATTATTCTTTTTAATTTCATTGATGCCTTGTGTTGTACACTACACCAACATTACCTTGCGCTATACGCAACATCGTATTAGCTTGCAGTATACGCAACATTATTCTTGGATCATGTTACACACAATTTTGATAGTAGTTATTCTACGCAACATTAAGTGTGTGTATATATATATATTCAATGTATAAATGAAATATGGTTGAATTTTGTCATACACAACAACAAATGAGTCTTGCACAACACGCAACCCTGACTTGTCTTGCATTACACGCAATCACGACCTTCCTCGATAGCGTGTATAGTACGCAATACCAGGTTTTACTAAACAACGATATATTATTATAATATTATTATGGACTAGACATTATGAATATTATCAACTAAATTTTGAATTTTATAACATTATTATTCATCTTATACATTTTCTAGAACATTGTTTGAGAACAAAATCAATTTTTCGAGTAAAATAAGTATTTTTCAAAAAATATAGTTTTGTCGCCTTTTGATGGCGCACCCACTTTAAATCTTTTTTTTACATGTTTATAAGTTCAATTTAAAAATATAAAATTCTTCTTTGGAATCAGGATATAAAAATTTAATTTGGATAAATTTTTCATATTATTCTGATAACTTTCATATTTTGATGAAGAGTAAAAACACGCTATATTTTAATTAAAAACAGCTTTTTTCATCGCAATAATTTATATGGATGGATTATCTTTTTAATTGTTTTTAAAGTGTAATTATAATATATTTTTACCATTTTAACCAATGTTTGTCATTGGAATTAATTTCACTTTGAAATTGGATATAAACAAGTATCAATCTTTTGATAGTTATTGTTTCTTAAAAACACGTTTTTTGTTTTGATAACGAGAATTAATTTTAAAATTAATTAATGCCACTTCTATGTTTTGAATTTGAAAAAATAGACATCATTTTTGAATTCGTAATATCAAATATAGCTTATGCTGAATTTTTGGTATTTTTCTGAAAAACTTCAATTTTTGATGAATAGTGAAAACACTGAGTTTTTGGTTAAAACGACTTTTTATTTAAATAATAATTTATTTGATTTAAATTTATTTTAGGTCAAAATAGATACATAATACTTATATAAGTTCAATGAAATTCATTGGAATCATTTTATAATAATTTTAGATTTATAAAAATTGTATTGAACTTTTCACCGTCTTTTACCCACCTCCTAGGAGCTTTTGAAATTGTTAATAAAACTTAATTTTACCGCTTCTGTGAGTTGAATTTTGAAAATCCAAGAGAAACTTTTTATATCAAGGATTAAAATGTTGTTCAATTAGATAAAAATAATTTTTGGTGAATAGTAACTTTTTACTTTTATTTACCACGGTTAAAAGTAAATAGGGTAATTCAAGGTTAAAAGAATATTATAATAATTCAAAATTACCTTAATACTTGTCCAAACCTTATTGGATGAGTAATGGCCGACCATGGTCATACTTGGGTCCATTTTGGTACCCCATGGAGCCACATATGAAATACAATGACATATTAGATTAATTAATTTAATGTAAAGACAAAATTGGCATTAACAAAAATCCTTTAGTAATTAATTTTTATAAGGGGATATATAAATTATATTTTCAACTATAAATATTCATTGGAAATATAAAAATATTTCCTACATGTTGGTATTTTTTCTATAATTTTTAGATATAAAATAAATTAAATTATTTATGACGCAATAATGATGCGGTATTTACCTCATTAATAAATGATTTAAATAAATAAGATTATAATGATTAAACTATTATCCAAAACCTGTCCAATTTCTATTGGATGATTTTATTTCGAATATGAGTAATCGTATATTCGACATTAATGTGTTTTGGACCTCTTGAAACCGAAAATAGGTTTATAATAAAATAATGTTTTCACACTTTCCTAAAGAGCCCCTCCTCTCCATTATAAAAGAAGACCACTTCTATGCAATTCCTCACACCTCTCAAGAATTTTGTATCATCCAAACTCTGCCCAAATGAGCTCCCTACATCCCTCTACTCCCCCTTAAAGCCTTACATTATGAAGAAGGTACTCCAATAAGTCATTTTGGTTCAATCCAAAGGAAGTTACCCAAATTAAAGGTAACAGTTTCTCTTAAGTTGTTTTCTATTATTCTACTTCTCCAACCCCTAAAATATTTTTAATCCTTTATTTTGTAACAACACCAATATCCTAAATATACTAGGATGTTTTTATGAGAATTATTCGAACTAAACTTACACATACCTCCATCTAATGGATGAAGAACATAATGTTTCTATGGATGACAAACTAACATCTCACGAAACGATGATTTTTTGATTTTCTCCTACTGCCTCTCATGGTGGCCATTATAATGGAACTGTATTTATATATGATATATATTATGTTTATGATTTCCTTATTCTTATTTACTTCCAAATTATATCAAGCCTTTATGGTTTATATTGTGGGTAAATATGATGATCTCATTTGAGGAAGTGCGGACTACCGCCCACTCAAAGTGATGTGATTCGTTAATGCCTTGTGTGGGATGTATAAAGGATAGAGTTAATGATATTATATACGATATTATAATGGAATTATAATATACCTATTCCATTAAAATAACAAATGGAAATGAAAGTAGCGTTCACACGTACGTACGACTTACCGTCTCTATGAATGGTGCATTTCATTTCTTACCTCCATATGTCCTGTACTATTATAAATACATGTATATGTTGGATATATAATGAATATAAATGATATATAAATCATGATTTACATTCTGGAAGTAATTAAATCATGATATAAGTAATAATAACTTCATGAACAACAAGTCCAAACACGTACGATAAATAAGATGATTTTACCCAAAACGTTTCTTTAACATGGGATTTACAAAAGAACAGGTAATATAAAGTCATAAGTAAACCATATATGATATCATTACAATGAATATGATTATTTAATAAGTCAATGACATTATTTAAATCATTATACAAGAGGTTCGGAAACGTACGCAACATATCGGATCTAAGGTAAGGGATAACTATTCCAATCTCGTTCTTATCCGAGATTGTTTATTCGTAAGTATTTACTGGGGCTATTGTTATCATACATGTAAATGTTTCCTAAAAATGGTTTCATGTGTGTTTAAATTCCTTTTTACCCATTTTTACTTTTACTACATGGTATGTACAAAATCTTTTTTTACTAGGTACTTTTTGACTTTTCCGAAAAAAGTACGTGGAGAATGTTATTTTTAACTTATACGGCATGAACATATTTTTACGGTTTCATAATGCATCATTTTCATGAAGATTCCTATACAAGATTTCATGATTATTTTCAAAAAAAATCCTTTTCTTTTAAAATTTCATGGAATTTTGTGAAAATAAAATGATTTTGAATAAGAAAGGATATTTTCCTCAAGAATTTATTTCAAGTGTTTTATCAAAACAATTTTCTATCTAAGATGACATTATTTCACATGTGTATGTTTCAAGTATAATGTCTCTATGATTTACATGGTTTAACTTCTCTTATGATGAAATGATATCCATTTGTTGTATATGTATTATGTTATGATGGGATGATTTTTATGAAACCCATTTTATTCATTGGGTTATAATGAATGATGTATGATTGTTTTGTGGCACAAGTAAGAATGATTTCAATATGAGATGGTTGGGACCTATATCTCCCTCCAATGCCTTGGGTAAAGATTTATATCTCATGAGATTAACATGGATGAAACGGCAAGTAAATCCGGTTCAGTAATACAGGGCTGGAACGACAAGTAAACCTGGTTCAGTAAGGGACTTTTTCCACTAAGATGGTCTTGGCAGCAATGCCTTCGCTACTATAGAAATCATATAATGTGCTTAATGTTTTCCCATAATTACATGTTTTCTCCCCATGCTATGTTATCATGATTTATGTTCCATTATTATCTATGCCTTATGTACTACCATGTTTTATGTCATTGCTCAAGATCTTGATGTTTAAACATTATGTTCATGTTTTTAAGTTCAAATGTATATGGTATGTTTTATTTTATCCATGCTTACCCTTACTGAGCATTTGAGCTCACCATTTTTATGTTTTATTTTCCCCTGGGATTAAAATAAATGTTTTAGGTAAGGAAACAAAAAGTGGAAGATCGTTATGGGAGATGTTGAAGATCTTTCAACATGATTAGAAGTTTATATTCCAAGTTTCGAAAGACACTAAACTATTATGGTACTTTATTGTTTGTTTTTGTTATTTATTAAGTATTCCGAAAAAGTAATCTAATTTCCATGTACGTCAAACTTTGGGCCTCTACAGTTGGTATCAGAGGAAAGGTTTAGTTAACCTTTGGAAACTAGTATGCAAAAACTTTAGTGAGATCCCTAAAGATATTTCTAAGGTATGTCTAGGGATGTCCCTAAGGTTAAGTATAAGTATAGGTTATAGTAATAGAATTATGATAACGATCTTAGAATTAAACTTAAGATGTTAGATATTTAAGGTACTCCCCCTTTATTATGTTGTTTTACCTAGCATGATTTTTGCCTCTCACACTATTCTTTTTGGGTTTTAGACGATGGATGGAACCCGAAGGAACCGTGTTGATCAATATAATGGACAATGCAATGATTTCCCTCTTGAACAAACCAATGTTATTGGAGATGGAGTACAAAATCTTATTTCTATACTTACACAAGCTATGAATCATTCTGGACTTCCAAATGAGTAGAGAAGGGAACAATATTCTATTGAGTCCTTCATGAGGCAACATACACCATCTTTCAGTGGGTCTTCTGATCCACTTGTTGCTGAAAAATGGATCAATACCATTGAAAAGATATTTTCCATACTTCGATGTTCAGAACATGAAGAAGTCATTCTGGATGTTTACCATTTAGAAGGTGAAGCAGACCAGTGGTGGACTCTAATTAAGAACACAAGGCCCTAATGTGAAATTGAATCCATGGAATGGGATGAGTTCAAGAACTTATTTTTCAATAAGTACTTCCCTCATATTCTTCTAAAAAAGATGGAAAATGAGTTCCTTGAGCTTAAGAAAAAGGATCATGAATCTTTTGGTATATACGAGGTGAATTTTACAGGGCTTTCAAGGTATGCATCTGGCTTTATCATCCAACCTGAAAGTAAAGTTGATCGATTCTTCAGTGGCTTAAAACCAAGTCTTCAAAGGGCATTAGCAATAAGAGACTTCAGTATCTATGAAGAAATTGTGCGTTGTGCTATGAAGGTAGAACTGGAATTTGGTGTTATATATTCATCTCATGGTTTTGACAAGAAACGAAATATGGAGTTCAAGGAGAAATCTCAGAACAATGTTGAAAAGTAGATGAATGTTTCCTTATGTTCAAAGTGTGGAAAGAAGCATGGTGGAGATTGCCTAAAAGGTACTAGAAAATGTTTTAAGTGTGTAAAAGAAGGTCATAGAGCAGTTTATTATCGAAGTAATGGGAAAAATGTTACTAATGATGTGAATAGAGAAAATACTACAGAGAACGCTCCACTAACACTTCAATGCTTCAAGTGTAAGGAAATGGGGAATTATGGTAATAAATGCCCTAATCCATGGGTTAATGATGATCAACATGAGCAACCTCTTATGGAAAAGGATAAAGGGAAGTCTCATGCAATCACTATTTTTGGTGTTGAGTATGATAATGATGTTTTTTAATGACTAAGTGCTTATGTAATGGGATTTCAAAATAGTATCATGAAATCTCATTTATGGTATTGTGGAATTTTATGTATTGGTTTTCAATAATTATATGGTACTGGTAACAATGAAAAAGTGATTGAAATATTTTTTGAAAGAAGATGATATGCGCATAATGAAGGGATACGGAGAAAATGAAATTTTTCATAGTATTCATGATCTCATGACTGATATAAGGACAAAGTGATACCATGGTTTGAGTATATAGAATTTTTGGGATTTTAGTATGTGGAAAGAGTTAACTTTTGACAGCATTCATGTTTTCACTAAGGTTAAATGGGTATTCATTTTTCAAGAGGATACATGATTAAGGTATTCACATGATTGGAATGTGATCAACAAGATATATCGGGGATAAATGATGGTATTAACATGCTCAGTAGATGACATTTCAAGTAATCATTTTCTTTATACTATGAGATTGGACATATGTATTTTGGATAAGCCTAAAGATTGGAATGGATTATGTTGGACACAAGTTACTATTGTTTAAGGCTAGAACTTTTTTCGATATTATTGAGGGAATGTTATAATGATG
This sequence comes from Viscum album, assembly GCA_963277665.1. Classification (NCBI taxonomy): domain Eukaryota; kingdom Viridiplantae; phylum Streptophyta; class Magnoliopsida; order Santalales; family Viscaceae; genus Viscum; species Viscum album. Next base: position 2,015,744,250 of record OY728143.1, read on the forward strand.
TAATTTTAGAAAAAGGACAACCTGCAGGACAGGCGACAACCCGTCACATCAGACAAGGTTGTGGGAATCGAACCCACATCTGAAGTGTGACTGGCCTTTATCACATACCACTGGCCTACAGGAAGTCCCTGGTTAGTAGAAACTAGTTTTATTTTATTAAGCGGTATGATAGATGAAGTATAAGTCCATTTTTGGAATCATATATGATTAACCACACCATAGATGGACTTATGTATATTTGATAACTTTTTCTAACATTTTGTTTGAAACAGATGGAATGACTCATCATTCTATCACATGATCTGCTAACACTTCATGAATGACAAATTCAACTTCATTTTTTTAAGAGATGAAGTAGAAGTTGTTCAAGGAATGAACAACGGTGAGATTGTACCAAAATCAAGTAAGTATCTATTTTGATTTGAAAATTCTTCAACATTAGGGTAATGATCCTAAAAACAAAAAATGTTGTCCTAGTGCCCTTATATATGATGAATCAGATGGTACCTTAGATCATCCCAAATTTATGGCTTTGTGATTATTGGATTTTTCATAGCCAAGTAATCTACCACTCTCCATCAGAACTAGATGGTTAGATTTATCCTCCATATCCATATTTTCACCTATGATCTCCTATGTGGAAACCCAGTGATGAGTGAAATTGGGTAACCGTTATGATTCATACTTCACTTTTTAAAATTATGTTTTAGAATTCCTTTTTACGATGTGGGTTTCTATGAAAGAAATTATCAAGTAACAAACCATTTTTAACCCCAACAAATTTCGAGGGAGAAATTCATTTTAAGGGGGATAGAATGAAACAACCCGGGATTTTATGAGAATTATTATTTTTAATTTCATTGATGTCTTGTGTTGTACGCTACACCAAGATTACCTTGTACTATACACAACACCATATTAGCTTGCAGTATACACAACACTATTCTTGGATCATGTTACACACAATTTCGATAGTATTTATTCTACGCAACATTAAGTATGTATATATATATATATATATTCAATGTATAAATGAAATATGGTTGTATTTTGTCATACGCAACAACAAAGGAGTCTTGCACAACACGCAACCCTGACTTGGCTTGCATTACACACAATCACGACCTTCCTCGATAGCGTGTGTAGTACGCAATACCGGGTTTCACTAAAAAACGATATATTGTTATAATATTATTATGGACTAGCCATTATGAATAGTATCAACTAAATTTTGAATTTTATAACATTATTATTCATCTTACACATTTTCTATAACACGGTATGAGAACAAAATCAATTTTTCGAGTAAAATAAGTCTTTTTAAAAAAATGTAGTTTTGTCGCCTTTTGATGGCACACCTATTTTAAATCTTGTTTTTGACATGTCTATAAGTTCAATTTGAAAAAATAAATTTTCTCTTTGGAATCAGGATATAAAAATTTAATTTGGATTAAATTTTCATATTATTCTGATAACTTTCATATTTTGATGAATAGTAAAAACACGCTATATTTTAATTAAAAACAACTTTTTTCATTGCAATAATTTATATGGATAGATTATATTTTTAATTGTTTTTAAACTATAATTAGAATATATTTTTACCATGTTATCCAATGTTGGTCATTGGAATTAATTTCACTTTGAAATTGGACATAAACAAGTATCAATATTTTGATAGTTATTGTTTCTTAAAAACATGTTATTTGTTTTGATAACGGGAATTACTTTTAAAATTAATTAATTCCACTTCTATATTTTGAATTTGTAAAAAATAGACATCATTTTTGAATTCGGAATATCAAATATAGCTTATTCTGAATTTTTGGTATTTTTCTGAAAAACTTCAATTTTTTATGAATAGTGAAAACACTGAGTTTTTGGTTAAAACCGACTTTTTATTTAAATAATAATTTATTTGATTTAAATTTATTTTAGGTCAAAATAGATACATAATAATTATATAAGTTCAATGAAATTCATTGGAATCATTTTATAATAATTTTAGATTTATAAAAATTGTATTGAACTTTTCACCGTCTTTTATCCACCTGCTAGGAGCTTTTGCAATTGTTCATAAAACTTAATTTTACCATTTCTATGAGTTGAATTTCGAAGATCCAAGAGACACGGTTAATATCCAGGATTAAAATGTGGTTCAATTAGATAAAAATAATTTTTGGTGAATGGTAACTTTTTACTTTTATTTACCATGGTTAAAAGTAAATAGTGTAATTCAAGGTTAAAAGAATATTATAATAATTCAAAATTACCTTAAAACTTGTCCAAAACTTATTGGATGAGTAATGGAAGACCATGGGCATCCTTGGGTCGATTTTGGTACCCCATGGAGCCACTTATTAAAGACAATGACACATTAGATTAATTAATTGAATGTAAAGACAAAATTGGCATTAACAAAAATCCTTTAGTAATTAATTTTTATAAGGGGATATATAAATTATTTTTTCAACTATAAATATTCATTGGAAATATAAAAAGATTTCCTACATGTTGGTATTTTTTTTAATTTTTAGACATCATATAAATTAAAGTATTTATGACAGAAGAATGATGCAGTGTTTACCTCATTACTAAATGATTTAAATAAATAAGATTATAACGATTAAAATATTATACAAAACCTGTCCAATTCATATTGGATGATTTTATTTTGAATATGAGTCATCATATATTCTAAATTAATGTTTTTTGGACCTCTTAAAACCTAAGATAAGTTTATAATAAAATAATGTTTTCACAATTTCCTAAAGATCCCCTCCTCTCCATTATAAAAGGAGACCACTTCTATGAAATTCTTCACACCTCTCAAGCCTTTTGGATAATCCAAACTCTGCCCAAATAAGCTCCATACATCCCTCTACTCCCATAGGAAGCCTTAAATTAGGTATAAGGCACTCCAAGAATTCCTTTTGGTTCAATCCAAAAGAAGTTACCCAAATTAAAGGTAACAGTTTCTCTTAAGTTGTTTTCTTTTATTCTACTTCTCCAACCCCTAAAATATTTTAAATAATTTCTTTTGTAACAAAACCACTATAATAAATATACTAGGATTTTTTTATTAGAATTATTAGAACTACACTTACACACACCTCCATCTAATCGATGAAGAACATAATGTTTCTATGGATGACAAACTAACGTCTCACAAAACGATGATTGTTCGATTTTCTCCTACCGCCTCTCATGGTGGACATTATGATGGAAATGTATTTATATATGATATATATTATGTTTATTATTTACTTATGATTCTTTACTTCCCAATTATATCAATCCTTTTTGGTTTCCATAGTGGTTAAATACGATGATCTCATTTGAGGAAGTGCGGACTACCGCCCCCTCAAAGTGATGTGATTCGTTAATGCCTTATGTGGGATGTATAAAGGATGGAGTTAGTGATATTATATATGATATTATACTGGAATTATAATATACCTATTCCATTAAAATAATAAATATAAATGAAATTAGCATTCATGCGTACGTACGGCTTACCGTCTCCATGAACGATGCATTTCATTTCTTACCTCCATATGTTATGTACTATTATAAATACATGTATATGCTGGATATATAATGAATATATATGATATATAAATCATGATTTACATTCTTGAAGTAATTAAATCATGATATATGTAATAATAACATCAAGAACAATAAATCCAAACACGTACGATAAATAATATGATTTTACCCAAAACGTTGCTTTAACATGGGATTTACAAAAGAACGGGTAATATAAAGTCATAAGTAAACAATATATGATATCATAACAATGAATATGATTATTTATTAAGTCAATGACATTATTTATATCATTATACAGGAGGTTCAGATACGTACGAATCATATCGGACCTAAGGTAAGGGATAACTATTCCAATCTCGTTCTTATCCGAGATTGTTTATATGTAAGTATTTACTAGGGTTATTGTTATCATCCACGTCCATGTTTCATAAAAATGGTTTCGTGTATGTTTAAAGTCATTTTTACCCATTTTTACTTTTACTACATGGTATGTACAGAATCTTTCTTTTACAGGGTACTTTTTGACTTTTTCGACAAAAGTATGAGGAGAATGTTATTTTTAACTTATACAGCGTGAAAGGATTTTTACGGTTTCATAACGCCTCAATTTCATGAAGCTTACTATACAATATTGCATTATTATTTTCAACAAAATCCTTTTATTTTAAAATTTCATGGCATTTTGTGAAAATAAAATGATTTTGAATAATAAAGGATATTTTCCTCAAGAATTTATTTCAAGTGTTTTATCAAAACCATTTTCCATCTAAGATGACATTATTTCATATGTGTATGTTTTAAGTATAATGTCTCTATGATTTACATGGTTTCACTTCTCTTATGATTAAATGATATCCATTTGTTTTATATGGATTATGTTATGATGGGATGATTTTTATGAAACCCATTTTATTCTTTGGGTTATAATGAATGATGTATGATTGTTTTGTGGCACGAGTAAGATTGATTTCAATATGATATGGGTGGGACCTATATCTCCCTCCAATTAATTGGGTAAATATTTATATCTCATGTGATAAACATGGCTAAAATGGAAAGTAAATCTGTTTCAGTAATACATGGCTGGAACGACAAGTAAACCCGGTTCAGTAAGGGAATTTGTCCATTAAGATGGTCTTGGCAGCAATGCCTTGGCTACTATGGAAATCATATCATGTGTTTAATGTTTTTCAACAATTACATGTTTTATTCACATGCTATTTTGTCATGATTTATGTTACATTATGATCTATGCCTTATGTACTTCCATGTTTTATGTCGTTGCTCAAGATTTAGATGTTTAAACATTATGTTCATGGTTTTAAGTTCAAATGTATACGGTATGTCTTATTTTATCCATGCTTACCATTACTGAGCATTTGAGCTCACCCTTTTTATGTTTTCTTTTCCCACAGGATTAAAAGAAAGGTTTTTGGTAAGGAAACAAAAATTGGAAGATCATTATTGGAGATGTTGAAGATCTTTCAACATGATTAGAAGTTTATATTCCAATTTTCCGAAGACACTAAACTATTACGGTCCTTGAGTGTTTGTTTTTGTTATGTATTAAGTATTCTGCAAAAGTAATGTAATGTCCATGTATGTCAAGCTTCGGGCCTCGACACATTACCCATTTATTTTTAGATATGGATTTGGACGAGGCTTTAACCATTTTTTTATAGGTTCCTTGGTCAAGGCATCAATGTTATGTTTCATATGTACTACATTATGAATTCCATCATTATGATATTAATAATTTATAATCCGTATAATTTTTTAACTAGTATAATATCCACGGTAAATTTTCTTTCTCATGTGATTATTTATATGGAATTGTCTATTCAGATTTTATTCCTTCCATATTATGCTGAGGATTATGTTTTAATGGCATATGTTTTTTATTTATAAACCTTGCCACATTTTCTATGTTTTTTATAACTTCTATTGAATTTCATACCCTTACTGAGCATCTGAGATCACCCCTTTCCTATGTTATTTATTTCTGGAGGATGAGGAGATGTATATTTTGAATGACTTGTAGGGATAACCAAGGAGATTATGGGTGTTACAAAATGAGTTTCTAGGATGCATTTATATTAAAGAAATAATTTAAAACATATGTATGTATCTAGTTTTCCAAAGATAATAATTATTCAGTCCTTTAGGATGAGATCGCTTGTTCTTAGTACCAATATAATAAAGTAAGGAACGGGCTTTGGGATACTAGAGTTGGGGTCCTTATGGTGTGTGTGTTTTATTACTTTTTTTAATTTTTTTAACAAAATAACTATTTTAAGGAACACCTAATTCTAGTATTATCCTAGGAAAAAATGCCAGAAATTTGGCACATGCAATTTAAGACGTCCAATTTTCAAATTTTTAATCCAACTAACTTCTATAGATGTGGCGAGTAGGGTAGGACCATAGAGAGAATGGGAGTAGACACTAGGAATATCCTCTAAGAATAATGTTCTGGATGACGAGTTTTAAAATTGACTAACAAGTAAATATACCAAAAACTAAACACATATTTAAAAACAACTATTTAAATTTAACTAAAACAATATATGTAAACTAAATTGACCTATGAAAGAAACTATAGGATTTTCAAGTGTTAGAGTTGTGACATCCGTTCATGTTCATGAAATTCCTATTATTTAATTCACACATCTGAATATTTATCTATACAATTATCACTAATTCTAAATTTAATGAAAATACTATCTGGTATCATTCTATGATGTTTGGAAATATTCTATTTTTTACACAAATCATCTATCATTTTGTTCTCTGTCTTGAAGTGTTATTTGTGCATCATTGTAGCAATGAATCACTTGGTGAAATACCACAACCCATTTCTCACAAAGTCAAATTATTTAACTTTTCTATTTTCTCTCACATGACATCACTTGTTAGGTATCATTAATGAAATTTTGAAGGACAACGAACAAAAAATATTAAATTTTCAATTAATATATTTACTTATTTAGAATTCGAATGCATGAAATTTACAGTTCTTTCACAAGAATGATTTATTTATAAATAAATAAATTCTATGATGTTCTCTCATTCATGTTTACTTATTAGGTATCAAATAAATGAGAATTAAAGTGGGTGTGTAGGGTCCAAATGAAAATTAATTCAAATGTAGACATAATTAATTAAATAAAAATCCAATTTAAATAATAATTTAAACAGTAATCAAATATGTAAATAAATTAAAGGAATGAAACCTTATCATGATGTATTCCCTTGACAATATCAATTGTAAGATATTATGTGAATGAGATATACTAGTAGGAAATCCACATTTATATTTTTCATTGGATTTTCCATTCAATGTATTTGTGTATTGATCCTTATCTTTTAATATTTTTACTAACTAGTATCATAAGTCTTGTACTTTGATGTATTGATGAAAACTATGATGATATGTGTTCACAATGAGGTACGATACGTTTGGTGTGTCATGAGTAATATTTAATTTATGAATAATGGGAGAGAGGATTTGAACCTTTTTTTTAAAGGATGTTGATATCGTAGTCTCTTTGATGGAAATTATATAAGCTAAATAAATCCATGGCAATGGTGTTGTCAAGGAAAGCATGTTTTTTAGAAATTCAATAAAAGATACATTGAGCACATTGGTTTATGGCATTGGCATGCAACATACTTGATAAGATATAGAATGATAAAGGGATTATATTACTAAGTAATCATATACATGAGATATTATATCATTTCATCAATAACTTATTTCTCAATGGGTGAATTTTCATGTTTCTAGATGCTAACCTAAAAATTTGGGATGCTTAACCTAATGAAACTAACAAAAAGGCCATGATGATTACACACTCTGTGTTTCCAAAATTTCAGTTAAATAGTATTATTATTTATTATTCAACACGTTGAGTGAATATTATTTTTACACTTTGTTTCATAATAATTCATTTTTTTTATTTTTTTATTCCATCACCAGTTATTCGAGAGAAAATTATGTGAGAAGAATATTTGATAAATATTTTTTTAGTGAATATAATATTAATTTATTTACTGGTGTCTAATTCAGTGATATTTACCAAGAATTCCAGACTGTAGGCGATCCCATGGCCCGAAAAAATTATTATAAAATCAAATAGGAAACAAAGAGTGTTCAGGGTACACGTGAAACACAATCAATAAAATACATCAAAACAAATGTCATACTTTGTCTCTTCCACCCCGACCATGAAATCCACCTCAAACTCTCAGATGTATTCCCCTCCACTACTTCAGGGTCCTCCACTCACCACCTTGATTATGAGTGTCTGTGTGCTCATCAACTTGATGGTCTGCCTGGGTCACTACCTCAACATCATCATTGTCACCGTCAGTTGCGTGTTTCTCATTTTCCTCACTAGGGAGCTACCCGAGCTATTTATCCTTTGAACTATCCTCTGTGACCAAAGTTAAAAAATTAGTCATAGGACCTAATAAGACATGATCACCCTTTTGTTCTATGATTTCTCTAAAGAGTTGATCAAACTCAGGATAGATAATAGACTCCAACATAGTAAAACAATTTGACACAACAACATTAAGAGGTGGAGAATTGGTCTCCAAAGAGGCTTTACAATCTTTTGTAACAGTAGCATCAGACCCCAAAACAGAATATCCAGGGAGAATAGACGATATATCCAAATCCTAGGTGAAATCACAGAAGTATCAGCATGAGAAGAAACAACAGGAGAATCCACCATCACTAATGTTCTAGTAGCTACTTCCACACCTGCAGCAGAGTCTTGTACTCGAACATGAATTTACAACACAAGAATACCATTGAAAGGTTGCAATATCCCATGATTCCTAGAATAATAACCATGAATAATAGTAGAAGGATTGTGATAAATCCCAGATGTAGTGTGTACAATAGCAGTTGTAGGACCCTGCATATGTACACATCTCCCAACAGAATCCCCTTTAAGTAGGGGGCTAAAAGTAAGATTTCCTTTAGATAAGAATAGATCCTCTATTGAAATAGTAGGATCAAACTCAGTTCCACTACCATGAAAACTCACATACTCATCACCCTATGAAGAGTACTCCCCACAATTTAAAGGCTCAATCACCATGGAGGGTCTACAATCACCCAAGGGCAGCACACCCCTACTAGTTTTCCCATCAATCAGGCTGCCAGACCTACCAACCACAACATCATCAAAGGAAATAGTTTTACTATTCTTTGAACCAGGAAAATAGTGGTACAATATATTCCCCTTGATGGTTTAAGGAGAGTACTTCACACCATCAGGGATCACCTGCTTCCCAGACATTGAAAAATTGGGATCATGAGGTAGTTTGGATTTACAATGTTTCGAAATATGTCCCTATCTTTTTTAATTAGAGAAACATAATACTCTATTAAAAATCACATTGACATTCCCAATAAATGATCAATTTAGATAGAAGTCAGAAAAATTTTCAAACTCAATCTCATGTTCAAATTTAAACTGACAAGCAATCAAAAAAACAGTCTCAACAGGAGGCAAAGACATGTAAAATTCAACCAAAATGTGAGCAAGGTGACTGTACTGAACCAATAAAGTATCACTATCAAGTTTTATGGGTGTACTAATAACCATATAAACATCCCACAGGATGATGGTATGCCAAAATAACAATATCAATCCTTTAATACAAACCCAAGATTGAGAAACCATATTTTTGGCCTTAAAAGTATCAAACCAGAGATAATCCTCTCGAATCCCTAGAGAGATCCCTCTCCAAGAACACCATCATAAATGGAGGTTGATCCCTCACCACCCCTAAACTCACTACAAAAAATGCTAATTAGCGAGAGTTTAAAAAGTCTCTAATTGATTTACCGACTTTTCTCAAAATTGTTGGTAAATAAATGTCACTAAATTAGAGAAATTTATAAACATTGCTATTTATTGACACCTCATTTTCTTGAAATTTTTTATAAACAATAGTAAATGAAATCTCATTTACAGTAAATTTGTTTGAAAAATGTATGTTTTTGTGTTTCAAATATATATATATGTGGTTGTGTTTAAATTTATATTTTATATTTTACTATTATGTAAATACATATTTGTTAATATTTTATATTATATATATATGTTTATATTTTATATTATATATACATTTTTATATTATATATATATGTTTATATATATATATATATGTTTATATTTATATATATATATATATATATGTTTTATGTTGTATATATGTTTATATGTTATGTTCATTTATATGTTTATATGATAAATTTATATATATGTATCTATATATTTTATATATATTGTATTTTTATATTAATATATATATGTTTATGTGTGAGTTTTTGTGTGAAAATATATATCTATGTGTGTATATATATTATTATATGCATTTTGAAATGTTGGTATAAATATCACTAAAATATACATGTTTTCTTCAAAATGTGACTAAATTTAAAATATTTAATCGTATTATGTTATATATATTAATATATTTTAGTATTTAAAATTTAATATATAAATATATTTATATTAATATATAGAGATTAATATATATATGTTTTTTATATTATATATTATATTTTATGTATATATATATGTTTATATTGTATTATATTTTTATATATGTTTATATTTTATATTATATATATGTGTGTGTTTATATTATATATATATGTCTATGTTGATATTATATGTAAACATATATATGTAAAAAATTTGTGTTTATATATATATGTTAATATTATATATATATATATAAGTTTATGTTTTATATTATATAATTACATATGTTTATATTTTATGTCTATTAATATATTTATATTATATTATATAAATATAAATATTTATATTATATTTGTGTGTGTGTTTATATTATATATATGTGTGCGTGTGTGTTCATCTATCGAGTCCTCCCATTACTAAGAGGTTTTCTCCTAGGGTTTCCTATGTTTGTTCAGTGCACCGCTGCACCGGTGGTGTGGGATTCATTTCTTGTGTGAATGTTCCGGACTCGGGACGAATCTGTAGTCATTGGTGAGTCCTAAGTTCCTCGTGTATTGGCATTCTTCATGCTCTTTTATGCTTCATCGAAGATCAAAAACATTCGGTGAATTTTGTGTTCTTCAGTGGCCTTCGTGTTCTTTGATTCGAGGGATCCTCATCAGATCTGTGATGGATTTTCCCTACTCTTTGCGATGGGATTGATCTGGGATCTATGAGTTTAGGATTCAATTATTTCGGATCAGTGATTAGTGATGGTATCTATTTATGGCCTTTGGTTATGGATTGGTGTCTTTTGACAGATTTGTGATGAAGATCTATGATTTGTGACGACTTACGATGGCGTTCTGTGATCTATAATAGATTCAATTATGTGACCTTTGGCTTCGTTGTTTCATGATTTTCATCCATAGGAAATCAAAGCCTTGAATTTGTTGGGAGGTTGAGGTGTTACTCAAAACTTATTTGACATATTCAGCTCAACTACTCTTCCATCCATAGCTATAGAGGATGATCTAGATAATCACTGGAATAAGTTTTCTATTACTGATCGGGAAAAATAATCCCTAGTAATATGCACCACAGAGGATATCAATCTCTGAAATTGACTATCTTGTCTCCAGATGGGGAAGATTTCATTGAATATATATTTCAATCTGTAAACCTTGAAAAACATGTTGTCTCTATTATGGAGATTGGAAGAATATGCTTCTATAAGGGAAATCAATAATGGGGTTATTATCTTCGAATTATCCAAGGATTCTGCTAAGATAAGAGTTTTGAATGGTTGCCCATGGTCCTTTGATAATAACATGATTTTTATCAATTACTTTGAAAATGGATTTAACATTGGTGAGTGGAATTTCTCCCACTCCCCCTTTTTTAGGCGAGTGAAAGGCATTCCCTTTACTAGGGGAAATATGCAATTCATGCATGGGACTAGAAATTCTATCAGGGAATTTATTGAGTGGAATGATTCAGGTCTAATCTAGTGGGTTTCCTCAATGCTGATTAGGGTTAAAGGGGACATCTCTTAACCTCTTATGTGGGGGTTTTTTTTGGAACTCTTAGAAGAAAATATATGGGTGTCTCTTTAATTTGAAAAACTCCCTTATTTATATTTTTTCTATAGAACCATTATCCATGGAGTAAACTATTTTTGATTGAATAAATTTGATTCGAAGGGTTGAATGACGTTGAAATACATCCCATGGCTTCGGTCTAAACCCTCGGAGAAAAGCTCCACTTCGGAGGCTGAAAAACAGAAGCCTGGAGTTATGCTCAACATGAAGGTGGTCCATGGCCCTTTTTTTCAAGGAGTTCATTGTCCCTTTAGGCCCTCCATGTTTCCCCATTTCCACATATAGTTCACCCCTTCCTCACATGGTGGCTCTAATTCCCTCATCTCTTGGGATTCCAATGAAGGGGATTTTTGATAAGGACTCTCAGGATGTTGAGGTTTCTTATGGTGGGATTTTAACCTTGATGATTCTTGGAAATCCCTTATCTAGGAAGAATGATATTGTTGTTGTCGCATGCTATATTTCAAGCTCTCCTCCTACTCATTATCTCACTCTTCCTTCATTAGATGTTAAGGAGTATACCAAGGTTCCCTCTTCTGATAACATGGTGTCATATATTGGGGTGTGGGATTTATGTTCATCCAGGCTGGAATAGGGGAGGTTGAATGACCCCTTTCCCCTGCTACATGTTGTTCTAAACTAGGAAAACCATCCTACTTGTACCTATCTATCTATTCATCATGGACTATCAACAAATTCATCGATGATAGTTCCCCATCATGATCTTAGTGCTTTTTTTACGAGTCCCATTAGAGAGGATTTTTCCAGTTCTGGGAAGGCATCTCCACTCTCATGGATAGGTTCTAGGTCAGAGGATGCATCTAAAACCCCATATGAGCCAAACCAAATTTTCTCCGACCCTCCAAACTTAGTCACTCCCTGTCTAATGATCTTTATTTACCCTAATTTGGTTAAGGCGTCAATCTTTAGGGAATACTAGAGTTAGGTACTAAAAACCCTAATAAGTGGAAGAGGTTTCACAGAGGGGGACTAGGATCTATTTTCGATGATCTGGTTTCTTGTTTCTCCAAGAGGGATTCTGAGATCTCACCGCTTGTGAATCATCTCCCAAAAATATAGTCAGTGATAGATGATGGTTCTCTTCTCAATGTTTTAGTATAGGAGGTTCACATGCACCAACCCCTCCTTCCGCAATGAATACATTAAGTTAGAATGGTCATGGGATTGGAAACCCATGGTCATTTTGTATGCTTCACCAATGGAGCATTATTTTTATCCCTGACTTCGTATTTTTGTCTAAGACCTTCCTAGAAAATAAAGGTACGAGAGGAATTTCTTCAAAGGCCGGATTTCAGAACCTTTTCTCAGTCTGATGGTCGGGCCATGCTAGAGGAATATATTTTAAGTGGAAAGAGGATTTCAATGCTTTAGTAGTTAACATATCTGACCATCACATTTTCATCTTAATATGATTTCCCAAATAACCCATGTGTCACTTTTTTTATTTTTATGGATGGATGGGAGTGAGAGATTAATGGAGATCTTGGGAGTTGGATAAATCTAACATGAGTATGATTTAGGGTCCAATTGTGTTTGTTGGGGTCCTCAATGAGATCTTATACCACCATGAGAAGCTAGACGACACTATCCAGAGTGTTTCTTCCATGCACCTCTTCCAAGACTATTTTTATTAGGCTGGTCTCACAGATCTTGTTTTCTAAGGGTCTCATTTACTAAGCTTTGTATATGGGATCATGCTTCCAAAATTTCAAAAAGAATAGATTAGTGTGTGGACAATTTTGACAAGATGTTTTCGTTCCTGAGGTATGAGGTTTCACACTTAATCTTAGATCTCCTCTGACCACTATCCCATTTTACTCCAGCCACAAGTTGTTCCCAAGGGTTTTCATCCAAAGTAGAGCATTCATTTCAAATTCATGTGGCTCTACAATGAGAGTTGTGGTGATGTTGTCAAAGATTATTGTTCCTCCTATCAGGCTCAGTTTTGGGATAAAACTAAGGAGGTGGATACTCAATTACAATGATGGAGTTGACATCACTTTATGGAATTTGATTAGAGAATTTGTTGGCTCGATAATTTACTCTCCAGATGTTACGAATATTCTTCTTATATTTTTTCTTGGCAAGAGGTTGTGTCTCTAGAAAAGAAGATGGATGAGGTCCTTAAAGACAAATAATGTTATTATTTTTCTAGTTAAAGGGAGTAATTTTACCAAAAAGTTGATTAAAATACTGAATTCTTTCCTCAAAATTCCATTGCTAGAAGAAGAAAGAACCTTAAATCCAATATAGAGGATGAGAATAGAAACATTACTCTTGATGAGGTAGTGATTCAAGATATGATTGATGTATTCTTTAAAAATTTGTTTTGTTCTGAGGGGGGAACCTACCAAGTGTATTTATTAGTCTACATTGATCCCAAGGTGATTGAGGTCATGGATGCAACTCTTGAGGCTGATCTCTTAGTATATGAAGTTGTGGCGACCATGAAGAGCATTCATTCTTCGAAGGTGCTCGGTTCTGATGAGTTACATGACCTTTTCAACAAACAATTGTGGAATATTGTGGGTTCTGATATTATTTCATTGATACAGGGGTTCTGGGCTAGTTCTATAAGTATGGACAAGATCAACTAAACTCTTATTGTGTTGATCCCAAAAATCCATGGCCCGATTAATATTTTTGATTTAAGGTCTATCTACTTTTTCAATGTGGTTGACACAATTTTCCTTAAAGTCCTCTCCCACTTAAAGGGTAGAGTTCTCAACTCTATTATCAAATAGAATTAGTGAGCCTTCATTCCAAGGTGGCTCATTAGAGATAATATTATTGTGGACCCTGAAATCATTCACTCAATGAAAACTCGTTCAACCTCAAAGAGGGGGATTTTGGCTATAATACTAGATATGTTGAAGGAATATGATAGGGTGAAATGGGACTTTATATAATAGGTTATGAGAAAACTGATATTTATCCCAAAATGGGAGATAGAGATCATAATTTGTGTTAAAACCATTTCTCATAGCATCAAAGTTAATGGCTTCCCCACAATAGATTCCAAACCTTCTATAGGTCATTGGCAGGGTGACCCTCACTCCCCATTACTGTTTCTCCTTATTGCTGATGTTTTTTCTCATCTTTACCTAAAGCATCATTGGAGGGGATTATCCATGAAGCCAAGGTATTTTTGAAAAGTATCCCCATTACTCACATTTTCATTACTAATGATTTCCTCCTTTTCTCAGGAGAAACTTATTAGGAGTTCCAAGTGATCATCAATATCATTGACGCTTTCACCAAGGCTTCAAAACAATAGGTTAATTTCCCCATGTATAATCTATATTTTAGTCATGGTGTGAATGTTGGGATGAGATACATTTTTGCAGGTTTGAGTGGGATGGAGGTCGTTGAGAAATGGAATAAATATCTAGGGCTCCCGATAGTCTTTGGACGCTCCAAAAGAGAGGTATTCTCTTTCATCCTTGATAAAGTCCATAGGAAAATCTAGGGGTGGTCTGGGAAAAACCTCTCCAGGTTAGTTAAACAGTTTCTTATTAAATATGTGGCACAATATGTTCCATCTTATGTGATGTCCCTTTTCAAGATCCTATATTTCTTTACCTGTCGAATTCATTCAGCCTTCACTAATTTTTGGTTGGGCAGTGAAAATGGGAAAAATCATTTGCATTGGATCCCTTGAGAGAAGTTTTGTGCTCGTAAGGCATGCAGTGGCATGGGATTGTGTGATTTGAATGTTTTTAATAATTCACTTATAGAAAATCAAGGCTGGCACATTTTATAAAAACCTAATTGCTTGTGCACTAGAGTTGTCAAAGCTATGTATTTTCTCCATGATGATTTTTTGTCATCCAGTTTGGTCCCTCAGCTGAGATATTTCTAGATGAGTTTTTGGGGATCAAAGGATGTCTTGAACCATGAAATTTTTTGGAGAATTTGTATAGGTGATTTGATTAATATCTGGTGGGATCCCTATCTTCGTGGACTATATGGATTGATTCCCTCTTCAGCGCATAAGCCCGGTTATGAGCATGTGATTTTTAGAGAGCTCCTGGTTGATGATAGTTCTGATTGGGATCTTTAGAGGATCAATCATTACTTCAATAAGTCTGATAATATGGATATCCTGGTGGTTCTAGTGGTCCATGATGTTGGCCCAAGAAATCTATACTAGTGCCTCGATTCATTTGGATGTTATACTATTTATTCAGGTTATAGGGCGTGCGTGACGGGTGAAGAAGGTACTTGGCCCCCACTTTGGAAACATATTTGGAATCTTATTTCTCTTCCTTAGTCCAATATTTTCTTTTGGAAAATTTTGTAGGGGCATACCCCCCCAAATACCCTCTCAAGGCAGATAGGAACCTCTCTGATAACAATCTATGCCTATTTTATGGGGGTACAATAGCAACATATTTATAAGCCATTTTTTCTAGCCCTAGGGTAACTGGGCATTGGTCCACATGTGTGTCATAGGATATAATTCGTTCTAGGAAACTTGGGGATGTGAGTGTAATTATGGGGAATGGTTTAGATCTTAACCTTCTCAAACTACCACATGGCTATGTATCGAAGCCTTATTTATTTGGTGCAGCCATAATGCCTTTGTTTTTTAGAACATTGTTAAAGATGAAAGGTTCTGGATTTCCATGATTCACAATTAGGCCTTTCAGTGTCTTGATGTTGAGGGTGCTTGGTCCCCCTCAACTATTATTTCCCCACCTTTTAAATGGCTCCCCCTTGGTTGTTCTCAAACATAATACTAATGTGACTTCTCTTGGAGGTGGTTCTATTAGATTAGGGGCATTCCTTCAGGATCATGATGGCTATATTATTGTGGATATTCCTTCCTTGGATATTCTTAGTTGTTCTCATCCTATGGTAGAGTCTATGGCTATTTGGAAGGGTATGCAGTTCATCTGATCTATTGGATCGAAGGATGTTGTGGTCAAATTTTATTTTCATATTATTATCAATGCACTAAAGGAGGATAAAGGTGGACACCAAGCCTATGGGTGCATTATCGACATTATTAGATCATTGGTTCCTTTTTCATATTCATATTATTTCTCTTTTGTTAGGAGAGATGGAAATTGTGCGGCTAATTTTTTGGCTGCCCTTGGGAATCATCCAGAGTCGAAGTGTTAGTTATTGTCTTTGCCTCTAGAACTATGTACTTTAATTTTGGTTGATGTCTAAGTTTTGAGGATTGTATTTTCAATATATATATATATATATATATATATATATATATCTATGTTCATATATAAATATCTATATTATATATATTTATATATTATAATATTAATATATATATATATGTATGTATATGTGTGTGTGTGTGAATTTATATGTGTATGTACACATATATATAACTTGAAATGTTTTAAAACATGGGAAAACATATCACTAAAATAGTCAAAGTTTCATAAAAACATGACTAAATTAAAAATTTATATGTGTTTTTATATATAAATATATTTATATATTTATTTATATATGTGTGTGTCTGTGTTAATATATATATAAATATGTGTGTGTGTGTGTGTCTATATATATGTGTCTATGTTTATATAAATAAATATAAACATTTAAAAATATATCTAAATATATATTTACATCATATTGGAGAAATTAACTATATAAATATTTATATTTTTAGAGATGATTACCTAAAAACTCTTCTAATTTAGAAACGTTTCCAAAAACTGTTACTAATTTGATGACGTTTTTCAGGAAATTCCTAAAATTTAGCGATGTTTTTTCATAAAACATCATTAAATTAGAGATTTTTCATTAAAAACAACACTAATTAGCAATGTTTCTTAAAAAATGTGGCTAAATTAGTAATGTCTTTCACAAAACATTTCTAATTTGGAGATGTTTCCTAAAATTTTTTTGTAATATTTTAGTTTAGATTACTACAGTGATGTTCAACAGTTCGTGAAACATATGTGGATCACTGTTGATGGGAATATATTATTGATTCTTGAAGCACAATGATGACATGATGTATAGATAATTTTAGATCCATCAATGAAGAAATAAATCCCCACATGGTAATTATTAAAAATGAAAATTTATTTTAAATAATTGGTGATGATCCTGCGCTTTGGTTCTGGTGTTTTCTATCATTTATATTCATTAATTCAATTCTATCGATCAAAATATTTTTCATCATGTAAATCATTGATTAATCATTGATCACAAAAAAATATGAGATGGGAATTCCCCATCTACCTCTTTTGCGGTACATGGAATATTTATAATGGTTCATAATTATATATGTGTTCTTAATAGTTAAGGAATGGAAAAAATTGTAAACTATGTGTTTTTAAAATTTTCAAATTTATATTCAATTATTTCATTTTTTAAGTATTACAAAATAGTTGAAATTATTATAGATCCATAAAACCATAAATAGAATTTCAATCGTATTCAATGAAAATATTGTAGATATAATTGATTATAAAAAGAAATTAATTAATTCAATGTAACATATGTTTACTTAAAGAAATTAAATTAATAATTGAAATTTACTTACATGGATAAAAATTAAAACACATATACTCACCCTTTACAACATTCATGATGTCAATTTTAAATAAATTTAACATATAATCTCTTCCATAGATATCAACACTGATTGAAAAATATATAATTACAATGGCGATGGTGATGATATTGGTCATGATGAGAAAGATATTGATCCTTTACAATTTGACTAATATTTATGAAACATGTTGTTTGATGATTGTATGTGTATGAATATATGTGATGTTTTAAATGTTTTTTTTACTAGTTGAATGTATTAATTAGCTTGTTGTGTTATCATTGTTTGTATATTGGTTGGTGATTTTTGCTGAATTGTTTGGTGATTTCTATAGGTAATTTAGTAAAGTGGGGGCAACTATCTGAGAATGTATAACTTGTTTTTAACAACGGTTTGAAAACCGTTGGTATATATTTTAACTAGTAATGGTTATTCCATTGGTTTACAAACCACTGGTATATGGATTTTCCCACATTTTTTCAAACCGTTGTTAATGAACAATACCAACGGTTTTATCAGAACTGTTGGAAAAATTAAATTCCAGCAGGCCCATACCAGAAGTTTACTATAAAATATTTTTATAAGGCTATACCCATAACAAATAAACCAATGGTTTAAGGAAATATTGGTATAACCTATACCATTGGTTCTAGGGGCTATACCAATTGTTTAAAACTACTAGTATAGGGTAAAAAGAAAGTAGTGCATTAATTATTCATGTGTTTTGAATTGTAAAGCTTAATTTCATGACTCATGTTTATGATCTAAGAATGGATGGGTATGAATTTCAATGGTTAAAACCATGTTATCATACATATTATGTTTAAATTTTCATTTATATCTCCCTTCACTACTACTGAATTGGATTTTAACATTGCTAAAAAAGCTATTAACAGCGCTAAAAAAGAACTGATAATCCAACCCCTTTTATTAGCACTACAAGACCCCTTTGACAGTACTAGGAACCCCCTCCTACCAACTATGACAACTCTAGGCTCCCACCCCTTTAACAGGGCAATTTTCCCCCTTCACCCGCTGACACACACCTTCCTCTGCTAGGATTCAAACCCGATACCTCTCCCTTGCGCGCTTGCACCTTTACCACTCATTAATCTTGTTTGTTTCTCCATTTTAGGATATATTTTTCTATTTATATATATTTAATTATATTTATCTATATAATAATATATATTTATATTAATATATATATAGTTATATTAAAATATATATATATAGCTATATTTATATATTTATATATTTATATATTTATCCATATATTAATAAATATCTATATCTACTTATATATATATATATAGTTATATTTTTTATCCGTAAATTTATATGAATATTTTTAAATACATTTATAAAATATGTTTTTCATTTGTAGCAGTGGTGAGACTGTAACATGAATTGTAGTGGTACCGTAGCAACACTTTAGCGGTATTGTAGTAGTAGTGAAATTGTAGTATCAGCAACACTCTAGTGGTGGTGGGATTTTAGTATGAATTGTAGTGGGGGCGACATTGTAACAAGTACTATAGCATCACTATTCATTGATGGGGCTTTGGGTCAAAATTATGGGCCTATGATCCTTTTAATGGCCTTTCATGACCACTATGCCTACAGGATATGTAATGGGATTCATGCCCAATTGGATTCATGAACAATGGGCCTATGGGCCATGTATTGAATAAATAAAGTCTTAATGGGTAGACTATCCCTAGGGGGGGCTATGGTCTTCCTTTCCAGCCTATGTGTGAGGTGTGTGTGTCTTTAATTATAATTGTACCCCCCATCACCAAATATATGTATATATATATATATAAATACATACATATATACAATATACATACATATATATATTAAATATATGTGTATATCTAAATAAAATTATACATATTTTTATTTATTTACATATATTATATAATAATATATATATATATATATATATATATATTAGAAAACATAGATAATATATATCAGTTTTTTAATATAGACACACACAAATACACACACACACACACACCCACCCACCCACACACACACACACTTTATATAGATATTTAAAAATTCATATTTTTTTATTTTAAATAAAATGGATATTATTTTTCATTTAGATATTTTTTATATATTTATAAAGATATTTTATATGTAAATATGTTTACATATTTATTTATAAAACAAATTCTTCTATTTTAAATATCTATATATGAGTATGTACTTAAAAATAAATAGTTGTACATTATGAAAAATGAATAAATTTGAATATCATAATATCTTTTTGATTATAAGTATTGAAAATAAATTGAGTCGCCAGCCACTACTACACATATTCCCTTTAACAATTTACATATAGGCCTTTAACAACACTAAAAAGTGTTGTTAATCACATCGCTGATATAGGGGGATCTTTATGAGCTCTTGAAATAGTGTGAATATGTACCAGCTGACTGCAATGTACTGTTAATATAACATAACACCTAGCTAAAACCTGTAAATCAAAAAAAATGATGTATACATTTAATGTGACATCATGAATTCAAAAATTTCACCCATGGTATATATATAAAATATTTATATACATTTAAATTTTTTTATATAATTGCCTTAAAAATTATCCAAAAAACTTTTAAAATCATTAATGTTTCATCTTTTAATGCCTGTGATTCCCTCTAAAAAATTTCCACCCATGGTATAAATTGTCTAACAAATCATCTCATCCTAAGAAAATGATTTAACCTATAAAGAAAAACAAGTATTATGTTAGTAATAAAATAAAGAAAAAAATTAAACATTAATATGAAAGAATACATTAATAAAATGTCAATATTTTAAAAAAAAAGACACATTTGGGGTTATAAAGTTAATATAGTGCATTGTATTAAGGTGGGGTTGATTCTTACATGTCATAAATGACTCATGGATCATTCCCATACTGTATCAAAAGAATCCAAATGTTTTTCTTGGTTTTCAGTATGTCACTTGTTCTTTTAATTAAATTAATATCAATTTTAAATAATGACACATTTGGAGTTATATCAGTCACACCATTCATCATATTGAGATGTGGATGATACCTACCTATCAAAAATTATTGATATATCATTATACTAAAGTATCAAACCAATATGAATGTATTTACTCAATTTTTAGTATTACATTTTTTATTTCTTTTTACGAAAATTTCATTACAAACTAGAAACAAAAATTTAGAGTAATAATGGTCACGTTGTGTGTCAGTTTGATGTGAGACTTATACAGAAACATCACAAATGACTTATGTATCATTGTCCTAAATTATAAATATAATCAGAGTGTGTTTTCTTAGATTTTAGTGAGTCACACGTTTTGAACTAAAATGTAAATTTTTAACTAATAACGGACACTATTAGTCAAAACGGTCACACCATGCTCAGATTTAGGTGTGGTTGATTCTTACACATCAAAAATGACTTATTGATCATTTAAATAATTTATCAAAATAATATGAATGTGTTTGCTTAGTTTTCAGTATCTCACCTATTTTTTTACTGAAATTAATTTCAATTTTAAATAAAAAGACAAACTTGGAGTCATACTGGCCACACTGCACATCGAATTGAGGTGTGTTTGACTCATACAAATCACAAATGATTCTTGGGTCATTATACTAAATTATCAAAACAATTATAATGTTTTTTATTAGTTTTTATCATGTCACATTAACTTTTTTTTAATTAAATTAATGCCAATTTTGAATAAAAAACACACTTTTTGAGTCATATCGGTCACACTATTGGTGTTATTGAGACGAGTTTGACACCTACACATCAAAAATGACTAATGAATCATTTTCATGGAGTATCAAAACAAACTGAATGTTTTTTCTATGTTTTTTCTAAAATGTCATTTCAAACAAGAAACACATATTTTGAGTCATACCGGTTGTATCGTGTGTATGTTTGATGTGAGACTACTTTAGACACGTCAAAAATGACTAATCAATCACTTTACTAAATTATTTATATAATCAGAGTGTGTTTTTTTTGTTTTTAGTGAGTAATACATTTAGAAATAAAATGTCAATTTTAACACATAAAAGACACATTTAGTCATACTGGTTACACCATGTGTCAGATTGAGGTGTAATTGATTCTTAAACACCAAAAATTCTCATGGATCATTTTCATAAAGTATAAATATAATCCTAAAGCATTTACTTTGTTTTCAGTATGTCACTTATCCTTTTTTACTTAAATTAATGTCAATTTTAAATAAAAAGACACACATTGAGTCATATTGGTCACACCGTACTTTGTATTGAGGTGAGGTTGACTATTAAACATCAAATGTGACTCATGGATCATTGTCTTAAATTATCAAAACAATAATAATGAATTTTCTCTGATTTCAGTATGTCACTTTTCTTTTTTACTTATATTAATGTCAATTTTAAATAAAATGACACACTTTGAGTCATACCAGTCACACCATTCATCGTATTGAGGTTTGGTTGAGTCATATACATCAAAAATGACTCATTTATATTTTTAATAATGTATCAAAAAATCATAATGAGTTTTCTCAATTTTCATTATGTTATTTGTGTGTTTTTTACTAAAATGTTATTTAAAACTAGAAAAATCCATTTTGATTCATATCGGTATCATCGTGTTTTGGTTTGATGAAAGATGGCTTTATAGACATAAAAAATGTCTTATCAATCACTTTCCTAAATTATCAATACAATCAGAGCACGTTTCCTAGTTTATAGTGAGTGACATTTTTTAAATTAATAACAGACACTTTTAGTTATACTGGTCACACCATGCATCATATTGAGGTCTGGTTTTCTCCTACACATCAAAAATTACTAATGTATTTTTCTCCCAATGTATCAAAACAATATGAATTTTTTTTCTCAGTTTTTATTATGTCACTTTTTATTTTTTACTTAAATTAATGTAATTTTTAAATAAAAATGAATAATTTTGAGAGATATCAATAACACTGTGCATCTTATTGATTCGTGGTTCACCCTTAAATATCAAAAATTATTCATAGATCATTTTCTTAAATTATCAAAAAGATTAGAATGAATTTTATTAGTTTTTAGTATGTCACATTTTCTTTTTACTTAAATTAATGTTAATTTTAAATAAAAAGACATTCATTGGGTCATATCGGCCATACCGTGCATCGTGTTGAGGTTTTATTGACTCCAACACATCATAAATGACCCATGGATCATTTTCTTAAATTATAACAACAATTAGAATTTTTTTTCTTAATTTTTAGTATTCTAGTTGTATTTTTCTTACAAAAATGGAATTTCAAAATGGAAACACATTTTTTTTGACATATTAGTTGCATCATGCATTAATTTTATGTGATACTACTTCAGAAATGTCAAAAATGACTTAGGAGTAACTTTCCTAAATTTTGAAAACAATCTAAGCATGTTTTCTTAGTTTTTAGTGAGTTACACATTTTGTACTAAAATTTTAATTTTAAACTAATAACGAACACTTTTAGTAATACTAGTTCCACCATGCATTATATTTAGGTGTGGATGATTTTTACACATCATATATCACTAACATAATGGTTTCCTAAACTGTCAAAATAATTGGAATGTGTTTGCTTCAATTTCAGCATGTCACTTGTTCTTTTTTACTTAAATTAATGTCGATTTTAAATAAAAATACACAATTTGAGTCATACCAGCCACATTGTGTATTACCATGCTTTCTATTTTCTTTATTTTTCAAAATGGAAACACTAAATTGTGTACATTTATCACTTTACTTCGTGTTCCTTACACTACCTTTGAAGGAAAGTGATAAACGTCGAAAATGCAGGGGTAAAAAAGTTTTGAGAGAGAATAAGTATGTGGAAGACATTATCAATTTGAGTAGTCAAAAATTTAAGTTAGATTATGTTAATACAATAGATAACAGGTAATATTATGAGTAAAAACATACTTTATTAAAAAAACTTTACCTTCTCACTGAATTCTGAGTTGTATCCTTGAAGTCCTATTTCCCACAAGTATGAGCATCTTCTAATGAACCACCCCAACTCAAACAAAGGATTCCAATTATATAAGAAAATATTATTTTTTGAGTAATAATATAATAAAGTAAATTAAACATAAATATGAAACAATCCAATACTTCTATGTAAGTCACATATTAATGCTATTTGAATACATTCCTTCATCAGGTATCCTACCCATTCGGTTTTAGCACATCTATATCATCTTGTTAATATTAGTGCTTTCGGAAGTCATAGTAGTATTGAAAAAATATATTTACACAAAGGGTTAATAAATATTTTAAATGTAATAGTAATTATATTAAAAAATACCTCTTCATGGATGATAGTTTGTTAATGGAATATGATTTTTCTCATAAATTTAAAAACATAATAATCACAATCATTTCTATTGATTTGTTTTGGAAACTAGAGAAACATTGAGTATAATAAGTAATTTGTTTTTATATGTGTTTGGATAGTGAAATATTATTATATATACCCAGATACTTATTCAGTCATAGAACATTCTTTGGTCCTCATTCTTAGCCCCCAGCCTCATTCCCTGTTTTTCACAATATTGATGCACTACCCTATCATAAAATAATCCTTATTAAAGTATAATATAAATTATATAACCTGTTGTTTAGTTCTAAATAATTTGATGTATTGTATTGCAATTGAAAAATTCAATCATGTGTGGATGGTTTTTTGGATATCCATGCATTGAATCCAAGAAATAAATATTTTGGAGTATGAAAATTGACCGCAGTGAGCATCCATTGAAACCTAAAAACACAAAAATAAATAAGTAATGAAATAAATGAAAATATTTGATATAAATAAAATGTATAGGTTTACCCCAGCATCGTTGGTATTAAATATTGCATATCATCTGAAAGTTTTCTTCAGAATAATTTTACCATACATACCACTATTTCATAATTTTTTTGGTATCTATTTTTGGTTTCTCAATATAGGTGATGTGAGGACTAATGATTCCAAAAACAATTCATGGGAAAATCCATTAAATTTTTTTATATATACACCTGCAAAAAATAAGAAATGTGTTTAGTCATATCTGGATTTATTTCCTTAATACTAGTAACATACATCACTTCAACCACATGTGTAACTCCACATTTTTTCATGGAATTGTCTTCATTGTTCTCATTTATAAAGAATGTATAACCATTAATTACATTACAATTGTAATATAATACACACATAGTTGTTCCTCTAGCTAGCCATCAAAGTAATTCTAAAATTGAATCTAGATTTTCATTTTACTTCTTAAAAATATGGTCCTGAAACCATCTTATAAACTATAGATTATATATATTTTATATCCATCTTCCATGCATTGATGTATTCAAATACCTAAAAAAATATTCGTGGGTTTCTACATAAGGGGAAACCTCTAAGTTGTTATAAAAAATGTTAAGGTGAGGCTGTTATCGATCTGTAATATTTATTGTGACAACATCTCTTCTAGAAATAACATCACACTCCATCCACCCAATATAATGATATTTTGGTATATGAATGTTTTTCACACCGGACAGGTATTAAGTATATAATTCAATGGATTCCTTAACAAAATATCTCCCTCCAATAAAACCCTCTGGATGACTTCAATTTTTGACAAACCCTTTCAAAATCATTATACACCGTTCAATGGGGTACGTCCATATATAGTTTAAAGGGCCACATAGTCGAATCTCTCTCATCAAGTGAACTATAATATCAAATAATGTTAGTGGGTATAACATTTCCAATTCATATAATATTATGAAAAAATTTCTTTCCATAGTTGGAAATTTCATTGGGATATTAACTTTGTTGTATATAGATTTGTAGAAGAAACAGATCTTGGTTAATGTATGATGGAAATTATTGGAAAAAATTCAACATAAAGTTATAGGAATTATATCTTTCATAAGAACATGGTAGTCATATGATTTTAGAACCCGCAACTTTAAATCATTAATTGACATGATGTTTTTCATATTCGATGAATATCACTCTAGAACCTTTACGTCATTCAAGAAGTTTTAAAACTAATTTCTCTCATACCTGGAAAGAGTGTAAGCAGCCGGAGGAAGAAAAGTTCATTTTCACCCTTCACTGGCGCTAACTCTTCTCATATTCCCATGTCAAGCATGTCCAACCTAGACTTAATTCAATACCTTTTTTTACCAGGTGCATTTAGAAACGTGTTGATGACACTATCACATACTTTTTTTTTAAAAATTCATAACATCAAGAAAATTCTTGATGTACAGAAAATTCTAGTATGGTACTTAAAAAACGGATTTGTTTTTTCAAAAAAATCACTTGGTTTTTCAAAAACTATTTACCAAAATATAAGTCCACATACTTTACATTATCAAATAGTTGATCACCTATTAGTGTAGTTGGTGTTGTATGTTCTTCTGAACTACCATCAAATGATGTCGTCCAAGATCTGTTCTTATTCCATTAGGGTAGAAATCTACGATGTCCTAGAGACACACTTTTTTAGGAATGTTTCAGCCTAATTGACTGTGTACCTTGTTCACAAATGTGACACCCCTGAGTTCCTTTAATGATATAATTTGATAATTTTACATAATAATAAAAGTCATTTATCATCCCAAACAACATGACTCTTAATGTGAAATCTTCATTTTTGTTAGAATCATACAATGTAACACCTAAATCACACAATAATTTCAAATCCTTGATCAATTGGGCCAAATTAACAGCAATATTATTAACTAGTTGTTTTGGTCCTTATATAATAATAGATAACATGATTTATTTCCATTTCATAGATAACTATGTGGGATATTTATAATTTACCCACATAACCGAACATATACTATGAGTGCTAATTTGAAAACCAAAAAGGATTCAATCCATCTGTAGATAATGAAAGACGAATGTTTTTCATCCCATTTACAAATTAAGGATACCCATGATCTATTCTCTTACACTAAGGAGATTCTTCTTGGTGATGTGGTTTACCATATTTATTTCTTGTATATACTTGCTACATCAATTTCCCTCCAGTCTCATCAATTATATATAGGCACATAAACCTTGGAATGATTGGATTGTACCACCCAAATTTCATAGGACCAGATTCATCTTTCTTATATTGATAAGTGCCACACATTGGGATTTCTGTAATTGATTTTTGGTCCTTGTGATAAAGTATACAATCATACAGGTAGGCGTATATTCTTTCTGAGATCATACCCATAGAACATGGAATTTGTTTAGCATCGTATTTTCAGATCGAGATCTCATTATGTTCTGGAAGAATGACATTCAATAGAGTAATCAGTTCCTTAAAAATAGTGTCACTCCATATATTTCTTTATTTTAAATTATATAGATTTATTATGGAAGAGAATGTTATATATGTAGTGCAACTAGCATACATTGGTGTCGTTTCACGACTCTTTAAATTCTCAAACAATTTTTTTCAATCATGATGTTCATTTTCAACTATCCTTGTCATTTCCACAATAAGATCTTCATCATCATTCAAATTTGTAATCACATCCTCAATACAATCTTATTCATTTTATACTCTTGTAATAATATCAAATGATACATAAAATGCATTATTATCCTAGTCACTAGCTACATTCACCTTTTCCTCATGTTTATTCCATTATTAATAACATCGACGTATTTTGTGAAAAATCAAGTGTTCTTCCAACTCCTCTTAACTAATTTTTCTTGAGTTACAATAGTTTAATGATGGACAAAGGATTTGAGGATTGTTATATGTTTGATCTTTGGCATAATTGATGAACTCATTCACTCCATCTTCATACACTTTTGTCAAAAATTGAAAACCACACAGTTTTTATTCATATCTATCCTTTTTTATTTTTAATATTAATATTTAACAAAATAAATACAAAAAATGTTGATATAAAAATTAACAAAGACTAAAAAAATTTATATACTTTACGTTTCTTTCAATATTTATCCCCAATATAAACATTCTAGAACCAAGCTCCTTTATATAGGATCTTCCAGATAAATCAATATTTAGCTCGTCCAGATTTTCCTTCATTGGTCCAACTAAGATAAATTCAACTATATAAAGAAGTAAAATGAAAAAACTCCCATCACAATACACCTTAAAAGGGTATAAATTTATTACATTACACTGTATGAACATTAATTCTACCAAGAAATCATTGAAATTATAGTTACACTATCTTGGTGCCTACTTATGCCCCAAAAACGCAATTTGAAACTGGGACAGAACCTTCTATTCTATTCTGGATGAAACCTTTTAGTTTATCCATGTATATCTCTTCCTATAAATTTCTATGAAGGAATATAATCATGAAATCCATTTGTTCTAGAAATAATCCTTCAATCAAAACCAAGCCATGAACCATCTAAATTATAATATTATTTATAGGAAGAGATAAAATATAACTGAAATCAAATCATTCTAATTATTGAATACCTTTACAATAAGAGACCCCTTTCACTATTTACTATCATCCACTTTCTCCCATAAATGATAAATCTAATTGTTCTATAGATCCCTCTATTCCAATTCTATTATCTGTAATTTATCAAAATCATATCTGGAACTAAATTATTCCATCATTTTGTACTGACACTACAATGTGTCCAATAATCATCCTATGTTGAATCCTAAAAAAGTATAAAATCTACCTGACTTACCCACACATTCCCCGTTAGGGACACTTCTATAGACTAAGAAAACCATATGACTAGGGGAAACTAGCTAGTGTGCGATCTAACTAGTGTAGTATCCATCTAGACCTATTTCATAATTCATAGGGTTCTCTTGCATCCAAACAAGTGGAAGTGAGAAGCAACAAGTCAATGATCATCACATGAATAAATATAATATAAGTAGTATATTACATGTCTACTCTAACACCCTCATAAAAAGAGACCATTTTGAAATCCATGAATAAAAATCAAGAATTTAATATTAATAATCAATTGCATCTCTCTAAGGTAAAATACCTAAATTGACATATTATACACGGGGACACCTAATTTAAACTATTTAGGTGATTATAGATGAAAATTAGTTTTAGGATTCACAATGATGTGGAACATCAATTCACCTTTTGTGGGAGCAAGGTTAAGATAGATATCCTATGGGTTGGATAAAGTTAGTAACATGCCCTTTCTATGGTGTTATTATTAATCTAATTTTCTAACTTGTTTAATTTATTGGTTTTCCTAGTTCTTCAAAAATGTAAAATTAAAATATTGTGGAGAAATTATATTTCAAATGTTCATTGAAAATAATTTATAATATCACATTTTAAAATCCCATTAAAAAACCAACCATTTGAATAAATTCCTCTTTAAACCAATAGAGCTTTTTTAAAACAATCCATTTAATTCCAAGAAATTTTTCACAAAACCAAAATTCCTTTTTATAATTAATTTAAGGAAGATTTATGAAGCAATAGTCTTAATCATTTAAAATGTGAATAAACCCTCTATATTTTAAAAATCTTCATTTAAAACTTCACACAAACCTTGTTAAAATGAAACCATTATTAAATATGCTTCCAAAACATTCACATCCCTTTATGAAATCTAATTGGGTTAGTTAAAAAACAGTGGGCATGTAACCTAAGTCCATGCCAAGTGTTTAAATCATTTTAAAGCTATTTGAAACCAAAAACATGTATGTAAGAAACATATAATTGTTTTTCAAACATTTAAAAACACATGAATAATTTTAAAAGATTCACCTTGTCATTATCACAAACACATAAATCCCAATAGAGGATGTTTAAAAAAGATATATGAATAAAAAATAACCAAAATTTTATAAAATATAAAGATATAAAAGGATTACCTAGAAACCAAAATATAAAGGTTAACCAAAAATAAATTTATTTGTAGGAGAGAAACTTTATAATAAATATCTTAAAATAACACAAAATTAATATTGGACATCAGTAGTTGAAATATATTTCACATTTGATTAGACATTACTAAATGGTCAGACTGAAAATCTTGAAACAAATTCTATTTCAACAATCATTCCAGTCCTTATAAAATCATTTTATATAATTTTAAAAAATACTAAGATGATCTAAATCATCTTATTCATTTAGTAATGTCCAACGTATCATGAAAATATTCCAGAAATAAAAAAGAGTAAAAGAGAAAAATATTTCTTAACAAAATTAATTCCAAATCCCCCATATATAGACAATGACTACCCAAATTGTGGTTAAAAATTATTAAATATTTGTATTAAAAAATGGATCATTGAGTGATACAAATTAACAAATTCAAAATTTTAGTCTTTAGTTATTCTCTTAGATACTATCCCAAAAAACATAGAGTAAAGGAAGACTAAAAACCATACACATAATTCATTCATCGAAAAATATTTCGAACACTAAAGCCCCATAATCAATCTTTTACTATCTAAGAATATTCCAAATTGAATATGAATATACCTTAGATTTAGAGGTTCGGTGACAGAACTAGGGTCTAGCGGTGGTAGAGTTGGGGTAGGCAGTAGCAGTAGAGGCCGCAGAGGGGTTTATAGTAGAGGTGGGGTTCACGGTGGAGGTGTGTTCACGACAGAGGAAGGTGAACATCAGAGGAGGGGTTTATGGTGGAGGTGGGGTTCCACATGTGGCAGAGATGTTTTCACAATATAGGTGGGTTTATGGAAGTGCAGGAGAGATTAAATACGATAGTGTAGGGGTCGACGGTAGTGGAGGGGTCAGCGACAACAAAGGTGAGGTTGGGGAAGTGGAGGGGTTAACGACGTAGGGATCAGAATCTGTGAGAGCTTCAGATTTGTGAGAGAAAAATTCAACTGTTAGGGTTCTTTTATAAAATCAGGTCAAGGTTTTAGAATCACTAGTTAAAAATCTCTAATAATGGTTTTCTTTATAAGTATTAAAAAAGAAAGCACTGAAAAAACATACCTTTATCAGCCTTATCTTAGCGCTGATAAATACAGGCCTTTATCTATGCTAAAAAAGCACTGATTAAAAGGTTACTTTATCAGTGATAAAAAATACTGATAAAGTTATGAAGTTTATAATTTATTAATAATATTATATATAATTATAAAACTGTATATATAATAAATATATATTTATTTATCTACAATTATAACTATAAATAAATAAATAAATATTTATATTCATATATATAATAAATAAATTTATATAATTATATATATAAATATAAAATTTTTAAATAAATTCAAATATATTTATATAATTATATATATTTATAAATATTATAGATGCATATTTTCACTCCCCCCTCCCATTTAATGCACCCTAGTGATGACTATTTTTTCAGGCCACTGCACGTCGTTGTCAAATTCTTCAACAACCAATGGTTGCAGAAACCACCCACTGGACAGTGGATAAAGATAGACGACACCCACATCAACAAAGTGAAAAAGAGGTATAATGGTTGCAGAAAATAATTATCCACAGTCAATACATAGGTGTATGATTACATGGATGAAATAAGAAAAGTTTATCGAAGAGTTGCATGAATTGCTTAGTGGGAGCTATATTGTGAATGAAATAGAGGCCAAGATGATCTTCCAGGTTAGGTAACTATCTTGTCTATCCTGAAAAACCTCCCAGGCAGTGTCTGTATGAAAATACTCTTAGGAGAAGATATGGAAGCATTTGTTGTGAAAGAGCTGTAGAATCTAGATAAACAGCTTGAAATGGAACTCTCTCAAGCCACCTTGAAAATGTTGCTCGTGAACTTAAGAAACTCCATTTATTAAAAATTATTTTTAATAATTATTATTTAAAATATTTTTAAATTAAAA
This sequence comes from Viscum album, assembly GCA_963277665.1. Classification (NCBI taxonomy): domain Eukaryota; kingdom Viridiplantae; phylum Streptophyta; class Magnoliopsida; order Santalales; family Viscaceae; genus Viscum; species Viscum album. The sequence continues at coordinate 2,015,776,299 of OY728143.1, forward strand.
TTACTCATAAATCAAATTTTGAAATTATTTACAATCATGCATCTAATTGTTTTCAATTATCAATTGAACATCCTTATAAATATGTTCAAAAAACAAATCTATTGATTAAAAATATGAACTTTGGAATTTCGTGAAGAGAAATATTTTAAAATTGTTTCCTCATTCTAGACAAGTTAAAGTCACTACGGTATTTTTTACTCTCCCTCTCACCTAAATTTCTATTAAATTCCATATCAATAACAAAATAATAATGCAATTAATTGTAAAAAAAAGACTTCCCAAGATTACATATATGAAAAAACAGTAATAGAAATTTTAATCTATAATTTATGATTTTGGGAATTTCTCAATGTGTTAGGTTCGAAAGGAACTGATGTGTGATTTGATGGAGGAGACATCAATGTGGGGTTGAGAATTTTGATTTTTTTTTTGTTTTTTCTGAGTTTAAAAACAAAATTACCCTAATTATAACTTTTTTTGTTTTTTTGGTGTGTGTTTATGTTTAAATGTTTAAAGTGGGATTTTGATATGTATTTGAGGATAAAAACATGTCCTATAGGTGAATATTGGTTTCAATATCCTTTAATTCTAAGAATTAATCTTCATACCCTAAGAAAAGGAAAGAAAATAAGGGTGCCCTCAAATTCTAAGTAAGGATTAATAATAGTAGAAACTATCATTAATTAATAATGAATAATCAATATGGAATGAATAAAAAATGATCGAATAATGACTTATAAATAATCACATGGAATATTAATAACGAAAAAATGCATAATGTTAGACATTTTCACTATCAAGAATCATTATCAAGATAGTTACTCTCAAGATCTTTCCACATGATAATTTAAGACTCTAGGTAGAAACCCATCTGATTTTTATCAATATTTATCCTTCTGACAATCTTAATGTGATTGGAAACAAGCATGATGGGTTTTTCGCCAACTGACTTCATCACATTATACTACCAATGCATTGAGGGGATTTAATTAATTGACCCCCTACCCATATATTATATTTCTAAATTATTCCTCATATAGTGGAATAATCAGTTTAAAAAGTAATCAATGTGCCTTATCAAATATCTGTATTGGATAAAAGATACAGATTTATCAATAATTCCTCATTTAATCAAATAAATGTCAAAGTAAACACCAAATGTAAAAATGGTATACGGTTTAAGAAATAATAATATTCAATAAATGAGAATATGGATATTTAAGATAAATGTATTGTATAATAAAATTGATTATTAGGAGGTGATTGTTTCCAAAGAATGTTAACATTTGAAAAGGAAAGTGGGTTTAAAAAGATAAATTTTACCACTAGGTAATTTTCAAGTCAAACCCCTTAGAGGAAATAGTTAAACATGAAACATAGAATAACATGAAATATTAGTGTATCATGATATTAAAAGATAAATTAGATGTATGTATACAACATTAATGTGAATTGGTTCATAATAACAAATATACCTCAATAAAATGTAAATTGAGACCAAATATTTTACATTGAGTTCGACTTTTCATGTGTGTCATTATCTTCCTAAATAATAAACTTATTTATTTATTTTATTGATTAAGAACCTTTTTCAATTTTATTATTACTTTTACTTCACCTATTACAATGTAGTATAAAACTACTTAAACAATTATGTTTACGTTGGCTGTTTTGACCAAATTTGGTTCATGTGTCAAAAACAACATTGGAAGATAGACTATTCTAAAAATGGTCATTATATATCCATATCTAGAAAAATTATAATGAAATAATTATCATATTTATACATAAATTATAATTATAAAACCAATCATGAAAGATTATTTTGAAAAATTAACCAATGTTACAGTCATGAAGATTTTTTTTAAACAGGTAAGGTAGGACCCATTTTATTAAAATCAAAAAGAGAGACAAAGAGAGATGGATGGGGTCATACAAGAAATTATTCCCTCATACCAAGGGAAGAAAATCAAAGATCATAATCAAATTGATAAGAAGAGTCATAGTCCTCGTATCAGTCTGATTCTGAATACAAGGGTCCATGAGACCTAGTAACCATGGTTGGCCTAATATATGAGTAGTCTTTTATACGCCTTGATTTCTGAGGAGGTACAAGTTAGAAGCCTTTATCATCCACAAGATCCTTCTTTACCTAAGACAAAGCCTGAATAAAGGAAATATTTTTTGGGGAATCATCTTCTATGTCATCCCATTTTCCACTGATACCCTATGTTTCTCTTAATTTATTGATTTCCTAATAGATCTTTGAAAGATTAATAATATTTTCTCGGTCGGGGAGTTCCTTTGTTAAAATATTGATGGCTTGCACAACCTATTCTCCTTACTTTGCTTCTCCTAGCCCTAATTCATCTAAATCATCTCTTCTTTACTCAACTAGAGGGTTTAGCGTCTCTTGTTCATTAAATTGATCTTCCTGAGCCAGGATCACCAACTTTTGAGGAGATTTCTATAAAATTTGAATAGAACCATCACTGATATGCTCTTTACCCCTATCAGGAGGGGGTTGCTTGTCGCCAATGATCATACATACGCATGAGTAACATTCCCATTTTTTAATGATCATTGTGAAAATAAGGTAAGTTACATTATATATTTATATAATGATCATTATTTAATAAATACCATGTTATTTAATAATATATAATTATATATATAATTAATGTGATGTAAAAGGAGTCACATCGTGTCGAGAGGGTGGTAGTCCACACGTCCATAAATGATGTTATCGGTTTTTCAGTGTGTGAAAGGGTAATAAAGAAAATGATATAATATATTTCCAGAAATGTAATTATTTCATTAATATCATATAAATTTCTTTTATGCCACATATTTTTAATTTAAACCATCCTTAATACATTTCATGTAATCTGTGAACGTATCATATCGGTTTGAGGAAGTGGTAGTCCACACATCCACAAACGATGTTATTATATTTACACCAAATGGAATGTATAAATGTATATGTTTTATAAAAATTATAGAAGAAACAATACATATAAAATATCCTATATATCGTATAAAAACAATTTTCCATCATAATTTCCAACCGTGATAGGTGGTAAAGGAAAAAATGAATGGCATCGTTTCATGAGTTAGTAATTCACTGTACATAGAAACATTAAGTTCATTACCCATTTTATGAAAGTATGTGAAGGTATAGGTCTAAAACTTAAAATTAAAAACATATCAGTTTATTTAGGATACTGGTGTTATTATTTAATCATGTAATAATTAGATATATTGGGGTGTTGAAATAAATAAAAAATAAATACACATGAAAGAATATTACCTCTTTTTCATGTAACTCTTATTGGTTTATAACAAAGGTATTACATTGTTTGATTTATTCCAAATTTTAGGCATCTAGGGTATGGTTAGGGATGTTGGGATACTATTTGGGTGGAGTCTGGATGATCTAAAGTGTCTTGAGAAGTGTGAGGAAAAGTAGGAGTGAATACCTTTTCATAATGGAGGGGGGTGACATTCTTGTAAATACCAAAATGTATACACTATTGGGTGGTATAAATTACCTCATGTGCCTAAAAATTTTAAAAAATGGGTAAAATTGGAATTATTAACAATATAAACCTTCACCACCCAAAAATTAGTGAAGTTTTATAATTTTATTCCTTTACTTCTATGTTTCCCCAATTTAACTTTTTGGTTTTTATAAAAGTAACTAGTTTTATATCCTATTTAATATATCCATTAAAACTAAATTAAAGTAAAATTTATTAGACAATATATACCGACTTAATTATAAATAATGTATAAAATTTAAAAAATGTAAATCTCATGTGGGTTTAAAATTAATATTAAAACAAGCTCATGTAACACGCAAAAACGCTACTTTAACAAGGACCATGCAAACAATGTTTTTATTATCTGTGTCAATATGTTAATTATAAAGGATTATTATATAACGACCCATTCTTTACATACATTGTTATTACTTCAGAAATGAAGCATACTTATTACAACATATAACAAAATCATGAAATGACCATATAGGTATAGTGTCTTTAGAAACTGGGAAACATAAACAACTGGTTTATAAATCATCTACGTTGTATCCCATTTATTTCATCATTTCTAGAGTCCCTTTTGGCATATTATATTTAATACCCTTATTCCAGACCTGGTTAAAAGAAAACATACAAAAGGGTGTGCTCAAATGCTCAGAACGGGTAAACAAAAGAAATATCAATCATATCATATTCTTTTGAACATAACATTTTGAAAATCTTGTCCTGCAAAAGAGATCATAATATCATGACATTGGAATAATCATAATAATGAAATGTAATCCAAATAATCATAACTTAAAACCTGAACCTTTTTGTAATACACACATAATCATAGAGAATCATTTCTTATTAGTCAAGACTCATTGCCAAGACTATCTTAGTGGACAAAGTATATTTCAGAACCGAGTTCACTCCCCATTTCAGTTCGTTTTCACTGAACCAGATTAACCTGCCATTCCAGCCATGTTATCTCATGAGATATAAATCTTTACCCAATGCATTGGAGGGAGATATAGGTCCCACCCATCTCATGATGAAACCATTCTTATGTGTGCCACAAAATCATAAATCATACATCATAGCATAACCCATGTAATAAAAATGGGATTCTTAAACATCATGCCATCATAACATAATCCATATAAGATAAAAGAACTTCATAAAAACAATTCCATCATAACATAATCAGATAAATGTAAAAATAGGGATAGAAATAGAACTCTATATTATATTATATGGGAAATAATTTTGATAAAACGCTTGAACTCTATTCTTGAAGAAAATATCCTTTCTACTTCAAAAACATTTTCCTTCCTTAAAATGTCATATAATTTTAAACTAAAAGAAGTTTATTAAAAATAAAATTAAAAACATTTAAAGAAATATTCATTGAAATAATGTTATATAAAATCATAAAAATCCATTCATGCCGTATAAGTTAAAAAAATAATCTTCTCGTACTTTGGCCGAAAAAGTCAAAAAGTACCTCGTACTAAAAACGAGAAAAGATTCCTTTCATATCTTTTACTAAAGACTCACTGAAGGGTAAAATTGGTTTTAAAAATTTTAGGAGGATAGAAATAATATTAAATATTGAAGAAACATGGATTTGGATGATAAATATGCCCCAGTAATTACCGAAGTATAAACAATCTCGGATAAAAATTGAGATTGCGAGATTTTCCCTTACCTTAGGTCCGATTTGCTTCGTACGTGTCTGAACCTCCTGTATAATGATTTAAATAACGTTATTAACTTATTACAGAATCATTACCTTTGTTATGATATCATATATGGTCATATTCTTATATTCTTAGCTTCTTATTAGTAATATTTCATTGCTACTTGTTATTCGGGTGTTTATTGCTTTTTGTTCTTATGCATGTTTTGTCGAATAAATTCTTATTATTATTTTTAGTTTATAGATACCTCATTTCAAGAATGGTATTAGTGTAATATATATCATATTTATTCCTTAAATTCATTTATATAATCATTATGCAATGAAGATCATGTAGAACGAGTCACATCACATCGTGGAGATGGTAGGTCGTACGTACGCACGAGCGATGATATCGTTCCTTGGATCGTGGAATTGTATTGAAGTGTCTGTATACTATTTCAGAATCAATATCACTTTAAAATAATCATCTATAGTTATTCTTTACACCATTATACCCATCCAAGTAAGGTGGTGGTGGAAAATAGATTACACCACGGCGTGGAGACGGTATTCCGTACGTACGCACGCGCGGTGATTTCGTTTTCTGTAGGATGGATAGAAGGTGAAATAGGGTTGTTTAATATTTATAATAACATATCAGTATATGAGTGATAATTATGTTATTACTTCATAATGAAACAGCTAAATAAGAAGAATTTGAAGAAGAAATAAAGTTGAAAGAATCGGTAACAAACATTACCTCTTCTTTGAAGCGCCTCTTCTTAACCTCCTCTTAGGGCACTAAAGATGGTCTTTGAAGAAGACCAAGACCTCTAATATGTTTCTAGGGAAATGGAGAAGAGAAATTTTCAGGGTTTTGTGGAGCTTGAAGGCACAAAGTGGTGTGAGTAGGAGAGGGAGGAGGTGCCCTTTTATAAGGGAGGAGAGGGTCACCTTTGAAAAAACTAAAACTATTATTTTATTATAAAGTCATATTCGGTTTTTAATAGATCAAAATTGATTTATTTTTAAGATAAGGAGGGGATGGGTAGAAATAATCTCGTCCAATAGAATTTATACAAGTTTAGGTATCTATTTTAACCTTATCATTTAGATTTAACTTTAAGTTAAATAATTTTACTTTTACTGTGTCTTCTTGTTTTCTTACATTATAAGGTTCATAAACTTACTATAACAAGCCAAACGAACCCCAAGTTGTTCATTATTAATATATATAACCTTATATAAGTCATTTGGATGATCCTTTTATTTTTAGGAATAAAATAACAGTTAATAATATAATATTTTTTTTAAAAACTATTTTATGTCAATTTTGACACTATTTGGTAATTGATTTTTGTGAAAATCATAACAACATGATTAGTTCATAAATTGTTAATTAAACCAATACTAACATGTCATATTAACCTATAAAATTATATTAGTTCATAAATAGTCTCAAATTACATTTATTTGGGTATTTATAACATCAATTATGTTAATATTTCATTAATAAGGTAATTACTGCATCATCATTGTGTCAAAAATAAATTAACTTATTTAATGTCTAAAAATTACAAATAAAATATCATTATGTAGGAAATATTTTTATATTTATAATGAATAATTATAGTCGAAATTATCTTATTTATAACACTATATTAAAAATGTTTTAGTTATTAAACTCTGATTTAAACTATTTTAACTCTTCTTTAAATAATATAATATTAAATGTCCTAATCTAATCCAAGTTGACCTAAATTTTCATATTTTATTTTTAAGGTAGTTTTTGGTCGAAATAAACTTATCCAATATAATTAGGACATGTGTTAGGGTAATAATAATATCATTTTTACCCTTAATTACCATATTTACTTTTAATCGTGGTAAAAAAAGTAAAAAGTTACTATTCACCAAAAATTATTTCTATCTTAATGAACCAAATTTTACTCCTTGATATTAACTGTGCCTCTCGGATTTTCGAAATTCAACTCATAGAAGTGGTAAAATTAAGTTTTATATAAATTTTCAAATTCTCCTTGGAGGTGGGTAAAAGACGGTGAAAAGTTCAATAAAATTTTTATATATCTAAAATTATTAAAAAATGACTCAAATGAATTAATTTGAACTTATATAAGTATTATGTATCAGTTTTGACCTAAAATAAATTTAAATAAAATAAATAATTAGTTAAATAAAAAGTCGGTTTTTAAATAGTAACCCAATGTTTTCACTATTCATCAAAAATTGAAAGTTTTCAGAAAAATACCAAAATTTCACCCTAGGCTAATTTCGATATTTCGAATCCAAAAACGAAGTCCATTTTGGAAGATAAAATTTATAAAATTTCAAAAAGTGGGTATTACTATTCATAACGGCTAGTTTTAATAATATTTTAATAGCATATCATTGTTTAGTGAAACTCAGTATTGCGTACAACACAAGCTATCAAGGAAGGCCGTGATTGCGTGTAAAGAAAGCCAAGCTAGTGTTTTGTGTAGTGAATGATTCCTTTAATGATGTATATAACACAAAAACAAAATATTTCTCATAAAAGTCTTGGGTGTTACATTCTACCCCCCTTAAAATGAATTTTGCCCTCGAAATTCGTCACTTTGTAACAAACAAATGAGGATACCTCTCACTCATCATATCCTAAATCTCTCATGTATCTTCTTCTAATTGGTGGTTCCTCGATAAAACTTTCACCAAGCGAGTGGTCTTGTTCCTTAAGACTTTTTCGCTACGATCCAAAATCTCTATCGGCTGTTATTCATAAGAAAGATCTTACTACAGCGGTACAACTTCTGAGCTAAGTACATGTGAAGGATCGGGTATGTACTTTCTCAGGAGAGATACATGGAACACATCATGAACTTGAGAGAGATTCGGTGGAACCTCCAATCGGTAATCTACCTTCCCAACACGATCCAGTATTTCGAAAGGACCGATATACCTAAGGCTCAGCTTTCCCTTCTTTCCAAATCTCATTACTCTCTTCCAATGAGATATTCGTAAGAACACTTTATCACCCACTTCAAACTCTAGGTCTTTTCTTCGGTTATCGGCATAACTTTTTTGTCAAATCTGAGATGCTCTTATGTGTTGTTGAATAGATCAGACCTTTTCTGCCATCTCATCAACAAGATCAGGTTCTAATAGCTTTCTTTCCCCAACTTCATCAAAGCAAGTTGGAGTTCGGCATTTCTTTCCATAGAGAGATTAATAAAGAGCCATCTAAATATTGTATTGAAAGCTATTATTATAAGAAAATTCCACCAAAGGTAGGTGTTGATCCCAACCACCTTTGAAATCCATAGAGCAAGCTCTTAACATATCTTCTAGAGTTTGAATTGTTCACTCAGACTGACCGTCTGTCTGAGGATGTTATGCAGTGCTGAAACTCAACTCTGTATCTAGAGTATGCTGAAGACTTCGCCAAAACTTTTAGGTAAACCTCGGATCCCGATCAGATATAATGGAAAGTGGTACTCCATGCAATCTTACCACTTCCTTTACATATATCATGGCAATATGATCCAGAGAAAAATCATCTCTAATAGAAATTAAGTGTGCCGACTTTGTAAGACGATCAACTATGACCCAGATACCATTATTGCCTTTGGATGTTTTAGGAAGTCCAGTGACATAGTCCATAGTGATGTTTTCCCATTTCCATTCGAGTATGGGTAATGGTTGTAACATCCCCTTAGACTTCTGTCTCTCTGCTTTAACTTGCTAACAAACCAAGCATCGAGATACATATTCAGCAACATCTCTTTTCATGCCATCCCACCAGAAGTACTCTTTCAGGTCCCTATACATCTTCATGATTCCAGTATGAATAGAGAATGAAGAACTATGAGCCTCATCCAGAAGCTCCTTCGTTAATTTGGGGATGGGAGGAACACAAACCCGATTCCTGAACATTATTATCCCATCACAATCAAGATTGAATTCAGGAACATTTCTCACCTTCTTTTGTAACTCTACATCTTCTTTCTGTGCCTGTTTAATCTTCACATGTATAGATGGTTGAACATTCATTTGATAAAGATAAGATTTTTCCCCTTCCATTATAATTCCAAGATCCATCCTTTGTAAATCTATAAATATTGGATCTTTTGTGATCCTCATCATAGATAATATTGCATGGTCTTGTCGACTTAATGCGTCTTTCACATTGTTTTCTTTCCCAGGGTGGTAATGAATTGAGCAGTCGTAATCCTTAATCAGCTCCATCCATCTTCTTTGGTGCATATTCATCTCCTTTTGTGTGAAAATATATTTTAAACTTTTATGATCAGTATAAATATCACACCTTTATCCATAAAGATAATTCCACCAAATCTTTAATGCAAAGATTACTGCAGCTAACTCCAAATCATGAGTTGGGTAATTTTGCTCATGGAATTTCAACGTTCGTGAGGCATAAGCTATCACCATATCGTTTTTCATGAGAACACACCCCAATCCTTTCTTTGATGCATCATTGTAGATCAAAAACCTTTCTCCACTACAAGGCAGTGTGAACACAGGTGCACTAGATAACCTTTTTTTTAAATCCTTAAAATTATCTTCACACTCCCCCTTCCAAAAGAACTTAACTCCTTTTTGATTCAACCTGGTGAGTGGATTATATAATCCAGAAAAATCTTTCACAAAACGTTGATAATATCCAGCCAAACCATGAAAACTTCGGATCTCAGTTACTGCTGTTGGTCTCGACTATCTTTCAATAACCTCTGTTTTTTCTAGATCCACAGATATCCCCTCTTTTGAGATTATGTGACCCAAAAATGCAACTTTTTGAAGCCAAAATTCACACTTGGTAAATTTGGCATAAAGCTTCTCCTTTCTCAGGGTCCTCAATACAATTCTCAAGTGATCTTCATGTTCTTCCTTTCTCTTGGAATAAACAAGAATATCGTCTAAAAAGACTACCACAAAGTGATCAAGATAGTCTCTAAAGACTCTATTCATTAGATCCATGAATATAGCAGGGGAATTAGTAAGACCAAATGGCATCACTATAAATTCATAGTGTCCATAACTTGTACGGAAAGCCATCTTTATTATATCCTCCCTTTTAACCCTTAATTGATAATACCCAGAATGAAGATCAATCTTGTAAAAGTATTGAGCTCCGCGTAGTTGGTCAAATAAGTCATCAATGTGTAGGAGAGGATATTTGTTCTTGATAGTGATTTTGTTAAGTTATCGATAATCAATGCAGAGTCTCATTGATCCATCTTTCTTCTTAACAAACAGAATAGGTGCTCCCCAAGGTGACGCACTATGGCGTATGAATCCCTTATCAAGATTCTCTTGGAGTTACTTCTTCAATTCCAGCAACTCAATTGGGGTCATTCTATAAGGTGTATTTGAAATAGTTATAGCACCCGGTATGAGTTCTATTGAAAACTCAACCTCACGATTTGGTGGAAGACATGGAAATTCCTCCAGAAAGACATCATAAAACTCCCATACAATGGTCATATTCTTAATTGTGAGTTTCTCACCAACCATTTGAGAAAAATAACCTTCATTTAGTGTAATGAAGACCCATAAGATGGAATAAATTTCCACTTGAAGGTTATGTTCATCCTTGCATCGATAGACGATCATAGATTGATCTGGAATATGAAATGTGACTTCCCTTATTTGGAAATTGATATGAGATCCATATAAAGAAATAAAATCCATGCCAAGAATCACATCAAATTCCAATATAGGAAGGATCACAAGATTTGAAGGAAGCAGTTTCCCACAAACTTCAATCGAAGAATAATTACAAACTTTTGATGCGACTATTGTTCCATTAGGGGTTGTCACAGCTAACACAACATCTAATTATTGAGGCAATACAAATATACCCTTAGAAAATTCATCATAAATAAAAGATTGGGTGGATCCAAAATCAAATAAAACATTTTCTACTTTAGAGTGGACGGTAAGTGTACCTTTCACCACTTTGTTATCATACTCCACATCGCTGATAGAAATTGCATGTGACTTTCTTTTGTCTTTATCCTTAAGAGTTTGTTGACATCGATCATCATCAACAACCCTTGGATTAGGGCATTGATTAGCATAATTCCCCATTTCCTTGAACTTGTAACATTGAAGTGTAGGAGGTGCACCCTATGTAGCCTTTACTTTGTTCACATCACTAGAAATCTTCTTCCCAACATTGCAGCATTCAAATGCCTGATGGACTTATTTTCGACATTTGAAAAATTTACTTGTCCTTTTAAGACAACTCCCTCCATGTTTCTTTCCACACTTTGAGCATAAGGGAAAACTCATCTTCTTTTCTGTGTGGTCTTTAGATTTCCCTTTAAATTCCATTTTCATCTTCTTATCAAACTCATATGACTGATGGGTTACTCTAATCTCCATCTCAACCTTGAGAGCACATCGAATGATTTCCTCATAGCTATTTAAGTCCCTTATGGCTAATGCCCTTCGAAGACTTTGTTTAATCCACTAAAGAATCAATCGATCCTACTCTTAGGTTGTATAATAATCCCAGAAGCGTACCTTGAAAGTCTTGTAAAATTTTCTTCGTAGGTACCAACAGATTCATCATCCTTTTGCTTTAGTTCAAGAAACTCATTCTCTATCTTTGTTCGAAGAATACGAGGGAAGTACTAATTGAAAAATAAGGTATTGAAATCGTCTCATTCCATGGAATCAATTTCATCTCTTTGCCTCATATTCTTGATAAGATTCCACCATTGATCAACATCACCTATCAAACGATACACTGCTAGGATGACTTTGTCATGTTCACAACATTAAAGAACTGAAAATATCTTTTCATTAGTACTGGTCCATTGTTCAGCAACTAATGGATCTGTAGACCCACTGAATGAGGGTGGATTCTGCCTCATAAAGGATTCAATAGAATATTTCTCCTTCCTTTGCTCATTTGGATGTCATTCATGATTCATAGCTTGCGAAAGTTGTGTGAACATGGCTACAAGATTTTGCATTCCATCTCCCATAATGTTTGGTTGCTTAGGGGGACAATCATTTCATTGCCCGTCACATTCAGAATTAACACGATTCATTCGAGTTCAATCCATTGACTAAAACCAAGAAGAATAGTGTGAGCAATACTTATTATAATAGGAAAACCACATAATCAAGAATAAAATTTCACTCTTTAGGTCTTATCATTGGTTATTCATGGCCATTTCTAAAACACTAAGATTGTGTTCTATGCTTAGATATATCCTTAGGGTTCTTACTAAGGATTTCACATCCTAGTTTCCCAAGGTTGACTATACCTTTCCTCTGATACCAATTATAACAATCCATACTTTACATAAATTGTTATTACTTTAGAATTGAAGCATACTTATTACAACATATAACAAAATCATGAAAGGACCATATAGGTATAGTGTATTTAGAAACTAGGAAACATAAACAACTGGTTTATAAATCATCTATGTTGTCTCCCATTTATTTCATCATATCTAGAGTCCCTTTTGGCATATTCTACTTAATACCCTTCTTCCAGACCTGGGGAAAAGAAAAAATACAAAAGGTTGAGCTCAAATTCTCAGTAAGGGTAAACAAAAGAAATATCAATCATATCATATTCTTAAGTACATAACACTTTGAAAATATTGTCTTGTAAAAGAGATCATAATATCATGACATGGGATCAATCATAATAGTGAAATGTAATCCAAATAATCATAACTTAAAACATAAAACTTTGTGACATACACACATAATCATATATAATCATTTCTTATTAGTCAATACTAATTTCCAAGACTATCTTAGCGAACAAAGTCCATTTTTGAACCGAGTTCACTCTTTGTTTTAGTCTTGTTTCACTGAACCAGATTAACTTGCTGTTCCAGCCATGTCTATCTCATGAGATATAAATTTTTACACAATGAATTGGAGGGAGATATAGTTCTCACCCATCTCATAATGAAACCATTCTTATGTGTGCCACAAAATCATAAATCATACATCATAGCATAACCCATGGAATAAAAATGTGATTCTTAAACATCGTGCCATCATAACATAATCCATATAAGATAAAAGGACTTCATAAAAATAATTCAATCATAACATAATCAAATAAATATAAAAATAGGGATAGAAACAGAACCATATATTATCTTATATGGAAAATAATTTTCCTAAACTGCTTGAACTCCATTCTTGAGGAAAATATCCTTTCTACTTCAAAAAAATTTTCCTTTCTTAAAATGTCATATAATTTTAAACTAAAATAAGTTGATTAAAAAAATTGAAAACTTGTAAAAGAAGATTCATGGAAATAATTTTATATGGAATCATAAAAATCCATTCATGACATATATGTTAAAAAAACATTCTTCTCGTACTTTGGCCGGAAAAGTCAAAATGTACTTCATACTAAAAACGACAAAAGATTCCTTTCATATCTTTTACTAAAGACTCACCGAAGGGTAAAATTGGTTTTAAACAATTTTAGGAGGTTATAAATAATATTACATATTGAAGAAACATATATGTGGATGATAAATATTCCCCAGTAATTACCAAAGTATAAACAATCTCAAATAAAAATTGAGATTGCGAGATTTTCCCTTACCTTAGGTCTGATTTTCTTCGTACGTGTCTGAACCTCCTGTATAATGATTTAAATAATGTTATTGACTTATTACATAATCATAACCATTGTTATGTTATCATATATAGTCATATTCTTAGATTCTTAGCTTCTTATTAGTAATATTTCATTGCTACTTGTTATTCAGGTGTTTATTGCTTTTTGTTCTTATGCCTGTTTTGTCGAATAAATTATTATTATTGTTTTTAGGTTATAGATACCTCATTTAAAGAATTTTATTAGCGTAATATATATCATATTTCTTCATTCAATGCATTTATATAATCTTTATTCAATGAAGATCATGTAGAACAAGTCACATCACATCGTGGAGACGGTAGGCCGTACGTACGCACGAGCGATGATATCGTTCCCATGATCGTGGAATTGTATTTAAGTGTATGTATACTATTTAATAATCAATATCACTTTAAAATAATCATATATAGTTATTATATACACCATTATACCCACCCAAGTAAGGTTGTGGTGGAAAAGAGATTACACCACGGCGTGGAGACAGTATTCCGTAAGTACGCACGCGCGGTGATTTCGTTTTCCGTAGGATGGATAGAAGGTGAAGTAGGGTTATTTCATATTTATAATAACATATCAGTATATTAGTGATACTGATGTTATTACTTCATAATTAAACAACTAAATAAGAATAATTACAAGAAGAAATAAAGTTGAAAGAATCTGTAACGAACATTACCTCTTTTTTGAAGCGCCTCTTCTTAACCTCCTCTTAGGGCACTAAAGATGGTCTTTGAAGAAGACCAGGACCTCTAGAATGTTTCTAGGGAAGTGGAGAAGAGAAATTAGCAGGGTTTGGCCGAGATTTAAGGCTCAAAGTGGTGTGAGGAGGAGAGGGAGGAGGTGCCCTTTTATAAGGGAGGAGAGGGGCACCTTTGAAAAAACTAAAAATATTATTTTATTATAAAGTCATATTCTATTTTTAATAGATCCAAATTGATTTATTTATAATATAAGGTTAATATGGGTCGGAATAATCTCATCCAATAGAATTTATAGAAGTTAGTTTTCTATTTTAACCTTATCATGTAGATTTAACTTTAAGTTAAATAATTTTACTTTTACCGTGTCTTCTTGTTTTATTACACTAAAAGGTTAATAATCTTACTATAACAAGAAAAAAGAACCCCAATTTGTTCATTATTAATATATATAACCTTATATAAGTCATTTGGCCGAACCATAGATTTTTTGGAATAAAATAACAATTAATAGTATAAAATTTGTTTTAAAAACTATTTTATGTCAATTTTGACACTATTTGGTAATTGATTTGTGTGAAAATCATAAAATCATGATTAGTTATAACAAAGTTAATTAAATAAATATTAACATTTCATATTAACTTATTAAATTAGTGAAATTCTTAAAAAGTCTCAAATTACATTTATTTGGGTATTTATAACATCAATTATGTTAATATTTCATTAATAAGGTAATTACTGCTTCATCATTGTGTCAAAAATAAATTAACTTATTTAATGTCTATAAATTACAAATAAAATATAATTATGTATTAAATCATTTTATCTTTATAATGAATAATTATAGTCTAAATTATCTTATTTATAACCCTATATTAAAAATGTTTTAGTTATTAAAATTTGATTTTAACTATTTTAACTCTTCTTTAAATAAAATAATATTAAATGTCCTAATCTAATCCAAGTGGACCTAAATGGTCATATTTTATTCCTAAGGTTGTTTTTGGTCGAATTAAACTTATCCAATAGAATTAGGACATGTGTTAGGGTAATAATAATATCATTTTTACCCTTAATTACCCTATTTACTTTTAACCGTGGTAAAAAAAGTAAAAAGTTACTATTCACAAAAAAATATTTTTATCTTATTGGACCAAATTTTACTCCTTGATATTAAACGTGTCTCTCGGATTTTCAAAATTCCACTCACAGAAGCGGTAAAATTAAGTTTTATGTAAATTTTCAAATTCTCCTAGGAGGTGGGTAAAAGACGGTGAAAAGTTCAATAAAATTTTTATATATCTAAAATTATTATAAAATGACTCCAATGAATTAATTTGAACTTATATATGTATTATGTATCAATTTTGACCTAAAATAAATTTAGATAAAATAAATTATTATTTAAATAAAAAGTCGGTTTTTAAATAGTAACCCATTGTTTTCATTATTCATCAAAAATTGAAAGTTTTCAGAAAAATACCAAAATTTTACCCTAGGCTAATTTTGATATTCCAAATCCTAAAATGAAGTCCATTTTGAATGATAAAATTTATAAAATTTCAAAAAGTTGGTATTACCATTCATAATGATTGGTTTTAATAATATTTTAATATCAAATCATTGTTTAGTGAAACTCGGTATTGCATACAACACAAGCTATCGAGGAAGGTTGTGATTGCGTGTAAAGAAAGCCAAGCTAGTGTTGTGTGTAGTGAAAGATTACTTTAATGATGTATAAAACATAAAAACAAAATATTTCTCATAAAAGTCTCGGTTGTTACATATTATGTCAATGAATAGATTATATTTAATAGTTATTTAAATTTATAAATCATTTTGAATAAGATAGTTTTTTTATTAATTTTAATTGTTTTTAATAAAATATCATTTATTATAAAATAAAATTATTGTAAATTTTGATATTTTGTACTCAATTTAAATTTAAAAATATCATAAAAATGATGGAATTAATATATATTAAATTAAAATATATGTAAAATGATATATTCATCAATGAAAACAATGAAAGACAATAATTCAATTAATTTACTTCAATTTTAGTATTTATAGTGTCATTTTTTTATTAAATTATTAACTAAATAATCTGTGCATTAGTGTTTGTTAAGTGTTTAATGTTACTAATTAATATATAAATATTATATTTAAATTATAATGATAAAAAACTCACTTAACTTTAAAAATAATATTTATGAATAAAAACTATGTAGCTTCTTATGTACTATAAAGCTTTATAAAATTTTAAGCTAAGGATGGTTCCTTTTTAGTATTTTTCCTTATATAACTTATTATATGAGACAATTTCATGAATATGTGTGCCAATAACTCATAAAATTATAACCTATAGGGGATACAGTCTTACTATTGTCATACAATGTATTTTGGACAAGTGTATAGGTCATTTTGGATCTTAAGTTTATGATTTAGTCACTTGTTAAGCTTACTTTTACCTTAATCTTTGTAATTACTTTTAATTACTTTTACTAATCTTTTTTGGTAGAAAAAAAGTTGGTTTTTTATACTATAAATATTATACTAATTAAAACCTTGTATTTACAATTTTCCTAATTAAATTCACATAAGTGCCAAAATTAATTTTAATGCTAATAATGCAAATGTGGCAAGAAATCGGGTTTTTAAAGTAAAAATTCTCAAATATTCATTAGGTCATTATATATAAATTAAATATAAAGAATATTCCAATGAACTAAATTATATTAATAGATATATAATTTATCTATTGTTAATTTAAAGCAAATTTAAAATAAAATTTAACATTAATAATTTTTGGGATGAAAAGATAGTTTTCAACTAAAATGCAGTATTCACCAAAAAATGAATCATCTCAAAAAATAACAAAAAATCACCCTATGCTAATTGGACATTCCAAATTCAAAAATGAATTTTATTTTGAAAATTAAAATTTCCAAAATTTAGTTTTAAAATAGGTGCACCATTAAAAGATGGTAAAACTCAATCTTGTGTTTAATGTATGCTAACTTAGTGTTTTTTGTAGCATAAGCGTAAATTTTCTTATAAATCATACTAAAAAAAATTAAATTTATTATATATATTTTTAAATCATAATGTTTTAGATTAATAGTATTTATTTATTAAATAAATAATCAATATTCATGGCCCGATAAATATAGTGGAGGAATAACTGACCGAGTTTAATGGTCTAGTGAGAAATAATATATATTGAGTATTATTTGAAATCATAAAATTTAATTTAATTCAAGTGTTTAAAAAAAATTAAGAAATAATAATAGTATTATTTTTATAGACATGGGGTTCCGTAGGGATTATAGAATTAATAAGGTCACATGTGCAATTATTATTTTATGACCCTAGAGGTATATAAAACGAATTATAGTATTTTATTAGGAGATAAAATTCATTTAGTTATGCACAATGAGATCACAAGAGAATCTTTTTGAATCCCTTGAGAGATCCCTCTCTAAAAATGCTCTCAGGTATGAAGAGTGATCCTCATCCACCACCACTCTCAAGTCTAAAGAGATCGAAGAAAACCCTTCCTTAATGAAATTCTTAGGCTAATTAAAGGAGAAGGATGCATGAATTATGATCTTCCGTGCTAACACATGAAGATTCCTATGACAATATTTGAAGGTTTGTGGAACACATATGGATCACTATTTGAGGGAATCTATTCTGGAATCCTACAATGCGACAATGACATAATGTAGACACATTGTTAGATCCATCAAAGGAGAAATAATTCCTCATAAGTGAATTCATAAGTACTTAAATTAATTATATATAATATGTGATGATCCTGCACTTTGGTTCTAGTGTTTTTCTATAATATATATTCTATGATTCAATTCTGTTGATCACTACATTTATCATCATGTAAATATCTGATTAATCATAAATCATGGCAAAAAGACAAGTTAGGCATTCTCCATCTACCACTTATACTACAACAATAACATTCAATTGATATCAGAGCAATCACATAATTATTTATAATTATTAAAATAATATTGATTGATTTACACTTTTTTTATTTTCAATTCTAGTTAAACCGTTATTTGACCGGAATCATGAGATCTGATCTAATTTTTCTTCATTCTCACAAATATAATCAAATCAATTAATTTTATGGATAAAATAAATTATAAGTTCTCATCTGAAGGTGACAAGGAGTTTGGATGGGAAACACAAGAGTACATACTATTTAACTTAGTGGAACATGTTTTGTATTTGTGTTTAATACAACCTGAATTAATTCCAAATTAATTTGAGTTGCATGAATTTATTACACATGGTGAATTTAATTACACACCCCTAATTGACTTAGAGAACATGGTTCATGGTCAGCCGAAGTACACACTATGTAACATACATACACAACATGTAATCGTTTAGTCATAGAATGGTCATGTATCTTTATATAGTACCTACATGACTGGTGACCATGTAACTCAGAGACCACACCCCATTTATCCCATGTACACATTGTGTACTCAAATACTTTCTACAGAATGGTTACATTAGGAGTCCTTAGGTATGTGTTGCAAATAGACATTGATAATAATACATGACATGTAGCTAGAATTTACACACTATGTACTTTTACCAAATTGCACATAATTAAAAATTAATTTATTATACTACTTAAAACATATCAACATGTGTTCTGTGTGGTCATTAAGTTGATAGTACAGGTTATGTGATGAGTTACATATATATATATATTAAATGACTAAATACTTTTTGTCATAATATTCCAAACTATATATGATGTATAATTTATAATACTATTATTACTCTACATATATCTAAATATTACACACTATGTAAGTACCATGTGTTTCATGAATTCATTAAGTTAATAGTACATGCCATGCCATTATAAGAAAAGACATTTATATTATATGTCACATGAGTAAACAAAATGCGAGTATAATACAAATTGGGTAGTTTAGATGGGTAATCATTGTGTTACCTTCAAGGTACATTTTTGTACACCATTAATTTTAAATATATTTATTTAAAATTATGATGGATGAGAATCTCAAGGAAATTCAGATAATAATTATGATAAATTAACTAATTAATTAAATAAGATAATTAATTGATTCGAGTTTTATTTATCTTAAATAAAAACGATTAGCATTGAATTCTAAATTTATCAAATGTATAATCTGTTTTAGGTGTATGGGTGATAATGAGAATAGAACCAACCTTGGTATGTGATTTATTTATTTTAATTTTTTATTAAATTAAATTTTTGGAATATGTGTCATCTCTCCTCTCATTATGTAAGACAAAACTAAAATAAATTGGCTTACGTGTAAAAATTATCTATGACATGGTCAATCACATAAGTAAATCCACATAATATTAATAGGAATATAATAAAGATAATAATTGGAAACATACACATAAATACAAAATCCCGCAATTATAAATATTTTTTTGTGCATCCTTCTACTACATAATTTAACATCTTACCGTAGTTCAAAGTACTTGACCATCCATAGTTAGAGTGCATTCAATTATCATTGATTTATAACATTATGTTTTAAGTTGAAATAACTTAATTCACATCAAAGGTTTAACGTTAAAGATGGGCATGTTTTAACTTAGATAAAAAGGTTGATGAAATCAAATTTTTATATTTTGAGATTGGGGACTCCATTCAACAGATGAATTATTTGTGAGTTAATGAAATTCACATTTTTAATTGCAACCTAAAACACTTCAAATTGATTGACGGGATAAAGTTAAGGTGATGATAATCTGAATATGGATCCTTTCCATTAGAATGATCAAGAGACCTGATATCTTGAAGCCAATGGTGAGGTCTATTAGGTTTTGATAAAATATTAGGAGATTAATAAATATAATATTATGTTATTATCCTAATTTAATCAGATTAAGTACTAAAATTATGTTATTATTACCAGTATAAATGGTAATAAACATGAATTCAAACATATCATTGTGATGCATATAAAATAAGGATAACCTTATCACCAAAAAAAATTCCTAGAGTAGAAATGTCTCTAACATGTTATCTTATTCCATGAAAAGAAAATTGTATATATTGGAAGAACCTATTCCGGAAACTCCTAGTAAATGGGATAGTGAGGAAGAGTTATCTATTAATGAGTAACATTTGAACAATTCTATATATTTTTATTGTTTTATTCTATCATCAATTACCATTGAGCTTCTAAAGAAACATGGGGACCTGGATGGATATAACATGATGTATCACCTCTTGGATCTCTATTAAGAGAAGGCAAGATAGGAGAGATATGAAATTTTAATTCTCTCTTTATAACTAAACTTGGAGGTTCATCACCAACAGAGCCTTATGTAGTCAATATTGTTTTCTAAATTGAATGGCTAGACATAATTTGGAATAAATTCCCATATGTGTTGCACACAAAACTCATAGATTCCAAACTACCCTAGTCCTTCTCAATTTTTATTGATAATTATAATATGAGAAATACTAAAAAGAGTATTTCAAAACATATTACTATGTTTTTTCAAGAGGAAAAGGACATGGAGCATGAAAAAACCATATTATTTATGGTGAATAAGAAAACATATAACATGATGGAGAGGTCTAAGAATAATTACAAGTGTAAATTTCCCAAGAAACATCCTTCCAATAAGATAAAAATATATATGCAGGTCAAGGAAAAGGAAGAAGTATGTTTTTCATGTGGAAAATAAGACCACTGAAATAGGAACTGTACCTAGAAGAAATAGGAAGCTAAATGTGCATTAGTTATTTAGTTTAATATTTCAACATATAGATATTAAATGTTAAATATAGCTTTTGGGGCTCAAATATATATCCAAATGTAGAAACCAAGTATATTTTGAAATATTTCTAGAGGATTGGTGGAATTATAAGCTATTAATGGTGTGAGGATAGCTGCTCTAGCCATTAGAGACTTCCACCTTTCATTGACAACATGAATGATATTGGTTTTAAGAGATTGTTATTATATACCAACTTGACTAAGAACATAATTTCGGTATCATTCCATGATACAAATCGTTTTATTTTGAAACCTGAAAATTAAAATTGTTTATTTTACAAAGACAACATATTTTATGGTGTGACACATTTCAATAAGGATATTTATGTATTAAATTATTAAAACTATGTAGTGAAAATAGATAAAGAGTCTTGTTTACATAACTCATATAACAAAAAACTATGGCATCACCATCTTGGTCATTTAAATTCGATGCATTTGACAATGCTCTATCAAGATAGTTATTTAAACTATTTTGAAATAAAACCACTTGAATTATTTTATGCTTATTTATAAGGAAAAATGGCCAAACCACCATTCAGTGGACATGGTGAAAGGGCCAATGAGCTTCTAGGATTTTTACACACCGATGTGTGTAAACCATTTCAAATAGAATATAGATGTTATTATTCCTACTTCAAAAATTCTACTGATGACTTGAGTAGATATGGATATGTATACTTGATGAGGTATAAGTTCAAGTCCTCTAAGAAATTCAAAGAATTCAACAATGAATTAAGGAATCAATATTAAAATAAGATAAATAATCATTGATCAGATTGTGCTGGTGAATATATTAACCAAGAGTTTATCAACTTTCTATGGGTTTTTGATATTATATCTCAACTCACTCCACCTTACGTACCATGGTATAATTTTTTTAGTGAAAGGGGGACCTTTCCTTACTAGACATATTAATATCAATGACAAGTCATCCATATCTTCTGTTATAATTTTGGGGATATGAATTACAAAATACCGAATATACATTAAATCAAGTACCAAATAAAGTACAAAATGGAATTACCTTTGAGTTATAGAGTGGAATGAAACCTGTATTTTTTTATACACATGTAAGGGGTTGTGAGGAATTTTTTAAGGCCTTATAATGAAACAGAATAGAACCCTAGGGCACAAAGTCTATCTGTGTATGGTATTCTATGGAAACAAATAGATACTACCAATAAAACCTCTCATACAAGAAAACGATTGTCACCAAAAAAAATTCTTTTCTTGATAGGGAGTACATACTCAAAAATGATAATGGGAGAAAGATTTACTTCATTGAATTTGATTATCAAGATACACAAGAGTTGGTACAGGAATATATTCCATAGGTCTCCATGGAAGATGTTGATCATGAAACACAAGTACGGTGTAAAAGAATTATATAGGTAAGAGAACCCGAGAGAAATCATTTTCTAGTCAGCAAATATAGTGACTCATTATTGGATGACATTGATGAACCTATCTCTTACCAAGATGATGTAGAGAGCTCAGAAGCTGCTAGATGGAAATAATCCGTGAATTTTGAAATGGATTACATGTATCGAATCAAAGTATGGGTTCTAGTTGATGAACTAGTTAATGTAAATCCCATAGGGTTTTAATATGTATTAAATAGAAAACATGACATGTAATATAAATTAAATACCTATAAAGAAAATTTAGTGGGGAATGTATTGAAACATTTTCAATGAATTGACTATAATAAAACCTTTTCACCAATTTCCATCATTAAATCTATCATAATTCTATATGTTATAACAAATTTTAATGAATATGAATTTTGATAGACAGATGTCAAAAAATATTTCCATAATGGAAGCATTTAAGAAGATGTCTACATGACACAAATAGAAGGTTTTGTAACTCTAGGTGATGAAAAAATAGGATTTACAAGTTGTATAGATCCATTTATTGATTGAAGTAAGTATCCAGGTCATGGAACATTAGAATTGATGAAGAAATAAAAGAATTTGGTTTCATTAAGAACAAATGTGATCCATGTATTTACAAGAGGTTTAGTGGGAATCCAGACATTATCCCAATAGTATATGTTAATGACATATTACATATTGGAAATGATATACCAATATTACAATCTATCAAGGACTTATTAAACATGTGTTTCTTCATGAAGGAAGTGGGTGAATAAACCTATATTATCAGGTTGAAGATCAATCAGTATAGATTCAAGAAGAATCATGGACTAAGAAAATATATATACACTGAAGAGATACTAAATAGATTTATTATAGAACAATCCAATAGGGGATTAGTTCTAGTTTTAGATGATATGCATATTTCTAATAAAATATTTCCTTAGATACAGTAGTAGAAAGAGATAATGAGTAAGATAACATATGATTTAGTTATAGGATCAATCATGTATTCTATATTATGTACTGGACTTGATGACATGCAAGATCCTCAGCCCGGATGGTGAGGACTCGACTAGTGCGTCTAAGAGACCTGAGATAAAATATGGGTAGAGAAATATTTCTAGGTTACCATATCAGGTACTGTAGTAGTACTATAGTAGGCACTAAATCAGGTTCTATTCAGTACTCTAATAGCTAGAAGTATTCATCTGTTTGGGCTTTTGGGCCACCAGTTTTGATCTCAAGTCCTTTAAGGCCTTTAAGACACCCAAGGCCTTCAAGCTAGTAAGGATTTGAGTCCACATCAAGGCCTTCAGGTCACCTTAAGGCCTTTGGACCACATGAATTTGTGCTTAATTGGACCAGGAAGACACTATAAAAAGCAATATCTAGATGAGGATTCATAGTAGGTGCATTCAACAGAGTAGAGCTAATGGATTTAGATGAATTATAGGGTATGAAAATCACCATCGGGACCATCCTGTGCATGCATGAGAAGCCTATTCGAGTATACATGCAAAGGTGGAGAGCTAGCATCATGATATAGCTGCTAGGGAGGGTCAGTTCCATGTAGTTATAATTTATAAGAATTCCTAAAAGACCATCAGGTCAGGTAATTTCATGAATCCTACGAGCCATGTAGAGGTTCCCATTCAACCCTTAAAAGGTGGATTATCAAAAATGAAAAAATAGAATTCATTCAGGCCATTTAGGTACTAGAATTGATTTTGACTATGCATTGATCATGGTAGGAATATATCAAGTTGATCTAGGAGAATAATATTGTTCTTCTCTTAAGGTTATCCTTAAGTAATTGAAAATAAAGTATATATTCCAAGTGTTTGGAGGAAATTAGGATATGGTCATCAAGGGTTATATAGATGATAGTTTTCAGATAGATCAAAATGATTTGAAGTAACTTTTAGAATATATTATCATTCTCAATAGAGGAGATATAAGCTAAAAGAGTTTAAAATCTCCAGTTTTCACCAATTTTACTATAGAGTCTGAGTATATAGCAGATCTGATGTACCCAAGGATGCCTTTTGAAAATATTTTTTTGAATAGATTTATGTGGTACCTAGAAGTAAATACCCTATAATATTGTATTGTGATATTACTGCATCAGTGGATATTGATAAAGATCCAAGGTTACACCAATAGGAAATGAACATACACCATAAGTATCACCTCTTGTGGGATTCTTCTAGAGGGGTGAAGTTATATCAAGCATATTTCCCATAGAAGAAAATAGTGTGGACCCCTTGACTAAAGTCCTATCATAGGAGAATCATGATTATCATGTGAGTGATAGAGAATTGAATATTGTGAGTAGTTGGATTTAGTGTAGGTGGGTGTCTGTTGAAGTTGGTGCCTCATAACCAACTTCTTTGTACTTTAGGATAATATATATTAATTTCTTTGAATATTAAAAAACTACCTGTCACATCCTGAAAATTTTTCTATGTAACATAGAATGTGATAATATCCTAAGAATAGCTTTTTCACTGAAGTGTCATAGAATTTCAATACTATGATAAGAACCTAGAAGGGCCATGAAAGTATTCTAAAATATATGTTCTATAGACGGATGACATAATTTTAGGGACACCAATTATATAGGCTATCAGGGATGGAGACAGACATGCCATTGAGTCCCCTTCTCATGGTGTACGCCCTTGGTAATATCCAATATAGGTGATAGCCCAGTGGGACCTCGTTAATTCCCTACGTGTCTATGAAAAAACAAATTTATAAAACTCAATCTATACTACTCAGTTAAGTAAAATGTAGTATTGGTAAGTTCATTGTCGAATCCATATAGATGGTGAATTTAGTTTTATTTGGTTTCTGAAATATAATTTGTTTTAAATTGAAGAAAGTGATGAGAAAAGTTGGGTCTGATTCGAAAAAATAGAAGATTAAAAAAGTAGTTTGACTCGTTCGTGATTAGATTTGGAAATCATATTAGGGTTTTGTAATTTCAGGGTTTGGGTATAATTAGATTTTAAAAAATATATTTATTAATTCAAGATTGGTGTTGGAGTTGATATAAGGAAGATCTAATAGTTATGGTATCTCCTCTTTAATGCAGTAACACTATATTTCCCTTGGTCCAGTAATTTAGGGTTTTGAAGAATCATGTTTTTCTCGATACCATGTTTAAACCTAATTTTCCCCAAATTAGAAAATGGAAATGACTTATTTAGGGTTGTGTGTTGGGTAATTTAAATGTCCCTTTTTTATATAAATAATCAATGGTCATGATAAAATAAATAGAAATGGTATTCAAATTAAATATAAAATTACAAAAAAACAAACACGTGAATAATAAAAAGAATTATATTCAACGCACCTTCCCCCATTGATCACATCACCCTAACACATAGCAGGTTTACCCTCTCATCCTAGTAATGAGAGGTTTATAGGGACGATGAAAATAAAATGAAAGCATAAAATAAAGAAAGTACTTAAAGAGGGTGCAACAACTTCACTCCAAGATTGGTTCTCCAACCCAATTCAAATTCTCCATAGTAATAGGAAATCCCACTATTTATAAGTTTTGCATGGGATCTTACCGAACCATTACATGATTTGTAATGGGTTTTCACATCTTTTAATACTTATCTGATGTTACCTCTATTATTATTGAATCAATGTGAATCTCACATGAATATCCTTTGAAAAATTTAACCATTGAATCATTTCACAATGTGTAACTAGGACTCACGACTTGTCATAGATTGACAAATTTATATTAAATGGCATGGATTCATGGTATGTGGTAAGCTATGAAAAGTAACTAAAAATCATGTAATGATGAGTCATGATGTCTAGTTAATTTTCTACCTCCCATATCACATTTCTCATTGGTTTGTTTAGTTTTTTTCCATTATAATTTCTATATGATCATCCTAAAAAATAGGTTATTTCACCACTTAGCTTCACTCATGATGTGAATTGTATTTTACCTCAATAATGTATTTCCTTTTTACTCTGTTTTCAAATATCTATTGTTTCTTTCAAAAAAAACATAAAACATGATAATCCATTTTAAAATTGGAATGGTTAATCAACTAAATCCGTTAATCAACACATTAAAACTATCTAAAATTTATGCATGAAATACACTTGTCAGTAGGATATTATAGGAATGAGACCCGCCAATAGGAAATATATATTTATATGTGTCATTGGATGTACCTACCAGTGGAAGTTTATATTGATCCGTAATCATTAATATAATTATTAATAAGTATTATAAGTTACATACTCTGATGTATTCATGTAAACTATGATGACATATGTCCGTAGGGAGGTATGATACATTGGGTGTGTCATGAGTCATTTCTCCTTAATGAATAACGTGAGAATGGATTTTTACCTTCTTTTATTTAAGGATGTTGATATCTCAATCCCTTTTATGGGAATGATATAGCCTAAATAAATCTATGGCTTTGGTGTTCTATAGGAAAGTTTGATTTCTAAAAATCCAAATATAGATACAT
Source organism: Viscum album (assembly GCA_963277665.1). Taxonomy (NCBI): domain Eukaryota; kingdom Viridiplantae; phylum Streptophyta; class Magnoliopsida; order Santalales; family Viscaceae; genus Viscum; species Viscum album. Next base: position 2,015,803,605 of record OY728143.1, read on the forward strand.
CAAGCACATTGGAAACCTTTTTCATTAGAGATATCCTGATAAATGGATTATATTACAGAGTAACCATCTGCATGAGGTAATATGTCATTGTGGCTTTAACTTTATTATATATGGGTACCTTGATGTGTTCCTAGACGATAAACTTGGACTTTGGGCTACTTCGCCTAATACCACTAACAAAGAGGCCTAGAGGGTCACACACTAAGTGTATCCATGAATCTTAGTTAAATAAAAATATTATTTGTTATTTTAAAATTTTAGTAAATATTATTCTTGAAAGTGGTTTTATAATTATTCATGTGTTCTTGATCACATATATTCTATCACCAGTTAGTCAAGCGAGTATTATGAGAGGAATATTTAATAAATTTTTATTTTTTCTTTAATGGATATAATATTTATTTATTTATTGTTGAATAATATAGTGATGTTTATTTATTAAATAAATAGTTATTATTCAAGGCCTGATAAATATTATAGAGGAATACAGGACTGATCTTACTATCCCAATCAAAAAATAATATTTATTGAATATTATATGAATAAATAATATTTAATTTAATTCATGAGTTTAGCTCATTTAAAAAATAATATTATTTTTATTTTTATTATTTATAGGGGTTTCTACAGGGATTAGATAATTAATAAGGGTGCATGATAAATTATTATTTTCTAACCCTAGTAGTAAATGAATCTAATTATATTATTTTATTAGGAGATCTAGTTAATTTTGTTGTGGATAATGAGGTCTGAAGAGAATACTCTCGAATCCTTAGAGACATCCCTCCCCATGAACACCCTCTAGAATGAAGAGCAATCCTCCTCCACCAATACTCTCAAGTCTAGAGAGATCAAAGATAACTCTTCATTAAAGCAATTCTTAGGGAGATTAAAGACAAACGACGCAAGAGTTAAGATCTTCTATGCTAGTAGCATAGATTCCTATAGATTAATTTGGAGGTTCTTGAAATATATGTGGATCACCAGTGGAGGGAATATATTTTTTATTCATAAAACATGATGATTATACGACATAATGAAATTAGAAGATCAATAAATGAAGACAGAATTCCATGCAACACAATCCATAAATAATTAAATTAATTATAAATAATATGTTGTGATCTCATGCTTTTGTTATAGAGTTTTTATATCATATATATTCATTTATTCAATTTTATTTATCACAATGTTTACCATCATGTGAACCTATAATTAAGTACTACTCACTACAAAAATCCATGTTTGGTTTCCCCTATCAACCACTTCTACTGTGCACAAAACCTTAACAGTGGTTCATAATTATATATGCATTATTTCTGGTGAAGGAATGTAAAAAATATAATCAATATGTTTTTTAATTCCATATATATATATTAAATTCCATCATTTTTCGTCAAGTATAGCTCAGTGGTTGATTATATTCTGGATCCATAAAAACATAAAATGAAGTGTAATCATATTTTATGCAAAGAGTGTGTAGATTCATGATTATATAAAAAAATAGAAAAGTTAATAGAAAATATTTTAACTTAAAAAATTAAATTAACAATTGAAATTTACTTACATGGAAAAAATTACAACATGGGTGTAGAGAGATCCTCACCATTGACAACATCCATGATGTTGATTGAAAAATATAATTAACATATAATTTATTCCCTATATATCGATACTCATCAGAAAATTTTACTAATTATATAATATAGAAGAAAAATGTGTTAAATTTTTTACCTTATCAGCATCTCATGAAGTTTTTGAAGGTGGTGGTTCTTGAAATTTTCAATTCATTTAAAATGATTCCTTTGATTTCAAATAGTCTTATAGATGGTAAGTGTAAGAAAATATTATAAGTAATTTTGAATTTAATAATAAATAAAAACTGAAAAAAAATCATACATCATATGTCAGCTGATGACAAGCATTAGATAGACAAAGTAAAAAATGATCAACACTCTATCAAATAATGGAAACCTTCTTAGTAGGTAGTGAAACTACAGTATTTGGATCAATAATATCATTTAATGATACTCTCTCAACTATATAAAAAAATGACTTACATAATAACCCTAATGATCTAAAAAATTTTAATCTATGATATGTACATAGGGATCCCCATATTACGACTCATAGTACATATTTGGATCTGAACAATGTGGTGACGTATTAGGGTAAACAGACCATGCAGGTTTCATATGTCTTGTCGGGTTTTCAAGAATAACCACTAAAAATGATTTATTTCCACTATCAGTTAACTCATTCCATTGTCACAACATATCCTTAAAAAAAGAAATTTCTCCCTTATATTATACCACCATCGATGCCACACAATGGGTGTGGTCAATTTTTTTTCTAAAACGGACACCCTCCTTATACCCTATAACATGACCTTAGTGATACAGATTTCTTAAATTAGTCAAGAGAATATTGATCTTACCCTTAGGAAAAAAGGTCCCCAATATCAGTTTCTCCTAATTTACATCCTAAAATAATATATTCAAATGTTCTATTAGTGATTTTTCATATAAACCTGTTAAATAAAAAAAATAAGTTATTAAAATTATTTAAATAAATACATTTTTAAAATTAAAAATATATATAATAATGGCTTCCTCTCATCGACTGGAGACAAAAATTGGTCATATATTCATATCTATAAATCAATACTTAATAAAAGGATCTGGATTCCATTTACTCCCAAAAATATAAAATTTAGTAAAATTTGACATAAAATCTCTCCATCTAGTTTCCACAAAGGATATATATTTTCTCAAAATTTCTTTCATCTCTTAAAAGTTAATTTTCATCTGTAATTGAATAGATTAGATATTAATTAAACGAAATTCATAATATTTAAACCATATAAAAACTAAATAAATAAGTTTATAAATTTTACTATTATAGACTCCCATAATAGATAATTCGCTAACTCGTCAACACTCCTCTAATCATGGAATAAATTACTTAACCTACAAAAATATATTTAGGTATGAAATCTAAAAACACCCAAAGGAATAGGTAGGGTGTGATATAAAATCCTATTAAGTTATCACCATGGATTTCATAACAAGTTTCCACATTTAACTAACCAAATAAATTATTCAATTTTAAAGAAATACCCATGGAAGTTCAATAGAATATTTAAAAAAATCATTCTTTAAATTTGAAAGGATTTAGATATTTCTAAAAAAAATTTGTAAAAGTTTTATATAAAATAGTTTATATAAATTCATAAGGTATGTGTAAAATAGTTTAAAACAATGGAATATATTAAAAATAAAAACAAAAAGAAATAAGGGAATCTTCCAAGAGGTTTTATAGATCCAGGTTATGGGATCGCTGCACACTTATATAATGAAAATGGAAATTTACACACACAGCCCTTTGACACTAGTCAAGGAGGACTTACCAACATCCTACCGAGGAAAATGTATTCCAATAAGTTTATGTAAGATTTGAAAATCATCAATCTGTTGCAAGGGCATCCCTATACTAGCATGTTTTTCATGATAATTCACTAACCACCTAGGAGTTAATGTACTAAAAAAATAAGAAATAATCAGAAATTTATTTCAAAATTGTTCAAAATAAAATTCATTCCATTTCCCATTTAAATATTAAAAATTCCATTTAAAAACCAAAATAAATTTTGTTTCAAAACATTCCTTTTTATAGGATAAAACTAATGGGTTTCTATCAAAACAATTTAAGCCATTTTTATATAAAAAATTGAAATCAACACCACAAATCAATTTCAAAATTTAATTTTCCAAAATTACATTTTACAACTTAATTTTAACAATTTTCCATCCAATTTCCTCAAACATGCCTCAATACAAATTAATTATGGGGTTTTACAGATTATCATGCCAAACCAAATTCAAATCTGAAATTAAATGGAATTGAATTTTTAATAAACCAATTGAAATAAATTTCATTTAAATCAAGAAAATTAATTTAAATAAATAAATTTAGGGTTAAATAAATTTTCTGTCATAAATGGAACAATCTACATTGGTATCACAGGATCACAAATCACAAATCCCTAAATAGGAAACTCTAATGATTAATGTTGGCAATAAAGATCTAAGAATCAAACCAAGATTCAAGATCTCAAAAAATTGAGAATAGATCCTTCAATAACAAGAAGAACTATTAAAACTTACGGAGGATAGAAGGAGAGAGTGGGAGAAAGAGAACATGAAAAAACATTATTATGAAAAGACTGAATGAAAATTTCTTAGCTTCGATATACCTTTGAGAGGGTTTAGAGGATCAAAAATTGGTCATTGAGAGCACTCGCTACACTGGGAATCAACCTAGGACAAATTATACATGGTTTGGGGTCTAAAAGGGGGGTTTATGTAAATTTTTTATGATTTAAAAATTAATTAAAAGTTGTGTGCACTGTTAGATGGGTAGGGACACACAGTTAGACACACCTTGAACCCTAACCGTGTTCCCCTGTTGATGGGTTTTCATGGTTTCTCCTTGATAGGAAAATGTTTTTTCAAACCATATGCCAAACATGAAACCCTCTCCATATGTGGATCCATGTTTTTCACTAGTAGGGAACATGATTTGGGAAAACCATGAAGAACCCAAAATTCCTTCATAATTTCCAAACATTCACTCAAAGAATCCCTAAATGGAACTTAACCATATCATGTTCAAAAGAGGGGTTTAGGAGTACCTAAAACTAATAATATGATGTTACAACATCCCCACCATAGAAACATTATTTCCCTATAAATCCAATTAAAAAGCTTCCATGAAAAAAATATGAGGTCATTGCTCTCTCATCAGTGCCTCTCTCCCCCAAGTATCATGATTATTAGAACTATGCTATCATTGTAGTCGAACCAAAGGTTTAATCCTTCCATGAAGTACATTGGTTTTAGAATCAAATGTCCTAACTTGATACTCAATCATGGATAAATGAGGATCGACATTAAGATAACTTTAGATCAGAACATGAGATAGATCAGAAATATACATTAGTAGATGAGATACATGAAACACATTATGTATCGACATAAGATGCAGTGGAAGTGATAAATGGTAATCCATATTCCCCACCTTATCAACAGCCTCAAAAGGTCCTAAAAACAAAAGATAAATCATCCCTTGCCTCCCAAGTCATCGATGACCAAACAAAGGTGAATATTTCAAGATCACTTGATCACCAACTGATAATTTCAGTGGTCTACAATAGTGATCAACATTAGATTTGTACCAGATCTATTCTCTCAACATTCTATGGTGTGTCCACTAAATCTTTATTGTAGTATCTTGAACCAATATTTGTCTAACTAGGGAACTTTCAACAATCTCCAACCAATATAATGGATATTTATAAGGCATTCCATACAAGGCCTCAAAAGGAGTCATCCTTATTGTGGATTGGTAACTATTATTATATGAAAACTCCGCCATCCACAAATGGTTATCCTAAGCCCCACTAAAGTAGATAACATTAGCATGAATAATAACCTCAAGAACTTGTATAGCTATTTCTATCTATCCATCTTAATGTGAATAGTATGTGGTACTCAAACAAACCTGAGATCCCAGTGACTCCCAAAGGCATCTCCAAAAATTTGAAGTGAACATAGAATCTCTATCAAAGACTATATCTAGTAGAAATCTATGAAAATGAAAAATATATTTTACATAGAGATTTACCTACTCTTTAACATTGGTTGTATCATGAATGAGTATAAAGTGAGTCTGTATGGTTAGCTTATCTATCATAACCCATATCACAATTTTCCTTTTCTAGGTATGTGGAAACCCAACAAAAAATTCCGTAGATATCTCATCCCAATTCTAAGTTAGTAGTGGATGAGGTAAGAGAAGACCCAATGTTATTTAGTGCTTGGCCTTGACCAGTTGGAATTTATATCAATGAGTGACAAATTCATCAATTCCCCATCTGATACCTCGACACAAGAATGTCTTATGTGTGTCATAGAAAATATTTGTTGTTCCTAGGTGAACTGGCCACTAGGAATTATGGAAATACCCCATAACATCTATCATGATTGAAAATGGAACCACAAAATGATTATTATAACATATAATTCCCTCTGTGGAGAATGAAAAATCAAAAATGTCCTCCCTACAATAAATAGAGTCTCTAATGCCAAATAAATCATCATCAAGATACTGTTACTAAAGGATCAACTCGAGATGAGTGGATGTCAACTGAACACCAGCCAAGGAAACCTCTATCATTAATTCATGGGCTCTTGTATGAATCTTTGTAAATAAATACATTAATTTCTACTCTTCTGATGATTCTTTAATAGCCTAGGTCAGATGTGTTTTCTCAAAGAATCTGATATAATATTCCCTTTACTCGAGGTATAGGCAAGGTCAAAGTCAAAATATTTCTTGTATGCTAACCAAATCATCTAGTAGAGATTCAAATATTCTTTAGAGTAGACATAACTCATGCTCCTGTGGTCAGAAAACATGGTAAACCTTTCTTTGAAAGGGTAATAATTCCATCTCTTAAGTACGTTCATGATAGATGCGCGTTCAATGTCATGGGTCGAGTAATTTTTCTCATGTTGTATAAGATAATGAGTGCTATAATCCATGACATGATCACCCTGCATTAAAACATATCCCAAACCCAAACCCAATTCATTATATAAGACCATGTACCCCCCAGCCTCTGGAAGTTTCAACACAGGTGAAATAGTCAAAATACGTTTTAGATCAACCAAAGAAATATGAACTTTCTTAATCCAAGAAAAAATTACTCTATTCTGAGTTAGTGTGGTCAACAGAGAAGCCAGCATTGAGAAGTCCTTTACATAATGACGAAAATATCTAGATAAACCCAAGATGCTACAAATCTCAAAAAAAAATCATGGTTGTTAGTACGTCATAAGAACTTTAACCTTCTCAGGACCAACTGATATACCATGTTCTAACACCATGTTTCCCAAGAACATCACTCCCCAAATCCAGAAATCAAATTTTGATATGTTGAAATAAATTTGGTGATTTCTCAAAAACTATAGAACTGCTTCTATATGATGCACATGATCCTCCTCAAGCTTAGATTAAATAAGTATTTCATCCATTAAGACCCCAAAAAAAGTTAAAAGATACTCGTGGAAAATCCGATTCATTTAATCCATGAAGACTATAGGAACATTGGTTAGACTAAATGGAAGGATAAGGTACTTATAATGGTCATAACTAATCTAAAAGGTAGTTTTCTGAATATCAGATTCTTTTATTCTCAACTGGTGATATCCATATCGAAGATCAATCTTCAAGATCCACTTCACCCCTTTTATCTGGTCAAATAGATCATCAATCCATTGAAATTGATACTTTTTCTTTACCATAACTCAGTTGAGTTTTTGGTAATCAACACATTGGTTAAGTGACCCATCAGATTTATTAGCAAAGAGAACCAGCACCACCCAAGGTGACACAATAAATCATATAAATCCTTTCTCTAAAAGATCATCCAACTATGATTTTAGCTATTTCATCTATTCTGGTTCTGTGTAGTTAGATGGAATGGATATTGGTTGTGTATTATGCACCAAATCGATAGAAAAATCTACCTCCCTTACCAGTAGAAAACTTGATAAATCAGAAGGGAAGAGGTTATGGAACTCAATGACAACTGTAGGGAGATCATCTCTTAAATATCCTCTCTCCAGATCAAAAGTAAATAGTGACATTACTTTCCCCAACTCCGGATAAGAGGGTCTAGCTCTACTCGACCTTGGGTCCCATTCTCCTGGAAAGATATAACACACCCCATCAAGTTTTGAAAAAGAGACCTTTGAAGATAATAGTCAATCCAAGACATACTAGAAATAAACCAATCCTTCCGGAAAATAATGTCAAGAAGTTTCATTTTTAGAAGAATAAAATACCAAGAAAGCTCAATATCTGATAGTGAGAAAACACGAGAAGGACAACATAGTTCTTTATCTCGCTTCATTCCAAGGGGTGTAGTAATATCCATCACATAAGATAAAATCTCCATATAAAGATTAATAATATTTACAATACTAGTAGAAATAAATGAATGAGATGAATCATTATCAAATAAAGTAGTCACTAGTAATGAAGTTATAGTGATGGTACCTCTCACAGTCACTGGACCCATATCTGTTTCATCTAGAGACTCTTCCACTACGTGAAGAATCTTTATTCTGGCTACCTATGGATAGAACCCCTTTTTTATTGGAGAATATGATTTCACAGCAACTCGGTAGGAAATGATGATATCATGCAACTACATGGAGTATAATAGACATGGAAGAACTTATGCATGTGACTTGAACATCTACATGAACCACATACCGAGAACTATTGGAAATAGTGGTTTTAACATCAGAAAAATGACATCGGTTTTTAATAAACAGATGAAAAAATTATATGCATGAGGTTTTTTTTGTCAGTTTCACTAAATAACATTGTGGAAAATTATTTATATATTGTTTTTGGCATCCGTTTTACTAAAAATATACACCAAATTACCGACGAACCAGTTTTTGGTGTCTTTAAAAAAACAATGCCATAAATTAAAAAAAAATGGAATCCATTTTAAGAAAAACTACACAACAAACATTTTTTGTGGACTTTTTGGTGTCAGTTTTTCTAATAACTGACTCCAAAAACATTTTAATATGATTTAGGATCAGGAAACCCACTTTTTCTAGGATTTATGAAACCTCTCTCTGGACTCGCAACGACTCCTTCACGAGTCACGATGAGAGAGAAGGTGAAATGGTGATCCCCAATGACCATTTTTGTTTATTTTCTTCAATTTTCATGATTTGTGGTCTTCATTCCTCATCCTATGCATTGTTTCATCATCCATCAAATTATTTTTTCCTCATAAACCTATTTTTGACTGACATTCAGTCATGGTTTGATTTTATTTTCTATTTATATTTATTATTTGTTTTTATAATCATTTTTTATAGATCTTACAGTGTATATTCTTCCAACACGTTCAAGGGAGAGAAGTTCAAATTAAGGATTCATTTTCCACATTGAAATACGAATTTTGTAAGTTTTTTTTAATTTTCAAGATACATTATTTATCATTTCATTATTTTTTTTGAGTTGATCCAATTATTAGTTTGTAATTTATTATGATTTATAAATGTTTTTGTAAATAATATTTATTTTGAAAAAATTTATTTTTTGAAATTATCAAATGATAATGATATTATGAAATGAAAAATGATATATGGTTTCATTGTTCATTAATATAATTGGAATCACATGTAATGACCACATATTTTTTTACCCATTAAATTAATGAAATATTCAATGATTTTGACACGCCTAACACTAAACTAATGTATTAACTATGTAAAATGATCTAATAAATGTTATATGATTAGAAAAATTAAATTATAATGTCAATAAAACACATTTATATAAAATGAAAATAAAAATTTTACTATTTGTAAATGTGTTACATATATGATGTTTCTTATCTGATTATCAATAGTTTTTTGTTAAATGTATTTTTGTTTATAATTTATCTATATATATATATTTAAATGATTGTATTTAATAATATATTAACCAATTATATTGTGATATCAGGTATTGAATGGATCATAATTTGATAAATTTACAAAGAACCACTAGTGAATATGAAAAATGACATGATGAATTCTTGGAATTTTCTAAATAAAATATTCAAAACATTTATTTTTTTTCAAGTGTGATGTGTTTGAATATGAGAAATTTAAACTCCAGAGAAATCAAGGATCATTTCATTTGTTATGGTTTTAGCCTTAATTGTGCACGTTGGATCTTACATGGTGAAAGAACTGAAAATTCAACATCCAATATTGATGATAGTATTCATAATGAGGTAGATGATCATATTAAAGAATTAATTTATGATTTAGGTGTTGAAACCATCTAAAATAGTAGAAAATGTTGAATGATTTTATAGAGATTATGAGAAACCATAATTTCTAGGCTGCATTAAATATATAGTGTAATCAATAGTTTTGATATTAGTTAACCTGAAAGCAAGAAATGGGTGGAGTGATAAAAGTTTCTCCAAAATACTTGAGACATTAAAAGAGATACTTATAGATGGAAATAGACTTCCAAATTCCAATTATGAGGTGAAGAAAATATTAATCCCAATGGTATTTGGGTATTAAAAGATATATACTTTCCCCAATGATTGTGTGTTTTACAGGAAATAATATGAATATTTATCATGTTGTCTTACATGTGGGACGACATGCTATAAATGGATGAAAAGGTCAACACTAATTCTTTATTAGGTACCAACATCTAACCTCATGAAAAATAAATTTTATACTTTCTAATGATATCATCCAATAATTCATTCATAAAATTATTATAATTCAACTATGATTAATTCTTATGTACCAGAATCACAGCTCCTACTAAATCAATTTGGTACCTTCTAATAATTCCACATTTGAAGATACTTTTTGAAAATTCAATTCCCACAAAAAGTTTAAGATGGAATTTAGATTAGAGTATCCTTGATGGTAAATTATTTCACACTTCTAATTCACCATAGTGGAATAAATCTGATAAGAAAATTTGAGATTTTCGAAGTGAAGTTAAAAACCTTAGAATGGGATTGTGTACTAATGGAATGTATCCACATCGGAGTCTAAGTATCCAAAATAGTTCATGACCAATTTTGTTGGTATTTCACTACTTTTATCTATATAAATGTATGAATAAAAAATATATTATGATGAGATTGATGATTTCAGGACCAAAAAAGTTGGGAAATGATATTGACGTGCTTCTTTCACCATTGATTGGTGATTTGAAACTATTATGGGAGAAAGGTGTTAAATTTTTCTATGAATACAATAAAGAGTATTTTCTTTTACATGCTATGATATTTTTTTACTATAAACAACTTTCTTGTATAGGAAAACTTATCTGGACATAGTGTTAAGGGACATAATGCACGTCCAATTTGTAAATAAGAGACTTTGTATTATCAATTGCAGAATGGATAAAAGATAATGTATATGGGACATGAATGTTTTTTCCAATTTATAATCCTTATCATAGATTGAAAAAATATTTCCATGGTTTATAGGAATACATCCTTCCCACTATACCATTTTCATTTGAATAATATTATGACTGGGTGAAAAATATTGACATGACATTTGGAAAGAAAATAAGTTCCAGTATTCAAAAAAATATCTGGAGGAAACAATACATCTTTTTTGAACTAACTTAGGGGATATATTTATAGGTAAAACATAACATCAACATTATTCATGTTGATAAAAACATATGTGATTTTTTGATTAGAACATTGTTATACATAAAAGGAAAGACAAAATATGGATTGCATGATAGATTGGAGTTGATATAAATGGGAATATTTTTGGAGTTATCTCCGTCTATGAGAGGATCTAAAACATATTTACCACTGACTTGTCACAGATTAAGAAAGATCAAGAAGATAAAAAATTTTCAGTGTATTGATGTTATTAAAGTAACCAGTGGTTATTCTTAAAATGTGAATAATTTTGTGTTGTTGAAGGATTGTAAATTAATAGGTATGAAATCTTATTATTGTCTTGTATTGATGAAATAACTTCTACCAGTAATAGTACATGGTATATTGGTGATAGTTATTAGAAAGACTATCATCAGGTTATGTAATTTTTTCAAATCCGTTCGTAGAAAAGTCATTGGTATGATTTTTTTAGATGTGTCGGAGAATTAATAACTTATTATTATTTGTCAAATAGAAATGTATTTCCCACCTATTTTTTATATAATGGTTAATCTGGTGATTCATTTAGTGTGATATAAAAATATGTGGGCCTATTGTTTTACAATTGATGTGTCCTTTTGAAAGATATATGAAAATTTTGAAGGGTTATGTCAAAAATCCTTATCGACCAGAGGCCTATTTTGTTCTGAAATATGTATCAAAAGAGGTGATTGAGTTCCCTATAGATTATTTGTATGAAGTGGATCATATTGACCTCTCTATATCTCAAAATATGTTAGTTTATAGTTAAGGTATATGGATTTGCGGATTACAGGTAGATATCATTCCACGTGATGAAGTGATGCAGGAACATTTATATATTTTGAACAACATCGGTGAGGTTCAATCATATATATCATCACATATTTCAGAATTAATGTTATTATATTCTAAAAGAAATGAAAAGTTATAGATGATTGAGCATAAAAGACATTTGTTTCACAGTTTATAGAGAAATTCATCCCAAATATATCTGCATCAGAAACTTTGAAATGGATGGTAGGGGGTATCTCCTAATGTGATCACATGGTCTGGTTTTGATATTAGTGGGTACACAATTTACAAAAATAATTTGGATGGAAATAGTATAATTCAAAATAGTGGTGTAATGGTTGTCACTGAATCACTGAATTTTTCAAGTTCAAAAATAGAAACCCAATTTCTGTATCAATGCCATATTTTGGATTTATTGAAGAAATATGGGAAATTTATTATATTAAATTTTGATTCACTCTGTGTAAGTGTAATTGGGCTACAATTAATAGTGGTGTTAAAAATTATGAATATGGGTTTAAAATAGTTGATTTGAAAATATTTAGTTACAATGAGAAACCATTTATCATGGCCACACATGAAAAGAAAATATTTTATGTCATTGATGAATCAAATGACCAATAGTCCATTATTTTTCAGGGGAAAATAATCCATTTGGCTGATGAGAATAATGATGATGTTGTTGATTTATATCAGGCCTATTCATCTATTGCGCTATTTTTGGATAATATTGACTATAAAACCAACATATTGCATGAAATATGAAATGATCATGCTGAAGGGGTATGAAAAATACTAAATTACTCTCCTAATTAATCCGGTATTTATTTACATGATATTTTTAAAAAAAATTATATGTGTAAAAACTATATTATTTAATTACTACGAGTATTTAATTATATATATCTAATTATTTATTTTATTTTTTGTATTAAAATTTGATATTCCCTGATTATGGTTAAATTTTTTTTGAAACACTTGAAGTACATTATTATATTTTGGTTTAGTTTACGCATATGAGAACACCTTTTAAATATTTGATATTTAAATTTTTAAAAGTTTATGTCTTTTTTGAAGTAATGATTATATTTAATAGTTCACCTTGCATATTTTTTTTGGTTAAGAATCATAAAATTAATTTTGTAAACTTACACTTACATGCCACTTTTTTTACTTACATGCTTCTATTTTCAGGTTTTATAATTACTGGCTTGTCTAAAATATTTAGGTACATAATAATTTCATGACATTTTTCAATTATAATGATAGATATAGATACAAAGACAGATGAACATCTACCGAGGTATTTTTGTTTTTTCATATTATTAAATATCTAATAATATAATTATCTAATGAAATATAACTTTCAATTTAAATAATAATAACTACAAGCCTACTAATGAGACTTTTCCTGAGGAGTCTTCTTTATTTAGTACTTAGAAATCAAATCCTTGAGTTAGTAAACTTGGCATTACGCCTTTACCAAAACTGCCACTTTCTCATAGAGAGGAGAGATTAAATATTTGTTTTGATGATAATAATAATGCAATTGGACCAAATGCAAAACAATTTATTAGTTATACCAGTATGCAGATCCATTGTAGGATAAGAATTTTATATCCGGATTGGATGTCTATCGACAAGATGGTGATAGATCAACTTTGGGGGGTCGTGAGGGTAAAATATCTCAATAGATTTATTTTTTCTCATTTCTTGAATATGATATATTTTAAATCACTAATATTTATTTTATAAAACAATAGATGACATTAAATTTTGAAGAAAAAAAAGTAGTTAAGAAAATATGCCTTGCATTAGTGGTGGTTTGATGGAGGGAATTCAAAATGAAGTTGAAAAAACATATGTGTTTGGAAAGGGACAACATGAAATACCATTAGTAATGTATCTATTTTTATATGAAAATATATGGAAGAAAGTTGTTTCCACCCGACATGATGAAACATTTCATGTATGAAAATTATATTAAATTGTATTGTAAAATTTCTTATATATGAACCTAATTACTAATTAGTTTACATTTTTTATAACAGGACTCCAAGAAATTCTATCATGTCATTTTGTTTCAAAATGTTTACCCTCATACATTATCATGTGGATAGAATCATTTATTTGAGAAAAACAATTATTGCGGAAAAGTTTGAAAAACTAAGATCTCACTCAACTAGTGGTTCTGATGAGGTCCAATTCGGTCCTCCACCACCACCCACCCGCTATAAGTAATGGAAAAGAGTGAGAAGAAGAAAAAATGAAAAATATCTTATAGAGAAAACTAAGGAAGTAGCTGAAATAATTGTAAGTAAATAATAATTTTTTTTCATTAATTTTGGAAATTTATAAATTAACAACAGTAATATGATGTTTTAATTTTTTTTATTTCAGGATGAACATTATGAGAAATCAACATAGGGTACTGTTATCTCTGAGGGTAAGATGGACATCCTAGCCACTGCCTTCGGAAATCCAGAACACCCCGACCGAATAAGAAGATATGAGGTGGGTGTTAGTATTCTAATAGTTCTTAATTATAAAAATAAACAATCAAGAGAGCTAGAAATTGATTCATTAAAAGATCAGCTAAAAGATATGGAAGATTCAATAAGTGATCAAATTTTGGAAGCTGTGAAGTAGGCTATATAAGAACTAATGAAGATAAAATCATAGTTTATGAAACCTTACCAGCCCACCCAGCCTTCCTAGCCTACCCAGCCTGCCTACTCAGATCCTCCGCCTCCTCACTCGAACTCAACCTTATAATGTGAGTTTTATGCGGGAGATCTTAATGTATATATTGTAGCGTTTGGAGTCATGCATTTTTAGGGGATTCTGAACATCACTGACCTATTCATATGGGTCAAGATAGAGTATTGATACATCATATTATTGAACCAATTTCTTTAATACCATTCCCTACTATAAAGATTACCAGATTTTGTGATTGTATGTGTCATTTTTTTAATTTGGATATATAGCCTTCTTCATCACATTTCATATGATTTATTTATTTTTAAAATATTAATTACATATTATTTAAAATTACTTATAATGTTTTTTTACATTTAACTTATATAGGATTATTTGAAATCCAATGAAATGGCAGAAAGGAAAGAAAAGGATTATGAACAAAAAACTGTAGATACTTCAGATATTTATTATGGGATAAAAAGATTATATCAAGTTTCTTCTTCCTTGGATAATATGTATGAGTTTTATATTTCATTCAATATATGTGGAAGTGATTATCCATTGATAATATTCCACAAAGATATCATGGATCTGATTGAGTATAAAGACATCACCGTGAATGTGTTGTAGTTGTTTTCCATGTAAGAAAATTGACCTTTTAGTTTTTATTTTTTTAGTAAAAGGTGATTTAAATTAACTAACTATATTACTTTTTAAATTTGGTATCTACACATGATACTTGTTAAAAATGAGATTATAATTTTTTATGGTTTCATAGATCTAGAATATATTTTAGCGGATGTGAAATATGTGTCGACTGAAAATATAGTGGAATATATATGTGATATGTTATCAATGATGAATATTGGGTGTTGGTTTATTCCATTTCTTGATGGGTAAGACATGAAACATAATTATAAATTGATTTTAATTATAATGCCTTTAAATGTGAACTTTTTGTATAATAGTGGGGTATTTGATGTTAGGCATATTCTGCCCAAGTGAAAACATATTTTATTGGTATTTCCCTTTATTAGGTGGTGTTCATAGAAAATTTTCCACTTTGTTAGACATGTATGTTTTTCTGTTTTTTATATGCTCATTATGTTTAGTTATCAATGTTTATATATGTATTATAAGTTTGTATGTATGAAAATGCTGGTCATAGGAAAAAAATAACAAAGATCACTTGTCAATACAGAATCCAAATTCAATCAAATATGTGAATGTAAAGGTAATAATTTTTTATATAAGATATTTTTTTATTTTTTGATACATATATATATATATATATTCATATATATTGGTTTTTATTATCATGTTTCTATTTTATTATCAGTTGTGTTATCGTCAACAAGGATATACAGAATGTGGTTATTATGTTATATTATTAATTTATGTGATAATCACAAATGGGGTAACGACTGATTGTGATGGGGGTAGTCATATTAATTATTTTATATTTTATGTCATAGTATTCTGTTTTTTAATTTTAAATCATTCAACATCATTGTATAAATTCAATGATGTCGATTCATACACGCAAGAAGATCATAACCATCTTTGATCTTTGTTTGTGAACTAATTGTTTAGTATGATTAAGATTTAAGGCATGTATATTCTTATATTTCTTGATTACTGTTACATTCTCATATTAATATATTTTTAGAAAACATATAATCTTTTTGTTGTAATCGGTGTTGGAATTTAATGATATCAAATTAATGCTTCAACAATAACCAACAATTATTATGTTTTAAATTTCAAGTATGTATTTTCTTAATTTTACAGTACAATACAAATGCGTAGATAATTTTTTGATTAAATGGATAAGATTTTGTATTTTTTGTAGATTTTTAGTCAGTGTTACATGATGTTTGATTATTGTATACTGTTTTTTTATTATAGATATTTTTATTATTATAGGGATGTAATATTCAAATATTTCTATTTTTTAGCTTTCAGCATCAGTTTTTAGAGGAAACTAAGGCCAAAAAACATACTGAAAACAATTTTCGGTGTCAGATTATGTATAACCTGATGCCGAAAACTAAGAACACTATCATTTTAAGTGTTGGTTTTTTAACACCCTACACCAAAAAATATATTTTTTATGTCTCCAGTATAGACGTCGGTTAAAAACCGACCTCTAAATTGAAAAAATAGATTTTAAATCATCTTTTTGAAATAGTGTTGGGTGACACAATACAAACCCTCTTTGAGATCCCTAGCTTCTCAAAATTATAGCAAATCAAAGGGCCTCTACCAAGAACTTCAGGAGGTCTTGAAAACCCCTACTAGTCAAGAACCGCCACATTAATCATCATGATTCCTCTCCTATTTAGAGGAATTCACACCGCCACTAGGAGAAAAAGAAACCCTTGTAAACCTTGACTTGACAGCTATGTCCATTTCGACCATAAATGCTCTATCCAACACATAAGCATAAGAAGGAATATTAACAATGAAATCATTAGAAAGGATATCATATCGATGTCCCATTTAAAACCATCGAGTATTTTTATTCTCATTCTATACAATATCATGCTAAAACTATAAAAGATTAGAAAAATAGTTTTCATATTATTTCATGATCATATTAGCCAGCTCAGGTTTTGAAAACTCAATTTCCTTGTCTAACACCATCTATTATAGATATAACTGGTAGGTGAAAATATCCATGAAGTCATTCCACTCTAAGACCTCATGCTTCTTCGTCGTCACTATCGTGTATCACTATCTCTTTCTTGGACCCTCCAACACGAAGGTGGAACACTTCACTTTGATTTCATTAGGTGTCTCAATGAATATAAATAAACACTCAATCCTACTCCACGACTCCTCATCCTCATGAGGATAATTTGATCCTTTGACTCCTTGTGGCTTCTAGAGAAGGAACTCCTGAGCACGATTTCGAAGAAAATATCTCTAAGGTTCCCCAGTTGGATCCTGAACAGAAACTGGTGGTGGTGCCTATTACAGAGTATGGATTGTATACATAATCACATTAATGGGACTTATGTCCATGAGAGGATTTTCTCACTATGGTTCATTAGCAACTTCCTCCAAGATCTGATTCACATGCCTTCTTGGAGGTAAGATGTTATACAACATCAACAAACAACATTGATGACAACATATTAATAGTCAAATAGAGCAAGTAGGTAAATTAATCCCAACAGATAAAAACATATGATTTGGATTTTAATCTACCCAAATCAAAAGTGTGGAATAGACTAGAACTAATCCTCAAGACATCATTCTCAAAACCACCCTCGGTGACTTAAGACTCATTGTGGTGAGAGCTGGCCAGACACTCAATCAAAACTACCTCTTAAGTCATTAAAATATAACTAAAATATATATTGACATAAAGGAAATATTCTTAACTAGCACCTTTGATACAAATTTGTCAGAAATCATCCCAGATACCCTTTTACCATGATAACTGATTTGGTCCCGACACAGCTCGAAGGGTGTTCTTGATCCCCGTGGGTTGACAACTATCACCTAGTATCATAGATAATGAATGTCGAAATGAATTTTCTACAACACAATATATAAAAGATAAACAATTTTGTATGCATTCATGAAAAATACACTAGGAGAACTGTACCAGAATTAAAATAGGTATCAATAACCCAAAGTACGTCATCAATGTACCAAAAAACAAGATAACCACCAAGGTCCCATTGGATATAGAAACTCAATCCCCAATGATCAAAAAAAAATAATGTAACACCTGAAATGATAAAGGGTTAAATGAATAAATGATATGACCCATGTAAACAAGGTGTACCTTCCTTTTCGGGAGCCTGTCTGATTAGAACTCAACAGTTAAGAGTTCTTGGCCCGGAGTAGTGATTATGATGGGTGATCCTCCGGGAAGTTTCTAGGGTGTGTGACAGTGAGGACAAAGCACACTGGAAAAAACATGTGTTGGCCTGTGGGGACAATCATTAGTCAGATGACCCATTAAGGCATGTGGGTGGACCCTGGGGTGGGCCCGACATGTCTGTGGGGGAAACTGGTGGTACCTGGTAAGCCAGGACCTGACGACCTTGTTTAAGGTGGGGTGTTTGTGCTGTCACCGGGACCCGGTTGTCACATTAATTATCACACCCCGACCAACGCTTTATTTTAAATTGATTATTTTTTTGGGTTCTTTTGTGGGAACGTGACCTTGCATGGAGACCGAGTGTATGACCTTGCACTTGACCGTGTATGTGACCCTGCACGCGACTGTGTTCGTGATGTTGTGCGCGACCATTCACGCGACCGGGCGCGCGACCGTGTGCATGACCATGCGCGCAACCATGCGCGGTGTCTGTCCTCAATAAATAATTTTATTATATTAGTTGATTTTATTATTTTCATTTTATTATTAATATTATATTTAGAATTTAATAGGATATTAATTTATCCTTAATTTTATTTTTATTTTTGTTTTTATTTTCTTTTCCTTTTTTTTCTTTTCTTTCTTTCCTCTTTTTCTTTTCTCTCTTTTTTTCTCTCCCCCTCTCTCATGCGGGACTCTCCTCCCCTAAACCTAGCCGCTGCTCCCTCCTCCTCACCAGACCACTCATCACCTCTTCTCTCTCTCCCGGACCAGCACTACCCTTCCCTCCTCCTCCCTCTCCGGCCAGTCGTGCCGCCCGCCTTGCCTCAGGTTCCCCCGTGTCGCCCTTGCTGCCTCGCATGGCCCGAACCATGCTGCCCCTCCCTTCCAGCTGATTTTTCTGGCACGACGCACCTCTAACCTCACTTCCCCTCACTCGATTTTCCATCCTCACCTTCACCGTAGGTGCGTTTTCCCTTCGTTGGGTTGTTTTGTTGATTTGGGAATTTTCGGGTTAGGGTTTTAGGTTGAATTTGGTTTGATTTTGATGCAATGGGTTTGATACCTTGTTTTTAGGGTTTTGTTGTATTACTTACGGTGCATTTGATGTGCGACGGGATTTTCGTGCCATGTTTGTGAAGTTTGCTACATGTCGGTAGCCGGTCCCATGCATAATTGTTATTTGATGAATTATTTTGAAATCTTAATTTGTTTATCATATTATTTAATTAATTTGTGTAGTGAGAAGTTGTTTTTCTTTGAAATTTGATTTGTATTGAAATTTTTTGGTAGGTTTTTTATATTATGTGCATCTTTTACACTAAGAACTCCGTTAGGGTTTTATTTAAATTGTGCAGATGGTTTAATTGAGTATGTAACCTATGAAAATTGAGTTTTGAAAGATTTTTGGTTTGGTGTGTAAAGCAGTGTCATGGTCTTTAAAATTTCATTTATAAATTTTTTTAAAATTTTTTATTAAATAATTATTAAGGATGGAAAATTATCTTTTTTGGGTTGGGTAATGGTATCCAGTTCTAAATATCCTACGGTTGTTGCAGCGTGTCGTCAGTGAAAGTCTACGACACTACGGTTTTTGGGTTGCGCATGCTTATGTGCAAGTGCGAAGCGAGTTGTGTCACCACGATAAAGTGGTGAGTCGAGGTAGGTTTTCCACTACACATACCATTAAATTTATAAATTATTAATTTCTTGTTATTTTATTTATTTTTGGAAAATTAGAAATAATATTTTTAGAATAATTGTTTGCAGTAAATGAAGCTGTTTATTTTTATGCAATGAAATAAATTTTTTTTTCTTGATTAACTGTCACATCATAGTGAAAAATGCCATTTGGCCTTTTAAAATTAAATTATGAATTTTCAAGTGTGGTTTCGGTTTGATGAGAAATGATTCTTTTTTATGAAAAATGGTGTTTTATTAAATAGTGGTTTGATATGTGAATAAATGTGTTGGTTTCATTTTGAGAAACACTTAGTGGCCCGATTGGAACTTCTAAAAGGATTTTGAAATGATTTTGATGAATGTACCTTGGGATGGGTGCAGCTAAAGGCCCAGTTGACATTTTATGATAATTATTTTGAAAGGGTGATGTGTGAAATATATCCAATGCATGTTGGGAATTTTGAACTGATTTTTGGTAACTCTTATTTGGTTGGGTTCCTTGCCTAGTTTGGATCCATGTGATTGGGGGGTCCTCGGTATGGGACCTCCATTGTGAAATGTATGTCAATGGAAGGGGACTACCCTTGAGGTGGACGGGGTGGTGCCAGATTGTGTGATGTGTTTGGATTATATATATACATGACTTTTTTTTGAATTGTATGGAACACCCTCCTTAGAACTATACATGGGAACCTGTCACAGTAAGATAATTTTTTGAGAACGATTGTTGCACTAGTTTAGATTATACACTGGCTAGAGGCCCCATAGCAGGGGAATACTTTGTTATTGCTGCTATGGGGATTGGGACCCTTGGTTAGGCCATGCATGGCTATACCAGGTAGTAGTATGGGCGTTATGATGTCATCGAGTTAGGGCATGCCTTTAGGATGAGTCACATGTATAATACATTCTATATTGTTCACAATCTCCTAGGTTCGACCCAAGTCTATTCGACTTTTGTTTCTTGCTGTAGTGATTATTATGTTTATATGTATACCTACATTTCCATTCATGTGTGATTTCTTTTGTGTGTTTTTGGTGTATTGTTCTCCTTGGGAAGTGATAAACTGATTTTAATTAGGTTTCTAAAATAAGGTTTTCAAATGAAATTGTTTAATCCTATTTGTACAAATTTGAGAAAAAATATAGACATCACATTCCCTTTCTAAAAATACATTAACACTAATGAAATGAATCTAGATTTAAATATGGTTTAGGGCAATGGTTTGTACTTTGCTTTTGAGAAAAATACTTAGAAAAACATACTTTTATAAATTGTAGTTCAAACTTGAAAATTAGTGAATTATTTATTTAATGGCATGTGCATTGGGAATAGAATTAGTCGGGCCTACCTACTGATTTTTAATACTCATGCCTATAGTGTTTTCTTGTTTTTAGTTTCTGCTGCAGGTTTGACACGAACTTGTTCGTCGTGGGCGACACTTGGTTGTGGTTGGGAGAGTTACTCTCGAGGTCACGAGGAGTTTTTGGTTGTGTTTATGTTATTGCGTTGTTCTATTTTTTTTATGCTACTTTATTTATTTTCATTGGGAGAAATCATTCCCACTTGCCCTGTTGATGCCCTAGCGCTTGTCGCCAGCCCGGGAGGATCGTAAATGCCTCTCGGACCTTGCTGCGGACCGAGTCGGGCGCCGGGTCAGATGGCGACCCATCTTGGTTCGTGAAAAAATGGTATCAGAGGAGGTTTTTTTTTCTTTTTATTTAGGGTGTCAGGTAGATCAGAGATAGGACTGTCGGTACTCGAGTGGTAGGTGTAGGAAGAGCGTCACAAACTCTTACTCGTTTCGATCCTCGGGTAACTAGGGGGTAGTCGGTGATTTTAGTATTTGGATATGGTCTTTGTGGATGGGGTATGAAAATAGGAGTAAACCGGTGGTGCACATGGTCTCACAGAGAGTAGCGACCCATGTGATTCCTGAGAGTACGGTTCGACACTCCTAGTGGTTGGAACTTGCCTAGGGTATGGTCTGCTAAACCATGTAGCCGGGTTAGGCACGACCACTAACTCTCCATCCAAGTGCTTTAGGGGTTGCTTCTATCTTTTTCTCTTGTTGTCAGTTTGACATGATTTTAGGGTGTGTTTTCCTTTGACCATATTTATGGAATTTGGTAAGTGATTTTTTGAAATCGGGTTCCTAAATGAACGTTTTGGGTTGTTTGAATTTGAAGTGATCTATTTTGGAAATGGAAATCATTTTGAAAATTTGTCTTGAATTTTTGAAATGGGTATTTAGAAAAAAGTGTTTTTGGAATATTGGAAATGTTTTGTTTTGAAAATGAAAGAGCCTTGTTTTTTCCAGTGGTATTCCTAAGGTGCTCGCGTGTTCATATTGTTTGGATTAGTGGACAGTTAGTGGATCGTGTGGATAGGTGCATGAGTGGCATGAAAATAAATATATGTGAGGCATCCTGGAATATCAGAGGGTGGTTATGTCGGGAATGTTGCGATGATTTTTTAGTTCTTGGTTTTTCAAGCGGGTGTTTTTCTCTGAAAATAAATTGATGTGTTAAGTTGGAATATTTGTATTTGTATCCAAAGGGTGAATTTTTTTTGTGAGGTTCTTGGTTTTTTGGAGGGTTGGTTTTGTATTTCTTTTTCGGGATATTCCCCCAAGAAAGGTCCAATGGGTTTCCAGTAGGTCTCTCAATTCTTGGCTCAGCCCAGAATCTCAGTGGAGTGACGAAGTTGGGTTCTGCTTGATGGTGTCAGCTGTTTGGAGACGCTGAGGTTAGTTTAATATCATCGAGTGCTTTGGGGAAATTTGGGTGTTTCTCTGGTTTTTGAGGAACTCCAAATCTTGTGTGGTTATGAGTTGTGTTTGGTATGTCTGGAGGAGCAGGACTAAACCAGTAAAGGATGATCATTCAGTTTTTTTTTGTGAATGAGGATATCTTGAGAGATCTTCAAGACTAGCTTCAATCCCATGGTAGCACCTAAGGAAGTGAAGGAGAGGTAAATTGGTAGAGCTCGTAAGTGCTCGACCTGTCAACAGATGGTTAAGGAGATATGTTGACAGAGTGATCGCTTAGGTCATGAGGAGAAGACTGTAAGTTTCTTTTTCAGAGGAGGACGTTCCAGTCAGAGGTGGTTAGCTTATGACTGTGAGATGGTATATGCTTCAGACATCAGAGCCCCAGCCATAGGTCCCGGGGTGAAGCTTGCACGTAATCAAAAATTCATCGAACTTGGGATGAGCTTGGTATGACTTAAGTCCTTAGTGTCGGGATGTCGATGACTAAAGTTTACCTGCTGTAGTATCATCTCTGAAATTTTAATTTTTGTTGTGAGGGGCATAAAGGCCTGTCTCCTTGTGGTGGTCTTGACTTATGGAAGTTCCTCTCATGCTTTAAAGAGGTCTGGAGAATCCCTCTTGAAACTAGTGCTCTCTGTGACCCATCTAGTGGTAAGCTATGGATCAAAATTGTACTCATTTTAGAGATGCTCATGTCTTGTCGAATTGACGAGCGTCTGTCCAGTTCGTCTCTTTGATAGGGGTTTCCGCTATCAAAATCCTCCAATGTGGTGAAGTTTTGTTCAGTGTGGGAATCATCTGTGTGGTTCATCCCGTGTTGGTGGGTTCTTGATGAAGAGTTCAATCTGTATCACTCAAATTAAACTAGGAATGCTCGCGTGGGTGTCGTGGTGTTAGGAAAATTCTAAAATGGTGGGGAGACCCACTGCGGGTCTCGCCAGAATCTCCTCTTGTGTCGTTTTGGTTCAACATAGGGAGCTTAGAGGGTCATGCCATGGTTATAGGTTTCGTCCATGTTTGTGAATCGTTTTGGTTTGGAGAACCAATATTTGACAAGGATCCTAATATGGTGGGGATACCACCATCAGATGAACTTGTGGAAAACTCTATCTTAAAAGTGCGCATGGTAGGAAAATACGTTGCTTCATCTCTACCCGGCCCTGATCATTGTAATTGTTTCGCCCAGGCAGTGGTCCACCTTGCGAATTTTCTGATAACGATTGTTGCACTAGTTTAGATTACGCACTGGCTACTGGCCCCATAGTAGGGGAATACTGTGTTATTGTTTCTATGGGGATTGGGCCCCTCGGTTAGGCCATGCAGGGCTATATCGGGTATTAGTATGGGCGTTATGATTTCATTGAGTTAGGGAATTCCTTCAGGATGAGTCACATGTATTGTACGTTCTATATTTTTCACGAGATCCTAGGTTTGATCCATGTCTATTTGGATTTTTTTGCTTGCAGTAGTGATTATGATGCTTATATGTATACCTAAATTTCCTTTCTTGTGTGGTTTCTTTTGTGCATTTATAGTTTATTATTCTCCTTGAGAAGTTCTAAACTTATTTTAATTAGGTTTCTAAAAATGGTTTTCAAATGAAAGTGTTTAATCATCTTTGTACAAATTTTAAAAAAATATAAACATCACTTTCCCTTTCTAAAAATCCATTGACACTAATGAAATAAATATATATTTAAACATGGTTAAGGGTAATGGTTTGCACTTTGATTTTTATAAAAATAATTAGAAAAACTTACTTTTATAAATTGTAGTTAAAACATGAAATTAGTTAATTCTTTATTTAATGGTGTGTGCATTGGGAATAGAATTATTTGGGCCTACCTACTATGTTTTAATACTCATGCCTGTAGTGTTTTATTGTTTTTAGTTTCTCTTGCAGGTTTGAAACGAGCTTGTTCGCCATGGTCGAGACATGGTTGTGGTTTGGAGAGTGACTCTTGAGGTCACGAGGAGTTTTTGGTTGTGTTCAGGTTAATACGTTGTTCTACCTTTTTTTCCACTGCTTTATTTATTTTGATTGGGAAAATCATTCTCATTTACCCTGTTGATGCCCTAGCGCTTTTTGCTAGCCTGGGATGATCAAGAACACCTCTAGGGCCTTTCCGCGGACCGGGTCGGGTGCCGGGTCGGATGGTGACCCGGCTTGGTTCATGGAAAATACCACCTCCAAGTGGTTTCTTCCCCTTACTTGAACTTGGAAGGAGGAAATCTAAAAACTCTTAAAGGAATAGGTAGAGTGTGATCTAAAATAGAAGTAGGGTCTCACCAAGGATTCCATAACAAGATTCCACATTTAATTAACAAAATAAATCTTTCATTTTTAAATAAATAGGTATGGAATTTCAAAAAAACATTTAAAACAAATCATTATCTACATCTGAAATGATGGAAATATTTCTTAACAAATGGATTAATAATCATTTTATAAAAATAGTTTATATAAATTCATGAGTGATTTGTGAAACATTTTACAATAATTGCATATATTTCAAATAGAAACAAGGAGTGGCATGCTCATCTACCAAGAGATATGATAGTTCTATTTTATGGGATCCTCAAAAATTTATATAATGAAAATGAAAATGTGCACATATATCCCTTTGACACTAGTCAAATAGTACTAACCAACATCTTACTGAGGATAAGATCTACCATTAAGTTTATGATAGAGTGGTAAAGCATCAATCTGTTTCTTGGGCATTCCTATCCTAGCATATTTGTTAATAATATCTCACTAACTACCTTGTCATGATTGTGCTCCAAAAACATTAAATAAATGGAAATTAATTTCATAACTATTCAAAATAAAATTCAACCCATTTCCCAATTCAATACGCCAATTTCCATTTAAATGCCAAAATGGGTTTTTAATCAAACCATTATTTTTTAGGATTAAACCAATGTATTTATATAAAAAAATTAAGTAATTTTCCTAAAATACTAATTTGAAATAAATTCCAAAAATTAATTTCACAATTTAATTTTCCTCAATTTAATTTTCACAATTTTCCATCCAATTTCCAAAAATTGAGCCCAATTGAATCCAGTTGTGGGTTTTCCCAAATTTTCATGAAAAACTAAATTAAAATCCCCAAATCAATGGAATTGGGTTTTTAATAAACCAATTGAAAGAAATTTAATTTAAATAAATCAATTTAATTTAAATCATGTAATTTAGGGTCAAATAAATTTACTATCATAAACAAAACTACCTACCCTGGGATCACAAATAAAAAATCCCTAAATGGGAAACTTTAATGAAGAATGTTGAAAAAAAATATTTTAATCAAACATAAATCCAAGATCCAAAATATGGGTTTAGATCCCCCAATAACACGGAGATCTATCGCACCCTAGTGATAAGAGAAGGAGAGAGTGGGAGAAAGAGAATGGGGAGTGGAAACATACCAGGAAAATAACGAATGAAGATAGCCTAGATTTGATCCACCTTATAGAGGGTTTAGAGAAGCCAAAAATGGAAATTGAGTGCCCTCACAACCTTAGAAATCGACCTACATTGAGTAAGGACCGATCATGTAAAAGGGGGGGTTGAGTATTTTTTTTACAATTTTCAGATTAATTAAAAGTCACATGCATGGTTAGCTGGGTAGAGCCGCATGGTTAGAAAAACAATGCACCCTAACTGTATTCTCCTACGGATGGGGTTTCGGGGTTTCTTCTTAGTGGGAACATAGTTTGTCAAACCATGCACCAACTGTGCAAAACCTCACTGTCTAGATTTTCACAGTTTTCACTCGCAAGGTGCACAATTTGAGAAAAATGTGCATATCCCAAACTCCCTTTAAAATTTACAAAATTTCCCCTAATGAATCCCTGTAATAAACCCAGCCAAAGCATGTTGAAAATAAGGGTTTGGGGTACTTTAAAATAGTAACAATATGTTACATATCTTTTGTTAACTATTATTAAGAAACTATTTTTATTTTCAATTATTTTTTATATGTTTAGTCAATGTTTAAAATTGAATCTAGATTTTATTTATAGTCTATAATTTGTACCGAAAATTTTATAGACCATGAGTTTTAGCCCATTCTCCCAAAATTTTATTAAAAAGAAAATGTACAAAGAAACAAACAACTAAGGGGTATAACAATTACCCCTGAATACAATAATGGCTATCAAAAGACCCACCAAAAGAGGGATCTGAGTACCCCCTAAATGCACGACCCAAAGGCCCCAAAAATCCAGCCTAAAGCCCGTCATGTAAACCAGACCACAACCCTGGGGGCATTGAAGGCTGCCTGATCTGGCCCATCAAATATTTGATAGTTGACACCCTCCCGATATCATCATACTAAAGATAGTGATAGGACTGTAAATGATTGACCCACTGGTGCATCGATAATTACGAGATAAAAATAAAGAGAAAAAAATGCAGAAAAAATAAATGAACACCATATGTAATGTGAAAAAAAACCCAAAATGAAAGGGGTAAAATACCACAGGCAAATAGAATAATCACTATGGGGTAAAAGTGGGTACACACTCCCTCATTATTACAAGGAGAAAACCCTTGTAATATTCTCTCTTGAATAAAGGGGAAAACTTCCTCACTAAATACCGCTCAAATAGGATCTGTCGGTGATGAGAAATTGAAGCTACAATTGATTATGGGATTCCATTTCGAAGAGTGAAGAGCCTCATTTTATAGTCCTCCTCACCCCTTCCCATTTCCTTCTCCAGCCGGTGGTTTGGTGGGGATTTGGCCACCCACCACCTAACACCACCATCCCCCCTTTGACAAAGGAGGGGGGCGGCCACCATCCCACAAATGGATGTCTGCCAAAAAATCTCCCACTTAGAGATTTGATTGTAAACCAATCACATCTCCACATCCTTTATATCTTCCAAATCGTGCTGCTCAAGTATCTACAAGGCCACTCGAGGATCTTCTCCATCTGAACTTATCATAGTTAATCGCCTTCGTCCAGAAATCTTCCAGATTTTCTTTAGTATGAATCTTCTACATATCCACACTTCCTTCCTCTACCACATCTCAGACAAAGTGATACTGTACCCCAATGTGTTTCATCCTAGAATGAGAAGATGGATTCCTTACAATGTGCAAGGTGCTCTGACTGTCACAAAATAATGGAATTTGCGTCTGTCTGTACCCAAGCTCCTCCAACAACCTTCTCATCCAAATCGCCTCTTTAAAAGCCTTTGTAGCAACTATATACTCTACCTCTGTCGTGGATAAAGCCACAACTAAATGAAACTTTGAAATCTAGCTCACAGCTCCTCCTGCAAGAGTAAACAAATAACCAGTAGTGGATTTCCTCTGGTCAGAATCACCTACAAAATCTGAATCAACGTATCCTCTCATAGTAAAATCTAATCCTCCATAACATAATGTAGCATCTTAGGTCTCCTTGATATATCTCAGGATCCTCTTCACTGTGCTCCAATGCTCCCATCCTGGATTCTCCATGTACCGAATAACAGCTCCCACTACAATGTGCAATGTCTGGTCTAGTATAAACCATATCGAACAATAGACTACCCACTGTTGATGCATACGGTACTCGAGACATTTCCATCCACTCTACTTCACTGCTAGGACTCATCATAGAGGATAACTTGAAATTAATGGGAAGAGGGGTAGGTATTGGCTTACAATCTTGCATGTTGAAGCATTTCAAGATGCTCTGTATGTAACTCTTATGTGATATCCAAAGCTTCCCATTATTTTTGTCTCGGTAAATCTGCATCCCAAGAATCTTGTTTGCTGGTCCCAAGTCCTTCATATCAAACTCCATACACAATTTTGCCTTCATCTCCTTAATCTGATTATTGTTGGGGCCTACAACCAACATTTCATCCACATACAATAGAAGAATGATTAAATCATTACCATATGAACCCTTGAAATATGCACAAGGATCTGAATGAAGTCTATCGTATCCAAGGATCATGATATAGGAATCAAATATCTTGTACCAACACCTCGACACCTTTTTGAGACCATAAAAAGATTTGTTCAACATGAAAAACATGTTCTATTTGCCTTTTTATAAAAAAACCTTCTTGTTGGAGAATATAGATCTCTTCATCAAGATCACCATGGAGAAAAGCAGTCTTCACATCCAGCTGCTCTAGAATTAAGCTGTATGTTTCACACATCGCCAAAACTAAAAGAATAGTCGTCAGTCTAACAATAGGATAAAATATTTCATTGAAATCAATACCTTCCATCTGAGAAAATCCTTTGACCACCAATCTTGCATGATATCCTTCCACCTGGTCTTTTCCATCATCCTTGATCTTAAAGACCCATTTGTTTCTGATAGCCTTCCTTCCATGAGGTAATGGAACAAGATCCCACGTCTTGTTCTTGTGCAGGGCTTCAAGTTCCTTTTTCATCGCCGCCATCCATGAGGATACATCTGGACTCTAGGTCACCTCCACAAAAAAAGATGGCTCTTCATCCTCCATCAATAAGCAATACACAATATTTCTCTTAGTGACATAGTCTGAGTTCCATATTGGTTCTCTTTTCTCCCGAGTTGACCTTCGTGGTCCCGACTCAACTGGTACTTGATCATTGTGCTCTGGTAATGCCTTAGAGGAAACTGATTCTTCCTTTGACTTGTCCGCTACTTAGAATGTTGTATTTTCTGTATTCTCCTTCTCCATGTATTGATCAGTTGTCATTTTCACATTGTCTTCTGCAAAAATGACATCTCTATTGATGATAAATTTGTGAGCAGTTGGATCCCACAAATGATACCCCTTCACACCATCAACGTACCCCAAGAAGATACATTTCCTAGATCTCGAATCCAACATCGATCTTTCCTGGTCATTAAAAATTACATATACAAGACTTCCAAAAGTATGTAACCGAGAATAGTCAGTGGGTTTACTAGTCCACTTCTCCATCAGTGTCATTAGCTCTGTAAAGACCCGTAAATTTCAAGGAAATTTTTTTTCTTAATTTTCTTTGGCATTTTACAAGAGCGCAGTCTCTGACGGCACCTGATTCCAAGGCCCGGTGTGCCCGGAATCATTTTCCGAAGTTTGGCTCGGGTACGTTCAGTGAACGGACGAGCGGGTTTTTCTAACTTTTGAACCAGTGCCCGGAATCGAATTCTGAGGACACTGATGAAATCGCAGCGCCGGTATTCTCTTAGAAACTCATCTTCTGGAGTTGCGTTTGCTCGAGTGTGGTTTTTAATTTTTGGGCTTAAAGTTAAGAAATAAAATAATTTTGCAACAACCTTATTTTATTTCACTTAAGCCACTTGGAAGCCACTTGAAGCCACTTAAAAGCAGCTTTAACTGGGTTTATCCAGATAGGATTCTATCCAGGAAATATCCTACCCCCTCGGTAGGATATTTGTGAGGTGGGGTCCGCACGAGCCCCACCGTTTCTTTCCGCTAAGTAACGCACCCGCGAAAACCCGTCATTATGAAAGTCAACTGACGTGTTTTCTTAATTTCTTAACAGACCATTTAATTGGGCGGTTTATTTCGTAAATTAAATGAGCTATTTCTTTCGTTGAATTAATTCAACGAATTGATGGGTCGTTACTTTCCCCTTTTTCGTGTGTTGGCATAATAGTAAAATAAGACCAACCAGTCTTTTGAAAGTTTGCGCGTTGAGAGGATTTGAAAAAATCCTTGCATCTTCTTTCTCCGTCGCGAAGAACGCGAAGAACGCGAAGAACACCGTCATCCATGGAAATCAACGACGCTCTAATCCGAGACGTTCTTCCCCGCCCCGATCCTCGATCACCAACCGTTTGAGGTGAGTGATTTCAGGTTTATTCTAAAAGTTCTTTTTGGTTTAAAACGAAACACAGATTTAATTACTTATAATTTAAATCTGTTGTTTCTTGGTCCGTCGAGTTCGTCGATGCAACGCTGGATTCCGCGACGACGCGACGCCTTCCCGCGACAACGCGACGATTCCCCTCTTCCGCGACGAGAAATTACGTGAAGAACACTCACGCGCGACGACTACGAGGTAGGGATTTTATTTTTGGAATTACCCCCTTTTTATATTCCCGTAAATGTTTCTTTAAAAAAGTTAAAGAACCGGATTTGTGAACAATTTTAAACTTATTAAAATTGTTGTTTCCTGTGTGGAATAAAAATTCTCCCGTTGTTTATATCTAACGCGGAGGGTGCGGGCCAAACGAACACGGCCCGACAACCCTCCACCGTTCTTCGTTCTTGTGCGGATTGACGGGCGATGACGGAACGTGCCGCAACGGAAGTTTGATGATCCCGCAGTGAAGAACGAGTCCCGGGAGGAGCAACGGCGCAGACGAAAAAAAAAACGGGCCACCAGAGCGACTCCGGCGGCCCGTGGAATCCGGCGGCGGCGCGGGTTGCCAGCACGGCGGCGCCCGGCGCGCCGCCGGACAAGACCGCCGCGGCACCGGCCGCGGCGGCGGCGCTCGCGGGACGCGGCTGAAGCCGCGTCCGGCGCCAGGGAGACACCCCGCGGGTGTCCTGCGGGTGTCTCGCGGGTGTCACGCGGGGGCGGCGGCTCCCCCCGCGTCACTCGGGACGTTGCTTCAGCCGCGTCCGGTTGTCTGGCCGACACCCCGCGGGTGCTGCGGGGGTGTCACACGGGGGTCTCACGCGGGGTGGCGGCTCCCCCCGCGTCGGCCACTCGGCCGCTCGAACGAGCCGGGCCGGGATGGCCGAGCAAAACCGGTCCGACCGGGTCGGACCGGGTTCGTCCGACCCAGGGGGGGTCGGGCCGGGTCGGCCTAGGCCCGGACCCCCCGTCTTTGGACGGTTTTCGTTCAAATATCTGTATCTTGAGCTACGGGACTCCAAACGACCCGCCGTCAGCGGAAACGCGATCCTTGGATCGAGACGGTCGTTTCGGTATATCGCACTCAAGGTTTCGAAGTACTTTGAGTTCGGCCGGGTTGGTTCGTACACGAAACCAACCGGGCCCTCGGAGCGGAAACACTCATATCTTGAGCTATGGACATCCGATTGAAGTCAACTTTGTTGAATTCCTCTAAATGAGATGGATATTTTGGCATACTCCGCCCGAGGTTTGGACACAGGTGGAGTACGGTCGGGTTGGTTTGCCTTAAAAACCAACCGGGCCCTTGGGACGAAAAAGCCAATAACTCTCAGACCGGGCGTCTGATTGACGCGCCGTCTGCGACGTTGAGTTCCTGTTGACGATACAGAACTTTTTGATACATCAACTTCGGTCTTTGTGATAGTTGATGTATCGGCCTCTCGGCTCGTGGAGCATACCCTCCCGAACGAGCTTGCTGTGTGCGGGAACCCTAGAGCTGGCTGGGACTGCTTCTTCAACATCGACGACTGTGCAGAGATCCTCCGTGGACTCCGACGACGACCGTGCAGAGATCCTCAGTGGACTGCGGCGACGACTGTGCAGATATCCTTAGTGGTCTGCGACGACTACTGCACTCATTGATCCTACGTGGATCAGTGCTACAGGTCCTGTGTCGGCCCGGTCTTGTGTGGGCCCGATCCTGTGTGGGTCTGATCCTGTGTGGGTCAGCGCTCAGCGGTTCTGTGTAAGCCAGCGCCTACAGGTCCTGTGTGGGCCCGATCCTGTGTGGGTCATCACGGGGGTTAGTTACCTATCGATCCTTCGTGGGTCTGACGACTTAGATGGATCAGTGATCATCTCCATCGTCATCCGAAGAAGTATACCTGTGTGAGTTGAATCTTCTGTTACTCTCCTTTGTGGATTGTGTTGAGCTATCCTGTGTGGATTTACTGTTTACTCTCCTTTGTGGATTGTGTTGAGCTATCCTGTGTGGATTTATTGTTTACTCTCCTTTGTGGATTGTGTTGTGCTATCCTGTGTGGGTATATGTTTTGATTTCCTGTGTGGACTGGGTTGTGCTTGGGCTCGGACATCGGAGCCGAACGGGAATTGATGACTTAGGTATATGTATGGGCATATACCTAAGCCATGTCAGATGTTACTTCGTGATTGTATCTTTCCTTGTGGATTATCCTTTGTGGATTTCGGGAGACCTTCGGGGTCTCGGGGTCCCTACTGAGTAGCTTATACTCACCTCTGCACGGGCTATGCCCGCACTACGTTGTGTTGGTTGCAGAAAACGGACAGCGCTGATCGTGGTGGAGGCATGCGGAGCAGGACGGTACCTGGAGGTGGACCACTAGGCGGGACGTACTCGGAGCGGTCAGGTGGACCCGAGGAGCAGTGGAGGCTATCTGTACCCACCCTTCAGGTGGGACTTCTAGAGGACGGCTCGACACTGCAGTTTTTCCTTTCAGTTGCTGTTTTTCCTTTCAGTTGTACTTTACAGTTGGGCTTGTATTTCCGACCCCTTTTACTTTCAGCACAGCTTGTACCGTTTTTACTTAGTGTTTACATTTCCGCTTGCTTACTCTGTGGTGCTTTTTTACTTTTCAAAGGCAATGCCTTCCCTTTTTGTTGGGATTTACGCCTTGGTGCTAGTCGCCAGCCCCTGGCCTATGGAAGGCGGGCTTGGGGTAGTCACGGCATGGGCCCCCAGGACGGGTCGTGACAAATTGGTATCAGACGCGGTCGGTTCTACCGCAGACTCTGATCTTTCTTCTATGTGAATCAATAGTGTTTAGCGTATTGAGTGTGGTTATCAGTCCAGGGAGTCCAGTGTTGGTGCGGCGGCCGACGTATCCATACACCAGGACCCTGACTTCTGATTCCCGACTTAATGCACGAAAACATTGATTGCATGTGTGTTTCAAGTTTTCTTTGTGATTACTTATGTCATCTCACCAAGTATATTGTTCTGACCGTGGCGCACTTGTTTCCTTTTCAGGATGGCCCGATGACAGCAGCCATCTAGGGTTCTGAGACTAGAGCGCGACGATAGCCCGCCGAGTGATGAGGCCTCGGTACAGGGCCCGTTGACAGCAGAGGCACCGACGGTACCTTTACCTGTCGAGCCCCCGATGCTTCCAGCACTGGAAGCTGATGATGCACGACGCCTCGGAGCTCTGTACGAGTTCCAGCTTCAGCGACCACCTAGGTTCCGGGGGGAGACGGACCCCCAGGAAGCCGAGGACTGGCTGGAGGCGGTCGTCCGAGTTTTCAGGCTAGTGAGGACACCAGCAGACCTCATGGTGATCCTCGCGGCGAGCCTACTGCACGCAGCAGCAGGACGATGGTGGAGCCTGATGCTTCAGGTACACGATGAGGCCTCCCTCATCTGGACGGACTTCGAGAGCCTCTTCCGCTCAGAGTTCTTCCCGGACACCCTCCGAGCGGTGCGCATTCAGGAGCTTCTTCAGCTACGGCAGGGCAGCTTGACGGTCGCTCAGTATGCAGCGAGGTTCACCGATCTTTCTCGCTACTCGATAGACATGGTACGGGACCCCTTCTTCCGGGCCCGGACCTTCGAGAAGGGATTGAGACACGAGATCAGGGCGTCAGTGATCTCCCTCAGCATCCCGACCCAGGCAGGAGTGCTGGAGCGAGCCCTTCTGATCGAGAGTTTTCTGGATGAGTCTACAGCGAGACCTACCGCAGGGCGGCATGTGGCGGAGTCTTCGGCAGTGGGTATCCGACGGATGACTCAGGGTTCTAGGCAGACCAGGCCTTCCGGCAGATGACCTCGGGACACTGGCTCAGCAGTGCGGGGCACACAGCGCGGAGCCAGTCTTCCGAGAGGCAGGCAGTGCTACGAGTGCGGCGGGCAGGGCCACATGGCTCATGACTGCCCGACCCGTCGTACCGAGGGGCAGCAGACGGTGGAGGGACCACCCAGGCAGAGGCAGAGGGTCAACCGTGGTGGTCCGCAGGGAGGAGGCGGACGAGGCAGAGGAGCTGGCCGAGCGGCAGGTGGTGGGCGACGCTTTGAGGCTCTGCCACCACCACCACCAGGAGGCCCACCCCGACAACAGGGAGCTGGCGGGCAGAGACAGGCACAGCTCCAGGCAGCGGAGGCCTACGACCACGACGCGCCAGAGATGATTCGAGGTACAATTTGTGTCTATTCCACCCTTGCTGCAGTTCTTATAGACACAGGAGCGAGTCACTCTTTCATAGCCACTGCCCTTGTTCGGAGCTCGGAGATTCCGACAGAGCCGTTGGCTCGATCCTTATGGCTAGAGACTCCTACGGGAGCAGACTCAACGATTACGCACTGGTGCCGGCAGTGTGAGCTTACTCTAGGAGGCGAGAGCTTCGGCTGGTATCTTCTTGTAGCGGCGTCAAGGCCTTACGATGTCATCTTGGGCATGGATTGGTTATCTACGGTCCATGCACAGATTGACTGCTTTAGGCGCAAGGTGCGATGTGTACGCACCGACAGAAGCAGGTTCACCTTCACCGGTGAGAAGGGAGCCTTAGCAGCACAGGATGGACTCACGTAGAGGAGAGGACAGCTCATCACTCATTAGTTGGCTAGCCTCATCCTTGGAGCAGTTGACGTGCGGAGTCCTAGTTTTCTTGTAGTGGTGGATCAGTATGTAGACGTCTTCCCCGATGACGTTCCAGGGCTACCTCCTCGTAGAGAGGTAGACTTTTATATTGATCTTTACCCCAGGACAGCCCCGATATCCACTCTAGAATATCATATGTCCCTCTCCGAGCTTCGAGAGCTACGGGTATAGTTGGAGGACTTGCAGGGCAAGGGGTTCATCCGACCCAGTGTTTCACCCTGGGCTTCGCCGATTTTGTTCGCCAAGAAGGCGGACGGGAGCTTGCGACTGTGTGTCGATTATCGTCGCCTGAACCAGGAGACAATGAGGAACAAGTATCTGCTACCGAGGATTTATGACCTCTTCGATCATATCAAGGGAGCATGGTGGTTCTCGAAGACAGACCTCGGGTCAGGCTATCATCAGCTCAGAGTTCGAGACGAGGACGTACAGAAGACGGCCTTCAGGTGTCGGTATGGCCACTATGAGTTCTTGGTTATGCCTTTCGGCATAACCAATGCTCCAGCAGTGTTCATGAGCCTCATGAATAGGATCTTCTAGCCATACCTCGATCGATTTGTCGTGGTCTTCATCGACGACATTTTGGTGTACTCGACGACGGAGGAGGAGCCCGCCTACCACCTGCGGGTTGTACTAGACACACTCCGAGAGCACCAGCTTTATGGCAAGCTCTCGAAGTGCCAGTTCTGGTTACGTGAGGTCCACTTCTTGGGGCACATCATTTCTGAGGCGGGAGTTGCGGTGGATCCCGCAAAGATCGAGGCAGTGCTAGCTTGGGAGCCACCCAAGAGCGTGACAGAGGTGTGGAGTTTCTTGGGCCTAGCCGGATACTATCGGAGATTTGTGCCGGACTTCTCCAGAGTTGCGGCCCCACTCTCAGCATTGATGAAGAAGGGGAAACCCTTCATGTGGTCAGAAAGATGTCAGCAGAGCTTCCAGGAGCTGAGGCAGAGGTTGACCAGCGCACCTATCTTGAGGTTGCCTGAGGAGGGAGTTGGATACGTAGTCTACTGCGATGCATCAGGGACCGGACTCGGGTGTGTCATGATGTAGGATCGGGCCGTGATTGCCTACGGATCACGTCAGTTGAGGCCGCATGAGCAGAACTATGCCACCCATGACCTGGAGTTGGCAGTAGTGGTCTTCGCTCTGAAGACATGGCGGCACTATCTGATGGGCGAGCGCTTTACAGTATTTTCTGACCATCAGAGTCTCAGGTACGTCTTCTCTCATAAGGACCTGAACCTGAGACAGCGGCGATGGCTCGAGTTCCTCCAGGACTATGACTTTGAGATAGTCTATACTCTTGGGATGGGGAACGTGGTAGCCGATGCCCTCAGCAGGAGGACGGGCATCCAGCTACTTGAGGAGGCGACAGAGCAGCTAGCCATTTTGCAGATATCCTTCGTGGATAGAGACGGAGTGGCCTTCTTTCAGTCTCTCACAGTCTCTCCTCCACTCCTATAGCGGGTCAGAGAGGCACAGCGTGGGGACGCTGACTGTGAGACGCGGCGTGCACAGATATCCTCGAGACTGGCACTTGATGGTTTCTCCCTTGGATTGGTACCAGTCGCTTTACGAGAGGAGGTACTGAGAGAGTTTCACACTTCTCCTTTGGCGGTACATCCTAGAGTGGTGAAGATGTACCAGGATATCAGGAGACAGCACTGGTGGCCGGGCATGAAGAAGGTTGTGGCAGAGTTCGTTTCACGGTGCCTCACCTGCCAGCAGGTGAAGGCAGAGCATCAGTTACCAGCAGGCTTGGTACAGCCCTTGGAGGTCCCAGAGTGGAAGTGGGATGGGATATCTATGGACTTCGTGAATGGACTTCCACACACTTCCAGAGGTCACGACTCCATTTGGGTGATTGTTGACCGACTCACCAAGTCGGCACACTTCTTACCCATCCGAGAGCAGGGCTCAGTGGAGAGCTTGGGGCGTCTCTACGTTCAAGAGATTGTGCGGCTTCACGGTGTGCCATCGACTATTGTCTCCGATTGGGACGCTCGCTTTACTTCCCGGCTTTGGAAGGGGTTGCAGGAGGCGTTCGGAACGTGGCTACGTCTGAGCACTGCCTTTCACCCTCATACGGATGGTCAGATAGAGAGGACCATTCAGACTCTCAAGGACATGCTCCGCGCATGTGTCCTCGACTTTGGTCACAGCTGGGAGGACCACCTACCCTTGGTGGAGTTCGCATACAACAATAGCTACCACTCCACCATCGGGATGGCACCATACGAGGCGTTGTACGGTAGGCCTTGCAGATCTCCTTTGTGCTGGACAGACCCTGGGGAGTCAGCACTTGTGGGACCAGAGATGGTCTAGGCCATGACAGAGAAGGTCCAGGTCATCCAGGAGCAGATGAGGACAGCACAGAGCCGGCAGAAGTCATATGCTGACAGGAGGCGGAGGCCACTAGAGTTCAAGGATGGCTACCACGTCTTCTTGCGGGTCTCACCTCGACGTGGTTTGCGGAGATTTGGCCGAAGCGGCAAGTTGTCTCCACGCTTCATCGGACCCTTCCAGGTCCTCAGCAGGGTTGGTGAGGTGGCTTATCGCTTGGCTCTGCCACCTCAGTTGCACCGGGTGCACAACGTCTTCCACGTATCTCAGCTGAGGAGATACGTGCACGACCCGACGCACATCATTGACTACGGGGAGCTAGACGTGGATGATGGGGCGACATTTGCGGAGGTCCCGGTGGAGATAGAGGATCGATAGGAGCGGGTCCTACGTGGGCAATCGATTCCTCTTGTGCGCATCAGATGGCAGCATGGGAACCTCCAGGAGAGCACTTGGGAGCGGGAGGCTCAGATGCGTGCTCAGTACCCACATTTGTTTCCCTAGTTTATGATGTATCTTTATAGGGACGTAAAGCCCTGAGGTGGGAGTAATGTAAAGACCCGTAAATTTCAAGGAATTTTTTTTTCTTAATTTTATTTTGAATTGTACAAGAGCGCAGTCTCTGACGGCACCTGATTCCGAGGCCTGGTGTGCCCGGAATCATTTTCCGAAGTTTGGCTCGGGTACGTTCAGTGAACGGACGAGTGGGTTTTTCTAACTTTTGAACCGGTGCTTGGAATCGAATTCTGAGGACACCGATGAAATCGCAGCGCCAGTATTCGCTTAGAAACACCTCTTCCGGAGTTGTGTTTTCTCGGGTGTGGTTTTTAATTTTCGGGCTTAAAGTTAAGAAATAAAATAATTTTGCGACAACCTTATTTTATTTCACGTAAGCCACTTGGAAGCCACTTGAAGCCACTTAAAAGTGGCTTAAACTGGGTTGATCCAGATAGGATGCTATCCAGGAAATATCCTACCCCCTCAGTAGGATATTTGTGAGGTGGGGTCCGCACGAGCCCCGCCGTTTCTTTCCGCTAAGTAACGCACCCGCGAAAACCCGTCATTATGAAAGTCAACTGACGTGTTTTCTTAATTTCTTAACAGACCATTTAATTGGGTGGTTTATTTCGTAAATTAAATGAGTTGTTTCTTTCGTTGAATTAATTCAACGAATTGATGGGTCGTTACTTTCCCTTTTTTCGTGTGTTGGCATAATAATAAAATAAGACCAACCAGTCTTTTGAAAGTTTGCACGTTAAGAGGATTTGACAAAATCCTTGCATCTTCTTTCTCCTTCGCGAAGAACGCGAAGAACGCGAAGAACGCGAAGAACGTCGTCATCCATGGAAATCGACGACGCTCTAATCCGAGACGTTCTTCCCTGCCCTGATCCCCGATCACCAACCGTTTGAGGGGAGTGATTTCAGGTTTCTTCTAAAAGTTCTTTTTGGTTTAACATGAAACACAGATTTAATTACTTATAATTTAAATCTATTGTTTCTTGGTCTGTCGAGTTCGTCAACGCAATGCCGGATTCCGCGACGACGCGACGCCTTCCCACGACGACGCGACGATTCCCCTCTTCCACGACGAGCAATTCTGCGAAGAACGCTCACGCGCGATGACTACGAGGTAGGGATTTTATTTTTGGAATTACCCCCTTTTTATATTCCCGTAAATGTTTCTTTAAAAAAGTTAAAGAACCGGATTTGTGAACAATTTTAAACTTATTAAAATTGTTGTTTCCTGTGTGGAATAAAAATTCTCCCGTTTTTTTTATCTAACATGGAGGGTGCGGGCCAAACGAACACGGCCCGACAACCCTCCGTCGTTCTGCGTTCTTGTGCGGATTGACGGGTGATGACAGAACATGCCGCAACGGAAGTTTGATAATCCCGCAGTGAAGAACGAGTCCCGAGAGGAGCAACGGCGCAGATGGGAAGAAAAACGGGCCACCGGAGCGACTCCGGCGTCCCGCGGAAGCCGGCGGCGCCCAGCGCGCCGCCGGACGAGACCGCCGCGGCACCGGCCACGGTGGCGGCGCTCGCGGGACGCGGCTGAAGCCGCGTCCGGCGCCAGGGAGACACCCCGCGGGTGTCCCACGGGTGTCCCGCGGGTGTCACGCGGGGGCGGCGGCTCCCCCCGCGTCGGCCACTCGGCCGCTCGGCCGAGCCGGGCCGGGCTGGCC
The DNA here is from genome assembly GCA_963277665.1 of Viscum album. NCBI lineage: Eukaryota > Viridiplantae > Streptophyta > Magnoliopsida > Santalales > Viscaceae > Viscum > Viscum album. Next base: position 2,015,843,663 of record OY728143.1, read on the forward strand.
GAGCCAGACCGGTCCGACCGGGTCGGACCGGGTTGGACCGGGTCGGACCGGGTTCGGCCGACCCAGGGGGGTCGGGCCGGGTCGGCCCGGGCCCGGACCCCCCGTCTTCGGATGGTTTTCGTTCAAATGGCCGTATCTTGAGCTACGGGCCTCCAAACGACCCGCCGTTAGCGGCAACGCGATCCTTGGATCGAGATGGTCGTTTCGGTATATTGCACTCAAGGTTTCGAAGTACTTTGAGTTCGGCCGGGTTGGTTCGTACACGAAACCAACGGGGCCCTCGGAGCGGAAACGCTCATATCTTGAGCTACGGACGTCCGATTGACGTGCCGTCAGCTTTGTTGAATTCCTCTAAGTGAGAAGGATCTTTTGGCATACTCCACCCGAGGTTTGGACGCAAGTGGATTACGATCGGGTTGGTTTGCCTTAAAAACCAACCGGGCCCCTGGGACGGAAAAGCCAGTAACTCTCAGACCGGGCGTCCGATTGACGCGCCGTCTGCGACGTTGAGTTCCTGTCGACGATACGGAACTTTTGGATACATCAACTTCCGTCTTTGTGACAGTTGATGTATCGTCCTCTCGGCTCGTGGAGCGGACCCTCCCGAATGAGCTTGCTGTGTGCAGGAACCCTAGAGCCGGCTGCGACTGCTTCTTCGACAGCGACGACTGTGCAGAGATCCTCCGTGGACTCCGACGACGACCGTGCAGAGATCCTCAGTGGACTGCGGCGACGACTGTGCAGAGATCCTCAGTGGACTGCGACGACTACTGCACTCAGCGATCCTACGTGGATCAGTGCTATAGGTCCTGTGTGGGCCCGATCCTGTGTGGGTCTGATCCTGTGTGGGTCAGCGCTCAGCGGTTCTGTGTGAGCCAGCGCCTACAGGTCCTGTGTGGGCCCGATCCTGTGTGGGTCATCACGGGGGTTAGTTACCTATCGATCCTTCGTGGGTCCGACGACTTAGATGGATCAGTGATCATCTTCATCGTCATCCGAAAAAGTATACCTGTGTGAGCTGAATCTTCTGTTACTCTCCTTTGTGAATTGTGTTGAGCTATCCTGTGTGGATTTACTGTTTACTCTCCTATGTGGATTGTGTTGATCTATCATGTTGTTTACTCTCCTTTGTGGATTATGTTGTGCTATCCTATGTGGGTATATGTTTTGCTTTCCTGTGTGGACTGGGTTGTGCTTGGGCTCGGACATCGGAGCCGAACGGAAATTGATGACTTAGGTATATGTATGGGCATATACCTAAGCCATGTCATATGTTACTTCGTGGTTGTATCTTTCCTTGTGGATTATCCTTTGTGGATTTTGGGAGACCTTCGGGGGTCTCGGGGTCCCTACTGAGTATCTTATACTCACCCCTGCACGGGCTATGCCCGCACTACGTTGTCTTGGTTGCAGACGACGGACAGTGCTGATCGTGGTGGAGGCGTGCGGAGCAGGACGGTACCTGGAGGTGGACCACTGGGTGGGACGTACTCAGAGCGGTCAGGTGGACCCGAGGAGCAGTGGAGGCTATCTGTACCCACCCTTCAGGTGGGACTTCTAGAGGACGGCTCGACGCTACAGTTTTTTCCTTTCAGTTGCTGTTTTTCCTTTCAGTTGTACTTTACAGTTGGGCTTGTATTTCCGGCCCCTTTTACTTTCAGCACAGCTTGTACCATTTTTACTTAATGTTTACTTTTCTGCTTGCTTACTCTGTGGTTCTTGTTTACTTTTCAAAGGCAATGCCTTCCCTTTTTGTTGGGATTTACGCCTTGGTGCTAGTCGCCAGCCCCTGGCCTATGGAAGGCGGGCTTGGGGTAGTCACGGCACGGGCCCCGAGGACGGGTCGTGACAAGCTCAATCTCCATTGAAGGAGATCGTTTTATCACACAACAAGTAGTATTTAATACTTCTGCCCAAAACGTTTTGCCAATACCTATATTCTTCACCATCGCCCTTATTTTATCTAACAAGGTTCTGTTCATCCGCTATGGCACTCCATTCTACTGAGGAGTGTACGCCACCATTAACTGCCTCTTGATCCCTTCCTGTTGACAAAAAGTATCAAACTCCTCACTTGTATATTCTCCACCATTTTCTGTCCTCAGACACTTGATCTTCTTTCCAGAGTCAAGCTCCTTCCGTGCTTTGAATGTTTTGAAGACTTCAAAAACATCTTCCTTCCTCTTGATTGGGTACACCCAACATCTCCTGGAATAATCATCAATGAATGATACAAAGTACCTTGCTCCTCCTAGGGATATAACCGGTGCTTGCTAAGTATCGGAATGGATCAACTCCAAGATCTCTCAACTTCTTACTATTGATGTCCCGAACTTTAACATGTATTTCTTTCTCAAAACAAAATGCTCAAAAAATGTTAAAGATACCTCTGTCTGCCAAGGCAGAAACTTCCGATCCGCAAGAATCTTCAGTCCTCGTTCTGATATATGACCAATCTTTTAGTGCCATAACATCGTCAATGATTCCGTCGAGGTAGTTGATGCAACAACTATCTCCGCCTCTTTGTACGTGTCACCCATAAGAACGTACATGTTCTTTGATATCTTCTCTGCCTTCATTACCATATGCACGACCTTTAAGATTCTCATCACTCCATTCTCTATTCAAGTCTTGCATCTGATGTCATCAAATTGTCCCAAATACAATATGTTCTTATTTAGGCCCTTCACATGACGTACTCCTAGGATGGTCCATAATATGCCATCATGCATCTTTAGTTTGATGGTACTGATTCCAATGATCTTTAGAGTGTGATCATTACCCATGTACACAAGTCATTCCTAGATGGTTTCATATTGGTCAAACCATTCTCGTCGATACTTCATGTGCCATGTTTCTCCTGAGTCTATAATCCATGCATCGTCGAGATGGTGCCTGGTTCCAGTAGTCGTTGCCGCTTCACTGACTACTATATCTCCTTTTCCAGAAGTATTCACCGCATTCCCCTGAGAGTTCTTTTCACCACTCTTCTTATTCCAACAATCCTTCCGGATGTTCCCCTTCTTGCCACAATTGAAACATGTGATTTTCTTCTTCTTACTCCTTGATTTGGACCTTCCATGATTTTGTCTCCCACTGGAACCACGCTCCATCATCCTTCCTCTCTCCATTGACAGAGCATCTGCTTAGTGCGAAGTTTTCTGTCTATCTTCTTTGTTCTTGTGTTGGATTTCTTCTTCAAGAACCACAACTAAAACATCATTAAATAGCAGCATATCTGTTAGGATATTATTGGTGAGGTAGATGATGAGTTGTTCATACGAATCTGGAAAACTTTGGAGTAGAATCTCCGCACGTTCAGTATCCACAATTTTATAGCGCAAAGTTGTGAGCTGAGCGAACAGGGTATTAAGGTTATTGATGTGGTTGGTAACCAATGATGACTCTACCATCCAAAGAGTGTACAATGTTTTCTTCCAGAAAATTTTGTTGTGCAGTGACTTGGCCTCATACAGCTTCATCAGAGTATCCCATATTTCCTTTGCCGTCTTTTTCTCCGCAATGATCGATAGGACCCCATCTGACAAATCTAAATAGATGTTGGCAATAATATTCTCATCCATATCGTTACATTTCTCCTCCATCACACCCACCGTTTTTTCACCAATTTCCAGTAGGCAATTATCCTTCCGCAACACTTCCCACATCTTCATTTTCCACAACCAAAAATTATTCCCGTTGAATTTTTCAATCTCGAATTTCACCACCATCTAGACACGTCGTTAGTCCAGAACCTCCTCCATTTCACAACGGTGTATTTAATAATCTCAATAATTTTTTTCTGATGTGAAAGATCAACGAGAGTTGCAATCACATAGCATACTCAAATTTACAAGAATTATTAATACCCGAAAACGTGAACAACACCGGGCCATAACCTTGCCTCTGATACCACTTGATAGGACCGTAAATTATTGTCCCACTGGTGCAGTGATAATTATGAGATAAAAAATAAAGTGAAAAAATGTGGAAAAAAAATAAATTAACACCAGATATAATGTGGAAGAACCCCAAAAATGAAAGGGGTAAGAAACCACAGGTAAATAGAAGTATCACTATGGGGTAAAAGTGGGTGCACACTCCCTTACTATTACAAAGAGAAAACCCTCGTAATATTTCTCTTGAATAAAGGGAAAAACTGCCTCACTAAATACCGCTCAAATATGATCTTCTGGTGATGAGAAATTGAAGCTGCAATTGATGATTGGATGCTATTTGGAAGAGGGGAGAGCCCCATTTTATAGGCCTCCTCACCCCTTACCCTTTCCTTCTCCCGCTAGAGGTTTGGTTGGGGTTTGGCCACCCACCACCTAACACCACTATCCCCCCTTTGACAAAGGAGTGGGGCGGACACCGTCCTGCAAATGGATGTCTGCCAATAGATAGAATGTCGCCAACCTAGAATGATGTCTCTCCCGAGAATGTCGATGTTCCACACTGCCATCTGAGGTCTGGTCCCCACTTGCATCCCAATGTTATCACTTCTATTCATCACCGTTTTCAATGTAGCCCACACTCGAGCATCAATGTCACCATCAGGTGGGAACCCTATTATCGTTGGTCTCTAGAAACCACTCCACAAGAGCAACACCGACCAGTCTTGGACCAGCAAAGAGAGATCGATGCTACACATCATCGCCAACATCAGAGGAAAATGTCAGACATCCTACAGATCTATGTTAACCCCACCGTCAAGGAGGGGCCCATCTGGTGTCGTCACAGGAATCCCATACCTACCACACCCTGTCCTTCCCCAACCTTATGCCACCACCACACATCAGGCATGTCTTTAGCCACGTGCAGCCCAACCTCGGATCAGTTTCCCCCACACAAGATCTCCCACCCCCACTCCATCAAAATTCTCCCATCGCCAGACCTAGACAATGTCGTTGGGGTCTGTAAATCTCCACATCACTTCTCTCCTGAGATTCTTCATTAGCCTTATGTTGTTATCCACCACTATAGTTCCATGAACCCTCAGCAGTGTCACAATCTAATCTATGATTAAAAACCCACCATCCTTGCAATCAGGAGGATCACTTGTCAATGAGACATTAGATACCGGCAAAATGATAACCAAAACGCCTCCATCATACCTCATATCTGAAACAACCATCAAAATCTCATAGTAGATGAAAAAAATCTCATTGTGCCCAGGAACATCAATAATGGATCGATCATCCTCACAGGTGCTTGATATGGAGTGATCGCTAAATTGATCCCCATAAAGTGATACAAAGAGATGCTCTCCTCCAGTGAGTGATGCCATCTTTTGAACTATGTTATTGGGTAAAGAGGTATAGGTGGGAGCCACACCATGCCTTTCCTGGAACCAACCCACCACTTGTGTGCTACCTTCTCCCAACTAAATTTGAGTGTGGAAGAACTCAAACATGCGGTTGTTCCATTACTGGGAAGTGGCCCCTTTACATGATACCACATAACCAACCCTTATAGAATCTTTTTGTGTTATTGGGTAATTAGGTATAGGTGGATGCCACAACACATATGTCCCAGGACTAACGCACCACCTACCCACCACACGCCCCCAGCTAAATTTGAGTGTGGAAGGACTCAAACTAGTTCTGGTTCCGTTGCAAGGGAGGGTCTGCCTTACATGGTGCTTTAACATGTTATTTGTGACACCAACTAAATATATAATAAATTATTGAAAAATAAATAGAAATTAAAAAATATAGTAAACAAAAACTAATTTACATGATATAAATTTTAATTTTTTAAATAATTACATTTACACTTTTAAAAAATATGGTTATATTTCATATTATGTATTATATTATGAATTTCATTATTGTAAAGTTTTATTAATTAGGTTATTATTATTGTGTGTTATTAATTACATTATAAATAAATATTAATTATATTATTAAATCTTTACAATAATTACAAATATGAATATGAATAATTGTGTCAATAATTATAATAAAGTAGATTACAATATAATTAAAAATAAAACTTAATTAAACTAGTAATATATAAAATATAATTTTTAATAATAATTTCAATATTAAAATTTTATTAAATTTATAAATATATCTTAAAATTATTTATAAATAAATATTTAAAAATATATAATTATTAATACAATTATAATTATATAATTATTAAAATATATTTACAAATACATTTTAAATATTTTTATATATTTTTATATATTTTTAAAGAAAAATAAATATGTATTTTTAAATATAATAGTAAATATAAATATATAAATATATTTTTAGTTATATATATATATATATAAACATGTTTATAATTATATAAATAAATATATGTATTTTTATATAAAAATTAAATATATTTATAAATTAATTTAAAATATACTTATAAATATATTTAATATTTATATATAAATATATATATATTTATTATTATAATTATATATATAATTAAAGGGTTGTAAATATGTAATTATAAATATATGTTTTAAAATATAATTATAAATAAATATATTTATCTTATAATATGCATGTCAAATATATATTTTATATATATATATATATATTTATAAAATATTTTTAAATAATTTTTATTAAATATATATAAATATAATTATAAATATATATTCATAATTATAATCATATGTAAATATATTCCTATAAGAGAAGTATAAACTAATTTTGGGAGCATCACTCTGCATCACATCATGGCATCCAGATCTGAAGTGAGATAGATCTTGCAAGATACTTTCATGTAAGGGGGGTTTTTATTCTTTTCTGAGGTAAGAGGAAGCAGTTGTTAAAAATAGGGATAATATCCCTACTTTGAAAGACACCTTCCCAAGGGAGGATGTACAAAGCACCATGCCTGGGAAAGTTGATGAAAGTGGATTCTTCTTTGACATAAAGAACTTTTCTAGGAAAATCACTAAAAAATGGAACCATCACCTCATTGAGTTTAACTATGAAATTATGAAAGATCAGATTGGGGAATAGCAACACTTGATCATTTCTCAAGTTACGCCTTTTTACCTGATAACTCATGGAAGATTAAGGGACTTTTTAATCGCTTATCGCAAATTTGGGGCTTCAAAGACTAAAGCATATCCTCAATAGGTAAGGGTTTTCCATAATTTTTTCTCTTATTCCAACATAAAATCAAAGGATTGGGGTATAGGATGGTGTCTCCCAATCCTAGCACCCTCATTATTTAGGACTATGATCCACCTTTTAACATGTCAAAAATCAAGAATGCAATTGTGCATGTCTATTTCTAAATCAAGGGATTAAGTTGGTTCTTATGGAACCCAAAATTCCATTGCACATTACCTCGATTGTGGGTATCCCCATCAAGCTGGAAAAGGAGATAAAAAAACATGGCTTGGCCAATTTTCTAGGTTATCTTGATTACCGGTGAGTATAGAATCGAAATTTTAATATCTCTGGAGAAGTTTCCTAACTGAAAATTAAAATTTTGTATGGTTTTCAAAGTAGTCGATTATGGACGAACTATAACCAACGGGGTACAAAAAATAGATGATGGACAATTCAAAATTTAAAATTCAAGAAACCCATAGAGAACACAAAACCTAGAAATATCATGATCTAGGATCACTCACATCAGCCTATATCTTGTCGCCTACAACCATCATCATGAAACCCCCTATCATCATCGCCGTAATATTTCCACCATCAAGGTTGTCATCCCAACGCCAGACTAGTCACTAAATCTGGTCAAAGACCATCGTTTCCATTATAAAACATCATCACCAATTTATCATCATCCCCCAGTGAACCAAAAACAACCAAACCACCAATAAAAAGTGAGCTCACCACATCAAACACATATTCCATCGACATGACACCATCATGAACAACACGGATGACTACCACCATAACCAAACATAAATAAATAAACAAGAAAAAAATCATAACCATATCTTTTTCATTGCCACCTCTAAAATCCACCATTTGAAAAAGAGGAAGAAAATTAGAATGTCACCATAGGGGAAAACATCGTGCATCGGGTTAGAAACTTTCACAGGAACCTGAGGTGTACAAATTGTAAAACAATGGGTCACCAGTTTGATCATTTCAAATTAAAGGAACTATTCATTATAGTGGAAATAGTTTGAATATTGGGCATATTAACATTGGTGTTCCTTTTAGATATGGGTAGGAAGCATATATTTTCAAGGTTGGGATGCAAGGGTCCCCATCATTTGTTGATATTTGGTTAGTGCTTCTTCTTCTTTGGATGTTGATCAAGGGGTTTGTTCAGATATGCACAAGTTAATGTATCAAATCCAAAAGACGAATTATACCATTAAAGACTAGGGTGCAGGGTCATGTCCTATTTTACACACTAGCCAATAAGCTTCTCCTCCTCTGCATACTTTTGATTTCTCATGGGAAGGATTGTTTGAAGATGAGGTCAAGCAAAGGAACATACTACAGTCTCATGGGGGACCTCTTGAACAATGAAAATTTCTTATTTGGGGGAGAACATAATATTATATTTTCTACTTATAGTTCTTCCCTAGACTAGATAAAGAATGATTTAGTGGAGGATTCCCATGGATATGTTTCACATTGTAGGCAATCTTTGTTTGTGAAGGTTTTGGGCGTAGTAGAAGCATGCAATGGGTCATGCCCAATTTTTCTTTTTTTCTATGATTGATGACTAATCCGAGATATTACACAACGTTGAATATCATGATCAACATAATTAAATCAAAGAATGATACAAAGGCTAGAATTTTAGAACTAGAGATAGGATCATCACATATTATTTATAATTAATTTAATTTATTAAAGAATTACATTAATGGAATTCATTCTTCATTGATGAATATAAAAATATATATGCATTGTACGACCGTTACACTGTAGAAATCAAAGATGATCCCCACTATCAGTGATCTAAACATGTTCCAAAAATATCTAATTTTTAATTTAGGATTCTCCAAGTGCTAGCAAGGTAGATCATATCGCTTGCATCGTCCGCCTTTGATTGCCTCAAGAACTGCTTCCAAAGAGTTCTCCTGGATAACTATTGGCTTAAGAGTGGGAGGTGTAGGAAGGTCTCTCTCCATTCTTGGGAGAGTTCATAGATAAGGGACCTCTATAGGTCTGTATATAATTCTCTAAATCCATCGTGCACAACCAAAACAAAAGACTAAGACCTTAGAGGAAATAACATAATTGGGTTTATATATCTCTAGGGTTAAAATAAAATAATATCATAAGTGAAATTTATTATTTATTTAATCCCAGAAGAACCCCATGTCAAATTTTAATAATAATTTTTTTATTTATCAACATTGTTTAATTTTAAAATTAAATTAAATATTATTTAATCAAATAATGTTCAATATTTATTATTTCTCACCGGACTATTTAAACTCGGTCTTCCATTCCTCCATAATATTTATCATCCATGAATAATAACTATATATTTATTAAATATATCTAACTACATTATTTTCCAATAAATAAATAAATATTTTATTCATTAAATAGAAAATAAAAATTTATTAAATATTCTTCTCACATTATATTCTCTCTATTAACTAGGGATGGGATATATATGATCAAACATAAATGAAAAATTATTATACTATGTTCAGGAATAATTTTTATTCAACTTGTTAAATAATAAATAAAAATATATTATTAAACTGAGAATCAGGATACACTTAGTGTACGATCCTCTAGGACTTTTTCTCATTGGAATTAGGAAAAGTAGCGTGATGTCCAAGGATAGAATCTAGCAACCTGCCAAGGAACACAAAAAAATAACTTAATTTCAAAATGACATAATACCTCATGCAGAGGCTTACTATGTAATATAATCCATTTATCACAATATATCTAATCAAGCAGGTTGCATGCTAATGCCATCAACCAATGTGCTCGATGTCTCTTTCATTGACTTCTTAGAAATTGAAATTTCCTATATAACACCATGGAAATGGATTTATTTTGGCTATATCATTTCCATCAAGGGAATTGAGATATCAACTTCTATTAAAGAATATAAGGGACAAATCATTTCTCACATTATTCATTAATGAAATATTACTCATGAATCACACAACATATCTTACATCACCGCGAACATATTTAATTATACTTTTCATCAATACATAAAAGTATATGACTCATAATATTCATTAATAATAATATTAAAGTATATGGTTCATTATACATTTCCAAATATCAAAACAACCAATGACACGTATAAATGTGTATTTCCTACTGGCAGGTCTCAATCTCATAATATCCTACTGGATATTACCAAGGGAGTACACCTTAAGAAGGTGTCTCAAAATCATATAATACTCCACCCTTTATATATTGTATCATTTGTGTCCCTCAAATGATATCATCTGGATATAGAACATTTATTCAAGATTAGCATCATGGAACTTCCGAGTTCTCATCATACCGGTGAACTTCTATGACCTTTTAGTATGATAACTACTCTTAGGAAATTATCACATACTATATTATGTAGAAGAAAAATTATGACATGAAAAGTAGTTTATTAATATTAAAAAAATAATACAAGTTATCATAAAGGACATAGAAGTGGCTTCTAGGGAACCAACTCCAACAGACTCCCACTAGAACTAGAGCCAACTGCTAATAACCTTCAGTATGGTAGCTCTCATATGATAGTCATGATTCTGCTGAGATAGGACTTTAGTCAAAGGGTTTGCCGCATTCTCTTCCATGGGTGATTTATTAACTGAAACATCACCCCTATGATAAAAATACCTCAAGAGGTGATACTACAAGAGTATGTGCTTTGTCCCTTGGTGCGGCCTTAACTCTTTTGAAAGGGATACCACTATAGTATTATCACAATACAATGTGATAGGGTCTTTAATTCTTAGTAACAAATCAAGATACTAGAAAAAAGTTTTGAATCTAGATAGCTTCCTTGGCTGCATCAGAAGCTACTATATACTCAGACTCTGTCGTAGAATCAGTGACAATCAGTTGCGTTGATATCTTCTAGCTCACAGCTCCATCATTGAGACAGAAAACATATCTAGAATATGAATTCAGATCATTATGATCAGTATGAAAACTAGCATCAGTATAACCCCTGATGAATAGCTCCTCATCTCCTCCATACACTAGGAACAAATCCTTAGTTATTCTTAGATACTTGAGGATAACCTATACAACAGACCAATGTTGTTCTCTTGTATCTTGTTGATATCTTCCAATCATGCTCAGCTCTTAGGAAACATCTAATCTATTATATAACATGAAATAAATGATTGATCCTATCACAAAAGAATATGGGATCTTACTCATTACCTCTTTCTCCTGTTGTGCCTAAGGACACATTTTCATAGAAAGTTGTAAACCATATGACATTGGAACCAATATCCACATGGATTGTTCCATTCAAAATCTATTTTGTATTTGGTCAATATATTTACTTTGACTTACCCCAAGTAACCTCTTGGATATATCATGAATGATCTTGATCCCTAGAATATAGGATTCTTCACCTAATTCATTCATGGAGAAACTGTTACAAACAACGTCGGAGTTCCATCCAACCCGACACCCGACCTGGCCTATGTAATGGCCTGAAGGGCATTCCTAATCTCCATGGGCTAGAAACTCATGCCCAGCTACCATTAAAAATATTTTGTTATGATTTCACCCAACATTATAATCATAAAAAACTAAGAATTATAAATAAACTAAAACTGAAAATCATAACGAAACACGGAATAACGATTTTCAAATTCATGTTTACAAAATTTAAACAAAACCAAAAGGAACAAAAACAAAATGGGAAACAAGACACTATCCTAAAACCACCATGCAACAAGAGGGTCATCTTCCTCAAGCCATCGCCACAACACCTACAAGGGAACACCACTAGAATCCAAAACTACCATCACTAAACACCATACCTTTACATGTGTCAAACATAACCAAGTCTACTTACACCTAGTGGTGTATGTAGGGTGTGAGACAAAGCAAAGTAGGATGCCACACAACAAATCGATTTCATGATATAAACAATATAAGATGAAATAAAATGAAAGTTATTATAAAAATGTATAGAAATATTTTTTATAGGAAACTTATGAAAAGGAAAGCGTTATTTTTTTTAAATAACCAATAAAGTATATCGTATTCCTATGGTGTGTACGATATTATAAGAGCGCACCAAGTCATGGGAGATCCCTATAAGCTCTAGCTAAGAGTGGGACCCCAGTAACATTATATCTTGATAAAATGTAGTATAGTATCCACGTTGAACATCATTATTATGCACGAGACACTACATATGTGAAACATACACAATTATAATGGTCTCCAATCATCACAAATATTTAGTTGGTGTTGTCATCATCAATACCTCTATGAGAATCCTGGATGAATCCACTTCTGAATCACCAGAATACTATTCCTAGTCTACCCACATAGTCACTAAGGATTCCCTTTATGCTCAATTCACATTTCTCATAATACATATATCACCACATGTATATAAAAAACCCAAAAAAATATAAATATGATTATTAAATCACCATTTTCCATAACTGAAATCACCTTTAAATCCAAACTCATACCAAAACCATTTTAAAACATGGTTCTCATTACTTTCACATTTTATCAAACACACTTAAGGTACCAAACAAGGAATCACATGTGAAACATACATGGAAAATAACTCATTTCCATTGAAAGCCCATTTTTCAACACAAAATAACCTTATATCATTTAAAAACACACTTATAACCTCACAAAAAATTCTCAGAACATATTTAAACACTCAAGAAATAATATTAAATTAATCAAATAATGTTTAATCATGGAACCACCTACCTTGATTGAAGAGAATTCCAGAAGACGATGAAAATAATGAACTGCACCTCAATCAACCTCTATAAATGCAATATCAAATATAAAACATCAATATTGAACCGAAAAAATAAATATCCAACCATTAACAAATCACCATACCCTCTTGATACATTAAACCCAAAATAAAGTGGAAAAAACCCCTACAAAAAAGGGGGAAATAAGAAATTGGTCACTTACATCAGGATTTGAGGAGAAATCACACCAAAATTGCCACCAAAATGAAGCCCAATAAAGATGAGAGGAATCGAGAGGTTCACCTATGGTATAAATACCAAATTGAGGTTGATTTTTGGTGTTTTGTTGTTAAAATTGGGGAGAGAGAAAAAACCAAAATTCTAATGACATGGATAGGCCGCACGGTTTTCCCACATGGTATACCAAATAGTACAACATCCACGCTCCCCTTACTATCCAAGAAGGACATAAAACAATTTTATCATACATGGTTTAAAAACTGTGTGCTAACCATGTGATAATCCCCAATCAAAAAATGACACTTAGCCACAAAGTTATCTAGGAAAGGGCACACGGTTTGAAAAATTGTGCGCTAACTATACACCACCTATTGTTTTCCCAAAGTTTCTCATTTTTCTCTAGAAAACAAAGAAAAACCAAGATTAAAAGTTTGAACATAAATACATATAATATTACCTTAAAAATTCAGACTCGTCACACCTGGTTCCCAAGAGAAAAATTAATACCCTTAAATAAATCATATCCATGAATGAAATTAAAAACCCATGTGTGACAATTATCCCCACCAAAACACTTTTCACCACCAAAAATCCACAATAATTATTTATTTCAAAACAAAAAATATTACTCCACATCATATTATGGAGCCTCCCGTTAACCATCAATTAGAATAAAACAAGAACACCTAGAATTAAAAAAAAAGGTTCACACTTTTTAACTCACAAGGCTGAAATGAACTCACCACCACGCTCCACTTTCCTATAGAAGTTTTCAACACCTCCATTTGATTGATTAAAAGAAAATAAATACCTAAAAAATGAATAGTACAACCACTTAAATTACAAGCCCCTTAGACACTACCAAATGAAACTCATAAATTTTTCCTAGAACAAGAAAGTGAGCAAAAACCACTCCTCAAAGAGAGTGAGAAAACTTGGACCACAACTTTTACAATACATGATTCATTTAAGACAATTGGGCACACTCTATGATCCCCACATTTAACCAAAATGGAAAATCATAGTCAGAAACTCCGAATGAAACTTTTAAAGAATACTTCACAACCTTGATTCAACAAAACCTTTGGGAACACTCCCATTCCCCTAACACTTACTCAAGGGAGTGACTCAAGATTAGATATCTCCAAAATGGACTATCCAAAACCAAGAAAACAGTAGAAAAAAACTAAATTGTAAGCACTAGGAGGCCCGAACAGACTCCCCATCATTAGAAACATGTTGGAACTATTTTAATCTATAATAAATCTCAATGAGAACCATGGTGGGTATCCCCACCAAAAGAACCAACCACCAAGCACAGACACAAGAACCCATGATGGGCCAACTTAGTAACTTTTCTAAACCAACCAGTATGCACCACAAGGAGATCAATGAAATAAACTAAAAAAATTGGAGAGCACTATGAAATTCACCATTCCTACAGAATGAAAAAACCTCCAGATGAGCACAATCAAAACCAAAACTGATTTACATGGCTGACCACGCAAAGATAACAACATAGAGATTCACATCCAAAAAGTTACAGCCACTAAAGTTCAAGAAAATGAGACAACCATGAATCCTTATAACCAATGAGAAATCCTTCCACTCATAAGTATTGCAATTAATAATGGGTAATTTGTGTATTTTTTTCACAAAAATGGATCTTCCCAATGAAAAGGAGTTGCACAGAGTGGCTTAAATTACCCCCACACAACACTGGACACCAATACTGACCTGGGCCCCTCACACCCCTGGGGTTTCTAATTGTTTGTGAGATTCACTCTGGGGCCTATGGATGGATCCCTGATGTTTGAATCATCTCAATACTCATATCTATAATTTGACAATCCCTAGTTGGAATGCTTTCCTTGGTCTCACAAATGACCACACAACATTCCCAGCCGAACTAAATGGACATAACACCTCATGAGACTTACTTGATCCAACCTAGATACTTTTCCAATAAATGTGCATAGAAGAGGAACATGCATCATACTCTTTATCTTCGAATGAGAAATAATATGAATAAAGAACACATAGAATACACTTCCATTTAAAATGGTTAAATTCAGAATTCCTTAAAGGAAAACACACATCCATTAAACATAAGCTCTTAGAAGGTTCCAAAAAATCTACATAAATAACCACAAAAAATCACCAGAAATGACCATTACAACCATTGGATCATTATAAATAATTCCACCACAAACTGATCCCCAAACAACACACTACTCAAATGGACAGGTAGGGACATTCTTTAAAGATGTAGACTTAACTCCAAGAATCTTCTTAGAAACACCATGATAGGACATTTTCCATTGACTCGGGTGTCTACAGGCATGTAAGGTCTTCATAAATGTCAGAAATGGTAGATTTTATTACCAGGATTTCCACAATGTTGGAACAACATGATATTATATCTAAATGGATATATTGAAAGATTATGAGCGCTTTATAATCCTATCACTAACTACAAAAACTTCATGCTAATTCCTCATATCTTTAATAGAACTCTTGTTACTACTTCTAGAGACTAGGGAAAAAATGGATACCTCAAGCACTTCTACTTAACATAGCTCCAACATGAACCAAAAACCTCACCACATCAGAATAAGCGATCAAATCAAACTCTAACACCTTCAATCTTGAAGGTGGAAAATTTCACCTTCAATGCTTTATACAACACAAAGAAACTGAAGTTTCTTTTTATTTCCCACATTCATTCTTCTATTTCAAGAGGATATACTTAATCATAAGAGAGAGGAGGATTCCATATTCTAGACTGAAGAAGAATTATTGTGGATTGATTAACTGGAGGTTTTGTTGGGGGTGAACCACTTTTGGTGCATTTTGAATATCCATCGAACCATGTGGGAGTACACTAGCCAATAAGAAAATAAATATCCAAACCAAACTAACCCATCATCCAAAATTTACCGTATAAAAACACTTAACCCACAAATGGGACCAACTCAGAGGCTTCCTAAAACATTTTTCATAATATCCCATTAACCATTATCCCAAAACCAAATAATTTTCAAGAATTCTAACACGAAAAACCATTCAAATTAAAGGAGTTCTCAAACTCAAAACACTTTGTGAGAAAAAATCAAAAAACTACAAGAAGACAAACCAGATAACCACTAGTCATAAAAATATAAAACATCCTTTCAAAATTACTTTTGAAAAGAAAACAAGCTTGGTGGGTTGTACACTCCCCAGTGGTATTCCACAGAGCCCCACATATGCATTTTCTCATGCCAATCTGGGCACCAATCACCTCATGTCAATCCAACACTCATCCACTCATTCCATTAACCATCCACATATTCATAGAAATCCACAAACATTGTCCCTAATGGGAATACCAAATATCCAAATAAATCTTTTCCACTTTTTAAAGAAAAACATTCAACCAACATCTTCAACTTATCAATTTACATTACATTTCAAAATTTACAAAAACTCTTTTCAAATACCACTAGCCACAAAATCAAACCCCATATTGGATTCCACAAAACATTTTTAGAAAACACTTACCATTCAATAATACCCATTTTCAAATATATTACATAAAACCTATTCATTATTTATCAAAATAAAATCCCAAGGATATAAAAATATATATAATTATGAAAAATGCTAGGATTTGGATACAAATACCTAATTTTTAATAAACTCATTCCCACTTAAACCAAAAATCAGTTTGATAAACTCATTACTCCCCATTTAAAACAAACCATCAAACCTTATTTAAGTTAAATATTTATCTTACAAGCATAAAATTTTGATAAACATCAGGTTTCAATTAGAGTAATCCAAATATCGGTAAACTTGTCTTCATTTTAACCACAAAAATCATTTTATAAAAAATTCACTACCATGTGATTTCTAAAAATGATTCTGAAAAAATATATTTATTCTTTCCAAAACCAAACCATTTCTTCTTTAGGATCTAGTCTCAGAAATTTTTAAACAGATGTTTTTAAAATAAATTTCATAATTCAATAATACCTAAGACATTTCAAAATAGAAAACTAGTGTACATGGGAGTCTCATCCATATGGCTGGCGGCCAGATGATAATTTCACCATAATCATGAAGTGCATTCTAGGACCATGTCCTCAAATCCACATGGAATTATAGGCCTTGTGAGCTCACTGAGATCATTTTTTTCAACTATAATTTCATTTCCAAAAAATAAAACAACCCAGAAGAAGTACTATAACTCAAAGAAACTCAACTTCACATGAAAACTAGAGTCACATCACAAGGTATGCTGGCTAGGCACCCTACTCGTAACCAGGTCCTCAAGCCTTGAAAATAATATCTATCATCTACCTAGAATCTTCCATATATATAATGACCAAAAAATAGTTTGAACTACTCTGATACCATTTTTTCACAGACCAAGCCAGATTCACATACAACCAGATACCCGACACGGCCCAGGGCATGGCCTGAAGGGCGTTCTCAATCCCGAAGGGATGGAAACTAGTGCTCAGGTACCATTAAAATTTTTTGGGAATGATTTAATATGATTATAAAATCATAAACAACCAACAATTATAAATAATCCATAAAATTAAAACATGTAACCAAACATGGCATAAAAAATTTCAGATTCAAGTTTACAATATTTAAACCAAACCAAAAGGAACAACAACAAAAGGGAAATAAGGCATTATCCCAAAAGCATCATACAATAAGAGGAGAATAATCCTCAAGCCACCACCACAAAACCTGAAGGGAAAACTACTAGTATCCTAAACCACTATAACCAATCACCTTTCCTTTACCTGTTTCAAACATTTAATTACACCTAAAGTTTGAAGTACGGTGTGAGCCAAATCCTAATAGGATGCCACCAAACAAATAGATTCCATGATATAAACATTATATGATGAAATAAAATGCATGTTTATATAAAAAAAGGATAAAAACATTTCTTATTGAAAAACATGTGAAAATGAAAACATGCTTGTTTTTCAAATAACCAAAAAAGTGTATTGTATGCCGACGGTGTGTACGGTATCACAAGAGAGCACTAATTCATGGGAGATCCCTATAGGTAGTAGCTAAGAGTGGGACCCTAGTAAAATCGTATCTCGGTGAAACTTGGTATAGTAACCACACTAAACATCGTTCTCGTGCATGATACACCAGAGATGAGAAACATCCAAAATTCTAGTGGTCTCCAATCATCGCAAATATTTAGTTAGTGTTATCATCATCAATCCCGCTAGGTCGGGCCAAAGCCACTTCTGAATCACTAGTTTACTTGTCCTAGTCCTCCTACTATGTCACCCAGGATTCCCTTTATACTAAATTCACATTTCACACAACACATAGATCACCACTTTTACATACACAACCCAAAAAAATAAAAACATTCTAATTAAATCACTGATTTCCACAATCAAAATCACTTTTAAATCAAAATGAACACAAAAACCATTTCAAAACATGGTTTTCATCACATGAACATTATATGAAACACCTTTAAGTCACAAAAAAAGAAATCACATATGTAATATACATGTATCATAACTCATTTCCTTTGAAAATCTATTTTTCAACAGCAAATCACCTTGAATATTTACAAAAACACACTTCATTCCTCACACTCAATGCATAAAACATTTTTAAACACTAAAGAGAAAATATTAAAATCATCAAATAATTTTATGCATGTAACAACCTACCTTATGTGAAGATATATATGAAAATGGTGAAAATTTTCAACTGCACCTCAATTGAACCATATAAAAGAATGATCGAACATAAAACTTCAAGATCGAACACTAAAAATCAAGATCCAATCGTAAAAACGACACTCTACCTATTGGAAAAATTAAAACACAAATAAAGAGGAAAAAAACCCAATAAAATGGGGGGTACACATGAAATATGGAACTTAATTAAATATTTGAGGAGAAATCACACCAAAATTGCCACCAAAATAGAGCCCAATGGAGTTGAGTAGAAGGGGGAGGCACTACTAGGGTAGAAATCCAGAGTTGTGGTGAGTTTTTGTGTTTTGGGGATAAAATCAGGGTGAAAAAAAGGAAAACCCAAATTTCAATTACCTGGACAGGCCGCACAGGTTTCCAAACTTTGCGGAAACGGTGCTCCCTTACAAATAGTCTAATATTCATTAAAAGGATGATTTAACACCTTTTGATGGAAAACCATTATTAAATATATTTTTTTTCACTTTTATATTTTCTATTTGAAAAAATAAAATTTTCTTTATATATGTAACATCAAAATAAACTTTTGATGAAATTTTGGTATTTTTCTGACAATGTTCATTTTTTAATGACTAGTGAAAAATACTGTATTTTAATTTAAAACTGCCTTCTAATCTAATTTATTTATATGGTTATATTATCTTTTTAATTGGTTTTAAAGTGTAATTAGATTATTATTTTTTCATTTAATCAAATTTTGGTCATTTGAAGTAATTTCACTTTGAAATTGGACATAAAAAAGTGTCAATCTTTTTATAGTTATTATTTCATAAAAACACATTTTTGGTTTTGACAACAAAAATTAATTTAAAATTAATATCTACCACTTATTTTTTTTGAATTTGGAAAAATTGATTCCATATTTGGAATCAGGAGGTCTAAATTGTGTAAATAGGTAACTTTTATTTTTATATATTATGAACATTTACTTCAGTAAATATTTTATTTACCATGGTTAAAGGGTAAAGATGGTAAATAAGGGTAAAAAGATATTATTTTAATAATATTAAATTACCCTAACATGTGTCCTAATAATATTGGTTGATACATTTCCGACCATGGGCATCCTTGGGTCGATTTTGGGACCTCATGGAGCCACTTGGGATTGATATTGACACTATATTAATTAATTTACAACAAAGGCAAAAATTATATAAGCATATATATTTTAGTAAGTCAATTTTAACATGGAGATATACAAGTTATATATTCAAATATAAATATTAATTATAAATCTAAAAATATTTCCTACATCATGGTATTTTATTTATAATTTTTAGACATCAAATAAATAATATTATTTATGACACAATAATGATGCAGTGTTTACCTCATTAATGAATGATTTAAATAAATGAGATTATAAAATTTTAAAAACTATCCAAAACCTATCCTATTTTTATTTTATGATCATATTTTGGACAAGAGTCATATTTTCTTTGACTTTAATGAGTTTTTGACCTTTTTAAACTAAAAATAATTTTATAATAAAATAATACTTTCAAAAATTTATAAAGAGCCCCTCATCCCCCTTATAAAAATCCATCAACTATAGCCCATTAATCACACCTCTAAAGCCCCTTGTCTCATCCAAACTCTTCCTAATTAATCTCAATACATCCTTATATTCAACCTAGAATCATTACCTTAGGTAGAAGGCACTTCAATTAAACCATTTGGTTCAAACCAAAGGGAGTTACCCGATAAAATGGTAATATCTTCTCTTAAGTTCTTTTCTTTTATTTTACTTATCCAACCACCTAAACTCTTTTTATTACTTTATTTTATAACAAAACCAATATCCTAAATATAATAGGTTGTTTTTATGAGAACTATTCTAACTACACTTACACGCACCTCCATCTAATGGGTAAAGAACATACTGTTTCTGTGGATGATGAACTACTGCCTCATGAAACGATGATTTTTAAATTATCTCATACTGCCTCTCATGGTGGAAATTCATATGGAAATATATTTATATGTGATATATATTATTTTTATATTTTCTCTATATTTATGTATTTGTTATTTTTATAATACCTTTATGGATTCCATAATGGGTAAACGCGATAATTTCATTTGAGGAAGTGCAGACTACCACCCCCTCAAAGTGAAATGACTGGTTCATACCATACATGGAATTTATAAATTATGGAGTTAATGAAAATATATATAATATTATAATGTAATTATAATATACCAATGTATCATTAAGTTTTCATTCCATTAAAAACGAAATAGAAATGAAAGTAGCATTCATGCATACATATGACTTACCGTCTCTATAAATGGTGCATTTCATTTATTATCTTCAAATATTATGTACTATTTTAAAAACAAATATATACTGAATATATATTATATATATGATATCTAAATCATGAATATCATTCTAGAGATAATGTAATTTTACCATATGAACAACTTGTAATTATAAGAAATTTATTTTTGACTCAAATAACAAATATCGAAAAAATGATCATTATTAACTAAAATGATTAGATAATGTTTATAATGCGGTAATAAGTATATAAAAGGAATAATAAGCCTGAATAAGTTTCTTATGCAAGTATAAATTAACTTTAGTTTATTATTCATGGGATTAAAGAATGAACGAGTGAAGTCGGACACGAGGTAAGGGACTCCGTCTCAATCTCCTTTCATTGAGGAATATTTTGATTTATACACGACATTATTTTATATAGTGTATAAAACCCTTTGAATTTTCATTTCATTTAGAGTAAATATTTTTATACGAAGCATTTTACTAAATGAGAAAATGGAATGTTTCTTTCTAATGTACACGGGGACAATGACCTTTCTGCCGTCACGAGTATTTTTTGATCTTTGACTTCCTTAACAAGCCATAATGTTTTTTAAAAGTAAAATAAATACCATATAATTATTTATGTATTTTTGTATAGAAAATGGTTTTGATACGAGATTGATTACGTCAGTATTATTTAAATGATATATTTTGAATGCATTGTGGAAATTTTATCTTTCGTTTATACTTGATTTATGTGTTATGATTATGTTGTGGTTCTTAGGAATTATTTACATATACAGGTGGTTCCATGATAAACATAGGGTGGGTGATCCAGAGATTGATCTCCAATGAATTAGGTAATGTGACAGAGGTAAATGTTAATGTTTCTCCTTATATATTTAGGTAATATACCATGATGGGTATTCCAAATGTAACTCCCTGCATAGATGTGAAAGCTTCAATGTATGTATGTGATGGATTACACATGTTACCTTTATGATTTCTGATTACCATTTATTATTCATAAATCTTATGATATTTTGTGGTATGTTAAAGATTTAAAAGTATGATTTCATTGACATGTATATATTGATGGACTAATGTTTTATTTTCTTGTTTTATAACCCTTATTGAGATTTTTATTATCATCCCATATTTTGAAATGTTTTTTATAGGATGTAAATATGTATACGGTCAAGGATGGGATCATGGAAAATTCATGCTATCTAAAACAGGGAACTAGACATGTCTCTTTTTTTTCAAGAGTTTTTATTTTATGAAAAAAATGGATACTGAGTAGAAGTGTCTACTTTGAAATGTTTGAGATGTAATGTAATAGTTAGGGCTAGATTCTCTTAAACTATAAATATGAAAAGATCCCCAATGTGAATTATTCATTTAATTCATGATTATTTAATGTTTTATGGCCGTGTCCTTATTCTTATGACATTTAAGAAAATGTTTCTAAGAAAATATGACCTTACCTCTCTCTTCAGTTAGAAATTTATGTTCCTATAAAACCATGTTTTATAAAAATGTTTCCAAGAATATTATAATATTATCCTATGATATCTAAAAGTCATTTTTACAGTTATTTTACATTTCAAACAAAAATGTTTTTATAAATATCTTCTTGTAATTTTCCGGTCAAGGAATATTTTTAAAAAATTTATCAGGAAAAATGAATATTCTTTTTACCTCATATAATATGTATGAATTTACCTACCATCATTTCATTTATGATTAATTTTAATTTTTAAAAAAAAAATTATGATTTTTTCTTAAAATTATTTTTCAAGGACATTTTTTTTCAAAATGTTTTCAAGATTCATTTATAGGTTTTCAAGGGAAAATGGTTTTCAAAAGAATATCATGTCTTATTTATATGTTTTCAAATTATTTTATATGAAAATTATTTTCAAATGGTTTTTTTAAAGATACTTTTTCAAATAAAAAAGGATATTTTCCTTAAGAAATGTTGTCAAAATATCTTTTAAAATTATTTCTATCTAATATAAAATATGTTGATGTTACTCATAGATTTAATGAAAATGATCTAAATGTTCCATTCATATTCTATATCTAAATAGAATATAATTCATTTCATGGTATTTATGAAACCTATTCCTCTGTCACATGTTATTTTTTTATTGAAATCTATTCTTCCATCATGGGTTAGGTTTTCATGAAATGATTGTGAAACTTGTATACTTTTCCATAGGTTAGGATATGATTACATGTTTATAATACCAACTTAATATCAAGGGTTATGATATGATTGTTTATGATTTGGTGGAACAAGTATGTATTATTTTATTGTGATATGGGTGGGACCTATATTTACCTCAAATTCATTAGTTAAAGATTTATATCTCCTAATATATACTAATATAGTCTTGGAATTAACCTTGACTACTAAGATGGCCATGGGAGTGAACCATGAAAACCAAGATGGCCTAAGGAGTGAACTCATGCTACTAAGATTTCCATATAAGTGATCCATGACTAAAAATATGGTATTGAGAATGAACCCATACTTCTAAGTTGGTCTTGGAAATTTTTTTGTGGATACTATGGAAATAATATTATATGCTTAAGTGTTTTCCACAATTCCATGTTTTATTCCTATGTTATGCTTTCAAGGATTATTTTCTTTATTTCCTTATGATTCATGTCTTATGAACTATTAATCCTGATGCTAGGATTCATATTTATGGAATTTAATGTGTAGGTTATGATATTCCAATGTTTTCTTCATATTCTCATACTCTTATTTCCATTTCTATACTTACATATCTCCCTTGATTAAACTTAGCGAGCATCTCAACTCATCCACTTTTATGTTTCCTTCCTATAGATTATAATGAAATTTATCATGTTTTATGTGTGTAGGAAGGGTCCAAATAATGAAGAACCATGTGGAAGATAATGTAGTTCACTAATGTACCAGTGATCATGTTTCAAAGTATACAAAGGCATGAACTTGTATGGTCTTTGGGAGTTTGTTTGTGTAATGTATTATGTATTATAAAAATGTGATGTAATGTCCATGGATTTCAAGAATGAGTTATTATAACTAGGTAATATCAACAAGGGTTTATTAGAAAGAGAAAAATATATGAACATTAGAGAAACATATCATATGGGGAAGGATCATTTTGAAATTATCACAGAAAAGCATTCGATGGTGGATCAAATAGAGTCCTCAAAAAAAGATGTATCATGTGAAGAAGATCATTGTAAAGGAACATCAGATGAAGTATTATTAGATATAGGTGTTCTCATGAAAAATAACTATTCAAATAAGATCATTTTATTAAGTACAATACTATGTTTTTAATATCATCAAAATGCTTTTTATAAATTCATTCATTATGATGATATTGAGGTGGATTTTCAACTCCCTAATAATCGTAAAGGGATTATGATGATTCTAGATGAGGTTTCATGAAGATTGAATAGATCGTTGATTTTGAGGTTTGATAATGTATTTTTACATCCTATGGAATCATATTTTTATTGAAGTTTTATGGTGTTAAAATTATGAAATATTTAAGAATAATATTCAACATTCAAGAGAGAACTGTTAATTTGAGGTTCATGATATTCCAATAATTTTTGGATTAGTGATGCATATATAAATTAGATAAGTTTCACAGATACTTTTACTGAATGATCAGGTTATTGAGGATATTATTATTATTTAATAAGTAATGTTTCAGAGTGATGTGTTCACCACAAGTCTTGAGGGAAAATCTCTTTTGGTTGAAGTATCGAATAAAGAGGTTCTAGGAAGAGTAGGGGGTACCATACATATTAGAAGCACCAAACAGAGTAGTAAAATACTAGATAATGAATCATGGTACTGGGTGAAGAAGGGATAAAATGAAATATATCATATGAAAATATTCCTGTTGAATATGTATAAGATAGATCATTGAATTACTAGATGAATAAGTATGAGAAAAATAAGAGAAGAAGTGTAACACCCCAAGGATTTTCAAATAATCTTAACACTAAATTCATAAAACACTAAGTCTATACAAAAAAACACTTTATTATAAAAATAAATTTTCCACTTTTATGATTTGAATTTTGAAAAACTGATAAACATAGTTTTGTTCAGTATGATTTTTAGTCTGATGAGACAAACTTATTTTTTTGGTGAATAGTAATATACCCTTATGAATATTAATATTAATGGTAATATGAACCTTATGAATAGTAAATCACATTATTATTTTATTGTCTTAAGGTATAAGATAATAAGATCTTGATTAATTTTTTTAAGGTGATTTAAAACGAATAACAGTTTTAAAATTGTTATTTTCCGAAAAAATTATGATATTATTTAAAAATTAAATCAATGATATTTATAATTTTTTTTCAAAAAATGGAGGTTATTTTTTAATTCTACACGTAGAAAAATCATTAGGGTGAATTTTTGATAATTTTCTAAAATACTCATATTTCCTGTTGAATAGTAAAATATGGCAATTTACCGTATATATACAATATCAGTTAAATTCACTATTCCTAGCATCATAGATGATGTAAGAACACTTTTTTGTAACTCACATGAAATTATTACTATTATGGGTAACATGAATCAATATTATTGGTTGTCTTGGGGAAAATAATAAAATAATGAATAAGATATTGAAAAATCACCATCTCCTCCACTATAACACCCCTCACTCTATCTTATCTTCACTCCTATAAAGAATTTTTCCATGACTAAATTATAAAAAAATATCATTCCAATATCATTCCCCATGTATATCATCCCTTGTTCTCATAAAAAAATCAAAACCACTCCCCTAAAGAGGCTCTCAAGGAATATTACTTCAAGAGGTAAATTTCTCATTTCATTTCATCTATATCATGTTCCTTTATTTTTATTTTCATTCATTACCTAATTTAATCCAAATTTTATGATGAATCCATTACCTTACATGTACTTGAATTTTTTATGATAAAGGAATAATTCACCATCATCTCTAATTTTTCCATCTTTTATACTAGAAATGAAAACACCATCCGAGATGTGTTAATTTATCACAATCAAGGACGATGTGTTTTAAATCTATATTAGCATATTTAATTATGGTCATGAAACCATTTTTATGTTTGAAATAGACTATAATATATTTATTATAACTTATTTAATGTTCTTTAATCATTCTTTACACATGATATTAATTTATAAATCAAAATGAGCTTGTTGTGATAAAAAACCACCAATTAACCCAAACAATTATCATCAAAGGTTTATATAATGATTCATATTCATTCCCAATAACTAAAATTTTTTATAACCATTTAATCATATGTTTATTCTCTAATAACATACAACTTTTATTCTAGAAAACCATTACCATTCTACATGTTTATCTATACTTGAATATAAGTTATCCGATCATGAAAACCAAGGAGGAAAACGCTCCAAAACAATGAAATTGAATCTATTAACCCATCAAAAGGCCATAAATAAACCTAATAAGGTTATTAAAATTAAATTATATGTATATTAGGTTCTATAAATATAAATTAATTAACCCAAATTTGATTATTAATTTCATTAAGATCAAGTGACGAACACCATCAGACTTAAGGTAAGGGGTTTCCTCATCTCACTTCCATTTTTGTTAGATATTCCTTATTCACTACTTTTATTTTTGTATGGTGTAAGTACACATCCCATTGATGAATCATATCAAGAATATCTTTATTTTAATGTTATAAAATGTATCATTTAATGATTATTAATTTTGGTGAATACGAATCAATTGATTATAAAGTGGTAATGGATTTCTACCCGAACCTCCATTTTCATTCGGGTTACACTTATTCTATACTTACCTTAATGAAATTATTATTTATTCTTATGTACTCCACATAAATTTTGTGTGAATGTTATATAAGTTTTTACCAACGAAAATCATTATTTATTTTATGGTAGTTACATGTTTTTAAAGGAAATTTCAAAATTTATTCAAAAATACAAGCCCGATTCAAGGGAATTTCTTAAATTCATACCTATTTTCAAGGGCACTCTATAATAGTTTTTCAGAATCCATTATTTTTAAAAAATCACTCATAATATTATGATAAAACTTCCTTAATTCACTTATAGTTTTATAAGAATATATTTACCAAATAACTCTTTTCTTCAATGTAGAAGAGTATTTATCTCAATAATTACATTGTGACTCCATAAGAGTATTTTCATTTATTCCAAAACTCTTATTGATTATTATATATAACTGGGAATAATATTTTATGTTATCATATACCATATTTTTTGAATGTTTTTTGATTATTTTTAAAATGGATGTGCTATCTTGAAACCATTCTCCGTGTTACTCTGAATGGTAGGTGTTTAGGTTTAATGATTGGGGAAAGTTAGTCACATTTCATATGTGAGTTTAAATATGAATATATATGTTGTTTATGATTATCTCTATTTATATGAGGAATTTTTTAGACTTTTTATGTGATGTGTGAGGCCTTCCGTAGTCCCTTTATGTATCAGTAGGTCACACGAGACAAATAGATATGGACTTGGCAGAGGCCTTACCCATTTATAGATATGGTTTTGGCCAAGGCCTTAATAAATTTTAGATGTCTTATATGAGGCCTTGATGGTACATTTCAGAATGTTTTACATATGAATGTCCCTCATTATGAAGCTAAAAATTCATAGTTTATGTGGTTATTCAACTAATATAATACCTATGATTATGTTTTATTATGGAAATATTTACTCAACTCATATTCCAACCATATCATGTTAATGTTTATATTTATAAAGGCATGTGTTTTCAGTTAGTCACCATTACTAATGTTAATGTTAATGATAACATCCACTGTATTGATTACCCTTAATTAGCATATGATAATACCTATTCTTATGTTTCATTTTTCCCAGGACATGAAGAGGTATATCATGATTAGCTTGCAGGGATAATCTTAAAGTGGTGGATGTTCCCAACAGAAATTATTTGTTTTTTTTCCATTTCATGTTTTAATGTTGAACTTATGTATGTATATAGTTTTGAAAATCTACTAAACTATTCATTCCTTTGGGGTATGAATTTATTGAAATCATTCCAATGTAATAAAATATTGCTTTGACATCAAATAACTGGGGTTTGGGCATTACAGTTGATATTAGAGGAAGTTGAGTATACATTTTGAAAACAAGATCAAGAAAACATATATTAGAGAACAACACCCAAAGTTACTCTTTAAGGATAAGTATGCATGAAAATCCAAGAATTATGGTATGGAATGGATTATATGGATCTTTCTATAAAATACATTTCTGTCTGGATACAATAAGTGGATGTGGATTTGGCACAGATGTACCTGGGACTAAAAACTCTGACAAGGAGTTTCGAGCTTCACCTTGGGTATCCTGGTACATGACAACGGGCCTTACTGCATACCGGGTTTGACACTCCCAGGGCATAAGCATATGATAGTTAAAATTTTCTTTAGCCACCATTATGAAGGATTTATACCCCCAATGTAACCAAAGTATATGGTTCTTGGATTTATGATGCATTAAATTATTCTATTTTTAGATTTATAGAGATTTATTAATTTTATAAATTAATATATTATGTGGAATTGATTAAAATATATCCTAGAAGAAGGAATGAGAACATCAATAATTCATGTGATGCAAAGAGTAAGAAGGATCACATCTCTTATTGTCTTAAGCCTTCATTTTTAAGGAATATAGTCTCCCAAGTATCCTCAACATATGAGGAAATAGTATCATTTGTTAACAATATATGTGAATAATTCTATGAGTCCTGTGGCATTGATGGGAAGAATGAAAAGAAGAGGATGAATGAGAAAAATATGGATAAAGGGAAGAAGGGAAAGAATGGGTTTCCCACATATCATAACCATGGAAGGAATCACCCTAGTAAATGCTTGAAGGTTATGGGAGTTTGTTAAAAGTGTGGAGAAAAAGGACCCAAATTTCATTATTACAAGGGAAAGAAAAAGAGTTCTAATGTAAAATGCTTCAACTGAAATGAAATGGGACACCACACAAATCAATGTCCCATGTATCAATGGAATATTCCTCAGATGATGTTACAGGATAATGATTAGGTCATGATACTACCGTAGATGATGTGGAATGATTAATATGCCTCATCAAGAATCATTTCATTTGATTATTTTATCTTTAGTGTACTAGTTATAAGAATTATTGAATATATTAGGACTGTACTGTAGTAATATTTCTTTAATTATTTGAAGTTTTATGATGAGTTGTACCAAGGATAAGTGACTCGGTAGAAATTTAATATATTAGAAAAGTATATGGTTGATGGAAAGACAACCCTAAATATATTCTTAATGATTAAGATAATGATGAAGAAATGATTGATTTGTAATAGTATTGACTACCACAAAACTGATTATTGACTTTTCTAAAAGTGGTTTATGCTATCATTGATGGAGTTTAAAAAAATCTTGGATATAAGGAATATATCTAATATCATGTGTAAGGATGAATGCATGTTTCCAATAATGTTTTATGGTATTTTGAGTTATTACCATATTTCAATAGGACACATGATGAAGATATTCACATGTTTGGAATGTGAAAATTTTGGGCTGCTTCATGTTGATTAAATTAAAAAAAGTAACAGTTGCATTGAGCATGATAGATCATGTAGTTTTAAATAAAATTGGGATTTCTAAGGACCCAATGTGCATGGATCTAGAAAGGACAGATATGGGAATGATTCAAAAGTATTGGATCATGATATTTTGTAAAGTTAAACCATTTATGAAATGGTTTAAGTTGATCATTGTATGAGGTTTAAGAGCATAATGTCACCACATGATGCAACCTATGCTAAGAGACAATGTATAGATAGTTCAAGGAACAAACAAAGGGTAATATTGTGTTTATGAAATAGAAATGTTTATTTATTATCTTATAGAGTGGAATAATTCCTCAACTCTAAGAAAAGGGTCTTAAATAATTTTTCTTCTTATTGTCATATTTTTTTCATGATATCATTGAAAATTTTCAAAACTATATTGTATGGTTTTGTGGTAATGATCTTTCATCTGAGCATGTTCTCAATCAGTTTCCATCAGAACATGATGGTTTGATTATTCTTCCATGAACATGTTGTCCAATTAGAATGAATAGTTTTGTATTAACTGATGCATTTCTATTTCCCACTTTTTATGAGGATATTTTATCCATATTCCTAATATGGGTTTCCCACAAGGTAATTTTTATGTATCAACCATATTCTTTCAAAGTTTAATTTAAAATCTTGAGGACAAAATTTTTTTAAGGAGGGGAGAATATAGAATCCCATGGATTTGAAAATAAATTTAAAATTAAATGCCTAAAACACAGAATCTCTAAAAAACAACTCTGTAATAACATAGCCAATAAACATAATTTTTCCACTTCTGTGATTTGAATTTCAAAAAACTGACATACATGGTTGCGTTCAGTAAGATATTTAGAGTCTGACAAGGCAAAATTAATTTTTGGTAAATAGTAACATACCCTTACGAATAGTAATATGAATAGTAATATGACTTATATGAATAGTAAATTATATTATTATTTTAATGTCTTATGGTTATAATACAATGAGATCTTGATTAATTCTTCATGGTGGTATAAAGTGAATTATTGTTTTAAAATTGTTATTTTTCGAATAAATTATTATTTTATTTAAAAATTAAATTAATAATATATAGAAAATTATTTTCAAAAAATGGAGTTTATTTTTTATTTCTAAACGTCGATAAATGGTTAGGCTGAATTTTTGGCATTTTTCTGAAATACTCGAATTTTTGATGAATAGTAAAATACGGTAATTTACTGTATATATACATTATCAGTTAAATTCACTATTCCTAGCATCATAGATGATGTAATCACACTTTTTAAGAACTCAAATTCACTTATTACTATTATGGGTAACATGAATCAAGATTATTTATTTTCTTTAGGGAAATAATAAAATAATGAATAAGATATTCAAAAATCACCCCTCTACTCCACTATAAAACCCCCCCTCACTCCTTCTCTTCAATCGTTCTTTTCACTCCTTCATAGTCGTTTTCCCTGACTAACTTCAACTCAAATGTCCTCTGAAACTCCTCCCCTGCATCCATCATTTCGTGGTATTATAAATAACCAAAACCTCTTCCCTAAAGAGTCTCTCAATGAAGATTTCTTCAAGAGGTAAATTCTTATTTTCATTTCATTTATTTCAAGTTCCTTTCTTTTATTTTTCTTTCCTCTACTCCTTTCATCCAAATGTTATAATGAATATAGTACCATAAAGATACTTTAATATTATTATGATAATGTAATAATTCTTCATCATCTCACCTTTTCCCTTCTTTTATACTAGAAATGAAAACACCATCTGAGATGTGTTAATTTATCACATTCAAGGATGACGGGTTTTCAATTTCTATTACCATTTTAAATTCTTTTCATGAAACCAATATTATGGTTGAACCAGGCTCTAATATATGTATAATTACTTATTTATGGTTCTATAATTCTTTTTTACACATGATATTAATTTATAAATCAAAATGAAATTGTTGTGATAAATAACCACCAATTAACCAAAACAATTGTCATCAATGTTTTATATAATGATTCATATTCATTACCAATAAAAAATAAATTTTATAAGAATTAAATCTTATTATTTTTCACTAATAACATACAGATTCTATTATGGACAACCATTCTCATTCTACATGTTTATCCATTCATGAATATTACTAAACCGATCATGAAAACCAAGCCTGAAAATGCTCCCAAGCAATGAAATTGAACAACTCAACCCATCAAAAGGAAATGAATGAACCCAATAAGGTTATAAAAAAATAAATTAAATGTGAATGAGATTTTTTATTTTTAATTAATGAACCTAAATTAGATTATTCAGGTCATTAATATGAGGAGAAGAACATCATTGGACTTAAGGTAAGGGTTTTCATCACCTCACTTCCATTTTTGTGAGACATTCCTTATTCACTACTATTACTTGTGTATGGTGCATGTATAATTTCCATTGATAAATCATACAACGAATATATTTATTTCCATGGTATTAAATGTATCATTTTAATATTATTAATTTTGGGGCATACGAATGGATTGATTATAAAGTGGTAAGGGATTTCTACATGAACCTCCATTTTCATTCAGGTTACTCTTATTCTCTTCTTACCTCAATAAAATTAATATTTATTCTTATTTACTCCACATAAATTATGTTTAAATGTTATATATATGTTTACCAACCATAATCCTTATTTCATTTATGGTAGTAACTTGTTTTAAAAGGAAAATTCAAAATTCTTTCCGAAATACAAGCCCAATTCAAGGGAATTTCTTAAATTATAACCTATTTTCAAGGGAACTCTATAATATGTTTTTAGGAACCATTATTTTAATAAAACCACTATTTTTATTATGATAAAACTCTATTAATTCACTTTTGGTTTTATATAATTTTTTTTCACAAAAAAATATTCTTTTCAATGTAAATTAGATTTTATCTTAAGAATTGCTATATTATTTTATAAGAGTATTTTCATTTGTTCCAAAACTCTTATTAATTCTTATGTATAATTGGGAATAATGTTTTATTTTATCATCAACCATATTTTTTTAATGTTTTATGATTAGTTTGACTATGGATGTGATATCTTGAAACCATTATCCATATTACTCTGAATGGTTAGTGTTTATGTTTAATTATTGGGGAAAGTTAGTCATATTTCATATCTTAGTTTCAATATGAACATACATGTTATTTATGTTTATACCCATTCATTTTATGAATTCATTGAAATTATTAACTGATGGGTGGGTCCTGCTATATCCCCTAAGTGCATCGGTATGTCTCATGAGACAAATATATGTGAACTTGGCCGAGGCCTTGCCCATTTTTAGATATGGATTTGGCTGAATCCATAATAATTTTTAGGTGTCTTGGATGAGGCCTTGTTGATATATTTCAGAATGTATAGAATATTAATTTCCCTCATTACGAAGATAGAAATTCATAGTTCATGTGGTTATTTGACTAGTAGAATACACATGATTATGTTTTATTATAGAAATATTTACTCAACTCATATTCCTCCCATATTATGTTCAAGTGTATATTTTTAATGTCATGTGTTTTCAATTATTCCCCATGAATAATGTTTGTGTTTATGATATCTTCCATTGTATTGTTTACCATTACTAATCATCTTAACTCACCCCTTATTATGTTTCATTTTTCCCTTAACATGAAGTGGTATATTATGATTGACTTTCAGGGATAATCTTATAGTGGTGGATGTTCCCAATGGAACATATATATTGTTTCTAATTTCATGATGTAATGTTGAACTTATGTATGTATCTGGTTTTCCAAATCTACTAGACTATTTTTTCCTTCTGGATACAAATTTCTTGTAATCATGAAAATGTAATAAAATATTGCATCATCTCAGGGAAACTAGGGTTGGGGCATTACAATAAGAGATAATATGGATTAGTTCTAGACAATAAAATAAGATGGATAGTGTCATATGAAGAATAATTAGATGGATAGGTTCTAAATTAAGGAAGAAGATAATGAGAGTGATTCTATTAAGTTTTCTTTTTTAAAAAATAAAAAGGACGTGTGCACTGTGTTTCGTATAATAGAAGAATATAAGATACTACTTTCATGATGATGTGTAGATAACAATAGAAGAAGAAATAATAGAAGCACAAAGAATCATTATAATATAAAATATAATACACAATGGGGGAAGACACTCTTGGTGATGCATATAACTTGATGTAGTTTGAAGAATATCCATATTGGAAGTATAATGATGCAGTTATGATATGTAGTTATACTAGAATTTCACCAATCTAGGGAATTATTATTTTTTCCATTTCCATCCTAAAGTACACGGAACTACACTTGTTTTTTGGATTATTTCAAGTCCAAACCATTGTATATGGATATCCCATTATATTAAATTATTTGTGTACTGGTCATTATCATACTTGAAAAATACTATATACTTTTTTGAGTATTGAAACTTGTAAAATTATAATGTTCAATTCATTACTGGCTTTTATAGAAAATCATATAATAACAAAGAATGAACAAGAGAATATATTTTCTAAAATATATAAGGGGTATGGGGATAAAAAGTTATAATTGGTTTTAAAATTCCCTAAAACTAATTTAAAACCCCCTCAATATTGAGAATATACCGAAGTAGTTGTGTCACTATTTCATCTTTGAAGATTAGATCATGAATCTACATGGTCATGTCTACATTATCCTTGAAAATACTAAAAAAAATTCTTTATCAAAAAAGGTTACTTATTCCCCAGTCTGAATCTCATTAAATTTTAGTGTTTTTAGAATTTTTAGAACATTCAGAAACTAAACTAGTATCATAAAAACATTTACTAGATTTATTACATATAATAGATCAATTTACAAACCATTTTTTCTTGATAAATGTTTTTCATCATGTTTTATTATGAATGCTAAATATGTACATAATTTTCTTAATTAAATTTAATAAGAAATATATTAAAAATGTATTAAACTAACAATATTTATTAATGACAATATAAAATTATTAGTTGGATGGCACTCAATTTATCAAATTCTGTGACATATATATTTCACATCTTGTCATAGAGGGAAATATTGTTCATGCTTTGAACATATGAAGATCATGCCACTTCCATCATGTTGAACCCCCCTACTCTCATCATCCCATATCATCAATCGACAAGTTTTTGTTAGTGTAGGAATGTGTGCATTCACCTTATTTGATCACTATCTCACTATTTCCCTTGTATAAATAACATTTATAGAGACACGTAATTTTCATCTACTATAAGGGGAGATAATGATCAACGTCAAGGATGTCTCACTTATATTGGGCCTCCCTATTAAGGGTGTGTCTATGATAGGTTGAGTTGGTAGTGATTAGTTTGATTTAGCTCATATAATATTGGGCATTCAGATCCTAGACAACAGTTGATCTTGCATCGGCATTTAACTATGAATGATAAGTATAGATTAGTACATCACTCATTTTGATGATGATGTAGATGATATCACTATACTTATATTTTCAAATGAATATTTTTTTGATAATTATTATTGGTGCGATCTTCATTGATCATTATGGAACATTTGTTCATTTTACGTATCTACCAATACATGATGACCTAGATATGAGAGGATGATATAGTTATGGGGATTCATGTATTTCTAATACATACAAAGTAACATACAATGTATCTCGTATCAAATAGATAAAGTTCAAAGGAGTTTTTATTCTTATCTAGATGTGGGTATGGGAAATAATCCCTCACTCTTCTCTTTATATGTGTGCAACATTGTCTTCTAACATTTTACATGATTCCCCACATGTATAATGGTATGTGTTTCCTGATATGAAAACAATAAGTCTAAATTTTTATCATAAAAATATAACTAAAAAATGTTATCTACATGTGTAGTCTATTCCATCATCATTCAGATACAACTTGACATGATATATTCACTTATAGACTTATACTGGATAGTCATTGACAAGATGACATACAAGGTTATTAATTATGTTTGGAAACAACCCGTAAATGTACTTTGTAGTGTTTTTGGGTTGATTTTGTCTGTTTAAAATATAGGTTGACAAGTTTAGTTGTGGATTTCATCTGTGGTTTTTGACTAGATATGTTGATGAAGATTCAGGAAAGAGGTGTTGAATATTAGGAAGTGGCACAAAAATTCCATATACAAGGTGAAATAATTTTCTAGAGTTTTACTAAATTTTATGTTCCCAAACTCTGGATGAAGGAAAAAGGTTTTTTTAGAAAATGAATTATTTTCATTTAATTGTAAAAGTTCGGAAAAAGTGTAAAGGTAAATCTCAAAGTTGAGTGTTATTGAAGATTTGGGGCCATCATATCAAAATATGGTAAAGGATAGGTTTTTGTGCATGTTGTAAAACTTCATGAAATTTATTTTTTAATGAAACGTGAAGAGTTAGATGTGCCTTGAAAATATATATTTAGTTGTATGAAGGTGGTTATTTTCATGATAAAGGTAATATAAAATAAATGATGTTTACCATACAAGGTAAGATGCATGCATAGTTCAAAGAATGCAAGGTTGTTTTTCAAAGGTTCATTTTCATTAATTAATATGTTTATACCACCCTCATTTGAGTAGCTCAACCCTTAGATAATATCAATTCTCTGAATCATGTAAGAGTTTTGTGAAGATATTTCTTATGCAAAGAAATATATCAAATATTAGTTATACGAAGAAAATACACTTGTGTCTGTAACACACTGTGAGTTATGCAACATTTTAAAATTTTTATGAATGTTTAGAGTTTCAAAATGAATTTAATAGTTTTTTTAAACATGGAAGATTCATAAAATTACATAATTTTCGAGTGAAATTTCACAGAGTTTCACACAATTAATTCAAATTCTATGCTAAAGATATTGTTTTGAGAACCTATAAGGGGTTTCATAAGATTTCTTTATAATTTTTCATTCATTCAGAAGTTGAAAGTGAAAATTAATGATACACTAAATGAGGTGTAAAAAATATTACT
This sequence comes from Viscum album, assembly GCA_963277665.1. Taxonomy (NCBI): domain Eukaryota; kingdom Viridiplantae; phylum Streptophyta; class Magnoliopsida; order Santalales; family Viscaceae; genus Viscum; species Viscum album. The sequence goes on from OY728143.1 coordinate 2,015,880,444, forward strand.
TCAAGTGATCAAATGAATAATCATTTGAATTTGCAGTGAGAAAAATTTAGATGAGAGGTAAATGTGCATTATATTTCAATTGGTTATAAAACAAGAGGGGCGGTGAGTTCACTTTGAACTTTTTAATAGTAGTGTGCATTAGTGAATTTGGTACATATGCACGTTTTCTGTGTAGGCTCCTTGGATGTATCCCATTGTGGGTGAACCAATTATAATTGTTACTTCCTTATCATGATTTTATTTATATTAAATCATTGTTATGGGGATGGGATATGAGAGTTTTTTTTTAATGAAAAAAAGGACCTCAACGGTAATTTTTTAAATCAGTTATACCCTAATTCACCCCCATTTTTGGGTATTTATCCTTGTTGGGTAACCATTGGTATTAATGGGAGTTTAATATCAGTGTTTCAATCATAGGGGTTTTAGTGGAGGATATCAATCATAAAGGGATTGTAATATTTTACTGAAATAGTTTTAAATTATGGAAGAATAAGATATATAATTACATGAAATATTTAGGTATGGATGTATTTATAGTAGCAATATATGGTATTTTGGTCATTGTGGATTGTGTTTCTTCATCAGAAGATGACTGAAGAGATTTGGATGCACATTCCATAGGAATAAATTCTTTAGAGGAGCCTTATCTAATGCAATATATATGGTGGTGATTCTGCGTAATTCATCACATTTTATGTGGTAAAAGTATATAAATATTTAAGTGGGTGAATAAAAAGTCAGAGAAGCAAAATTTTAAGTTCCAGGGAACTTGTATGAGAATATGATAATTCACCCAAATGAGTCAATTGATTCTATATTTAGCTAGGTGAATGTTTTTTATAATATATTTGTTGTCTCAGAGAAACCATTGATTATATAAATATCCTAAAGAGCATCCAAATAATACTACCACCTTTGTTCAACCCAAAAGTCTCATTTCAAAAGGATTATGATCTGAAGGAACTAACATTGGTTAGTTTACAGAGTAATATTTTCATATACAATATGAGAAATGACGATAAATAGTATTTGGGAAAAGGTATGTCTAAAGAGGTGGAATTAAAGGCCATGACAAATATCACAAGTGAACGTGGCTAGGGTTAAGAATAGATGGATGAATTCATGCCATTCCTTTCCTCAAATCTATAAAGAGGAAAATGAAAGTTCAAAGGGAAACTTCTACTCACATTTTCTTGATATAGAATGGTTGGACATATCACACCATGGTTCCCCAAGAAGTTTCAAGATTATGATGAAGATGAAGTCAAAATTCCCAAAAACAAGTCTTCGGCCTATATAAAAGGTAAAAAAAATTAAAGAGAAAATTATTCAAAAAGAAGAACCTCATTTCACAAGAAAAGAAAATTTTTAAAGAATTTTATGATGAAGAGATGTATAATTTCATGGATCATGGAGAAAATACTATGGTGGAAGTCTTAGGTAACTCCCAAATAATGGAGGAAAGGGAAAATGATTAAGGATAAGTAAATTAAAGGGGTTATCTATAGGGCTAATTAGAACCAGCTATTGAGGAGATAACTTTTTAGAGAGCCAAAATTATGAAATCCATTAGAGTGGTTCATGATTATAAACTCTAAATGCAATATAAGGAAGAAGAGAAGACATAACTGATGAAAGAAAATGAAAATATGAAGTCATCAATTCTATTGAACTAAGTAATGGTTGTTGAGTACAAGATCAAAGTTAAAGAATAGTAAAGTGTGATCGATGGTTTGACAAACACATAAAAATATCAAATAAAACATATCAATGATCTTAAAGAATCTATTCTCTACCATTGATAGAGATTATAAGTTTGGGAGAGACTCTTGAATTCTTGTATAACATTGGTAATGAAGATGACTTAAGTGGCAGGAAAGAAGAATGTGGATCAATGAGGCCTAGAAAAATATAATAAACATTTATATCCAAATTAAAATGATGGTATGGGCCTTGATAAAAAATAAAAAACTATGATGATTGTCATTAGACCATAAGCTGACACTCTATGGTTAAGGATCAATTTTATTAAGATTTATAATTATAATATTCATAGACCCCATGTGATGACTATTGGTGCACCAATGATGCATAGGAATGAACCTCATATTAGTACATATTTCTATGGAAATATGGGACATTACCAAAATTTATGTACCATAGAAAAAAGTCACCATGGGGAACAAGATAAATAAAGGTGGTCATAAAGAGTTCAATATTCAAAGAATAATTTTAAGGGTCAGTCTTTCTAGTGTAGTGGATTTTGACATAAGGACATGTATTTCTCCTCAACAATGGAGAGGAGTGTGTTAGATTCGACCCAAAGTGGATGTAAGTAGGAGCTCAAAGAATCATTAAATGAGATGAAAAAGATAAATTGAATTGAGAATCATAACATGATGCGGGTCCATCATACATTGAGGAATATCAATAATATCAGTCCACAATATTTTAGAATTCAATTATGTGAATAAAAAAGAATAGAAACTGAACAGGCAGTGGTTCCCAACATTTATCTAGAATCATTAGATCATTCTGGTGTATGGATCCTTGGTAGGGGATGAACATCCCATATGAGTGGAAATAAGGATCTTGTCATAGATTTGTAATTTATAAAGGCCTTAAGAATATTTTATTTCTAAAATCTAATTGTGGGGGAAAATATATGAGTCATGCTGATTTCATAGTAGTCTATAGTATGAGTCACAAATTGGTTAGTGTTAGTCAATTGTTTGACTCATGTCACACTATTAACTTTTCCAAGATGTTTTTGTATCATCAAGATAAAATAGGGCACAATTTTTTTACATGGAAGGTTCATGAAGAGGAATATCTACCTTGTTAGTCGATAAGAATATATGTTCTCTCTCTCCAGATTGGAAGATAATAGGTTTTGGAATTAATGGATTTTCAATCCATGCCCACTGCCATTGGAAGATGTTGTAAAATGTGGTGTTGCTAAATATATTCCCATGATATCATGTGTTCACATGCACACTTTCTATGCTTGTCAACAAGGGAATATTATCCAAAAGAGGTGTGAGGAAAAAGTACAAAATGCAACTAAAGTGCTTCAATTAGTGCATGAAGAGGTGCATTGACCTTTTTCATCAAGATCTATTAACGGAAAGAGGTATTGTGTTCTTCTTTATTGATGATTTTAACTGAATGGCCAATATATTTATCATTTGCTAGAAGTCCAGCATGTTTATTTTCATAAAAAAGTATCATAGTATAGCTAAAATAATACATAGAAATAAAATTCTGAAGTTTTATACTGATAATGGTATGTAATTTAAAAACATCAAAGTGTAATATTATCTTAAAAATCACATGATATGGAATTATGTTCCGATAATGAGAACTTCTCAACACAATGAATTTTTTTATAAGGGAAATCGGATTATATATTCAATATGGATATAAAAATTCTTATTAAAAAGAACCTACTATATCAATTATGGGAGGAATAAATCTTGACATTAGTCTGCATATACAATATGGATTTGGTGTGTCTGAAATAAGAAAAGATATCAAACGAGCTATGGTATAGAATGAGGCCTCAATTAAAATAGTTTTAATCTTTGGATATAAGTGTTCTATTATCAATATGGAGAAAAGAATGAAATTTGAATCTCATGGAGATGAGGGGATATTACAATGCTATTTAGTAAACCAAAAAGAATATTAATTATTTTATAAGATGCTAATAAAAGTAGTTGAATGAAATTATGTCACTGTAGTAGAGAATGAACATAATTTTTAACAATATAGTAAATAATTCTCTAATGATGGTGATGAGGAGTTAATGAAATCCTAGGTTTTAAAAGTGGAAAATATAGATTCAAAAGAAGATACTGATGATGAGAAGTAGGAATTCAAATTAAAATCATCATAAAAGAAGAATAGTCGAGCTGAAATTGATAGGAAAACCATATTTGGTGATCTGGAAGAACCAATTTAAACATAAAGAATAAGTACTCTAAAACATGAATCTTTTCTATCAAATGAAGTGGCCCAATGTTTTGATGATGTAACTAGAGAATAGAAACAGGTTTTGGATATGAATGAAGAGATTGACCAAACTGAGAAGAAACAGACATGGGAGATTTTTTTGAGGATTGTGGATAAGAATGTCATCATCACAAAATGGGTCTTTTGAAACAGACTAAATGAAAACAGATTGGTATCATAGAAACAAATAGTAATTAGAGTGAAAGGGATACTCCTTGATCAAGGAAATCAATATAGATGGGATATTTGAACCTATTGTAAGTATAGAAACTATTTAAAAGAATACATTGATATATCAAGGGAATGGTGGAGTATCCCATTCACTCTAATTATTTTCAATGAAAACGGATTGGTAACATAATAATGACATGATGAAATGTTATTTTTCCATATTCCAAGCAGTGAAGAATAAAATTAATCCCATTGAATCTGAAAAACATGTATTGAAAATAATACATTGATATATCAAGGGAATGGTGGATTTTGGTTTTATGTATAATGATAAGTCTGAGTGATATTTTTTGGTTTATATAGATGTAGATTTTTCTTGTCTTGTAGATGAAAAAACATCAACATTAGGTGGCTCATTATATATTAGTGGATTTTTTATTTCATGGTTATGTAAGAAAAAATATTTCATTTAATTCAGCACCACATAATCTGAATATATAATTACCACTCAAGTTAGCACACAATTATTTTTGATGAAGTAGTAGATTGATGATATGGTAATTAAAGTGAATTCTTTGATAGGAATATATTTTGATAATTCAAGTGCTATAAATATTATAAAAAATCCACTTCATCACTCACAAATAAGGATTACTGAAATCAAATATCATTTTATCATGGAGATGGTGGAGTATGAGAAAGTGAAGTAGAAGTATGTGCCTACAAAACTACAAGTTATGTATATTCTAATTAAGGCCTTACCCAATAAATAATTTTAAAAATATCATATGGATCTTGGAGTTCAGTTCACTCACCACACTTGAAAAACTGTTGAGATGGGATGCCCTCTCCATGAGTACTATTATCCTTTTCCCTATTTGTTGATTTTTGTCATTTACTATATTGAAGACCACATAGCAGTGACCTTTTGGTTCATTGAAAAAGGGGAATAAAATATCCTGATCAAGATATGGGAGAAGTTGATTTGGGGAGAGGAAAAGAAGGGGGAGTTTTATATTTGACAATGTTGAAGATGTTATTTTAGTAAAGATAATTCATGAGTGAAGTTAATAAAGATATGAGTTTATAATATGTGGATGAAAAAAAGTTTTCTCTTGTGTTCCATGTGTTGTGTCACAATTTGTATTGAGAAAGGGACATCATGTGTTATTGGTAATGTAGTGTATCATTGATGAACATTGTATGCTACTATTGTTTCTCATGCCGATAATTTCTCACGTGGGATTATATTGCGTGTTGAGTAAATATTTGATTGTGATCTGGAATCAAAAGAAGAATTTTTTTATAGAATATGGAAGAATCATAAAATTTGTATTAGAAGGTACATAGTTATCAAAAAAACCCATATTTGGAGATTTTTTGGAAAATGTCCCTCAAGGTACATTGTAGGGTTTTTTGGTTAATTTTATTTGTTGAGAAAGCTTGTTAATAAGGTTAGTTGTAGAGTTCAAGTTAATTTTTGAACATTTATATTAAGAAAATATGCAATAAAGGGGCATAGAAGCTATGGATGTAGTATAAAAAATTATCTTCACAAGGTGGTATCATTTCAAAAAAAATTCCAACTTTTTGGGGTCCCAAAATCTGGATAAAGGAAAAAGGTGAATTGGAAATGGAAGTATTTTTGTGTAAATGTAAATTTTTCATTAATGGATGAAGGTGTTTCTCAATGTTACATATAAGGAATTATTTGGGGTTATCATATCAAAGTATAAAAAGAGTAAGGTTTTAATGGAAGTTCTGAAACTTTTTGAAAGTTAGAGTTTTATAACACAAGGAGAGTTTCTCTCAACCATGAAATAGATATGTGGTTTCATAAAGGTGGTGATTTTTATTCTAAAGGTGACATCAAATAATTTAATCTTAGTGCACTAGGGAGGTTTCAAACATAGTCCAAGGAGAAAAATGTAGTTGTCTGAAGGGTTAACGACATTTATAAATGGGCGACTACCACCCTCATTTGAGAAGATCATCCCTTATATAATATGAGGGATTTTAATCACATAATATTTGTGCAAAGATATTTATTTTATAAATAAATACATCAAATATGAATTGTTTACAGAAAATGGACTTGTGTCTATAGGTAAAAGTGATTTCTATTACAATACAAAAGTTTTGTGAAAGATGAGAGTTTCATAAAGAACTAAATAGTTTCCCAAAAGTTGGAAGCTTCATAAAATTACATAAATTATGTTAGAAATTTGGTAGATTTTCATGAAATTCATTCAAAGGATTCTTAAAATCCATTGATGTGGAAAACTATAAGTATTTTTCTATAATTTTTGTGGTATTTTGTATTAATCAATTAGATGAATGTGGAAGTTAATAGTGCACCAAATGAGGTTTAAAACAAGTTGATTCAAGAGATCCAAAGAAAAAACTTATAAAGTATCACTAAGAACACTTCAGTTAATAGGGAAATGAGCTTTCAAATTTTGATTGGTTATAAACTAGGAGGGAAAATTAGTCTGCAGTAAAATTTATAATAGTAATGAAATTTAGTGAATTTAGTACATAGGAATATTTCTTGTGTATTCTATTTGGATATATCACAGTGTGGGTAAAATAAATTAAATTTGTGTGTCTTGTATATTCTTTAATTTATTCTCATTCATTTTTATGGGAAAGGGAGAGAAGAGTGTTTTGTTTAATGATGAAATTAAATCTGAAGCAGCAGTTGTTTTAACATGTCATACCCTGATTCACACCCCTCCTATCAGGGTATTAAACCTATTTGGGATAAAAAAAATTATATATTAATAATATAATTAGGAAGATTACATTATTTAATTTATTAATTTCATATCTTTTTGTTTTTGATATTCTAGGCTTCATGGACACCATATATTGGGCCTATCCTCCAAAATCACATACCTTAATATACAATAAACACTTCTTGTATAACATTTATCCTATATATTATTAATTTTCAAATTGATTAGTGGAACCAAATTGATAGTGTTATTTGGTAGCACAGATTTCATTAACCTATCTTCATGCCGCCTAGTTATTTGCATTCACTTCGATCCTTAAATATTTTGGGGAAGTGAGACTTCAACTAGTTCCAATATCATGCAAAAAAAATTGAGATGTGGGAAAGACATCATGAGTCTTGATTATGAGGTAATGACATTGTATTCATGTATCTATCAAATCAGTTGGATTATAGGCCCTAGTATTGCATAACCACATTGATATATCTTAGGTGAAGAAGATTGGGATATCATAAGTTTGTAAAAAAAATTCCTTTCACATTTGAACAACATTTTATTAACATTAGATAACTACAATATTTTCTTTTTTAGGATTTTTATATCACACACATGATTCACATCTCTTATCACATAGAGGGAGGTGTATTTGGCCCAACTTATTTTCACGAAGTAGTGATAGAGATACTTCTTCCCATTGAAGATATTTATCATGGGATGTTTTTTAATTTTTTAGGAGATGATGATGGTGATGAGCCTAATATGGATGTGCCAGTGGTTCATGGACCTATTATGGATGATTCACATGATTATGTGGAACATAAGGAGTGATCCTAGCAAGATCATTCTAATGCTCATCCTCATCCATTTGTATACTAGCCACAACCAAGGGCTATAAATATAGAGGTCAATGGAACAACTTCTATTGATTCTATTTCATTGACTCTTAAATTTACTTTTTTTTTTTGCAGTGTTTACTAGATACTAGAGTTCCTGTAAGATGATTTTCCCCCCAATAAAAAGATACCCATTAAAATTAATTCATCTTCTTCTTATGCAGGAGAGTGTTCTACATAGTTTCCACTTTGTATAAATCTAGAAAATTATATAGATAATGAGACGTTGGATTCACCACATATCATAGATGATGATGTGGAGGTGGCTACAATAGATTATACACAGAAGGTGTGTACACCAGAGCATACAAGTTTGTAGGAACAGTGGGAACACATTATCTATAAATCAGGATCTATCATAAAGTAGCATCCTAGACAATAATTATGACCATAGTGATAAATTTGTTGTTGTTGGTAAATTTCTAACTGTGAATGATGTTATATTTTTTTAGAATTATTATTGTAAAAACGTTATAATTAGTTAAAATAATTAACAAGTACGAGTACTACTATTAATAAAAAACAATTACTCTGTATTTGAAGGTTATTTAACAACCACAAATTATAATTTATATCAATTATATTAATAATCATAAATTATATAAAACATCTTAATTAAGCACTTATGTAGTAGTAATTACTTTAATAAAAATATAATTAACTGTAAAAATTTTCTAAAAATATAAAAATATAATAATATATATTTTAAATTATTTTATAAATTATATAATTGACGATTCATACAGACAATGGGGTCATGGGATCTCTCTATTAGAGAAGATGAAAGTAATACTTTTGGCTCTGATGCTACATGGTGCTTCTGCACTTCCTCACCTCAGCTCTTCTAGTAGGTCATTTCCATTTGGATACAACTTGACTAATCATGAACACAAAGGAAAAAAAAGGATACTTTTAGGTCTTAGAAAGTTTTGGTTTGAGACCACCATTTCTCATTGGTGAAGGATGCTACCCTAGAATGCATCCCCCATAAGAATTATATGACTCATGTGAAATAAAATCATTAATTGATTGAAGATTGACTATGAATCTTCTAGAATTCGATTATCACTCATCTTACCTTACCCAGAAGAGATAAATATTTGAAAGATGATGATACTGGGAAAAAATTCTCTATGGTTTGGGGATTTTTAGATTTGCAGTTTATCATAATTTGAAAATGGTTCTTCCCTATTGTTATTCCTCATTTGGGATAAAGAGATGAGCATTTGGTTTCTTCTCTCTCTCATTAAAACCAGGTTTATCTCTATTCAGGAATGGGGATTTCATTTCAATCCCTTCCCCTTTTAAAGAACTCGAGTATTGGTTTGGATCATGCTTTTCAGTTTGAATTGGGGTCTTTGGCATCCTCATATCCTGTTTGATCTATCTTCCACTGTGGTCATCCCCATAAAAATGGATAGGGTAATGAAAATGTGTGTTTTGGATATTTTTATCTTATTATCATTGAGGTAGATCTAAAATTCACCATAATTGATCATATTATCCTTTCTACCTCAAATGATGACACCCCCTTATATGTGCACTATGAAAAGTTATTAGATTTCTGTATAGCTTGTCATCCAATTAGGCATTTTAAAGATAATTTTTATTGAGATGTGATATATGATTTATGATATTTAAAGGATCATACCAAGAATTATTTTTGGGAATTCAAGGGAAAATGTACTTCTATTGGTGATGGAAAGATGATGGTATCCCTCAGGTAGTGTGTTCCTAGGTAGGAGGACCATATTCAAAAGGGATAATTTTCAATTATACCATTTGATATTGGATCCTCTGGTGTACAAATTCAATAGTCATCAGCTGTTGCTGTAGAATATGGAGATAATTGGAGGTAGTTTTTTTACTTTTAGTGATTCTTTTAAAATTCCTTATGAAATGGGTTTAATCTTTCAACAAAATATGGTCAGTATTCTAGGATGATGAATATCTCCTTTCAGGAATTGTTGATTATAATATGAAGTATATCAGTTTTGGTCAAGTGGAAATCACAATGGACACTATGAGGGAGATGAATACTAATTGTAATTATTACCAGGCTCCCATAACCTCTATAGGGGACTTGAAAAAACATAAGGTTGTGGATGATAAATCTGAGGTATTCTCAATAGATGATCAATCCATCAATGAAGCAATTGTACAAGAATTAGTTTATCAATAGAAAAGGCAGTAGTATATTATTCCATTAAAGAACCTTAAAGGGAAGAAAAAAATGAGTGATGAATATCATGTAAAGAAAAATAATGCGAAAGAGGCAAATGTGTATCTTACTAATGATGGAACGATAACTAAACATATTTCTTAATATAATCATTATGAACCCAAAGGCCATTCTCTAATTTATATGGGAGACTTGGAATCTAATTCTCAATCTTTACATGAATTTTTGGGAAATGTATAGGTGACCACTCAAAAAAATTATATGCTTCATTATTTTAATGAAGAGAAAGAAGGAAGAATGCATGATGCTAGAGAAGGTGTACAAGAATACATGGCTCATGTGCTCACAGATAAATACAATAATGTAATTTCAGTTGTAGATCCTTCTATGAGGATTGAGACTTAATCTGATATTGGAAGATATGATTCAGAAAGTGAGATTGAGAGTCTCAGGAAACAATTGAATACAAGGAAACAGTTCTTCATCCTAGTGGTTGTGTTCATGGGCATTTTAGATACAGTTTAAACTATTTTCATGATGAAAATCATAGGATCATGGTAAAAATTCGAGAAAATCTTGGTTTTTGACTCATGCTTTGATCATGGCAGTTTGCAATGTCTCGCCCTATCTCTCATCTATCCAGTTTTGTAGATTTTTTCAATAAAAGTTCTTTAGCCATATTTTTTCTAAGAAAATATAATTATCGATCTATACTATAGTTAATAATAAATGTTTATATTATTTTGTAACATATTATTATAAATTATATTAATAATTATCAAATTATACATCACTAATAATTACTAGTAATTAATCATATACTATTAATCAATAATAAATAATATTAATATTAATTAATAATTATATTATATATTAATATATTAATAATGACACTAAAAATTATAAATAATATATCTATTAATACATCTTTATATATCATATTATATATTTATTAAATATATTAATTATATATTAATAAGTATAAAATAACTAATTATTGAAATTAATAATTTACAATAAAAACATACTAAGTATTAAATAATATAGTTTTAAATACATTTTTCATTACTAATTATAGTTATTATATTAAAAATAAATATTATTATTAAATAAATTTATTAATTATTAATGTATTCATTTTATATAATTATATAATTAATTATATATTATTTATTATCTAATTCTTTAATTATTTATATTTTAAATATCTTATTATTAATTAAAAATTAAATTAATTACATTATTAGAAAATTATTTATATACAAAAAACCATTTAAATAATATAATTTAAAATTTTAAAAAATTAATGAAGGTGTAAAACTCATTCACTCTTGTGCAGTGATAAAACAAGAAGAGTGGACCCATTTCAAGCTTCATCTCCCTGTGAATGGGGCTCACACAACATGGGGCCTATTTTCATCAATAGACAAAACACTATCCTATTTTAAAAAAAATATAAATTCAAAAACCTAAATAATAAGCAACTGTATCATAACATTGAGAATCATAAGCAACTATATATATCTCTAAGAAACTATAATAATGATGATTAAAAGTACAAAACATGATAACATAATTTCTTATATATAATCCAAAATCCTCTCAACTCCATGTAAGGAGGTCATCTATAGCTTCTATAAGAAATACATCCTTCTCTAGATGTGTTTACTACTCCCCAAACCATTGATTCTGAATAACCCCAATGAAGGATTTTTGTAACCCATTTACTTGCTTCATATCTTTTTCGGTCATTATCAAATGGGTACCAATGTGAATTTAAAATAAATAAATAAATAACCAAAAAAATTTATACCTAAAAAGATAGTGTTATGATTTTTGAAGGTGAATGGTTTTATGCCAGTGTGGCTCTCTCCTCTCCTGAGAACCAGGGTTTCTCAAAAGTTTTATGATCTGCAAACAACCAACAATTATTCTGGTCTGATTTTATTCCATCTATAGTGGTCTCTAAATTGATTATGGTATTTTCTTTTTTCCATTTATTAGGATGATGAATGAGTCCACTACACCATCAAATATATTTTGATTTCTTTATCGGACTATGGTATTCATTTCTGTAAGATTTTAGATTGCATCTGCTTTCAACCTTTGATTCACTATTTTTAGTGTATTATTTTTGTGATCCAGCTCATTTTTTGTGGTCTCTATCATGTATTCTTGAATATTAGTGGATTTTGGTGTCTAGACTGGGTATTATATATTTTTATTTTTTGGTGTTCCATGTTAAAAATATCTAGTGTCATCATTTGTTTTTATAAACATATTTTTTTGGTCATCATGAATCCACATTACTTTCTTCAGGCTTCTTTGAATGGAATGTAAATTTATTTCCATTTCATGTTCACTTTATTATTCATTTTAGAATTCATCACTTGTTTTATTTACCAATATTTGGTATATGAGGGTTTGGTTTTTATTCTGATAAATCATGTATACGAATTATAGCTAGACGATTTTATTGAATGGAACCAATTCTCTTATATGGTGATTAAAAAACAAAGAATCTTATAATTATAAACGGAATGGATTTTCTAGTTTTTTTCTACCTATAGACCATAAAGACTGTCTCATGAATAATGGGAGTTTGAGTATGATATATTTTGTGGTATCATTTATCACTAGTTTGAAGACAATGTGATGAACCATATTGTCAACATCACTCATTCTAGATTTCTGTGGAAGAATATTAAGACCACTTATGCTTCTAAGACTAGAATATAAAAAATTTTTCTCCTCAAACATTTTTCTAATTTGATGTATAAAGAAAGGAAATCTATTTTTTAAAATTTGAGTGTCATTTTTGATTAGTAGTCTGGTATAAGTACTAATTTTGAAGATATGGTTTTAACGCTCTAGATTCTTAATACATTACCTTATTCATGTGAGAATTTGTGTTTTAAACTAACAGGTTATGATCTAAATGGAATTGTTTCATTTAGTTTTTTCATGTCCTGTATTTTGAATGAATATGTTTTCAGACATACATTGGAGATATCTTCTTCAGAGGTCTTGGTCACAAAAAACATGGGAGAAGTCATGAAAGGAAACAAGGAAAAAGAATTCATGGTAAAATAAATGGTATAAGAAAATACAGGTCGAAGTATAGGGGGTCAAATTTCATCATTTTTGTAAGAAATAACATACTAATTTGTTTTAATTATTTCAAAAGGGAAAAAATAATGATGGATAATTGAATAGTCCATAGGTCGTCACGGCCCTCAAAATTACATTTATTAACCTACACTAGCACAGTGGTGTAGGGTTGAACCACAGAGAAGACAGATGAGAACTCTAAGGTTAAGTAACTCCACTATTGTCAGCAGTGAAGCGAGTGTGCATTTTTAGTTGTTTTTACTTTACAATTTTTTTTGTAATTTTCTTTAAGCAAGAGACTAAATCGATTATAATAGTACTGATGAACTAAGAACTACAGTAAAACTAACATAAAAGAACAAAATACTAAAACATAGCAACAAGGTCGAAGTAGCAGATCAAAAGTAACACTCGAGAATCTGACCCAACTGGTTTAATGGATACCTTCTCCACTACACTTTATTGAGTCACACCTCAAAAAAATAAAATTGAAAAGTCTCCCTCGCCAGGAAACTCAACACACAGAAGACTGACTTTAGGAGTTCGCCATTCCAAAATCAGTCAAAATGTTTGACAGTTAAAAAAGGATAACAGTGGATAATAAACTTGCCGTAAATTTCCACAGTTTAATACATTAACGCTTCGATAAATGTATTCAAGAATTACCTCGTCAGTAGTTCTTGAATTTATGAATTTTAAAACAATTAAGGTGTGAAACAACAAAACAGAGTATCATTTTTCAATTTCGCCGATTGAATATGATTCTGAAAAATGTAGAGTGAATGAAGAAGACTAAAAGATTAACTTATAGAATTTAATTCTCGAGCTAGAAAATTAATCCTTTGATCATATTGATTAAAGAAATGAAAAACATCCAAAAACAGAGTATAAGATTTAAGAACGAAGGGAAGAAGTACTCCCCAAATACTGCTCTTCTCTCGGGCTCCTCGGTCTCCTGCTCGTCTCCAGTGCTGCTCCTCAGAGTCTGCTCTCGTCTGGATGTGGTCGTGGAATAGAAAAATGAGAGTCACCTCAAAATTATGCTGCTTGTCTGCTTTAAGTACCCTGCTATCATAAGATAATGTCACTACAAGCTTCCACCGACTTCACAAGTACTTCACCCACGCACTGCAAAATGTGCGTTTTTTCGTGACAAGCACGTCGCGCTAGAATTCCCCTTGTAACTAACTCCCACTGAGTTAGTTTCATGCACCTGGACCCATTTAAGTCCCTTGTATGAACCTATAAAGTTAGAAAATAAAAATAAATAAAACGAACATAAAGAACGAAAAATGGTTAATTTTAAAGTTATGTGTTATTTTAACTCATTAATAGTTAACAAAAGTAAATTGATAAATATTTACTTTTATATTATTTAAACAATTATCCATTAAATAAATTATGTTAATAGTTATAGTACTAAGATATTAATTTTATCATTTTTAACTAAGTTATTAAAAATTACAATATAAGTAACGAAGTAATTAAAAATTTATAACTTAGATTTTATTAGTTATTTTTATTTACTACACTAATTATTATTATTGTATTTACTATTTAAGAATTTAAAATTATTCCATTAATCTATTAACTAGTTTATTTTAATTTTGTAATTAAAATTAAATTCTTAAATTTTAAATATTATTATGTTAATAAGTATATTTCATAGTTTATTTATAATTATTATAAATTATATATTAATATAATTAATAGTGTATTTATTATAAACATTTGTTATTAGTTTAGTTTTGTAATTTATTTTATAACTTATCTATTTATTATAATTATAATTGTCTTAAATTTATAACTTTTATAAATTAATTTATATTAATTTGACTTAATTAAAGTTTAATTTGACTTTATACTTTTTCTTTTGTTTTTTTTCTTTAACTTTTTACTTTACTTTTATTATAATATCTTTGTTTTTGTTATCTCCTTCCTTCCAACCCCACGGCGCACAGAGCAGGAGGTTTCTGGAGTTGTTCTTCGGCGCAACAGAGGTAGCTCTCCTCTTCACCAACGGACTTCCAGCAGCGGCGACGGCTCCCCCCAGCAGCGACTAGTGGCGGCCAGCGGCGGGCCTTCCCCTGCACCTCCCATGGAAGCTTGGCTACTCCCTGAAAATAGCCGCCTCCTTCAGCACAGGCTCGACCTCCCCCATAGCAGTGACAAAGCAGTGGTAGGATAAGGGTCTCCGTGGAAAGCTCGGCCAGGTGGTGCGGTCGGCTGAGTTGCTCCTCCTCGGCCCTCCAAACGACTCGTTCTAACTCCAGTGGCGGCATCCCTCCAACACATAGATCAAAAGCCGCAAAGCTCTTACTTGGACCAGTAATGGAAACCGAGCCAAGTGTTCTCCTTCACCAAAAGTAGAGGCCGATTGTAACTGTTTTGTTAGATCTGAAAACGAGTCTTGAATTTAGGGGGTTGAATGTTGGATTAGTTCTAGGTTGATAATTCCAGGTGGAATGGGGTGTTGGTGTTGAGAAAAGAGGGGATGACGTCTATCAGTGACGAATCAACTCATAGAAGTAGCGGAAATGTAACAACGAGGTAAAGGGGTTTACAAAAGATAAAGGTTAGTGATTATCAGTCAGGAATTAAAGAAGGCTGATATTGGTGAGGATAAGAAAACAGCTATCACCAGCTAACAGTGAGGTCATCTATTGGTAGCTTCAAAAACACCACCACAAACGTCAACTCAAATAAAGAATTAATTAAACTAAAAATTAAATGGTAAAACCACTAATTTATTTAAAACAAATAAAATTTCAACAAAACTAAAACACATCTAAAATATTAACTAATTAATTTATTAGCAATATTAAATTATACAAAATTAAAGAATGAATTTAAACAACAGAATTTAAAAGAATTAATTGAGATAAAAATTTAAACTGCATAAAACGTAAATTATTTTAAAAGTTTAAAACGACAAAATTGAATAATTAATTAGATAGTGCTGATAATAAACATTATTTTATATTAGCAACTAATCTAAATCTTTTAAGTAGAAAACTATAGTATTAAATTAATGAAGTTAATTTATATTAATGGATGAAAATAAAATAAAATTAATAACTAAATTTTATCATTGCAATTAGATTTTGGAAAGGCAACCGTGAAAAGGTCACCAGTAAAAACAAGGTCACCGATACAAGCAAGGTAACAACGAGGTGCGGATCGGTAGCCAGGCTACTGATAGAAGGCGTTGTATCGGTGATAAAAGAGTATCGGTGAGGTAAGACTGGTGCGAGGTCACCGTTAGAGCTCGTCTACCTCACCGCTAGACTAAAACAATAATAAAATGAATTAAAATTCAATCTGCATACATAAAATAATAAAATTAATGTTTAAAAACTATTAATTAATTATTTAAATAACTAATTGCACACAAATGATTATAGGCGAACCATTTTATTAAATTTGACAACACAATTTACGTACTTAAATAATGAGCAGGACGTCTAAACAAATTTATTAATATAATTAACCTATTCTAATGTAACTAAGTTGAAAGATTAATTATTAAAAAAAAGTCTAAGTTAATTAAAAATGATTATGTAGATTAAACACTCACCGCTGCTGATAAAATTAAAGGGCTCACCGGTAGAAATTAAAGACAAACATTATAGGTAAAAAGATGAGCTACCGGTAGGAAAGAGTAACAGTGACAAAGGTCACCAATACATCTAAAAACAGACTACCGATAAGCAAAAAGAAAGCAGGTCACTAATAGACAGTACCGGTAACCTGGCTACGGGTAGAGAAAATGTAACCCTGCTATCGGTAGCTTAGCTACCGGTAGTCTGGCAAGCCGTAACTAAGTTGTATAAACTTAAAAATTAAAAGTAAATTAATTAGCAAACTCAATAATTGTTAATAATGAAAAAGAAAATAAAATAAACAAATATAGGTTAAATAAAAAAATTGAAAAATAATTATATTAAAAAACAAAGAACGTATAAATAAACTATTTAAGGGCCCATAATTACATAAAAAGTTATAAAAAATGAATATATGACAAATTTAATTATAAAAATAAAAAAGTACAAATATTTAGCATAAAGTGATTAAATAATTAATTAAATCATTAAAAATTAACTAAAAAGACGTGCCAAAACTATGCAAAAATAGAGTCACATCAAATTCCCCCACACTTAAATATTGTTTGTCCTCAAACAATACCATGTTTTATTATCTTTGAAAACAAGTGAAATGTATTTATGGTTTTGTTCAAAAGGTAACATGTCCAGTACTAAAAACAGAGGACAATGCATAACAATATGCTTTAAGAAAATGAATTACTCTAATGAATATTGCTTAAAAATAATACTCAAGGGATAATTAAGAACACAAAGACCATCCATTAAAGAGGATGTCATGCCTCATATGTGATACAACCTAGTGATTAACCTCAAATCAGGCTTAAGTTCTCAATCCAAGATTGACAGGGGATGGAATATCAATAGAATTAAGACCTTAACCAAGAAACTCTGCACTTTGACTTTTTCACCAAGGTTCCAAAAAAATAGTTTTTTTGTGAATCACCTCAATGATACAACCTAAATGATTTACATATAAACCAATTGACCCCTTCTTCATCTGGTGTTCATCATTCCCCTCTCCTTAATGAACTCATTTTGACCCTAGAAAGTTTATCTATTTTTCCCAAGCCATGTACATTGTGCTAAGCACTGTGCAATTGTAACACCCTAAGCTTCCATGATACACTTCTCCTTCAATAACACAATAGCTTGCATTGTACACAACTTCGAGTTCTAACACACCGCGACCAATCAAAATAGCCATTATGAATATTAATACCCACCTTTTGAAATTATATATATTTTACATTTCAAAATGGACTTCATTTTTGGAATCGGAATATCGAAATTAGTCTATGTTGAATTTTTGGTATTTTTCTGAGAACTTCCAATTTTTTATGAATAGTGAAAAATACGTAAAAACAACTTTTTTAATCAAAATAATTTATAGTGATAAATTATACTATTGAGTGGTTTTAAAGTATAATTAGAATATATTTTTACCATTTTATCCAATGGTGGTCATTAGAATTAATTTCACTTTGAAATTGGACATAAACAATTGTCAATCGTTTGATATATATTGTTTCTTAAAAACCGCTATTTGTTGTGACAGCGGGAAATTAATTATAAAATTAATTAATGAAACTTATATGTTTGGAATTTTATAAAATAGTCATCATTTTTGAATTTGGAATATCAATTATAGCTTAGGGTGAAATTTTGGCATTGTTCTGAAAAACTTCAATTTTTGATGAATAGTGAAACCACTAAGTGGTAGTTAAAAAACTAATTTTTCGTTTAAAAGAAACATTACCACTTCTGTGATTTGATTTTCAAAAATCCAACATACATGGTTGTCATTAGAAAGTAAAATGTGGTTCAATGAGATTAAAATAATTTTTTTGGTGAATAGTAACTTTTAAGTTTAATTAATCACGATTAAAGGTAATTAGTGAAATTTAAGGTAAAAATGATATTATAAAAATATGAAAATTCCTTTAAACTTGTCCTACCCTTATTGGATGAGTCATGACAGACTAAGAAAATCCATGGGTCAACTTGGGGACCCCATGGAGCCACTTGGGTAAGAAAATGACAATAATAACTTTTTATTTAAAGTAAAAATAAAACTGTCACAAACATGTTTTGTTTTACTAAAACAATTATTACATGGGGTTATATAAGTTAACTTTTCATCTATAAATAATTATTGGACAGCTAAAACAATTTCCTACATCATGATATTTTTTTTTATAATTTTTAGACATTAAATAAATTAAATTCTTTATGACACCATGATGATGCAGCGATTACCTCATTAATTAGCGATTTAAATAAAATGAAAAGATAATGTAAAATATAAGACTTAAACTTGTCAAAAACATATTCGATGCATATATTGCGAACCCTTATCACCTTTTCCTTGAAATATATAAGTGTGGGACCTTTAAAATCCGAAACTCATTATATAATAAATTAATATTTCATGACTTTCCAAGAGTGCCCCTCCTCTCCTCTTATAAAAGGCCCTCACCACTACCACCTTATTCACACCTTCAAAGCCTGTTGCCTCGGCCAACCTCTGCCCAAATACTCTTTAAAATTTTCTCTCTTACTTTTAGAAGCCTCACTTTGGGCATAATTCTTCCCAAGGAAGCCTTTGGCTCAAATCAAAAAAGAGTTACCCGATTTTAAGGTAACGTCTTCTCTTATGTTATTTTGTTTTATTTTGCTTCTCTGACCCCTTAAACTCTTTTTATTCTTTTATTTTGTAACCACAATAGTATCCTCAATATACTTTTATGTTTTTATGAGAATTATTTTATTTACACTTACACACACCTTCATCTAATGGTTAAAGAACATACTGTTTCTGTGGGTGGCGAATTACTGCCTCACGAAACGATGATTGTTCAATCTTCTTTTAACACCTCTCATGGTGGCCATTATGATGACACTATTTTTATATATGATATATATTATGTTTTTGTTTTCCTTATGATTCTGTATTTTTCATTTATGGCATACCTTTATGATTTCCATTATGGGTAAATGCGATAATTTCATTTTAGGAAGTGCATACTACCACCCTCTCAAAGTGATTTGAATCGTTAATGCCATATGTGGGATGTATAAAAGATGGAGTAAATGGTATTATACATTATATTATACTGTAATTATAATAAACGTTTATATCATTATGATTTCATTCCATTAAATACGAAATAGAAATGAAAGTAGTGTTCATGCGTACGTACGACTTACCGTCTCCATTAATGGTGCATTTAATTTATTACCTCTAAATGTTATATAATATTATAAATGCATGTATCTAATGGATATATATGATATATATTATATCTACATCATGAATATAATATTTAAGATAATGGATATTCTATCACATAAATAACTTGTAATTATTAGAAGTTTATTGTTGACTCAAGTACCAAAGATCAACAAAATGACCGTTATTAACATAAATAATTATATAATGTTTATAACATGGTAGTAAGTGATATAAAAGGAATAATGAACTTCACAAAGGTTCTTAAGCAAGTAGAAATTAACTCTAGTTTATTATTCAGGAGATTAAAGAACGATCGAGTCAAGTCGGACACGAGGTAAGGGAACTTCTTAACCTAATTTCTATTCTTTGGGTTAATCTCCTACTTTCAAATTATGTCATGATATTATTATGTAATATATTGTATTTTTTCTTTCTTTATGTGTACTTATATTAAATACACATAATAGATATATTTTATTTTAAAATAATTATTTTTATAAGGGACTTCGTCTCAATCTCCATTCATTGAGGCATATTTTCTTTTATACACAAATTTCTTTTATACGGTGTATAAACCCCTTTGACTTTTACATTTATTCAAAAGGAATATTTTTATACGAAGCGTTTTACTAAACGACAAAAAGGAATGTTTTTCTTGTTGTATGTATGCGGCGACAAAGACTATTCCACCGCAGTGACCATTATTTGAGTTTTGACTTCCTCTACAAGCCATAACTTTTTTTTAAATGAAAAATAAATAAAAAGTTTTAATTTTCTTTTATCTTGGTATTGAAAATGGGTTTGAAAGTGTTTTTTTATTATATCAATGTGTTTTATTGATATCTTGTGATTGAAATGTGGAAATGTTATGTTTAATTTATGCATGTTTTATGTGATACGATTATGTTATGTTTTATGATATGTTTAAAACTATTCATATGAGGAATGCATTGGACTTAATAAGTGACGGGTGGAGCCCGCTATAGCTCCTCGATGCATCGGAAGGTTTCATGAGAAAAACTAGTGTCTTGGCACGAGGCCTTGACAAAATCTTATTTGTAGTCTTGGAACGAGGCCTTGGCTATGTGGTTATGATAGTCTGGAATTATGCATTCCATCATTATGAGAGAGGTTATTGATATTGCATGTGATTATTCGACTAGTAGAATATCCATGTGAATACGTAAATGGCATTATTTCATTTTATTTTTGCCATATTATGCTGAAGTTCAAGTTTAAAAGGATTTTTATTTAGTTATACATTGCCTTAAATGTTTATGTTTATTTATGAAAGCTTCCGCTATATTGTTATCCTTACTGGGCATCTGAGATCACCCCTTTCAATGTTTTAATTTTTCTAGGATGTGAAGAAGTATTTTAGGAATGACCTGCAGGGATAGTCTGAAAGGGATATGAGTGTGGAAAATGGAGACTATGTTATTGTAGTTTTTCACTTTATGATGTAATGTAACATTTATGAATGTATCTAGTGTTTCCAAGGCTACTAAACTAGTCGGTCTTTCGAGACTTGATCTTTTGTGATCATTCCAATGTTACGCAATAATGCACCGACTTTGGGTAACTGGGGTCAGGGCATTATAGTTGGTATCAAAGGGAGGTTTAGCATTAACCTTGGAAGCTATATTTAGATAAACTCTGATTAGAGCACATAGACCTAAGATAAAATTTGAGGATTATTATAGAAGAACTTCATAGAATTTTGGTATTATAGAGATTTTGTGAGTTTTCTAAGAAATACATCCCTGTCTGGATACGAACAGGTAGAGGCGGCTCTGAAACAGATGTACCTAGGGGTAAAACCCAAAAACACCTCTTTGAGCTAAACTCAAACGGGAACCGGTGCACGACAACGAGCCTTGCTGCACTCTTGGTTACGACACTCCCAGGGGATATGCTTAGGATAATTCTCGTTTTCTTTACAAACCACTATAAAGGGTTATGAGTATATACTTCCACAAAAGAAAACATTTATTATGATTATGGATTATATCCATAAATAGTTCAATTTATGTTAAGTGTTTTTAAAGTTTGTAATTATGTATTTTGATTCATAAACTAATCTAGTCTATGCCATTGTTTAGATATGGCGCCTAGTGGGAGGAATGAGAACCGTATCAATGCACGCACTCCATGTAGGGATAGCCCTCCTGCTCAAGATAACTATAGTGGAGCTGGTGATACAACCGGTGCTGATCACCTTATCACCATACTGAGACAACTCACACAGGTTATGAATAATAACCTTACTCGTATGGAGCACCCTGATCCGCAACGTGGAGGATCAATGTTAGACTACTTCATGAGGCAACAACCACCAACATTTAATGGGGGTACAAATCCATTAGTATTTGAGCAATGGATAAACTCTTTAGAGAAAATATTCCACGCCTTGGGGAGTAGTGAAAGGGAGATGGTCATCATGGAAGTTTACCGCCTCATTGGAGATGTCGATCAATGGTGGTCGCTGATTCAAAACACAAAGAAAGATGATGAAGTATCAAATATGGAATGGAGGGAGTTCAAAGAGATTTTCTTAGAATAATACTTGCCTTGTGACCATCGAGCAGATATGGAAAGACAATTTCTAGGTCTGAGACAAAAGGAGGATGAGAATGTCACAAAGTATGGGGCTAACTTTACAAGGTTAGCAAGGCATGCAACAGATTATATACGTAACCTAAGAAGTAAGATTGATCATTTCTTTAATGGGTTAAAACCATTTCTCTGTCGAGCCTTAGTCTCAAAATATTTCTCGTCATACGAAGATATAGTCTCGCGTGCTATCAAGACAGAAAATGAATTCTCTAAATCTTATGACAATAAATTAAAGAAAGAGAAGAAGAGAACAGTGGAACAAGATAAAGATAAAGGGAAAAAGGGAAAAAAGGATTTTCCATTATGCGATAATTGTGGGAAGAATCACCCCGATACTTGCCTAAAAGGAATGAGAGTTTGTTACAAATGTGGAGAAAAAGGTCACCAGGCTCGTGATTGCAAGGGAAAGAAAGAGGTTATCAATGTTGAATGCTACAATTGTAGGGAAATGGGGCATTATTCAAATGAATGTCCTAAGCGTCAGGGAAACATACCTCAGAAAAGGCCAAGGGATCAATGACAATCTTATGCTGTTACTACAGTTGTAGTGGAATAATTAATGTATTGGTGCTATTGGAAGCAAGGATTATATTCTTGTTATAAGAATAATGTGATATATATAAGGATTATACTGCAATATTTGTTGTTTTCATTAAGGTTTTGATATGATGAAGGTAATCATATTTTTGTATGTGACAATAAGAGAAAATTTACTTTGTTTGAGGAATCTGATGATGCAATTGATTTTGGAATTTGAAGACATTTTAGAAAAATTCTGGACATAGGTATTTTGGATAACTATAAAGGTTGGAATGGATTAAGTTGAACCTTAGATAGTATTTTTTAAGGTTAAAACATTTCTGAAGATTATTTTTGGAATATTATAATACTATAGTTTTAGGAAAAGGACAACCTGTAGGTCGGGGGATAACCCGTTGCGTTGGACAAAGCTGTAGGAATCGAACCCACAACCATAGTGCGACAGACCTTTATTACCTACCACTAGCCTACAGGAAGTCCCTGGTTATTACAAAATAGTTTTCCTAATCTAAATGGTATGTGTTAATATTTGGAACCTAATACAATTAGGATAAATAGAATATTTTTGAGTTCTGTTACCATTTGGAGTGAAAGATGGGTTTGTGGTAAAATTTATTAAAGAATGAAAGTCTACATGACAAGTAAGTATATTTCCTTACGTTCTTAGTAAATCTCTTAAATAAATTCTGTAACATTATGAAAGGTAACTTAAACCAAAAATGTTGTCGGTTAACTTTTCCAACTGGGGTTTCAATGACCGTTTAACCAATCAAAAGTTTGTGATTTTCTTGTTGTTAACTGTCTTCTAATCCTGTTTTATGAAACTCTCCATCATACCTTGATGGTTTGTTTTTCCTCCATATCCATGTTTTCATAGAATCCTAGTATTGGCTATCTCGGGTGACCTTTTTACTTCTCTTTCTTTCATTTAAAGTTATATTATTATTAACCCTATTTCCGATGTGGGTTTTCCACAAAAGTATTTTCTACTTTCAAACTTTTATTTTCGAAGAACAATTTCAAATTGCGAGAACGCAATTTATTGAAGGAGAGGAGAATGTAACACCCCAAGCTTCCATGATACGCTTCTCCTTCAAAAATACAATAGCTTGCATTGTACGCAACTTCGAGTTCTAACACATCGTGACCAATCAAAATAGCCATTATGAATAGTAATACACACCTTTTAAAATTATATATATTTTATATTTCAAAATGGACTTCATTTTTGTATTTGGAATATCGAAATTAGCCTATGTTGAATTTTTTGTATTTTTCTGAGAACTTCCAATTTTTTATGAATAGTGAAAAATACTTAAAAACAACTTTTTAAATCAAAATAATTTATAGTGATAAATTATACTATTGAGTGGTTTTAAATTATAATTATAATATATTTTTACCATTTTATCCAATGTTAGTCATTAGAATTAATTTCACTTCGAAATTGGACACAAACAATTCTCAATCTTTTGATATATATTGTTTCTTAAAAAACCCTATTTGTTGTGACAACGAGAATTTATTATAAAATTAATTAATGAAACTTATATGTTTGGATTTTTTAAAAATATACATCATTTTGGAATCCGGAATATCAATTATAGCTTTGGGTGAAATTTTGGTATTGTTCTGAAAAACTTCAATTTTTGATGAATAGTGAAACCACTAAGTGGTAGTTAAAAAACTAATTTTTCATTTAAAAGAAACACTACCACTTCTGTGATTTTATTTTCAAAAATCCGACATACGTGGTTGTCATTAGAAAGTAAAATGTGGTTCAATGGGATTAAAATAATTTTTTTGGTGAATAGTAACTTTTAAGTTTAATTAATCGCGATTAAAGGTAATTAGTGAAATTTTAGGTAAAAATGATATTATAAAAAATGAAAATACCTTTACACTTGTCCTAACCTTATTCTATGAGTCATGGCTGACCAATAAAATCCATGGGTCAACTTGGGGACCCCATGGAGCCACCTGGGTAAGCAAATGACAATAATAACTTATTATTTAAAGTAAAAATAAAATTGTCACAAACATGTTTTGTTTTATTAAAACAATTATTACATGGGGTTATATAAGTTAAATTTTCGTCTATAATTATTTATTGGAAAGATAAAATAATTTTCTACATCATGATATTTTTTTATAATGTTTAGACATTAAATAAATTAATTTTTTTATGACACCATGATGATGCAGCGATTACCTCATTAATTAACGATTTAAATAAAATGAAAAGATAATGTAAAATATAAGACATAAACTTGTCAAAAACCTATTGGATGAGTATATTTCGAACCCTTATCACCATATCCTCGAAATATATAAGTTTGGGACCTTTAAAATCCGAAACTCATTATATAATAAAGTAACATTTCATGACTTTCGAAGAGTGCCCCTCCTCTCCTCTTATAAAATGCTCCCACCACTACCACCTTATTCACACCATCAAATCCTTTTGGATTGGCCAACCTCTGCCCAAATACTCTCTCAACTTCTCTCTCTTACTCCTAGAAGCCTCACTTTGGGCAGAATTCTTCCCAAGGAAGCCTTTGGCTCAAATCAAAAAAGAGTTACCCGATTTTAAGGTAATGTCTTCTCTTATGTTATTTTGTTTTATTTTGCTTTTCCAACCACTTAAACTCTTTTTATTATTTTATTTTGTAACAAAACCAGTATTCTCAATATAATTGGATGTTTTTATGAGAATTATTTTTTTTACACTTACACACACCTTCATCAAATGGTTAAAGAACATTCTGTTTCTGTGGGTGGTGAATTACTTCCTCACGAAACGATGATTGTTCAATATTATTTTAACACCTCTCATGGTGTCCATTATGATGACACTATTTTTATATATGATATATATTATGTTTTTTTCCCTTATTATTCAGTATTTTTCATTTATGACATACCTTTATGATTTCCATTATGGGTAAATGCGATTATTTCATTTTAGGAAGTGCAGACTACCGCCCCCTCAAAGTGATTTGAATCGTTAACGCCATATGTGGGATGTATAAAGGATGGAGTAAATGGTATTATACATTATATTATACTGTAATTATAATAAACCTTTATATCATTATGATTTCATTCCATTAAATACGAAATAGAAATGAAAGTAGCGTTCATGCGTACGTACGGCTTACCGTCTCCATGAACGGTGCATTTCATTTCTTACCTCTAAATGTTATATAATATTATAAATTCATGTATCTACTGAATATATTTGATATATATGATATCTACATCATGAATATAATATTGAAGATAATGGATATTCTATCACATAAATAACTTGTAATTATAAGAAGTTTATTGTTGACTCAAGTACCAAAGATCAACAAAATGACCGTTATTAACATAAATAATGACATAATGTTCATAACATGGTAATAAGTGATATAAAAAGAATAGTGAACTTGAAAAAGGTTCTTAAGAAAGTAGAAATTAACTCTAGTTTATTATTCAGGAGATTAAAGAACGACCGAGTCAAGTCGGACACGAGGTAAGGGAACTTCTTAACCCAATTTCTATTCTTTGGGTTAATCTCCTACTTTCAAATTATGTCATGATATTATTATTTCCTATATTGAATTTGTACTTTCATTATGTGTACTTATATTTAATACACATAGTAGATTTATTTTATTTTAAAAAAATGATCTTTGTAAGGGACTTCGTCTCAATCTCCATTAATTGAGGCATATTTTGTTTTATACACAAATTTCTTTTATACGGTGTATAAACCACTTTGACTTTTATATTTATTAAAAAGGAATATGTTTATATGAAGCGTTTTACTAAACAACAAAAAGAAATGTTTTTCTTTTCATACGTATGCGGCGACAATGACTTCTCCACCGTCGTGACCATTATTTGAGTTTTGGCTTCCTCTACAAGCCATAACTTTTTAAAAAATGAAAAATAAATAAAAAGTTGTAATTTTATTTTATTTTGGTATTGAAAATAGTTTTGAAGGTATTTTTTTATTATATCAATGTGTTGTATTGATATCTTGTGATTGAAATGTGGAAATGTTATATTTCCTTTATGCATGTTTTATGTGATACGATTATGTTATGGTTTATGATATGTTTAAACCTGTTCATATGAGGACTGCATTGGACTTAATAAGTGACGGGTGGATCCCGCTATAGCTCCTCGATGCATCGACAGGTCTCATGAGACAAACTAGTGTCTTGGCATGAGGCCTTGACAAAATCATATTTGTAGTCTTGACACGAGGCCTTGGCTACGTGGTTATGATAGTATGGAATTATGCATTCCATCATTATGAAAGTGGTTATTGATATTGCATGTGATTATTCGACTAGTAGAATATCCATGTGAATACATAAATGGAATTATTTCATTTTATTTTTTCCATATTATGCTGAAGTTCAAGTTTAAAAGGCTTTTGATTTAGTTCTACATTGCCTTAAATGTTTATGTTTATTTATAAAAGCTTCCGCTATATTGTTATCCTTACTGAGCATATAAGCTCACCCCTTTCAATGTTTTAATTTTTCCAGGTTGTGAAGAAGTATTTTAGGAATGAACTTCAGGGATAGTCTGAAAGGGATATGAGTGTGGAAAATGGAGACTATGTTATTGTAGTTTTTCACTTTATGATGTAATGTAACATTTATGAATGTATCTTGTGTTTCCAAGGCTACTAAACTAATCGGTCTTTCGAGACTTGATCTTTTGTGATCATGCCAATGTTACGCAATAATGAACCGACTCTGGGTAACTGGGGCCGGGGAATTACATCAATGCAATTATTCAAGATTTACAGTGGTCTTATAGTAAACAGAAACACACCCAACATCTAGGGTCTTAGAGATTCACCGTGGGATCCCAGATGCCCAGTATTATTACAGTTACAATGTTTTTATATAAAAACCCTTAACATTGGCTCATTAAGGTGATAATTTTTATAAAAAGAAAGAAAAAATGAGGACCTTCAGATGAAAGTCAAACTTCCAGTTCCAAAGGTTATGATCAAAACTCCACTAACAGGTAACCAAATCACTCTAAAAAATAGTACCTAAACCAAAATTTCATCTAATCACTAAGAAGCTTCACTCAACAATCATCCACCAACACCCATTTCATACTCAAAGCATGACTTAACTTCTAATCAAGCATCATCCTAAGGCAAGACCCATTTGAGTTCGGTGTAAGCCTAAAATTATGAAAAACAATTTGAAAAATATTGACCATTTTTATGCTACAATTTTAAAGGTAGTGGGAATTGATGAGCTCTCAAATAAGAACAATTAAGAAATGTCAAGAATTGACCCCCTCCCCCACACTAAAAAACAAACTTTGTCCCCAAAGTTGACTTCCAGGTATGGAGAAGAACAACTTATCAGTTTAAATTCAAAACCGATTTTCAATTTGGTAGATATATGACATGTATAAAGGGTCTCATTATATTTCAACAAGTATTTTTTCCACAAAAAATTAATTTACAGCAGGTTCATTTAACAAGTACATGCATTACCATTCAAATCCATTGATAAATATTTTCAATGCAGTTCAAACAGTTTCATGTATCTTTTGTAAGTGAACAATTACAAGGGTGTAGCAAGTTAATAGATTGGGTTCAAATGGGTTTTCAATAAAGCAGAATGATGCATGCTAAACACCCATCAGCCAAAGAAGATTCAATGAAACGAAATTTACACTCTACATGTACCCCCACACACTTCATTTCATGCAGTGAATGGGTTTTAGACAATGAATTTCAGTTAATAGCAACAAGCACATGCATATTTTTAATTCAAGTTAGTGACATGCTGCAAATGTTTTTTTAAACATGCTATTCATGAAGCAGATTTTCAGAAAAAATGTAGCATAATTTTTTTAAAACAAGTAGAATTTTTTATTGAGGAGAATTTTATTAATAAAAACAAGAGCAGAAATAAATTCAGAAAGTTGAAATACTTCCCTGACTAAATTTTTGTCAATAAATGATCATGGTAATTCCAGTCCATTATTACATAGCAGCAGCATCCTAAAAACACAAAACATGTAAACAAAAACAAAAATCCAGCAGAGACATAGCAGACAGTTGGTAGAAAAGCTCACAGTATTCAGCACTAAATAGTACAAAAATGAAAACAAAGAAAGAGCATGGGTTGACTCCCAAGAAGCACTGATTTTTAAGTCTTCGGTTAGACTTTATTTAATTACAAATTGTTTATTGAAAACAAAAAAAAAATCCATGGGTTTCCTCTCATGTAGCACTAGATTTGTAGTCCCCAGCCGGACTCACCTAGCAACTAACTATAGTCACTAGGTGGATGTGGTTTCCTTAATAGGAACCACCATATGTATTTGGACAAATTATTTTTAATAGAAAAATGAAAATTGTGAGCAACAAGACTTAACACATCAAAAACTAAACTCTCATAGCCTGAATTAACCCATAAGAAGCACCCTTTAACAATAGTGGGTATAGTGTTGTCCACTTCCAGTTTTGTTTTAGATTTATCAAGATTTGAGTTCATATAAAGGGACAATATATAACTAGGTGCATCAAAGGGTGTGGAATTATTTTCATGGCTTTGTCTCTTAAACTCAACATTAACAGATTCAAGTACAAGGGTGATTGTGGGTGAATACTGAATAATAGGTTCAAAAGAGGACTCAATAACATGTTGAACAGAGTCATATACAATGGAACTCAATTCTAATTCTCCCTCTAGACTAATCTCAATATCATGAGAAAGATCAGAACTCTTCACAGGTGAGGATGTAAGTGATAGACAGGGAAGAGAATTTATTTTATCACAAACACATTCTGGTCTAACAATGCTGTAAATCTCTTCCAAAAGATCGTCATCTGTTAACTGACACTGAACATATACTACTTCTAACAAATTATTTCTGCCTAGATCACGTGTGTGTTGAACATCTCTTTCAAGTTCAAGTTCAAAAGGCTCACTTTCTAAAACCAAGTCATTTGAGTGTTGCAAAAATTTTAAATCAAGAAGAGTAATGTCCAATTCAGCATCAATAAAACGAGTTTCAAGAATATTCAAATTAAGACAATTCTCCTCAAGTTGGCCAACACTGACTTCCATTTCATTGCACAATGATTCAGAAATGTGATTTATATTAGAATAGGGAAATGAGAACTCATGAATTAGTCTTTCTTAGAAAATCATTCCCTCAGCTTCATCATCCAACAACATTTCAGAGATTATTGGGTTTACAAGCTCAAAATATGAAAGAGAAGTGTTCAGTTTAGGTTCATAGATTTGAGATTCTGTGATTTCAAACTTAAAGTTCTCTTCCAAAGTTTACCCAATATCAAGTTCAGGCTCATTGTTTAGAATTCCAGAAATTTTGGGTGAAGATTTTTTAACAATCCAGTTTTCATCTTCTAATTTGTCTTCAATCCGAATGACTTCCTTTTAAAAACTCATAAAACAGTGATTTTTCTCCAATGTAGGAATTATGAATAGAACTAGACTTTCATTTTCAATCTGTTTTAATTTAGTTTCAAAATTGTCCAACTCAACACCATTAAAACCCTTTTTGGGATTTTCAATGTAATTGTCTTGACTCAGTGAGTTGGTTATTTCCATATTTGGTTCAATAGTTTCAGATTCTTCAAATTGAATGGATTCTTGCCCAGTTTCATTGTCACTCTCTTCTTCAATTTGATTTTCAAATCATTTAAAAACATTTTCTTTTTCATTTTCTTAAAATTATTCTTGTTCTTTAACCCTCTGTTGTAATTCCAAGAGCATGTTTTCCAATCATTTCATTCTTTTATCATGCTCTTGAAAATCTCTAATTTGATTTTCATGGGTTTTAGTTAATCAATTGTTCCAATTATTCTCCCTAGAATCCAGTTTGGTTTCTATTAATTCTATTTTAGCTAGGAATTCAGGATTAGATTCAAAATTTTCATTTTCTTCAATATAAACATCCTGTTGTGGCTGGTTATAGACACACTGCCAGGAAGCGTGACCATAATAGCCACAACACACACAATGTGGTCCCTGTTGATTCCAGTTTTCAAGAACTTCCATTTTAAAACAAAAACCAGGTGAGATTAAACACACAACAGTTCACTGTGAAGCATATTTCTCAAAATCAACACAAACAGTAGGTTCCAGTTCAAAACAGTTTTTTTAAACATATTTTTTTAAATAATTTTTTTAGTCTTTTTTTATTATTTTTTTAAACCCTAGACTCTCAGTGCGTGCCTTCCCCATCAACGGTGCCGAAATTTGAACAGGCTGGATGTCATCATTGTTGTACCTCTCGAACCCCTCGTGGTTTAATTTTCATGATCACAATCACCCTCTTATTTATCTAATTTTTTTTCAAGTATTTTTGGATGATAGGCATTCATTCAAGGTGCCAAGGAATTGGGACAAGAAGGCCAAGAAGGCAAAAAGCCAAAAATGGACTGAAATTCAGTCCACCGGCCAACCGGTGGCTTCACCACCGGCCAGCCGATGGACCCTGGGTAGAAGGGACACCCACTGCCTCAGCACCGGCCAACCGGTGGCCTCAGCACCGGCCAGCCGGTGGCACCCAGCCAGCACAGTGGTTGCTACTGCCTCAGCACCGGCCAACCGGTGGCCTCCTCACCGGCCAGCCGGTGGAGCCTGAGCCCGAGCCCTCCTCCTTTTTGCAAGCACCGGCCAACCGGTGGCCCTGTACCGGTCAGCCGGTGGAGCCAGTCAAACTAGCCGTTGGGCTTTTGACCAGCCTGTCCACTTGGCCTCCAACGGCTTCGAAGGCCTCTCCAACGGCTCCGAAGCCTCCCAAAGGACATTTGAGGGTTCCCCCTCTATAAATAAAGGACTAGGAAGCCCCGGAAACTTAACTAACCCATACGGAAGCCAACGGACATTTTTTTGATCATTTGGCGAACCTCCGACGGATTGCTCCAAGGGAACCCCAATTGCTCCAACACAATTCCACATCCAAGGAGCACCACCATAGAAGCTTGGGAGAGCACTTCATCAACTTCATCAATTCATTTGGCGCCCAAGGCTTCTCCCATTACGGTTTTTATTGTTTATTCATTTTGAGCTTAAATTTGGGTTTGTGCCTACAAACCCCAACTCTTTCTCTCATCCTTTCTTTTGGGTTTTCACATCACCTTTAAGGTGTGAAGAGGTTAGTCAAGCCTTTCCTTTTAAAAGGCTTGAATCAAAGGTGAGCTAGCCTTCACCCGTAAAAAGGCTAGTGGGTTCTTGCTCAACCATTGAAAGCAAGTGGGTTCTTGCATAACCATTAAAAGCAAGCTGTAATAGGTGAGCTAGCCTTCACCTGTAAAAAGGCTAGTGAGTTTCTTGCTACAACCATTCAAAAGCAAGCGGTAGTAAATCTCTCAACGGTTGAGTTGGGAGCGGAGACGTAGGCCGGGTTTTAGGCCGAACTCCGTTATCAATTGCGTGTCTTGCCTCTTTTATTTCCGCTGCACTTTCTCTTTGATTTTAAATTGTTAATCTTTTTTAAAAGGCAATTCACCCCCCCCCCTCTTGCCATCACTTCCTTTCTTTCTCCGCCTAACAATTGGTATCAGAGGGAAAATTTGAGTAATACCTTCACCGGTTTCAAATTTAAGATCCATTGTGATGGCCTCAACCTCTTTCGACCCCGAAGGATTTTCTTTGGGTCGTGCTCCATTTTTTGATAGAACCGACTATAACTATTGGAAAACCCGCATGACCACTTTTCTTAGAAGCATTGGCTATCCCATTTATAAAATTGTCATGCAAGGTTACACTCTCTCTTCCCCCGATGAATCCAAATGGACCCAAGCCGATATTAAAAATTTCGAGCTTGATGGCAAAGCCATGAACGCTCTACATTGCGGCCTTGATCGTAATGAGTTCAATCGAGTTTCCACATGCACCTCCTCACATGAAATCTAGAAACTTTTGGAGGTTACCCATGAGGGGACCAACAAAGTAAAGGATACTCGATTGGACATGTATCGTCAAGATTTCGAGTCTTTTACCATGCATCCATCCGAATCTATTACTGAAATGTTTACACGGTTTACTGATGTTTGCAATGGGAGAAAGTCCCTTGGTGATGATGTGTCTGCAGAGACGATGGTCAAGAAGATCCTATGGATCCTTCCAAGCTCATGGGCTCCGAAAGTCACGGCAATCCAAGAAGCGAAGGACATCAAAAACATGCCGGTCGAAGAGCTCATCGGATCCCTCATGACTTATGAGATCACCATGAGGAGGAAAGCTGAAAAGGAAGGCAAACCAATCAAAACTCCAAAGAACATCGCCTTCAAGGTACAAAATGAAGAAAGCTCATCCTCCTCATCATCTTCCTCTTCAAGCGGCGATTCCGAAATGGAGAATCTTGCCCGCAAGATGCACAAGTTCATGAAGAAGCACAAAAAGAAGAAATCCCGCAAGGCCCGCAAGGCTCAATCCAACGAAAAATCCGAGCCCAAGGTAACATGCTATGGGTGTGGCAAGAAAGGCCATTACAAGCCCGATTGCCCACTCAACAAGAAAAAGGCCAAGAAAAAGGAGAAGAAGAAGGCTTTCAAGGCCACATGGAGTGATAACTCCACATCATCCTCCTCCTCCTCCTCGAGCGACAACGGTAACAAATGCCTAATGGCATGTAATGAGGTATCATCTTCCGACTCCTCATCCTCTAGTTCTTCTAATTCTTTTAATCATTTATCTTATGAGGATCTCCAACATGCTAGAGATCAATTGGAGGAAGGTTTTCACGAACTTTCTTCCAAATTTGTTGCATTAAAAAAGAATTTCAAAAAACTCTCTTCCGAAAAAGAACAAATTCTCAAAGAGAAGGAAGAGTTGTCCCTCAAAATCAAAAACCTTCCCGATATTGATTCCATGGAATCAACCATCAAAGATTTAAGGGAATCCCTAGCTAAGTTCACCCAAGGGGAACAAAATCTGACCAAACTCCTTGGTTCCCAACGCATATCTAGAACCACCCAAGGGCTTGGCTATTCCAAGCAAGCTTCCTCTTCCCATGCACCTACTATTTTTGTAAGGGGAAGCTCTCAAAACAAATTTTGCAATTATTGTAAAAAACTCGGGCACATGATTTATGAGTGCAATTGCAAAAATGCCCGGTATGGTAGGCCCAAAACCATTTTCCTTAGCGATGAATTTTATAAGAGAAGACCTGCCACTAGACAAGTATGGATTGAAAAATCCCTTTTAGCGAGTCTCTCCGGGCCAAAATTTGTCTCGGTTTCAAAAACCTCTCCCCGGTGATTTGTTGTTTTTATTTAGGGGGAGTTAGGTTTGTTTAAGCATTTTTGTTTTATTCAAACTTTCAATTTCAACACTTGGTATCAAATTTTTCAATTCAAAATTTTCTATTCAATTTTCATTCAAAACTTTCAATTCAAACTGTTATTCAATTTTTCATTTCAAAATTTTTTGATTCAAAACTTTCAATTCAAATTTCAAAAATTTCAATTGGTTTAAAATCTCTTTCTTGTTTTTCAAACGTCTCCCTCAATTAAGTTTTATGCCCCGTGCTATTTTGATAATCACAAAGGGGGAGAAATTCTTGATTGATTGGGGGAAAAATCTTTTAAAGCATGCTTTTCATTTCACTTTCTACATTGTTTGTTTTGGTGATTGTGATCATCAAAATAGGGGGAGATTGTTGTACCTCTCGAACCCCTCGTGGTTTAATTTTCATGATCACAATCACCCTCTTATTTATCTAATTTTGTTTCAAGTATTTTTGGATGATAGGCATTCATTCAAGGTTCCAAGGAATTGGGCCAAGAAGGCCAAGAAGGCAAAAAGCCAAAAATGGACTGAAATTCAGTCCACCGGCCAACCTGTGGCTTCACCACCGGCCAACCGATGGACCCTGGGTAGAAGGGACACCCACTGCCTCAGCACCGGCCAACCGGTGGCCTCAGCACCGGCCAGCCGGTGGCACCCAGCCAGCACAGTGGTTGCTACTGCCTCAGCACCGGCCAACTGGTGGCCTCCTCACCGGCCAGCCGGTAGAGCCTGAGCCCGAGCCCTCCTCCTTTTTGCAAGCACCGGCCAACCGGTGGCCCTGTACCGGTCAGCCGGTGGAGCCAGTCAAACTAGCCGTTGGGCTTTTGACCAACCTGTCCACTTGGCCTCCAACGGCTCCGAAGGCCTCTCCAACGGCTCTGAAGCCTCCCAAAGGACATTTGAGGGTTCCCCCTCTATAAATAAAGGACTAGGAAGCCCTGGAAACTTAACTAAGTCATACGGAAGCCAACAGACATTTTTTTGATCATTTGGCGAACCTCCGGCGGATTGCTCCAAGGGAACCCCAATTGCTCCAACACAATTCCACATCCAAGGAGCACCACCATAGAAGCTTGGGAGAGCACTTCATCAACTTCATCAATTCATTTGGCGCCCAAGGCTTCTCCCATTACGGTTTTTATTGTTTATTCATTTTGAGCTTAAATTTGGGTTTGTGCCTACAAACCCCAACTCTTTCTCTCATCCTTTCTTTTGGGTTTTCACATCACCTTTAAGGTGTGAAGAGGTTAGTCAAGCCTTTCCTTTTAAAAGGCTTGAATCAAAGGTGAGCTAGCCTTCACCCGTAAAAAGGCTAGTGGGTTCTT
This sequence comes from Viscum album, assembly GCA_963277665.1. Lineage (NCBI taxonomy): Eukaryota > Viridiplantae > Streptophyta > Magnoliopsida > Santalales > Viscaceae > Viscum > Viscum album. Next base: position 2,015,916,180 of record OY728143.1, read on the forward strand.
GCTCAACCATTGAAAGCAAGTGGGTTCTTGCATAACCATTAAAAGCAAGCTGTAATAGGTGAGCTAGCCTTCACCTGTAAAAAGGCTAGTGGGTTTCTTGCTACAACCATTGAAAAGCAAGCGGTAGTAAATCTCTCAACGGTTGAGTTGGGAGCGGAGACGTAGGCCGGGTTTTAGGCCGAACTCCGTTATCAATTGCGTGTCTTGCCTCTTTTATTTCCGCTGCACTTTCTCTTTGATTTTAAATTGTTAATCTTTTTTAAAAGGCAATTCACCCCCCCTCTTGCCATCACTTCCTTTCTTTCTCCGCCTAACAATCATGGCCCTCAAAATTACATTTATTAACCTACACTAGCATAGTGGTGCAGGGTCGAACCACAGAGAAGACAAATGAAAACTCTAAGGTTAAGTAACTCCACTGTTGTCAATAGTGAAGCGAGTGTATATTTTTTTAGTTGTTTTTTACTTTAAATTTTTTTTTAATTTTCATTAATCAAGAGACTAAATTGATTACAAAAATACTGATGAACTAAGACCTATAGTAAAACTAACATAAAAGAACAAAATACTAAAACAAAGCAACAGGGTCGAAGGAGCAGATCAAAAGTAACACTCGAGAATATGACCCTACTGGTTTAATGGATACCTTCTCCACTACACTTTATTGAGTCACATCTCAAAAAAATAAATGTGAAAAGTCCCCCTCTCCAGGAAACTCAACACACAGAAGACTGAATTTAGGAGTTCTCCACTCCAAAATCACTCAAACTGATTAACAGTTAAAAAAGGATAATTGTTGAAAATAAACTCGCCATAAATTTCCACAGTTTAAGACATTAACGCTTTGATAAATGTATTCATGAATTACCTCATCAGTAGTTCTTGAATTTATGAATTTTAAAACAATTAAGGTGTGAAACAAAAAAATAGATAATCGTTATTCAATCTTACCAATTGAATATGATTGTAAAAAATGTAGAGTGAATGAAGAAGACGAAAAGATTAACTAATAGAATTTAATTCTCGAGCTAGAAAATTCATACTTCGATAATATTGATTATAGAAATGAAAAACATCCAAAAACAGAGTACAAAATTTAATAACGAAGTGAAGAAGTACTCTCCAAATACTACTCTGCTCTCAGGCTCCTCGGTCTCCTGCTCGTCTCCAGTTCTTCTCTTTAGAGTCTGCTCTCGTCTGGATGTGGTTGTGGAATAGAAAAAATAGAGTCACCCCAAAATTATGCTGCTTGTCTGCTTTAAGTACCCTACTGTAATAAGATGACGTCACTCCAAGCTTCCACCAACTTCACAAGTACTTCACCCACGCACTGCAAAATGTGCGTTTTTTCACGACAAGCACATCGTGCTAGAATTCCCCTTGTAACTAACTCTCACTGATTTAGTTGCATGCACCAGGATGCGTTTAAGTCCTTTTTATGAACCTGCAACGTTAGAAAATAAAAATAAATAAAACGAACATAAAGAATGAAAAATGGTTAATTTTAAAGTTAAGTGTTATTTTAACTAGTTAATAGTTAACAAAAGTAAGCTGATAAATATTTACATTTATATTATTTAAACAATTATCCACTAAATAAATTATGTTAATAGTTATAGTAGTAAGCTTTTAATTTTATCATTTTTAACTAAGTTATTAAAAATTAAAATATAAGTAACGAAGTAATTAAAAATTTATAACTAAGATTGTATTAGTTATTTTTATTTACTACACTAATTATTATTATTGTATTTACTATTTTAGAAATTAAAATTCTTCCATTAATCTATTAACTATTTTATTTTAATTTAGTAATTAAAATTAAATACTTAAATTTTAAATATTATTAAGTTAATAAGTATATTTCATAGTTTATTTATAATTATTATAAATTATATATTAATACTATTAATAGTTTATTTATTATAAAAATTTGTTATTAGTTTAGATTTGTAATTTATTTTATAACTTATCTATTTATTATAATTATAATTGTCTTAAATTGATAACTTTTATAAATTAATTTATATTAATTTGACCTAATTAAAGTTACTTTTACTTTGTACTTTTGCTTTTGTTTTTTTCTTCTTTAACTTTTTACTTTAATTTTATTATAATATCTTTTATTATTTTATTTATTTATTTTGTGGTATCTCCTTCCAACCCCACGGCGCACAGAGCAAGAGGTTTTTGGAGTTCTTCTTCGGCGCAACAGAGCAGCGCATGGCAGCTCTCCTCTTCACCAACAGACTTCCAGCAGTGGCGACGGATCCCCCCAGCATCGACTAGCGGCGGCCAGCGACAGACCTTCCCCTGCACCTCCCCTTCATGCAGCAGCGTGGGGTGGCGCGACGGTGCAGTCTCGGCTTGCTCTCCTCTTGCAACAGATCCAGCGGCGAACTCCCATGGAAGCTTGGCTACTCCCTGAAAATAGCCGCCTCCTTCAGCACAGGCTCGACCTCCCCCATAGCAGTGACAAAGCAGTGGTAGGATAAGGGTCTCCGTGGAAAGCTCGGCCAGGTGGTGCGGTCGGCTGAGTTGCTCCTCCTCGGCCCTCCAAACGACTCGTTCTAACTCCAGTGGCGGCATCCCTCCAACACATAGATCAAAAGCCGCAAAGCTCTTACTTGGACCAGTAATGGAAACCGAGCCAAGTGTTCTCCTTCACCAAAAGTAGAGGCCGATTGTAACTGTTTTGTTAGATCTGAAAACGAGTCTTGAATTTAGGGGGTTGAAGGTTGGATTAGTTCTAGGTTGATAATTCCAGGTGGAATGGGGTGTAGGGGATGATGTCAATCAGTGAGGAATCAACTGATATAAGCAGGGGAAATGTAACCGTGAGGTAAAGGTGTTCACGCATGATAAAGGTCACTGATTATCGGTGAGGAATGAAAGAAGGCTGATATCGGTGAGGGTAAGAAAACAGCTATCGGCACCTACCGGTGAGGTCATCTATCGGTAGCTGCAAAAACACCACCACAAATGTCAACTCAAATAAATATTTAATTAAACTAAAAATTAAATGGTAAAACCACTAATTTATTTTAAACAAATAAAATTTTAACAAAACTAAAACACAACCAAAATATTAACTAATTAATTTATTTGCAAGATTAAATTATACAAAATTAAAGATTGAATTTAAACAATAGTATTTAAATGAAATAATTGAGATAAAAATTTAAACTGCATAAAACGTAATTTATTTTAAAAGTTTAAAACAACAAAATTAATTAATTAATTTGATACCGCTGATAATAAAAAATATGTTATATTAGCAACTAACCTAAATCTTTTAAGCAGAAAACTATACTATTAAATTAATGAAGTTAATTTATATTAATGGATGAAAATAAAATAAAATTAATAACTAAATTTTATCATTTCAATTAGAGTTTGGAAAAGGTAATAGTGACAAGGTCACCTGTAAAAACAAGGTCACCGATACAAGCAAGGTAACTACGAGGTGCGGATCGGTAGCCAGACTACTGATAGAAGGGGCTGTATCGGTGAGAAAGGAGTATCGATGAGGTAAGACTGGCGCGGGGTCATCGTTAGAGCTCGTCTACCTCACCGGTAGACAAAAACAATAATAAAATGAATTAAAATTCAATCTGCATACAGAAAATAATATAATTAATGTTTAAAAACTATTAATTAATTATTTAAATAACTAATTGCACATAAATAATTAAGGGCGAATCATTTTTTTAAATTTACCAACAAAATTTACTTAAATGATGAGAAGGACGTCTAAAAAAATTAAATAATATAATTAACCTATTCTAATGTAACTATATGGAAAGATTAATTATTAAAAAAAAGTCTAAGTTAATTAAAAATGATTATGTAGATTAAATACTCACCGTTACTGATAAAATTAAAGGGCTCACTGGTAGAAATTAAAGGCAACCATTATAGTTAAAAAGATGAACTACCGGTAGGAAAGAGTAACAGTGACAAAGGTCACTAATACATCTAAAAATAGGCTACCGGTAAGCAAAAAGAAAGAAGGTCACTGATAAAAAGTACCGGTAACCTGGCTACCGGTAGAGCAAATGTAACCCTGCTATCGGTAGCTTAGCTACCGGTAGTCTGGCAAGCCGTAACTAAGTTGTATAAACTTAAAAATTAAAAGTAAATTAATTAGCAAACTCAATAATTGTTAATAATGAAAAATAAAATAAAATAAACAAATATATGTTAAATAAAAAAATTGAAAATTAAGTATATTAAAAAACAAAGAAGGTATAAATCTACTATTTAAGGGCCCATAATTACATAAAATGTTATAAATAATGAATATTTGAAAAATTTAATTATATAAAATACAAAATTACAAATATTTATCATAAAGTGATTAAATAATTAATTAAATCATTAAAAATTAAGTAAAAATATGTGGCAAAACTATGGAAAAAATAGAGCCACATCAATAATCAATAGAAGAAAATTAGTGATAGAGATGATCATTGAACTGCCACTTCGCGGGTGGTCTTTTTTTGTTTATAACTCCATTAATATTACTTTTGATTATTCATGTTTGGTTTTTTATAGTGGATCCTACATTCATGTGGAATTAATGAAGGATTTCATTACATATTACAATCATGCTAATTTTTTATTTTATTTTAATGAATGGTAATGATGTTCATACTAATGTGGTATATATCATGACTGTTTGTTTTGAGACCCCCATAGGAAGTAAGTTGATTTTGAATAATCTTTAACATGTTCCAATGGTTTAAATGAATCTTATTTCAATTAGTTTTATTGATAATTAAAAATTTATTTGTACTTTTGAGGCTTTTAATAAAATAATTTCAAGGATTCATTAGTGGTTGATCTTGGAAAGAAGTATCCAGGTTTGTACTGGACAAGAGCTTCAATTTCCTATGATACTACTAGTGTTATTGAGTTCAATTTTTCTCTCATATTATAGAATAAAAGATTCATTTACATTAGTGAAAAGGGGATTAGTTTTTGGACAAATATAATTTTTCTTTTAGGTTTAAAGAGTGTCAAATTATAAAAATATGATCAATATATGTATGGAAAATAGAGAAGAGTTCATTTTAAAAATCATGCTCTGAAGAAGAAGTCACAAGTACTTGAATTAGTACATTTTGATATTTGTAGTCCTTTACAATCTATTTTTTGTGGTGGTCTTTATTTTATGATATTTATATATGACTACTCGTGTAAGATTTGGGTTTTATATTTTGACTTCCAAAAGTCAAGTGCTTGGTATTTTTATGAAATTTCAATTTTCAATTTAGAGTAAATTTGGTAAGAAGTTGAAACATAATATCACTAAAAATGGGGGTGTGCACTGTGGTTCTTTTTATTAGTATTATAGGTAGGAAGGTATTCGGCATCAGAAGACACATCATGAGATAACTCATCTAAATGGTGTAGTTGATAAGATTAACATGATTTTTTTCAGAAAGAGTTTGATGTTAAATTTTAGAAGTGAAGTTTCCCTAACATTTTTGGGGAAGTATTTTTTTACAATTGCATTTATTATCAATTTATAACCCATAATTTCATAGCTTAAAGAAGCTTATGATAGGTGTTTTTGGGAAACTGAGCAAGTGTGACCACTTATGTATTTTTTCATGTAGGTATATGGTTCATATGTGTAGAAATGAGAGATCCACGATGACTGGTAAGTCAAGATAGTGTATTTTTATTGGCAATTGACATGATATGTTTGGATACGTGTTCCATGATCATTCATCGAAGAAATTTTTTATAATTTTTATGCAATATTTATGGAGGATTAGACTTTTATAGACATTGATATAGGAGAAAAATCAACCTCTTTAACCTGTTATCGTTTTTTCAGTCTAGACTCAGTTTCTGGTTCACATTTACCACTTATTGTTCATCCTGATGACTATATTGATATGCATAATGATGAACGTGGTGAATAGGTTGGAGTTGATGTTTTAGATTCATCTTTTGTTTTTTATGATCATGTTTCATGGGTTATTAATGAACCCATAGTTCCACTCAAGATATAAGCTCAGTATCATAACACTTCTACTTAGTATTCACCTAATGAGTATGTTCTTTTCACTAAAGGGGTATAACTGGAATCTTTTAACTTGGTGATGTAAAGTGATCAAAAAGAGACATATATTACATAAATGGATGATTATATGATATCATTACATGTGAACTATATTTTTGTGCTAGTGAAGTTTACTATGGGTAAGAGAGCTTTGAAAAATCAATGGCTTTATCATATTGAAAATGAAGAATCCAAATTTTTCCACTATACCAAAAAATGTTAGTTATAAAATTATTCATTCAAAATAAAGGTATTGATATTGATGAGATTTTCTTACATGTTGTAAATATAAATTCCATTTAGGTTGCTTTGGTTTGGCTACTAGTTTCAATCAGTAGATTAATCAGATGGATGTGAAGATATATTTCATCTATAAAGATTTAGAGGAGGAAATTTCTATAGAGAAACCATAGTGTTTTATTGAAACTCGTAAAAAGAATTATTTATATAGGTTAAAGAATATTTTTTATAGTTTTAAGAAAGATTCTATGTAGTGCTAAAATAATTTTGAATAAGTCTTTTTTCATTTGGATTTCTGGAATACATTCTCGGATCATTATGTTTTTTTCAGATATTTACTACTTATGATTTGAATACATTTTCATTGATTAAATGTTCAATTTTAGACATGATACTTCTATAATTAATAGCTTTTAGGTGGATGTTTTTTTAGTGCATTTAAATAAAAAACTTGGTGTCAGTGCGATAGAGTCATGGCGTGTCTATCTCCTGTGATATAAAGGTTAAAAAATTATTGTTATATCTAGAGAAATATATTGAGAAGGATCTTCATATTTCCATTTTGATGATGTGAAATTATATAATATCCCTCTTTATTTTAATTTTAGGATCACATCTATTTAGGTAACTTATACTGATGAATAGATAGAGGATACACAATAAATAACATTTTCATTTATTATTCACTATTTTTTATATTTGATGGTTTGTACAAGATTTGTTATAGATGATGTAGTTGGTGTGGTCTTTCATTTTATATATAATCTTGATAGATCTCATTACATAGAAATGATGTATATATTTCACTATCTTTATTGTGCTTCTAATATGATATTGTGTTTTGGATGTGGGGAACCTTCCTTCGTGTCTTTACATACTTAGATATAGTAGGAGATATGGGTTCAAGGATGTATAATTCAGGATATTTGATAAATTTCTAGAGTGGGTTATATCATGTTAGAATATAATTTAGAGATTTTTTTTATTTATCTATTACTGAGTATGAGTTTATTACAAGTACATAGTCCTGAAAAGAAATATTATGGATGAAAACATTTATTCAAGAGCACAATATTAATTTGGAAATGTATGTATTATTTTTTTGAAAGTAATTATGAAATTTGTTTGGAAATGAATCCCACTTTTAATGGAAGTTTGTATCAAATCAATGATTTGTATCACTTGATCCCTGAAATCCTTGATTCTGGAATGCTTGAGCTTAAGAACTTCAACCCAAATGACAATGGTTTATATATATTGAACAAAATATTTCCCACAGGTAAATTTAAAACATTTTGACTAATTTCAATATTGGTTGTGTTCCATAATTTAGTTGGATGGGGATTTTTATGGGTTCCTACTCATGTGGGGGCCTTCATGCATTTAAAATAAAAAAAAGGAAAAAAGGGTATTTAATGAAATGGGAGTTTCTTTTTTGGGAGGAATTTTTTATGATGATGTGGCTCTCTCCTCTTCCAGGTGATAGTGTTTTAAAAGGTTTTGAGATATTTACCAAACATAAAATCCCATTGGTCTAATTCTCATTCATATTCAGTGGTATATAATATAATTGTTGTGTTTTTTTATAAACCATTTATTCTGATGATGGACATCCTCTCTACATGGTTAGATCTATTTTGATTTAGTTATCAGGTCAGGCTCTCTGTTTTAGGCTGCTTTCAAATTTCATATTCTTTATATAATTGATCCATTATTTTTTAGAGTAATATTTTTGATATAAAACAATTTATTGGGTTTCTCTTCCAAATACTCTTAATTATAAGCGGAGTATTCTTTCTGGACTAGGCCATGTGGATTTTGCCTTTTGCATTTTTTACATTATATATTTTTAGTGTGGTCATTTATTTTTATACACATATATTTTTTATAATAGTGAATCTACATTAAATTATTATGCTTATTTTAAGGGAAATAAAATTTGTTTTTGGTACCCATTTTGTTTTTCAATTAAGCAATCATCATTTACGATCTTTCCAGACATCTTCTATCAAAGGGTTTAGTTATTATTTAGATAAATCATAGATTCAAATTATAGTCAAATGGTTTTATTGAATGAAACCAATTATTATATATTTCAAATAAAAATAAAGGATCTCAATTTTATCAGGAAAATGCAACTGTTAGTGTTTGATTCCAAGAATCTAGAAATAACTTCTAATGAAGATTGTGAGTTTGGGAATAATATATATCTTTTCCACTCAAAATTGGGTTGAAGAAAACTGGATGAACCATATTGTCAACATATCCCACTCCAGATCATTGTGGGAGAATCATTAGACCACTTATGCTTCTAAGATAGGAAATAATAATTGTTTTCTACTCACACAGGTGGTGAATTTTAGGTAAAAAATGTACTTCTATTTTTGATTATATGTGTGAATTTCAAGGGAATTTTGATAATTTTCTTGGTAAGAGTATTATTTTTTAAGATGAGGTTTATGAATATTGGATTCTCAATACTTTACCTAATTCATGGGAGAATTTTCATGGTACACTAATTGGTCCTATTTCTAACGGTTATGTGGTATTTAGTTTTTTCTATTTTGTTATACTGAATAATGTACTCTGGGGATGTAGTAAAGAAAGATATTATTTATAGGTTTTGGTTATAGAGAATTAGGGTAGAATTAATCAATTTAATCAAGGAGAAATAAGTTTAGGTAAGAAAAAGGTTGATGAAAATCTAGTTCAATGTAGAGGGTGTTTGAATGTATTCATTTTGGTAAAAAAATAAATTTTAAGAAATTTTTATATTAGCTAAAAATGGAAAACAATATAAAGGAAAAAAAATCAAATAAAAATGGTTATGGTGATGTTCATTTCCACTCCACTAAAGAAGAATTATATTTATTGTTTATAAGTTTATTAATATTTCTTTTAATGATTATTTCTAGGTTGTTGATAGGGGAACATTCTTTCAAATGAAATCAAGGAAGGAGTTATTTACATCTTTCAACCAAGTTATTTTTTGAATTTTAATGATGGGTAATGATGGTCATGCTGACATTGTTAGAATCCAGACTATTTATTTTGGAGATTAGCATAATATGTAATATGATTTTGAAGAGTGTTTGACCTTAACCTGATATTTTTCTGAATCATATTACTACCCGTGTTCATGATGAAGATGGATTTATCATTTCATTTACTGATGGACCATGAAATATTTCCAAGGGTTACTTAATAGTGGCTTGAGGAAATAGTTAGTTGGGTTTTTACTTGAAAAGAGATTCAATTTCTTGTGATAATTCTTTCATTATTGAGTAAAATGTTTATTCCATGTTAAGGAATAAGGGGATCATCCTAGTGAGTAGGGAAATGGTTTTTTTTGAAGATATATTTTCTTGATGGTTTGAATAGTGTAAAATTAGTCATCTTTGATTACTATATGGCTTGAAAATAGTGTAGTGTGATTTTCAACAATAAACATTTTGATAAGAATCCATAGGTACATGAATTAGTACATTCTAAATTTTGTTGTCCTTTAAAAAAAATACATTCATTTTTGGTATTTATATTTTGACTTTTATTAATGACATATCACATAATATTTGGGTGTATGTCTTGAATTCAATAATTCATGTTCTTGGTATTTCATGAAATTTTGGGTTTCAGTTGAGATGAAATCTGGTAAGAAGATAAAATATATTCACACTGATAATGGGGTATACCAGTGATAGTTCTCCCTCTTTATTTCATTGAACCAATAATAGAAATAAGTATATATTCCATCGTACAATTTTTTTTTTATGTTTTTTGAAAACAAATTTATAACCACAATGATGGAATACAAACACATTTAATGACATTATATCTTTAGAAATCATGGAATAAGGAATGTAAAATATAATGTAAACAATATCCAAATAAAATCATATATGAAAATATTTAAAGAAATTAATTTACAAATACTATCAATAAAAAAAAATTATTCTAAATGAGTAAAAAATTGATTCAAAGTCACATGTCTAAAAAAAATTGATAAATGATATTAGAATAATTCAATATGTATGTTCAAACGAAACACAATGAAATAAAACAGACATAGAAATCCCTTATTTATACTACAGTTCATGCCATCTAGGACATGTGAGTTCTCCAAATCATTTCTCCCTTATATTTATGCCTCTCATCAACCTCTTCCCTATTAAATAATGATATACCTATCCATAAGAGCATTCATACCCTATTCTGATTCAATCACCTCTTCCCATCACTTCTTTCACTTCCCTATCTGCACTACCTTTTCCATTCAACCTCCTCCCCACCTTTCCCTTCCTATTTCCAAATCCCAAACACTATGCTTCTTTATCCACCTCAACCTCCTCCTCCATGTTTTCTTACCCCATTAGAGTTTTCCTATTTTATTGTTTAGAGACAACTTATATTGTCTCTCAATAGGAATCTTTCTCTATTTCAAGATATTCTATCAGTTAGCTAGCCTAGGTTTTCTTTATTATAAATTTTGACTCAGGCATGTCATCCTTGAAAAAATCATTCTCACAATATTGAAATAATAGTTGGAATTAAACTCATGGTACATTATAAAATTCTCACATCTTTTCAATCTAGATATGCTATATCAAATCTCCACAAGGAATTTGATAGAAATATTTCACTTTATTATTCATTTGTTGATGCATCATCAATCCGTAGATATCTACAAAACATACAATTCTACCATTATATATTTTTTCACTATAAACTATAATTGATCACATATCAATATATTTTATGCTTATCTAAGATTCATGTTATGTAGTATCATTCAAACTCTATCCCCTATACCTTTTATACCCACTCAAATTGATCTGTATATTTAGTAGATCTTGACATACACTCTAATCGCCTCTCTATTTATGATTTCACATTGGTTTTTTTTACTTTAATCCCTATCAACAGATGATTTTCATATAGAAATGTCTCTTAATGTTTCAAGATGAGTTCTGAATTCTTCTTCTTTTTTCTATAATTTTATTCCTTGGGCCAAAATAAATATTTTTGACCAATTGATTATTTGTTAAGAATATCTTATGGTATGGGATATATTTTCTTATTTCATCAAGTCAGTTCTTTACAATTGATGTATGTTCTTCTGTGAAATAATTAGACAACCATAATATTTTCCAGTTTAAAATTAAAAACATGTCGCTGGGTACGTGGAATAATTTTTTACCATAAATGACTTGCATATGATTTTAATTATTTTTAAATTTATATTCCTCTATTGAATTCATGGTTAATTATATTCATAGTGTGTTAGAAATCATTGGTTTTAATATGTTTATCACTAACATATAATCTTAAAAAATCAGTATAACGTTTCATTAAATTAAATACCAATGTTTTCTTTTTGGTTTTTTTCATATATTTTTATCGGAAAAAACATAATTTTTTAGTATATTCCACTAATTTATTATTTCTTTACTAAATTTAGTGTTTTATCATTTAATTTATCATAATTCATTTCATGTCCTCAAGGGAATTATGAAACTGCATATTTTTTCCATATACATCTAGTGAGGCCCTAATATATTGACACATTATATATAATAAAAGATAATTTTTAAAATTTTGTCCTTTATTTGTGGTCTATATATTATGATTTATGATTCATTGATTGAAATGAAAAATTAGATTAGAAATATATATTTGAATCCACCAAATAACTAATTTAATTAAAATTTAATCTTATAAACTGATGTTTTTATGTTGGAAATAATTTGTTATTTACTATTGAAAATTTACATGATTATTGTTGAATGTTGCGTTAGAATCATGTTCTGCAAGATTCAAGTGTTCTCAAATATCATTTATAAAAGTTATAGTTTAATTTTTTTATCATATTTTATTTCTATGAGAAAATATATATGTTTTACCAGGTGTCACATTTACACTTTATACATGTAATTCCCCTTTATTGTGAAGATATGTTACTACTATAAGAATTTTAATTTATTAAATGAGACTATATAGATTTAAAAATAATCTATTTTAATTGGTTTTTTATTTTGATATAAAAATTATTTACGTTCTACCTTTTTATTCAATATCTTTAACTTTTTAATCGGTATTATTCAAGGATGAAGATCTCAACTGTATAAAGAATTATATTCAGGAACTACCTAAATTTAGGCATGTGATTCATAAGTTGTTTGAAACTAAATTTCTAGTACCATGAAAAAATCATGTTTCTCACTCTTCATGACTATATTTTATCACTACATTGGACTAATATTAAATTATTTTTTCATAATAATTTCAATTTATTCACCGTTATATTATTTATTATAAAATTTTCTATTGTAATTGGTCATTTATTATTTAATATGACAATATAATTATTTACTTTTTAATTTTTTACTCAATGTATTATATTGGTTACTCATTATTATTCTTGGCATAAGATATCTACCATATAGGTAATTATTTTCAAGTATTATTATTTGATTTATATCTCTATTGTATCACATTACACCCTCCTCATACAACCATAAACATGTAACAACTATCTACCAATCAAATACAGGTTTTCATAGAATTCATTTATTAAATCATTTTTTTTTTCAAATTAAATAAATTATTATATTTATATTTTAATTATATACTCATTTATATTCCCTCCCATATTGTAGGTTCAAATGTTGGATACAATTCCTATTAACCAAATACCCAATGTTGATAACCTGGCTCTAATGTCTTGGGTGACAATAACCTACAATGTATAAATTAAATTTAGTTATAATAATTGATAGTAAATGGTTGTCATGATTATATATTTTACCCTATATTATTAGTGAAACTATATTCTAAATAATTTTCAACTTATATAGATGTATAATGCACTTTCAATTTAATGCAGTTTCAATATATTCAATTTATCATGGATTTATTATCATACATTTATAGTCCAGATAATGATGGATCGTTAATAAACTATTTAATTGAATCTATATTCACCAATCCCACTAAATAATGTAATTTTTACTTCTCAATTATCCCATTTAGATAATTTACATTTCATCGTGGTACTGATAACATCAAAACTTGTGAATAATTTATATTCATTTTCCATGTGGCACAGAAGATATCATCTAATTCTTTTGATGTGAAGTTATGTTACTGATATAATAAAATATATATCTTTTACTATGTTGTACATTTAATTTTTTACTTAGTGATTCCCATTTTCTATGATGTTATGTTACTTTTATAAGAACTTAAATTTATTCATTGTTACTTAAATTGATTTTAAAAACTTATTTTTTAATTAGTTATTTTTTATTTATGATGATATGATAATTGTTTACATTCTGAATTTTTATTCAATAATTAAATTTTTTACTCAATATTATTCTTGGATTATCGCCTCTATTTTACAAGGCTTGATGTTCATTAACTACTTAAATTTAGACATGTTATCCATTAACTATCTGGAACCTTATTTCTAGTGCAATGTGAAAATTATTTTTTTCATGGAATATTCATAGCTAGTTTTATATATAAATTTTAATTATAATAAATTACTATAGATGTAATATCAATTTTATTTTATTATCAGTTAATTTTTAATTTTAATTTTCAATATTGTAATTGGTTATTTATTATTTATCATGGCATGATAAGTTTTCATTTATAATTTGTTACTAAATGTTTTGAATCTGTTACTCAGTATTCTTCTTGGATTTGGTAATATATTTTATGAGGCTTACTATTTATATATTATTCTTGGATTTAATTATCTATTATATCTCTTTACACTCTACTTCTCATACAACCACAAACCTTGGGAAACTAACTACCAACAAAATACAGGTTTGGCCTAAATTTGTTTCTTATATCATTTATTTTTTTTCATTTTATTTTTTTTATTTTTGGTTTACTTGTATACTCATTTAAATTCCCTCCCATATTGCATGATCATCTATTTTATGTAGTTACTATTCACTAAATACCAAATGTTTATGAATCAACTCTAATGTATTTTAGTGAAAATAACAAACAAATTCGAAATTAAATTTCATTATTCGAATATATAGTGAATGGTTCGGTTGATACTCTATTTTACCCTATATTTGTAATGAAATTACAGTTTTGATAATTTTCAATTTTTATAGATGTATAACACACTTTTAGTTTATTGTAGTTTTAGTTTATCATGTTTTTCCTAAATTTACTATCATAATTCTATAGTCCATATCTTTTAGTCTCTTCAATCATTTCTTCAATGGATTTAATATCCAATTATCCCATAAACAATGTTTTTTTACCTCACGAATAGCCTATTGATATAAGTTCCCATTCAAAAAATGGACTTGTGACTATCCCATATGTGCATAATCTATATGAATTTCCTCTATAATCATTTTGTATATGATGGTTTTTGGGTGAAATGGAATAATTAAGTGGAGGGAGATATTTTATATTATATTTTAATATTGAGCTAAAAAACCTCAAGTGATTATCTTGCATGTAATATTTATATTTTCTTATTTAATATTAGAAGAATAAATTACCTTGGTCTAGGAACGTTTATTCATTAATGATATAGATAATCTGAAAAGACCCTTTTGGATTGCCTTAGTTGTAATTTCATGATCCAATGATGGAATCCTTCTAGTGCTGATATTTAAGAGTTGGTGTCCTAGAACCAACAGATTTTACTTTGATTACATTGATATTTAATGTATTATTAGTCATTATTCATTGTTCTTCATGATTATGATGTAATAATGTCCTAAAGTATTTGTTTCATTTGTAAGAACCCAGTTTTTACTGCGGAAGACTTTGGAATATTCTTGATTTTATTCCAGAGCAGCGCTTTCAGAAGGTGTGCGATTCCGAGCCCCGGTGTGGCCGAAATTTAGTTTTCACTGCGTTCACACTGGAAACACAAAATAAATGGGATAACTCCTAAACGGTGCTTCTGATCAGAGATTCGAGTGTACGAATGGGTTTGGAATGGGGTGTTTACCCTAGGAACGACATAAAACTTGTCGGTGCGGGATGTTTGGACCCCTCGCTCGCTTTTGGAACGTTAAATGGATAAATTAATTAATTAATTTATTCGTTTAATGGTTAAACTCGAGTATCTCTTAAACGGTGGCTCTAATTGGAAAATCGAGGGCACCGTTGATTTCGGAATGTTCCATTTACCCTAGGAGGGGTATAAGATTTGCAGGTGCGGGCCGTCTGTGAAAAATGCACCCAGGGGTGTTTTCGTAATTTGGCGGCTTTGGGCGTTCAACTTTATAACATTCAAACGGAAGCTCGGAATCCAATTCCGAGACCACCTTTGTGATCGGGTGGTGGTGTTAACCCTAGGGGAGGTTTAATTTTGATCTCGCCAAAGGTTTTGGATGCGAGGAAATTATGGGTTTAAATTAATTAAAATTTCTTTTTAATTTATTTAAACCCCTTCCCCCTTCCTCCCTTATTCTCCCTTGGCGAACCCCCCCCCCCCCAAGGCATGCCCTCAAGCTCCCTCTTCTCTTCCACTCCGGCGAGGCAGCTCTGGCAAGGCGACGGTGTGGCGGCAGATCGTCTGTGAAGCGTCGGGCGAAGCCCAACAAGGTAGGAGTGTCATTTTCGTTTTATTCTCCCCGCACCTACTTTGAGCCTTTTTAATCTTGTAAAATTGCTGTTGGATTTTCAAAAAAAAATCTCATTAATGCGTTGTAGAGTTTTTTCCCTTTCCAACGCATCTTTCAGATTCAAATTCCGAGCTCTGTGGCGTCCACAATCATCCGCCGAAGTTCGCGGGTTTTCGGGTTCCAGTGGGTTCGAGCGGCGGCACGGCTCGGCGGAGGCGGCGGAGCGCAGGTGGCTCTAGCGGTCGGCGGCGTAGGTGGTCGACGGAGGACCGGGCGAGCGCGAGGTGCTGGGTGCCGGTGTGAGGTGAAGCCGGCCGCGTGAGGCGGCAGCTCCAGGCGGCGAGGCCGAGCAGCCGGGGCGCGGCGACCCCGCGATCGCGGAGCACGACCCCCCGCGCGGGGACAGGACCCGCGGGACGCGGGTCTTCACGCGGAAAAAGTGACCTGCCACAGGCCAGTCGGTGCGCGGACCGCTGGTCAGCGGCTGGACCACATGGTTGGGCTGCGACCGGGCCCAGAACGGCCGGACCGGCCGAATCAGGCCGGTCTAGCCCAAGGGGCCTTGCCCCCTCAGTATTCGAACGCCCGTATTTTCCGCTACAGGCGTCCGTTTTGCATGCCGTCTACGGCGACGTGATCTTGGGATCGAGGGGAACGTTTAGATATGGTTTCAAGAATTTTTAATTCCCAAAACAAGGGGCCTCGGAGGCGCGACACGTCATTAAGTGTTTTGTCGTTTTTCCGGGGAAACGTTTTTTGGACGGCGCAGATGCGTCCGATGTCCGATTTAAGCGCCGTCAGTGGTGTTGGGACCCTGGCGCCAGGAGAAGTATTCCAGGGTGGTTTCGGGCATTGAGGCCGAAGTTGAGGCATGGGCCCCATGGCTCGTCTTTTGAGCTACGTGAAGTGCTTCACGCCTTTTTCATCGGACGTACGTTCGGGGCGTGCGGGCAGTCGATTCTGGTTGTTTTTCCGGGCAGATTGCATTGGTGCAATCCGCCCGCTCTAATTTGGAACGATGGTGTGCAGCCCACTAGGGCCGTTTGGGGGTCGGCGTTGATTTTTTTCCATCTTAATCACCGGGCGACCGTTTTGGACAAGTGAATAGTCCATCTTGTGTGTTTTTTCGATAGGATTGCAGTGGGGCAATCCATTGGCAGCACTTCGGGACCGAGGTGCGGGTGCCACGTGGTACCACTAGTGTACGGTGCGCTGGAATGCATCTTTTTCTCCAGATATCTGTTGTGCTATCTTTTTGACGTGTTTTTCAGAGGGGATCACAATGGTGCGATGCGCCCAACTGTTTTCAGGGCCGAGGCTCAGGATCATGGGACGCCATTCGGGCGTGAGGCGGTGTTGGCGGCCTTTCCGTCGGATATCCGTTTGAGGCGAGTAAGTAGTCTATCTCATGTGTTTTTCCGCGAGGATTACGACGGTACAATCCGTTTGGTTGTGGAGAGCCTCTTGCGTGATCTTGTTAAATGTGGAAATGTGAAGGTGCCCCTGTGGTGGTCCTCCTACTGTGTTTGTAGTGGACCCTTGGCGAGTGATCGCGTGCACTCCCATGTGAGTGATTTAAATGCTTGAAGTGATGTGGATGGCTATGCCTCAGCTGATGAGGTGGAAAGTTGGCAAAGTTACATTTGCACCCTTCGTGTTGACGTTGGGGTGCCGTATGCATGATAGGCTTAGGGCTGGAGACGTGGTATACTCTGGGAGTATACGATAGTGCTTGGAGGTACGTGTGGTTTGTACCTGATAATGTTTTTGCGCTTGGTTGGGGTTGATGTGGGTCCACACGTCGTGTGGGCCGCATGTGCATGCCATGTTTTGCTTTTCGTACTTTGACCTCTCGCTACGTAGAGGGTCCCTCTGTGCTCATTTGCTCGACCACTAGGGTAGAGTCTTTCCCTTGGCTCTGTGCTCGTTTATTTGACCAACAGGGTTGAGTGGTCTCCCTCTGGTTTCGTTCTCGATGGATTGGCCGGTAGCGGTGCTAGTGACACCCAGTGATGGAACAGGCGCTGAACCTCTTTTGGGGGAGTTGTTCTGGAGTTGGGTGACTGCGCGATACCCAATCCATGTTCGGTTCTCCAGTGTTGTACCCTCCAGTAGAGATGGCCATGGAAGTTCTGAGTTTTACCCTCCAGCGGGGCTGGGCGGTGGGTTACTCATCGACTTCTAGGGTTTACCCTCCTGCAGAGACTGGACAGTGGGTCACCCGACACACTTAGGGTCTACCCTCCACCAGAGACTGGGCAGTGGGTCACCCGACGCACTTAGGGTCTACCCTCCAGCAGTGACTGGGCAGTGGGTCACCCGACAAACTTAGGGTCTACCCTCCCGCAGAGACTGGGCAGTGGGTCACCCGATGACCTCTTAGGGTATACCCTCCAGTAGGGCTGGGCAGTGGGTCGCCCGTCGTCTAGTTCCAGGTCTACCCTCCAGCGGGTTTGGGCAGTGGGTTGCCTGTCGACTTATTCGAGGTCTACCCTCCACTGGGGCTGGGTAGTGGGTTGCCTGATGATGTATTAAGGTCTACCCACCAGCGGGGCTGGGCAATGGGTCGCCTGATGATTTATTAAGGTCTACCCTCCAATGGGGCTGGGCAGTGGGTCGCCTGATGATGTATTAGGGTTTACCCTCCAGCAGGGCTGGGCAGTGGGTCACCCGATATCTGGTTATGAATTACCCTCCAGCAGGGCTGGGCAGTGAAACACCCATCGACTCTTTCTAGGTCTCCCTATAGTGAGAACCCGTTGAATTCCAGGGATCCTCCAGCGAGGCTAGGCAGGGGGTCGCCTGTCAACTATGAGCAAACCTCTCGACTGCGGGGCAGCGACGTGGTGTGGTTTGACGTTCCCCCAGAACTCTCAATTACGAGGAGCACTTTCCCCCCCCGAGATGCGTCCTTGTGACGCGACCTAAAACCGTGCGGGAGAGTCAGTGCCGACCAAAGCGGATAGTTTCAATGTGCAGTGATTGAGCCCTTGACTTGTAGTTCGGGGCAGACGTGTGGGATGCTGGGCATCGATGGTGTTATTTCTGGGACTGTTGGCTACTCTTTTCTTGGGCTGAGCTGCGGGACGTAGATCCCCTTAAGACCTTGTTCGAGTTTTTTTTGAGCATATGGATATGTATATACCATGTTACTGTACCCACTTCTTGGGTTTGGTAACTCTCCTTCCAGGGGAGGTGAAGATGCGCGGGGTATGCCACGTGATTTTTGTGTCTAGATTCTCGTAGTTGGACGAGTCTACTCTCCTGCTATAGGTAGCGAAGACTCGACGAGAAGTTCATCTTCTCACCGTTTCCAGCTCCTTGTTCCTAGATGAGTCTATCTCCTTTCTCTTGTTGGGTTGGGCTAGACTCTTTACTATACTCCTTTACTTTTCCCTGTTCGCTCTACTGATCACCCTTCAGTACCTCCTTTGTTGCTCCCTCGAGCCTTCGGGGTATCCTACTGAGTATTTTTATACTCACCCCTGCTTGGGCTTTGCCCGTACTTGGTGTGCCCTTGCAGACGACAAATAGGTTGGACGTGACGTCAGAGGAGCTTAAGAGTCAGGAGCGTGGACCGCATGCAGTGGTCGGAGTCGGGTTCCAGGTGGGGGACCCTTCCAGCTATTTTTCCTTTTTGTTTACCTGTTGCTGGGTTGTGCCACTTTTTTGGTTGGGCGTGTGTTTTTCCCCTTTTATTTTTAGTTTACCTTTAGCACTTTACTTTTACTTTTAGAGGTCGATGCACATTGTGGTTTATTTATAGCATTTTCCCTTTGTTTTCATTTTTACTCTACACTTTTGCATTGAGTGTGCTGGGTGTGTGAAATATATATTGATCATAAGATAATACTGTAGAATTATCTCTATGGGTAAAAGTGTGAAATATATATTGATCATAAGATAATAAAATATATATTCTCATAGAAGGAGCTCAATATGAACCAACGAAGATGGTTAGTTTAACACCCAAGATTTTTATGAGAAATGTTTTGTTTTTATGTTATATACATCATCAAATGAATCTTTCACTACACAAAACACTAGCTTGGATTGCTGTACACGCAATCACGACCTTCCTCGATAGCTTGCGTCGTACGCAATACCGAGTTTCACTAAACAAAGATATGCTATTAAAATATTTTTAAAACTAGCCGTTATGAATAGTAATACCCAATTTTTGATATTTTGTAAATTTTATCTTCCAAAATGGACTTCATTTTTGGATTCGGAATATCGAAATTAGCCTAGGTTGAAATTTTGGTATTTTTCTAAAAACTTTCAATTTTTGATGAATAGTGAAAACACTGGGTTACTATTTAAAAACCGAATTTTTATTTAAATAAATATTTATTTTATTTAAATTTATTTTAGGCCAAAATTTATACATAATACCTATATAAGTTCAAAGTAATTCATTGGAGTCATTTTATAATAATTTTAGACATAAAAATTTTATTGAACTTTTCACCGTCTTTTACCCACCTCCTAGGAGAGTTTGAAAATTTGCATAAAACATAATTTTACCGCTTCTTTGAGTGGAATTTCAGAAATATGAGAGACATGGTTAATATCAAGGTGTAAAATGCGGTTCAATAAGATAATTGTTTTTGGTGAATAGTAACTGTTTGCCTTTTTTTTACCACGGTTA
This sequence comes from Viscum album, assembly GCA_963277665.1. NCBI lineage: Eukaryota > Viridiplantae > Streptophyta > Magnoliopsida > Santalales > Viscaceae > Viscum > Viscum album. The sequence continues at coordinate 2,015,936,761 of OY728143.1, forward strand.
AAAGTAAATAGGGCAATTAAGGGTAACAATGGTATTATTATTACCCTAAAACATTTCCTAATTCTATTGGATAAGTTTAATTCGACCAAAAAAAACCTTAGGAATAAAATATAACCATTTAGGTCCACTTGGATTAGATTAGGACATTTATTATTAATTTATTTAAAGAAGGGTTAAAATAGTTAAAATCAAAGTTTAATAAATAAATAATTTTTAATATAAGGTTGTACATAAGATAAATTCGACTATAAATATTAATTAGAAAGATAAAAATCTTTCCTACATAATGGTATTTTATTTATAATTTTTAGGCAATAAAAATGTAATTTATTTATGACACAATGATGATGCAATAATTACCTTATTATGGAAATATTAACATAATTGATGTTATAAATACCCAAATAAATATAATTTTAGACTTTTTATAAATTACACTAATTTAATAGGTTAATATAACATGTTAGTATTTATTTAATTAATAGAATGAGAACTAATCATGCTGTAATGAGTTTCACAAAAATCAAGTACCAAATAGTGTCAAAATTGACATAAAATAGTGTTTAAAACAAATATTATATTATTAATTGTTATTTTATTCTTAGAAATCTAATGTTCAGCACAAGTACTTAGATAAGGTTATATATATTAATACTAAACAACTTGGGGTTCGTTTGGTGTGTTATTGTAAGTTTATTAACCTTATAGTGTAAGAAAACAAGAAGACACAGTAAAAGTAAAATTATTTAACTGAAAGTTAAATCTAAATAATAAGGTTAAAATAGAAACCTAAAGTTTTATAAATTCTATTAGATGAGAGGATTTCGACCCATACCCACCTTAGCTTCGAAATAAATCAATTTTGAGCTATTAAAAACCGAATATGACTTTATAATAAAATAATATTTTTAGTTTTTTCAAAGGTGCCCCTCTCCTCCCTTATAAAAGGGAACCTCCTTCCTCTCATCCTCACACCACTTTGAGCCTTCATGCTCAGCCAAAACCTTTCATTTTCTCTTCTCCACTTCCCTAGAAACATCTTAGAGGTACCGGTATTCTTCAAATACCATATTTAGTGCCCTAAGAGGAGGTTAAGAAGAGGCGCTTCAAAGAAGAGGTAATGTCCGTTACCGATTCATTCAACTTTATTTCTACTTCTACTTATTCTTCTTTTGTTGTTTCATTGTGAAGTAATAAAATCAGTATCACTAATATACTGATATGTTATTATAAGTATTAAATAACCCTATTTCACCATCTAACCATCCTACGGAAAATGAAATCACCGCGCGTGCGTACGTACGGAATACCGTCTCCACGCCGTGATGTAATTTATTTTCCACCACCATACTTGTATGGGTATAATGGTGTAAATAATAACTATATATGATTATTGTAAAGTGATATTTATTCTGAAATAGTATACATACACTTCAATACAATTCCACGATCATGGGAACGGTATCATCACTCATGCGTACGTACGGCTTACCATCTCCACGATGAGATGCGACTCGTTCTACAGGATCATCATTGCATAATGATTATATAAATGAATTTAATGAATAAATATGATATATATTACACTAATAACATTCTTTAATTGAGGTATCTATAACCTAAAATAAGAATAAGAATTTATTCGACAAAACACGCATAAGAACAAAAAGCAACAAACACCCGAATAACAACTAACAATGAAATATTACTAATAAGAAGCTAAGAATATGACCACATATGACATCATAACAATGAGTAAGATTCTGAAATAAGTCAATAAGATTATTTAAATCATTATACTGGAGGTTCAGACATGTACGAAGAAAATCGAACCTAAGGTAAGGGAAAATCTCACAATCTCATTTTTATCCAAGATTGTTTATACTTCAGAATTTACTGGGGAATATTTATCATCCAAGTCCATGCTTACTCAATATGTATTATTATTTATATCCTCATACAATTGTTTAAATCCAATTTTACCCTTCAGTAGGTTTTTAGTAAAAGATATGAAATGAATCTTTTGTCGTTTTTCGTATGAGGTACTTTTTGGCTTTTCTAGCCAAAGTACGAGAAGAATGTTTTTTAACTTATACGACATGAATGGATTTTTATGATTTTATATAACATTATTTGAATGAAGCTTCCTTTAAAATTTTTAATGTTTATTTTTAATCAACTTATTTTAGTTTAAAATTATATGACATTTTAAGAAAGGAAAATGTTTTTGATGTAGAAAGGATATTTTCCTCAAGAATGGAGTTCAAGCATTTTATCAAAATTATTTTCCATCTAAGATAATATAGGGATCTGTTTCTATCCCTATTTTTACATTTATTTTATTATGTTATGATGGAATTATTTTTATGATGTCCTTTTATCTTATATGGATTATGTTATGATGGCATGATGTTTAAGAATCCCATTTTTATTACATGGGTTGTGCTATGATGTATGATTTATGATCTTGTGGAACACATAATAATGGTGTCATTATGAGATGCGTGAGACCTATATATCCCTCCAATGCATTGGGTAATAAGTGTGCTCTAATTTTGAAGAAATAACAATGTATGTAAAGTATGGGTCGTTATAGTTGGTATCAGAGGAAAGGTATAGTCAACCTTTAGAAACTAGGATGTGAAAGACTTAGTAAGAACCCTAAGGATAAGTCTAAGCATAGAACACAATATTATTGTTTTATAAATGGACATGAGTAACCTATGATAAGACCTTAAGTGTGAAATTTTATTCTTTATTATTTTGTTTTCCTATTATAATTAGTGTTGCTCACATTATTCTTCTTGGTTTTAGTCAATGGATGGAACCCGATGGAACCGTGTTAATGCTGAATGCGACGGGAAATGCAATGATTGCCCCCCTGAGCAACCAAACGTTATGGGAGCTGGAATGAAAAATCTTGTAGCCATGCTCACACAACTTTCTCAAGCTATGAATCATGCATGACTTCCAAACGAGCAAAAAAAGAATAGAAATTATGTTGAATCCTTCATGAGGCAGCATACCCCCTCATTAAGCATGTCTACTGATCCATTAGTGGCTGAAAAATGGATCAGTACCACTAAAAAGATATTTTCAGTACATCAGTGTTCTGGACATGATAAAGTCATCTTAGCAGTATATCTTTTGGAAGGTGAAGCTGATCAATGGTGGAATATTATCAAGAATACGAGGCCAAGAGATGAAATTGAGTCCATGGAATGGGACGAGTTCAAGAACTTATTTTTCAAAAAGTACCTTCCTCGTATTCTTCAAACAAAGACAGAGAAGGAGTTTCTTGAACTAAATCAAAAGGATGATGAATCTGTTGGTACTTACAAAGCAAATTTTACAAGACATTCAAGGTATGCTTCTGGGATTATTATCTAACCTGAGAGTAAGATCGATCGATTCTTTAGTGGCTTAAAACCAAGTCTTCGAAGGGCATTAGCCATAAGGGACTTCAATAGCTATAAGGAAGTCGTTCGATGTGCTCTCAAGGTTGAGATGGATATTGGAGTAACCCATCAGTTATATGCGTTTGATAAGAAGAGGAAAATGGAATTCAAAGGGAAATCTAAAGAGAAAACTGAAAAGAAGAAGAGTTTCCCCTTATGATCAAAGTGTGGAAAGAAACATGGAGGGAGTTGTCTTAAAGGGACAAGTAAATGTTTCAAATGTGGAAAAAAAGGTCATCGGGAATTTGAATGCCACAATGATGGGAAGAAGATGTCTAGTGATGCGAACAAAGAAAAGGCTACACAGAGTGAACCTCCTACATTTCAATGTTACAAGTGCAAGGAAATGGGGAATTATGCTAATCAATGCCCTAATCCAAGGGTTGTTGATGATGATCGATGTCAACAAACTCTTAAGGCTAAAGAAAAAGGAAAGTCACATGCAATTTCTATAAGAGATGTGGAGTATGATAACAAAGTGGTGAAAAGTACACTTACTATCCACTCTAAAGTAGCAAATGTTTTATTTGATTCTGGATCCACCCACTATTTTATTACTGAAGAATTTTCTAAGGGTATCACCATATTACCTCCATAGTTAGATATTGAGTTAGCTGTGACAACCCCAAATGGCACAACAGTCGCATCAAAAGTTTACAATTCTTCTCCGATTGAGGTTTGTGGGAAAGTACTTCCTGGAAATCTTGTGATCCTACCTATAGTGTAATTTGATGTAATTCTTGGCATGGATTGGATTTCTTTATATGGAGCTAATATCAATTTCCAAAGAAGGGAAGTCACATTTCATATTACAGATCAATCTATTATCGTCTATCGATTCAAGGATGAACATAACCTTCCAGTGGAAATTTCTTCCATATTATGGGTCTTGATTCCACTAAATGAAGGTTATTTATCTCAAATGGTTGGTGAGAAACTCATTATTGAGAATATGCCCATTGTATGGGAGTTTGATGATATCTTTCTGGAGGAATTGCCGGGTCTTCCACCAAATCGTGAAGTTGAGTTTTCAATAGAACTCATACCGGGTGCTTTTCCTATTTCAAAGACACCTTATAGAATGGACCCAATTGAGTTGCAGGAATTGAAGAAGCAACTCCAAGAGAATCTTGATAAGGGATTCATACACCCTAGTGCGTCCCCTTGGGGAGCACCTATTCTGTTTGTTAAGAATAAATATGGATCAATGAGACTCTACATTGATTATCGAGAACTTAACAAGATCACTATCAAGAACAAATATCTTTTCCCGTGCATTGATGACTTATTTGACCAACTACGCAGAGCTCAATACTTTTCCAAGATTGATCTTCGTTTAGGGTATCTTCAATTAAGGGTCAAAAGGGAGGATATACCAAATATGACTTTCTGTACAAGGTATGAACACTATGAATTTATAGAGATTCCATTTGGTCTTACTAATGCCCCTGCTATCTTCATGGATCTGATGAATAGAGTATTTAGAGACTATCTTGATCAGTTTTTGGTAGTCTTTATAGATGATATTATTGTCTCTTCAAAGCGCAATAAAGAACATGAAGATCACTTGATAATTGTATTAAACACCCCGAGAAAGGAGAGGATTTATGCCAAATTTACCAAGTGTGAATTTTGGCTTAAAAAAGATGCATTTTTGGGTCACATAATCTCAAAAGAGGGGATATCTATGGACCCAGCAAAAAGAAAGGTTATCGAAAGATGGTTGAGACCAACAACAGTAACTGATATCTGAAGTTATCTTGTTTTGGATGGATATTATCGATGTTTTGTGAAATATTTTTCACGATTATCTAATCTACCCACCAGGTTGACTCGAAAAGGAGTTAAGTTCATGTGGACGGAGGAGTGTGAAGAGAATTCCAAGGAGTTAAAAATATGGTTATCCAGTGCACCTGTGCTCACACTACCTCATAGTGGAGAAAGGTTTGTGATCTACAGTGATGAATCCAAGAAGGGATTGAGGTGTGTTATCATGATAAATGATATGGTGACAGCTTATGCCTCACGACAGTTGAAAATCCATGAGCAGAATTACACAACTCATGATTTGGAATTATCCACCGTAATCTTTGCATTAAATATTTGGAGGCATTATATTTATGGTGAGAGGTGTGATATTTATACTGGTCATAAAAGTTTAAGGTATATTTTCACACAAAAGGAGCTGAATATGCGCCAATGAATATGGTTGGAGTTGATTAAGGATTACGGCTGCTCAATTCATTACCACCCAGAGAAAGCAAGCAAGGAGGTAGACGCATTAAGTCGACAAGACCATGGTAGCTTATCCCTGATGAGGATCACAAAAGATCCAATATTTATGGATTTACAAAGGATGGATCTTGGAATTATAGTGGAAAGGGAAAAATCTTATCTTTCTCAAATGAATGTTTAACCATCTATACATGTAAAGATTAAATAGGCACATAAAGAAGATTTAGAGTTACAAAATAAGGTGATAAATGTTCCTGAATTCAACCGTGATTGTGATGGGATAATAAAGTTCAGGAATCGGGTTTGTGTTCCTCCCATCCCCGAATTAAATAAGGAGTTGCTAGATGAGGCTCATAGTTCTTCATTCTCTATTCATCCTGGAAGCACGAAGATGTATAGGGACCTGAAAGAGTACTTATGGTGGGATGGGATGAAAAGATATGTTCCTGAATATGTCTATCAATGCTTGGTTTGTCAGCAAGTTAAAGCTGAGATACAAAAGTCTAAGGGGATGTTACAACCATTACCCATACCTGAATGGAAATGGAAAAACATCACTGTGGACTTTTTCACTGGACTTCCTAAAACATCCAAAGGAAATAATGCTATCTGGGTCAAAGTTTATCGTCTTACAAAGTCTGCACACTTCATTGCTATTAGAGAGGATTTCTCACTAGATCAGCTTTCTAGGATATATGTAGAGGAAGTGGTAAGATTACATAGAGTACCACTTTCCATTATATCTAATCGGGATCTGAGGTTTACCTCAAAGTTCTGGCAAAGTCTTCAGCATACTCTGGATACAGAGTTGAGTTTCAGCACTGCTTATCATCCTCAGATAGACGGTCAGTCTGAGAGAACAATTCAAACTATAGAAGATATGTTAAGAGCTTTCTCTATGGATTTCAAAGGTGGTTGGGACCAACACCTACCTTTGGTGGAATTTTCTTATAATAATAGCTTTCCCTCAGTATTCAAATGGCTCCTTATGAAGCTCTCTATGGAAAGAAATGCTGAACTCCAACTTGCTGGGATGAAGTTGGGGAAAGAAAGCTCGTAGGACCTGATCTTGTTGATGAGATGGAAGAAAAGGTTAGATATATTCAACAACACATTAGAGCAGATCAGAGTCAACAAAAAAGTTATGCCGATAACCGAAGAAAATACCTAGAGTTTGAAGTGGGTGATAAAGTGTTCTTATGAATATCTCCTTGGAAGAGAGTAATGAGATTTGGAAAGAAGGGAAAGCTAACCCCTAGGTATATCGGTCCTTTCGAAATACTGGAGCGTATTGGGAAGGTAGCTTACCAATTGGCACTTCCACCGAATCTCTCTCAATTTCATGATGTGATCCATGTATCTCTCCTAAGAAAGTACATACCCGATCCTTCACATGTACTCATCTCAGAAGTTGTACCACTGGAGCAAGATCTTTTTTATGAAGAATAACCGATAGATATTCTGGATCGTAGAGAAAAATTCCTACAGAAAAAGATCACTCTCTTATTGAATGTTTTATGGAGGAACCACCAATTAGAAGAAGCTACATGGGATCTTGAGGATATGATGAGGGAGAGGTATCCTCATCTGTTTGTTACAATGTGATGAATTTCAAGGGCGAAATTCATTTTAAGGGGAGAAGAATGTAACACACAAGATTTTTATGAGAAATATTTTGTTTTTATGTTATATACATCATCAAAGGAATCTTTCACTACAAACAACACTAGCTTGGATTTCTTTACACGCAATCACGATATTCCTCGATAGCTTGCGTCGTACACAATACCGAGTTTCACTAAACAACGATATACTATAAAAATATTATTAAAACTAGCCGTTATGAATAGTAATACCCACTTTTTGAATTTTTTTAAATTTTATCTTCCAAAATGGACTTCATTTTTGGATTCGGAATATTGAAATTATCCTAGGGTGAAATTTTCATATTTTTCTGAAAACATTCATTTTTTGATGAATAGTGAAAACACTAGGTTACTATTTAAAAACCGACATTTTATTTAAATAATTATATATTTTATTTAATTATATTTTAGGTAAAAATTGATACATAATACCTATATAAGTTCAAAGTAATTCATTGGAGTAATTTTATAATAATTTTAGTCATATAAAAATTTTATTGAACTTTTCACCGTCTTTTACCCACCTCTTAAGAGAGTCTGAAAATTTACATAAAACATAATTTTACTGCTTCTATGAGTGGAATTTTGAAACTCCAAGAGACACGGTTAATATCAAGGAGTAAAATGTAGTTCAATAAGATGAAAATAATTTTTGGTGAATTGTAGCTTTTTACTTTTTTTTACCACGGTTAAAAGTAAATTGGGTAATTAAGGGTAAAAATGGTATTATTATTACCCTAACACATGTTATAATTCTATTGGATAAGTTTAATTAGAGAAAAAAACCTTAGGAATAAAATATGACCATTTAGGTCCACTTGGATTTGATTAGGACATCTATTATTAATTTATTTAAAGAAGGGTTAAAATAGGTAAAATCAATGGTTAATAACTAAATCATTTTTAATATAGGGATATACATAAGATAAATTCGACTATAAATATTCATTATAAATCTAAAATTATTTCCTAAATAATGGTATTTTATTTATAATTTTTAGAATTTAAATAATTTAATTTGTTTATGACACAATGATGATGCTGTAATTACCTTATTAAGGAAATATTAACATAATTGATGTTATAAATATCCAAATAAATGTAATTTTAGACTTTTTATGAATTCCACTAATTTTATAGATTAACATGACATGTTATTATTTATTAAATTAACATTTTTAGAATTAATCATGCTGTTATGATTTTTACAAAAATCAAGTACCAAATAGTGTCGAAATTGACATAAAATAGTTTTTAAAACAAATATTAAATTATTAATTGTTATTTTATTCTTAAAAATATATGGTTCGGCCAAATTACTTAGATAAAGTTATATATATTAATAATAAACAACTTGGGGTTTTTTTGGCTTGTTATAGTATGTTTATTAACCTTATAGTGTAGGAAAACAAGAAGACATGGTAAATGTAAAATTATTTAACTTAAAGTTAAATCTAAATGATAAGGTTAAAATAGAAACCTAAACTTGTCTAAATTATATTGGATGAGTGGATTTAGACCCATCACCACCTTTTCTTAGAAATAAATCAATTTGGAGCTATTAAAAACCGAATATGACTTTATAATAAAATAATATATTTAGTATTTCCAAAGGTGCCCCTCTCCTCCCTTATAAAAGGGCACCTCCTACCTCTCTTCATCACACCACTTTGAGCCTTGAAGCTCGGCCTAACCCTGCCAATTTATCTTCTCTACTTCCCTAGAAACATCCTAGAGGTCCTGGTCTTTTTCAAAAACCATCTTTAGTGCCCTAAGAGGAGGTTAAGAAGAGGCACTTCAAATAAGAGGTAATGTCCGTTACCGAATATTTCAACTTTATTTCTTCTTCTACTTATTCTTCTTTAGTTGTTTCGTTATGAAGTAATAACATCAGTATCACTCATATACTGATATGTTATTATAATTATGAAATAACCCTATTTCACCATCTATCCATCCTACAGAAAATGAAATCACCAAGCGTGCGTACGTACGGAATACCATCTCCACGCCTTGGTGTAATCTATTTTCCACCACCTTACTTGGATGGGTATAATGGTGTAAATAATAACTATATATGATTATTTTAAATTGATATTTATTCTGAAATTGTATACATACACTTCAATACAATTCCACGATCTTGGGAACGATAGCATCGCTCGTGCGTACGTTCGACCTACCGTCTCCACGATGTGATGCGACTCGTTCTACATGATCTTCATTGCATAATGATTATATAAATGAATTGAATGAATAAATATGATATATATTACACTAATAACATTCTGGAAATGAGGTATCTATAACCTAAAATAATAATAAGAATTTATTCTACAAAACACGCATAAGAACAAAAAGTAATAAACACCCGAATAACAAGTAATAATGAAATATTACTAATAAGAAGCTAAGAATATGACCACATATGATCTCATAACAATGGGTATGATTCCGGAATAAGTCAATAACATTATTAAAATCATTATACAGGAGGTTCGGACACGTACGAAGCAAATCGGACCAAAGGTAAGGGAAAATATAGCAATCAAATTTTGTCCAAGATTGTTTATACTTTAGAATTTAATGGGGAATATTTATCATCCACATCCATGTTTCCTCAATATGTAATATTATTTATATCCTCCTACAATTTTTTAAATCCAATTTTACCCTTTTGTGAGTTTTTAGTAAAAGATATGAAAGGAATCTTTTGTCGTTTTTCGTACGAGGTACTTTTTGAATTTTCCGGACAAAGTACGAGAATAATGTTTTTTTTAACTTATACAACATGAATGGATTTTTATGATTTCATATAACATTATTTACATGAAGCTTACTTTACAAGTTTTCAAGTTTATTTTTAATCAACTTCTTTTAGTTTAAAATTATATGACATTTTATGAAAGGAAAATGTTTTTGAAGTGGAAGGGATATTTTCCTCAAGAATGGAGTTCAAGCGTTTTATGAAAATAATTTTCCATCTAAGATAATATTGTTTTCTGTTTGTATCCCTATTTTTACATTTATTTGATTATGTTATGATGGAATTATTTTTATGATGTCCTTTTATCTTATATGGATTATGTTATGATGGCATGATGTTTAAGAATCCCATTTTTATTACATGGGTTATGCTATGATGTATGATTTATGATATTCTGGAACACATAAGAATGATATAATTATGAGATGGGTGGGACCTATATCTACCTCCAATGAATTGGGTAAGGATTTATATCTCATGATATAGACATGGCTGGAACGACAGGTTAATCCGGTTCAGTGAAACATGACTGAAACGAGGAGTGAACTCCATTCAAAAATGGACTTTGTCTGCTAAGATAGTCCTAGCAATGAGTCTTAAATACTAAGAAATGATTCTCTATGATTATGTGTGTATGAAACAAAGTTTCATGTTTTATGTTATGATTATTGGGATTACATTTCACTACTATGATTTATCCCATGTTATGAAATTATGATCTCTTTTGCAGGTTAAGAATTCCAAAATGTTATGTTCTTATCAATATGATGTGATTGATATTTCTTTTGTTTACCCTTACTGAGCATTTGAGCTCACCCTTTTGTATGTTTTCTTTCCCCAGGCCAGGAAGAAGGTTATTAAGTAGGATATGCCAAAAGGGACTCTAGATATGATGACATAAATTGGAGACAATGTAGATGCTTTACGAACCCGTTGTTTATGTTTCCCAGTTTCTAAAGACACTATACTTATATGGTCCTTTCATGGTTTTGTTATATGTTGTAATAAGTTTGATTCAATTTTTAAGCAATAACAATGTATGTAAAGTATGGGTCGTTATAGTTAGTTCTCAACAAGGATTACGACTACTCAATCCACTACCATCCTATTAAGGAAAATAACGTGGTATATTCTTATGCATAACTCATCCTACAATATTATCAATGATGAGAATTGTGAAGGGTAAAATTTTCTTAGATTTTAAATGTATTTAAATTAGAATAATTAATGAAGTAACATCACTAATCATCTCTGAAATGATTACTCAACCATATCACATAGAGAAAATAAAGGATTCGAAAAGACAAGATGTGTAAATTCTGAAGAAGGTGGATCCTATGAGAATGGTGCAATCCTTATTGATTAAAATTGATGATGAAGGAATTATAACATTTATATTATGGATATATGTGAAATATAATCCATAGATAATGAAGGAGACTCTATATTACTCATATAGATCAACCTTATCTATTCACCCATGGAGTACTCTAATGTATTGAGATATCTAAGAGAACTCTTGATGAGAAAATATAAAGAAGGAGATCAATAAATATACACCAATGTTTCTAGTAAGTCAGTGAGTGGAGGAGGAAAGGAAGATGTCTAAGAGGATGATTCAATCATTACCCATACCAATATTTAAATGGGAAAACATAATTTTGGACTTCATCACCAGACTTCCAAAGATATCCAGACAAACAAAATGTTATATGGGTTTTTGTGGATCATCTTACAAAGATAAATCACTTTATCACAATTCAAAACAATTTCCCACTGGATCATCATTTATGGAGATACATTAGAGAAGTGGTAACATTTCATGGAGTACCACTATTTATTTTATCTGATCGAGATATAAGATTCCCCTCCATGTTTTGGAAAAGAAAACGAAATTCTCTAAACACTAAGTTGAACATCCGTACAACTCATCTTCCTCAAAATTATTTCCAATCTGAGTGAACTATTCTGAAAATGTATGATATGTTGAGGGAATGTTCTAATGACTTTAATGGAGGATGTGACCCACATATTCCTCTGTTTGAGTTCTTTTAAAATAATAGTTTCCATTAGATCATACAAATTGATCCATATAGATCCCTTCATGGGAAAAGATATAGAACACCAACCTGATGGGACGAATTAGGTGAAAAAAAGATTATATGAACTAAAATGGTCAATTAAATGGCGGAGAAGGTGAAAACCATTTAGAAACACATCAAGGAAGTCTAAATATTACTTAAGAGCTATGCAGACAATAAAAAATGGGACATAGAATTTAAGGATGGAAACATGGTATTCCACTATATATCTCCATGTAAGAGGATCATGAGATTTGGGAAGAACAGAAAGTAATGTTCCATGTACAACAAGCCTTTTGAGATTCTTGATCATGTTTGAGATATAACCTATTGACTAGAAATTACACCTTACAAGTCTCAAGTAAACAATTCATCCATGTATATGAGGAATTACATACCATATTCCTCACATGTACTAAATCAAGAGGAAGTATAGTTGGAAAATTATTTCTCTTATGATGAGAAGCTAGTGAATATCATGAACCATAGAGATAAATTTACACACAAACAAGACTAATCACATGGTCAAAATACTATGGGAGAACCATATGTATGAATAAGAAACATGGGAACCATAGGAAGTAATTAAGGACAAACACCCTCACTTGTTTTCTCCATAGTATGAAAAATGAAATTTTGTGGGTGAAATTTCATAAGTGGGAAAAATATAAAGACCCAAAATTTTTTCAATGGAAATTATCTTCTTATAAATGTTTCAAAGATTATAAGAAACAAAATATTACTTTTCGAACACAGAGAAAAATTTATAAATGAAGAATGAATGAAATAAGAGTTATTTATAAAAATTATAGAACTTATCCTAATGAAATAGTAACATGACCCTTGAAATAGAAACATGACCATTAGAAATAGTAATCCAACCAATAGAATAGTAAACTCACCTATGAAAGTATAAATAAAATATAGATGTCTTATCAATGATAATATGATATAATTATATCATAGTATAATTAAATAATTTTTTTTAAAAATTATTCATTATATGTTGGTATTGTTGTAAGTAATAAATATTTAATTGAAATTTTGTAATTAATAAAATGATTTAAATTAATTTTTTTAATAAAATGTATTGATAGATTAATAGTTTTTTATCTTATGGTTATAATATAATATTATGGGACCTTAATTACTTTTTCAATGCGTTATAAAATAAGTTATATTTTTAAAATTAATATCTTCCAAGTAATGGATGATTTTAATAAAAAATTAAATTTCTCATATTTGGAAAATTATTTTCATAAAATCTAGTTCATTTATGAAATTTACACATTAAAAAATTGGTAGGTTTAATTTCTATGATGTTTCAAAAATAGTTGATTTTTATGTGAATACTTTAATACGCTAATTTAAAGTATATATATATTTTATAATTTGAATACACTCTTAATTTGGTAATCACTAATATAAGAACCATAATATCAAACTACCTTTAATTATTTTAATATATTTAGTGATAAGGTTAAAACTATTCATAGTCTTGAGCCAAAATAACAAACTGATGGATAAAATAATGAGAAAACACAACTCTCCTCCCCTATAAATACCACTCTCACCACCTCTTCTACTCATAACTTACATGCATATAAAAATGTCTATTTTCTAACCAATACCTTTCCAATATCCTTTACCATGTCCTAGATCAATGGGTCTCATCAAAATACCAAACCCTTTTCCCTAAGGAGATTTTCAAGGAGAAGATATTCTAGAGAAAAAATAATCTTTTTTTTTATTTTCAATTTAATTTCCTTTCTTATCCACTCGTCACCTCCAAATATACAAGTGGAATTATAACTATAGTATCATTTAAAACTATAATTTTATAATTTTATGTGAATAATTCATCTTCAAATCTCTTCTATTTTCCTTTTATTATAAAAATGAAAATATCATCCATGTTGTGCCAATTTACCACAACCATAGATGATGAGTTATCATTTTCACTGCCACCTTCATGTATGGTCATACAACCATTCATATAGGTTAATTTTTATATATATTATAAGTTATATAATATTCTGGAACCAAAATATAAACATGATGTTACATAAAATGATATTAGATCATAATGGCCAAAAAAACACCCAAATACATTAAATAATTTTCATTAACATTAAATATAAAATATCACTCTCACATCATATTAAAAAAATGACTTATAAGACCAATTAAAATTATTTATATTATTTAATAACTTATAATTTCAATTCTGGATAATCATTCTCATTGTACATAAACTTACATTCTTATAAACACGAAAACCGATCAGGAAAACCAAGAAAACAAACGCTTTGGAATGATGAAATTGATCTTAATAACACATAAAACATGAAATAAATGGAATTAATTAAACTATTATAAGTAAATAAAATGTTTAATAGGAAATTTATTTGTTAATTATTATATTTAATTTGATTATATATGATATTAAAAAGATAGAAACATTGGTACATAAGGTTAGAAGATTCTTGAACCTAACTCCATTTCATTGGGTTTTCCCTATTTTATTCTAATTTTAGTATGGTTATTCCTTTTAATTTTTCATAAATATAATTTCTACATCCTTACTTTTCCTTTTTTGGGATATACATGTTTCCAATATGATTTTATGAAAAATTTGAAGACATTTCCAAAAGAAATATTTTTTCTAAAAACACATCTTTTACTTCTCATGATATTGTTTCTTCTTCATTCAGGATTAATGATTCTTATATCAAGTAGGTTATTACATCATTATTTTGGGAAACACTATAGATAATCATAGAATTTATGACTTATTAAATGAAACCCATTCATTTACATGGGTTATTTTATGGCTAATATTGATATACATTCTTTGTGGGATGCATGATTATGTAAATGTTAGGATGTGATAGGTGCACCATGAAATATATAGTGCATGCAAATTTTACGATGTAATGCGTGCACTTATAATTATATAAAACTTTAATTCATTGGTAAATGTGATGTATCTAATAATAAAATTTTCAATATGTGTGAACATGATGCTAAATTTGATCAAAAACATGTTTGGAAGTTGACAACTAAGACATGATATTTCATTTTACTACATTACCACATTCCATTCCTTCATCAAATATTTCTTATCATTTTTATGATGATAATACAATTCATATTTTATTATGATGATGATTAATCTTATACATGTTATATTTATTCATGTCGTTATCTATCTTGTTACAAGGATTTTACCTCACACCATTCATTGATGTATATCTTTAGGATATTACTTTTACTAAAGAGAATGTGAAGGCCACTAGGAAACTATATAATAAAGAATTAAATAATTTTTATGTTTCATTTTGTAAATGTTAATTATAATACTTATTTTACCAATACACTAAACCTCTTGATCCTTGATTTGTAACACTATTTTGGTTTTTATCTTTAAAATGATGTAACAGTCATGTAACAAATAGTAGGGTCACTATATTTTTTATTATCCAGATCCATACCTCATGTACGATTGGCCTTTAAACTCTTGGTTTTATGTTGGTGAAAATGAATCATACTTATTATAAGGATTTTCTTGATATTGTTTCTAATTTGGTCTCTAAGAGAATATAGCTACAAATATTCTATCTCTTGTAAATGGAGTAAATAGTCAATAGGGTGTTCTATTTTATTGAAAATTAAACAAGACCATGTATGGGTGGGTTGGGATGTATTATGAGACTAAGAAATAAATCCCACCATAGTGGTTAATTCTACCAAAATATTATCAATTAAATGATTTCCAAGAAAATATGGACTTACCTTACGTACTTATCTAACATGTGGTGTACGTCAATCTCTAATGTGTTGGGAGTTTCATGTCATCTTGTCAATAAACACACATGAAACTGATGATGTTTTGTCAACCAATTACCCTCAATCTGTGGAATCCTCCATTCTCATCTCCATATATGTCAGGCCTTCATAGAGGTATTGGATAAAGAGTTTATCACAATTTTTATGATATTGAATGATTGAAAAAAAACTTCTTGAAATAGTTTAAGTACTCATACATTGACTCACCATATAATTTCATGATCCTTCAGATCTTTTATCAATTAGATGTGGTCATCGATGCTGAATAAAATATCTATAAGAAAATACATTTCAAATCAATCCAAAATGTTATGTCCTCAGGTTGTAAATTATACATCCAATCTTTTCCAGTTCCAAAAAGTGAGAATGGGAATTATCTTAGTTTGATTTTATCTTCAGATTCATTTCTTGATTTCATTATTGAGTAGATGAAAATAAATCATTTTATTTGTTTATTTTAATCCTCACCAGAGAGGCCATGAAATTTTAGAAGAAGGTTTATCAATCCAAATTTTATATCAATGTCTTATTCATGGTTTGGATATGCAATAAAATTTGGTTCATATTTAGTGCATGGTGCATAAAATTCATTAATGGTTCTAATAATTTAGTTTTTATTATTTCTAGATATTGGTTCTATTTTTATATTTGATATCCATTTTCTTCTAATTTCAATGTTCTCAAAATGGTGGAATTCCCTAACTAGATGAATGTTGAAACTTCATGTAGACTAAGACGATATGATTCCATCCCTATAGATAACTTTAATATTTATTTCAATATGTAAATTATTATCATGATTACTTTGTGTTTTAAATCAAAGGATAATTAAATAATGAACAGTGGACCATAATAAAAAGATCTACTGTTTGATTTGATGGACCAAAGAAATAAGAAAAATCATGAATGGTGAAAGAATGATGAAATGAGTGAATAATAGAAAGAAATAAAAATCTAAAAATTACATATATTTGGTTGAATAAATTACTTTCCTCCCAATAAATGATTCCAATATGAAAGTAACTATCATAGTTGCTCTAAAATGATGTGTGGTTTTTTAATAATTAGGTGTAGTAGAGTGGTTGAAAAATGATGTCTTTAAAATGAAAAAGTAATTAAACCAACATGTTAAAATTATTTTGGAAATAAGATAAATTAAAATAAAATATTACATTAAAATATGGGGATTGTTTCACATTTATTAAAATAGAATATTCAAGTTTAATGAAGATTTTAGTTTTATGTTTTTTAAATATTAATGAAAATATAAATCAAGAATATATTTTTAGAAAATATTTCTTAGAAGGTATAATTTATCTAACTCTACCACTATAGTTACTTATTAATCATTATAATTTAAATTAAACTATACTAAATTATTATCACACAATTTTTTAACCCTCAACCCGTATGGGGGTTAACATAACCACAAAGATGAAATTAATTAAACCCTAGGCTAGCTTCAGAACACATAATCATAGAACTGTTGTTTTATTGTTATTTTAAGGCAATAATATGGTACATGGAAAATTAGGGAATATATCCATTAAATAAATGTGTATTAATTTATATTTTGGATTGTTTTCAAACTCAAAAAATTTATCATATGTTTTTGTCTTTTAACTATTAAGATCACTCTATCACAATTCACATATTTCTCAAACTATCGTATTTTTTGTTAATTATTAAATTAATTTCTTAGTTTAACTTATGTTTAATAAAATTCATAGATTATATTATTATAATTATAGTATAAAATTGATTCAAAACAAATAAATTATTAATTTTATAGGTAGATATGTTACTAATAAAAACAAATCTTTAATGGGTGATGTAGTTATCATAGAAAAAATTTGAATTTATAATCGTCGTAGAAAGAGTATAACCCAATCACATTAGTGCTATTGATTTTAAGAATAAAGGGAAAAAATATTAAGGAAATAAATTGATAATAATATAATAAATTGATGAGAAAAATTGAGTTTATTATAAAACATAAACAATACAACGTGAAGAAGACTAAGAATAAGAAAGGAAGAAGGGTTCGATGAAGGGATCCTTGCTTCATGACATACCCCTCTTGAATTTTTTGGATAATTATAGTGGAATATCTTATTCTATACACTAAATATAGTTATTAACTTCAAAAACCATAAAAATGATAAAAAAATATTTTAATAGAGTGAAGGGAGGATAATATTTCAATAATTTTAATTTATGAATAAAAAATTATGCCAAAACATTCAATCCAAATTTAACTGACTTGTTGACCACTAAAACAGGTGAAAAAAATATCCTTATAGAAGAATTATTTGTTTGTAATTTTTTCCTCTATCTAATTTAGAAGTTTTAGAAAAATACAATCCCTTACATATATGATATGTCTCAAATGGTGAAGTGTACAATCTGGTGAGTTCAGGTCATGATTGATTTCATTGACCATTTACTCTAAAATAATTTATGATCCAGCTTAAATGATCTAAATTAAAGGCATATAAAATAATGATGATAATTCTTGTGAAAAACATAATGTTCAAATAATTTATATATAAATATTTATGAATAATATACTATTATACACTATAAATCATCAAAACAGGAATGTTCCTCAAATTCAAAAATTAATTATATAATCCCAAATATTCCATGTATAAAAATATTTAACATAATGTGAGGATATTATACCATATATTATTAATAATAAAATAAATATATTTGATATTTATAAAAAAATTTAATGGAAACACACATTTCAAACCCACTCAATAATCTCAAAAGGACATAGAAATCTCGATGTAAGGTTTCAATATTTCCTAAGAAATCAGTGACCCAACAGAGGTGAAGTAATAAGAAAACTAGGAAACCAAACAAACAATCCAATATAGATATATGATGATCAGAAGAGAAATTTTTTTCCTCAAAGCCATCACCATTATCTAAAGAATCAACTAAATTTTCATCATCATCCCTTGGGCCAAACATGGTCCACCCATGGAAGCTTCACGAATCTCTATCCAACAAAGAGGAGATCTATAAGGATTACCACACAAGGCCTAAAAAGGATCCATTAAAATTATGGAATGAAAAACTATTGTTATAATAGAATTCGACCATTCCACAATGAACTTCTCAAACCCCAAAAAAGTCTAGAACACAAGCACGTAGCATGTCCTCTAGAAAATGTATTGATAATTTTGTCTAGACACCTGTCTATGGGTGATATATCATGATATATATAACATGGGATCACATTATTTCTTGGTGGACTCTCCAAAAACAATAAATGTACCTATATCATTTTTAGAAACTATAACAGATGTAACCCCATGCAATCTGATGATCTCCTGTACCTACAAGGTCCCCAAGTCCTAAACATTGGTTATATCTTAAGGGGGATGAAATGAGCTGATTTTTTTCAGCCAATTGATCACTACCCATATCACATTATTATTACGAGGGGAATGGGGTCACCCAAACATGAATCCCATAGAAATATCATCCCACATACAATTCTGAATATGATAGAGTTGAAGCAAACCTGAAGGTTTCTAGTACACATCATTGACAAAAATAAATTATAACAATTAGAAAGAATGTTGATGATGTTTTGAATCATAGATAGGAACTAGAATCATTTCCACATATCAAAGAACATTTTTAGGGTTCTAGGTGAATTTCTAACTAGAAATTATTGAAATATACTACTAAATATTTTCTCACCATAAAATATACAACATAATAGTTCTTGAATCATATGACACCCTTAGTGGAGAATGAACACTAACCAATGGTTTCCACTTCTCTAAAGAGAGTCCCTAATGAAACATAATTTATCATCAAGATAATTATATTTAAGAACCATATTGAGAAGTGATGAGGTCAACTGAATCCTTTACATGAAAATCTCAGTCACATCCACCCATAATCCCAAATGCAACTGAGAAAACAGGGCCATGAGATTTCACTATTCTGCTGATTTTTAAATGGCCTGACTTAGATGTTTCCCACTAAAAGTATTTAAAATGATATTCCCCTTACTAGGGTTGTATGAAATGTTGAAATTAAAATATTTATAGTATTATACAAATCATCTGTTTAGAAGGAAAAAATATTTATGTGATAAGATATAACTCTAGATTTTGTGGTGAGAATAAATGGTAAACCATTATACTAAAAGGTAATTACATAAAATATTAAAAGTGTTTATCATGGTACCAACCTTTATGAGTGATAGTAGTCACCGGAGAATCCAATTTTAATAAATACTTGAAAAACCTATAGTAATACCCTACAAAGCCAAAGACACTCTATATCTCAAAAACTTTTCACTGTTTTTCTCATGCAATAACATCCTTCTTTTTATCAGAATCAACTAAGAAACTATGTTCTAAGACCATAGGTCCTAAGAACATCACATTTCAAATTCAAAGATTACATTTTTATAGCTTATAACAATGTAAATTATCTCTCATAATTTCTAAAACTACTCTCAATGACACACAAATTTTTTCTCAGTTTTAGAGTAAACCAAGATGTCATCCAAAAATAATGACATGAAAAAATTGAGAAACCCCTAAAATATGAAAT
This sequence comes from Viscum album, assembly GCA_963277665.1. Lineage (NCBI taxonomy): Eukaryota > Viridiplantae > Streptophyta > Magnoliopsida > Santalales > Viscaceae > Viscum > Viscum album. Next base: position 2,015,957,384 of record OY728143.1, read on the forward strand.
TAATCAAAGACATAAAAACTGTATGAGCTTTGGTTTGACCAAATTATATTATATTATACTCATAATGGTCATAGATACTCCATAAGGAAATATTTATGATGTCAAATTCATTAATTTTGAACTATTGATAACAATACCAAAGATAAACTTTTGAGAAACACTTCCCCCTTTCAATTGATAAAAGAAATCATATATTTGAAGGAAAATATAAATTATATTTACTATACCTTGATTTCTTTTGGTAATCAATAAAAATAGGAAGTTTCCAATCATTTTTCTTTGCAAAAATCATTGATGTCACCCAAAGTGATAGAATTATATTAGTAAATCCTTTTCCCATCAAATCATCCAATTGATTTTTTAACTCTATAAATTCATCTAGTTCCATATGGTAATATGCAATATAAACTGTATGAGTACCATGTACTAAATCAATTAATAAATCCACCTCCATTAGTATTCTATATATAATTTTTTTTGATGGAAACACTTTGTTAAACATGAAAAAATTTGGATGGATATCACTAGACAATGTTTCCCAATCCATGTAAAACATTAATAAATGATACTACCCTTTCTAATGTAAGAAATAATGGTTTGTCGCTACTTGATCATGGGCCCAGTTCCCCATAAAAAATATTATACTCCCATTCAGGTGTAGTAAAGGAGACCTAATAAAAATAACAGTAATAAAAGTCCTTATGAGAAATCATCCAATACATTTAAAAAATATATTCAATAGTTTTAATAGGCTTAGGAAAGACAGATACATAAAATAGTTTTCATTACATTGAAATATAAAAAATTATATCATTTCAAAATAAATAAAATATATAATTATTCTTATAACAACAATTTTTTCATATATTATAATCTTATTGGTTTCTTTGGGGAAAAGTAAAAAAATATAAAGAGGTGATAATAGATTCTCAAAAAAGGGTTACCATACAATGGATGAAATTATAAATTAGTCATTATACAATGAATAAATAATAATAAAATTATTCCATATAAAATGTTACTGAGTTCATAAATAAATCCATTCCCAACATTATAATAAATAAATGCATGACTAATAATAACTGATCATATAGTTATAGGAGGCATGAATGATTAAAATGAGTTATTCCATATGAAATGAAACTAAGAGCACAAATAAATCCATGGACAACATATTAATGAATGGATATTAGGATATCAATAACTAAACATGTAGTGAATAGAGGCATGAATGAATAAAATAAGGTATTTTATATCAAATGAAACTGATATAATTAATAAATACATGGCCAAAATAATTATGAATAGATACCATGCTATCAATAATAGAATATGTAGTGAATAGTTTCATGAATGAATAAATCATGTTATGCCATATCAAATGAACCTGAGAGCATGAATAAATCCATAGAAACATGACAATTAATAAAAATTAGGATATCAATAAGTGAACATGTAGTGAATTGATTACATAATTCCAGACATCATAAAGACACCATCATGGCATTATTCTAATACATCATACATAAAAGGTAAGAAAGCTCCCATTACCTTATCTTAATTGTCTATTAAGTTCTACCTATGAAAAAATGGGATATATAATTCTAAACCCCCCATATCATAAAATTATGATGAAATAAATCACAAATTTAATAAATATCAACAAATAATGTTCATGTAATGAATAAAATAAATATAGAGAACAATTTACAACTTCAACTTGTAAATACATAGCACAATTTCTCAATGAGGCATATGTTAAAAGATTTTCCAAAATAAAATAATTCATTATATGGTACAAAAAAATTTACCCAATAAATAACCAATAATGATATTAAGTTGAAATACCTTGTGTAATAACTAGGGATTTCATAATGTAAAAATAAACACACCATATAAGTGACTCGTATGATATTTTCTTCAATGGGTGTTCATAAGGACTAAGTTTTCAAGGTATCTAGGTATCTTAACACATGTATTTGAAAAAGGTCAGATATTAATAAAATGATAAATAAATAATTCATAATATTTTTGTAAAGAGTATATAAATTATCTAAATAATATCCCATAAGAGTGTCAAAATAGATATACATTAGGGCCCATTGTTAGGCACCTGGTGACGATCATGTTAAATCCCAATACACATTTTTTTGGGTTATTACCACTATGTAAAACTATTTTATATCCACATACACTTTTAGTATCCATATAGGTATTTAATCACATAGAAAAGCCACACAATTTTTTTACTTTAGAAAAATTTAATATGTTTTTTAATTACTAGTTTGTTTGAGAAATAAAGGCTTTGACAATGGATGTAACGAGAAGTAGTAAGCAATATCTCATTTCAAACCATTCAAATAGATTATAATTACATGTAATTAAATGGATTTTTATATATGAAAAAGAATATTAAAGTAAATATAAAAAAGGAATTATAAATGAAAATTAAAGGGGAGGATTGGGGAAACTCTTACCTATATGGATATTCTTCTCTTATAGATGAACCTTCATACAAACTAAACACTTCATGATTGAATATGGAGTGATGGAAGAAAAATATTTGGAGTTATATGATGATAGAAAATAAAATTGGGTGCAGGGAATGGGAAAACTAGGTGGTTATTTATACTTAAGGAGTGGTGGCATTTATGGTTTAAATAAAAATTGTTTTTTCTTTTAAGGACAACTAATTTTGGGTGGCATTAATTCCAAAATTTGTGGTTGAAAATAAATGTTATCTAGGCTATTTAAGATCCTCCAATACATCAGTCACCCATTTAATTTTATGTTAACTCTTAAATACATTTTGATCTATATTAACGATTAAATAATTTAAAATCATGATCATATCTTGATTATATCATAAGAGTTATAGTATTTCATAAAATTTATAATTCTAGATTTTCACCAAAACTCAATATTTTCATTAAATTATAAAAAATTTCATAACATGTTAATTTATATGTGCTGAGCCTTTATGTGATATGTATTTTTTAAAATTAATACTCTAAATATACAAATTTTATATTTTTAATAGTAGTCTTCATTTATTGGAAATTTTTAGTTTTTATGACAAAAAGAATTTTATGACTGTTGTAAAGATTAATCAGTACTTCATTAATTTATATTATCATGTAAAATTTTTGTTGAGTTATAATATGTATCTTATTTTATAATAAATTACTAAGAATAAAAATAATAATATAAATTTAAAAGAAATAAATTTCTCCATTGTTAGAACATATATTATTGCAAATATAACATTTATATTTTAAAATATATTTTAATATATATATATATATTATTCAACATCTATGTATTTATAACGTATATTTATTTATTTATATTAACCAAATATATATATATATATATATAATTTTAAATATACATACCATTTTAATTATATATATATATACTATGAATAAATACATATTTATTTATTTATTTATGAATTAAATACCATTTTATAACACATTTTACTAATAAATATAATATAAAATTCAATTTCCTCCCACATAGAGTTTTAATAGATTATTTTATCAAAATGTGTAATTAGAACATGAATTTGAAAATATCCTGAGCATTAATGTTTTTCTCTATAAATTTCACTTTTTTATTTTTCATATACAAAAATGTAATTTAATTTTTTTCTGATTATAAACTAATATTTCAAAATAATTCATTTAGATAAATTATGTTGGATCTAAATTTTGAGGGGCGATAAGTGTTCTTAATGTCAATGTTGTTGTGGGTCTGTCTGGAATGGTCACACCATAGTAATTCAGTCATAACATTTTTTCTCATTCTTTTATTGGACTTAAATTTTGAATTATGTTTGAAAACATTATTTTGACCATTTTATGCAAATGGAGTAATATCAGTTTTGAACATTATCATGGAAAAACTTCATGTCATGTCAATGCATCTAGATTCAATGAATCATCTAGGATGAAAGTATTTTCATCAATTATTTGATAATAACTCCTATAAAATATCATTTATGGGGATGGAATTTTGATGGTTGACATGCATTAAATAGGAGATGAAGTCCACATAAGAACATATTCCAATATCTTTCCATTAAGGTATCCCAAAATGTTTGGAAATTTGTTATAGTGAATTTGGATAGTCTATCTAGAAAAAAATATTTTCAATAATGGTTTTCCCAAATCAACTTCAATAAATTTACAAATAGGATAAAACTTTTATAGAGAAAAGAAAAGATATGTAAAACAACTTTCTTGAAGAAAAAAAATCCTTATTCAGCCATTGTTTGTCTAAAAATGCATAATATTTCAGAAGATAGAATTGAGTCAAATGGTTTATTAATGGATACAAATTATTTTTAATAATAAAATACTAATAGGTTTCTAATAAATTATATAGTATTTAGAAAGATAAATACCAAATAAAAGATAAACTTATAATAAAAATTATATAGTTTTATGCTTCAATTTTATATTATTTTTGAATTAAAAATATTAAGGTAAATTTTAAAGAACTGGGTTGTTTCATATATTGTAACATTTTACTATCATATCATATTTGAAAATAATTTTCAATTTTTTTTTCAATTATTTGGATATTTCTAAAAAAATTGCAATAGTGATTTTGGATATTACATTTCAAAATTTATGAAAGAAATCATATAAATTCAAAATAAAAGCATCCTCAAACCTGTAATTTTTGAATTTAATTAAAATTTCATTAAAAATATTTTTCTAATTATTTGATTCCCTTTATTTTATCAGTACTTCATAAATTTCGAAAAATCCATGTAGTCAAAAGAATATGTATATTTGTTTAAAGATATGTAGGAAGAGATGGTGTTAAAATGTTTGTTAACATCAAGTTGAGGTGATTAACTATTATCATTATGATCACGTACATGATATAACTATAAAGATACATTTTAGAAGTGAAAAATTAGTATCATAATGCTTATATATTATTTTTTGACATAATCGTAAAAGTTAATTATAATGTAGGGTTACACTTAATGGATCGTGGAAGAGCTAGTAAGATTTCTGAATCTACTCGTTCTTGTGAGAAATTGAACTTTTAGTATACATTTAAAATAATGGTGACTGGGAAATGGGTCAATGGACTTTTAGACACAAATTTTCAAATGAATTACCATCTAATAGAGAAGGTACTTCCATGCTCATAGCCTCATCATTTTCATTTTATATCTCTAATCTAAAAGTTTCAATTTATTATACAACACATGTCACATAACTAAAATCAAGAAAATTATAAAAATTTAAGATATTGATCCATAATTCATTTTTAATGTGTAAGAATCGACCACATGACAATCCAACACATGATGTTTCTTCTATAACTATAAGTGTTTGTAATCAATATAAATGTTATATTTTAGTTTAAAAAATGTTTCACTTTGTAAAACTGATCAAACAAGCTCAAATTGTTTTCAAACATTTTTGAAAAGGGTCCATAATTCATTTTTGATGTGTATAAATCAACCACACATCAATATGACACATTATGTTGTCGGTATTATTCGAAGTCCATGTTTTCAATATAAAAGATCCATTTTACTATAAAACATGTGTCCCATGTCCAAACCTGAGAAAACAAACTAGTATTGTTTTTCAAAATTTTGAAAACCATCCATATTTCATTTGTGATGTCTTAGAATGAAATAAACTTCAATCCAACAAAAAATGTGGAATATATAACTCAGATTTTTTTTTCAATATAGAAGTTCCATATTATTTTAAAATACGTGTCACAAAGCCAAAATTAAGAAAACAAGATTGAATTGTTGTTAAAATATAGGAAAATTATTCTTTTTCTAATCATGATGTCTAGGAATAGATTGTTTGTCAATCTAAAATGTGATGTGGTTATTATGACCCAAAGATCATGTTTTTTATTTAAAAGTGAAATTTCATTATAAAACGCATGGAACATATGCAAAAAATAGAAAATAAGTTTTTAATATTTTCAAACATTAGGAAAATGATCCATAATTCACTTTTGAATTATCGGAATTAACCTCACATTAATCTATCACATAATATGACCGATATGACTCAAAGTTAGTGTTTTTAATATAATAGATTAATTTTATTTTAAAATGTGAATTAATAGAAAAAATAAAAAATAAGCGGATATTATTTATAAATATTTGGAAAACTATCAATAACTCTTTTTTGATGTGTAGGAATCAACTGCCCATCGATCTGACACACGATGTGGTTAGTTGGACTCATATTGTGTTTTTCTAATATATACATGTAATTTTAGTTTAAAATTAATTTCACTAACAAAAAATAAGGAAAATATATTAGATTATTCTTTAATTTTTTGGATAATGATACCTAATAAATTATTTAAGTGTAAAAATTGATAGAACATCAATATGACACGTGATGTGGCCTATGTTACTTGAAGTGTGTGTTTTCAATATTTAATTTCCATTTATGCTTAAAAAATGAATCAAGTAGCCAAAACCAATTAAAAATTTTCATATTATTTTCAAAATTTTGGAATATAATTCCTAATTATTTTTTGGAATGTAAGAATTAACCAAACATCAATCTGACACATCATGTGATCAGAATGAATCAATTAGTGTGTTTTCTATATAACAGTTTCATTTTAGTTTAATGTTAATCACATCACTAAAACATTGAAAACAATATTGGATTATTTTCAAACATTAGGATAAAAATTAATAATTCATTTTTTATGTGGATAAACTGACCACACATCAATCTGACACACGATGTGGAAATTACGACATGAGGTACATTTATTAAATATATATGGGTCATTTTATATTACAACACATAACATATCCAAAACAAAGAAAAAAATCATATTTTTTCCAAAAATTATGAATATGATCCATAATTCATTTTTTAGGTGTTTGAATGAACTCCACATCAATCTAATAGATGATGTAGAAGATGTGACTCAAAATGTGTGTTATCAATATAGAAGATCCATTTTAGATTGAAACACATTTCACGTAGAAATAAAATAGAAAAAGAGATTGTATTATTTTAAAATATTTAAAAAATAATCCATAATTCATTTGTGATGCGTAAAAATTGACCACACATCGATGAAACACTTGACATAGTCATTATGACTCATAGTTCATGTTTTTAATATAAATGTTAATTTTTTTTAAAACACACTTTACATATCCAAAACCAAGAAAATGAGAACATATTGGTTTCAAACATTAGGAAAATGAACTATAACTCATTTTTTGAATTGTATGAATTGACATCACATCAAACCAACACTCTATGTGGCAGGTATGACTCGAAATGAATGTTTTCAATTCTAAAGGTCCATTTTAGTTTAAATGTTCATAAAATACCCAAAAACAAGATAATAAAATTTTATTATTTTTTAACATTAGGAAAATGATCTATAATTAATTTTTTATGTGTATAAATTGAACGCACGTCAATACAACACACGATGTGGTTGGTATTACTCAAAGTGACTATAGTCAATATTATAGAGCCCTTTATGATTAAAACACATGTTGCTATCCAAACATGAGAAAAAAACTCATATTTTGTTCCAAACAACAGGACCAAGATTTATAATATAATTTTTACATATATGAATTAACCATACATCAATTCAACACTTGATGTGGTCTGTATGACTTGAAGAGTGTGTCTTTAATAAAATTTTCAAATTCAATTTAAAACATGCATCACATAACAAAAATGTAGAAAATAAGATTATATTGTTCTCAAACAATATTACAATGATCCATAATTAATTTGTGACATTTATGAACATACCACATTTCAATACAACCCATTATGTGGATATTATGACTCAAAGTGTGTGTTTTCAATATATAAGTGTCATTAATGTTTTAAAACAAATGTCATATAGCCAAAACTGAGAAAACAACCTTCAATTATTTTAAAACATTAAGAACATGATCCATAATTTTTTTGATGTGTAGGAATCAACCACACATCACTCCAACACACGATGTGGTTATTATGACTTGAAATGAATGTTTTAAATATAAACGTGTCATTTTAATAGTAAAATTAGAAGTAAAACTAATAATTTAATTAATATAAATATAGTAACTAACAATATCATTTATCATTAGTATTATATAACATTAAAACTATTATTTTTTTATTTTTTAAATTCTCTGTTACTAAAAAAAATTAGTTTTATTGTAGGGACATGTTTTTTATAGAGGTTGATCATTGTAAAAAGTTCAATATGAGAGTTTTTATTTTGTCTAAGGGATGAATGTTTTTTTGATTAGATGTAAATATAAAATCAATGTAAATATTTTTTATGAAAATTATTAATTTAAATGATGGTGAAAAGTAATATTTTAATTATAATCTTATTTCTATGTATTTTTATTCCAATTTATTTATTCTAATTGGGGTTATTATTATAGAGATGTTTCATGGCTGTTGTAGGGTTGCAAAAATGTAAAAGTGGATACCACCTTTATTAGTTCTATAAAAATCATGGATAAAGGCCCCCTTTATTAGTTCTAGTAAAATTCACTGATAAAGGACCACCATTATAAGTGCTAGAAAAAGCCATGATAAATTCCCCCTTTATTAACACCTTTTTAGGACTAATAAAGGGGGCTTGTATAAGAGTATTTTATTTCATTGATAAAGGATACATGATTTTAAAATAACTTAGTTTTTTATGATTTTTTCAATAAAAAATTCCATTTATAGTGATGTTAATGGTATCATCTACAGTACTGAAAGTATTAATTTTATCATCATATTTTTCAGTGTTGATAATTTATAGCGCTGAATATTGTAGATTATAAAGAAGTGCAGTGAACAAAGGTGAAATTTTATTTTTCAGAACACAAAATGAATAAAAACGAAATATTAAATAATAAATTACATTCATCTTCATTATCTAAAATTTTAATCATTTTCAATTTATATTTTTTATATTTACAACTTATTTGATCCAATAAAAGAATAAAGTATATCTTTGATAACAATAACTGTTTATAAATTATTTGAAAAGCAATTTAGAATCCCAGTGATGGAATATATAAATATATATATTTATATTTATTGTAATTATAGAATTATAAATATTGAAAAAAGGATTATACATGCTCAAAACATAATCTCTCCCTTATATAGGTTTGGGGCCCAATAGAAGCCCCTTTGGTGGGCGTGAAATTAAAAAATATTTTAATCTAGAGTTTCTTGAATCCATGAGGGTGGATCTTTCATGTTAAATTTATAATTATTTTTTTTAATATTTGAATAAATAATTACCTTCATTGTTTTTTAATTATTCATGTGTAGAATCCCTCTAATGGTGATCTAAATGTGATCCTTTGATCTCCAAGAAATTCCTATTGATTCCCTGGTTATAGAAAAATGAATCAATAGTCTTTCATTGTTCTTCTTGATCCCTAGATGATATTTTGGGATTAAAGGAGTTATAATCCTTCTTGAGAGGTAGAGAGGATGAATTATAGTGAGATATATGGAGAGAGAGACAAGTCTTTTGTGTGGAAAAAATCTCTATTCTAAATTTTGTATTAACCCTAAAAAATAGACATGCTCATCTATTCATAGAGCTAGGGTTTAATTTAAAATATTATTTAATTGCATACCCAATCTTAAATAATTTTATAACATTTATTAAACCCCATTACAAATAATAATAATACAATTATTATCTTACGGTGTGCGCCCTACCATTTTCAACAAAAAATATTATTCTACTAGCTTCTAAATTAATATTTATTACTAGATGCTGTCAAATTCTATTCATACTCCTCATAATTTTTGGAATACCCAAATTAAAATTTAATTAAATATGTCATTCAACAATAAATATTTACGATAGATTAAACATGAATTAAATTATTCATCAATTATGATAATAACATTTATTGTATTAATTAAATAAAAATATAATTTAATCAATATTGTGGGAAACACTTAGTGTGTGACCATCTTGGATTCTTTTTCACTAACATTAAGCAGGCTTGCATAAAGTCCAGGATTAATATATATTAGTTGTTTAAGGAGCCTAAGATAGAGAATTTAATATTTAATCTTCTACAACAATATATAAATGCATGAAGTGTAATATTATATATTTATATCAGTATATCATCTAGTACATTTCATATATATTTCAATAACATTTTTTCTTCATAAAAATTTCATTAACTATCTAAAACAAACACATCATTGCACCATGGCCTTGGAATTTAATACAAAGGTTGTATTCTAATCAAAGGGTCATGATTTAAGCTTCTATAAAAATATAAGGTACAAATACTTCATTGACTTATATATCATTTACATGTCACTTGTGATGCACCCAATGTACCCTACATCCTACTAACATATGGGGTAGATAGTTTTGGTTAGTAAAACTATGTCCATGAGTTATGACCTGAATGAATGATAATATTAATGTCTATGGACCGTTACACACACTCCGAAATAAGAATATCTGATGACACCAAAACATGCAGAATTCATACCCGTGGGTTTGTTATCAAAATATCCCATATTGAAATTACTAGGTATTAATTTAATGAGGAGATGGTTCATCTTCTTATGAGTACTCTCACCTAACAGAATAAATACTACATGTCACATGATAGTACATTATCCAACCATAGAACTATGTTTAATAATATCATCATAGCACATAAATGTTCTCATCATTGTAGGAAACTGGTATGACCTTATCAACACAATCAATACCCAAAGATATTATTACATTAATGTCATGTAGAACAATGAAAAATTTGTAAAAATATGTTTTATTAATATTTAGTTCATGGAATATAAATTTAATCAAAGCACAATCAGTTGGTCCTAGGACACCAACTCTAACAAACTCTCCCACTTTGACTAGAGCCAACTGAATTTGAATTTTCATCTACTAGACATAACATGGAAATTTTGTTTTCAGTGAGTAGAGGATTTGGTCAAGGGGTCTGACAAATTATCAATAATAAAACTATTACTCATTGATAACTCAAATCACTATGAATAATCCTTCAAGAGATGAGACTTTCTAAGTATATACATCATCAACTAATGTATAATTGGAAACATAGAAAGGGCTACCGCTATAGTATTATCAAAATACTGTGTTAAAAGGAAAATTATTACTAGGTGAGATTTCATGGTCTTAGATAAAGTTCTGTATCCAAAAATATTCTTTAGTTTCCTTATAAAAAATAATATATTCCGAACAAACTATAGAATCTATGACCACAAACTTCTTTAAGATATTTTAGCTCCCAATAATTCCATTTAAAAAGAAAATGTGTCCTATTTGTGATTTCATATCATCATGATGTATTTGGAAACTATAATATACATATCCTCTAATGAAAATCTCCAAATATCCTCAATAGACCACGGACATATCCTTAGTATGAATCATATTCTTAATAGTATTCTTGAATGAAACCGAATCAAGGTATCCAAGGTCAGTTCGATATATTCCTACAACACTAAAGGAATTTTTCAAATATATCAGAGTACATATCATAACATATATGGCTGATCCAATCATGGATGTGTATGGAAACCTTTTCATTATATTTTTATCCTTATGTGTTTAAGGAAAGATTTCCCTAGAAAGACGAATGCCAATTGGCATTGAAAATAATCCCCTCTTGGATTGTTCTATACTAAACCTCTTCAATATTTTTTTCAATATATATACCTTGACTTAGGTCAAGTATTCTCTTGGATATATCACAATGTTTCTTAATCCCAAGACTCCATGTTGCCTCACCTATGTCCTTGTATAAACATTTATTCATCTATTCCTTAGCATACCAAAAGACTAGTATTTCATCTCTAATAATTAATATTTCAATGAAATATAATATTAATAAAATGACCACACTTCTAATAAACCAATTATATACAACTGGCTCACAGACGTTATTCATGAAACCAATTTCTATTATGGGCTCATCAAAATGAATGTTCCATAACCGAGATGCTTTATTTGATCCATAAGTTCATTTTTGAATTTTTTTTATTTAGATAAAAACCTTTGGAGTCACACACCATTCAGGTTGTTTCATATAGTTGTCTTCTTAATGTTTTTCTTTATAGAAGGTTTTTTTACATCTATTTACCAAATCTCCAAGTCATGGAAGGCCTCGGTTTCAATTCAAACTCTAATGGATTTCAGCACTAAAAATGGAGAGAATATTTCATCATATTCAGTTCCTTGATTCTATTTCAACCCTTTTGCAACCTGTCAATCCTTATAGGTAAGGAGTGGACCAAGATTTTTCATTTTCTATTTTCTTCTTGAATACAGAATTAAAAATAATAGTCTTTACATCTACTAAAGGATCTATAAAAATTAATATTTTTTTGGTATATGGAATCCATTTCAAAATTCATGTCTTCCAGACACTTGGAAAAATCTATTCCACTTACTACTTTCTTATAGGTTAGATGATAGGTATTACAAAATAATAAAGAGTGTCCATCTTTAGTGACTAGAAGACCTTACCATTATGGTTCTCTAATATCTCTTGTTCTCCTATGTAGTACTATTGTCTATGAAACTTCTTCTTCTTCCATATGGATTTTAAGATTCTGTTACTAAACCAAATAATTTTTTCCATGATCCTTGAATTCATTGAATCCTACCTCACTCCTTGTATCTCATTTAGATATGTGATCCCTCTCAAGGAATATGGAATTTCGTTCCACTATTACCTCTTTTTCGGAAGGTTCATATTGGTAATATCCCCTAATTTCATTAGGGTAACATGTAAAGGTACAATTTGAGCCTTGGGATGATTTTGTGTTACCTAAATAATCCATAACAGATGATTCAAAACCCTACACATTTATGTATTGAAACATTGGTTTGTTTCCATTCCAAAATTGGCATGGTATACCATATGTCACATTAGGAGTTATACTGTTTAGTATTTTTGTTATTTTTTGTAGTGTGTATCCCCAAAAATATATTTTAAGACATGAATGACTCATCATTAATCTAACATGTTCCTTCAATGTGTGATTACTCCTTTCACATACACCATACCACTGATGTGTATTTGGAGGGGTGAGTTAGGATAAGATCAAAAAATCCCATAAATAATCAATAATGTCTTGATTAATATATTATCCAAAATATTGAAATAAGAGTTTCATAATATTATTAGCTATATGGATCTCAACTGCATTCTTATATTAATAAAATATTTTAATGGAGTATCACTTAAATATTATCATGTATACATATCCATATCTATTAAAGTCATCGGTAAATGTTATGATGTTTAATTATCCACCTCTTTCATCAACGAGAAATGGACCACACACATTAGTGTGAACTAATTCAAGAATCTATTTTTGCATTTCACCTTTCCCGCTAAATGAGGATTTATTCATTTGACATTATAAAAATGCATGAAATACACTACGGGGTATTAGTCTAAAAGAATATAAATATACATATTTGTTTAATTAAGTCATTTAATTATCAATTACATGGTTTTTAAGTGATTCCACAGTTGGTTATGGTATGATTCATGTGAATGAATTTAGTTCTATATTGAGAATACCTAGTTTGTGTATTCCAACAAATAAATACTCTTATTTAAATTTTTATTTCGATAAAAATGTTATCTTCTTAAAAGAATCCAAATTTAATCTTGAATGTAAAAAATAATCCATCTGTATTATGTCATGATACAGAAATAATGTATTTTGTAACATCTGGAACAATTAAAAATCCTTCAAAACCAAGACAATTATTGTTGGAAATGGGTGGTGGAATTCCTCAACGACTAAAATATCAATTTTATCACTATTGGATGCTTTTATATCTACCTCCCCTCATTCAATATTGTTTAATATACTTGGTTCCTGAATTTGAATACATATGTGAGAACCAAAAGTTATATCTAATGCCTAATTTTTAGAAATAGACAACTTTCAATAGATAAAAATTTAACTTGAATTTTATTATTTATTATTTGTATGGGTGAAATTTTTCTTCTTTTGTACTGTATTGCCACATATGAAACAAATATCATCCTACTCCTTTGCTTGTCCCTCTATTTTTATCTTCTTGGAAGGGAAAATGATTTGGTCTTATAGATCTTCACACACCATATATTTTTATTCAACACATGGATAAAAGGGTTTTCACTCTTTGAATCCCAATATACTTAGAGAAGAAGAGTGATAAAATCTAGAATATACTTATCAATGTTTTTTATAAAAAAAATAACAAAAAATACTATCAAGCTCTGAGGGAGTGACAGAAGAATGACATTGGTGCATAGTTCATTAGGGAGTTTAAGCCCTAGAACATATTGGTGCTCAATATATACAATTTTATTCATTATGTGAGTCCAAAATAGTTCACCCTATGCTAGATTACTTTGAAAGAGTTATTTGGATACCTCAAACCAACTATATCTTTATCTATCCTTGTATAAACCCTATATATTCTTGAGCATGCTATAATAATCCATGTTTACAAGACACTTAATGATTCTGATAAACATAGATGAAATCATCAAACATTAAATTATAACAACATCATTTATAAGTTTTTAATATATAAGGTACTCTTGATCTATCACCTCTTTGAAAGGTAGATTAGGCATTTCAGATTCTAGCACATAAGATTTTTTACTCAGGATACAACATAACTGGATAGGGTTTGAAAAAATCCTAGAAGTTACTGTCAGTGAGGATATAGTCTTTATTCAATACAGATCACATGGATAGTGTAAATATAAAAATTTCCATTTTCTATATTATAAAAGATAATATTATTATAACTTTTCTTGATTACAAATTTTATGATAAATAATAAAATTATGTTTATTAAGACTGAAACTATTTTTTCAAATATAAATTTCCCTCACCAGTGAACAATGAATGTCTACTTACTATGAAATTCTAGTGGAAACGATCCATTTTACACTTCACATAACCCCAAAAGGTTTGGTAAATCTATTTAATGGTATTTAGATAGGCATGTCTTTTCCATCTATGGGCTTGCAGCTCCTCAATCCATTGAGTGGACTCCCTAGTCTTAAAACCCTAAATATAATTTCCTCAATACTTACCTCTAAGATACATCAAGTGTATAAAGATAAACTTATCATGATGTAAGATGGTCAAGTGAATCAAAAACAACCATAAAAACTCCAGACTAAAAGTATGTGTCTTAACTAGGGTTGAAAAAACCCTTAGTTTTAATGTTTTCATTCCTAACAGGTAATGGAATCCCAAGTCTGACTTAATATTTATTTATGGGATTTTAGTTTATAATTTATAAAGTTTGTTTTATTTTATCCTTAACATGACATGTTAATATTAAGTATATTTAAATTAAATAATTAAAGTTTTGATAAAAAATTTACTCATAATTAACTTATTTAAATTTTGTATTTCCATATTAATTCACTTATTTATCTGATCGTGAACCTGCATCCAAAAATTAAAAAAATCATAAATAGAAATAAATAAATAAATGACCCAATCATGAGATTATCTAATGATTGATTTACTAAGAGGTCAATAAATCAACCCATTAACATGGGAGAAAACTCTTTATGCTAATCTTGTAATGAGTTATAACATTCCACCTATTAAAATTCATATCAAATGGGTTGTATCATTTATAGTTTTTTCTTGAACAACCTTCACATGCCTTGGGACACTCCATTAATTTTAAGAATTTATAAATCACATAAAATTTAGTGGAACTGAAGGATTGGTTAATGGGGATTACATAAATTACCATGGAAACACATGTTCTACCTAATAATGGAGGGAGGGATGACTTTTTGGCCATTAATTTCAATTTTATATTTAATAATTGAAAACTCATTAAATAAATTAAATTAAAGCATAAAACACATATATAGTTTTCCCTCAAGATCATGAATAGAAAAACATGCAATGTATATAAAAAATTAGACTGGTTAATATTAATCTCTATTCGTTATTTATTATTAATATAAATGTAATTTCATTAATTAATTAATTAATCAATTAATTTATTCCCCTTCATCTTATTGATCATATGAATTCATTTAGAGAAACCCACTATAAATGCATTCTGGGAAAATAAATGTTAGAACCATTAAAGAAGGACTATAATAATAAATTAATCAAGAATTTAATAGTACATTAAAAAATATTATTAAATTTTAAAATAAAAATAGAGTAAATCAATATAATAAGGTTGAAATGATGAAATTATCAAGTTAATGTTATTTAATTATATACTTTATTTGGAGATTTAATTGCTTGTACTTATGAGATACACATCGTCTCTCTTGTTTATCATGTCCATGGGTTACACAGCAAGGGTTTCAGTATGTAAATTGATAAGAATACATTGAATGTGATACAATATACACACCATGTGTGTTGCTTGTCATGTGTCTGTGTAACATGTTGAGGACTCGGCATGTTCACAGAACATGGTACTACATGACATGTTTAATCAATGCTACACATCATGTATTTCACATACCGTGTCCCCTCCTACCTCTCTAAAAGGAACGATGTAATTAGGACTTGGAAATTAATGAGTTACACTCTGCGTATGTTGGCTACATTTCATTTAATCCATTAATGAAATAATATTCTAGACTCTTGTGGTTTTGGCCATGTATAATAATAATGTGGATTTCATAAATTTTTCCACTAACCTGTATAGAGTACACAGTGTGTACGCAACCTACACACCATGTACTCCAACATCTCATGTGAGAGGTTGGCATAATCAATACATGGTGTGAAATAATTTCACAATGTCTAATTACTTATCAATGTATATTTCATCCCATGGCACGACTAGGTGTAGTGCACATAGGTACATGGTTTGTACTCTGGCTACACATCGTGAATTTCCATGCTCTCTGGATATATTCCTCAAAATATTTTGATGAAATATTTGATTTTTTTTCATATGTTTATGGACTTAAGAAATAATAAATTCCTAAAAAATAAATTAAAACGTCAAAGGCATGTTAATTGAAACAATGATATTAAATAATGAATAATATGAAATGAAAATTCCATCCATGATTTTAAATAATGATTAACAATAAAATGGATATTTATAAATATTAAAGTTAACCTCCCTCTGATACCACTTGAATATTCAGGGAATCTTAGAACCACTTCTTTGTGGGCTTGAAATTAAAAATTCATTTATTTTTGAGTATCCTGAAACCATGAGGGTGGATGTTTCATTTTGAATTTATAATTAATTTATCTAATATTGGAATAAAAGATTACATCATCTTTAAATCCATTCTTTGATGATTCTATTTATCTTACTAAATCCCTTTACGATTAACTTCATTGTACTATAAGGATTCATGTTTAGAATCCCTCCATCGGTGACCTACACATGATGCTTCGATCTCTATGAGTTTTCAATTGATTTTTGGGTTCACGCACGATGAATCAATTATCTTGCATTATTTCTATTTATTGCTTCAATATCTATTTAGATTAAATACGTTCTTCTCATTAAAGAGAGTAAAAGATGAGGAATTAGAAAGAGGGAGATAGAGGCAGAGAGATATAGATAAGTTTGTTGTGCAAAATTATTATCTATTCACCTTTTTTGATTAACCGTATACAATAGACATAACCACATATTTATAGAGCTTGGGATTATGCTAAAAAATATTTAACTATATACCAGACCATAAATAATAATATAATATTTATTAAATATCAGGCCACATTATAATATTTATATATTCATTATTCTATTATTTCCATGTTAACGTTAACAATAAAAAATATTATTTTACCAAATTGTAAATTAATATTTATCACCAGACATGGTCTAGTGTAACACTCCAATACAGTAAAATATTTTCATAGGAGAATAAATATTATTTTTTACTGTATTAATTTAAGTGAAACACCATGTTAAGATAATGTTAAATAAAACACTATGTTAACATGGAAATAATATAATAATAATAATAATAAAATAATTATTATCATGTGGAATGATCTTTAATAAATATAATAGTATTATTTAAGGACTGTTACGTAATTAAATAATTTTTTAGCATAAACCCTAGATCTACCAAGATCTTACCAAATATATTTTAAACATACATAACCTAATCCTAAAAGTCTCACATTATAATTAAAGACATCCAGGGAAGCCTTTTGGTACCAATCAAAAGGAGTTACCCAATTAAGAGGAAACATCTTTCCTCAAATTCACTAATATTATTTACATTTTACACTCTATAAACAATCATTATTACATGTTTATATAAAAAAATATTATCCTAAATATAAAAATATGTTATAATTAATTTTTTTCTACCAACACTTACACACAATTCCCTCTAATGGGTAACAAGCATATTGTTTTCATGTACGATAAACTATCGCCTTGCGAAAGGATGATTATTCATTTTTCCATTTCCACTTATAATGGTGGTAATTATGATGGAAAATATATTTATAAATTTTATTTATGAAATTTATTATTTCTTCATGCTTCTTTAATTATTTTATGACATATACCCGTATACTTTCCATTTTCTATAAATACGGTAACATCGTTTGTGGAAGTGTAGACCACCACATCCTCAATGCGATGTGACTCGTTCACCCTACACTTGGAATGTATAAAAGATGGTTTTCATTAAACATATATGAAATAAAAAATATATATTATATTAATAAAAGAATACATTTTATATAAATAATTTATAATTTTTTGACCCTTTTCACACACAAAAAGTGATAACGTCGATCATGGACGTGTGGACTACCACCTCCTCGATGCGATGTGATTCCTTTTACATCAAAATTTTTATATATACAAGTATATATAATTAAATAATATGATATTTATGATATAAGTATCATTATTTAAGGATATAGAGTTTCTAACCTTCTGTCCATAATGATTATTGAAAAATGGAAATGTTACTCATGTTTACGTACGACCTACTACCTCTAGGATTTCAATGTCGGTTAATTTTTCATAAAGAAATTTCATTATTGGGTTTAAAATTATAATGGAGGTATAAATATGGTAATTATTGCATCATTATTATTGATAATATATTTATATACAGTCCCATTTGACCATAGTTTACCTTCCAATGTCATTTTTGTCACAAGAACTGAATTTGGTCAAAACAGACGATTTAAACATAATTGTTTAAGTATTTATATGAAAAATTGTAATAATTGGATAAAATTAATAATTAAATTGTAAAATGTTTTTAGGAATGTAAATATTTAACATATGTTTATCATTCAAGTATATAAAGACACATAGGACAATATGGACTCAAGGTAAGGGATTTTCATCTCAATTTTTGTATTTGTGAGATAAATGGCATACCCATCACTTACACATTTTTGGTGGTGTGAATACTTACCATTTAAATATATTATATAATGATTTGAATTTATTTATTTTTATTAAGTGTTTCAATTTATGTTACTCTTTCACATATCCAATTATTCAAAATTTACAAAAGTAGTAAGAGATTTTTGTCTCACATTACATTCCATTGAAAGTGAATTTTTGTTATATACCTAGTTTATTTTATATGGTGTATATACCACCTTTGACATGTTATATCATGAATATGATTAATATAATTATATTATAGGTTTAAAAAAATTTTATTCCTCCTATGAGATTATGATTCTAAATGTTTTAAACTTTTATGGAACACTTTGGGATGTTTAAAGATTATTTTCATCAAGAATGTTTCAATGGTATTTAAATTGTATATCCATTCATTAACTATCTTCCATTAGGGAAAATTTAATAAATTCATATCTCTTATTCAATATGGATATTTTGTAATTAAAATTTTGTATTTGATATGTGCAATTATTTGTAAAGGTAATACATGGCTTTGCGACCATTTAAGGTAAACCCTAGGGGTTGGGGACCAGTTAATGAAAGCCCTTTAATGCATTGGTAGTCCCATGGGATGAAACTAGGTTTCACAAACCCTTCATGTTTGTAAACATTATATTGTAAAATGTCTTTTGAATGTTCTTTATATTATATTTACATCTTGACAAACCAAATTGCTTTGTAACCAAAATGTTTTAAAATGTCTTGTGAAAAGTATTGATGGTAATGGTTCTCTGTACCTAGGAAACATTGCATCCAATAATTAGGAATTTCATTCATTGACAATAAGTTATGTAGAGACCAAAAAATTGACGTACATGAACATTACATTACTTTTGCAGAATACTTAATACATAATGAGAACCAACACTCAAGGACCGTAATAGTTTAGTGTCTTTGGATACTCGGAACATAATCTTCTAATCGTGGTAAAAGATCTTCAACATATCCCATAAAGATCTTCCCCTTTTGTTTTCTTACCTAAAACCTTTCTTTAAATCCCAGGGAAAAGAAAACATATAAAGGGTGAGCTCAAATGATCAGTAAGGATAAGCATGGATAAAATAAAACAAATCATATTCATTTGAACTTAAAAACATGAACATAATATTTGAACAACAAAATCTTGAGCAATGACATAACACATGGATGGACATAAGGCATAGATCATAATGAAACATAAATCATGATGAAATAGCAAGGGAATAAAATATTTAATTTTCGCAAACCATTATGCACATGATATGATTTCCATAGTAGCCAAGGTATTGCTGCTAAGACCGTCTTAGTAGACAAAGTCCCTTTCTGAATCGAGTTCACTCCTCGTTCTAGCCCTGTATTACTGAACCAGATTAACTTATCATTCCAGCCATATCTATCTCATGAGATATAAATCTTTACCCAATGCATTGGAGGGAGATATAGGTCCCACCCATCTCATAATTAAATAATTTTTACCTGTGCCACAAAATAAACTTAAAACATTCATCATAACCCAAAGAATAAAATGGGTTTCATAAACATCATCACATCATTACATAATACATATAAAACAAATGGATATTTCATCATAAGAAAAGTGAAACCATGTAAATCATAGAGACATTATACTTGAAACATACACATATGAAATAATGTCATATTAGATGGAAAATGGTTTTGATAAAACACTTGAATGGATTCTTGAGGAAAATATCCTTTCTTCTTCAAAATAATTTTATTTTCAAAAAATTCCATGCAATTTTAAAAGAAAATAATTTTGTTGAAAATAGTCATAAAATCTTGTAGAGTAATCTTCTTGAAAATGAGGCATTATGAAACCGTAAAAATCCATTCATTCCGTATAAGTTAAAAATAATATTCTTCTTGTACTTTTGTTGAAAAAGTCAAAATGTTCCCCGTGTGGTAAAAAAAAAGTAAGATTCCTTTCATAACATGTGGTATATTTCAAAAATGGGTAAAAAGGACTTTAAAAATGCATTAATTTTTTTTAGAAAACATTTCCACGGATGATAACAATAACCCTGGTAAATACTTACGAATAACAATCTTGGATAAGAATGAGATTGGAATAGTTATCCCTTACCTTAGGTCCGATATGCTTTGTACGTGTCCGAACCTCCTGTATAATGATTTAAATAATGTCATTGACTTATTAAAGAATCATATTCATTGTTATGATATCATATATGGTTCACTTATGACTTTATATTACCCGTTCTTTTTTAAGTTCCATGTTAAAGCAGCGTTTTGGGTAAAACCATTTCATTTATCATCCGTGTTTTGACTTGTAATTATTAATATGATTACTTAGATCATGATTACTTAATTCCAGAATATAAAACATGATTTATATATAATATATATTCATAATATACATATATATAATAGATTGATAAATGGAAATAAATACACCGTTCATGGAGACAGTAGGCCGTACGTACGCATGAGCGCTGTTTTCGTTTCCTTATTGAATTGAATGGAATTAAGTAGATGACATACATATATATATATATATATATATATATATATACATAAATCCAGTATCATTATTATTTCATATATTTCATGATTACTTATTATATATACTTTTTAATCATTCTTGAATTTTTAACATGGAAGATGAATCTCAACGCGTCATGGAGACGGTAATTCGTACGTACGGACAAGCGATGATATCATTCCCATATTTATTGAGTTGAATTGGAGTGAATGATATAATATCTTAGAATCAGTATGATGTTATAATAATCATATTTAGTTATTATTTACACCATTATACCCATCCAAGTAGGGTGGTGGTGGAAAAACATATTACACCACGGCGTGGAGACGGTATTCCGTATGTACGCACGCACAATGATTTCCTTTTCCTTAGGATGGATAGAAGGTGAAATAGGGTTGTTTCATATTTATAAAAAAATATCATTATATGAGTGATACTGATGTTATTACTTCCTAATTAAACAACTAAATAAGAGTAAGTAGAATAAGAAATCAATTTGAAAGAATCGGTAACGGATATTACCTCTTCTTCGACACACCTCTTTGAAACCTCCTCTTAGGGAACTAAAATTGGTCTTTGAAGAAGACCAGGACCTCTAGAATATTTATAGGGAAGTTGAGAAGGGAAATGGGCATGGTTTGGCTGAGCCTGAAGGCTCAAAGTTGTGTAAAGATGAGAGGGAGGAGGTGCCCTTTTATAAGGGAGGAGAGGGGTACCTTTGGAATCATCAAACATATTAGTTTAATATAAATTCAAACCCCACATAAAAACCTCCAAAAATGACTCAATTCTAATATTAGATGAGATAGTGTTGTAATATCATCAACCAATCAAATTTATACATGTTTGGATCTTATTTTAAGCCTTATCATTTTGATTTATCCTTATTTAATCTATTTAATTTTATTTGTGGTAATAAAATTCTAAATTTTAAATGGTTATAAATAATCACTTATGTGTTGTTAATTTTCCATAATTGGATACTTTATTACATTTCAGACTATATAAATTTCAATTTATAATTTTTAAATATTTTTGTTTCTAATCCAAAATTATTTATAATATTTTTGATCTTAAACTATTTTCAATAATATTTATATTTACATTTATTTTTTATTTTATATTAAGTCTTTCCATCTTATAGTAAACTTAAAATTTTCTTATATAAATTGTATTTAATGTTTTTTGAAAAATTAATAGTGTTTTATTTCATTTGATACTCTCTTTTGGATCTCACAAAAGGGGAAGAAATATAGAAAATCACAAAATTTAAAAGTTCACATAAAATTACTTCTTTATAAATTAATATGATCCCTTTTTGAAAATTAAAAAATATATTATTTTATTTTCATATGATCTTGTATGATTTTTTACAGTTTTAGTCATTATATTTTGAAGTAATAATGTTATTCTAAGTATTATGGTCATTTAAAATAAATTTGGAATCATAATTCTGAAATTGTTTTTGAACTTAACATTAGTGTCCAAACCCAAGTTTAAGTTGAACATAATGTTTTGGAACCTCAACTTTATAAGGAACCCCACATTTGAGTATCTATTATTGGATATATACCAATTGTATGTAAACTAAAAATTGGTGACATGTTTATTGCTAAAAACTAAACATTTGTATCAGTCTCCACATTTTAGAACCCTATATTTGGAATTATCTATTGGATGGAAACTTTACTTTTGAAATCAACCTCACATATAATAATTCACACATTGATTAAGTCATTTATGAGGTTAAAGATTTTAATTCTTCCAAAATATATTTTATGTATTCACTAGAATGAATCTATTAATAAAACGATACAAATATTGTATCAAATTATCTATGACAAAATATTGGTTTATTTTAATTTATAAGGGAAGGTGTAAATTTTTATATATGATAAATTTCAAATTTCAAATACACTATTAATTTTGAAATAATGATTTCTCTAGAAACTTTTTTATATATTTTATACCTGAATTATTCTTTGCTACATATTTATTCTCAATAAATACATTTGTATGATCTGATGCTCAATGATCTGAATCTTTTTCTCTGAAAATAACACCAGGTCATTCAAAATCACATAAAAGTTTTTTATGTATACTTCTACTTTGTATTCATCCATATATTTTAGTTTGAATTTTTATTCTTAGAGTAGTAACACAAGTTGTTGTAAAAATATGTGATATATATACTATAGTTTTTTGCAATTCCCAGGACTAAAATTTGGAGACATAGTTTTTCTATTTTTTTGCTACTATGTGTTTATCTTACTACTATAAAATTTTATAGATTATTTATATATATATTCTCTACAAAAATATTGGAGTCTATTTTTGAGGACAAAACTTTGGATAAATATATATATTCCTCTAAATAACTCCTCATCTATCATATTTAATATTTTCATTTGAATGCTTATATAGAGAATTTATCGAACCAAATTCAAACTCTTTTATTTTATTAACACATAGGTGTTGAGTGTTTTAGAACTATTTTTAGTCTTATGTAAGTACCTTATAATATATACTATAACAAGTTATAGTTACTTTCACTAAAATTTTGAGATCCCATGGAAAATGATATGATAGTGAAAACTGCCATGCTCATGGAGCAAGTGTTGGTGGAGTTTACTAGAGTATATTTGAACCCTGATCCATTAAAAAAAATTGATGTGCATATTTCTTTTATTTTCCATGGAAAAAATTATTTAAATAAAATAATTAATATTCTCTTTCCACGTTTCAAATGGATTTATTTTAAAATTATCTATTTTTTATAAGGAAATAATCCCCCTCCTGTGTCTTTATAATCATTTTGAGAAACAAATATACACCCCTAAAATAAAAAGTGTCATGTACAAATAGATAAATTCTATTAAGAAAACATAAAGAATATTAAAACCTCCATTAAATAAAAATATATTATTCAACTAAATTTTTTTTATAGAGGATAAATAGTAAATGTGATTCAATTTTTATTCTTCAAATAATTTCTAAAAGTATTGTATATTTTATCTTAATAAATTAAATTGAACTATTTCAAATAATGATATAAAATATTTAGATATATGAAATAATATATTATAATTCTTCAAAATAAAAATTGGTATGAAATAATACTATGAAAACCTAATATGTGAAAATGTAATATTCTAATAAGATCATTTTTTATTATAATTTATATTATCTTTTAAAAAATAAATCTAAAAGATTTATAATTAAAATTAATTAAAATAAAATTCTTATTTTAATTCCTTATATAAAAAATTACTTATTATGAATTTTATATATTTTTCTAAGATACATGATTTTTTATAAATAGTGAAAATACTGTTTTTTCCAAAAAAGTGACATTTATTAATTTATCAGTATATAAGAAAGAAATATAATTTTATAAAACCATTAAATATATAAAATAAATAAATTTATCCATTCTAAATGTATTTTTCAAAATTTATAAAACTTATTATTAACCTTATAAAAAAAATGTAATATTTTTAATTCTAATAAAAACCCTCTAGCCTATTCTTTTTATTAAATATTATTTTAGTAAATTATGTTTTTTAATTTCTTTGAAATCCATGTAAAATTTATTTTTTTTATAATAAATAATTTTACATCTAGAAAATAAAAAACAATAATAAATTTATCAAGCCCAAAAAGTTTATGCTTGAAAACACACTTTTCCTAATAGATATTTTATCTCATTAAGTGTATTTATTTTAAATGTAAAATTTCACACCAAAAGATATATTATTTGATAAAATTAGTTTTAAATTTTAAATAAAATGGTTAAAATTAGGTAAAAATTAAAATATTAATTCTTTTCATTAAAATTAATTACTAAGTTTTAGAATTAATTACCCTAGTAAAAGTAATAATTAGTAAAAATTGATTTACTAAAAGGAAATGTCTAAAAAATGTAAAAACATGTTTCGAGTTATATGGTTTATGTGTGGCTTGACCAAAACAAAAATACATTCCTCCTTTGTCCATTTTTTTAATTGTGATTAGTGACTTTAAATTATTTTAAATGTAAAGGATACACCCAAAATTTCTCTCATCTTCACTTATAAAAGTGGAAAATTCCACCCCTTCATGACCCACCATTTCCTTTAATTTTATTCCTCAAAAACACCATTTTTTATTCCTAGAATAATAACTCTCATTCATAATCCTTTGTTCACCATTAGTTATCTAAGTACTTCTATTTCCTATGAGATTTATGGGAGAAAACTCAAGCTCTCAACATAATTATTGCATCCTTAATCATTTCTTCTTAATAATATTCTTAAAAAACATTTATACCCCCCATATTTAAATGAAATAAATAAAATTAATATAAAAATGGTTTATTATTTTAATGTAAAACCCCTTATTTATTTATTTCCATTCACTAAGAAAAATAAAGGGATGTTGATAATGCACATGTGTGGACTACCACCTAAATGAAATAATGTCTTTCATCTTTTATAAATACCTCTAATGGTATTTTATAATTATTTAATTGATAAATAAATATGTAATATAAAATATATTTATGATTCAAATATTAAAAATTATTATTTACTTTCATTCCATCTAATTTTTTGAAAAATAAAAATGTTGTCATGCATATGTGCATACTGTCACCACCATAAATGATGTGTCTTATTTTTATTAAAAAACTAACATGTCATTCCTAAGAGTATAATTAATTAACTAATATTATATTTATAACATTATTCAGGTAATAAAATTATAAAAAATTCCATACCTTCCTCCCATTCTATGATAAAAAATTAAAATGTCCAACTTGAGTACAAGTAGACTACCACCTCCTTGAAAGTGATGTATTAATATTTTTCATCTCATATTTAA
Organism: Viscum album; assembly: GCA_963277665.1. Classification (NCBI taxonomy): domain Eukaryota; kingdom Viridiplantae; phylum Streptophyta; class Magnoliopsida; order Santalales; family Viscaceae; genus Viscum; species Viscum album. The sequence continues at coordinate 2,015,984,187 of OY728143.1, forward strand.
TTATTTGTTAAAATATATTAAAATATGATTCATCACATTAAAAAAGTATAAAAAATTTCAATATACTTTTATCAAAATGATATTATAACTAAATCACCCCATAATCATAATTATCAGTTAAATATAACATGACTATATATTGGTCTTTTTAACCACCTAAATGAACAATTATATAAATTTATATCACATATTATTATAGAAACATACTTAATGGTGATATATGCTATAAATAAATAAATAGTGATTTCTTCAGTTTTTTGAAATACAATATCAAGCATTTTATAAGTGATATTAAAAATAAATTTTCATAGTAAATTTGATCTCCAAAAAGAAACATATCGGGTTACCTTTTATATTTAGAGACCATTTTGTAAACTTCTAGAAAAATATGACTTTTTTAATCATTGAATAATAAATTACATAAATATATAAATATGGGAATTTTTAACTAATTTTAGAACACCTTTGACAATTTTTAATATACATAAAGAGTAACATAAAAATTGAGTAAAAAACCCATTTAACTAACATAATAAAAAATCGTATAATAAATAAATAACATATGAAAATATATAAACCTAGAAATACACATATAGAAGAAAAGTTATCTTAAAAACTGTTTAATGAATCATAATTTTATTATCTATGGTGTTAAGTTCATGCTCCTTTTGAATCTGAATTATGGTAAGAGGTTTTTAGAAAAATTAATTTCTTAAGACATATTTCTTATTGTGAACCATGAAATTGTTAATATGTTTTGATTAATTAATAATTAATTTTTTTACCATATTCATGTGGTTAATGGGTTTGATAATCCTTATTACGTTCTTTCCATAAATTAATTTCTATTCAAAGGATTCCATGGTTGTAATGGCTATTTGTTTCTATTCTAAATTTAATGAGACATGTTTGACGTTTCATGAAATATTTTCTTTCATTTTGTGTACTAACTAACCAATTCAAAATTGTGTCATGAATTATATTTTATTGATAATATTTTATGTTAAATTTCTATAACTCTCTCTTTCTATAGTTTTAATTTTATTTTCACTCAAGTCGTGAGGTTTCTATTCCCAACTTTATTTTAACATCCAAGCCTCTCAATTTTTATAACCCATATAAGAAAATTATATAGTATTTATTTTTAAGATCATAATCACATTATTCTCTTCTAGTTATCCTTATTCAAATTTTTCTTCCCTTTACATTATTTTAAACTAGAGTTTTTATTATCTTTTAAATAAATCTAGTTTTCAAAAATAAAATTGATTTTTTAATATAAAATTGAAATTTAATTTATTATTGAATCCATATTATATGGATATCCCTATATTTATTTCCAAAACTGATAATTTTCATTATCAACTACATTTACCATATTTTTAATTTTTAAAAGAAAATAATTTTAACATTTTTAGTATGGTTTATTTGAGATAAAAAGAATCAATTTTTAATATTTTACATGGGAATACACATTCTCTCCATATTTATCATTTTCTATGAAAGGTCATTTTTTTGAATTAATGGTTTTATAAAATAAAATATTATTCTACTTGATTTATAAAATATCTCTATGTAAATAAATGTCTTCAAAAATTTCATGGATGTTTATTATTTTTAAAGTTATTTTTAAAAGTGCTCCTAAAATTTTTTTCATATAAATCCACATCATTTGATATACCTTTTCTTATATAGAGGATATCATATAAATGTCCCAATCCATCTTCTTTCCTTGGATGGATTATGTTATTTCCTTTTCTTTTTGGTGAGTGATCTATCACTACCTTTCTTTTTCTAATAATCTGTGGTGTATAACTATAATTTTAATTTTAATTTTTTTCCTTTGTAGAATCTCTATATTTTTTACCTCTAATTAATGTATGTTCACCAAGATGTCAAACATTGATTGATTGTGTAAATTATTTACCTAACCATACACCCTTTATCTAAATGGTGTAAATAATATCTTTTATATTATCCTGAATGAATGGTATTTACCTATAAATTTATGGAATAAGTTTGGATAGATGTTTATTTTCCATGATTATATTAGGTTATGATTATTGATGAAATTATGAATGTTTTCCTTATAAGATTCCATTTCAAAGGGATATGAAACCCATTTTTGTTGAATGAGTTGTTCATGATATGATTTTATGAGGCACACATATGTTTGAATAATTATAGGTTGCATCTTATATTTCCGTCCAATAAATTTGTTTAAGTTAATATATCACGAGAAATTCAAACATGGACATAGTGAGTTTTTTCACATAGGTGATAAAATAATGATTATATTCACATTTTTAGGCATGGACATAATGAGTCTGTTCACATTGGCATGAGAAAAATTATTTTTCTCACAATTATTATTCCTACTCTTATGGTTGTTCCATATTTCCAAGATGTTTTCCATTATATTTAATCCTTTTATGTTTTTTCTTATGTTTGTTTTACTCTCTTGTGGATTATGATTATTGAAATATGCTTTAAAACTCTTTTGATTCAAGTCCTATATTATGCCAAGATTTATTCCATGACTCAAGACTATTGATCTATTCCTTATTCAGTATGATTTAACTATGTACATTGATTATACCCATTTTCTCATCTTAGGATCACTTATTATCATTGAATTTTATCATTTATGTATTCCCTTACTATTTTTTTAGCTCAACCCTTTATTATATTTCTATATCCTTAGGTTATGAATAAATGTAATATGTGAGGATTCTAGAATAGTATCTAGTGTGGATAGTTTATGTGAGATGTTGATAAATTTTTATGTATTAATCTATTACTTATAGTGGTAATAATGTTCTTTAGTTGTAATAGATATGGGTTTTGTTTGTCAATTTTTGGTCCCAATTTTATAAAACTATAAACCAAAAATATATTGGTGATATTTATTAGTTAAATATTTTCTTTATGTCATGTAATTATATGGTCACATCAATGGTTTTTTATAATTTATATTAGATTATCGTTTAGATATCTTTATAGGTCAGGATGTTATCACATAAAGAAAAAATTATTATTTATAAGGGTTATTAAGGATTGATAGGGTAAGGTTGATCATAGTTTAAAAAAATATAGATAAATATTTAGGTTTGTTATATTGAATATTTTTTGTTGTTTAGAGATTTTGATGAGAGATCATTAATTAAACTCTTGGGGATAAGTCTAAGTGTAGAGTAACATCTCGACATTTTGGTAAATTTTGGAGTATGTGGGTTTTATAGAAATTAAATCCTTATTTAGATACAGGAAATTACATGTGTCTATGGAACAGATGAAACTAGGGTTAGTCACCCGAAATTCATTGATCGGGCATTGAATCAATCTTTACTTTGGTGCATGATGAGAGGACCTATGACAACACAATTGGCTAGACACTTCTGGAGGATATGTTTTGGTTAATCACATTCTCTTTTCTAACCATTATGATAGATTTATTTCTTAATTACATTAAAGGATTAGGATAATCAGTTCAAGAGAACCCAACATAAATAAAAAATAATTGAACTAAAATAATAAATCAATGAAATTAAATTGAAATTAGATAAAATATATTAGGATAGAGTTTTCACATTCATATGATCAATTAATAAAATTTTATTGATAACCATTTGGGGTTTTAGTATTTAGTTGAGATAGATTCATAGAAAAAAAGTTGAGTAATGTATGTATTTAAAACCACTATGTCTTATAACAAAATAAGGGATAATGATTAATTTTTTTAGAATATTAATATATGCCTATGAATTTACCATAAGGTAGTAACGTTAATATCATAATAGAAATTAATTATTAATAGTCTTAGAGAGTTTCATTATTGAGTGATATTTATTAATGATTATTTTGTATGATCTAAATGTTATGAGGGTTATTTGAAACATCTAGGAATTTTTCTTTGATCGATCTAATTTAATGTTTTGGAAACATATATTAAATTTCATCAATAAACTTAAAAGTTATTTTATGAAATGTTTATATATTTGGGGATAAATATTTTATTACATATGATTGAGAAATGTATAATTATTAGGTTTGAAATGTATATTGTTTTTTAGAAAAGTGTTCTAGATAGTATTAATGACATCGTAATCGATTATTGATGTAATCCATCATATTTTTGGTGAATTATATCCAATTTTTAGGATTATATTATATATTGACAAGTGTGTGACTTTCTAAAAATGTGGTTAATACATTTGAGGGTTGAATATAAAGCTAATGTTTTTAGGAATATATGATTACAATGTGGTTAAATTTTTTAGGGGTTCAAAATGTTTTGTTAAAGGTATATTTTGGAGAAATTATGATTAGGGTATATACATACTTGAGTATATTATTAAAGGAATGGTTAAATTTTTTTGAATAAGGATAATAAACTTAGTATATCCTTTGTGATTACATTAGATTTCATATTAGAATTTATATCCCCAATGATGAATATGTTTTTAATACCCTCACCTAAATTCATTAATAAATAATAATAAAAAATTTCTAGGATGTAATTTATTTAAAGGGGGGATGTAATGGCCTAAGATTTCACTAGATAATTTTCTCTTTAGATAAACATTATATTTGATAAATTATTTTATATAACCCTATAAACAAAAAATATTCATGTCCTGATCTAACAATTCTATTAAGAAAACTATATGGATAATAAAACCCCTAGTAAATTATAAGATGTTATTCAACTAAAAATTATTTTATAGCACAAAAAATAAATTCTATTTAATTATTCCTTCAAAAATAATATCTAAATGTTTTTTATATTTTGTCCTAATAAATTAAATCTATCAATTTTAAATAAAAATATGAAATATTAAATATATTAATTAATATATAATAATTTTTTAAAATATAAATGGTTCTGAAATAACAATAAGGATACATAATGTGTAAAAGGTCATTTTTCAATAAAGTAGTTTAACTTCTAATTTGTATTTTCTTTTAAATAATAAATTTTCAAATTTTATAATTCAAATTTGATTAAATAAACCTGATTTTTGAATTTATAATATCAAAATCAACTTAGTTTTAATTTTACATTTTTTTTAAGATATGTGATTTTATATGAATAATAAACATTATAGGTTTTTCCATAACTGTGACTATTATTACATTATAAGTATATGATAAATACATATAATTGTATAAAAATTTCTAATTAATAAAAGGAAAAAATTTATACATTTTCATGATATTTTTTTAAAAATTTATAAAACCTATGTTTAAGATTATAATACAACACCAATATTTATAATTCTAATAAAAATGTTTTTTTTATTTAAATAAATATTATTTTTCGAATATCAGGGTTTGGATTGATTTTAAAGAAAATTAATATTTAATTGTTTTAAAATAGGCCAATTTTATATCATGAAAATAAAAAACACTGAAAATTTTATCATACACAAAACTTTTAATCTTAAAAACATACATTTTCTAAAAAAACTATTTTTACGTGTCATGGTTTATTTTAAAATAAAACTTTCAACCCGAATAGAAAATTTATTTGATAAAATGGTTTAAAAAATTATATTATGGTGGTAAAATTTGGTAAAATTTTGATTTAAATTTTTTTCCTTAAAATTATTTACAGAGGTCAATAATTAATTACTTCAGTTAAAGTAAAAATGGTAAAAATAGATTTACTAAGAGTAAATGATATAAAATATGATAAAAACTTGTTTCCAAAAGGATTATTGTGATTTTTATCAACCATAACTTACATCCCTTCCTTTTATATCCATTTTGAGTCTTTTACCCTTAAATAGTAACTTTACATCATTGAAAATGTAAATTCTGCATAAAAATCACCCTCATCTTGACTTATAAAATGGTAAAATTACACCACTTTATTCCACACTCTTTAATTTAATTTTATTATTAAAAATGATCCATTTTTATCCAACTAGAACCCTCTACCACTTCCTTAATTCTTTGGTCAAAATTATTTAGCTTAAGACCCCTATTTCCATGGAGATTTTTTAGAGAAAAATCAAGCTCTCGATGTAAGGATTACCTACTTTTTAATCATTTATTCTTAATATCAATCTTAAAACCATTTAAATCCACCTTAATATAATTAAAATAGTACAATTAATATTATTATATTTTATTGGATTAAATTTAAATCCATTATTTATTCATTTCCATCCACTAAGAAAAACAAAGTTAAGTCAATAGTGCGTACATGTAGACAACCACATACAAGAATCGAAATCTTCCATTTTTCATAACCACCTCTCATGGATGGTTATAATGATTTATTATATTAAAAAATATTTTATAAACAAAATATTATGGTTATAAAAAAAAAATTTTCATTTACATTAAATCTCTCTAATTCATTGAAGAATAAAAACATCATCATGTGTATGTGTGGACTAACACCTCCCTGAATGATTTGTTTCATTTTTCTTAATAACTTGACATGGATGGTCATAAAGGTGTAATTAATTAAATAGTATTATATTTATAAAATTATTGAGGTTCTTAAATAATAAACTATTCTATAACTTCATTCTATTCTATGAAAAAAATGAAAACATTCTATATTCGCTGGTGCGGTCTACGGCCTCCATTAAAGTGATGTATTTATTTTTTCATTAAATATTTTCTTATTTGTACAAATATTTTTAAATATGATTAACCAAATTAATAAAATATAAAAAAATCCTTATACTTCTTCTATAATTATATTATAACTAAACCACCCCATTATCATTCACATCCATTAATTATAGCATGTTCATGTTTTTGTAGGTCTAACCACCAACATGAATAATGTTATAAATTTCTATCATGGATGGATATGGAATAATAATTAATGATGATATGGGATAATAATAACTAAATAATTTTTTTAGGGTTTATAAATATAATACTGTAAATTTTTTTAGTGATATTATCAATAGATTATCATAGTATATTTAATAGCAAAAAATGGGCATTTCAAGTTACCTTTCATATTTGGAGTTTGTTTTGGAAAGATATAAAACTATAAGACTTTTTAATAATTCAATAATAATTTAAATATAACTCTAAAAGTATAGATTTTAATTATCAAATTTTTAACACCTTTTTTCATTTTTAAACGACATAAATAGTTACGAAAACAATTGGCCAAACAACCCCGAGTAACTAATATAAGTGAAAACAATATAAAAAATTAATAATATGTGTTAATAGAAAAACCATATAATAAGAAATATATATGAGTAAGGTTATGGATAAATTTATTAACATAATTAATTTTATTATTAAGGAAGTTAAGCATATGAACAGAATGAATCAGTTCCAAGGTAAGGGGTCTTGTCTCATATTAAATTTATTGAGACATTTTTATAATTTTCTATTTGAAATTTTTAATATGGTGTGATTAATTACTAATGAAAATATTTCCCCATGTTCATTTAATTTATTTTGTTTGAATATCCATATCATTTTCTTTCCTTAAATAGATTCTGATTCAATGGATACCATGGTTAAAAATGGTATTTTTATTTATTTTTAATTCCATGAGACATGTTTGAATTTCAGAAACATATTTTCTTTAATTTTGTGCACTAAATAACCTATTGATATTTTTATCATGAATTATATTTTATTCATGATATATCATATCATTACCATATGGTGTTTATTCCCAACTTCATTTTAAATATGAGACATCTCAAATATGATAATCCATTAGGGTAATTTGTATAGTCTTTCATTCTAATATCATAATCATTTTATCCTCCTCTTGATATCATGGGTCATATTTGTCTTCTCTGTTCCTTATTTTAAGTAGGAAGTTTTGTAATGGTTCAGACCTATCTTGTCCATTCCTTTTTGAAATTCAGGTGTATGAGGTGTTTTGGGAGTTCAAGGTGACATATCCCCAACACTTTTCCAAATTTTCCATTTCAGTGAACAGTTCCAATAGTAGACCATTGTGAATAGTGCAATAGTGACCTTGTGTGAACAGTGCATCGGTGACCTTCTATGAACAGTGTCATCGGTGACCTTATGTGAACAGTGTCCTCGGTAACCTTATGTGAATACTGTAATGGTGACCTTATGTGAATAGTGCATCACTAACTTTCTTTGAACAAGGTCATCGGTGACCTTATGGGAATAATGTAATCGGTAACCTTATGTGAATAGTGCAACGGTTACCTTGTGTGAACAGTGACATCGGCAACCTTATGTGAACAGTTTCATCGGTGACCTTCTATGAACAGTGTCATTGGTAACCTTATGTGAACAGTGCAATGGTAACCTGTGTGAATAGTGCATCAGTGACCTTCTGTGAACAATTTCATCAGTGACCTTATGTGAATAGTGTCATCGATAACCTTACGTGAAAAGTGAAATAGTGACCTTTTGTGAATAGTGACATCGGTGACCGTATGTGAACAATGCAACAGTGTCCTTGTGTGAACAGTGACATCAGTGACCTTATGTGAACAATTTCATCAGTAACCTTAAGTAAACAATCCAAAGGTGAGGTTCCAATGGTGACCTTTTCTTTCCTTTGCCAAATTTTGAGTTTGGTGAATAGTGTTTCTAGAACGGTAGGTGTATAGTGTTTTCGGAATGGTGGGTGTATAGTGTTTCCAGAACGGTAGGTGTACAGTGTTTCTAGAATGGTAGGTGTATAATATTTCTAGAACGGTGGGAGTACAATGTCTCCAGAATGGTAGGTGTACAATGTTTCCATAAAAGTAGGTGTATAGTGTTTCCAGAATTGTAGGAGTATTGTGTTTCCAAAACGGTGGGTGTACACTATTTCTAGAATGGTAAGTGTACAATGTTTCGAGAACGGTAGGTGTACAATGTTTCCAGAACGATTTGTGTATAGTGTTTCCATCACACTAGGTGTATTGTGTTTCTAGAACGGTAGAGTGTATAGTGTTTCCAGAATGGTAGGGTGTAAAGTGTTTTTATCTTCCTACAGTTTCACCCCTTTACATTTCCATGGACATAAAATGCATTTAAAGCCTCTTTTTAAGGACTCTAAAGCCGATTCAAAGGCCATAACTCCTATATTAATTATTCCTAAGGCTCGGGATGTTTTTACTTGGTCAAACCATGTGGTTTAATGTCGTCCTCTTTTAATAGGAAATCAAGTGTATCTTAAATCGTCTCTCTGTTAAATCTTCAAAAGGGACAAGATATCTTCCTTCCTTGTTCTTTCTCTTTATTCTCTGGTGTGAGATACTCAAACATTCCTTTCCTTCCCATAGGAATCATGAGATCAAAATTTTCCCAGTAGATCGGTTTCCCTCGACCTCCTTCATACTACAAATACACCCCCTATTTTGTTGCAACCAAGAAGTATCCATAAATCTTCGATATAAGATATGTTTTATCGTCATTATTTTGGGGTTAATGTTCTCCTATTTCCGCTTTCCATATTATAGCATGTGATCTCCATGCTTCTAATGGAGTTTTCCTAGGTTTTGGTTGGTGTCGTCGTACCGTGGCATCCCCGGGTGGATGCAGTTGTCGCGAGAGGTGGCGATCGTGATCTATTGTGTGAACTGTTCTCATATAAAGAACATCAAGAACCATTTGAGGTAGGGGATTTATTTCTTCTATCTTCTTTAACATGCAACTGTATAGTTATCATTTCTTATCCCACTAGATGACAATGGAATTGACATAATAAATATTTGAATCAGATAAATAAATTGATAGGGATCATATATTTTTGACTCTTGTTTTGCTAGATAGTGTGATATATATGGTGTATTTTCTTATCTGTTCATTCATGATGTAAATTTGTAAAGAAAGTAAACTGGGATTAATTGATAATTGTTTGGATAAAGATAAAGAGGCATGTAAACGAATATGGTTCTAGTTGTAATTTTTTATTAATCAAATTGTCATAGTAGGCATGTTTACTTATTTGTGATAACTTATTGATTAGGTTTCCCAAATTTGGAACCTGTGAATAATAATCGGTTAATCCAAGATAGACTAAAGAACTGGTTGTTTGATAAAAGATAATTCTTTGTAGGGTTATGAGTTTCCCTCTTGATTGTTAAAGGGACAAGAGCCAAATTGTTAAGATGTTTGTTTTCCTGATTCTTGTGTTGTGATGTGAGCCTGAATGGATGTTGTGATATGTGGGGCATGGAGGCCCTTTTGGTTGTGGCCAAAAATAATTCCTAGGGTGGAGAAACACATCGGTTTATGCATGTGGGTGTCGGGGAGGAAACCATGGATAACAGAACGGGATGGATGTGATTGTTGGATGCTTGCTATTTATTTTTGGTTGATTATCATTTTTACCTTTCCCCAATGCCTAAGGCCGCTTGTCTTACTTACCCTTATTCCAAAAGAGGTGAACATGTGCAAGGTATGCCATGTGCTTTCCGTGATTAGCTTCTCTAGGGAGGATGGGTCTACGCTCTTGCTATAGGTGGAAAAGACCCGACCGGCAGTACATCTACTCACCGTTTTGAGCCCCCTTGTGTTTATTAGCATAGAATGTTCTTCTAGAATTCCTGGGAATGTGGGAATGTAATTCTATAATTATTAATTGAATAAATGGTGTTAACCAATGGGGTTGGAGTTTGCTGGAACATAATGATGAGGTTGTAATTATAAAGGGGTGGTGGACTTTGGGTGTGATGCTAATGAAATTTAATATGGAATTGTAAATGGTTAATTGATGTTTAAAGAATTAATTAACGTAAAGTGTAAATGATAAAAAGGTAATGAATTAAAGTAATAAATCTTTTTAAATGGTTGTGTGTTTATAGGATACCTAGTCATAGAAGTGGCGGCCGGGAGTCTGAGAGACATTAGCTGTAGTTGAGTCTAAGACTAGGTTATGCCCATAGTGTGGTTGTGAGCTACAGTATATACTGTACTTTTTGTGTTTCTATACTCTAATCCACCCCGTTAGTAAGGGAAACTAACACCCCATGGATTCTGAGCCCTGGGGGTTTTGTTTCCAACATTCCGGTGGGAGGATGGATGGATGACTACCCCCTTTGGCCCCGCTCTCTTCTCTTGGTAGTTACTTGTGCTGATAGGCACAATAGTTAGTTTTCCCCATATATGTGTGTAGAGGGCTGTAATGACTTATGGTTATTCACACACATATATTCTGGATATAGTATCATATGGACTACTATAGGTGTAACGTGTATAGGCTGTGATGGCTTGAGGATCCTTACTTGGTTTATGGGCTGTAATGGATTGAGGTATAATACCTGACGTATGATACTCATTATGCGAGATGCAGTGGCTCCCAAAAACTACCTGGTTACTTTCTTGTGTAGACGTGGTGGTTTTTTTAAATGAGGAGCATATTGTGGTGCTTCGCCCAGGTGTCTGTGGGAAAGAATTTTTTGAGAGAGATGCTTAGGGCGTGTGATGTTGGGGAAAAGCGGAAAACCAGTGGGGAAGTAGTAGCAGGGTACCCTTGATATTATTTATTATATTATATACTCTTGTATGTGTTACATGGTGAGAGTATCCATGGTGAGGCAGGGAACTTAGTATACATTTTTAGATGATGTGTTAGTTTCACTTGTTGTTCACTATGCTTTAGCATTCTTTCTTTACTTTTGCATGAGAGGCTTCAGGGAGGATCCTACTGAGTATACTATTATACTCACCATATATATATAAACTGTTTTTCAGGCCACTTGGAGTAGTTTGGAGATAAAGTTGGTTTTTACTATCTTGGGTTTGCAGGAGCTGTCTGGGCTTGTGGTTGCTTCTATTTTTTACTTTCTGTTGGGTACTTGCAGTTTTCCCCTTCTAGTTGTAGTAATTTTTCAGGACATTACATATGTTCTCTTGGGTTTTCTTTTATATTTAATTTCTAATTTGGAGTTGTTTGGTGTCTATTTTATCTCTCTCTTCCACATGTGTTCTCTTAGAGGGTAATGCCTCCCATTTGTGTGTTTATTATACCCTCAGTGCTAGTCGCCAACCCGGGGCCTACTGAAGGCGGGACTCAGGGGTAATTATCTCCTTTCTCACATTGTTGGCCCAGGAGGGGTACACTTTTTGAGGAGGGGGTCATGATAGGTTTTATAATATTTAAAAAATATGTAGTTTTGAAGAAAACATTTTTACTAAAATATAAAATGTAATTTCTTTTTTTCCCAACTACACATTTTGAGGATATCCCTATATTTATATCAAAAAATTTAAAGTTCATTGTATACTACCATGACCCTATTTTCAAATATTTTAAAATAAAATCATTTTAACATTTTTTTAATTTTTTTCAATGAAAATAATATATTTTTTACTATCTTCTATGTGAACATATCTTTACAATATCTTTTCCATTTTCTGTGAAAATTAATTTCTTATAATTAATTATTTTCTTAAAGAAAATCTTATTCAACTTGAATTATAAAATATTTTTATCTAAATAAATGTTTTCAAAATGGTTATGGGTGTTTCTTATTTCTAAAGTTATTTTTCTTAGTACTCCAAAAATTGGATTTCATATAAATACAAATCCTTTGACATACTTATTTTTTATTAATGATATTCTATAAATGTTACCATTTATATTCTCTATCTGGATTTCCTATGTTATATCCTTTTATTTAGGAGGAATGAACTATCACTACCATTATATTTCCTAATTTTCTTTGGTGCCTAATCATAATATTTCTTCCATTGATTTCCTCTTTGAAAACTCTATATTTCCTTCCTCTGATTGAAGGTAGTTAACCTAGTTTCTATACATCAATTGATTGGATATATTATTGGCTTAACCATATACCATTTACCTATACAATATAAATACCATATGTTCAATTATCATAACTGAATGGTATTTTCTTTGAAAGTTACTAAATATATTTGGATACCCTTTTATTTTATATGTTTATATCATGTAACACTTATGGATGAAGTTTTCAATGTTTTTCTTATATTATTACATTTTAAAGGGACAAGGAGCCCACTTTTTTCCCAGGGTTCATTATGATAATATTTTTTATGGAACACATATTTTTGAATGATGATGGGTGGGACCTTATATCACCCAATATTACATTGGTTTATGTTTATATCCCAATAAATTTTTAGTCGTGGAAATAATGAATTTATTCACAAAATAATGGGCATAATGAGTTTACTCACATTTTTATGTGTGGATATAATGAGTTTGTTCACACAAGTAATGGCATAATTAGTTTTCTGAAAAATGTTTTTCAATGCTTATGGTTGTGTAAAATTTATAGGGTTTTTTCCAGGATATTTTATACATTTAATATTATTCTTATTTCTATATTAATCTCTCAAGGTTTGGAATATTTGACTTATGTTTTCAAAATCTTTTGATTCATTTCCTACATTATGCCAAAATTTATACCATTACTCATTATTATTGATCTATACATTTTTTGATATGATTTCCTTATGTACTTTGATTATACCCATTTTCTCATATTATTCTCACTTATGGTCATTAAATATTATCATTTATGTTTACCCTTACTGTTTTTTTGAGCTCACCCCTTTCCTATGTTAAAATTATTGTAGGTTATAAAGAAATATAATAAGTGATGTTTCTATAAGAGTATCTTGTGTGGAGAATTTTTGAGTGATATTGAAGAATTTTTATTGATTGAGAATTAACTGATTGTGGGAAAAAATTATCTTAGTTAAAAAAGAAATAGTTTTTTAGTCAATGTTTTATCCTAATTTTATAAGAATATAAACCTAAGATATTATGTGAATGTTTTTTAATGAAATATTTTCTTTATTTCGTGTAATTATATGAACATGTCCCAAGGAATCTATTGTTAGAATACCATTAGGATTTAGATAACCTTATAGGTTAAGATATTATTATTTGAAGATAAATTAAGAGTTATAATGGCCATTATGGATTAATTGGTTATGGTTGATTATAGTTTAAATGTGTAGATAAAAATTTAAATGAATTATATTGAATTTTTATTTCTTTATTTATTATGATGAGAGTCATTAGTGAAAAAATTATTGATAAGTCTAAGTGTAGTGTAACATCCCAATGTTTTGGTAATGTTTTGAGTATGTTTTTTCCCTAGTAATTACATATTTATTTGGATAAAGCATTCATATATGACTAAGGAATAGATGGAACTATGTGTAATCACATAAAAAAGGCTAATTTGGATTTGAAATGATCTTCACTTTGGTGAACGATGAGTGGTCCTAAGACTACACACCTGACTAGACACTCATGGGGATATTATTTAGTAAATCACATTCCATTTATAAACCATTATAAATTTTTTATTTCCTAAATACATTAATCTATTGTTATAATAATTTTAAGAGATCCTAACATAAATCTAACTATATTGAACTAAAAGAATCAATAGCTGAAATTAAGGTTTCATTAGAGAAGACATATTGGGACTGAGTTTTCATATTCATAAGATAATTTAATCTTATTTTAATAATAACCATTTTGGGTTTTAGTATTTAGTTTAAATAGGATTTCGAAAATGAATTCAAGAGAGGTGTGTACTAATAAAACATTATGTCTTATACCAATATAAGTGGGCATAGATAAATGGTTTAGAATGATAGTAAATGTTAGTGCATCTTGCCTAAGGTACTATGGTTAATATCATAAAAAAACAATTCCTGATACTCTTAGATATTAGAATTAGTGAGGGATACTTATCAATGATATTATAGAATATTGTAAAATTTATGGGGATTAAGTGAAACATCTAATTATTTTTCTACCAAAATTCTACTTTAATGGTTTGGAAACGTATATTAAATGGTATCAATAATATTGAAAAGTGATTTTTTGTCAATGTTATATTTTTGGGGAAATTTATTAAAGAACAAATGATTTAGATATGGATAATTTTTTGGTTTAAAAAGTTTTTTGTGTGTTTGATAAAAATGAGATAGATATAATTTATAACCTTGGAATTGATAATTTATTTAATCCATGATATTTTTAAAGAACAATTATGTAATTTTTGGGATTATGATATATATTAACTAGTGTGTGACTTTATAAAATAGAGTTTAATACATTTTAGGGTTCAATTTAGAGTTAATTTATTGTTCAATATATGATTGCAATGCATTTTAATGTCTTGTAGATTAAAAATATTTTTGCAAAGGTAGATTTTAGATAACTTATTATTAGGGTATATACATACTTGGGTATATTATTGTAGGAATGATTAATATTGTTTGAGGAAAGATAAGTAACATAGTATATCCTTTTTGAGTAAGTTTGATTCCATATTAGAATTTATATGTCAAATAATGAATAATTTAAGAATACTCACACCATATTTTTTTAGTAAATAATAATTAAAAATATCAAGGATGAAATTTATTGAAGGGGGGGAATGTGCTGGCCCAATATTTCACTATATAAATTTTCTTTTAAATAAAAATTATGTTCAAAAACATTCTTACATACACCACTAAACTATAATGATATATGTCCTAGATATAAATACTATTAATAAAACTACATGACAAATAAAACCTATAGTAAATATGAAGATATTATTCAACTAAAAATTCTTAAAGTGGAAAAAAATAAATACAATTTAATTGTTCTTCCTCAAATAATTTATAAAAGTATTATATATTTTTTCATAATAAATTAAATAAAAAAATTAAATTACAATATATAATATTTTAATATATAAACTAATTTATTATATTTCTATAAAATAGATATTGGTATGAATTATAATGACATAAAAATTATAAAAAGGTGATTTTTTAATAAAGTATTTAACATACTATTTTATGTTTTCTTCTAAAAACTAAATTTTCAAATTTTATAATTTCAATTTGATAAAATAAAATTATTTATTTAATTTCTCATTACAAAATTTAATTATATTAAATTTATGAATTTTTCTTCAGAAGTTATTTTTAGATGAATAGAGAAAAATACAGTTTTTTTCCAAAATGATGACTTTTAATACAAAATTGGTATAAAACAAGGACCAATAATTATATAAAACATTTAATTTATCATATAAATTAAGTTATTAATTTTAAATATATATTTTTAAATTTAATAAACCTATGATTAATGTTATAAAAAATAATTTTTTTAATTCTAATAAAAAAACTTTTTAGTCTTCTCATTTAATTAAACATTGTTTTAGTAAAATTCATATTTAGATCTTTTTGAAATCCAAATAAGATTATTTTTTTATAACAATTCAATTTCTTTCTTGAAAATAAAAAACTTTGATAATTTTATCTTACACATATTTTGTCAGCTTAATAATATGATTTTCCAAAAATCTATTCTTAATTGTTATATGTGTTTATAATAAATTAATTTTTCACACTGATATAAGTTATATATAGTAAAATGATTTTAAAATTTAAAATAATAATGACCAAAATTTTAAAAATTTCAAATTTTATTTTTTGTCATTATAATTAATAATTAAGGTTGAAAATTAATTATCCTAATAAAGGTAAATAATAAAAATTTATTTATTAAGATAAACTTCCACAAAACATGTAAAAAAAATGTTTCCAAATTTATAGTTGAGGTTTGGATCGACCAAAACTCACATCCCATTCCCCTTTCTCCATTTTTGAGCCTTTTAACCTTGAATAGTAACTTTATATTATTGAAGATGTAATGGGTGCTTCCAAAGTTTCCTTACTCTTCACATACAAAAGGGGATACTTCCACCAAATCATTCCAAACACTTTTCTTAAATTTATTCCCTAAAAAATTTTCATATTTTTTCTCCTATATTCCATTCCCACTTTCTTGATTTTTTGGTCATCATTATTTATCCTAAGCCCTCCATTTCCAAAGATATTTTTTACAGAAAACTCAATCTCTCAATGTAAGTATTACCACATTCTTAAAAATTTCTTCTTAATATTATTCTTCAAAACATTTTATAACCACATTAGTATAATGAAATATTTATAATAAATTTACTAATATGTTATTATATTAATGTAAAAAAATCCATATTTAATCATTTCCATCAACTTAGAAAAACATAAGAACATCAATTGTGTGTACATGCAGACTAATGCCTCCATGAATCGACATCTTTGGATTTTTTGTAACCACATCTCATGGGTTATTGTAAGGACTAAATTTATGAATAAATATTTTATATATAGTATATTTAGGATTATGAAATAAAAAATTAATATTTTCTTTCAATCCTTCCAATTCATTGAAAAATAAAAAAGTCGCCATGCATACATGTAAACTACCTTGTCTATAAATGACATGTCTTATTTTTCTTAACCACCTAACATGGATGGTCCTAAAATGGTAATTAATGAACTAATATGATATTTATAACATTATTAATTGTATTAAATTATAAATTATTCTTTAACTCTCTCCCATCAAATAAAAAATAATGAAAATATTCTATGTGTGTATATGTTAACTACTCCCACCATGAAGGTGGTGCATTTATTTTATTTTGTTGACTATTATTTTTTTATTTTCAAAAATAATTTAAAATTTGATTCTCCACCTTAATAAATTATAAATAATTTCATTATACTTCTACAATAATTATGTTATAACTAAGTCACCCCATAATCATGCATATCCATTAATTATAGCATGTTCATGTTTTGGTCGGTTTAACCACCTATATGAACGATGATATAATTTTATATCATGGATTAATATAGAAAAATAATTATAGGTAAAATTGGATAATAATAATAAAATAATTATTTTTTCATTTTTATGTAATTGTATATTTTATAAATGGTATTAACAATAAATTGTCATAGAAAATTTAACTACCAAAAAGAAACATTTCATGTTACCTTTCATTTCCAGAGTCCATTTTAAGAAATATAGAACTATATGAGTTTTTTAATAAATTAATAATAAAGGTAATAAATCACTATAAATACATAGATTTTGAGTTATATTTTCAACACCTTTTAACATTTTAATTATACAGTAAGTGTTACAGAATATTTGACCAAACAAACCTGAGTAATGTACATAAACAAAGAATACAAAATAAATAAATCACATATGATAATAAATAAACCATATAATACTAAATAGAGATGAATATGTTTCTTAATAATGTTTTTATAAAACATAATTTGATTATCCATGTTGTTAAGCACATGCACAATATGAATCAAGGACATGGTAAGGTATTCTCATCTAAAATTTAATTTATTGAGACCTATTTATTATTGTGAACCATTAAATTTTTAATATGATGGGATTAATATGATATGAATTTATTTTAAAATATTCATGTCATTCATAGGGTTTTAATATCCATATCATTTTATTTCCTTAAATGGATTTGGATTAAAATGATACCAATGTTATAAAAGTTATTTGGCTCTATTTTTAATTCCATGAGACATGTCTGATATTTCACACCATATTTTATTTAATTTTGTGTAATATATACCTTATTAACATATTATATCATGAATTATCTTTTAATTATGATATTTCACTATAATTTAAATCACTCTCTTTATCAATGGTTTTGAATTGAATTTTACATATGTTGTAAGATTTCTATTCTAAAGTTGAATTTTACATCAAGATCTCTAAAATGTGTTAAACCTTTGGAGGAATTTGTATAGTCTTTATTTGTTAGATCATAATAATTTATTCTTCCTTTGGTTATCCATTTTTATCTATGTCTTCCATTTAACTTATTTTAAACTTATGTTTTATAATATTTTAAAGTGATGTGGTTACCAAAAAAAGTGTTTTTTAATATAAAATATTAATTTATTTAATGATCAAATCCACATTTTTAGATATCTATATATTTATTTGAATAATTTAAAAAGGTCATTATTAACAACCTTGACCTTATTTTTTAATGTTTTAAAATAAATTCATTTAAATATTTTTCATATAGGTTGTTTTTTATAAATATAATATCAATTTTGAGTTTTCCATGTGAACACATATTCCCCCTATATTTTTCAATCTCAATTAATTTTTTTTATATATTAATTGTCCTCCAAAATAAAATATTATTTTCCATGAAGTATATAATAATTTAATCTAAATAAAAATTTTCAAAAAGTTCATGGATGTTTCATATTTCCTGAGCAGTTTTTTAATGTACACTTAAAAAATGGTTTTCATCTAAATCTGCATCCTTTGACATTAAATATGATTTATTAGGGATATATAATAAATTTTACCATCTATATTATTTATTCGTATGACTTATTCTATAACCTTCTATTTTGGAGGAATGATCAACCACTACCTTTTTCTTTCCTAATCATGTCTGGTGTATAAATATAATTTTTCTTCTAATGATTTCCTCTATGAAACTCTATATTCCATTCATCTAATTGAAGGGTGTTCAATTAAATTCCATACATTGATTGATTTGGGAAATTATTAAATCAATCATATAACCTTTATCTATATATTGTAATTACCATATGTTTCATTATCATGATTGAATGGTGTTATTAATGTTTTCCTTGTATGATTCCATTTTATAGGGACATGAAACCCATTTTCATTAAACATATTATTTATGTTAAAATATTATATAGGGAACATATGTATTTATTAAGATTGGTTGGGTCCTATATTTACCTCCAATTATTTAGTATAAGTTTATGTCTCATGTGATAGTCAAATGAGAACAAGATGAGTTTGTTCACATGGGTGTGGGAATTGTCAGTTTATCAAACTTTTAGGTGTGGACATAATGAGTTTGTTCATATAGGCATGGGCATAATGAGTTTTCTCGCAATGTTTTTTAATGTTTTTTATTTTCCAAGTATATTTTTATGATATTTTATAGATTATTTTTAGGACCATACGTTAAGATGGTGTGCGATTCTGAACCCCAGTGTGCCTAGAAAAAAATGTTTGAAATATATTAAATATATTAAATATCACACACAATATTTTTTCCTAAAAAGTGTAATAACTTCTAAATGGGGTCCCAAATTAGAAATCTGAGGGAACATTTGAGTTTAGAATGTGATTTTTACCTTAGGCATGATATAACAATTCTCATCACGGGGCATTTGTGGAAAATTAATTGCATGCATGAAATGAATAAAATAATAAAATAAATAATTTTGTTTTTATTTCATTGTTGCAACAATTGGTGTGTTTTTAAGTAGACTATTATGATGGGATTACAAGGTTATTTTCATGACCATGGAGCCGTTGGATGACCCTTGGAGAGAGAGTTAGAGGATCTCTCTCAGGAAAACATCAATTGAATTGAGGATCATTGATCAGTGTGGAATGGGATTCTGAGATCTTACCAATGATAAAGACACCAATTTTTTCCTCATCGACAATCAATTAATCTTGAGGTAGGATGTCTCTTGGTTTGGTTTTCTTTCCCCATTTTCTTTATTTATGATGAACACAGATCAATCAACCAACAAATTTATATATAGATCATGTATATTGTAGGATGGAATTATTGCAGGTATTTATTGGGAAAATTTCTTTGTGTTAATTTTATTATCTATCCATTCATCATTCGAATGGAAAATAATTAAGTTTGACATGCACATTAACTAAGGTTTTTTCCTAGTGATTTTCCTTGTTCCTCTCTCCCTTGATTTATTCATTCCTCACAGGTCTTATTCATCAGCATGGGGTTCCAAATACACTAAGGAATCAATAATTGCACACTTTTTTCTTAGATAAATGATATGATATTTTCAATAAGGGATTGACACAACTCTAAAGTTGTGCAATGATTGAAATGGAATCTGATCAGATGATGAAGATACCAAGTATTTTTGATCTTCTGTGTGAAATTAAAACACCATTTGATTGTTTTTTATAACTAAATTGAAGGTCTGAATGTTGTTGATCGATTATGTAATGGATCTTTGGGGCATGATTCTTGATTTTATAGCAAGGTGCATTATCGGATCAAGGTCGGACAAGCACCCAAATATGCACAAGTGGATTAGGGATTATAGAAAATCTCATAACACACAGGGTGCAATCCATTATTACATGGCATGTGTGACCCTCCTAGTGGTTGCTAGATTTTCAAGATGAAGATAAGTATCACATGAAATTTGACATTATCACATGTTGTGTGACCCCTCCATGAATACTTGGCATGTAACTTTTTGGGTACAGAGACACGGGATGGAGTACATGGGCATAGGCACACTCTTTACTCATACACATACATAGATTTTCCAGGTGTACATGGGCATACCATATATACTAGTACATGAGTATAAGTACATAGTAAGGTATATTCCATGTATGGTTACACAGATACAGGCACAAACATAGAGATGAGTAGTTTACACAGTCAAGACCCTGGGTCGAAGGGACATGAAATTTACCAATAATAAACATTATGTACTCCATTAATGTTTGATTAGAGACCTTTTCCTTTGTATCTCAGAAAAATTTCATTAGGGTGTGTCCCATATATCATTTCACTAAGGGTTAGTATGGAATTGCCTCCTATAGACAGGACAATGATCCCTTCAACAATAATTCCTAGATATAGTTATTGGAACTATAACGACCCGGACCCGTCCAGCCACCCGAACGGTCTCGAACGGGTCGGGTGTCACTACCTTAGGTGCACCTCCCTTGAACGCCAAAGGCTGCCGACTAGCAGTGAGGGTCTGATAGGTGTAGTGGGGAGGCTATACCCTCCCGGAGGAATAAAATGGTACCGGTCTAAGTAGAATAATAAATATGCAGCATAAATAAATGTCTCAGCATACTCGAACCAGACCCGCATAGAGGAAGCACATTCAATAACAATAAAAAGAAGGAGCAATATAAAAACAATAGCAGCGGAAGGTAAACAGAATTTCATGCCAGAAATCAACTATAATAACTGCTAAAACAACCAAGCATGCATCCAAGCAAGTCATACAAATCAATACACATATCATGGAGACAATGGCTATCCAGTAGTAGCTACAATATAAAGTAAACATGCTGATGTAAGAAAAGAATACTAAACAAGTAACTCCAGTATGGCACGACCTCAAGGTCCGTGCTAGTCTCCATGTCAATAGCACTAAAGTCCAGCTCATGAGACTGACCCGTCCACCTGCACGAAATTTCATAAAGTCTACACGCATCCTGAAGGGCCCGTGTAGGGTGTGAGACAAGTCTCAGTAGGATACCACCCAGAGGTGCGTACCTAATATAAGTGTTTAGGCAGACATGCTTATATAAGAAAATAGTAAACAATGCAATGCCCAAAAGTAAACAAGGACTTCACTGGTGCTCAGCAGCCACCAGGAAGTGTCACATGCTTCAACCAATGTCGGAAAGTCTGATCTGCATCCCGACACCTCATGCCACCTGACTCCATGTGTCTCAAGTACCGACGTCCCGAAGGCATGCCCAACCGTCATAACCCAGCTCAAAAGCTCAACCTGCCTATGGCACAACATCTGGAGGAACAACGATACCTGTCCTCAAAAGATAACTAGAGAGACAGTGATGTCTGCCCTCAAATCATGGAGAGCCTCTTCCCCTCAACCTGACTGCCTCAAAGATATCTCCCGAAGTATCCTCACCTTCCACGTGGCTTCCCATGACAAGCACCCCA
Organism: Viscum album; assembly: GCA_963277665.1. Classification (NCBI taxonomy): domain Eukaryota; kingdom Viridiplantae; phylum Streptophyta; class Magnoliopsida; order Santalales; family Viscaceae; genus Viscum; species Viscum album. The sequence continues at coordinate 2,016,006,749 of OY728143.1, forward strand.
ACCAAATATACCTAACCGCGTCTAACGGGGGCCTATACCTGGCGAGTGGTTGTACCACCTCATCTCGGAGTCTATCTATGTTCACACTACTCAAAATTACCCGGTGAGTGGTAATCACCTTAGTATGTCCCAAGCCATAACACCTCTGACACCTTGTGTCCCTGTGAGCCTCTCGCTCAAGTTAGATGGCCTCGCCATCCAAGTAACCCGGGCCAAAGCCCAACCTGACAGTCCAACTACCTCAACTGACATCCATGACGCCCAATCCCGTGGTAGCAACCACCCAAAGTATCCCAAGACAAAGCCCCAACCTGTGATCCCCATCACTCAACAATATATTCGGGCCACGCCCAACACAACAAGAAGTTCAACACAGGAAATATCACACATTGCATATTCATACATGGAAGCATCACTCTAAACAGGCAATTCCTAAACAGTCAAATTGCACTAACCTGTGCTATCCCATACCACCACCTAACTCATTCATGATTTAACAATTAAACTAAACATTTTAACTCAAGAAATTCAATAAGAAGTGTAAACAAAGAAGTTTAAACAATGGTCCAATTCACACGCATTTTGTCACCCCCAACCGAATTGCCCCAAACGAGCAACGACCTCTAACCCGGTCTCGCTCAATCACAACAGGGTTAGGGAATACCCAGAGGCATTCCACAATGTAGATAATTAATTAAATACAAATAAACAGGGTCCCGCTCAACACCCGACATCACGTCCGAAGGTTGCAACCCCAAATTGTCTATGAAAACACGAAATAAGGTACGCACCACCTACCTCGTACTCGTACAATGACACTCCTTTCATTTCAACCTCTGAATCAGACTGAATCGAGGTAGATATATGTTTCCGTCAAATCCAGCAATTCCGTTCGGATGGAATCTGCAGAGAAACAGGTGAGGAATCAAGGATGAAGAAGGATGTGTGGGGTAAGAATTTCTGAAGCGGTCCCGCTTCCACTAACAGATCGAAGAACGGAGGTCGTACGGAGATTCTGGAAGGGTTTGAGTTTTTCGGGAGTTCTCGGATGAACTGTCCATCCAAAGGAAAAGAAGAAGGGAAATCTGGGAATGAGGCATGATGATGCCTCGATCGATCAAATAAAAAAAATTACACGGCATGTATTTAGAAAGTACACGTCGTGTATATGTGTTTCTGTACTCCGACTTAAGTGGAGTCTAGCACACAGCCTGAACCGTACACACAGTCAACACATGGCGAGGCTCTCAGCCACTACACGGGGTAAGGGTACACGACATGTCAAGGAAGGCTACACACCGTGTAGATGGAAATTTACATATGGGAACCACATGACACGTACCTGGCCTCACACGGGTAAGGGATAAATGGTGTGTCTATAAATACACGACATGTAGTAGGAAAGTTCTACACGGTCTTCACACGGTATGTACTCAGCGAGCACACGGTCGGTCACTCTGGTAACTCATACATGGCATGTACTTAAAGTACACGGCGTGTAGTCTGGAAATTTCCAGAAACTGCCCAGATTTTCCAGACTTCTCAAAAACTAGTCAAAAGTTTAAACGGGCCAGGTTTTGACCCATTTCTAAAAACTCGAGTTCTTACAAACTCCCCACCTTAATGTAGCTCATCCCCAAGCTACCAAACGAAACCAGGAGATGGCACCAAACATGCCCATCCCGGTTAAACAACCCAGACTACCTCGGTCTCAAGGTTCTGGATAAATTCCTAAAAAAGGGCTCCCCACCTTAGGAATCACCTACTCGGTCTCAACCCGAACAAAGCTCAAAGAAAACAAATAAAAAAAAGGCCCAACGGCCTATTTCCCGGACCCGTGGTCCTCCCGTGACGCATCGTCACCCCTGTACCTCCTCGATTCTCACGTGTCGCTTCCGACACCCAACGTAACTCTCACCGCATCGACGTCTGCCTCCCTAAGGCCCTGCATCTAATAGATGCTCAATTCAAACCTGGTGCCATGCACCTCAAGTAACCCGTATCCACGATGACCCAATGCCCACAACACCTCAAGTAACCTGCATCCTTGATGCTTCTGATGCCATGCATCTCAAATATATAAATAAAACATAAAACGCATCTGATATGATGTCAATCCCACTAACTAGCATCTAGCCAGTCCCCAAGAATCATGTGCAGCCTGTGCACTCAACCAGACATGCCCCAAGGGTCCATGCCAAAAGAATGTAAAGAAACTCACGACCACACCAGCGGCGTACCTGCCACCATCGTCGGCTCTCCAGCCTGCTCAGTCCCTGGCACCTCCACAGCGTGCACCTGGCCTGAAGCCCGACTACCTGATGCCTGACCTCCCTGTGGTGCTGCCCCAGTCTCCAGCCACGGACCCCTCGGCTGGGTCCTTTTTTCCCTGTCACGTCCTCTGCGTGCAGCTGAACCTCGACCACCCTCTCCTGGTACCGAACCTGAACCAACTCTTGATGACACAATCTGTCTTGGTCTATGCCTGCCGACTGTTTGAGATGGATACCTGAAAAAGCTCTCCAGATGCCCGACCAATCCACAGGCTCGGCACTCCTTCGGGGGCCCATCGCACTGAGCTTGAACATGTCCCGACTATCCGCACTGAAAGCAAACCACCGCTAAACTTCCACGAGGTGGTCTAGCTGAGTCCTTGGCCTACCCCCTGCTGGAACTCATCTCTCCCTCGCTTCCTGCTGTCTGAACCATCACCTGGGGTTGTCACCCTGCCAAAATGAGATTTCTCTCTCTCGTTGCACTCATCTATGAGCACCTGGTTCACCACCTCGGAGAAAGAACCCAGCCTGAAGATGTTCACCTGGACCCGAATGGCGTGTCGTAAGCCATACTCGAAGCGCCTCACCATAGATGCATCATCGCTCACCATACCAGGTGCAAAGCGAGAAAACTCTGTGAATGTAGCTACGTATTCCATCACGGACATTTCTCCCTGCTGAACACTCAAGAACTCCAGAGCTCTCTCTTCCCTCAGCGTCTCCGGATAAAAGTGCTCGAAGAACCTGTCCTAGAAGTCCTTCCACGCCAGTCCCTTGTGCCTACGAGCCTGTACCTGCACATCCCACCAACGTTTCGTCGGTCCTCTTAGCATGTACGTCACCAGTTTGACCCTCCTCCCTGGAGGCATCTCGAGATGCTCGAAGATCATGTGCATACTCTCTATTCAGTTCTTTTCTTCCTGTGGACCACCCTCACCCTGAAAAAGCAGCGGGTGCTGCGACTGGAACTCCCATGTCAGATATGCCATAGAAGGCTTCATACCCTACGTGATTCTGTCAATCCCCTACAAGACGCGTACTAGGCTAGCTCAGAGCTTCTCGTTAAGCCGCGGTCCGAACACTGCCAAACCCAGCTGCTGCCCTACCTATACTGGATCCTGAACCTGATGCTGTCCCTGAGCCTGTACCTGCGGCTCATGCTCTTCCTGCATCGGATTCTGAACTTGATCCTACAGTACCATATCCTCTCCTGCCTGTCGCTCCATCGTTTCATGAAGAAGTAACCCACTGAATACCATAAATGGTCAGACTGCCCACATAAATCTATATAACAATATATTCTACGCAGATAAGGAAAGCAGTAAAATGCAGTGCATAACAACTACCCTTACTCCCCCTCACCGCAACCCATTCCCCATGGCATCCAGACCTCATGGCCTCCTGACCTTCCCTCCACAGAGCCAAGTATCATTAGTACCTTGGGCCATGCCCGTCCTGACAACCAACGTTGCCTCAATCCCGATGACCGAGTTTCCCAATCCTGACAGTTACACTACCTCAACCATAGTACCTGTCTCCTCTCATAAGAGCCAGACCCAAATATCTTGTGACATGCAATTTTTTCAAAAATAAAAACCATGGAATATACATTGACATAAACAAGAAATTCTATCAGGAGTTTTACCTATCCACATTTCAGAGCATACATAGCATGGCAATTGATTTTATTTGCATGGTATTATCACTTCACAAAGCATACATGCAGTTATGAAATTGAAATACCCTAAAATGTGCCTATCGAAAGACAACAATTAAGCCTTGACATAATGGCCAAGGTTTTCATGTCATAATCAGTAACATCACACAACAACTGAGCCACCGAGGAGGAAATCATAGAAACTTTAATTTGATAAAAAAGAAAACAGCAATTCCCACCCCTGGCAAATCAATCCATCCCTCGTACATGGGGCTGCAGGCACCCAAGCACAAGTTCAAAAATCTCATTCCAACAACAACCTACCTCTAGCCTACCATATCCCAAATAGTAAAACCAGTGGAAAATAAAAAGAGAAGTCTCAGACTCATTAGTATCCAGCAAAGCAATTCTACTAAATCCTTGTCAAGAACCTCCTCTAATACCACTTTGTAACGACCCGGACCCGGCCAGCCGTCCAAACGGTGCTGAACGAGTTGGGTGTCACTACCTTAGGCGCACCTCCCCTGAACTCCAAAGGCTTATGACTAGAAGTGAGGGTCTGATAGGTGTAGTGGGGAGGCTATACCATCCCTGAGGAATAAAATTGTACCAGTCCGAGTATAATACTAAATATGCAGCGGAAATAAATGACTCAGTAGACTCGAACCAGACCCGCATACCAGAAGTACATTCAATAACAATAAACAGTGTAAGAAATATAAAAACAATAGTAGCAGAAGGTAAACAGAACTTCATGCTAGTAATCAACTACAATAAATGCTAAAACAACCAAGCATGCATCCAAGCAAGTCATACAAATCAATACACATACCATGGCACCAATGGCTATCAAGTAGTAGCTACAATATAAAGCAAACATGCAAGTGCAAGAAAAGAATACTAAACAAGTAACTCCAGTATGGAACGACCTCAAGGTCCGTGCTAGTCTCCTAGTCAACAGCACTAAAGTCCAGCTCCTGAGACTGACCCTCCACCTGCACGCAATTTCATAAAGTCTACACGCGTCCCAAAGAGCCCATATAGGGTGTGAGACAAGTCTCAATAGGATACCACCTAGAGGTGAGTACCTAATATAAGTGTTTATTCAGACATGCTTATATAATAAAATAGTAAACAGTGCAATGCCCAAAAGTAAACAAGGACTTCAGTGGTGCTCAGCAGCCACCAGGAAGTGTCACCTGCTTCGGCCAACGCCGGAAAGTCTGTTCTGCAGCCCGACACCTCGTGCCACCTGACACCATGTGTCTCAAGTACTGACATCCCGAAGGCATGCCCAACCATCATAACCCAGCTCAAAATCTCAACCTTCCTATGGCACAACATCCGGAGGAACATCTATACATGTCCTCAAAAGATAACCGGAGGGACAATGATGTCTGCCCTCAAATCACGGCGAGCCTCTGCCCCTAACCTGATTGCCTCAAAGCAGTCTCCCAAAGGATCCTCACCTTCCACGTGGCTTCCCATGGAATGCACCCCCAACCAAATATACCTAACCACATCTACCAGGGGCCTCTACCCAGTGAGTGGTCGTACCACCTCATCTCAGAGTCTATCTGTGTGCACACCACTAAAAAGTACCTGGTGAGTGGTAATCACCTCAGTATGTCCCAATCCACAACACCTCTGATACCTCGTGTCCCTGCGAACCTGTCTCTCAAGTCATATGGCCTCTCCATCCATGTAACCCGGGCCAAAGCCCAACCTGACAGTCCAACTGCCTCAACCGACGTCCATGATGCCCAATCTTGTGGTAGAAACCACCCAAAGTATCCCGAACCAAAGCCCCAATCTGTGATCCCCATCACTCAACAATATATCCGGACCACTCCCAACACAACAAGCAGTTCAACACAGGAAATATCACACACTGCATATTCATACTTGGAAGCATCACTCTAAACAGGCAATTACTAAATAGTCAAATTGCACTAACCTGTGCTATCCCATACCAGCACCTAACTCATTCACGATTTAGCAATTAAACTAAACAGTTTAACTCAATACATTCAATAAGCAGTATAAACACAACAGTTTAAAAAAAGTTCCAATTCACACGCATTTCGGCACCCCCGACTAAATTTCCCCAAACAAGCAACGACCTCTAACCCGGTCTCACTCAATTGCAACAGGGTTAGGGAATACCCAGAGGCATTCCACAATGCAGATAATTAATTAAAAACAAATAAACAGGGTCCCTCTCAACACCCTACATCACGTCCGAAGGTCGCAACCCCAAATTGTCTACGAAAACACGAAAGAAGGTATTCACCACCTACCTCGTACTCGTACGATGACACTCCTTTGATTTCATCCTCTGAATCGGACTGAATCGCGGTAGATCTGTGTTTCTGTCAAATCCAGCAATTCCGTTCAGATGGAATATGCGGAGAAAAAGGTGAGGAATCAAGGATGAAGAAGGATGCGCCAGGTTAGCCTTTCTGATTCCGGCCTGCTTCCACTAACGGATCGAAGAACGGAGGTCGTACAGAGATTCTGGAAGGGTTTGAGTTTTTCGGGAGTTCTCGGACGAACTGTTTGTCCAAAGGAAAAGAAGAAGGGAAATCTGGTAATGAGGCGCGGCGACGCCTCGATCGATCAAATAACAAAAAAGTACATGGCGTTTATTTACAAAGTACACGCCGTGTATATGTGTTTTCATACTCCGACTTAAGCGGAGTCCAGCACACGGCCTGGACCGTGCATACGGTCAACACACGGATAGGGTCTCGGCCATTACATGGGGAAAGGGTATACGACGTGTCAAGGAAGGATACACTCCGTGTAGAAGTAAATTTACACCTGGGCACCACACGACATGTACCTGGCCTCACACGGGTAAGGGGTACACGACGTGTCTATAAATACATGCCGTGTAGTAGGAAAGTTCTACACGGTCTTCACATGACATGTACTCGGCGAGCACACGGCCGGTCACTCGGGTAACTCATACACGGCGTGTACTTAAAGTACACGACGTGTATTCTAGAAATTTCTAGAAACTGCCCAGATTTTCCAGACTTGTCAAAAACCGGTCAAAAGTTTAAACAAGGTCGGGTTTTGACCCGTTTTAAAAAACATGGGTTCTTACAGGAATCCTTCCATAGGGCCCGAGGTGTAATGATTTATCATCTTCTTACTCTTGGTTGAGTTCATGGTATTTTACTAACCAACACTATGGAGCCACTTATCCTCTACTTAGCGAGTTAATCCAAATTGAGTTGTTGGTATACCCCATGGACTTGTGTGTGATCCTCATCTACATAGCGTATCTCTTATAACATTCAACATGTAATTTCTATGGTGATACTTGATAAGAAATACCTATCAGATGGATGTGATAAATCCTATTAAACACATGGAGTGTATTCCCCCAGATGAGTGCTTTGTGGAACATTCGAGTTAGAATCCAAGACTGAAATTATGATAGTGAATTACCTTTATACCATGTGTCTTTGAGAATTATATCTATATATTCTTATTATATGTGATATAGACATATATCTATGTAGAGCTTACAATTATTCCTTTGTTGTGTACTTTTTCATTTTGGGGTGTCCTATTTGGTATTGTTATACTCACCCCTACATAAGCTTTGACTGCACGTGTCTGATCTTGTGCAGATGATCAACATTTTGAAAAATACCTGGATGAATTGGGGATAGTCAGTTTTTAGTGAGACCAGACCTACCGAGGTGTGTTCCTACTGATTCTTGACCACAATCCCCTATTTAATTTTGTGTTGGAATTATTTTAGGCTCTTTGTGGTGGGGTTGTGTTTGACCCTATTTAATTTCCTTCACTTCCTATTATACTCTGTTTTTGGGATTTAGATATATGTATGCATGGTTTTTCAGTTGTTTTTACATTTCATAATTTTATGTGCATGGAGATGTGTTTGTGTGTGTAGGTACTTAAGGTAATGTCTCCCATGTTAGTGATATGCATACTCTCCACTAATCTCTAACTCCTAGCCTATTGGAGGTAGGGTTTGGGAGTGGTCGCACATGCCCCATTGGGATAGGATGTGATAGAGTGGTATCATAGTAGTCGATTCTACCTTAGGACTAAAGTTTGTGATATTGGTTTATGGAAATAGTTTTAAGTGTTTTATGTTTGGATTTCAGGATAGTGACCCCCTGTGTTGGTGAAGAATCTGACGTATCCATACACCGGGACATTGATCACCTTCCATTCAACTCAATACCTGAGAAAATTGGTTTTGAGGAAAAAAAATGGTACATTAATTTTATAGAAATGGGTTGTGGTTTCCATGTCTTTCTTGAATCAGCTCTGAAAATATACTCATTGATCGTTGTAAATCTTGTTTACTTTCAAGATGAATCCATGATGTATTACATCTATGATTTTTTGTTAGGATCATGAGGATGATCCCTTCAGTAATGAGGTTTTTATACAGGGACCAGTCCCATAAATGTTACCTCCAAGAGGTACACCAGCTATACCGCCACCTATAGAGCAACAGATAAACCTGTAGTAACTATGGATGAGGTTTACAGGTTGAGCACTCTGTTATTTTTAGCGATAGATACCCCTTAGGACCTGAGGCAATCCCAAACAACAAGCATCTAAGTACTTCCTTGAGGTGGTGATGTGAGTTTTCCATTTAGTCAAAACACCAACAGATCATATGGTGGTCCGAGAAGTGAGACATCTTTATGGATTAACAAAACAATGGTGGGTTTTTGTGACCTAATTTTATGATGAGGTGACTCTATCATGGTCACAGTTTGAGATCCTTTTCCAAGAGGATTCCTCTCTAGTTATATTAATGGATTTATGTATCTATAAGATTCTACAACTCCAGAAAGGTAGGAAAATAGTAGTTGAGTAATCATAGAGGTTAACCAACATCTCCAAGTACTTTATGGATATGGTTTGGTCTCATCTATTTTAGGATCAGACCTTCAAGTGATAAATTCATAAAGATATATAAGTTAGTGTTATCCCCCTATGAATTCCTATTTCTATTGTGGTGCTAGAGTGAGCTTTGGTGGTTGAGATTTTTTTGGCTGACCAGACACATCCAGTGGTTTCTGGTAGTAGGAAATTATGAGAAGTGACCTCAACAGCAGGGAGTCGATGTTAATCATAGGGACCTGTGTGTGCAAGGCATTTTAGGAGGAGGTCCCGAGAAAGAGGGTATATGGTTTAGGGATTACATGATGGGTATATTTATCTGAGGGAGAGGTTCTTCTACTCATGTGATAGTAAGGGAAATATTTCTGAAGATTTCCCAACCCACTATACAGTTGATAAGGAGGTTGTTGATGTTCCACTGAGGTAGAGGTAGTAGAAAGAGAAGATAGGTCCTCAAGGTGGAAGATGTAGAAGATGACATAGGAGGGAAGCTCAAGGTGGGAGACACTTTTTCTTGTTACCACCACCAACACTAGTTGGTCCACACTTGGAACATGGAGCTAGAGGATAGGGTTTGTGACAACTGCAGTCTGTAAAGTCTTATGAACTAGAGGCTCTGGGAATGATTCGATCTATAATCTGTGTCTTTCCTACCTTAGCTGTAGTATGGATATACATGGGTTCTATTCATTTATTTCTTTTTAACTATCTTGTTCAAGAATCATAGATTCAGGTTGATCCCTTTTCTCAACCTTTGTGCTTGGAGACTCCTACTAGAGTTCACTCATTGATAACACGCTCGTTCCGAGAGTGTGACCTGACTCTGTGAGGTGTGAGTTTTAGTTGGGATCCCTTTATAGTAGCAATGAGGTCTTACAATGTCATATTAGGTATATACTGGTTTTCCATAGTTCATGCCCATATTGACTGTTTTAAGTGGAGGATGTGGTGTTTCCATAGTGACATAACTAGTTTTTCTTTTGTCGGTCAAAAGGAATCCCATGAAGTGTAGGATGGTCTCATGCCGAGGAGGGTGTGGCCTATTACTAATTAGTTGGATATCATGACCCTTAGTGTAGTGATTTTTTTTGATTTTTTAGTTCCCTACAGTAGCAAAGGAGTATAATAACTTATTTTCTAAGGATGTTCTCGACTAATCTTCATACTGGTAGATATACTTCTACAATGATCAACACCCTGTGATGGAACCAATATCTACACCAACATATCAGATGTCTATTGTAGAGATTTGAAAGCTGTGAGTGTAGTTGGAGGACTTTCATAGGAATGGATTTGTTAGACCAATTATTTCAACAAGGGAAGCCCTTGTTTTTTCCAAGATTGTGGATGGTAGCTTGAGGTTATGTATGGACTAACATAACTTGAACTAGGTGACCATGAAGAAAAATTACCCACTACTTTGGATCATGACCTCTTTGATTATCTGAGAGGGGTATGATGGTTATTAAAGGTTGACCCTAGGTTAGGTTATCTCCAATTATGAGTATGAGATGATAATATACTGAAGATAGAATTTAGATATCGCTACATTAACTCTGATTACTTGGTGACACCCTTTCACAAGAAGAAGTGCACAAAAGTGATCATGGGACTCATGAATCAGATCATTCAGACCTTCTAAGACTAGTTTATGGTAGTCTTTATTGATGATATCCTTATATCCTTGAATTCCAAGGAAGGTAATGCAAGACACTTAAGGATGGTTCTAGAAAAACTACGAGATAACCAAATTTGTGGAAATCTCTCTAAGTGTCAGTTCCAGATACATAAGTTACACTTCATATGAAATGTTATATCAGAAGATGGAGTGGAAGTTCACCTGGCCAAGGTTAAGGTATTGTTAGCTTGGGATCCACCCAAGAGTGTGAAGGAGTTGTCTAACTTCCTTGGGTTGGAATGATATTACCAGAAATATATACCTTAATTTTCTAAGATATCATATCCCATGAAAACTGTAACCCAAAAGGGGCATCCATTCATGTGGACAGAGAGGTTCCAGTAGGCTTTTCCAAAGTTGAGGTAGAAATTTAAAAGAACAACTATCATTAGATTTCTAGAAGATGGTGTTAAGTATGTAGTGTTCTGGGATACATCAGTAACCAGGATTGGTTGTTTTCTAATTTAGATTCAGGTGTTGATTGCCTATGGTTCACATTATTTTATACCACATAAATAGAACTACATGACCCACGATCATGATTTAGCAGTGGTATTATTTTCACTGAAGATATGGAGACAATTCCTAGTGGTAGAGCTTTTTATCATCTATTATGATCACAAGACTCTCAAGTATATCTTCTCAAAGGAGGATATTAACATGAGAATGAGGTGATGGTGACAGTTCCTCCAAAATTATGAATTTGATATTGTTTATACTATTGGGAAGGGGAATGTGGTAGAAAATTATCTCAACATGATATCTTATTTATAGTTGTTGAATGAGGAATTGTAGTAGTTGGCCTCATTGTAATTATACTTTGTGGATGAAGATGGAGTATCTTTCCTCTAATTGATGGTTATTAACATTCAATTTTTTTTATTGATTAAGGGGGGCACATCTTGGGGATACCGACTGTGATACCCTACATACTTTTATATCCACAGGACATGCTTTAGATGGATTTTATAAAGGAGAGGAACATGTCATTATTTTAGAGAATGTACAATGGTACTAGTGAAGTTGCAGGAGGAAGTCCTAAGGGAGTTTCATACATATCATTTTTCAGTACATCTAGGTGTTTTAAATATGTACAAGGACCATTGATGTCAGTTTTTGTGGCCAAGAATGAAGAAGGGGGTTGGAGAGTTATTCTCTTGACTCCTTACATGTTAGTAAGTGAAGTTAGAGAACCATTTTCTAGTGGATTGAGCTCAAAACCTTGAGGTTACAAAGTGTAAGTGGGATGGAATATCCTTGGACTTCTTGATGGTTTCACCATGTACATCGAGGGGTCACAGTGCTATATGGGAGATCATAGATAGACTCACCAAGTTTTCTCACTTCTTAGATATCTTAGAGAAGGGTTCAGTAGATATCATGGTATGCCTATATGAGTAGGATAAAGTATGAATCCATGGAGTTCCATCGATGATCGTTTCAGAATATTATGCTCGCTTCACATCTTGGTTATAGAAGGGATTTCAGGTGGTGTTGGGAACTCAGTTACTCTTGAGCGCTGCGTTTCACCCCCAAACCGAGAGGATCATTCATGTTCTGGATGATATGTTGTGAGATTTCATATTGTACTTTTATCAAATTTTGGAGGATAAAATAATGCTAGTGTATTTCTTCACAATAATAGATACCATTCCACCATCAGTATGGAACCATTTGAGGCTTATTATGGGAAACCATGTAGGTAACCACATTGTTGGACTGACCCAGGAGAGTCAACACTCATGGGACCAGAGTTAGTGCAGGTAACAACCATGAAAGTGTTGGTCATCCAGGATTAGATGAAGACTGCACTAATCCATTATAAGTCTGACAAGGATAGACAATGGAGGCCTTTGGAGTTTAAGGATTGAGACCAAGTGTTCCTATGGGTTTCTACTCAATGTGGATTATGGATATTTGGACAAGGTGGAAAATTATATATGAGATTCATTGTCCCTATACAGATACTATTTAGAGTTGTTGAGGTTCCATACCTCTTATCTCTACAACCATAGTTATACTAGGTACATGACCTCTTTCACATGTCTCAGTTAATGAGTTACATTCATGACCCATTGTACATTATTGGTTGGGGAGAGATGGACATCGAGCATGGAGCTACCTTTGTTGATTACTTAGTAGAGATCAAGGATCTGTAAGAGAGGTTCCTTTTTAGGAGAGTTATTCCTTTTGTGTGTGCATGTTTCCAGCACAGGAATCTTCAAGAGAGAACCTGGGAGAGGAAGCCTCATATTCGTACTCAATACCCACATCTCTTTGTAGAGACACTTTTTTTTTGGATTTTTGGGGTCATAAAGCCCCATGGTGGTGAGAATATAATGACTCTGATTTTCCAAGAATTATTTTTTGATATTGTATAGATTATTTTTGATACTAGGTACCGAGAAAACATGTGATTCTAAGGCCTGATGTTCCTAAAATAAATTTCCGAAATATATTAAATATCACGCATGCATAGTTTTCCTAAAAAAAGTGGAATAACTTCTAAAAAAGGGCCTATATGAGAAATATGAGGAACCATTGAGTTCATAATGTGGGTTTTACACTACGGGTGATGTAATATTTATTTGTGTAGGTATTTTTTGTAAAAGTTGTCACGAGCATGAAATGAATAAAATAATTAAATAAATTATTTAATTTTTATTTCATTGATGCAGTGGTTAACATGTATTTAATTAGACTATTTTGAGGGATTTATAGGGTTATATGCACAACCCCAGAGCTATTGGAGAACCCATGGAGATAGCGTTGGAGGATATCTCTCAAGCAAACATCAACCGAAACAAATATTGGTGATCAGTGTGAAACGAGATTCAGATATCTCACCAAGGATGATGATGTTGGACCATTCTTCCTTAGTGATCAATAAATCTAGATGTTGGACGTTGATTTGGATGGTTTTCTTTCCCCCATTTTCTATTTTTATAATGAACACAGGTTAATCAACTAACAAATTTATCTACGCATTGTGCATATTGTGGGATGGGATTATTATAGGGATTTATTGGGAGAATTTCATTGTGGTTATTCGATTAAATCTTCATTCATCATTCTAATGGAAATGAATTGAGTTCGACATAAACATCAACCAAGTTTAATTCCCCAATATTGTTCCTTATGATTTTCTCCCCCGATTTCTTCATTCATCATGGGCATTCATTGTTGGACCGGGGTTTGACATCCACCAATAAATTTATTGTTGTGAACTCGTTTCATGGTGCAATGATCTGATATTGTGGATATCAAATCATCATGACACAATGTTGGTGTGAAAATGGAAATGATATCATATCAGATGATGTAGATACATGGTTTTCATGTTCATTGGATCACAAATAATAATGGTATTTGAATGCATTTTCTAAACGAGTCAATGGAATTGATTTTGTTGATAGATGATGGCATGGCTCATCAGGTATTGACTCTTGATTTTATGATTTGGCATGTTGCCGAATCGAGGCTCATAGGAGTAGCTAAAGATACATGAAATAGATTTGGGATTCTGTGAAATCCAATAACACCAGGAATGTAATCTTGGATTACATGGAATGTGGGACCCTCCTAGATGAAGATAGGGGTTTAGGAAGAAGATAAGTATCACAAACCCTGTGACCATGTCACACAACATGTGACCCCTCCCTGAAGGCACAGTGTGTACCTCAGTGTGTACACAGACACATGCTGGAGTACACGAGCACGGGTGCACTGTGTTCCCTTACACAGACTTGTCTTGTCTATGTGTACATGGGAATACCCATGTACTGGTACACTGGTAGAAGTACACAGGAAGCCACCCACAATGTATAGTTACAAGGTCATGTGTATAGATATAGACATAGTCCATTTACATGGGTATGACCTAGGGTCAACGGGACATGGAGTTTACCCCTATAAAACATTGTTCACTCTTAAAATGTTGGCTTGGAGCCCTTGTCTTACGTATCTTGGAAAATTCTAGTTAGGGTAAGTTCCCTATAATCTTTCCCTACGGTTTATTATGAAATTATGTCCAATAGATAAGATAAATATCCATTTAGTATGACTTTGTGTATAGGGTTGTTGGAATCCTTCCATGAGGCCCAAAGTCAAATCCTCTATCATCTTCTTCCTCTAGGTGAAATTCTTGGTATGATCATGACCAAAACTATGCAAGAATTGATCCTCTACTTAACGAGTTAATTTATATTGAGTTATTGGTATAATTCATGTCCATAGGTGTTATTCTTATCTATGTATCATACTACTTTGGAATTTTAGTGTGCACCTCCTATGGTAAGACTCGATGAGCACTACCTCTCAGACGGACATCATTAGTGTTATTGTACTCATGGAGTGCGTTCTCTTGGATGGATGCTTTGTGGAACCTTGGAGCTAGAATCCTAGGATGGAATTATGGTAGAGACTTACCTTTATATTGTCTGTAATTATTGAATAAATATAGATATTCTTATTATATGTGTTGTATACATATACCTATATAGAGATGACTTTTATTCCATTATTGTATGTTATGTGGTTTTGGGGTCTCCTACTTAGTATTTTTATACTCACCCATGCACAGGTTTTTCCTAAATGTGTGATGTCTTGTGTAGTTGATTTACCTTTTGATAAAGTCCTAGATATACCAGAAACATATGGTGATTATTGAGACTAGATAGACAGAGGCGTGTTCCTGCGGTATCTTGACAGTAGTCCCAAGTTTACTTCCAAGTTGGACCTTTTTAAATCACTTTTTGTTGGTATTGTGTTTGTGCCTATTTAATTTACTTTACTTCCTATCATAATATGGTTGTGGGATTTATATATATGTATAAATGTTTGTTTAGTTGTGTTTAAATTTCATCATTTTATTTTCTTAGAGATGTGTGTGTGTGTGTACGGGTACATAGGCTAAGGCCTCCCATGTTAGTGATATGCCTACTCAGCACAAGTATCCCCCCCTCACCTATTGGATGAAGGCTTAGGGAGTTATTTCATGGGGCCCATTGGGAAGGGATGTGACATTTTTTCACTATGTTTATGTTTTTTTCCATATTTCCACACTGTTTTCCTTGATATTCCATAATTTTACACTTATTCTTATGCTTGTGTTACTCTCTCATAAATTTGGGTTGTTGGCATATGTTTTCACACACTTTTGATTCATGTATTATGTTATTATATGCTTTATTCCAAGACTCATGACTATTTATTGATTTTTTTTCTGTATGATTTCACCATATATATTGATTTTACTCATTTTCTCATCTTATGGTCATATATAATTATTGAATATTATCATTTATGTTTACCCTTACTAGATTTTTGAGCTCACCCATTCTTATGTTTCTATTTCCTTATTTTATAAAGTAATATAATATGTGATGTTTTTAAAAGAGTATATTATGTAGAGAATATTTGAGATATGTTAAGATTTTTTATGGATTAAACAGTTTCTTATAGTAGAAAAAATTATGTTAGTTAAAAAATACTTAGTTTTTGTTAGATAATGTTATATCCTAATTATTTGAAACTCTAAATGAAGAATATTTGAGAAATTGTTCGAAATTAAATGTTTTTTATGTCATGTAATTATATGGTCACATACCCGGGCTATTATTTTCCATCCTATAGATATATTGTTGTTATATAACTCAAGACAGAAGCTCATGCCAGGTAAGATTTGTTCTATATCAGAAGCTCCATTTACAGTTACTCCTCTTTTTATTTTTGGTTTTGTGTAGATTATATAGGAATGAGAGAAAGAACCATTTACAATTAATGTATAAAAACTAAATAAATTATATAAGAACTAGTTGAAGGAGCCAGTGGATAAGATCACACATTCCTAACTTGTTTATCAATGAAATAATAACAGTTTGTACCTATCCAAAACATTTTATTTGATGTTATGATGTCATTTAAAATCTAATTAAATGATAAATCTATTTAAATTCATTGAGTACACTTCATCATTTAAGTATGATAGAGGAAACCATTGTATTTTAGGTCATTTAATTTTCTATTTTTCAAATGTTTGTGTCTTTTTTAGACGTTTTTTTTGTTTCTTTATTTTATATTTCAATTTTAGTAATTTCTTGATACCTACAATATTAATTGGAATACACTTGAAAATTTTTAATCCATGAGAAGTTGAAAAATTTATTTAACCCATAAAATCACATTAGATGAATTCTAAAATAAAATTATTTTCAAACTCTAAATAAATAATCTTCATGCATGCCCACATATTTTTGAAACTCATGCCATGAAATTTCACCCTATTTATTTAATAACTTAATTAAGAGGATTTAAAAATAATTTTTACATTTTCATTATAATTAATAATTTATTTAGAGAACCAACACAAGATTTAATAACTAAAACTTTTTTAATAATTTATTCATAACCTTGGAGAATTCAAGAACATTGTGTTGTAAATAATTTATACATTATTTTTTTGTAAATACCCTATTTACAAAAAAATATTAAAAGCCTGCCTACATATTAATTATTTTATCCCTTAGCATCCATGAATGGATTTTTTAGATAACCAAATTATATGACAAATATCCATATCTAACTGGATCTATAAACTTTTTCATGATATATGTTTAATTCCAGTAAAGGGAATGGACAAATAGAGATGGAATATTCTAGTTGGTACATAATATTTTAATTTAAAGAAAAAATTATTGAAGTTTTTATGCTACTTTATTATGATAAAAAAATTATAGTAATAATTAAAAAAAATTTATGATATCCAGGGATATCATGAATGTCTCTCATTGTCATGAAGTGAAAATTCACTCTCTTTACCTCTAAAATATGATTATGAAGATACATACAAATCTAAATTAAAGATGAAACAATTCCAAAGTGGTGGGGAAAGAGGGAAGAAAAATAATCATTGTTATAGAAATTCCAAGGGGGTGGACTGACCATAATTTTGGGAGAAAAATTGATGTAAATTGGAAGATGAAATATGCTACATAATCTATTGTGAAGGTGTTTTCTAGTAGGAGATTATTGAGAATAAGTATTGATGAAATGCAAGAGATTCCCTTGAATACATTGTGATTAATGGAGAGTAACTCCTAATCTAGGGTTATCCAGTACTCACATCACCAAGAAGTAATTCTGAATTTCCTATTTTCCTTCAAGAGAAAAACTAAAATAAAAAAACTGTTTGAGTAACTTGTTGGAGGAAATAGGGAGAGGAATGTTTGATACTAGTGAATTGGTAATCGGTGTGGATTTATGTAGATAATTCAAAATAATGAAGATGTATTTGTATAAATGGAAGGTGGGAGAGAATCCAATCTTTGAGGAAATTAAAAATCATGTATTGAGCTTCATTTTAGTGCCAAGCACCCACTTTTGGTCTCAATAGTTTAACAATCGAATCCTATAAATCCTACACCCATATAAAAATCCTAATTAATTCATCATGATATGAAAAAATAATAGATTCATTGAATGTAGATGAATAAATTCATTATTCTTATAAATAATATTGTTCAAACTTTGAATTAAGAAAACCTTACTTGGAAATCATATTCCAGTATTGAGAGAAATTTTCTGTGAAGGTAGGTATAGGTTTGTATGAGGGATTTAAAGAGTGGGAATTAATTTAATGTAATTAATGGGTAAATAGAATAAATAAAATTTAGAAGCAGTTTTTTATTTATTGATATGGTATTAAAAAAGGAACTCACATTTTCTTGGTGTTTGAATTTTTCATTGGAAATCTTTTTAAAATTCGCTAGTTGAGAGACCAATGTTTTATTGTGGGGGGAATTGGAAGGGAAAATAATTTAATATATTTCATTGAGTAGGTAAATGGTTTTAATTATACCATTTTACCATTTATTGTGTTACTTTTACATGTTTGAATTATATGTGTATTTTTTTATTTTTTTACAAAATGGATTAAAATTTGAGTTTAAATTGTTTATGGAATAATAGAATAAATACTTCATTTAATAATTGTATTTTTCATTACTATATTATGTGGTTGGAGTATTTTAAAAATAAATAATGGTGATTTTATGTTTTTTTTAGAATTTAGTAGTTACTATAGACAATCAACCATGTGGTTGTCATGCAATCGGTCGATTGACCAAAAGAAGTAAACAGACAGACCGTGCCTTCCCAAATATATCATGAAAAAGAAATTTTAAAGTCATAAACCTACTAAACGTTTATGATTATGGAACATATAAGGTAACCCTCTATGTGGTAGATACATAAAGTACAAGGGAAAAGTATATAAATTTCTAAAGTGATTTCATGTTGAAGACATAAGCAACCGCACACTCATCTCAACCGACCCAGGAATTTTGATCGGCAACAAAAAAGTTGTATATGACCGACCATGCTTGTTTTAAACATCCAATTTATTTTTTGAACACATGGTATTTTATATTCTATATGGTTGATCCTTAACCTTTTCAACTCACATTTGATCCAATACTTAACAAAAATTTTAAAAACCCTCTGGATGACGAATTATCGGTTTCAAGCATACTTTGGGGAGATTCATCTAAAATCAAATCCAAAATATCATATTAAAAGATAATAATTCATTAAACCAATATGAGGATTCCAAATTGTACAAACATGTAGTATATTTTACAAGAAGTAAAGAAGGACTGTCATCGGTATCCTGGAGGATCAAATCACAGTAGTGATTTAAATCTGAGATAAAATCAAACTTTTCAAAATTGAAATGTTTAGATTTAATAGGTTTTAATAGATTACTAAAAAGAGGAATTAGTGAATATATAAGAGAAGATTATGGTACACCAAAGAAAGTTGATTTTACCAAGACGTACTCATGTGATCTGTAAGACTTCTTCTATTGTATTTCTTTTCTCATTTTAATTATTCTTTAAGCCTTATAATGATTCTTCTTCTCCTCTAATCTCTGTTAATATTCTCATAGAGGGTATAATTTTAGTGATTATGGAATGGAATTCTATACCTTTAAATGATTCTTGATTTCATGTGATCAATGGAATAAATATATTTCTATACTTGGTTAAAGTGGATTTGATGGTTAAATAACTATTTTCATTATCATGCGTTATGTTTTTTTTAATTTGTTTATTGTTTATTTCACTTTTCAATGATCAAATCCACCAACCGAGTTTGGTTTTGTATAAAATAGAACAAACTAGATCTTAGAGGTGAGGTGCTCGGTGATTTCCAGTATGTGTGGAAGTGGTAGTGGGAACTCATGGCTATTAAGGAATAACAAGACCCAATTTAGAATTTCTAAGTCAATTAGGAGTTCCCTTATTAACACTTACACATAAATGAAGGATGGTAGACAAAGAAACATTCTTAGTTAGGATTATTCTCACCATCACCATTAGATCATATGATAGAGAAGATGTGATAGTGGATTCTATCTCTTATTATCTTAGTAAACGTATACTTGATAACCTTAATAATTATGATAACATTGAAATTGGTTAATTGAGTCGTGGAATGATCCCTATTTGATTAATTTTTTTCCTAAATTACTACTTCATTTCTTTTATTAAGTTTTAAAATCACAAAAAGATGAAACAAAACCACTTTTTTCTCAAAATCAACCAAGTGAAAATAGGTTTTTGTGCACTCTCCTCCTGAATACAACCTATGTTAACCACTATTATTGTATTTAATTTATGTAATTAATTAATTCTATCATACACCCCAATATACACATGTTATCTATAAATTAGAATTAATAATTAAGGAAAAAATAGACATCATACCTTAAATACACTAAGGGAATGCACCAAGAATCATCCCTTCTTAAGGGGGTTGAAGGGGAAGATATAAGAGGGGAGAGACAGCCAAATAGCCCATTTATGATGACCCAAACAGCTAAAATCAAAAGCACCCATTACTTAGAAAAGACATGTTTTCTCCATCTAAAACCAGGTGGTTCACAGTGTGCATTACTTTAGATAGAGGGCCCTAAAAATCATACCAATACTTTTATAATGTGATCCTAAGCTTCACGGTGTGAATGATCTTTGGAAAATGTTTCCTACCTAAACCAAACCCATTATTTCCATGACATGATCAATGGAATGGATTTATCCTTTTTATGGGAATTCATGGAATGAACCCTGGTTAACACTATGAACTGCTGCAAACTATTGAATTTCAGACCTTGGGTCACCTGGACCCTATCCAACATCCACCAAAGAGATCAAACAACAAGTATCCCCACATATCATGTCTCAAAACACTAGTTTGAGCTGACTAAATACCCAAAATTCTAGTATGAATCTATTTTATCAAAAAAACCCTTAGAAAAATGAAAAATATAAAAATTCCATCTAAAATTAATAATCCAAATGGTCAAGGGGTTTTAAAAACCACCACATTATATCAATTATCATCCTCAAGAATCCCCAAAATCATTTATCCATAAACCTAGTCATATCCCAAACTTCACTTCAAAATTATCTCACAGTAATCTACACCATAATTGAAATAATACTTCTACTATATAAATCCATGAATAAGGCACACTATCTATCAAAATTCTATAAACCACTCATCACCATCATTGAAACACCTAGATTGTTATTACCTAAATCCCTCTACCCAATAAACCATGTTCACATCAACGAATTAATATAAAGTCTTATAGACCTCTCCACCATAATTCAACACTCATCAGTACTGATTCTAAGATGCATTATTCCCCACCATCATAATCACATAATAAAACACCATTGAAATGGTCCAACAACCTTTTTGGTGAAGTTTCCATCACACCACACACAACCAAACATAAAAACATCAATCATTCCTCCTCTAGAAACCCATTCTCAAAAAAACTTGGTTGCACTTATCAAAGTGCAATAACATCATCTCTTTATAATTCCTTAACTTCAAAATGCATCATATTAACAACCAAATTTACGCATTGATTTCCAAACCTAAATTACATTTTAAACTTAACCTTTTTTATTTCTTTGACCCACCAAATCATATATCATGCTCCCACATGATCCCTAACACACCATCAATATTACACACCCTTGTATCATATCAAGAATAATCTCATGCATGATGCCAAAGCATGGAATCCGTCTAATATCATATTTGAATCCCATATATGGTATTATTTATAGATCTAGATATAATTGAACTTACCTACTCAGTGGTATCCAACCCAATAACAAAATACCTAAGGTTGATTCACCTAAAGCTCATGAACTATTGGGTAAGAAACAACCACCCCATGCTCATCCCAAATAAATCAAAGTATCTAAAGAATATCATGTTTTTTACATGGCCTACTTTGGCCAACCGAGATCAAGTCATTACTCATCGCAACTCAAGGGGTCTAAGAAACCTATTGAGGTTTTCTACAATAACTATGTTAATTTAATCTCACTCTTATGGATCTGTATATCACATGGATTTCAAATCTAGTGGGGACCTCAAACATCAGTGGTTGACGCATCAAAAAAGTTCCCAAGGTCCTTCATATTCTTTAAGAAAATTGTAAATTTCAAATAAAGTCATTTAAATAAAACAATTTATTTTATTTAAAAGATCCAACCTCCCTCAGTTGTGAGGCTACACATAACCTTCCATATAAAAGAATGAAAAATAATAGAGGGGGAAATATACAGTACTACATACCTCCAAAAAGGAGTTATTCCCACTAATTGAAGCATGGCAACTATCTCCCAAGATTATCCATGTCTAACAGACCATCTTCCATCATCATGACTCCCTATCTCAAATAAAGAACATCCAAATTAATTTATTATAATCAGTTATAATTAATTAAATAATTTTCAATTAATATTATATTAAAATCAATTTGGCCTACTCACTTAACAACTCACTAAGTGATCTCACTAGAACAAAACCACAACCAAATGAACACATAAGGTATGTGGCACACTCCTAGCACCATATTGGGCCAAATCGCTAACAATCATGACCAATACAATATCCAATTTAATTTATTTTAATCCACTTCCATTAAAAACTCTTGAAAAAGTCAAGAGGTGATGTAAAATTATTTAAATAGTGTGTGGTGACATGTGATTATCATTCCTGGAAATCCTCTAGTTATGCTGGAAAAAACACACATTGAACTCAAAAAATTTCACCAAAATTTAGTGAAATATTTACTAAAAGGATATCCCAAATTGAACCAAAATCAAAGGGATAATAATGAGATGCATGGACTGGGGAATAAATGGAGAATGTACCTCATATCCTCTCTGGGAATGCACCAACAAGCATTACCTTTCAATTGGGGGTCAAAGTGGAATAAAGGGAGGGGTTCCAACTGAATTAACTCTCTTAAATTCCCTACACCCCTAAAATCCCAAGCACCCCCATACTAGAAAATCTGAGATTCACCATCTATAAAGATCTATGAAAAACATTCATGGCATGAACCAGGTGGTTCATGGTGTGAATGACATCATAAGTGGGCCTTAAAAATCATCTCATCACTTTCATAGTATGAACCTTGGGTTTATGATATGAACACTCCATGGTATAGGGTTGATCTTGGATCTAACCACATTCCTGACCTGACCTAATTCATGGAATAAATTTAGCCTCCCTATAGGTATTAATTTTTCGAATTATGGCTGACAACATGAATTAATAAAAACTGTTTGATTTCTTCCCCTAGGTCACCCCACCCCTTATCTAACATCCACTTAAGCACCCAAAAAATTATGGGCTTCATTCCACATCTAAAAATACATGTTTGAGAATTATAAGCACTTGTAATTCTTGTATCAATACTATTTATCAAAATAAACCCCTTACTAAAATCAAAAGTTCAAATTCCTACTAAATTTTACTAATGAAAATGTAATGAGGGTTTATAACATGAAATCCATCATTTTAATTGAATAATAATAATAAATTAAATGAAATAATTCACATATTATCATGATCATCCACACATGAAATGAATACATGTTTAATAAAATACCACTAATTTCAATCTTTCTTAATTAAAATAAAACATACTCAAATTTATTATTTATATTTATTAATTGATAAATTAATTTATCTTAATTTCCATATATATAGCTCTTGATATTATCAACCATTATAATTTTATAAAAATTAAGTAAATTAATTCTATTTTAAATTATTCAATTACAAATGAATGTATTCTGAGATAATACAATGGGTGTCTGTTTTAACTACCTTGTGTGTATTGTGGTGATATATTATATACTCATAGAGCATATATAATATATATTTTTAACATAATTATATGTAATTTACTATAAATAAATGACATGAAAAGTCTTGTTAATTTTCATAGTCTTTATTTCATTTAATCTTCATGCAATAGTAAGTGTATTATGATAATACATGGTATGTTGTTTCAAATATTGCATAGAAATTAATTTGGAATTTAATATACATAAAACCCATCGCACTATGTGTACAGTTATTAAATGACACATACACATGTGAAATAAGTTTAAACGTAATAATTATTTAATTTTACTTTCTGTGTAAACATATAGGACACATGACATGTACATGCTAGCTACATATTGTGTATAGTGCTTCACTACTCATCAGCAGCACATGCCTTGGGTATGGGTGTGTATATTTTTTGTGTATATTTATAAGGTACACAACATTCATCAGAGTTACATGTCAAGTGAACACTTTGTTACATGATTTTTAATCACACTCTCCATGTAATAAATACATGATGCATCAATGAATCTATGTTTTTTTCTATGAAAATGAATGTACTACACATGATTAAGTGGGAGACAAGATGTTTAATCTGGAAAACTATATGCCACCATGGCCTTGTTAATGAAATATGTTCTAATGAAATCATTCATAATTAAATACCTGAATATTAGAATTAAATTTGATGTTCAACATCATTATTAGAACGTGGGTACAAAACCTATACCTTAAGGATACAAGTTGTGTAGTCTAATTCTATTCGAACTGAATTATTAGCACATCTGGGTTGGTTATTCAAATTTTATTCATATGTTTTATCAATTTTTTGGTTATATGAGGTAGAATGAAGAATAAAAAAGAATACATATCAAAGTTTGAATATAAAGAATATTTAAAAAATGGAATTAGCTTCAAATTCATATAAATATAAATTATTAAAAACTAATTATAAAATATTATGGGATTACATTGATACAAATTGAAGGTTTGGGGTATAATGGTAGCTCTTAGACCCATGTTCAACAATATAAATACTTCAACTTATTTAGATTTATCCTCACAAGGAGTTGATTACAACACCAGAATCCATGAGATAACATCATCACATATAATGTTTTATAAATTTATATAGATTAACAGTTACCTTTCCTTGGAATTACTTATTCATTGAAGATTTAGTAGACCGCTTCTTGGTGTACAATCATTTTATTGAGAGGATTATAGGGTATAATCCCACTATCACTGATATACACATGCTCTGTGGACCTCTGAATGTTGGCATATACATCATCATGTCCTTACATAGAGGACTCAAATGCTTTCGTTATTCATTTAAATCAGCAGAGGAATCTCTTCAAGGTGGAAGGATTCTTATTTTGTCTCTAGACTTGAGATGGTGGAGGAGGAGGACTAACCTCCATTATTGATAGTGTTCTCGATGATCAAAAAATTTAGTGGATTCTCTCTAGAATTTTGTGTGTGCAATGATTATAATGGATGGTATAGGGTTAGAGAATTACATAACATGGTATTTATGAACCTAGAGTTAGTGAATGAATAATTACCCATTAAACCTTATTATTATCTCAATCCTTTATCAACCCCATTTCAAAATAATAATATAATTATTATTATTTACTAGACATGTGAAAAACTTGTGGATAAATAAATATTATTTATTTGATGAATAAATTATTATTTATTCAAATAATATTTAATATATCATTTCTCACTAGATCATTAATTTTACCCAGCATTTCTCCTGGGTATTTATTGAACCATGAATAATGAGTATTTATTTAAATTAATACTTAACACCACATTATTCACTGATAAATAAATTGATATTATAAACACTAAAATAGATAATAAATATTTATTAAATATTAACCGCTCATATATTCTCTTGAATAATTAGTGACTGAATGTTTGAGATCATACAAATATGAATAATCATTAAACTACTTATGAGAATAATATTTAATCAACATGTTAAATTCAAATAGAATTTAATTGAGGTTCCATCAATCTTGTTTTTTTTTCACAGTGACATTAGGTAAGACCACAAAGTTATCATCTAGAACATTCTAAGACACACATACATAACCAATTTAATGTTAGAATGACATAAAACCTCATAAAAATGTACACTATTTATGATAATATATTTATCTCAATATCTCAAATCAAGAAAAATGTGTACGAGAATCATTAACGTATGCACCCAATAGATAGGTTGTTGATAGCTTCGATGATGTGGGTGGATGGTTCCTTAGTAGAGAGGTGGTCATGGGATGGTCATGATGGTGGTGAGGTAGTTGTCAGATGATCATGACAGTGGTATGTGTCTCAGTGGATGCATGTCATGGAGGGATGAGGATAAAAGGTCTCAAGATGGGTAGTCAGAGATGGCAGTATGGCGCAACAACGCTATCAAGAATTAGATTTTGTGTGGAACTTCGATGGAAGAGGGGGAGAAGTGGGGTTCTAATCCCAAGTTCAGTCCCAAATCAAATAGGATGATCAAGAGGGTAGAGGTCCACCATCGGTACTAGGTCCCATGCAATTCTATATAGGGTATTGATTTCTTATCAGCCTTGCAGGATGAGCGCTTATATCAACATTAAATCAACAACTAGGGAGGGGTTTTAGTTTGGTGTTTGGTTCTTGGGACTTAAAAAAGGTCATTTATTAGGCCCTATTACTATGGGGTTATGAGAAATTTATGGTTACATATCAACCCAATTTAAAATATGATTATCCAAAATTAATAGAAAAATGGCCCTTGAAATTTTGGGTAAATATCAGTCATGAAAAACCCAACATATCATATCTTTCTATGAGCATATGTTGTCATAATTTTAATCAATATATCAATGAATGTGACTCATGATATTCATTAATAATAACATTGAAGTATACAAATTTTTACACACATCTATAGCTAGAAACATCCAAGGACAAATGTGAAAATGGAATTCCTATAGGCGGATCAGGTTCTCATAACCTCTTCCTCTTAGAGATTACAAAAAACAAATTGCATAAAAATAATTCACAAAATATTATGATCCCCCTATCCTAGATATCATATATCATTTTTTCCCATAAAATGAGATCATATATCCATAAAACATATATTTAAGAATATTGTCAGAACACTTTTATAACCTCATCATATTAGAGAATGGTTATAACCTTTTAGTGAAACAAGTACCCTTAGGCCATTATCATATAGATGTCATGTAGATAAATGATTATCATGTGATAAGATATTAATAAATATATAAGTTTATTAATAAAATAGTAATATAATGAACAAAGTAGTTGTTTATAGGACACTAACTTCAAACATGGTTAATAAATTATTTATAAGGCCCTAATATAGATCATTGTTCATAGAAGAACAAGAACCAAATCCATTTGATGAGAGGGGATAAAATATTTTAATGTGCTGATATTGTAATGATATCAATAATCCTATCACATAATCATGATTGTTATCATCACCATTTTTTATTTAGGTTTTATAATTTATGATTTTTCTAAAATAAGATAGGGTTTTATATAATATTTAAAATAAGACAGAAGATGTGTGAACCTTGTTCATGCATCTTCCTTTAGTTAGGAAGCATGAATGGGGTTTATTCGTCTTTTTCCTCAAAATAGAAGTGTAAACCCCATTCACACTTTTTTATGAAACACATAAATAGGAAGCATGAATGAGGTACATGCTTCTATCAATAAAATTTTAATAAAAATTCCACCCCCTTGTTCCCTTCTCCAATCCTCCCCCGAGTAATTTTTTAGTGATGCTCTGGATATTTGGTTTCTTTATTTCTTAAAAATTTATTTTCAACCTTTAGGAAAGTAAAATTTCTTTTTTCTAATTGTTTTATTTATTTTGTTTTGCTGATTTATTTATATAAACTGAATGATTATATAGATGTATGATTTAATTTATATTTTCATTATTTTATTTTGATTATGTTGAATGATTTTGGAAATTTAAATAATATGTTAGGATAATTTACCTTGTGTGTTATTATGAGAACTTATATATGAAGTAATATTGTTTATATTTAAGAAAATATAGTTGCTTATAAAAACGTATATGTACAATTATAATTAAAAATGTTAATAATTTTATTTTAATATATTCATATGTAAATATAATATTATATATTATATTTAAATAAAAATAAATTGAAAATGGGTACTTATATAAATAAAATTATTCTATCAAAATATTTTTAAAAAATTAGATTACTAAAAGTATTATTTAAAAAAATTATTAACTTTATTTGAATATAATTATATTTATGTTATATTATTTATCATATATAAATATAATAAAATTTACAATATAATATTCAATATATATATTATTACTGTTTTTATAGAAAATAAAAAAATTACTATTAATAACACCATTGAACAATATTAATCATAAATATTAAATATCATGAGTAATTATTTATAAAATTAATGTATTTATATTTTTTTAAATATAATAACTTACACAAATGAATATACATAAACTTATTTATTATTTTTAAATTAAAATAAAGTAATGAAGTATTATTTATTATATATATGTAAATAATTTTATTTTCTTTAATTACATAAAGAAATTGCTATTAAAAATATTTTTATAAAAAAAATTATACACATATAATATTATGAGTTATTATGCATAAAATAAAATTATTTACATTTATAAAATTAAAATTGTATTCAAAAATGTATTTTTTTAATTATAATTTCAAATATTAATAATTACATTTGATTATTGTTGTAAGTATATATAATATTATTTAGAATATTTAAATTAAAATAAATTTACAATATATTATTGAATACATAGGTAATTAAAATTAATTAAACTACGTATTTTGAAGAAGTAATATTATTAATAATATTTTGTAACAAATAGTATTACCTTATTTAAATATCATAATATATTTATATATATATATATTATAAAATTTATCATATTTAAATTTAATATATGAGGTTGATTGAATAATATATATATATATAATTAATTAATTGCGTAGACGTTTATTAATATATATAATTATATTCAAAAATATTATTAATATATGTTTACTATATAAGTGTTTTTTACTAATTAAATAATACATATATCTACCAATAATATATTTACTATTTAAATTCTTATCATCGATTTAATAAATATACCATTAATCACAAAGTTTTTTAGTAATATATATAATTATAAATAAAAATATTATTATATGTTTACTATATGAATAACTATCCTAAAAAATACTTGATATGTGTATTGAGTGATGATTGATCTTGGATGATCAACAATTGTATGATTCAAATTGTATATCAAAATTATTTTTTATTTGGTTATATAATTTTTCTTTGTTGTCTTTCTTTATTGATGATATGTGTGTCATGTCACCCTCTAATAATGTATAGGATGACATGTCCATGGTAAAATATTATGTATCCCAAACCCCCAGAACCCCTCACTATCGTGTGAGTATTGTTTTAATAAAAATATGGTCCACATGAGGCATTGATTTTCGATGTCGGATTTATACACCATAACTGAAACGAGATTGGAAACTCTGGAAATATGAGACAATCGAGCTCCAAGAGTTCCCCCGTAGATCTAGGTTGGTTTATTGATTAATGATAATCCAATCCATATAAAAATTATCAAGATCAATTCACCATTAGTTAAAAATATTAATGTTAATTTACACACACACACACACAGATATATATATATATATATATATATATTTTATCATATATAATTTTAAGTAAAATAATAATATATAATTATAATCATTAATTAAAAGTAAAAAATTTCTTTTTTCTTATTTAAGTCATTAATTAGATATAGGTATATATTAATATTTTTAATAATATATAAAGTGTTAATATTCTTATTTAAATTATATAATTACTGGCCTAAATGTATAATAACATTCAGAAATTTTTTTGATAGATAATTAATATATATAGAAAAAAATAACTATCCTAAAAAACAAATATTACTAAGTAATGACTGATCTTGAGATGACCGACCAATGTATGATTGTAATTGAATGTGTAATTATTTTCAATTTGGTTATATAATTCATAATAATAAGATTTTTTTTCTTCATTGATAACTTTTGTGTCATCCATCTCTCTAGGAATGAAAGGTATTAAATTTATGTTGTAAAATATTTTATATACCAAACCTATAAAACCTATTATGTTCATGTGAGTATTATTGAAATAAAATAAGTTTTTTCAGAGGCATTGATGTTTGATGTTGGATTTATACATACTGACTAAAAGGAGGTTTGTGGATGATGGAATTTGAGAAAATGTAGGATCTTGGAGTTCTCCTGAGGTTTTGGTTTATTTTTCAATTAATGATAAACCAATCCTCATAAAAAATATCAAAATCAAGTTATCATTATTTAAATGTGATCTGATTAAAAATTGTTAATAATTTTATGATGCTCTAGATAAATTTATAATGATATTGTAAATTTTCTTTTTAGGTAATCATCTCCATGTCCATACTCTGCAATGGTGATGTAATTTATAATGATCCAAAATTTAGCTATAGTTTTTCTATAGAAGTGGTTAAACATCATGAATGAGTTGTATTGGAATAATTTCATAGGAATATTTATAGTAAATTAAAAATGAGAGATGATCAATTTATTACTTCAATCATATTTTGATATCTTCAAATTTTTGATCATCTATGGGATACTGAGCATCTACTTATCAATGTTGAGGATTAGTTTGATACATCATCATTATTCAATAGTAATGTGGTAATGTTCTAATGGAATTATATGTAAATATTTCTATTAGATGAGGTGTGACCTACTATTATAGAACCTTTTAATGGGACATCTATTAAAGATGGTTATTCACAACTTTATCATTTATTATCAACTCCTATGAATCTATTAACATAAACTAATTAAAAATAAGATTATTAAAATATACAGAGAACTGTGTGAGACATCCTTATTGTTACTCCTAATTTTTAGAATGACACTTTCTCTAAGGAGAAAGTATCTAATGATGCATAATGAGATGGAATGGGTGATGAATATGTTTCCAAATAAACTTTTGGAGTTCCATTGAAAAATGGTTAATAACCAGTGAGTGGTAACCAACCTTCTTATTAGCTTCCTTAGTGAATGTAATGTAACATGCACATGAGTTTTATTGGGGTTTCATTACACCATGTACTAAATTGCTAGAAATTCTAGGTAACATGCCTGATATAACTCGTACCATCTTCTATTTGGGAAGAGAATTTGAAACTAAAATTTCCTTGAAAAATATGGTTAATAAATACCATATAGAGTATCATTTTTCAATTTTATTGATGACTCCAATATGGAAAAATACATCATTAACTATCAAAAATATAACACCCCATGAATTTACAAATATATTTATAGAATTCATGGATCACTGAGTCTCTAAAAACACCAATTTGTTATAACCTATCCATGTAAACATATGTTTGTCACTTCTGTGATGTGAATTTCGAAAATCTGACATACACGGTTCCGATGAGTAAGTTATTTGGAGTCCGATAAGGAAAAATTAATTTTTGGTGAATACTAACCTACCATTATGAATAGTAACATACACTTATTAATAGTGACATACCCTAATAAATAGTAACCTTACCTATGATAGTGTATAAATAATATTCAAGTTGGAGTACGATATATCTATGTTTTGGAATAAGTAAATAAATGCTTTAAAACTATTTTTTAGAATAAATTATGATTTTAATTAAATATTAAATTAATTATATTTAGAAAATTATTTTTGAAAAATTTAATTCATTTTTTGATTCTACACATCGAAAAATGGTTGGGGTGAATTTTTGGAATTTTTTTAAAATCCTTGAATTTTTTAATGAATTGTGAAATACCATAATTTACAAAATAAGCTAAATACACTAATTATAGAGTCATGTATGTTGTTATGATGATGTAATCCCAATTTATTCGGATTCACATGATAAAATTAGTATTCTTGGTCATGTAAGACTCATTATTCCTTGTCTTGTGGAGAAATATTAAATTAATGAATATAAAATTGAAAAATCCTCTCTCCCCTCCACTATAAAACCCCCCATCACTCCCTCTTCTCTTCACTCCTCTCAAGCCTTGTGGCTTCTCCAAACTTCTATCCTCACAACCTCCTATACCAATCCCATCAGGCCTTGGTCCCATAAAAAGACCAAAACCTCTCCCTTAAAGAGGCTCTCAAGGAAGTTTGTTTCAAGAGGTAAATTCCTCTTTTCAATTCTTTGTCTTTCCTATCAAGTTCATTTGTTTTCTTTTTCTATTATTACCTCTCCTTATCCAAATGTCGTGATGACTCCAGTACCTTACATGTACTGGAATGTTTTCATGATAGTGGAATAATTTGCCATCATCTCTTCCTTATACCTTCTTTTATACTAGTAGCAAGAACACCATTCGAGATGTGTCAATTTTCCACATTCAATGATGACAAGCTTTCGATTTTTGTTATAATTCTCAATTTTGGTCATGAAAACATTCTTGTTATGGTTGAAGAATATTATTGTATATGTAATATACCCTATTTAAGGTTTTTAATACCTTTTTATAAATGGTATTAAGTTATAAAGAAAAATGAATTCATTGTAATCAAAACCCACAAATTAACCGAAATAATTATTATTAAAGTTCTATATAATAATTCATCCTCATGCCACATACCCAAGTTATATAAATGATCATTAAAACATCTATATGTTCATAAATAAAATTTAATTTCAATTATGTAGATTTAAATTAATTCCACATGAACTTTATTACTTAAGAACAAGTGAACTGTTTATGAAAATCAAGAAAATAAACACTCCAGAGAGACGGAATTCTATATTATAACTTATCAATAAAGACATAAATGAACTAAAAAGAATTATGATAAACCAAATACATGTAAAATAGGTTCTTAATTATGTTATAAATGAGTATATTTTCATATTCCAAGAATTTAATTTCAAGAGGGGAACACATTCAGATTTAAGGTAAGGGATATCTTAACTCAATTTCCATTCATTGAGTTAAAATCAATGTCATTGGTTTTGTATTTTACCAAAATATATGTGAATGACCTATGATTGTTTTATTATGTATATCTAATTTTATAATGTGGTTTTATGTTTTTCACATATAATTATGTCATTGATTTTTCCTCAATCTAATGATACATTATTGGTAAGGGGTTTTTCATCCCACTTCCATCATTGTAAGATATTCCATATTCACTACTATTACTTGTGTATGGTGTATGTATACTTACCATTGATGTTTTATACCATGAATTTATTTATTTTAATGATATTAAATTTATCGTTTTATTACTATTAATTTCAGGGCATAGGGTTCAATTGATTACAAAGTTGTAAGTATTTTTTCACCCGAACCTCCATTTTCATTCGGGTTGCTCTTATTCTTTATTCACCTCAATGAAGGTCTTATTTATTCTTATTTACTCCTAATAAATTATGTATTTATGTCTTATATATGTTTAATAATCATAATTATTATTTATTTTTTTGGAAGTTACATTTTTTAAAATAATATTTCAAAAATTATTCAGAAATGCAAGCTTGATTCATGGAACATCTAAAATTTTTACCTATTTTTCTGTTCACTATATAATTTGTTTTAAGCCATGTTTATATTTTAAAATCAAAAATTTTAAATTATATTTTAATTAATTTCTGATTTTATTAAATAAATCATGCCTTTTTGCTTTAAAATCTTTTTAATGAATTCCTTAAACCACCCTAAAATGTTTTAATTCAAAAGCTTGTTTAAAATCACTTTTTACATAATTTCACTTCAGTAGGACATAAATTATCACACAAATGTAATCTCAATGTCCTTGAATTTTATTTTCTGGGATATAAATGTTTAAAACCAGTTTTATGGAAAATACACATGATTTAACAAAATAACTCTTCTTTCAAAAGTAAAATGGATTTTTCTCCTCATGCTTTAGCTTTTTGAGATATATTACATGTTCAGCACTTATTTATTTCTTGTATTTTGCTATATCATATCGACAAACTCTTTATTCTCATGGTATTCTAAGGGATTATGATTCCATTGTTTCAAGGTGGCATGGGACAATTTGGAATGTATAAGGATTATTTCCTCAAGAAATTTTCAATGGTCTCATTTAAAAGTGACTTTATTTATGTCACCATCCTTTTATGAATCTGTATCCTCAAATATAAACATATTTTGAGAAGGCATATTGTACTTGCATTAAATCTATGTATAAATAATGCTTTGGACATGCAGCGGTGGGTGGGGCTCACTATAGCCCCTAGATGCATCAGCAGGTCTCTTGAGACAAATCAGTTGGTGACAAACCCTTCATGTTTGTTTCCAAAAATCAGACTGGTTTATCCCAACAAACTTAAACCATTTCGTTGGTATTTTGGAATATTGTGTCAGATACATGAAATCCAATTAATAAACATTTTCTTTTTTAATTTTCATTTATTACTATCTATATAGTTTTCACTATGACAAAACATATGGATGTAGTTTCCTTCTCAATTAATTAAAGGCACATGTTCTTCATTTATTCACCATGCCTTATGAACTATGCCTAATTTTTTATGATTCAGTTATTATTGATTCATGATTTCTCTATTTGTAACCCTTACTAATCATTTGAGATCACCCCTTACAATTTTTTACCTTCAATAGGTTATGAAGAGAAGACCATTTGTTGAGTTCTCATGGATGTAGTCTTTTAATTTTTGTTATCTGTGTTTTTTGTTACCTTTACCAAGGTAATACGAGTTACATGTATGTATCTAGTCTATTCATGACTACTAAACTAATTGGTCTTTCAGGATTTGATTACTTTTAATCATAACAATGTAATTAGTATTGCACTGACTCCAGTCTATAGGATTCGGGGTGTTACAAAAAATATGGTTCTGAATGTAAATTTTACATGTATTAAATATATGATAATTTTTTCATGTAGGAGGATAACTAAGTTGAAAATCCCACATACATGTGTGTTCCCAATGTTGTCACATGATCATTCCACACTAGATGTAGATTTTATATTTAGTATTATTTTTGGAATCATAGTAATGTTTCTATATGTTTTTATGTCACTCATTTAGGAATTAGTGTATTATTTTTTCCAATATAGGATTTATTAAGACATATATCGGATGGAAAAAAATGAGGTAATTGTAAAATTGTATGGTTATTGGGGTAAATCACACCATGTTTTTCAAAATACAATGGTATTATTTTCCCTCAACAATTAGGATGTTTATAATCAAGATATAGTTGAGTATATCTCCCATGATAATAAAGTTTCTCAAAAAAAGGCGATGTTTTATAAGAAATTCATGGAATTTTGGTTGAGCATCACCAAATTTCCATATTTTAAGAAATTTATTCATATTAATGGAATATTTATTTATGGAAATTATATAGTTGTGTTACTCATTTATATCTCATAGGATGGTAACTATTCCCCTCTCCCAATAGAAATCACAATTATTGAAAATGAGAACATTGAATCATGGTGTTGTTTTTAGCTTATATATGTAAGCATGTTATAAAAATCCAAGAATTTTTCATGATATATGATCATTATCTAGTGATTATAGAGGTTGTTAATAGTGGTCGGTTTTCCAGGTAATAACATAATAGATATCATCAATATCTCATCAAACATATTTATATTAATGTCTATAATTATTTCAATGATAAGGTAATAATGAAGGGGATAATAAAATAGGGTATGCTTCTTTAAAATAATTTTTATTCGAATAATTTTTATTATCCTTTTAAATATGATGAGGTATTCTTATTCCAAAAAATTTAACCACAACATGGAATATTTGAATAGCATATAGAAGGAATTATAAGGAATAATCAAGATATAAATTATTATGTAATACATATTGTGAAGGAAAATGGTCATTGTCATATGATATTGGTAGGATATTTGGCCATATGACTACTAATATTTTTGAGTGTATAAACAGTATCTTTAATGGTGTTTGTAAACTATTGATCACAGGATTAGTATAAGATACATTCTATTGTTTTATGATGTAAATTGTTAAAGTATGGATTTCTTTTGAGAAAACTGAGTTCCACAACCCACTCACAGGAAACAATAGTCGAGTGCTAGTGGTATTCCTACAAAATAAGTACTATTATTATATTTCTTTTTGAACATTTAAGTACCCTTAGGAACATGTAATTACATATTTTTAATTGTTTAACATATATAGGGAATCCTTTTTCAATATTTTAGATCACTTTATCACTCTAGTTGACTATTTTAGTACATCTTGAATGCTTGTTGGTGATTTTCATTATTTATATTTGCCTATGGATCTTCCAACTTTAAACCCTAATATTACCAAATTACATCCCATGGGGAGGCCAAAGTCTAATTGAATTATAGATGAGAGGGACTATCCTTGGGGATGTGTATTGGGACTATGATGTTATATATATCACATTGCAGGTCATACTCATAATAATTGTCCCAATGTGGTAGTATAGATATAAATTCAATCTAATCAGTGGCCATATCTATGTATTTTATCATTGTTTTTTAAAAATATTTTTTAAGACTATATTTTTTCTTATGATATTTCCTAAAAATGTTTTTATGTTCTATTTCAGATTTAGAAAAGATTCTATTATTTCATGATATTTTATTATTTTTGATGAGATTGAGATAATTTAGAACATTCAAGAAAAGTGTATATATTTATTTTAAAAGTCAATAAAAATTTTAAAAATATCATATAGGCTTATATTAAATTGATTTATTAAAATATTATTGAAAAAAAAATTCATTTTTAAAATACAAATATGATTGTGTAAAGGCTTAGCATAGTTTGAATAAAGGTAAAAATAAAAGTTTCTAAGCCAATTCTATGTAATATAAAATTTATTAAATATAATATAAGAATTCATAATGGTGAAATATGTCTACAAAATTGTAGAAAATTACTAGATAAACTTAAGAAGATAATATTTGTTGAATAAAAATGCACACATGTTTTCTCTTTGAAAATCCCACTTTGTGTATGTTGTATTTTTTGTTAATTGTTGACAACGAATTAGAAGGATTTCATTGCTATCAATATATTGAAAGGGATATTAGGAAGGTGTTTCCTGGATGTTTTTTTAAAGTATCTAGGATTGTTTAATATGAAAAGAACAAGTTATAATGTCTAGAAGAAGTTCCCAAATATTGTTATCTTGGAAGAATATAAATTGTCTTATTATTATTAGAAGATTTCATATATATTAATTAAATTAAGGTGAAAATTTATATTAATACTTTCAGGTACTTATGATGATTTGTGAAATGATCTTAATGTCTTAAAAATGCACCATGATTATTGGAGAAACACATTTGTTAAAAACATAGAGAAGTTTAATACACCACATGAAGTTTTGAGACAAAGTGTTTTTGATAGAGGAATAAAGGTTTAGTAGATAAAGTAAATTAGACTAAAGCAGGCAGACTAAGGTGATCAGATGAAATCTAATAGATTGAGTTGGTGATTGAACAGGGTTAAATAGACCCAGGATATCAGATGTAAGATGGAGAAAACAATTATATGATTGTATTCATAGTTTCCTCAAACTGAGATGATCGAACTGAGTAATCCCAAAAAACATAAAAGTGAATTCTTAGTTATGTATTCCACATTGATTATAAATCACAATGCTTTGTTGTTTTGATTCAAGAATAATATTAGAAGAAGTAATGATTCTATTAAAATTTGTTAAATCGGGTGATGTGTTGTTATTCTTTGAAGTACTAAACATCATGACTATTCTATGTAAATCTTAATTATTTCTAAAAAATCAATGGTGGTAGGTGGTAAAACATTGGTGGAAAAAAGTTTTCTTGAAAAAGGTCTCCTAATCAAGATGACCAAACATTACAAAGATAATAAGTCCAATAAATGAAGAGTGTTTATAAGATCATCATACAGATAAGTGATATAGAATTTCTAAATGGAATAAAGCTTAATGTACCACAGGGAAAAGTATGCTATATGAATATTTTTTTTAAAGTCGTCAAAAAATAGTTTTTGTATGATTTTAATAAAGGTATATGATTCATCAGACCGGAGTTTTTAAATAAAGTTAAATCAGATAGATGTCTCCATATGAAGTCATCATATATAGGTCTTTGAGTGAAGTTCTTACAAGATAATTTTTAAAGTAAATACCTTAAAAATAATTCTTTGAGAGATTCCATCAGATAGAATTTTTTTAAAAACATCATATAGAGTACAAAAAAATTATAAGATAGAGTTATATGAATTATTTCGGTAGAAGAAGAAGATAAGATCTTTATGGGATCATTGGATGAAGAAAAATGAAAAAACATCTAGGAACCCATCAGACATTACAAAATTATTTCATATAGAATTTTAAGGGTGGAACAAATTCATTCATTGGACAAAGAATTAACAAAAAAAGAGTATTTTTGTGAAGGAACACTAGATGGTGTATTACCAAAAATAGGAGTTCTCACGAAGAACTAGTCGAAGAAGTTCCAATAAAGAATTATTAGATGAAGGATTAAATATCTTTACAAATTTTCTGAAAATCTATTCATTTCGATGATGTTGAATTGAAAATTAAATTCACTAATAATAATGGAGGGAATAATGTGATTCATGCATAGTTTTTACGAATCTTGAAGACATCTTTGCACGAATATTTGAGAGTATTTTTGAAGTATGTTAACTCCTATTTGTGTGGGAAAGATTTAAGGTGGTAAAAAAGAAACTTTTGAGTGGGATACTCAAAGAATAATAGGGAAGTTATATTTTTATGTTCACATGCCTCCCTTAATTTTAGGGGAACAAATTCCTATATAAAGGGGTGGATGTGCGCTAAGAAGCTTGATTAATTAATTATTTGTTGAGGATGTTATTCTTATTGAATAATTAAAGTGGTGTAGTGAATTTTTAACCCTGAATCACGAGAGTAATTATCTTTTGGGATGAATCATTTGACAAAAAGGTGCCAGACAGAGAAGGGGGTAGTGGATGGACTAGAGGTACCCCACATAACAGTAAAGTATCGAATGAAGAAGTGAGATATTGGGTGAATAAGGGAATGTATAAACTATATTATGTGAAAAAATAAAAGATGAGTATGTATTAAGGGTATCATTGAAATAATAGATAAACTAAAACAAAATAAATAAGATAATAATGGATTAGATAAATAGGTTCTGGAATAATAGTATCAGGTGAAGAAAAATGTGATGGAAGGTTTCTGGATAAAGGAATAAGAGAAGTAAGAAGAACATTCTATGTTTATTGTTGTAAAGAAGTATAATATTTTTTTTATCCATGATTCATATAAGATAAGAAAAAGATATATTTCTTTCATGGTTATTTTCAAGTAACAATAGATGGATAAGTAAGAGAAGAACAATGCCTAACCTTGAAATAAAATAAAATTAACATCAATAGAATACTTTCAGAGTGTTTTAAATAACTTGAATAAGTTTTAAGATGGTCTTCATATGAAATATAAAGATCTAGTGAGGATATGCAGTTGGACTAAGATTTCAATAGTCTTGGGAATTGATATTGTTTTCTTCCCCCTCCTAATTTATATAGAGTCACACATGGGAATTAGATTATTTCCCAACCAAACCACTATATTTTTGTATCTCATTATAGAGGAGAATCCATTTAATGTTCATCACCATACTCATGTAATAATATCTACACTTATTGAGTAGTAAACCTTGCAAGAATATAATATTTTAGTATTTACTTTATTTAAAATAAATTCATATGATAATAAAGAGTGGAAAATAGAATTTTGATCTTAACAGGTCTAAGCGGTAAAGAGATAAAAAACTTCAATTTGTTTAAAAATTCCCTAACACTAATCCCCCTCTCAATGTTGACCATATCCTGAAGTAGTTCTATTAATTAGTATCAAGTTGATATTAACCTATATAGGATTCTATACATTTAATTTATTATATTTTTGTGATTTTAGTTTCATTCCACTATTTAAAATGAATATTAGATATGGTGAAGATTCAATTATCTCTTAGAAGAATTTTATTTCTACCAAGAACATGATAAAAAGGAGAAAAAATAGAAAAAAAGATGAATAATTTGTCCCTCGTGATTCAAGAAGAAGAATTAGGTTTATTTTATCAATTAATTGATAATAAAGATGATATAAGAATCTTGGAAAGTTAATAATTGGTGGTTCAAATTACCAGTAAGGTTAATGACAAAAATTTCACCTTAGGTGAATCAAGGATCTCAATTCATCGTGAGGTATGCGAAAATTGTTTTATAAACATGCCTCATAAAGAATAACCAAGAATAAGTGGTGCTAATGATATATATAACTTCTAAATATATATTAGTTATCATATTGAAAGATATTAAACATTTCATTCCAATAGAAATAATATCTATTTCATTCAAAGTCTTTGAAAGTATATGTGAATAAATCACCCATTATGAAGATATAGATAATATAGGGAATGCTTTGTAGGAAAAGTATCTAAAATGTATAAATATATCTAATAAGGTTATATACCTTGATATGAGAAATGTGGATCTTTAAATATGTACATCAAATTTTGAAAAAAAATGGATCAAATAAGATTAATGGAAAGATAGAGTCAAGAAGACTCTTCAAGAGAAGATCCACACATATGAATAAAAGTTGAAAACAAATATATGAGATGTCTTAAATGTACAAGGTGAATAGAAGGTGATTATGATTTATGATCATAAGAACACACTCAATATGATATGTCTTGAATTGGAAGTCAAGTTGGTTAATCTTGAGAAGACACATATTGATTCTTCAAAAAATAAAAAGTTTTTTTTTGTAGCTACACAATTATCAATAGAGGATTCTAATGATAGAAGGCCTCCAACATGTGATAAGAAGACAATGGCATCATTTGATGATCTTTCTCAAGAAAATATGAAGGAATAAGTTTTAACCTTATCTTTTCATAATAATGTTTCTAATTTATTTTTTATAAATATCCTTGGTTGAAAATTATATATATATATATATATATATAAGTTTGGATGAAGAAAAGTGATAAGAATCCTACCACCAAGACCATGGTGTATTGAAGAAGAATTGTGGAAGCTGGTTCCCTAGGAATATTCCCACAAGTTGTGAAGAAACCCAAAAAATAACATTCTCATTTAACTAGAAATTATGAATCACATGAAATAGATATAATAAGTTAAAGTATTGTGTGTAAATATTGGTGATTAAAAATATTCGAGAACAGTGAATTGGATTGTTAGAACAATCTTATAAATGAAAAGGAACAAAGAAAGAACATATCAAGAGGGAGAAAGCTAGATATAAATAAGAAACATCCATATATTATGAAAAATATGTATACATAAAATAGATTTTGAATGCATGAAAATATATTTGATAAATATGATAATAGTGGTTAAAAATTTCATACATTATCATCCAAACATGTATCAAAATTAAAAAACTAAAATAAGACTACAAAATTTGGTTAAGAAATAAGAAGCGACCTTGGGAAGTAAGGTTTCATCCTGTGGTGGTGTTTCGGGAGGTCGGAGTTTTGAGCCTCCCCATGCGCAATTAGATGGGGGTTTTATTTGTTCCCCCTAGATCTATGTAATAGAATTATCCCTAGAATATATCAAGAAGAAAAAGTGATAAGTCCTTCGATTTTAAAAACAATATTTTTAATAATATTTCACCATCTAAATGAAATTATTATAAGGCTCTCTTAATAATACAAGTGGATAACACATACTTACTTCCAATGTACCGAATGATATTTTAATAATCTGTCCATAAGATTTAGATAGAGAAATAAAAATAGAACATACA
The DNA here is from genome assembly GCA_963277665.1 of Viscum album. NCBI lineage: Eukaryota > Viridiplantae > Streptophyta > Magnoliopsida > Santalales > Viscaceae > Viscum > Viscum album. Next base: position 2,016,048,449 of record OY728143.1, read on the forward strand.
CAAGAAAATGATAGTGAAAAGGGAAAATAAAATATTCCATATTAAGAAACAAAATTTTATGGGAGGTTTTCAACATAATAAGACTCTAGTGTTAAATAAGATATGTGTGTAAGGTGAAACATGGATTGACACAATCTTAGAAATTACTCTAAAAATAATTCCAATACAAGAATAGTTCTTAAAGAAGATGAAATTTAAATCATGTGATACAAATTCCTTAAAATATATTGAGAAGAAAAATTTAACACATAAATTAATTGAATAAGGGATATGATCTAGGTTACCTCAATTAAAATTAATGTTCATATTGTGAGCATGAAAAATGAAAGAAATAGAGAAAGTCAGCTGAGAAAACCATTTTAACCTTGTTTTTCACATTGAGAAGAAAATAAGAGCCACATTATTCCCTTAAACATTATAATTTTTTATTAAATACATGGAATTGAAGGTGAAGCATAATCTTTAGGGGATAACCGGAGGAAGTGGATGGGTTGTCAACATTTTGAAAGCATTCTGTAAATAATTTTCCATTGAAGAATGATTCATAAGTTGTTATAAAAAATATATATGATGGGTTCATCCTTGATGAAGTGGAAATGGTTGTTTACAGAACATGATAGTAAAGTGATGAATACCCATGTTTGTTTGATCATTCAGTTGGAATTATAAAGGAATACATTGATTAAGATCATCCTTAGTGAAGATGTAAAAACTTTTAAGTCTAGAAAACCAAATGAAGAGGAAATATTTTGGTTAATTCTCAACATAGTGATCCTGAAATCATATATATTTAAGAGTATCATAATCATAAAGATCATTATAAAGGTATACTTGAAGGGTATATAGGTGGATAATGTTTAAGAAGCTGCAAGAATCATTATTTCATGTAAATATAATTATTATATAATGTTCTAAATGGAGATTCATTAAAAAAGGTGTGTCCTTATTAATCAGTCATCATTGGTTACTAAAAATTAAAATATTAACACAAACGGGGATAAATTGACTCAATTAGTGACATATGAAAAGTGGATGAATGAAATTGTGCCAAGGATTCTTATCCTTCTTGTTTTATAGGACTGTTTTAACTTATTTCTTAAAGTAAGTTAAAAGTTTCAGGTTGAGTTATTCTACAACTATTTTATATAAAAATTGTTATATTTATCCTAGAATAAAAGTGTAAGACCATTGAAGATAATATTATGAGTTTTGGACTCATTTATTATCAAGATTAGTTGGTAAAGGAATTTTTTTTGTCTAAATCAAATCCTATTTTTTTGACAATGAGCGGGGCTCACGTATACTTTAAGTGAGATGATTAATTGCACATTTCTTAAGGATGAATTGATACCCTTTTCCCTTGTACATTTAATTTCTTATTGAAAATGGGGTAGAAATTGAAATAAATGTTTTTAAAGACAATGTGAAGAGAAATAAGGTATATATTCACATATTGACATATTTCTCATGAAGGTGTTTCTATGAAAATGGGGGAGATTTAAGAGCCCACTTTCAGTTTTTTATATTTTTTATCAATAGTTTTCAATGAATTAAAAGGATTTTATTGATGTAAATATATTTTATAGGATTTAAAGAATAAGTTTCATGGAATATTTATTAATGTATTCAACACTATTGAATAAGAAAAGAAAAATTTCTCAATTATAGAAGAAGTAACCATGTATTGTTCTCTTAGAAGAATATAAATTGTGTTATTTACTTTGTAATATTTCGTAAATATTCATTATATAAAGGTGATTTTTTTAATTCTTTATTGTACTTATGAAAATGGTTCATCTGATATTAATGTCTCAAAAAGAATATTTGATGATTGTAGAAATACATTTGTTAACAACATAATGAAGTTGAATCCACCACATGAAGTTTTTGAAAAAATTCTTCTCGATAAAGTAATAAAAATATATAGGATGAAAAAAATAAGATAGAGGATATAAAATTGAGTCTATAAAATTGAAGTGATCAAAAAAGTCAGATAGGATGAGGTGGGGGTCAAACAAAGATAGATGAACCAAGAAGATCAGATGAAGGAAGGAGAAAATTATTATCTGACTGTATTCACGGTTATATCAAATAGAGACAACTAGGATGAGTACTCTAAAAAAACATATAATTAAATTATTCTTGATGTGTTCGTCATTAATTAAACATCATAATTATTTTTTTCTATGATTCAAGTTAAATATTAATAGAAGAAAAGTCTATGTCAATTATAGTAAAATTTGAGGATGCATTGTTGTTTATTATAGAACCAAACATCATGATTATTCGACATAAGTCATGATTCTTGCTAAAAATTCTTGAATTAAGTAGATTTCATAACATTGGTGGAAATATGTTTTTTGGATAGATTTTTTATAAAAAATATGACCATATAGTGAAAAGTAAATAATTCCAAAAGATTAAGTGTGTCCATAAGATCATTGGATAGAGATTTATTGTGGATGTTTCTTATGGAAGAAATCCTATATAATTATGATACATAGTCCACTAGTTGAATAATATTTTTGAATTTAATGGAGAACATTTTATAAATGATCAGATAGAGGTATCCAAGTCATCAGATTGAATTTTTTGAATAAATTTATATCAATGACAATTCTCAATATGATGTCATCATAATGAGGTCTCTGACTGACATTCATCGGACATATTTTTCTTTGAAAAGGAATTGTAATAATTCATTGATTTATGTCATAAAATATAAGTGTTATGAATACATTGAAAATAATATCACAAAGCCATCATACATAGTTCTATGAACTAATCATACAAAGAAATCATATAAGTTCTCTGATGGTTCATTGGATAGAGAAAAATAGACCAACAACAGAGAAACCCATCAGATGGATGAAGAGTCTTCATAATGTATGAAAGAATTTCAAGGGTGGATTAAATAGAGTCATCAAAAAATATCAAAAAAATATCATTCTGAAGGAACAGTTAGCGAAGTATTATTAGACATAGGAGTTATCATAATGAAGAACCATTCAAATAAATTCCTATAAAGAATTACCAAATGAGGGTTCAAAGATCTTTATAATTTGTTTATAAATTCATTCATTATGATGATATTGTGGTTGAAATTCAACTCCTAAAAAATAATTATGTGAAGATTGCAAATTAATCCATGGTTTCAAGATGTTTTAAGATATCATTGATAATAATATTCAAGGAAGTTTTTATGAACACCAATGAATCCTATTTATTTATAAGTTTGAAGGTTTTTAAATAGAGAAATATTTTACCATGATATTTAATGTACAAGGGGGAACTTTTAATTTGAGTTTGGTGCAACTCCCTTAATTTTTTGAGTTGTGATGCCTATATAAAGGAGAGAAGGTGCACTTATAGATAAATTTTGGATGAAATGGTATTGAATAGATAGGTAAATTAAAGAAAAATAAGTACCAAATCTATAAGAGATGAAGTCACAAAATAAATTAGTTCTATAATAACAATATCTAATTAGTAGTATCAGATGAAGAATAATTGGACAGAAAAGATCTAGATTGGGGAATAAGAGAAGAAAAGTTTAACTATCAATTTTAATTTTGTAAATAAGAATATGTTTCGGAGAACTATGTTTCATTCAAGAGAAGAAGAGTATATATTTCTTGTAAGATATGTTTTATGTAATGATAGAGTAATAAGGAAGAGAAGAACAAATAAAAACTATTATATACAATATAAGACACATCATTAGAATAAGTTCTTGGTGTTCAAAATAAATTGAAGTGGTTTGAATATTCTCTACACATGTCAAATAAAGATACATTAAGGAGATGTAGTTGGGTTAGGATTTTTCCAATCCCGGAATTAATATTTTTTCTATCCCCCATCTAAAGTGTATAGAACCACACATGGGAATTGGATTATTTATATTCCAAAACACTATATTTGGGTATATTATTATAATATAAAATATATGTTTTGATCATTACCATACATGTAAATGACAAGCTACATGTTTTTTGTAGTGAACATTGTAAAATTATCATGTTTCATTCATCACTTTCTTCTATAAACTTGTATACAATAATGAAGATTGAATGAGAGAATTGAGCATGCCTCCATAGTCTTTTGATTCACTCTCTATGGAGAGACTCTCTTCCTAGGGCTTCTTCCTCCAAGAATCGGTGCTTCCATCATTGTTTGATGTTTCTTATGGTCTTATTTCCATTGTTATAGCTTCCTCTTTGGATCTCTTTACTTCGGTCATACTTTTTTGTGATTCTTATGCTTCTCTTTCGATCTTCCCCCTTGCTCTTGACCCCTTTATTGGTCTGTCATGATAGAAAGTAAGATCGATTGAGAGGTTTTGTGGATGATAGCAATGATGCTTCTTCAATATTCTTAATTTTGTCTTATTTGGTTCATTTTTCTAGGTTTTCTGCCCTGGTCCCTTTTTCCCCATTTCTCAGTGGTCCTTTCATCGGTTCTACTTCAATACCTCTGTTCCAGTTTCCCTTAGGGTTTCATTCCCAGAGTTCCCTCATCATGTCCCTTGAAGGATTTGTTTCTCCCTTTCCCCTTCTATGCTGCTCCTTCCTGCATAGGCCTCTTGGTCCTTTTCTTCCTTCGAGATCAATCAGATGTGAAGGATTCCATTGAGGTTTTGCGATGTGTTTAGGGAGTATTATGGGTTTAAAAGTGGTGAGAATTGTGGTGGCTCTCTCAAATTTCCTTTTCCATATAGTTTTCTCTTATGATGATGGATTTGGTTCTCTCTCTTTTTGTATATAACTTTTTTCAATAGTGATTACGGCTATGAAAACAAACATTGTTTCTTGTTCTATGGTTTTTGTTCAATTTTCCTTCCACAATGTTATCAGAAAAGAATTGTTCATCTATAGTTTTTTGGTTTTATTCTTTCTTATTAATGAAACCTACCAAGCAATTTTCTGTCGGTAGGTGATGGTTATGAAGTTGATTTTTAGAGGCATTGTGGTTGTGGTGATGGATCTCGATGATGTATATGTCTTCGAATGTTTTTGGTTACCTTCTATGGCGGTTAATATTTCGATGATGATGGTACTGATGATGGCGGATGGAAGCGACGTGACCGACCTCTTGGTTTGATGTCTCCTCGTGATAGTTGATGCTTTGTGAATTTTTGTATGTTACCTCGTGGATTGAGGTAGATTAGAGTGGTTTTATAAATTTTTATTTTTGAAATTTGAATGTTGAAATTTTTAATTTTGAATGTGGTGGGTAGTGGTTTATGTGGCTATGGGGTATGAAAGAACATTTAGCTCTTTTTGTATGGGTCCCACTTACCCAAAAAGTGTCTATTTGAAAAATAAAAAAAAAAGAAGGAAATTGAGATCCTAACAGGTCTAAGGGGAAAAGGGGTGAAAAATTGTCTTTGGATTAAAAAGTACCCAAAAATGATTCACCCCCACCCCATATTAATGTTGATCATATCCTTAAGTTTTCCTCTCAATATTTCAACTCTGAATACCATTTCAATAATTAACAAGGTTATCTTTACATTATTATTGAGAATCCAAAAAAAACTTCATGAAAACACCCTACTTATTCCCCAACATGAGTCTCATTAAATTTATAAGTTTGAGCCATTTCATAACATTGAAAAATCAATCTAGTGTCATCATAACATTTACTATATTTTTTTATGGAAAATAGATCAATTTACAAACCCATTTAATCTGATAAAGATTTTCATCATGTTTCATTGTGAATGTAAATTCACACATTTTCTTCTTACATTTATTTAATAAAAAACATTTTACAAAATTTTATACACAACTATAGTTAGTAATGACTATAAAAATTGTTGATATAGTGGGTTCTCATTTTATCATCTTCCCAGACTGAAATATTTCTTATCTTTCCATCGAGGGGCATCACATTCAAGCTTTGATCATACAGAGGTTATTCCACTTCCATCATACTTCACCCCCTCCTCTCATCATTTTGGATCTTTATCATGTAGGGTTATATGATGTAGTGATGTGTGATTTAACCTTCACTGATCACTAGCTCATTGAGGTCTAGGATAATGGTAGGTTTTTCATCGGGAGTTAGCTATTCATTTAATGGATATATCATCACATCACTCGTTTTTTTGACGTGTCTAACTAGATCATGATACTGATATTTTCACATATAGATATTTTGATACTTATGGAAGAGAATTATTCATCGAACATTCTAGTAAATTCCTTCATTTGATGTATTTATCATCCCTTGAGCACCTGTATCTCATAGGGTGGTATATTTGGTGGCTTGTGTGTCTTTAATATACATACAATGAAATACACATCGTATGTATCATTTATAAGATTAATATTATAAGATTCATTATTCTTATCCCAATGTGGGCATGGGAGCGCATCCCTTGTTTGGCACCAAATGTGTGCGTGCCATTTCTTGCGGAAATTTTATAGTATGCCCCATATAGATGATGGTTTTTGTTCACCTATGTTAAAATGAAATATATAAATTTATATTATGAAACTATGAAGACAAAAATTTTATTTGTATGTGGATTCTAGCCCATCGACATTCAAATACCACCAAACATGATGTCCACACTTATAGACTTATATTGAACCGTCTTGAACCAAATGGCTTACATGATTATTATTTATATATTAAAATAATATTTTTGGGTTTACATTATTTCATTTATTAATTACATATTAATTTTTGTGGATATTATAGGTTTCATGGAAATTATAAGTTGGGATTGTCCTATGAAGTCTCCCACCTTATTGTACAATGATTCTTGCCACCAGCACATGCATCATACTTCTTATTCATTTTCAAATTTTTGGCTAGCACCATGTTGAAAGAGTTATGAGGCATTTTGTCTTCCAAAAGCCCAACTCTACACACCTAGTTATTTTCCTTCACTTCATTCCTTGAATATTTCAAGGAATTGATGCTTCAATTGAAGGCGATATCATATACATTGTATTGAGATGTGGGGCTGACATCATGAGGTCCAATTATGTGGGAAAGACCTGGTATGAATGTATCTATGAAATCACTTGGATTATAGGACCAAGTAATACGTTTCCTAATTGATATATCTTATGTGACATAGAAGAGGATATCATCAATTGGAAGTTATTCCATTCACTTTTGAAAAGATTTTTTTGCTAAATTTAGTTGATTGTATAATTTTTTTAGAAATCTTTTATCATGCACCTGATTCAGATTTATAATCCCGTAGAGGGAGATTTATTTTACTAGTCCAATTTTCATAGAGAATTGATAGAGATACTTATTTCCATGGATGAAATTTATCATGGGATTTTCTTCGATGTGTTAGGTGATGTTGAGGTTGATGAGCCTGATATAGGCATGCTAAAGGGTGATGAGCGTGTTATGGATGAGCCATGTGATAATGTATCAGGTGAGAAGCATGTCCTGAATGACCATGCGGATGATCCTTCACTTCTTATTGTAAACCATACACAACCACATTTTTTCCCTATAGAGGTCAATGTTCCATCTGTTATTGATTCTATTCCACTATCCCTTACATTTTTAGAATATATCACAGTGTTAACTAGTGAATGGAGTATCTTTGAGTTGAAATTTTTTCCCAGTCAATATATACTAATCACAATGAATCCATCTCCTTCCTATGCGGGAGATAATATTACCCAACAACCACTTTCTATCCAGCTAGGATAGGGTACAAGCATTGACACATTGGGTTCACAACCTATCACACAGGATGATGTGGAGGAAGCTATAACATATGATACAATAGAGGTGTGTATACCATATCATACACATTTATAGAAATGTCATGAACGCATTATCTATACATTAGGTTGTGGCACATAGAAGCATCAAAGACAATGATGCAAACTAGAGTGATACATTTCTTGTTGTTAATAAATGTTTAATGGAGATCTATGTTATAAATTTTTTAAATTATATATTGTAGGTATTTTATAATTAGTTAACATAATTAATATGTTTTGGTATTATTTTTATTAATAAATAATTAATCTTTAACTGCCGTTATTTTAAAAAACCACCAATTACAATTTATATTAATTATATTATTAATTAATAATTGTATAAAACCTATTAATTAGTTACTTTTATAATATAAATTATATTAAAAAATATATAATTAACAATAAAATTTTTCTAATTATTTTAACAATATAATTAGTAATTATTGATATAATAATATATATGTTTAATTACATTAGTAATTATATAATTAATAAATCATATTATAGTTAATAATTAATAATTACATTATTTTTTAATATATTATTATTAATTATATTAATACATTTTAAATCACACATTTCTAATAATTAGTGGTAATTAATTATATATTTTCAATCGATAATAAATAATATAATTAGTAATTAATAATTATATGATATATTAATATATTAATTATAATGACACAAACAATTATTAATATTATAATAATTAATATATGTTAATATATCATATTATGTAGTTATTAAGCATATTAATTATATATTAATTATTATAAAAAAATTAACTAATAATTTTAATTAATAATTTACAATAAAAGTTAATATTATATATTATAATTAAAAATTATTTAATAATACATTTTTATATACATTCTTAATTACTATTTATAGTAATTTCTTTATTAATAACAAATAATATTAAATATATTAGTTACCAATTAATGTTTTAGTTGTATATAATTGTGTAATTATTTATATATTTTTTATTATGTAATTCATTAATTAGTTATTATTTACTTATTATATTATTAATTAAAAATTTAATTAATTACATCATTAAATATTCAATTTATATATAAAAAAATTAAATAATACATGTTAAAATAAAAAAATGGCATTGTGAACCTCATTTCACTCTTCCTATGCAGAGAAAACACCAGATATGTAAACTCTATTCATGCTTCTTCACCTTATGAACGGGGTTCACATGTATTTTAGGTTATTTTTTAAAATAAACAAAACTCAATCGTGTTTAAAAAAATATAAATTCTAAAACCTAAATGAAAAAATCAAACAACATTGCTGATATTGCTCTAGAATTTTTACTATGCTTCTATAAGAAATAGTCTAATAAAATTGAGAATCTTAGGAAACTATATATATATATATATATATATTTATTTATAAGAAACTAGAATAATGATGATTCAATGTAGAAAACATGACTATATAATGTATTTTATATCATTCAAAATCCTTTTAACCTACAACTGCAATAAAAAAAGCCTTCCTTATCCAGATATAGTTACTACTCATGCACCCATCAATTTTGAATAATACAAAAAACAAATTTGTAAACTATTTACTCACTACATATCTGTCAGGGTCCTCTTTGCATTTAGACCCCCATGTATTTAAAATAAATTAATAAAATGAACAAAAAATTGATATGTAAAAATGTTGGAGTTACACTTTTGGGAGGCCAAAGCTTTTTTTATGGTGTGAATCTCTCCTCCTCTAGGACCTATGCTTTTTTAGTGATTTTGAGAACTACAACTAACTTTAAATTCCTCTGGTCTGATTCAATTTCACATGTAGTGGTATCAAATCATGTTGTCGTGTTATTCTTCTACACTTTGTTTTTGGGTGATGAGCATCTTCTCAACACGATTAGATTTATTTGAATTTAATTATCTGGTTGTGTTCTTAATTTTAGATGATTTTACTGAACAACACCATTTTTAAAATTTGGAGATTAGAAATAAAATATCTTCTTTTTGTCAAGAAAATTCATATGCCCATGTTTAGTACCTATAATCCAAAAAGAATGACTTGTGAAGAGTTCAAGTTTGAGCATGATCTTGTTAGTGGTTTCATTCTTTAGTAGGATGAAGATAGTATAATGAACTATATCATTAACATATCTTATAAAAAAACAGTATGGAAGACTCCTAATTCCACTTATGCTTCAAATATAGGATACAATAAATTTTTTCTTCTCCAACAGGTGATGAATTTTAGGTTCTAAGAAGTTACATCTATTTATGACTATTAGAGTTTATTTTGGTTTTGTTTTGATCAGTTTGACAGTATGAGGGTTACTTTTAAAGATGAGGTTTAACACTCTGGCTTCATAATACTTTACACGATTCTTGGGAGAATGTTTTTTTTACCCTCATTTGTTATGATCCTAATGGTTTTATGACATTTTAAGTCTATTGTTATAAATGAAGAACCCAGAATATATACTCAATAGAGATCTTCTTCAAATATTTGGGTCATATAGAACTAAAGGATAAGTTGATAATGAAATCAGGGAAAAATTAGTTGAAGTAAGGGAAAAGTAAGAAACAAATCTAGGTCGAAGCAGGGGCGTTTGAATGACACCATTCTGGTAAGAAATGACATTTTAATAATTTTTCATATCAATTAAAATGGGAAAACATGATGAATAAAATTTATTTGAAGAAAATGATGATGGAGATGATCGTGTTGTCTCTCTTATAATGGATGATCTTGTTATTGAATATGATTCAATTAATATTTATTTTGATGATTCTTGTTGGGTTGTTGAGAGTGGTGACATGACATATATGAAAGATTTATCTAAGACTTATATCCTAGGTAATTTAGGGATTTTAAAGATGGGTACTGATGGTCATGCAGATTTTTTAAGTATTGGGAATCTTTGTTTGGAGACCAAAATATGAAGTAATCTGATTTTGAAGAATCTTCCACATTCACCTAAGTTTTTTCTAAGTCTTACTTTTACCAATGTTCTTGAAGATGGAGGTTTTATCATTACTTTTTGTGATATCCACTAGAATATTTACAGGGGTTCCTTGATAGTGGATCGAGTCAAGAGGTATTCTTTTTTTACTAGACTATAGATTCTATTTCGTATGATACATCTTGCATTGTGGGGTGAAATTTTTCTTCCAAGTAATGGAATAAATGGCTCCACCACATTATTGATCAAAGGATTGGTTATTTTGAAAAGAGAAATTTTATTCCTGATTTGAAGAGCTTCAAATTGGATAACTATGATCATGGTATAACTGGAAAACCAAAGAGAGTGAGTTTCTGCAGTGATCATTTGCATCTAAAGTCAAAGGTACTTGAATTGGTACTTTCTCAAGTTTTTAGTCCTTTGAAATCTAATACTTTTAGTGGAGGACTTTGTTTTGTGATTTTTTATGAAAACCCATGTATTCTTTTTTTATTTCTAATTAACAAAAGTTAGGTTCTTAGTGTTTTAAGTAATTATTGGTTTTTGTTGATAGGGAATATGGGAAGAAGATGAATTTTATTTTCACGAAAATGGGGGTGATTATTGGGATCCTTATAATCAGTATTGTAGGAAAAAATGTATTAATAATAAGAAGGTGTCTCCTAAGACAACTCAACTAAATGGTTTAATTGACTGGATGAACTAGACTTCGTTGTAAATAGTTCAATGTTTACTTTTGAAAGAAATTTTTCTTTGAAATTTTTGGGGTGATGTTTTATTTACTATTCTATATATAATCAATTTATCATTGGATTTTTCTTTAAAAAAGACACTCTTAAAAAGTTTTTTTATGGAAAATATATCATTTATGATCAATTATGTCTTATTGTTTAAAAATAATGTGTTCATGTTCCTAGAGATAGTAGATCATAAATGAATGGTAATTTATAATAGTTTATTTTTATTGGTTATAGAAAATATGAGTTTGAAAATGAGTTTTATTATCCTTCTTTGAAGAAACTTATTATAATGCATGACATAATATTTATATAGGATTAAACTATTTCAGACATTGATAAGGGAGAAACAAATCTCTAAATTTTGATGCCTTTGTATGCCTTGGGCCAGTTTTTGATTCGCATTTACCTCATATTGATAATTATTATGATCGTGTTAATGTGGATAATGATGTTCAAGGTGAATAGGTTGGAGTTGATGTTTCTAATGCACCTTTTGTTTCTGATGATTTGTTTCAAAGGGTTGTTAATGAACTCATAGTTACACTCCTAAGATCATCCCAATGTTGTACAATTTCTACTTCAAATCCACCTAATGAGTAATTGCTTCCCATTGAAGGGAGAGAACAAAAATATTTTGATAAAGTGATGGAAATTGATTAGAAGGATTGATGAGTTGCATAAATGGATTATGAAAATGATATCATTGCATGAAAATCACACTTTTGAGTTGCTAAAGTTACCAATGAATAAGGTATATTTTTAAAATAAGTGGATTTATCATATTAAAAATGAAGAATATAGTTTTTTCCATGATACAAGGAAATTTTAGTTGTTAAAGGATTCCATCATAAGACAGGTAAAGAGAATTATGTCTTTGGGTTAAATTAAAGTTTATATGCTCTGAGGAAATCTCTAAGAAATTGGTATAAGAAGTTTGAATCTAACATCTTTCATTAGGGTTTCAGGACTACATCCTCTGATCATTGTGTTTTTTTCATAGATTTATTGATGGTGATTTTAATATATTATTACTTTATGATGATGATATGCTTATTATTGTACAAGATAATTCTTGAATTAAAAAATTAAACTAGGGTCTTTGATTGTTTTTTTATTAAAGACATGGGACCAACACAATATTTTATTTTCATGTCAATATCCTATGACAGAAAGGCAAAGAAATTATGGTTATATCAGGAGAGAGATATTGATAAGGTTCTTCATATAATTTCTATGGATAGAGATAAAGTGGTTAATACACCTCTTTATTTATATTTTAATCTTAGTTTTAGTCATTCACCTTCTACTGGTAAAGAGAGAGAGGAGATGAATCACATGCCTTATTTTTCTACTATTGGAGGTTTGATGGATTTGATGGTATGCACCTGACATAACATATCTCATGCAGTTTGTGTGGTCAGTGGTTTCCAATCTAATCTTAGAAGAGAAAATTTGAGATTATAAAAGTATATATTTTGTTATATTTATAGTAATTTTGATATGATATTGTGTTTTAGTAGTGTGGAATGTTTTCTTTGTGGAATTATAGATTCACATATGGCAGGAGATGTGAATTCAAGGAAGTCTATTTTAGGGTATTTGATCACTTTTGTAGTAGGATCTATATTATAGAGATGTATTTCATTCTCTACCACTAGGTATGAGTTTATTATATCTATAGAGTCATGAAAATAATTATTTTGTATAAAAATTTTTATTCTAGATCTCAATTTTAATAAATACATATACGTTCTATATTGTGTTACTTAGAGTGCTATTTTTTTTGTGAAAGAGTCTAACTTTTCATGGTAGGTCGAAATATATTGATGTTCGATATCATTGGATCTACAACATTCATGATTTGAGATATTTAAGGATCAAGAAGATCCACACAAATAATAATGGGTTAGTCATGTTTTCCAATATTTTACCCATAGGTAAATTTAGGACTTGCTGACTAAATCTAGGGTTGGTGGTGATCCCCACTTGAGTTAGAGGGAGATTATTTTGGGTCCTCCCGGTGTGGGTACCTATGTGGACTTAAAATAAATCTAAAAAACAAAAAAAGGATATTTAAAAAATAGGGAGTTTCATTTTTTAGAGGAAAAAGTTTTTTTGCTGGTGTAGCTCTCTCTGATTCTAGGGACTATGGTTTCTTGGTTGTTTTGAGATCTACAACCAAACATTAATTCCCCTGGTATGATTCTATTTCATATTCATTGGTATCAATTCCAATGATGGTGTTTTTATTCTACACATTTTATTCATATGATTAACATCTTCTAAACATGATTAGATCTAATTTGATTTATTTATCATGTGGCATCCTTTATTTCATGCTACTTTTAGATTGCATCTATTTTCTACAATTGATCCACTATTTTTTCAAAATATTATTTTTGAGACCCCACTCATCATTGGGAGCCTCTACCAATGACACTTGATTAGTATCAGATTCCACTATCGGGATTAGGTAACCTGGTTTTTCCTTTTTGAGGTTTCCATGTTAAAACTTTTTGGTGTTATCATTTAGTTTTATACACGTATTTTTTTAATCACTACACATTCACTCAAATTTTTTTAGGCTTGTTTGAAGGAAATAAAAAATTATTTCTACTGAATATTCCCTTTTTTTGTTCGTTTTTACATTAATTGCATATAATAATTCCCAAAATTATCTATAAGACTATATTATACCTATAATACTCATAGATTAGGGAATGGGTGAGAAATAACTAAATACATATTACCCTATAACTCACATCTTCCCATCAGGAAGGGGAATAAAGGTATGAGATGAATCTCATCTGTAGGTTGTTCACTATGTCCAGTCACTCAAACATCCTCATCACACTACCACTCTATGTAATCATATAACATGTAAGATTATGCACATGTGATTTAATTAGAGGTGGAGAACTAGTGGTTCCTATTACATCTAGAGAGGGGGATAAGCATAACCTTTATGTCTCATAGCACCACCAACTCCCATGCCTTCTTCAATAGCATGTTTTCTACCTACAGAATGTCTCCTCCCTCATCACATGGTTCTCTATCTTCTCCACATCCACCTTACCCCTCCCATATATATATCTCTCTCTCTCTCTTCCCACTCCCCTCTTATCTCCCCGCAACACAATATAAGTGCCATTAATCTTTAATCTATGAACTTCCCATGATGCTTTCTATATAAACACGACCCAAAAGGTTTTGTAGGATAGAATTGATAATTAACCAACCCAATTCCTACCACTCTCTTATCCCCTTACTCTAATTTCATTTAACTAATAATCAACCAAATTTTTAACTGTAAAAAAATATTTCAATCATTGTAGTTCTATGAATTTTTTGTGTGCTGATGTATGTGTCATATATCTTTATTAGGTGGCTAGTGGCTAGCTGTTGTGACCATTGGTTATTGAGGAGTTTGATTAATTTGAAAATTTCAATGGCCAAACTTGCCTATCACCCCCGTGGTTCATTAAATAGTAGTGGAAGTGACATGACACATGTTAGACACTAAATTATGTTTGTGGGGTGGAATGTGTGGGGGGAACTCGCAATTAGGGGGAAATAATCCGAGGATATTTTTATGAAAAAATTGTAGATATATTTTTCTATTAGTAGGATAAGAATTCTACATTAGATGAAAGCCAACTAAAAATGGATCTAGTGATGAGGATGAATTTTCAAGAGTAGATGATCTTCCCAAAAAATTGTTTATGAAGCTCTATTTTCTTACTCTATAAAACGTGATCAAATACCTTGAATTGTAATTTGGGGTGATACTCTTCCATAGAGGAAATAATAAAAATAACTCAATTTCTATCGTGTACATAGGGACATAGCTAAACCATTCTAAATTCTAGAGTTATTTCATTTTTCATTATCGTTTTGTGTTTGTTTCATCACCTAGAACTTTCTATTCCCCCAACAAAGTGGTATTATATGAACCATAGTCAAAACAGTAAGGGTTCAAGCAGACTCTTAAATGGTAAAAAACACTAGAGGTGGTCTGAATCTATTTTTGAATCCAAATTCTTGAAATTTTAATCGAGATAATTTGAATAGCACAAATGGTGTTAAAAAACAAAGTTGAAAGAATTATGTAGTGGTGGTAAAAGTTTTTTCAACTCCAGGTGCTACAGTACTCATTGGAGGAGAAGTTGGTACTTCTCATGATGGTGATGACTTTCTTATGGCTTTTCAAGTTACTATTTATGGAATCCACATAGCACCACCTTATCTGAAGATATAAACTATTGAAGTTGTTTTTTCAATATATGGGTCTATAAGATTCCATTTTAAGTGATCTATGAGATGTTTATAGCTATTTCATTCATTAAAGAATCATCCTTATAGTTAAATTTTATATATTATCACTTAATTAATGGAATAAAATACTATTAACATGATTAACCTCACTACATTTAATTATTCCTTCTTGAAATAAAAAATAGAAGATATTTGGTACATTAAATATTTGTAGAAAACACTAGTGGAGACAACTAACCCCATTGTAATGAAAGTGGAGTAATCATTAAAAAGTATTCAATCTAGTGAGAAGATGTATACCAACACCCAACCAGTTGATATAGATCGGTTCATTCTCAACAGGAAGTGTGCTACCAAAATCAAGTAGGAGATCAATAAGAGTATCTTCAAGAAATTTTCAAAAGAAATGATTTATTTCTATGGTGAAAATTATAAAAGATTTTTTATATCAAAACAAGGGAAAAAAAGAAAAATAGTCATGTAAACTTATCAACTTGAAGTAAAATGATAGGAAAAAACTATCAACGAATATGATCAAGTTCGAAGGTATTATTGATTAGTTGAATTCCATGAAAATTATGGTTGATGATGAGTTTTAGGAAGTGTTGATATTGAGTTATTCACTAAATATTTGGGACACACTAGTTGTGTTTGTTAACAATTCAACTCTTGATAGAAATATCACCATTGAAATGGTTAAAGGTAGCTTGAATAATGAAAAATCTATAAGGAAAGATGATGGATGTACAATGGAATCAGGTACTCTTATCATTGAAAGGTAAGGGAAAAAGAAATGGAAGGGAAGAAGTAGAGGAACAGAACCCTGCCAACAAAGTCTATAAGGAAGGAAGTGATAGGAATCTTGACTGAGAAATTACATGAAGTGGCGCAATTATAGAAATCCTAGACACTTTATCTGGGAGTATAAGATGTTAAAGGCATGGAATAGGAGATTTCTTCTACAATTTAACTGTCAGAGGAGATGTCTTGTCATCTTACACTTTATAGAGTTTCATACATGAGAATATGGGAAATGATAGTGAATCCAAAATAAATGGTATTGCTTATACTTTTCTGGAGACTAATATTGGAATAGATAAATATTGAAGGATTTTAGACATGTTCCTGATATTCACCTTAATCTGATATTCCCTGGAATTCTTAATGACAAGGGATATGATAGTTCCTTTAGTGATGGGTAATTGAATATTTCCAAAGGTATTATATTAATTGTTAAAGGTAAGAAAGATACTTCTCTTAATCTTAATGGTACTAGACTATGGGGAGGGGAATTCATTGTAGCTAGAAAGTTGGTTTCTATAGAAGTTTGGAACAAACGGATTGGTCACATGAGTGAGAGATGAATTAAAATTCTCTCCAGAAATGACCCCTTAACATTAATTAATTGTACACATTTGGATACTTTTGTTGATAACATCATGGGAAAACATCCTATAGTATCATTTCATGGTTATTTATAATCCAAAAAGTGAATTCTTTATATTTGATTCACATTGATGTTTTCATGATGATAACTATGTCAATTCAAGGTTTATTTATTATTTTACCTTTATTTTTTATCATTCTAGAAAAGTGTGGGTACTTACTTAGAAAAATAAAGATTAAATGTAGGATTTTTTATGCAGTTTCTTATGAAGGATGAAAGAGAAATAGGTATACAATTATGTTTTGTGTGAAAAAATAATGGACTAGAGTATTATGGTCTATTTGAGGGGTATTGCAAGAGTTTCAAAATCAGGATGGAAAAATCATTAATGAAGATGACTCAACATAATGGTGTTGCTGAGATGATAAACAAAACAATTTTCTTGATGGATTGGTGTATGATCTCAAATGAAAAGCTTCCAAACACCATTTAAGGAGTGAAAATTAGGACCATAGTTTATCTTATCAAACTTTCTCAATCAGTATGAACTATGAAATTCCAAAAAGGGTTTGGATTGGTAAATATGTTTCATACCAAAAAATTGGGTGTATTTGGATATAGAGAATTTTTTTACATCATGAAAGATGAGCGCGTAAAGCAGAGAAGTTACATTATGTGTTGATACAACTACATATTATATCCCTTGTATGGAGGTATTTTTTATGATTTCCATTTTATGGTCTTTAATCTCGATGACTACAATATTATATGAAAATATAAATATATGATGTTGGAAACATATTTATTAAGGGTGTGGAGTTTTCTTAAATCTCATTACCATGAATTTCTATATACTCAATGTATTTTGAATTAGGATGATGAAATTTGGAATCACTATAATAATTTCCAAGGTCACTTAAAATGTCTTGAGTTGATTTAAGGTGTTTGAACATAGATTGAAGTTAATTGAAGATGTTTTAATATTTCATAAAGAAATATATAAATCCAATGTTGAAACTGTGGATATTTGTAATAAACTTTTTGAAAGAGTCACTCTTGACTCAATATATTGAGAATATAGAATATTTTTTAAGATAGTGGAGTTAAAAAGATTAAATTTCAAATTTGTAACAGTAAATTATAACTTTAAAAGAGTTTTGGAATACATCATAATTATAACTTCAAATTTATAAGAGTGACTCTAAAACATCATAAGAGTATATATAAAATTCAAAAGAATAATCTAGACTTGAAATTGGAAATGTATAACTTTATAAGAGTCTGTTAAAAAGTTCACAAGAGTAATTTGTAAACATTAAGAAAGTATTCTTGAATTCATAAGTCAAATATCTAACTTTATATCTATAATTTTTGGACATCATAAGATTCAGTCACATAGAAATATTTTAAGGGAATACCAAAACAACATATTATTAAGAATATTAGATTATTATGTTGTTGATTTTTTTTAAAGTGTATCAAACATCATGTAATTTAATTTAAGTAATAATTCATGTTGGGATTCAATAAGGATAGTTTTTTAGTAAATATGGATTCCAAATTGGGAAGAGATTTCATGACATGGTGCGTGACGAAGGAAGATTGTGCATGAGATATTTGTGTCACAACATTGGTATCCATGACCACAGCTGTTACGATGTGTGATTCTCATGAATATATGGATTATGATTGTGTGGATTTTTTTTAGAGATATAAATTTTCATAAAAAACAAGATAAATCTAAATATCATGAAGATTTTAAGGTTGGGTCATTTGGAGGCATTATCATTTACTACTTTGATTATATGTGAAGACTGAAGATACTGGAGATTTTAAAAGGTTGAAATTTTAGGAGAGATGAAGTAATAATATTATTGGGACAATATTAAAATATTTTTTCAATATATATTTTGAGAAGACAAATCAAAAAATAAGAAGGAATGATGTTTCAATCACTCTGATAATTCTATAAATTCTAAGAAATTGGAAAGGGGCCTTCCTCTACATCCATCATGCATATTATTTGTGTCAATGTCTGAGAGATCTAGTGTTATTGTGAAATATATTATCCTAGAAGACTAAAGAATAAATAGAAGACAAAAAAATTGGATTGTTTTGTTAGATAATATTAATTGTTAAAGAAGACGGTTAGAAATTAACCTATATTATTTTTATATTATAAAGACTAAAGGTGTTATATGAAAACATTGTGATTGTTGTGATTTTAGGTAGGATATCAAACCTACATAGTTCATGAGGGACTCTAGAATCATTACAATTAATAATTTTTATAGGATTCGTGCTAATCTAGTAATTTCAAGGGAATTTTTTTTTCTAGTGACAGATATTGAATAGAAAGTCAGTGATTTATATTATACATGGTTTGGTCTGGGAGTATAGGTCCATGAAGATTTCCTTGTATGAGATTTTATTTTCTAATAAATGAATATTTGTGTGTGAGTGCGATAGAAACCACTATATAGGGGTGACATATTTATCCAACTGATTGCTCAGTTGTTTTGGAATGTTATCAAACAGAATCTCTATTTTACTCATAATGCAGCCTAGTGGATGATCAGGGTCATCTCTCAAGGTGAAAATGTTGGGAGTCTTGCTATCCTAGAACTTAGGTATTTTTTTGGTGTTGTTTTATTAATTTAGAAAGAATTCATATTTGATGATTTTTTTCTTTGGTTTTTGATTTAATGTAAACCAAGGAAGGTAATGTAAACGAAAATGTACAAAGAATGAATGAAAGAAATTAAAATGTACCTCAGGATGAATTCCATTGGGATATATCAAAATTTAATTTTTTTTAAATCATCTAATTCAATGAGTATGTTCAATATCATTCACATATTCAACCTCCAATTTTTTCTTTGGTTTGAATCCACTAATCCAATCAATATATCCTTAAATAGACCAGTCGTTCCATGCATTCTCTTGGGTGACTGGGTAATAACATTCTTTAATCAACTGAACGAACTCACTCACACACCTCAAAGTAATCGAATATAATTTTTCTCATTGTACCACACAACTGCACTCATATGAAGTGTATCACAAAATGGAGGGAGACTTTGTAGTGAAATAGTTGAAATAGTGAGATAGTGTCAGATGACTTGTAGATTGATAATCTCCTCCTCTACACTCCAAGTCAACTATCACACTAGAATCAAAGAGAATATATATTGGGAATTAAACACATAAATTCAATATCATCACTGTGAATCCCCCTTGGACCACCCGCAATGGGTTATCTATCCATGATCATGGAGATTGAAATTATTGGAATATCATATAGGTGAGAAAAAAAGAAATTTTGGGGGGGAATAACAACACGGTACAATTAAATGAAGAACAAAATGAAACATTGAATTAAAAATAAAGAATGCAAATTTAAAAAATGTCTTTTACAATTAGGGTTGGACGATGTCGAATGAATCTATTGGGAGAGGGTGAAATATATTTATAGAGTATGTGAGGCCATAGATTCTCCCTCCTGCTAGTTAGTGTTAAGGTGGGAATTTTCTTTAACAGGATGGATTCCATGTGTCGTAGTGGACTGTCGAGATTAATTCTGCTAACACATCAACTCCCCACAATCATGCATAAATAGTTTAGAGAATAATGAGAATAGAATTTATCTATGTGCTTCATGACTATAGTTCTGCATGTTAGAAATTGGTCCTTGAGAGAGCTTGGGAACTAGGCTTAGAATTTGGATTTCATTGGGCCTTGTTAGTCCAGTTTGGTCCTAGGCATCATTACAATCAGAAAAATATGAAATTAAGTATTATTATACATATAGATATATATATTTAATATTATTATATATGTATGTATGTATTTTCCTATTATATATTTTTTATATCTTTTAATTTTATTTTTTTCCTTCTTATTTGGAATAAAGAAGGGGTTCATGCGGTGGATACTTCGGTAAGACGGTCAGGTAGAAGATTCTCCTCCTCTAGTAAGTATGGTGGTCAAGGTTTATTTCATCTACCATATATCCTTTTCCAATTGTCTTCCTCACATTGGGTCTTTGTGTGGAAATACAACATTGGATCTGGGAGCCCTCGCATCTGGTTTTCATCCTGGTGTGTGGATTAGGTTCTCAGATGGTGGAACACGAGTGATGGCCTGGCATATTTATAGTGGTCTAGAATTATTATGAGGTGGTGGTTCCATATATGGTAGTGACCTTGTGAGATAAGGGTCATAGGTGAGGATAGCTATCCGTGAACAGTTCTTAGTTTATTCTTCGGTTCTCCCAGAGATGTAGTGAGGCTTCAATGAATGACGGTGGAACTCAGGTTTCAATGTTCCAATGGCCATGGTAGGGATGTAGGTAACCTTTAATGGGTGGAGGGGTAGCAAGGTGGGTGAGTGTGAACAAAGATAAAGGTAGGAAGGGGATGAAAACTATAGTTCTTATGGTAACTGTGGAGGAGGCTTACAGTAGGGTGCCACTGTTTATAATCATAGTCAATGTACTGACTGTGAGGGGGAGTTGTAGTAGCCTATCCACAGTCATTTTAGTGACTGTAAAGATGAGGTGGAGTTCATTTTATGTAGGTACTAGCCTGGAATGGTTAGCTCTGCATAGTTAGTGGTGACTGTGATATAGTCGGTGTGTTGACTATGCAAGGATTTTACACTTTTTCTAGTCTAAACAAATTAAAAAATCATATTTATCTGGGAAGAATATTGTCTAATAAATGATAAAACAATAAAATTCTCCAATCATCCTTGAATAATTAATCCTAGAAATGAAAAATTCATTAAGATAAATACTTCAACCTCCTAATAATTATCTTTAAATTCATTTCAATTCAATTAATGAAAATATTATTTTCATAACATGATATCCAAAATCAAAAATTCTAATTCTAATCTAGATTGAAAATCTACAATTTATAATTCACAGTTTAAAATAAATTCCAATTTCAATTGTATGGATTCCCAAGTTAATTCCAAGAATGAATATATTAGTAAAATTCCAAAATTTTCCAATTAACAATTAAATTATAGAATATCAAAGTTATCAAAAATAATAACTTTACCCATAATTTGAATTATATGTAGGGGTATTTTCAATGAATAAGAGAAAAAAATATTGAAATTTCCATCTCACATCACCAGCTTGGAAGAGAACCTTATTAATGAACCCAGGTGTCCTCGTTTCTTTACATTACTACTATAGTATATGTTGGGAAACTGAACTTGAGGATTGAGTGAGATAGATTTTTTATGGAATAAAAATATAGGTAAAAGAAGGGAAATTTTAATTGATATAGAGTTTCCAATAATGATTCACCCCCCCTCTTCAATGTTCAACACATACAAAAGTAATATTAATAACCAAGTTGAAAAAAATCATGATTCATATAACACAAATTAACAATAGACATTATTTTTTATAAATAAACAATATGCCTCGTAGTAGTGAACTAGAAGAAAAGACAACCCATTAAAGTATTTACTAACAACACCTAATCCCAAACATTTGATCATGTAGTTGTCATGGTTTGTGGTAAAATAGAGATTTTAAATCCTCCTAATATAACCTTGTGGGTGACTAGGGTCATCTCTCAAAGATAATGGTTTAGGAGTCTCATTATCCTAGAACTTATGTTTTTTTGTGTTTTTTATTAATTTTTAGAGTAATAAATAAAAAGATTTGATGATCATTTGGTTTTGATTAAATGAAAAAATTTAAAAAAGTGGAAATTCGGGAAGGATGGATTCAAGAAAGGGGGACATCCATGGATTTATCCTTATGATCCTTCCATGTATTACAACCTTAACCCTCTAATTATGTTCTCTATTTGTGTTAATCAACTACTCATAGCCTTACTACTTATATTGTCTGAATGAACATCACACATGAGAAGAAGCTCCTAAGTGATCTTCTCATCACTCTCTCAAATGGGTCACAATCATGATCTCATCCTCAAATCTGATTTATTCTCCCTTAATACAACATCAATCAAACAAAGTGATAGGAAAGAATTTTCCACAGTGATATAGAAAATCAAAAGGAGATAGACATGAGGTACAATCATCTCTTTAACCTCTCACTATCCAATGATTCTCAAAACAAAATAAAAATAATCCAGTTCATTGTGCTTACTTAGAATCACTGGTTCTCCTCTGATGGGTGATACTTTGGTTAGTCTCTCATTATTGATGAGAGACTGAAAAATCACAGGACTTCACTGTGGTGAGAAACAAAAAGAATAGGGTGAGAGGATAATCCTAGAACAATCAAACATACAAATAAAATGAAATTTATAATTGAAAATAAAATATAGTAATGAACATTAAATAGGAAAACATATGTTTTGTTAAAAGGATATAAATACTAAAAAGTGGGGAAGATGAAAATTTATTTATAGATAGTGACATCTTCCTGGTTTTTAGTGCATTGTATCCCTGTGATGTTTTTGTGAATGAGGGTCATACTGGATTCAGTTGATGGTCATTTTTTCCACGATCTCTCATGAACATGTTTGGGTTTGATAATTTTATCAATAAAAGTTTTTAAGACTTCACGGGTGTAGTGGAAGTAGGGTTACTATATAAGGTGAATGTGTTGGGCTAGGAATTTAATTGAAACTTGAATATGAACTCCAGACTAGATGCAGTGGAATTGGGTCTTTATTTTTTCTTCATAGAGAACCTTAAAACACATGTGTCTTCATGAGAACTTAGATAGAATTAGAGATGAATATAAGGGGAACATCATGTCCATAAATGAATTATGTCCAATGTTTTTTGGGCACTTGCATCCAAACAAAAACTTTCAGTGTTTAGTAAATATGCATTCACTGCTTACAGACCTATATAGAAAAGAATACATCAATCAATTTGAGAAATATTTTTTTATACTTTTATTATTATTATATTATATTTTATCATTATATATATATATATTATTTATTTTATTATTGTATATAATATTATTATTTTATATATTTTTTACCTTTTTATTGTGTTTTTTATTTTCTCATTCATGGTTCCTAGCATGTTTCTTCATCATGGATGTCTCCTCTGGAAACTATTCTTCATATTGTGGATGCATCTTGAGGCAATCTTTTTCTCTGGTGGCACGGTCAATCTTTGAATCTCCACAAGTGAGGTGGCATGACTTGTTCTTTTCCAATGTGGTCAGCCATAGTGGTGTGCATTGTGAGGGTTCAAATGGGATTTAAATGGATGCAACAATGTGTGACACCTTCAATAGGGGTTTTTTCTTAATCCATGGTGGACCATGGTGGTAGGAAAGCTCGTGGGGGATACTATGATTCTTTTTCCCCATGCATCCAGGATCTCATAGCATCACTCAAGATTCTTCCTTGATGGAGGTGTCTTTGGCATCAATAGGCATGCAGTGGTAGTGGAGATCAGTTGGAGGGTTTGGCCATTATGCATCAATGGAATTAGGATTGATTTGGTGTGGCATCATCAAACTCATATTCATATGGTGGGTGTTCGGGTGAGATCTATGCAGAGGAGTGGTGTGAGCATTGGATTCATTATCTGCAAACTCCTCAGGTGAGCAGAGTTGAGTCAATTTGGTAATTTTTTTAGTGTCTCTAGAATCTAGATCTAGCTTAGTTGTGGTGCGTGTATTCAGTGGCGGGGAATAGATGGTTTGTAACGCCTCGACCCCAGCTACCCAGAGTCAGTGCATTAGTTTGTAACATTGGCATGATCACAAAAGATCAAGTCTCGAAAGACCGATTAGTTTAGTAGCCTTGGAAACACTAGATACATTCATAAGTCTTTCATTACATCAAAAAGTAAACAAACTACAATAACACGGTCTTCATAGTCCACAATCATATCCCTTTCTGACTACCCCTGTAGGTCATTCATAAAATACTTCTTCACATCCAGGAAAAATATTAAAACATTGAAAGGGGTGAGCTCAGATGCTCAGTAAGGTTAACAATATAGCGGAAGCTTTCATAAATAAACATTAACATTTAAGGAAATGTATAACTAAAACAAAAGCCTTTTAAACTTGAACTTCAACATAATATGGCAAAAGTAAAATGAGACAATGCCATTTACTTCTTCACATGGATATTCTACTGGTCGAATAATCACATGCAATATCAATAACCACTTTCATAATGATGGAATGCATAATGCCAGACTATCATAACCACGTAGTCAAGGCCTCGTGCCAAGACCACAAATAAGATTTTGTCAAGGCCTCGTGCCAAGACACTAGTTTGTCTCATGAGACCTGCCGATGCATCGAGGAGCTATAGCGGGCTCCACCCGTCACTTATTAAGTCCAATGCATTCCTCATATGAATAGGTTTAAACATATCATAAACCATAACATAATCGTATCACATAAAACATGCATAAAGGAAACAGAACATTTCCACATTTCAATCACAAGATATAAATACAACACATTGATATAATAAAAACGCTTTCAAAACCATTTTCAATACCAAAATAAAAGAAAGTTAAAACTTTGTATTTATTTTTCATTAAAAAAATGATGGCTTGTAGAGGAAGCCGAATCTCAAATAATGGTCACGGCGGCGGAGAAGTCGTTTTCGCCGCAAAAGTACGGAAAGAAAAACATTCCCTTTTGTCATTTAGTAAAACGCTTCGTATAAAAAAGATTCCTTTTGAATAAACGTAAAAGTCAAAGGGGTTTATACACCGTATAAAAGAATGTTGTGTATAAAACCAAATATGCCTCAATGAGAGGGGATTGGGACGAAGTCCTTAAAAAGATCATTTTTAAATAAAATATATCTATTATGTGTATTCACTATATTTACACATAAAGAAAGTATAAATAAAATATACGACATAATAATATCATGACATAATTTGAAAGTAGGAGATTAACCCAAAGAATAGAAATTGGGTTAAGAAGTTCCCTTACCTTGTGTCCGACTTGACTCAACCGTTCTTTAACCTCCTGAATAATAAACTAGAGTTAATATCTACCTTATTAAGAACCATTTTCAATTTCATTATCCTTTTTATATCACTTATTACAATGTTATGAATATTATGTAATTATTCAAGTTAATAACGATCGTTTTGTCGATCTTTGGTAACTTGAGTCAACAATAAACTTCTTATAATTACAAGTTGTTCATGTGGTAGAATATCCATTATATCCAGAATTATATTCATGATTTAGATGTCATATATATCTTATATATCCAGTATATACATTCATTTATAATATTACGTAACATTTAGAGGTAAGAAATGAAATGCACCGTTCATGGAGACGGTAAGCCGTACGTACGCATGAACGCTACTTTCATTTCAATTTCATATTTAATGGAACTAAATCATAATGATATAAATGAATAATATAATTCCAGTATAATATAGTGTATAATACCATTTACTCCATCCTTTATACATCCCACATATGACATTAACGATTCAAATCACTTTGAGGGGGCGGTAGTCCGCACTTCCTAAAATGAAATTATCGCGTTTTACCCATAATGGAAATCATAAAGTATGCCATAAATGAGAAATACAGAAGCATAAGTAAAACATAAAAATATTATATATCATATATAAAAATAGTGACATCTTAATGGCCACCTTTGAAGGTGTTATATGAGTGTTGAACAATCATCGTTTCGTGAGGCAGAAATTCGCCATCCACAGAAACCGTATGTTCTTTAACCATTAGATGTAGGTGCATGTAA
The DNA here is from genome assembly GCA_963277665.1 of Viscum album. Classification (NCBI taxonomy): domain Eukaryota; kingdom Viridiplantae; phylum Streptophyta; class Magnoliopsida; order Santalales; family Viscaceae; genus Viscum; species Viscum album. The sequence continues at coordinate 2,016,075,262 of OY728143.1, forward strand.
GTGTAGCTAGAATACTTCTTATAACAACATCCTAGTATATTTAGGATACTGGTGTTGTTAAAAAAGAAATGAATAAAAAGAGTTTAGGGGGTTGGAGAAGAAAAATAAAACAAAACCACATTAGAGAAGACATTATCTCAAAATCGGGTAACTCTTTTTGATTTGAGCCAAAGGCTTCCTTTGGAAGAGTTCTGCCCAAATTAAGGCTTCTAGGAGTAAGAGGGGGAATTTGGGAGAGTATTTGGGCAGAGTTTGGCCGAGCCAAATGGCTTGAAAGTTTAAATGAGGTGGGAGAGGTGGGAGACTTTTATAAGTGGAGAGGAGGGGCACTTTTGGAAAGATTGAAATGTTATATTATTTCACAATGCTTTTCGGATTCTAAAGGTCCCACACTTATATAATTCGAGGCTAAGGTGATAAGGTTTCGAAATCTCCTCATCCAATAGGATTTGGACAAGTGTAAGCCTTGGATTTTTCATTATCTTCTCATTTTATTTAAATCGTTAAATAATGAGGTCATCGCTGCATCATAATGATGTCATATAAAATTTAATTTATTTAATGTCTAAAAATTATAAAAAAAATACTATGATGTTGTAAATCTTTTTAGATTTCTAATGAATATTTATAGTCAAAATTTGGACTTGTGTAACCCCACTTAAAAACTGTTTTAGTAAAATAACTCATGTTTGTGTCAATTTAATTTTAACATTAAATAAATATATATTAATGTTATTTTCCAACTAAAGTGGCTCCATGGGGTCCCCAAGTTGACCCATGGGTTGTCTTGGTCGGCCATGACCCATCCAATATGAGTAGGACAAGTGTCATGCTCATCTCATATTATTAAAACATTATTTTTTACCTTAAACTACACTAATTACCTCTAATCGCGATTAAGAACTTAAAAGTTACTATTCACCAAAAATTATTTTAGTCTCATTGAACCACATTTTACTTCTTAATGACAACCATGTATGTCGGATTTTTGAAAATCAAATCACAGAAGTGGTAATATTTCATTTTAACGAAAAAATCAGTTTTTAACAACCACTTAGTGGTTTCACTATTCATCAAAAATTGAAGTTTTTCAGAATAAGGCCAAAATTTCACCCTAAGCTATAATTGATATTCCGAATTCAAAAATGATGTCTATTTTACAAAATTCCAAACATATAAGTTTCATTAATTAATTTTATAATTAATTCCCGCTGTTACAACAAATAGCGTGTTTTTAAGAAACAATTTATATCAAAAGATTGGCAATTGTTTATGTCCAATTTCAATGTTAAATTAATTCTAATGACCACCATTGGATAAAATGGTAAAAATATATTCTAATTATACTTTAAAACCACTAAACAGTATAATTTATCACTATAAATGTTTTTGATTAAAAAAGTTGTTTTTAAGTATTTTTAACTATTCATAAAAAATTAGAAGTTCTCAGAAAAATACCAAAATTTCAACATAGGCTAATTTCGATATTCTGAATCCAAAAATGAAGTCCATTTTGAAATATAAAATTTCTATAATTTTAAAAAGCGGTTATTACTATTCATAACGGCTACTTTGATTAGTCGCGATGTTTTAGAACTCGAAGTTGCGTACAATGCAAGCTATTGCATTATTGAATGAGAAGCGTATCATGGAAGCTCGGGGTGTTACATTCTACCCTCCTTCAATAAATTGCGTCCTCGCAATTTGAATTTTTTTTCTTTGAAAATAAAAGGTTGAAAATAGAAAATACCTTTGTGGAAAGCCCACATTGGAAATAAGGTTAATAAAATTTAGTCTTAATAAGGGGGAAATGGAAATAATAAAGTCACCACCAAACTATGATCTCAATAAGGAGAAAATTGGTGGCAATTAGAGACATATAATTGGAGGAAAAATGTAAATATTTGTAGGGAGTGATTGAGGCCATCAATCACAATCAACTGTCAAATTGAGGGCCTCAAAGCCTTCAATCTATGTTGATTTGAAATATCATCAGTTCAAAAAGACATAAGGTATTAGGATAACACACATTTTTTTTGTTTTAATATCCCTTTACTAAAGTTTAAGAATTAATTTATTCATTGAATAAGAGATAGGTATATATATATATATATATTTATGCTTGACAATTAGAGTTTCAACCTTCAACTCATCTTTCACTCAAAAAGATATAGAACTCAAAAATATTATACTTATCCTAATTGTATAAGGTTCCAAATATTAACACATACCATTTAGATTAGTAAAATTATTTTGTAATAACCAGGGACTTCCTATAGGCTAGTGGTAAGAAATAAAGGCCTGTCGCACTATGGTTGTGGGTTCGATTTCTGCAGCTTTGTCCGACGCGACGGGTTATGCCCCACCCTGCAGGTTGTCATTTTCCTAAAACTATAGTATCATAATATTCCAAAAATAATCTTCATAAATGCTTTAACCTTAAACAATACTATCCATGGTTCAACTTAATCTATTCCAACCTTAATAGTTATCCAAAATACCTCCATCCAGACTTTCTCTAAAAGGTCTCTAAATTCCAAAATCAATTGTAACATCAGATTCCCCAAACAAAGAAAAGATTCTCTTATTGTCACATACTAAAAATATGATTACCTTAATCATATTACCTTAATCAAAAAGTATTGCAGTACAATATTTATATATATCACATTATTCTTATAACCAGAATATAATCCTTGAGTCCAAAAGCACCAATACATTAATTATTCCACTTCAACTGTAGTCACAGCATAAGATTGGCCTTGATCCCTTGGCCTTTTCTGAGGTATGTTTCCCTGACGCTTAGGACATTCATTTTCATAATGCCCTGTTTCCCTACAATTGTAGCATTCAACTTTGAAAACCTCTTTCTTTCCCTGGCAATCACGTGCCTGGTGACCTTTTTCTTCACATTTATAACAAACTCCCATTCCTTTTAGTCAAGTACCAGGGTGATTCTTCCCACAATTATCATATAATGGAAAATCCTTCGTTCCCTTTTTCCCTTTATCTGTCTCTTGTTCCACCGTTCTCTTCTTCTCTTGCTTTACTTTGTTGTCATAAGACATAGAGAATTCCTTTTCTGTCTTGATAGCACACGAGACAATATCTTCGTATGATGAGAAGGATTGTGATACTAAAGCTCGACGGAGAAATGGTTTTAACCCATCAAAGAAACGATCAATCTTACTCCTTGGGTTACGTATATAATCGGCAGCATGCCTCGCTAACCTCGTAAAGTTAGCCTCATACTTTGTGACATTCTCATCCTCCTTCTGCCTCAAACTCAGAAATTGCCTTTCCATATCTGCTCGATGGTCATGAGGAAAGTATTTTTCTAAGAAAAGCTCTTTGAACTCCCTCCATTCCATATTCGATACGTCATCATCATCCTTTGTGTTTTGAATCAGCGACCACCACTGATCGACATCTCCAGTGAGGCGGTAAACTGCCATGAAAACCTTCTCCCTTTCACTACTCCCCAAGGCATGGAATATTTTCTCTAAGGAATTTATCCATTGCTCAGCTACTATAGGATTTGTACTCCCATTGAAGGTTGGTGGTTGTTGCCTCATGAAATGGTCTAGCATTGATCCTCCACGTTGCGGATAAGGGTACTCCATACGAGTAAGGTTATTATTCATAACCTGCGTGAGTTGTCCCAGTACGGTGAGAAGCTGATCAGAACCAGTTGTATCACTAGCTCCACCATAATTATCTTGAGCAGGAGGGCAATCCCTACACGGAGTGCGTGCATTGATACGATTTCCATTCCTTCCACTAGGCGCCATTTCTAAACAATGGAAAAAACTAGATTAGTTTATGAAATAAAATACATAATTCCATATTTGTAAAATACTTTACATAAATTGAACTATTTATGGATATAATCCATAATCATAAAAAGAAATGTTTTCTTTGAAGAAGTATATACTCATAACCCTTCATAGTGGTTTGTAAATAAAATTAGAATTATCCTAAGCATATCCCCCGGGAGTGTCGTAACCAAGAGTGCAGCAAGGCCCGTTGTCGTGCACCAGTTCCCGTTCGAGTCTAGCTCAAAGCGGTGTTTTCGGGTTTTACCCCTAGGTACATCTGTTCCAGAGCCGCCTCTACCTGCTCGTATCCAGACAGGGATGTATTGCTCGGAAAACACACAACATCTCTACAATACCAAAATTCTAGGAAGTTCTTCTATACTAGTCCTCAAAGTGTATCTTTGGGCTATGTTCTCTAATCAGAGTTTATCTAAATCTATCTTCCAAGGTTAGTACTAAACTGCCTCTGATACCAACTGTAACACCCCGACCCCAGCTACCCAGAGTCGGTTCATTAGTTCGTAACATTGGCATGATCACAAAAGATCAAGTCTCGAAAGACCGATTAGTTTAGTAGCCTTGGAAACACTAGATACATTCATAAGTCTTTCATTACATCAAAAAGTAAACAAACTACAATAACATGGTCTTCATAGTCCACAATCATATCCCTTTCTGACTACCCCTGTAGGTCATTCATAAAATACTTCTTCACATCCAGGAAAAATATTAAAACATTGAAAGGGGTGAGCTCAGATGCTCAGTAAGGTTAACAATATAGCGGAAGCTTTCATAAATAAACATTAACATTTAAGGCAATGTATAACTAAAACAAAAGCCTTTTAAACTTGAACTTCAACATAATATGGCAAAATTAAAATGAGACAGTGCCATTTACTTCTTCACATGGATATTCTACTGGTCGAATAATCACATGCAATATCAATAACCACTTTCATAATGATGGAATGCATAATGCCAGACTATCATAACCACGTAGTCAAGGCCTCGTGCCAAGACCACAAATTAGATTTTGTCAAGGCCTCGTACCAAGACACTAGTTTGTCTCATGAGACCTGCCGATGCATCGAGGAGCTATAGCGGGCTCCACCCGTCACTTATTAAGTCTAATGCATTCCTCATATGAATATGTTTAAACATATCATAAACCATAACATAATCGTATCACATAAAACATGCATAAAGGAAACATAACATTTCCACATTTCAATCACAAGATATAAATACAACACATTGATATAATAAAAACGCTTTCAAAACCATTTTCAATACCAAAATAAAAGAAAGTTAAAACTTTGTATTTATTTTTCATTAAAAAAATGATGGCTTGTAGAGGAAGCTGAATCTCAAATAATGGTCACGGCGGCGGAGAAGTCGTTGTCGCCGCATAAGTACGGAAAGAAAAACATTCCCTTTTGTCGTTTAGTAAAACGATTCATATAAAAAAGATTCCTTTTGAATAAACGTAAAAGTCAAAGGGGTTTATACACCGTATAAAAGAAAGTTGTGTATAAAACCAAATATGCCTCAATGAGAGGGGATTGGGACGAAGTCCTTAAAAAGATCATTTTTAAATAAAATATATCTATTATGTGTATTCACTATATTTACACATAAATAAAGTATAAATACAATATACGACATAATAATATCATGACATAATTTGAAAGTAGGAGATTAACCCAAAGAATAGAAATTGGGTTAAGAAGTTCCCTTACCTTGTGTCCGACTTGACTCAACCGTTCTTTAACCTCCTGAATAATAAACTAGAGTTAATATATACCTTATTAAGAACCATTTTCAATTTCATTATCCTTTTTATATCACTTATTACAATGTTATGAATATTATGTAATTATTCAAGTTAATAACGATCGTTTTGTCGATCTTTGGTAACTTGAGTCAACAATAAACTTCTTATAATTACAAGTTGTTCATGTGGTAGAATATCCATTATATCCAGAATTATATTCATGATTTATATGTCATATATATCTTATATATCCAGTATATACATTCATTTATAATATTACGTAACATTTAGAGGTAAGAAATGAAATGCACCGTTCATGGAGACGGTAAGCCGTACGTACGCATGAACGCTACTTTCATTTAAATTTCATATTTAATGGAACTAAATCATAATGATATAAATGTATAATATAATTCCAGTATAATATAGTGTATAATACCATTTACTCCATCCTTTATACATCCCACATATGGCATTAACGATTCAAATCACTTTGAGGGGGCGGTAGTCCGCACTTCCTAAAATGAAATTATCGCGTTTTACCCATAATGGAAATCATAAAGTATGCCATAAATGAGAAATACAGAAGCATAAGTAAAACATAAACATATTATATATCATATATAAAAATATTTACATCTTAATGGCCACCTTTGAAGGTGTTATATGAGTGTTGAACAATCATCGTTTCGTGAGGCAGAAATTCGCCATCCACAGTAACCGTATGTTCTTTAACCATTAGATGTAGGTGTGTGTAAGTGTAGCTCGAATACTTCTTATAAAAACATCCTAGTATATTTAGTATACTGGTGTTGTTACAAAAGAAATGAATAAAAATAGTTTATGGGGTTGGAGAAGAAAAATAAAACAAAACCACATTAGAGAAGACATTACCTCAAAATCGGGTAACTCTTTTTGATTTGAGCCAAAGGCTTCCTTTGGAAGAGTTCTGCCCAAATTAAGGCTTTTAGGAGTAAGAGGGGGAAGTTGGGAGAGTATTTGGGCAGAGTTTGGCCGATCCAAATGGCTTGAAAGTGTAAATGAGGTGGGAGAGGTTGGGGCCTTTTATAAGTGGAGAGGAGGGGCACTTTTGGAAAGATTGAAATGTTATATTATTTCACAATGATTTTCGGATTATAAAGGTCCCACACTTATATAATTAGAGGATAAGGTGATAAGGTTTCGAAATATCCTCATCCAATAGGCTTTGGACAAGTGTAAGCCTTGTATTTTGCATTATCTTCTTATTTTATTTAAATCGTTAAATAATGAGGTCATCGCTGCATCATAATGATGTCATATATAATTTAATTTATTTAATGTCTAAAAATTATAAAACAAATACTATGATGTAGGAAATCTTTTTATCTTTATAATGAATATTTATAGTCAAAATTTGGACTTGTGTAACCCCACTTAAAAACTGTTTTAGTAAAATAACTCGTGTTTGTGTCAATTTAATTTTAACATTAAATAAATATATATTAATGTCATTTTCCAACTAAAGTGGCTCCATGGGGTCCCCAAGTTGACCCATGGGTTGTCTTGGTCGGCCATGACCCATCCAATAGGAGTAGGACAAGTGTCATGCTCATCTCATATTATTAAAACATTATTTTTACCTTAAACTACACTAATTACCTCTAATCGCGATTAAGAACTTAAAAGTTACTATTCACCAAAAACTATTTTAATATCATTGAACCACATTTTACTTCTTAATGACAACCATGTATGTCGGATTTTTGAAAATCAAATCACAGAAGTGGTAATATTTCATTTTAACGAAAAAATCAGTTTTTAACAACCACTTAGTGGTTTCACTATTCATCAAAAATTGAAGTTTTTGAGAATAAGGCCAAAATTTCACCCTAAGCTATAATTGATATTCCGAATTCAAAAATGATGACTATTTTACAAAATTCCAAACATATAAGTTGCATTAATTAATTTTATAATTAATTCCTGCTGTTACAAAAAATAGCGTGTTTTTAAGAAACAATTTATATCAAAAGATTGGCAATTGTTTATGTCCAATTTCAATGTTAAATTAATTATAATGACCACCATTGGATAAAGTGGTAAAAATATATTCTAATTATACTTTAAAACCACTAAACAGTATAATTTATCACTATAAATTATTTTTATTAAAAAAGTTGTTTTTAAGTATTTTTCACTATTCATAAAAAATTAGTTCTCAGAAAAATACCAAAATTTCAACATAGGCTAATTTCGATATTCCGAATCCAAAAATGAAGTCCATTTTGAAATATAAAATTTCTATAATTTTAAAAAGTGGTTCTTACTATTCATAACGGCTACTTTGATTAGTCGCAGTGTTTTAGAACTCGAAGTTGCGTACAATGCAAGCTATTGCATTATTGAATGAGAAGCGTATCATGGAAGCTCGGGGTGTTACATGGTTCGGCTCATAGTTTTCTGGGTGGAGTTTGGTGAAATTTGGATTAACATATTGTGATCACATGCTACGTTGGAATTGTATTTACGGTCAGTTCTCTAGGTGAAATTTCATGGTAGATAGGGAAGTGAGTGCATGGACATTACATATGGTTAGGGTGTGACAGGTTCACAACATACATGAATTTGTGGGAAGTTGCAATGTAGACAAGTAGTAACTTCATTTTTCCAAGTGCAGGGTCACTTGGGCAGTAACCATGAATCTCTGGTAACATCGAATTGTACAAGCGATCACTTGTATTTTTATCATGTATGTTTACATAGGATTTGAAAGTGCACGGTCGTTGTAGTGACCATGTGAAGTCAATGTGGTAACATGGTCACTTTCCACTATTTCAACCTACGAATCATAAAAAATTCATTTCTTTACATCATTTTTTCAGGTGAATCACAATGCAATAATCAATGAAAATCAATTTTCCAACAAACAAAAATTTACATTGAAAAATTGGTTTAAATTTTTCATTCTAAAATTACAAAATTTCAATTTCAATTTCAATTTCTAAATTTCCATTAAAAAAATTAGAAGAATATAAACTCAAAATTAATCCACATCAAATTGAATATTTACAATTTTATTTTAAAGTTTTAAAAATAGATTTATTTTCAATGTATGGATTCATGATTAAATTTCATTATTGAATAAATATATAAAAACCATTATTTTATCCATGTTAAAAATTAAGTCCACATTTCTGAAATTTGATAAAAATCATCATTTTTTATTGGGGATTCATTTAAATATGGGGTAATTTCAAGGAATAATAGATTTTTTTTGAAATTTAACTCTCACATAACTCTCCCACACTTGAACTCTTCCACACCTAGATAATATTAACATTTAATTTAAATTTATTCATAAAGAAAGTGGTATTAATCCTACCTAAATTTAAATTTAACATCCATAATTGAAAGTAATCATAGTTTTTTACAATGTTCAAACTAGAATTGTCTTGTATGTGAATCAAATCATTATTTCACTTCAATCAAATCAAATTCTTAGTAAAGAAGTGGATTGATTGAGATTTAAGTGTAATCAAACTTTTAATTAGTGGAACTTCCATTTTTTCCTTTGTCCTATGTTTTCTCAAAATAGATTTCAAATTTACACTTAATTAATACAACTCAATTAAATTTGTTACAATCCCGGTGTCATATCCATGGGTTCAATATTAACTTCACCTAAATGAATTCATGTTTTACTTATACACTTATTCATTTTTTTGAATTTTTCAAAAACATGTATGTGTGAATCATAATGAAAAAGAACTTATTAAAATTTACAGAGGGCTAGCCAAACACACTGTGTCATTGTCTTATAGATCCATTGTGGGTTCCCAATTTCCCATTTTAATCCATTTAAAATTGATGTATATCAATTTAATTTGACTTGGCCCCTAAGGTGTTCTTATATCACAAAATTCTTACTATGTAGGATTAACTACAAAATTCATAGTGACCTCAACTAATAAATTTGGTTTTATAGAAATATTTTCACTTACACTCCCTTTCATAGTTCTAAGACCAAAATTATATAAAGGAAGTGAAATATTTCAATCAAAAACCATATAAGTTTTACAATTATAGAACTATTGAATTACTTAAAATCTAACGTAAAATGTTAAAACTAGGTGAGGAATTGATAATATGAAAGAAAAATTGAAAAAATAAGACCAAAATATATATAAGAAAAACTATGTATAATATTTACAAAACTGTAAACAAATCATTTTAATATATGGTTTTTTCTATGTTTTTTTTACATTTTTTACATTACTTTGTTTATATTTTTTAATTTGTTTATTTATACTCTAGGTTTTATAAAATTATAAATTCTAAACCGTAAGAACTATGTACAAGTTCATAATATTTTTTAAATTTTGTTTTTTTAAATTATTTATTTTCAGTTTTAATAGGTACTAAAAAAAGAAAATAGATTTTTTTAGATATTTATTTATAGATCCTAAGACATTGACTAAAGAAAATTTAAAACATACACCTAAATAAGTTTAATATTCTCCATCACACTTGTTTATCATTTTCTATTTAAATTCCAAAAAATTACACAAAAAATATATTGATTAAAAATTAAAAATAATAGGACACAACCTAGTGTTTATTTGTCCATCTTGTTTGAGAAATTCTCTTTCCTATATATAATTTCTATGGATAATTAATCTATCCCCCAAGGTTATGTATACTTAGGAAAAACATGTAGAGACAAATTAAAAAAATTATAAAAATTTCATTTAAATAGAAATGGAAAAAGATAGAGAAGAAGGAAGTGCCTTGGGTTTTACCCTCCAAAGAGGGGTTGTATTTAGACTGTCCATAGCTAGATAGATATATGGTTGTCCCAAATCCATTTTATGGTGGGGTTTTTGTTATTTGTACCACCATATTCAGTTTATTCCACATCTAGATAGATCCACTTCCAAGAGGCCCCCATTGACATAGTACTGCATTTCGATTCCCTTTGTTGTTTAAATCAGCTTCAATGTTAGGGCTAAAAGGATGATAAATGGGGTCTCATTGGGTTCTTCCAAAACTTGTATGTACTCTTCATCTAGTGGATCCTCTAGTTATGTTTCTTCATTTTAAACTATGGGGTTCAATAAAAATATCTAATTGAATAAAATAAAATAAATGTGAGTTTTGATCAAAGTTATCCCCCACAAAGACATCAGCTTCTTCCTATGTTTCTTCATGAGAACCAACCATTGGGAATACATATTCTTTTGTATCATCCTCTATATGATATTTGGCATATTCTATAGGGGATATTTCTCTTCAATAGTAGGCTCCTTATGTAACACCATTGAATCTATAAGATTAACACAGAGTAGGTTATACAAGAGTTCAACTTGTATGATATTGTCTTAAAAAGCGTCAAAATCAATGTTATCTTCTCTCAAAGAATACTTCAATACAACTAAACTGACATCACCAAAATGATTTTGGTCACAATAAAAATTATTTTAAAGAGAACTAAATTCAATGGAGTTAATATTTTGAGAATCTCCCTTATATGGTATTGCTGGTATCTCTTGTTCCTTCATGAGTGACTTTGGTATCATCTCAAGAATCATTGGGAGAGAAGGAACCTTCTTCAATTATACCTCTAGGATGTACTACCTATTTGTTTTAGGTTTTGTTCCTTAATCTTAATTTACTCTCATTCTATTATTAACACTATAAAAATATAACAAGGTTTTTTCTAATTCATTCATTATTTCATCGAAGTGTTTAATTATAGCACTCTAGTCTATTTTTTTAGTAAAGCATGGAGTACTTTCAGTTTTTGTGACCCTGAGTGATGATCCACTTTATTAAAAAATTAAAAATAGAAAAACTAATTGTATAGTGAAATTTATTCTTCGAAATGTCTTCTTATAAACGGTGCCATGTTGATCGTGTAGTTTTCATGAGCCATGGTTGAATAGAATTTTTAAAACCTCCTAATTTAGGCTAATCGGTAACTCGGGTCATCTCTCAAGGAGAAGGGTTTTAGATTCTCATTATCCTAGAACTTGTGTATTTTTTCTTAATTTTTAAAGATTTAAATCAAGATATTTTATGTTTTATTGGTTTTGATTAAATAAAAATAGTTAACAAAGTTAAAATGAAAGAAGGGTGGATGAAAGAAAGGGAGACACCCATGGATTAAACCATATGATCCTTCTTTTCTCACAAACTAGACACATATATTATATTATCTATGAGTTATAATAATTTATACACACCCTTACTGTTTCAATTGTGGGTATAAACTTCACACATGAGGATAATTTTCTAAGTGATCAACTCATCACACTCTCAAATGGGTCACAATCGTGATCTCATCCTCTATCTAGATCAACGATCTCATCACACAACATCAATCAAATAGAGGGAGAGGAAATTATGTTTAGTAGTAATAAATAAATTTGGAAGGTGAGAGACATGAATTATGATCATCTACTCATCCCCCCATTATCCATAGATTCTCAAAACAAAATAAAAATAATCAAGTTGGGTTTGCGGACCTATTATCACCAATTGTCATCCAACTAGTGATCCTTGGGTTAGACTCTCATCATTGATGGTAAATAGAGAAATTGTAGGTCTTAAAAGTGATAAACACAAAAAAACAAGGGGATATGAGAAGAAAAAAACAATAGAACAGAAGAACATAATGAAAATAAGAATTGATATTTAAAAATGGAAATGAAAATTAGAGAGGAAAACCTAAGTTGGGCCAGAAAGAGCCAAATATTACAAAGTAGGGAAGATGAAATATTATTTATAGACAACTAAATCTTCTTGTTTTATTGTACAATGCATCCCAGCAACATGTCATGACTGAGGGTCAAGATGGATTTAGTTGTGGGTCATACTTCCCATGATCATGCATGCATATCACAACTACAGAAAAAACTTTTAACAGCACCAGAAAAATTCATCAACAATGATAAAAAATAAATATTTATCTAAGAATAATTAAAAAGGGTTTCCCTTTTATTAGAGATAAAAAAACATTCATATAGGGTACCTTTTATTAGTGCTAAAATAAAAGTGCTGATAAAAGTCAATAATAATAATTGTTTTAAAAAAAAACTTGTAAATTTAAAAAAATGGATATAGAAACCACCCCTTTTATCAACTCTTAAAGCCCTCTTTAACATTACTAGGACCCCCCCCCGAACAGCTCTAGGTAATCCACCTTTAATAGTGCTAGGAACTACTTCACCAACTTGTGTGCCCCTTCTTCCCCTTAGATTCAAACCCAAGACCTCTCCCTTGCACGTCTGGACCCTTACAACTCCTCCATGTTGCTTTGTTCACCATTTTATGATATCTATATATATATATTATCTATATATTTTTTCGTATATAAATATATATTTATATGATTATTTTTAAATACAGTAATAAAAATATGTTTTTGGTGTTTATAAATAAATAAATACATACATATATACAACAAATATACATATATTTATTATATATATATATATATATTTGTGTGTGCGTGTCTATGAATATAATTATATATATCTTTATTTATTTACATATATTATATATTTATATTTATATACATATATCTGAATATATAGATAATATATATCAGTTTTTTAGTACAAACACACACAAAAATATATATACACACACATACATTAAATAGGTATATAAATATTCATATATATTTTTTTAAATATAATGGAAAATATTTTTATTTATATATGGTTTATATATTTATAAATATATTTTATATGTAAATACGTTTGCATATTTATTTATAAAATTAAATACTTACATGTAAATATATTCAAATATGTATATATGTGAATATAATTAATTATAAATAATAAAAATTATGAAAAATGACATGATTTTAACTTCATAAAATCATTATAAGTATAGGAATGGAATATAAGAAGACACTCTACCAAAAAAATATATAAGAAGACTCCCATAAATGAGGATGAAATTCCATCAAATGTTTAAAAATTGGGATACCCCAACAAAAAACTCAATTTTATAGGACCTCTGGGCCTTTTTGGACACAAAAAATGTGACCTCAGGTTCCTCTAGGTCACTAGTGCATAAAGCTCATCGTAGGCTTTGATTTTATATGTGCTTGAGCTCAAAGGGATACTCGGAACAAAAAGTTATGGTCGTTTGAAGTTTGAGTCATGTTTTCAACTTATTTTATAGTGTTTATTAATTTTTTTTTTATTTTTTCTATCTTCAAATTGTTATTAAATTAATATTACTCAATTATAATTATCAAATTATTAATTAATATTATTATTTAATTTATTTTATAATCCATTTTTCATTAAATATCTTATATATTAGGTGTAAATGTTTATTTAGCCTTATATAAATCATATTTAATAAAATATTATATATATATCAATATAAATATATTTTTATGTTAATATATTTTTATGATTTAATTTTTTTATAAAATTTTCTCTTTATCAACACTAGTAAAAAAGGTATGATGAAGACCCACTTTATCAGCACTATTAAAAAAGCGCTGATAAATGGGGTATTTTTAACAGAGCTAAAAAGACATTGATAAAGTGGTACTTTTCATAGATCATTTCATAGTTCTTGATCCACACCAATTCTAGTGGTGATCCACACATGCTCTTTTAATCTCTGAGTAGTGTGAATTGATTTCCATGTGTTATCATAGTGAATTTGTAACACCTCGAGATTTTCTGGAAAATATTCTTTTAATTTCATTAATGTCTTGTGATACACCAATATTACCTTGCGCTATACGCAACACCGTATTAGCTTGCAGTATACGCAACACTATTCATGGATCGTGTTACACACAATTTTGATAATAGTTATTCTACGCAACATTGAGTATATATATATATATATTCAATGTATAAATGAAATATGGTTGGATTCTGTTATACGAAACAACGAAGGATTCTTGCACAACACGCAACCCTGACTTGGCTTGCATTACACACAATCGTGACCATCCTCGATAGTGTGTGTTGTACGCAATACTGGGTTTTACTAAACAACGATATATTATTATAATATTGTTATGAACAAGCTGTTATGAATAGTTTTAACTAAAATTTTAATTTTATAACATTATTATTCATCTTACACATTTCTAGAACATGGTATAAGAAAAAAATAATTTTTTCGGGTAAAATAAGTATTTTTCAAAAAATGCTGTTTTGCCGCCTTTTGATGGCGCACCCACTTTAAATCTAGTTTTTGACATGTTTATAAGTTCAATTTGACAAAATAAAATTCTTCTTTTGAATCAGGATATAAAAATTTACATTAGATAAAGTTTTGATATTTTTCCGATAACTTTCATATTTTAATGAATAGTAAAAACACGCTATATTTTAATTAAAAACAACTTTTTTCATCGTAATATCTTATGTGGTTAAATTATAATATTGAATGGTTTTAAAGTATAAATAGAATATATTTTTACCATTTAATATAATTTATTTCATTAGCATTGATTTTACCTTGAATTCGTAGGTTAAATCAATTCAATCTTTTTCAATGTTTTAAAGAAAAACCTGTTTTCTTTCGACAACGGGATTAATTTTAATTTAATTTCTGCATCTTTTGTGTATTGAATTTGGAAAAATGGATTCCATATTTGGAATCAGTGGGTCCAAATTATGTTAATAAGCTACTTTTTATTTTTGGGCATTGTGAATAGTAACTACGGTAAATTTTATTTACTATAGTTAAAGGTCAATCGGGTATGTAAGGGTAAATATAAGATTATAAAATTACCCTAACACTTGTAAAAATCCTATTAGATGGCTAAAAGTAGACCCATATAACCTAAGGGTCGGATTAGATTCATTTTATGGACTTTTGTCCATGAAAATAATTTAATTATTATTAAAACCAAAGAATGTGACAACATGTCACTTTCTTAAATATTATAAGTATAATAATTTTAATTTAGTGATACACTGCATAAAACTTTGAACCTGAATAGTATCCAGAAATCTAATACAATTATCTACATCATAGGAATTTATTTATAATTTTTAGGGATTAAATAATTATCATTTATTATGACACAAAGATGATGCAGTAATTGTCTTATTAATGAAATATTGACATAATTGATGTTATAAATGCCCAAATAAATGTAATTTGAGACTTTTTATGACTTACATTAATTTTTTAGGTTAATATGACATGTTATTGGTGATATAAGTAACTTTTTTAGAACTTATCATTCTGTTATGAATTTCATAAAAATCATGTACCAAATAGTGTCAAAATTAACATAAATTATTTTTTAAAACAAATATTATATTATTAATTGTTATTTAATTCCTAAAAATCTAAGGTTAGGCCAAATGACTAAGATAAGGATAGATATATTAATAATAAACAACTTGGGGTTCTTTTGGCTTGTTATGGTAAGTTTATTAACCATATAGTGTTAGAAAACAAAAAGACACGGTAAAAGTTAAATTATTTAACTTAGAGTTAAATCTAATTGATAAGGTTAAATTAATAACCTAAACTTGTCTAAATCCTATTGGATTAGTGTATTTAGACCCATCCCCACCTTATCTTCGAAATAAGACCCTTTGGAACCATTATAAACCGAATTTGACCTTAATATAAAATAATATTTTGAGATTTTCCTAAGGTGCCCCTCTCCTCCCTTATAAAAGGGCACCTCCTCCCCCTCTTCCTCACACCACTTTGAGCCTTCAATCTCGACCAAAACCTGCCAATTCCTCCTCTACACTTCCCTAGATACATCCTAGAGGTCCTGGTCTTCTTCAAAGACCAAGTTTAGTGCCCTAAAAGAAGGTCTCAAAGAAGAACTTCAAAGAAGAGGTAATGTCCGTTACCGATTCTTTCATCTTTATTTCTTCTTCAACTTCTTCTTCTTTAGTTGTTTCATTATTAAGTAATAACATCAGTATAAATAATATACTGATATGTTATCATAAGTATGAAACAACCCTATATCACCATCTATCCATCCTACGGAAAAAGAAATCACCGTGCGTGCGTACGTACGGAATACCGTCTCCACACCGTGGTGTAATCTATTTTCCACCACCACCTTACTTGGATGGGTATAATGGTGTAAATAATGACTATATATGACTATTATAAATTGATACTGATTCTGAAATAGTATACATACACTCCAATACAATTCCACGATCATAGGAACGATATCATCACTCGTGCGTACGTACGGAATACCGTCTCCACGATGTGATGCGACCCATTCTACATGATCTTCATTTCATAATGATTATATAAATGAATTGAATGAATTAATATGATATATATTACACTAATAACATTCTGGAAATTAGGTATCTATAACCTAAAGATAATAATAAGAATTTATTCGACAAAACACGCATAAGAACAAAAAGTAATAAACACCCGAATAACAAGTAGCAATGAAATATTACTACTAAGAAGCTAATAAAATGACCATATATGATATCATAAAAATAATTATGATTCTGGAATAAGTCAATAACATTATTTAAATCATTATACAGTAGGTTCAGACACTTACGAAGCAAAACAGACCTAAGGTAAAGGAAATATCACAATCTCATTTTTATCCGAGATTGTTTATACTTTAGTATTTACTTGGGTGTATTTTGTCATCCACATCCATGTTTCATCAATATGTAATATTATTTACATCCACCTACAATTTTTTAAATCCAATTTTACCCTTCGTTGAGTTTTTAGTAAAGGATATGAAAGGAATCTTTAGTCGTTTTTCGTACGAGGTACTTTTTGACTTTTCCGACAAAAGTACGAAGAATGTTTTTTTAACTTATACGACATGAATGGATTTTTAAACCATTATTTCAAAGAAGCTTCCTTTACAATTTTTAAAGTTTATTTTTAATCAACTTCTTTTAGTTTAAAATTTTATGACATGTTAAGAAAAAAAATGTTTTTGAAGTAGAAAGGATATTTTCCTCAAGAATGGTGTTCAAGTGTTTTATCAAAATTATTTTCCATCTAAGATAATATAGGGTTCTGTTTCTATTCTTATTTTTACATTGTTTTGATTATGTTATGATGGAATTATTTTTATGATGTCCTTTTATCTTATATGGATTATGTTATGATGGCATGATGTTTAAGAATCTCATTTTTACTACATGGGTTATGCAATGATGAATGATTTATGATTTTGTGGAACACATAAGAATGGTATCATTATGAGATGGGTGGGACCTATAAATCCCTCCAATACATTGGGTAAAGATTTTATATCTCATGAGATAGACATGGCTGGAACGGTAGGTTATACTGGTTCAGTGAAACAGGACTGAAACGAGGGTGACTCGGTTCAGAAATGGACTTTGTCCACTAAGATAGTCTTGGAAATGAGTCTTGACTAATAAGAAATGATTCTCTATGATTATGTGTGTATTCCACAAAGTTGCATGTTTTAAGTTACGATTATTGGGATTTCATTTCACTACTATGATTTATCCCATGTTATGAAATTATGCTCCCTTTTGCAGGTTATGATTTCCAAAATGTTATGTTCTTATGAATATGATGTGATTGATATTTCTTTTGTTTACCCTTACTGAGCATTTTGTCTCACCCTTTTGTATGTTTTCTTTTCCCCAGTACATAAAGAAAGAATTTAGGTTTTAAAAAAAGAAGATCTTTATGGGAGATGTTGAAGATCTTTCACCACGATTAGAAGATTATATTCTGAGTTTCCAAAGACACTAAACTATTACGGTCCTTGTGTGTGTGTTTTTGTTATGTAGTAAGTATTCCGCAAAAGTAATGTAATTTCCATGTAAGTTAAGCTTCGGGTCTCTACAGTTGGTATTAGAGGAAAGTTTTAGTCAACCTTTGGAAACTAGGATGTGAGAATGTTAGTGAGATCCCTGGAGATATTTCTAAGGTATGTCTAGGGATGTCCCTAAGGATAAGTATACGTATAGGATATAGTCATAGAACTATGGTAACGATCTTAGAATTAAACCTAAGATGTTAGATATT
Source organism: Viscum album (assembly GCA_963277665.1). Taxonomy (NCBI): domain Eukaryota; kingdom Viridiplantae; phylum Streptophyta; class Magnoliopsida; order Santalales; family Viscaceae; genus Viscum; species Viscum album. The sequence goes on from OY728143.1 coordinate 2,016,093,865, forward strand.
AAGGGTTCTCCCCCTTTACTATGTTGTTTTCCCTAGCATTATTTTTTCCTCTCACACTATTCTTTTTGGGTTTTAGACGATGGCTGGAACCCGAAGAAATCGTGTTGATCACTGTAATGGACAATGCAATGATTGTCCTCCGGAACAAACAAGTGTTATGGGAGATGGAGTGCAAAATATTATTTCTATACTAAAAAAAGCTATGAATCATTCTGGACTTCCAAATGAGCAGAGAAGGGAACAATATTCTATTGAGTCCTTCATGAGGCAACGTCCACCTTCTTTCAGTGGGTCTTCCGATCCACTTGTTGCTAAACAATGGATCAGTACCACTGAAAAGATATTTTCAGTTATTCAATGTTCTGAACATGATAAAGTCATCTTAGCAGTATATCATTTGGAAGGTGAAGCTGATCAATGGTGGAATATTATCAAGAATACGAGGCCAAGATATGAAATTGAGTCCATGGAATGGGACGAGTTCAAGAACTTTTTTTTCAGTAAGTACTTCCCTCGTATTCTTCGAAAAAAGATGGAAAAGGAGTTTCTTGAGCTGAAACAGAAGGATGATGAATCTGTTGGTATATACGAAGCGAATTTTACAAGACTTTCAAGGTATGCATCTGGCATTATCATCCAACCTAAAAGTAAAGTTGATCGATTCTTCAGTGTCTTAAAACCAAATCTTCGAAGGGAATTAACTATAAGAGACTTCAGTAGCTATCAAGAAATTGTACGTTGTGCTATCAAGGTAGAAATGGAAGTTGGTGTTACTTATCCATCTCATAGTTTTGATAAGAAACGAAAGATGGAGTTCAAGGAGAAATCTCAGAATAATGGTGAAAAGAAGATAATGTTTCCTTATGCTCAAAGTGTGGAAAGAAGCATGGTGGAGATTGTCTTAAAGGAAAAAGTAAATGTTTCAAATGTGGAAAGGAAGGTCATCGGGCATTTGAATGCCGCAATGATGGGAAGAAGACTCCTAATGATGCAAACAAAGTAAGGGATACACCGAATGAACCTACTACACTTCAATGCTTCAAGAGAAAGTAAATGGGGCATTATACTAATAAATTCCCTAATCCAAGGGTTAGTGATGATCGACATGAGCAACCACATAAGGAAAAGGACAAAGGGAAGTCACATGCGATCACCATTGGCGATGTTGAACATGACAACGATGTGGTGGAATGATTAAGTGTTTATGTAATGGGATTCCAAAATAATGTTGTATCATGGAGTATTGGAATATTTATGTATTGGTCTAATGTGGTATTCAAAGTGATTGAGATATTTTTGGAAATAAGATGATATGCGCATAATGAAGGGAAAACGAGAAAATGAAATGTTTAACAGTATTCATGAGCTCATGATTGATATAAGGACTAAGTGATATTATGGTTTGATTATATAGAAATTTTGGGATTTTGGTATGTGGAAAGAGTTAACTTTTGACAGCATTCATGTTTTCACTAAGGTTCAATGGGTATTCAAGAGAATACATGATTAAGGCCTTTGAATGTTTGGAATGTGACCAACAAAACATATCTTATGATATATGGGGATCAACAATGGTATTAAATCTCTGGTAATCGTTTTCACTATATTATGAGAGTGGACTACAGTATTATGGATAAGACTAAAGATTGGAATGGATTATGTTGGACATAAGTTAGTATTGTTTAAGGATAGAAGTTTTTTCGATATTATTAATGGGATGTTATAGTAATATAGTTTTAGAAAAAGGACAACCTGCAGGACGGGCGACAACCCATCACATTGGACAAGGCTGTGGGAATCGAACCCACAACCGAAGTGCGACTGGCCTTTATCGCCTACCACTGTCCTACAGGAAGTCCCTGGTTAGTATAAACTAGTTTTATTTTATTAATCGGTATGATATATGAAGTATAAGTTCATTTTTGGAACCATATACGATTAATCTAACCATAAGATGGACTTATAACTTTTGCTAACCTTTTGTTTAAAAGAGATGGAATGACCCATCATTCTATCACATGATCTGCTAACACATCACGAATAACAAATTCAACTTCATTTCTTTAAGGTATGAAGTGGAAATTGTTCAATTCACAAACAACAGAGAGATTGTACCAAAATCATGAAAGTATTTCTTTTAATTCATCAACTTTAGGGAAATGATCTTGAAAACCAAAAATGTTGTCCTAGTTCCCTTATATCCAATTAATCAGATGGTACCTTATATCATCACAAATCAAAAGCTTTGTGATTGTTGGCTTTTTCATATCCATGTTCTCTACCACTCTCCATCAGAACTTGATGGTTAGATTTTTCTTCCATATCCATATTTTCACCTATGTTCTCCTACGTGGAAACCCCGTGATGAGTTAATTTGGGTAACCATTACATTTCATACTTTAGTTTTTAAAATCAATGTTTTGGTATTACTTTTTATGATGTCGGTTTCTATTAAACAAACTTTCGAGTAGTAAACCATTTATAACCCCGACGAATTTCGAGGGCGAAATTCATTTTAAGGGGGGTAGAATGTAACACCCCGAGATTTTCTGAAAAATATTCTTTTAATTTCATTAATGTCTTGTGCTACACCAAGATTACCTTGCGGTATACGCAACACCGTATTAGCTTGCAGTATACACAACACTATTCTTGGATCGTGTTACACACAATTTTGATAATAGTCATTCTATGCAACATTGAGTATATATATATATATATATATATATATATTCAATGTATAAATGAAATATGGTTGGATTATGTTATACAAAACAACGAAGGATTCTTGCGCAACACACAACCCTGACTTGGCTTGCATTACACGCAATCGCGACCTTCCTCGATAGTGTGTGTTGTACGCAATACTGAGTTTTACTAAACAACAATATATTATTATAATATTGTTATGAACTAGCCATTATGAATAGTGTTAACTAAATTTTGAATTTTATAACATTATTATTCATCTTACACATTTCTAGAACATGGTATAAGAACAAAATAATTTTTTCGGGTAAAATAAGTATTTTTCAAAAAATGCAGTTTTGCCGCCTTTTGATGGTGCACCCACTTTAAATCTAGTTTTTGACATGTTTATTAGTTCAATTTGACAAAATAAAATTTTTCTTTTGAATCAGGATATAAAAATTTACATTAGATAAAGTTTTGATATTTTTCCGATAACTTTCATATTTTAATAAATTGTAAAAACACGCTATATTTTAATTAAAAACAAATTTTTTCATCGTAAAATCTTATGTGGTTAAATTATAATATTTAATGGTTTTAAAGTAGAAATATAATATATTTTTACCATTTAATATAATGTATGTCATTAGCATTGAATTTACCTTGAATTCGTAGGTTAAATCAATTCAATTTTTTGCAATGTTTTAAAGAAAAACCCGTTTTCTTTCGACAAAGGGATTGATTTTAATTTAATTTCTGCATCTTTTGTTTATTGAATTTGGAAAAATTGATTCCATATTTGGAATCAGTGTGTCCAAATTATGTTAATAAGCTACTTTTTATTTTTGGGCATTGGGAATAGTAACTACGGTAAATTTTATTTACTATAGTTAAAGGTAAATCGGGTAATTAAGGGTAAATATAAGATTATAAAATTACCCTAACACTTGGAAAAATCCTATTGGATGGCTAAAAGTAGACCCATATAACCTAAGGGTCGGATTAGATTCATTTTATGGACTTTTTTCCATGAAAATAATTTAATTATTATTAAAACCAAAGAATGTGACAACATGTCACTTTCTTAAATCTTATAAGTATAATAATTTTAATTTAGTGATAAACTTCATGAAACTTAGAACATGAATAGTATCCAAAAATCTAATACAATTATCTACATTATAGGAATTTATTTTGAATTTTTAGGGATTAAATAATTATCATTTATTATGACACAAAGATGATGCAGTAATTGTCTTATTAATGAAATATTGACATAATTAATGTTATAAATGCCCAAATAAATGTAATTTTAGACTTTTTAGGACTTAAATTACTTTTCTAGGTTAATATGACATTTTATTGGTTATATAAGTAACTTGTTTCGAACTTATCATTCTGTTATGAATTTTATAAAAATCATGTACCAAATAGTGTCAAAATTGACATAAATTAGTTTTTAAAACAAATATTATATTATTAATTGTTATTTAATTCTCAAAAATCTAAGGTTCAGCCAAATTACTTAGATAAGGATAGATATATTAATAATAAACAACTTGGGGTTCTTTTATCTGTTTATGGTAAGTTTATTAACCATATAGATATAAAATAATATTTTGAGATTTTCCTAAGGTGCCCCTCTCCTCCCTTATAAAAGGGCACCTCCTCCCCCTCTTCCTCACACCACTTTGAGCCTTCATGCTCGGCCAAACCCTGACAATTCCTCCTCTCCACTTCCCTAGAGACATCCTAGAGGTCCTGGTATTCTTCAAAGACTAATTTTAGTGCCCTAAAAGAAGGTCTCAAAGAAGCACTTCAAAGAAGAGGTAATGTCCGTTACCGATTTTTTCATCATTATTTCTTCTTCAACTTCTTCTTCTTTAGTTGTTTAATTATGAATTAATAACATCAGTATCACTCATATACGGATATATTATTATAAGTATGAAACAACCCTATTTCACCATCTATCCATCCTACGGAAAAAGAAATCACCGCGCGTGCGTACGTACGGAATACCGTCTCCATGCCGTGGTGTAATCTATTTTCCACCAGCACCTTACTTGGATGGGTATAATGGTGTAAATAATGACTATATATGACTATTATAAATTGATACTGATTCTTAAATAGTATACATACACTCCAATACAATTCCACGATCATAGGAACGATATCATCACTCGTGCGTACGTACGGAATACCGTCTCCACGATGTGATGCGACTCGTTCTACATGATCTTCATTTCATAATGATTATATAAATTAATTTAATGAATTAATATGATATATATTACACTAATAAAATTATGGAAATGAGGTATCTATAACCTAGAGATAAGAATAAGAATTTATTCGACAAAACACGCATAAGAATAGAAAGTTATAAACACCCGAATAACAAGTAACAATGAAATATTACTACTAAGAAGATAAGAAAATGACCATATATGATATCATAAAAATAAGTATGATTATGGAATAAGTCAATAACATTATTTAAATAATTATACAGGAGGTTCGGACACTTACGAAGCAAAACGGACCTAAGGTAAGGGAAATACCACAATCTCATTTTTATCCGAGATTGTTTATACTTTAGTATTTAATGGGGTGTATTTTATCATCCACATCCATGTTTCCTCAATATATAATATTATTTCCATCCACCTACAATTGTTTGAATCCAATTTTACCCTTCGGTGAGTTTTTAGTAAAGGATATGAAAGGAATCTTTTGTCGTTTTTCGTACGAGGTACTTTTTGACTTTTCCGAAAAAAGTATGAAGAATGTTTTTTTTAACTTATACGACATGAATAGATTTTTAAAACATTATTTCCAAGAAGCTTCCTTTACAAGTTTTCAAGTTTATTTTTAATCAACTTATTTTAGTTTAAAATTGTATGACATGTTAAGAAAGGAAAATGTTTTTGAAGTAGAAAGGATATCTTCTTCAAGAATGGTGTTCAAGTGTTTTATCAAAATTATTTTCCATCTAAGATAATATAGGGTTCTGTTTCTATCCTTATTTTTAAATTGTTTTGATTATTTTATGATGGAATTATTTTTATGATGTCCTTTTATCTTATATGGATTATGTTATTATGGCATGATGTTTAAGAATCCCATTTTTACTACATGGGTTATGCAATGATGTATGATTTATGATTTTGTGGCACACATAAGAATGGTATCATTATGAGATGGGTGGGACCTATACCTCCCTCCAATGAATTGGGTAAATATTTTATATCTCATGAGATAGACATGGCTGGAATGGTAGGTTATACCGGTTCAGTGAAACAGGAATGAAACGAGGATGACTCAGTTCAGAAATGGACTTTGTCCACTAAGATAGTCTTGGAAATGAGTCTTGACTAATAAGAAATGATTCTCTATGATTATGTGTGTATGCCACAAAGTTTCATGTTTTAAGTTATTATTATTGGGATTTCATTTCACTACTATGATTTATCCCATGTTATGAAATTATGCTCCCTTTTGCAGGTTATGATTTCCAAAATGTTATGTTCTTATGAATATGATGTGATTGATATTTCTTTTGTTTACCCTTACTAAGCATTTGAGCTCACCCTTTATTATGTTTTCTTTTCCCCATGACATAAATAAAGAATTTAGGTTTTTAAAAAAAGAAGATCTTTATGGGAGATGTTGAAGATCTTTCACCATGATTAGAAGATTATATTCCGAGTTTCCGAAGACACTAAAATATTATGGTCCTTGTGTGTGTGTTTTTGTTATGTACTAATTATTCCGAAAAAGTAATGTAATTTCCATGTACGTTAAGCTTCGGGTCTCTACAGAATCCATTATCTTGTATTTTTTGTCTTGATTGCTCCAAGACCTTTCATTCTTGAAGGATTTATTTTTGTTCTAATGATAAATATATGAATAAATATAAAGAGAGAGAGAATTGTTTAGTGCACGAAAATTCTCTATTATAAATTTTCTATTAACCCTACACAATAAACATGATCATCTATTTATAGAGATAGTGTTTATATTGAAATATTATTTAATTGTATACCAGCCATTACATAATATTATAATCTTTATTAAACCCCATTCAACATAATAATAATATTATTATTACTATTATTATTTTATGGAATTTTCAATCTCCTATTCAATAAAAAATATTATTTCAACAAATTTTAAATTAATATTTATCACTGAACCTGGTCTTATTCCACTCAAACTCCTAAGATTTTATTGAATACCCAAATAAATATTTAATTAAATATTTCATTTATTAATAAATATTGTGATCGATAAAAATTTAATAAAACTATTCCTCAGTCTTGAAAATAATATTTATTCTAATAATTAAATTCAAATATAATTTAATTGAGACCAACATAAGTACTTAGTCTATGACCCTCTATGATTATTTCTCATTGACATTAGGCAGTCATGCCTAAAGTTTAAGATTACTTTCCAGCAATTGTTCAAGACACCCAGGAGAAAGATCATAATGTCACAACATCAACAACCACATATGAACTAATGATTTGTAATGTAATCTCTTTTTCTTAATATCTCATCCCGTAGGTTTCACATCCATTTCATCAACCTATGTGCTCGATAAGTATTTTTTTGACTATCTGAAAAAAAACACACCATTGCCCCATGGAAATGGAATTTAATAAAATGTTTATATTATAATCAAAAGGTTGAGATAAAAGTTTCCATAAAAATGTAAGGGATAAATCCCTCCTTGACTTATCCATTAATAACATGTCATTTGTGATGGACCCCACATACCATACTTCCCTCCAACATAGGACGTGATGGTTTTGGTTAATAAATATAATGATCATTTCGCACACTCGCATATAGGAATATCTAATAACACCAAAACATGAAGAATTCCTACTTGTGGGTATGTTCTCAAAATCACCCATCTTAGTGATTACCAATTGTTAACTTTATGAGAATAATCTTCTTCCTCTTATGAGTACTTGCACCTAACAGTATAAATACTTTGATTCATATCATAGTACATTTTCCAAACATAAAACTATATTTATGAATATTTTCTTAGCACTTAAAGTTTATCATCATAGTGGGAACTACTATGACCTTATCAATGTGACCAATAACCTATTACATTATTACATTAATGTCATGAATAACAATGAACAATATGTAATAAGATGTTTTATTGATATTTGATTCATCTAATAAACATGTAATCAAATTATAATCAGTTGGTCCAAGTACATTGACTTCAACAAACTCCCACTTGGACTAGAGACAACTACATTCAGTATGGTATACCTCGCATGATAATTGTGGTTTCGTTGAGTCAAGGATTCTGTAAAGGGGTCTGACACATTTCCATCCATGTAAATAATAATAACTACAAAATCACCTCTCTAAGAAAAATCCCTCAAGAGATTATTCTTCCAATGTATATGATTCATCATCTAAGGTGACCTTGGCTACTTGGCATGGTCCACCGCTATAGTATTATCACAATAGAATATCATAGTATCTTTATTTCTAGGTTTTATTCCAATCACGTAGATGGAGTTGTGTATCCAAACTACTTATTTAGCTACATCATAATTCACAATATACATGAACTTTACTGTAGAATCTACTACCACATCCTTATTTAATCTCCTCCATCTTAGAGTACGTCTATTTAAAATGAAGATGTGTAAAGTTTACAATTTCTTATCATCTTGATCTATTTAGAAACAAGCATCTACAAATCCTCTAATTACTAGTTACTTTTCTCCTCCCTGAACCAGAAACTTATCCTTAGTATGCCTTGGATACTTTAGGATAGTCTTCACGGTCATCCAATGATGGTCACTTATGTTATCTAAATATATACCTACTGCACATAAGGAATAGGTGAAATATATCATAGTACATATAATAATATATATGATTAATTGAATCACTAACACATACATAATCCTTTCCAATATTTATATTTCCTCATGTATATGAGGACACATTTTCCTAAAATGATGAATGACACATGACAATGGAAATAATCGCCTCTTGGATTGTTCCATAGGGAACCTCTTCAGTATCTTTCCAATATATTTCTCTTGACTGTTATCAAGTACTCTATTGGACCTATCATAATCTATCTTGACCCCAATAATGTATGATGCCTCACTTAATCCATTTATAGAGAATCATTTATTCAACTATTCCTTAACAGACTGTAAGATTGGTATTTTAGTTGCAATAATTAATATTTTACTAACTTATACTATTAAAAAAATGACCACAATCCCACTAACCCGCTTATAGACACAAGGCTCATCTTCATTATTTATGAAACCAAATTTTTTTATGGAACCATTAATTTTAATTTTCCAGGAGCAAGATTCTTTATTTAATCCATAAATGTATTTTTTTCAATTTTCATATCTCTTTATCATCCTTGGGAGCCACAAACCATTTAGGTTGTGTCATATAGATGTCTTCTTGAAGGTTCTAGTTATGGAAGAATTTTTTTAAATTTATTTTCCAAATATCATAGTCATCAAAGTCCTCAATTGCAAGTATAATTTTAATGGATTTCAGTATTGCAACTGGTGAAAATATTTGATCATAGTCAATGAATTGATGCTGTTTAAACCTTTTTGCAACTAGTCATGCCTTATAGGTACAAAAGTTACCATCAATGTCTGGTTTCTTCTTGAATACCCATTTAAAAACAACATGTTTTATATCTACTAGAGGATATACCAAAATTCAAACATGGTTTTGGTACAAGGAATCAATTTCAAAAATTCATGGGTTTTGGAAACTTAAAAACATTTATTCCACTTACTACTTCCTTGTAGGTCCAGGGATCATTATTATAAAATAAAAATGGGTCACCATCCTCAGTGAATAGAAAATAATACCTTTATGGTTCTCTAACCTATCTTGTACTCTTATACAATATATGTGCCTCTAAAGCTTCTTCTTCCATAGGGATTTGTGGAATCTGTTCTTATTCCAACTCTTATATTCATTGATCCTCTACTTTATAAAATTCTATATTTCTCCCAATATCTCTTTGGGAGATGCTCCCCCTCTCAAGGAATATGGAATGTCTTTCAACTATTAATTACTTTCAATGGGGGTGTATATAAAATATATCCTCGTTTCGTTGGGGAACCCTATAAAATTATGCTTTATGCCTTGGGGTGAAAGGTTTTTACCTGAAGAGGCCTTAAAAAATGCTTCACAACCCCACACATGTAAGTATGACAAAATGGGTTTCTTTCCATTCAAAAATTGGTATGAGATACTGTTTGTTTCATTAGTTGTCACATAGTATATTATTTGTGTTATTTTTTGTAACATGTATCCACAAAAGGATAATAGAATATTTGTATGAATCGCCATTAATCTCACCATATCCAACAAGGTGTAATTACTCCTTTCAATTACAGTGTTACACTAAGGTGTATAATGATGAGTGAGTTGGGATAGTATCACAGACTCCCATAAATAATCAATGAAGTATTGATTAAGACATCATCCACCATATCCTGAAAAGGAATTCATAATATTTTTACCAAGATGGTTCTCAACTTTATTCTTATATTCTTTGAAACTTTCAAAGAAATAAAAATTATACCTCATCAATTAGACATATCTATATCTACTAAAATCATCAGAAAATATTATCAATTATGAGTATCCACCCCTTGATACAATGGGAAATGGTCCACACACATCAGTATGAACTAATTCAAGAAGATCATTCGGCCTTTCACCTTTCCCACTAAATGGGTATTTGGTCATTTTACCTTATAAACATGCATCACATACACCAAGTGGTCTTAGTTAAAAATAATATAAATATAAATCTTGTTGAAATTTAGTCAAATTATATTTGTTTACATGATCTAGTCTGTGATTCCATAGTTGGGTGTAGTATAAGTCATGAGAAGTAGTTTCATTATTGATTTCAAATAATTGTTTTGTGTAGTCAAACACATAAATACTATTATTTAAATATTACGTACCATAAAAAAATTATCTTTATAAAATAAGGAAAATATTTAAAGTGTGTGTTTCCAGTTTCAAAGTGCATATTTCCAGTTTCAAATGACATTTTAATAAAAAACGCAAGTGACATTTTTAAAACTGAGAAAACACAGTCGTATTATTTTGATACTTTAGTAAAATAATCCATAATTCATTTTTGACACGTAAAAATCAGATACAAATGAATTCAATGCACGGTGTGAATTATCTAATTCCAAGTGCCTCTATTAATTTAAAATTGACAATAATTTCAGTAAAAAGAATAAGTGACATATTGAAAACTAATAAAATGCATTTGGATTATTTTTATACATTATGAAAATGATCCATTATTCATTTATAATTTGTAGGAATCAACTACACTTAAATATTATGGATTTTGTGATCGATATAACTCCATGTGTGTCTTTTTATTTAAAATTGACATCAATTTTATCGAAAAGAAAAAGTGGCATACTGAAAACAAAGAAAATGTAATAAAATAATTTTGATAATTTAGTAAAACAATAAATATGTAATTTTTGACATGAAGGAATCAATAACACCTCAATACGACACATGGTGTGACAGATATGACTCAAAATGTGTCTTTTTATTTAAAATTAACCTTGATTCTAGTAAAAATAAAATTTGACATACTAAAAACTAATAAAACACATTAGGACGGTTTTTATACTTTAGGAAAACAGTACATGAGTCATTTATGATGTGTAGGAGTCAACCAAACCTCAATCTAAAACATAGTGTGATTAGTATGACTCAAAGTGTCAGTAATCAATTTAAAATTGACATTTTAGTTCAAAACATGTGTCACTCATAGAAGACCAAGCAAACATGCTCTGATTTTTTTGATAAATTAGGACACTGATTCATAAGTCATTTTTTCCATTTAGGAAGCAATATCATGTCAAACAGAAACATGATGTGACTAGTATGACTCAAAGTGTGTGATTCCAATTTGAAATGACATTTTATTAAAAAAACAAATGGCGTACTAAAAACCTAGGAAATACATTTTTACCCTTGTGAAACTTTAGTACAATGAACAATGAGTCATTTTTCACATGTAGTAATCAATCTCACCTAAATATGATATATGGTGTGACCGGTATTGTCCAAGATTGTCTTCATTTAAAATTGACATTAATTTTAGTAAAAATAACAAGATACATACTCAACAACCTTGAAAATGAGTTTTTATTGTTTTTATACTTTATGAAAATGATCCATAACTCATTTTTTGTGTGTAGGAATTAACCACACTTCAATATAATGCATTTTGTGACTTGTATAACTCTAAGTGTGTCTTTTTACTAAAAATTTACATTAACTTTAGTAAAAAGAAAAAGACACATACTAGAAACAAATAAACCATATTCATATTATTTTAATAATTTTGGAAAAATATCTATAAGTCATTTTTTATGTGTAGGAAGTAACCGAACCTCAATTCTATGTACAGTGTGACAGATATGACTCAAAATTTCTGTTATTAGTTTAAAATTGACATTTTAGTTCAAAAAGATTCACTCACTAAGAAACAAAAAAAAGTACACTTTGATTGTATTGATAATTTAAGATAATGATTTATTAGTCATTTGTGATGTGTAGAAGGAATTCACACTTAAAACTAACACACAATGCAAAAAATATGAATCAACGTGCATTTTTTCACTTTCAAATGACATTTTAATAAATAACACAAGTGACATAACCGAAACAAAGAAAATAAATTCAGATTGTTTTAACACTTTTAGAAAATGATCTATAAGTTATATTTGATGTGTAGGAATTAGCCTCACCTTAAGATGATGCATGGTGTAACCAGTATAATTCCAAATGTGTCTATTTATATAAAATTGACATTAATTTTAGTAAAAAGAAAAATTAACGTATTGAAAAATGAGAAAACTCATTCAGACTGTTTAGATAATTTATCTAATCGATCCATAATAAATTTTTTATTTGTAGGAATCAACCACAAAATAATGTGATGCACAGTGTGACTGGTATAACTCAAAGTGTCTCTTTTTATTTAAAATTGGCATTAATTTTAGTAAAAAGAACAAGTGACATACTAAAAATCAAGAAAATGTATTCATATTATTTTGATAATTTAGTAAAATGATCCATAAGTCATTTGTGAGGTTTAATAAATCAACCATACCTCAATCCGACATATGGTGTGACCGATATGACACCAAGTGTTTCTTTTTAATTAAGCATGACATTAAATCTAATAAAAAGAACAAGTGACATACTAAAAACTGATAAAACACATTATAATTATTTTGATACTTTAATAAAATGATCCATGGGTCGTTTGTGGCATATAGGATTAAATCAAACCTCAATATGATTCATAGTGTGACATGTATGACTAAAAGTGTCCGTTATCAGTTAAAAATTGGTATTTTAGTTAAAAATGGAGGTTCCGGACGTAGCGGAAGTGTGGTTTGGATGACACCCAAATTTAATTTTTACCATGATCAATGATAATTTTGGGATCAATATGACGATGAACCTCAGTCTCCACAGAATATAATCAAAGATTTAGATATAGAAGGAAGATGCCCAAAACCTTTAGAGAGGATCTTTCACATTATTTTTATAATTAATATAATTAATTTCATAAAGAAAAGAATACCTGGATCTTTGGTATTTTATTCGTTGATGTTGTCGATCATTCAGAATGACCCATCTAGATTATCTTTTTTTTCTTGTGAGGATCCAAACTATAATACCTCTAGTGGTGAACCATACGTGCTCTGATGGCCTCTAATTGACACCACTCATTCTCCGGGTGCTTGAGTGGGGAAGTGAGTGTCTTGTGCCGGTCATTCTTGATCACTTCTTATCCAGCCTTGAAGAATGCCTCTTGTTCTAGAGAGGGGTGAGAAGAAGATTCGAGAGAGAAATTTTTTAGCTAAAAAATTCTCAATTCACAAAGTGTGCGGTGTGTTCACTATGGAACAATAGATGTAATTGTCTATTTATATGCATGGAACTTCAGTTACAATATTTAGTTACATAACAGAAATTAAATAAATTCAAGAACTTAGAGAAAACCCATGCTCATAATAATAATACCATGTCATTATTTATGGTGCACCAACTTGCACAAAATGGAATTATGAATAAAATTCCAGGTCACAAAATAATAATTGCGTCATTTTTATTTAAACTTATGCCAACAAATCATTATTTAATGTTTTCAAAATAATTATTTTACTAATGGACCGGCATTGGTCCTCTTGAACTCCACTTCCATTTATTGAACACCCGAATAAATAAATAAATAATTTATTCTCTTAAATAAATATTTTATCTAGAAACTAGTAAATAAATATTTATTAAATGTTTAATAAAATAAATTAATATATTTTATTTAATTTATACGATCATCTTAACTTGAATAAAATTATTCCTTGGTCTTGAGAATAATATTTATTTCATTAATTAAATTCAAATAGAATTTAACCAAGACCACCAAAAACACTTAATATGTGACCGTCTAGGATTTTTTCTCATTGGAATTAGGCGGGCTTTCCAAAAGTCCAAGATTATTGTCTAGAAATGGTTCAAGGCACCCAAGAAAAAGAACATAAGGTCGCAATAATGACATCCACATATGAATTATCACTATATAATATAATCTCTTGGTCTCAATATCTCATCAAGTAGGATTCATGATAGTTTCATCAACCTTTATAATTGATACATCGTTCTTTGACTACCTAAAATAAACCTGTTGTCACACCATGGACATGGAATTTCATGTGACGATTCTATTTCAATCAAAGGCCCAAGATATCAACTTCCATAAATGGAAGGGGTAAATCCTTACTTGACATATCCATTAATATCATGTGACTCGTGTCGCACACAACGTACCCTACTTCCCACCAACTATCTGCGTGACGGATTTCGTTAGTAAATTAAAGTGCGTCCATCGTGACTTGTATTAATGATAATATTAAAGTATAAGGATCATTACACATGATCGCAGATAGAAATATCTGATGACACCAAAACATGTGGAATTCCTACTGGCGGGTCTGTTCTCATAATCTCTAGTCATGAAGATTACCAATTTAAAACATTATGAGAGGAAGTCTCATCTGCTTACGAGTACTTGCACCTGATAGTCTGCATGCTATGTGTCTCTTTATAGTATGTTATCCAACTGTTGAACTGTATTTAAGAATATTATTATAGCATTTCAAGGTTCTCATCATAGTGTGGAACTTTCATGACCTTATAAATTCAATAAATACTCTAGGACATTATTACATCATAGTCATGAAGAACAATGAAAAATATGTAATAAGATGTTTAATATTAAAATAAATTAAATATCCATGTAATAAATGTACGACCAGTTGGTTCTAGGACACCAACTCTAACAAACTCCCACTTGGACTACACCCAACTGCCTATGACTTTTAGTTCCCTAGACCTCACATAGTGATCATGTTTCTACTGAGTCAAGGCTTTAGTCAAGGGGTATACCACATTGTCTTCCATGGAAATACAACTTACTGCAACATCACCTCTCTAAGAAAACATTCCTCAAGAGATGATACTTATAAAGTATGTGCTTCATCCGTTGATGTGGCCTTGGCTCTTTGAGATAGCCACCACTTCAGTATTATCACAGTATAGTGTGATGGGATCATTACTGCTAGGATTCACATCCAGCTCCTAGATGAAGCTTTTCATCCAAACTGCTTATTTGGCTGCCTCAAAAGCTGCGATATACTTAGACTCTACTATAAAATCCGCAACCACTCTCTTCTTTATTCTCCTCCAGCTTATTGTACCTCCATTCAAAGTGAATATGTATCCCGTTTGTGACTTCATGTCATCTTGATCAGTCTGGAAACTAGCATCTACATATCCTCTGATAAATAGTTCCTCATCTCCTCCAAAAACCAGGAACATATCCTTAGTATGCCTCATACAATTTAAGATAGTCTTGACTTCCATACAATAGCAGTCACCTGGGTTAGCTTGATATCTGCCTACTGCACTTAATACATAGGCGACATCTAGACTAGTGCATAGTGTGGCATACATGACTGACCCAATAATTGATGCATATGGAGTCCTTGGCATTATCATTCATTCCTCATGTGTCTGAGGACACATTTTCTTTGAAAGATGAATTCCATGTTCCACTGGAAACAATCCCCTCTTTGATTGTTCTATACTGAATCTATTCAGTATCTTATCAATGTATGTACTTTGGCTTAGGCCCAGCAATCTCTTGGATCAATCATGATGAATCTTGATCCCAAGAATATACGCTGCCTCGCCCAAGTACTTCATGGAGAATCATTGATTCAACCATTCCTTAAGAGACTATAATACTGGTGTCTCATTTCCAATAAGTAATATATCGTTAACATATACTATAAGAAAAATTATTGCACTCCCACTAACCCTTTTGTAGACACAAGGCTCACATTCATTCTTGATAAAACCAAATTCTGTTATGGATTCATCAAAATGAGTGTTCCATGACCTGGATACATTCTTTAATCTGTAAATGGACTTCTACAACTTGCATACCTTATTTGAATCCATTTGGATTCACAAAACCTTCAGGTTGTGTCATGTAGACATATGACTTAAGGTTCTTGTTAGGGAAGGATATTTTGATATCCATTTCCCAAATCTCATAGTCATGGTAAGCCACAATGGAAAGTAGAATTCTGATGGATTTCATCCTTGCAACTGTTGAAAAGGTTTCATCGTAGTCAATTCCTTGACATTGTTTAAACCCTTTTTCAACCAGTCATGCCTTATAGGTACTTATTTGTCCTTCCATGTCTAGTTTCTTCTTGAATAACCATTTTCAACCATCAGGCTTTACATGAACTAGAGGATCAATCAAAATATAGATATTGTTTTGATACATGGAATCCATTTCAGAATTTATGGCTTCTTTCCACTTGGAAACGTCTATGCCACTTAATGCTACCTTGTGGGTTAGAGGATCATTATTATAAACTAATAATGAGTCACCATCCTTAGTAATTAGAAAAATATACCATTAAGTTTCTCTAACCTCTCTTATACCCCTATGAAGTACTTGTGTCTCTAGAACAAATTCTTCTTCCAAAGGGCTTTGTAGAATCTGTTCATGTACCAACTCTTGTATACCTTGAGCCTCGACTTCATCAAAGACTATCTCACTCCCACTATCTCCATTGGATATGTGCTCCCTCTCAAGTAATATGGAAATTATTTCCAGAATAACCTTTTTTATGAGGGGTTGTATAGGTAATATCTCTTTGTTTCCTTGGGGTATCCTATAAAGGTACACTTTGTGCATCGTGGAGCGAGTTTGTTACCTGAAGAGACCTTAACAAATGCTTCGCTACTCTACACATGTAAATTCAATAACACGTCTTTTCTTCCACTCCAGAACTTTTATAGACTACCATTTATCGATTTACTTGGAACTTGGTTTAGTATGTGTGTCTTTATTTGTAACGCATATCCCCAAAAGGATAATATAAGACTCACACGAATCATCATTTATCTCACCATATCCAACAGGGTATGGTTCCACCTTTCGCTCACACCATTCCACTGGGGCGTGTTTGGAGGAGTGAGTTGGGATAGGATCCCAAACTCCCATAATTAATCAGTGAAGTCTTGATTAAGATATTCTCCACCTTAGTCTGAGTAGAGTTTCCTAATCTTCTTACCAAGCTAGTTCTCCACTTCACTCTAATATTCTTTGAACTTATCCAAGGAATCTGACTTATACCTCATTAAATAGATATATCCATATCTACTAAAATAATCAGTAAAAGTTATGAATTATGAGTATTCTCCCCTTTCTTTAACTGGAAATGGTCTACACACATTGGTATGAACCAATTCAACAATTTCTTTATCCCTTTCACCTTTCCCACTAAATGGGGATTTGGTCATTTTGCCTTGTAAACATGCATGACATACACCAAGTGGTTTTAATTTGAAAGAATCTAAATATCCATCTTGATGTAAATTTATCAAGAATTTCTCATTTACATGACCTATAAGGTGATTCCAAAGTTGGGTGTGGTATGAGTCATGTGAATTATCTTTTTTATTGATTTCCAATACTTGGTTTGTGTGATCCAACACGTAAGGACTGTTGTATAAATGTTCCCTACCAAAACAAATGTTATCTTTTTTAAATGAAACAAAATTCATTCCCAAAATTTCAAACAAATCCATCTGTATCTATTATAGATACATAAATAATGTTTTTAGTAACAGAAGGTGCATAATAATAACCCTTCAACACTAATATCATCCCAATTGGCAATGTGAGGTGATAGTCCCCGACAGCTATAGTAGTAAGTATGGATTTGTTGGATACTCGTAGATCTATATCCCATTGGTCAATCTTCCTAAATATACATGGTTCTTATATTTGGATACATATATGAGCACCACAAGCTATATCTAATACCCAATTTGTAGAAATAAATATATTCCATTTGATAACAAATGCACCTGAAGCTTTCCCTTGATTCTTTGGCTATGTTCAATTCTTCTTATAGTGGCCCTTATTTCCACATGAAAAACAAAAAGCCTCATGTTCCTTTGCCTCCCCTTCGATCTTCCTTTTCTTGGAAGGATGTGAAGAAGCTTTGGGCATAAACCTATTCGTCTTCCCTTTCCTCTTATTCACCATAAGGACATAAGGATTTTCACACTTCATATCATTATCCACTTGGTTAATGAGGACAAGAAGATTAGATAGAGACTTCTCAATGTTGTTCATATTGATATTGACAACAAATTTTGAGAAGCTATGAGGGGGTGATGTGAGAATGGGATCAGTGCCTGGTTCTTCGGGGAGTTTAAACCCTAGAACCTCTTGGTGCTCAATGTAGACAATGATCTTGACTACATGAGGCCCAACTAGGGAACCATCTCCAAGATTAATCTGAAAGAGTGCCTTAGATATCTCAAACCTTTCTAGTATTTTTCTCTCCTGGTAAAGACCACAGAGGTGCTCGAGCAAGCTATAAGCATCCATGTTTTCATGAGACTTCATGATCTCACTAGACATTGATGATAACATAAAACATTGAACGTTGACCACATCATTCATATGTTTCTCATAGACCATAAAATCTTCATCACTCGCCTCTTTGGTAGGTAGATCAGGTATTTCTGACTCTTGCACATAAGACTTATGTTCATGGCGTAGGATAACCTGAAGGCATCTAAGCCATTCTTGGAAGTTATCGTCGGTGAGGATGTTGTATTTATATAGAAATGATCACAAGGATGGTGTGGTTTAAGAGGTTTAAATATTCATTCTACAATTAAAAGAGCATATCATTAGTTCTTTCCTAATTACATTTTATGAGAAATAATAAATTTTTATTAAATTCCACACTATTTTATCAAGTCCCAATGGCCCTCATCATTGCACTGAGAATGTCCAGTTTCCATGACATTCTAGTGTCAAGGATCCATATTCCCCTTTGCATAACCCCAACAAGGGTTGGTCAAGCTATTAGAAGGTATTTAGGTAAGTAGGCCTTTGCCAACTGTGGTCTTGCAGCTCCTTGATCTATTAAGTGGACTCCCCAATCTTGAAAACATGACTCCTGGATTTCCTCAAATCTTGCATCCAATATTACAACAAGTCTAGAAAGGGTACTCCTCATGATGTAATATGGATAAGTCAACTCAAAAACTTTCATAAGGTCTTATTGTATTAAATTAAGTGTCCCAATAAGGGTTGGTCAAACACATAGTTTTATTGACTTTTTCCATTAATCAAGTAATGGAAGGCTTGGTCTGACTTAATATTTTATTTGAATAATTTTTATCTCTTATGAGTGAATTGATTATTATCATTATCACATGATTGTTAATATTAAGTGGAACTTACTTAAGTGATTAACCATGTCTTGATAATATTTACGCATAATTCAGGTTTATTTTAGTTCTATCTTATAAGCTTGATTAATTCATTAATTATGTGATCGTGACAACACATCCATAATGATAAACCACGCAACTAACAAAAATAAAACAAAGAGAACGATTATGAGATTTTATAATGGTTAGTTTATCTAGAGGTTGATAAACTGACCCTAACCTAGTGGAGAAACATCTTGAACCTTTGGGATTTTTGTTTATATCTTTCCACCTGTCCACCTCTGTATCTCCTGGGATTTGTTTCATCTCGTCTTCAGCTTGAACTGCCTCCACTAGCTTGGGAGTTCCATCAATTACATATGCCTTTTTTTAACTCACATATAAATGAAGGGTAAAACGGGGTTTTACATAAAAGAAACCTTGGGCACATAGGCTCTACATTTTAATGATGAGAAGGCTTGCAGGCCTACAAATTTAATTTAAATAAAAAAAATTAAAAGAAATCATCCAAATAAAAAGGTCTTGGTCTAGCTCATGATCATCCATACATGAAATGATATTTACACATAAATAAAACTAGAATTAAATTATTTAATCATTCTTGTTTAAGATAAATCACGCTTGAATAGATTAATTATCATCTTTAGTTAATCAATCCCTTTATCTTAAACTCCTTTCTGAATTTACATAAGATTCTCATCCATCATAATTTAAAAAAATAAATTAATTTAAAATTATTTTTGTACGTAACTTTACCTTAAAGAAAACCCGGTGAATTCCTACTCATAACTACCCAATAAGTATAAATTAACATTACACAGATGTTAAATTAAAGACATATATATAAAAAACCTATCATGTGTTGTGCCTCAGCTTTATTCCAGCACGATGGTACACGTATCAATGGGTTTTTATAATATAATAATAAATTTTAATAAATCTATGTAATTTGGATGAGTATATGGCGTATAGTTCCCACTACATAGAGTGTACTATTTTTCATCATCCATAAGAAGTACACGCCCGGGGAAACTATGTGTGAGTGTACTTTGGAAATCTTCAAAGTAAATGGCGTGTCTAGTAGGTCGCACGCCGTGTAGTTCCTCATTGCATAGTCCCCAGCCGGTAAAGACATGCACGGGGTACACGGTCCAACCCTAACTAGAAGTGACTACACGTCGTGTCCAGTGGGCCACACGGTGTGTATTCTAGAAACTGTGTGCCACCTATTCCTAATCAACACATAGAGTCATTAAGACTTAGACAAACTCTAATGACACGACTTGGTTTGGCGGACTAGACCCAGTGCATTGAACCTTTCCTACACGGTGTGTATTGCTGAATAAAGATCGTGTGTTCTTATGTTGTATGTCCAGGAACCATTGGTACCTTCGGATGAGATCCTCTATTTTATTTTAATCAAAATTAAAAGAAAATATCATTTCCATAAGGTTAATGAGAAACAAAAGAGGAGGAACAGATCTCGAGATTTAGATTTGCTGAATGATTAACATGAATTGAAACAACTACATTATTAAATGAGTAAATCATCAACGAAATATTTAAATAATTATAAACTATGATGTAACCGCTTTGATGCTACTTAGAGGTTCTGGGTGCAGTGGAAGAGTGGTTGGGACGACACCAAACTTTAATTTTTACCATGATCAATGATTATTCTAGGATCAATATGACGATGAACATCAGTCTCAATGGAATGAAATCAAAGATTTAGATAAAGAAGGAAGAGGCCAAAAACCTTTATAGAGGATATTGAAAATCATGTTTAAAATTAATTTAATTAATCTAATAAAGAAAAGAATACTTGGATCTTTGGTGTTTTCTTTATTGATGATGTTGATCATTTGGAATGACCCTTCTGAATTATCTCATTGTGCTTGCATTGATACAAAATAGAATCCCTCTAGCGGTGATCCACATTTGCTCTAATGGCCTCCGATCGACACCACTCGTTCATCGGGTTCTAGCACGGTTAAGCGAGTGTCTTGTGTCATTCGTTCTTGATCACTTGTTCTTCAGTCTTGAAGAATGTCTCTCGTTCTTGAGAGGGGTGGGAAGAATATTCGAGAGAGAAATTGTTTAGCTAAAAAATTCTCAATTCAAAAAGAGTGTGGTGTTTTCGCTATGGCACAATAGATGTACTTGTCTATTTATATGCATGGAACTTCTGTTACAATATTTAATTTCTTAACAAAAATTAAATACATTAATGAACATAGAGAAAATCCATGTTTATAATAATAATTCTACGTCATTATTTATGGTGCACCAACTTGCGCAAAATGGAATTATAAATAAAATTAAGTGTCAAAAAATAATAGCTGCCTCATTATTATTTTAACTTGTGCCAACTAATAATTATTTACAGTTTTGAAAATAATTATTTTACAAACGGACTGGCATTGGACTGCTAGAACTCCACTTCCATTTATTGAACACTCTAATAAACATATAAATAATTTATTCTCTTAAATAAAAATTTTACCTACAGACTAGTTAATAAATATTTTTTAAATTTTAAATAATATAAATAAATAAATTTAATTTAATTTATTTGATCATCTTAACTTGAATATCATTATTCCACAGTCTTGAGAATTATATTTATTTCATTAATTAAATTCAAAAAGAATTTAACTGAGACCACCAAAAACACTTAGTGTGTGACCTTATAGGATTATTTATCATTGTCATTAGGCAGGATTGCCTAAAGTCCAACAGTACTATCTAGAAATAGGTCAAGGCAGCCAAGAAAATGAACATTATGTCACTACAATGACATCCACATACAAATTCTCACTGTGTAACATAATCCCTTTGTCTTAATATCTCATCAAGTAGGTTTCATGATAGTGTCATCAACCTTTATACTTGATATGTCGTTCTTTGACTACCTGAAATAAACTTATCGTTACACCATGGCCATGGAATTTCACGTGACGATTCTATTTCAATCAAAGGGATGGGATATCAAGTTCCATAAATGGAAGGGACAAATCCTTCCTTGACTTATCCATTAATATCATGTAACTCATGACGCACCCAGCGTACCCTACTTCCCGCCAACTGTCTGTATAATGGTTTTCGTCATTAAATCAAAGTGCATGAGTCATGACATGTATTAATGATAATATTAAAGTATAAGGATCATTACACAGACTCGCAGATAGAAATATCCAATGACACAAAAACATGCATAATTCCTGCTAGCGAGTCTGTTATCATAATATCCTGTCTTGGAGATTACTATGGGAGAACTTCATGAGAGGAAGTCTCATCTGCTTACGAGTACTTGCACCTGACGGTATGTTTTCTATGTGTCCCTTCATAGTATGCCATCCAACCGTAGAACTATATTTAAGAATATTGTTATAGAATTTCAAGGTTCTCATCATAACGGGGAATTTCCATGACCTAATAAACGCAACAAATACTCTAGGACATTATTACATCATAGTCATGCAGAAAAATGAACAATATGTAAAAATCTGTTTAATATTTAAATAAATTAAATATCCATGTAATCAAAGTATAGGCAGTTGGTTCTAGGATACCAAATCTTACAAAAAATGTGTGACACTCACTGAAAACAATGAAAAAACACTCTAATTGTATTGATAATTTAGAAAAAAGATTCGCAAGTTGTTTTTATATATAGGAATAATTGTCATGTCAAACTGATACATGATGTGACCAATATGACTCAAAGTGTGTGTTTCCAGTTTGAAATTAAATTTTAGTAAAAAAGATAAGTGACATACTAAAAACTAAGGAAAGACAATTGGATTTTTTGATAATTTAGGACAATGATCCATAAGTTATTTTTGATGGGTAGGAATCAGTATCGCCTCAATTTGACATATGGGGTGACCGGTATAACTCCATGTGTGCCATTATTTAAAATTGGCATTAATTTTAGTAAAAAGGACAACTGACATTCTCAAAACCAAGAGAACGCATTGGGATTGTTTTGATACTTTAGGAAAATGATCCATAACTCATTTTTGATTTGTAGGAATCAACTAGACCTAAATATAACACACTATGTGACATGTAAAACACTAAGTGTTTATTTTTATTTTAAATTGAAATTTTATTTATGTATTCTTTCATATTAATGTTGATTTATTTCATTATAATATTACTAACATAATATTTTCTTATTATATAGGTGGATTAGTTTTCTCGTGTTGAGGTGATTTGTTCGACAACTAAAACCATTGGTGCACTTTCTTGAGACGAGATTTCAGTTGCAAAATACAATGAAACATTGATGTTTTTAAATGTTTGTGGATATTAATTGTAAATGTAATTAAACAAAACATTATTTGAAATGTACATAGTAGTATTTTTTTGGTATTCATGGTGTAAAATTTATTTCAATTAAATTATATATTTTTCAGATAGGTTATCGGTATTTTATGTAGTTTCCTATTATATAAAAAGAACTCTATAGCAGGTTGGGACATTATCAGTGCAAGAAATAGCATTGATAAAGGGGACCCCCCCTAGCAGGGATGAGGACAACAATGTTTTTTAGTACTGTTAATAGTATTTTTGCACACTGTTAAAGGGAATATCTGTAGTAGTGATCAAAATACTTGAAACACCTTCAAAATATATTTTTAAACTATTTTCTATGTTTGACTAATTTGGATATTTAGTTTCAATTAGGTATATATTTTTAAAAAAATTTGTGAAATTTTTCAAAAAAAATTGGTGCTTGTTATTTTTTTTGATATTTGTCTATTCACTTTGTGTTTACATGCCTGGAATTATGTATTTTAGAATATTTTTCTATAAAAATTATCATCTCTCAATGTCACTTTTAGGGAAAACCGACATTAAAAGGTCTTTCTATGACAGTCTTATTAAAAATCAATATAGAAAGACTTATTTATTTTATATTTTAGATGGCCTTTAAATGTATGTTTATAAAAAACAGCGTTCAATGTATTTTTTCCACTACTGGGTGAAGAAACAATGGAGAGAGAAAAATCGTTGAAACATAGGATTGTTGGATCAAATTGAACAATGATTGAGATTAATCTTGTAAAATTTTAGTGGATTAATCACCTAAATTAAATAATAAGTGAACCTAATAAACTAGCAACAAAATAAAAAAATACTAGCCTAGAAGTCCAATAGTCTAAAATATAACAAACTTTTTAATAATAAAAATATATAATGTTTCATGATATCATCATAGGAAAAATAAGAATAATTTACATTGCAATATCATAAAAAAATATTTCATAATTGAAATTTTAATGTTATTTGAAACTTTTTAAAACTAAGGATAATAGATTCAATTAATTTTTTTCTCTCAACCTTGCATGAGGTGTTAATAGGGTATGACGGGTTGGCCCACGGGGTGGATCATGGGGGTTGTGGGTTTTATTGAGCGGTCTAGTATGATCCACAAAGAATACATGCTTAATAAATAAAATCCCGACCCTATCCATGTGGGACCCACAAACTAACATTCCTACCCATGAGTTTAAATAAAATAATATATAAGAATATTTTTTTCCTTGGGGAACTGTGATAAAGTGGAGCGAGAAAAAAGAAATATTTAAGATTGGGTAAAAATATTTAGATTTTAATTAAAAATAACTCTAACAACAACAAAAAAACATTAAAAAATTATATCTCTGAAGATTTATTAGATTAATATCATTTTAATTGGTTCATTTAACATTACCGGCCAAACCAGTTTAAAGACAAAAATACCCTTGTGCCTCTTGTTAAAGTTATAACTAATATATATAATATTTATTAAATGTAAATTTAATAATATATATTAATTATTATATAAATTTATATAATACATATGATATATTTATTACATATACATATTATATGTATTATTTATTATAAGTACATATAAAAATTTCCAATGAAATTTTCCATCCGAAATATCCCATGCAAATTTCTACTAGAAATTTCATGTACAAATTTCCATAGAAAATTTACACTTCTAATTTTCACATAAAATTATAGTGAAAATATATTAATACATAAATAAAAAATAAAAAATTTCAATGGAAATTTTCATGGAAATGTTTCACCAAAAATTTATTTTGACAATTTGGAAAGAAAAATGTTTACTGCAAACTTCCACTGAAAAAATGAATTTGAATCTCTACCAAAATTTCTAATGAGATTTTACACTTGATTTTTAATGTAATTATACTAGAAATTATGATTAAAAAACTCTAAAATAAATACATGTTTTAATTTTCATTTTATATATATTAACTCAAAAATAAATAATTGAATTTTTCAATGAAAATTTGAACTGAAAATGTTTTATTGAAATTTTTAATTCAAAATTCCACAGGTAATTTGCATTGAAAATTTTCACTCAAAATTTAGAGTTTAAGTTTCCACTTATAATTAAAATATAGATATATTAAAACATAAATAAAAAATTTATTTTTTCAAAAAATTAAACTAAAACACAAATGTATTAATAAATACATAAAAATGTAAATCTTCGCAGGAAATATTCATTTAAAATTTTCATGAAAAACTTTTATTACAAATTTTCACTAAAAATTATAGTCAAATGTCTACTTAAATTTCAAATTGAAATTTTCATTTGATTTTTATTATAATTATAATGAAAATTTGACTAACAATATTCTAAAATAATTACACACTCAAATTTTAATTTCAAATATATTAACTCATAAATAATGTACCTTTTCACTGAAATTTTGACCTGTAAATTTCTTATGGAATTTTCAAGTGAAAAATCACACTGGATATTTTCAGTGTATATTTCCACCAAAAATATGTTGTTCAATTTTTCACTTAAAATTACAATATAGATACATTTAAAAATGAAAAAGTAAATTTTCACTAGAAAATTAAAATTAAAATTCCCATTTGAAAATTTTATTATATATTTCCTCTATAAATATCTACTTAAAACCACAATAATAATATATTGATACATAAACAAAAATAAATAAAATTTGTAGTAAATTTACATTGAAATATACACTTCAAAATTTTAAAGGAAATTTCCATTGGAAAATTGCTGTAAAAATTGACCTTGAAATGTCTAATGTAAATCACCAAATTATATTTTCTATACACAAGAATTTTATAATTGTCGTTGTAAATTTGTACTCATATTTTGCACTGAAAATTTATATTGAAATTTTTTATTGGATAATTGATTATCAAAATTTTAAAATAAATGAAGGTTTAGATTTTCAGTGTGAATATTTTAATACATATATTTATTATTATTATTTCTTATTTTTGTTTATCCTATTTATTTATTTCTTCAAAGTCACGTTTAAAAAATCATAGTAATATATATATATATATAGTTAAAATTAAATAATGGAAGGTATGTTTCCTTAATTATAAGATATTATAAAAAATTATAAAAATAAAAAACTTATGTTAACATATATTCTATTTTAAAATAAAAAGAGTGACATTATTTTATATTCTAAAATGCTATAAAAAATACTAAAATATTAATATGTAAAATATTATAATAATAATATTAAAATACAAAAATTAAAATATCGGAAAATAATTATATTAGAAACAAATCAACGGTCTTGAACATCCATTTTCAGAATTATTACATCAACATTTTAATATATCAAACATATTTATTAATCTGGTGTCATGCTCCAAATAAACACACCTGAAATCCATCCGGTGACTAATCTGATTGTTAGTTTCAAAAACCAACATTGGATGATATTTTCCCTAATTAATGTATGGTTGTATTAAACTTGAATTATTTTTTTACACTAATGTTAATTTATTTTATTAAATTATTTTATTTTATTTTTTCAAACAAAATATTTTGGAATACTACTTATAATTGTGGGTCAAACGGGACACGCAGTGTAATGACCTTGAATTCTATCAACGGAAATTCTCTTCTAATGATTATATAATGTAGTATAAATCACATAAAATTCCATAAAAACACAAAACCAACATTATAAATATTGAATTAATGAAATAAGAGGCTTTTTTCAGAATTAAGGAACACGTACAAACAGAATAGTAACTTGACTATTAGAATAGTAATGTTACCCTTATAAATAGTAGACTGGATAATAGAATCATAACCTAACCTATTAAAGTATAGATAAAATTTGTATATCCTATAAATAAAATTATGATATATCAATATCTTAGAATATGTAGATAAATATTTTATAAATGATAAATTAAGTATTGATATTTTTGTAAGTTATAAATATTTAATTAAAAGATTATAATTATTATATTGATTTAAAAAAATTAATTTTCCTAAAATGTATCCATAAATTAATATTATTTTTTCTTATGATTATAGGATAATGTTATGGGACCTTAACTAGTTTTTCAATGTGTTATAAAATCAATTATAATTTTAAAATCGGTATTTTTCGAGTAAATAATTATTTTAATTAAAAATTAAATTTATCATATTTGTAAAATTATTTTTATAAAATGGATTCCCTTTTTTAATTCTATATGTTTAAAAATGGTTAGGGTGAGTTTTTGGAAAATTTTTAAATTTTTTGAATTTTTGGTGAATAGTGAAATACGGTAATTTATGGTATTTAACAAATACATAAATTATTGAGTCATAAATGATGTATGGATATTATAAGACTATAATATAAAACTATTATTAATTATTTTAATTTATTTAGTGATAATTCTCAAACTATTCATAGTCTTGAGCCAAAATAATAATCTAATGAACAAAATAATGAGAAAACACCCTTCTCCTCCACTAAAATTACTTCCCCTTGCCACCTATACTTCTCACACCTCTAAAGCCTTGAAGCTTGTCCAAATTCCTCCAAAACCTCTTCCCAAGTCTCTACCCAATTTCCAGAATCCTTTGGTCTTAATTAAATAACAAACTCATGTGTCTCAAGGAGGTTCTCAAGGAGAACAATTCAAGAGGTAAAAACCCCTATCCTTTTCTTTTAATTTCTTTCCAAATTATTTTCTTTTCATAATATATCCTCACCTACCATTGTACATGTGGAATGTTAAATCTTATATCTCACATATAATGTAATTTTATTATGTTAATGTAATAATACATCATCATTTCTTTCCCCTCCGCTTTTTTTGTTCTAAAAATGAAAACATTGTATGTGATGTGTTGATTTATCGCTTTCAATGATGATGAGTTTTCAATTTCCTTTATCGCCTTCAAGGATGGTCATAAAACCATTTTTATGGCTAGAATAGATTATAATATAATTATTATAGCTTATTTAATGTTTGGTAACTATTATATATACATAATATTAAAGAATTGAACAAAACTAATTTAGGATCGAGAAACTACCAAATTAAACTAAACGATTATCATTAACGTTTTATCTAATAGTTCATCATCATACCATATAACCAAATGATATATAAGAAAAATAAATTTATGTATTTTCATTCATAACATATAATTTCAATTTTGTATAACTATTTTCATCTTACAAGATCTTCCATACACATATACAAGTGAACCGATCATGAAAACCAAGGAAACAAACACTCCTGAACGATGAAATTATTTCTTATAACTCATCAAAAAGGCCATAAGTGAATATAAAAAAATTATAATAAATAAAATACATGTAAATTTTTTTTAATTGGTTTATTGATTTAATTTGATTATCCAGGACATTAAGATCAAGTGTAGAACATTTTCCTAAATAAGGTAAGGGATTATTTCCAAACCTCCATTTTTCCGTCAGGTTATGCTTTATCTCTATTTAACTAAATGTAATTCATCTTTATTTTTATTTAATTATTCTAAATTATTTGAAAAATTTCCAAACTCATGTATTCAAATCATATCATCTTTCTTTGATGGGGAAATAAATGTTTTAAAAAGGATATCTTTTCAATTATTCTCAATAAGCAAGCCTAGTTCAAGGGAACTTCCTGATTTCTTACCAATTTTCAAGTACTCTCCATAATTTGTTTTAAGACACCATTATTTTTATAAAATCACTCATTTTATCATTTAAAACTATTTAGGTTCATTTATATTTTTATACAAAAAATTATGTCTTTTCGATTTTAAATAATCTTTAATATTTTCCAAACATTTCAATAAAATATTTTATTTCTAAAGTTTCTTAAAAAATATTTTTACAAGTTTTCACTTCAGTTTGACATCACATATCATGATCTATTCCTATTTTCCATTATGAATTTCCTTCTATGTAATAAATCCTTTCTTTCATGGAAACAATTATGATATTCCCTTTTGATATGCCTTTTGACATGATTATGATACCCAAATCTTTCCATGGGTAACCCTTGTGTTTATATTTGATTCCTTGTGTATGATTATTCAGGTGGCACACATATTCATGAACATGTTATGATGGATGTGGCTAAATATTTCTCCAATTTATTGGGTAATGTTCAATCTCATGAGACTTTATGTGCAGTGGTCTTGGTGGTTAGCCTTGACTCATACTCCATGTGCAATGATATTGGTGGTTTTCCATGACTCATGATCCTCCATTTGAAATGATCCTTGAATCATGATTAAGTCCTGTTATGTGGTGTTTCTAAATTTCTATGATTCCATGATTACATTATTCCAGGTTCTATTTGTTATGCTTCCATATTTTTATTCATATTCAATGCCTTTTTATGTCATTATGTCATGCCTTCTAACCCTTGAGCTAATATTTACTCTTATTTCTATTCCCTAATTCGTCTTTTTAGATCATTACATTTCTCATATATTCCATAGGTTATCCTATCTAGATATAAGGGCTCAAATTAAGTTACGACATCATTATGAAAAATAAATTAATGATATTTTTATTTTGGTTTCATGGGTTGTAATTATATATCTAATATTCCAAATATGTTAGACTTTACTATCCTTGTTTATTATTTGAAGAAATATTATCCTTAAAATCATGTAATTATATGTGTAAAAGGCTACAGTCATTATACATAGAAACTCGGTGGGATCTTCATCTCAAGATGCAGGTTTTGGAGTTTGGATCAAATGCGGTCCAAATTTTTTAGCGCCTAAATATTCAAATCCCTAAGACACATAAATACATTGGCTAATGGATCATCCCGTGATCTTATGGATATTTTAAAAAGTATACATGTCATTTTGAGCATTGAAAATTATTTCTAAATTTTTTTGACATCCAACTTTATATAAAAAATAAAAATAATTTTTTGTGACTTGGAAAAAACATAAAACAAATATTCACCACTTGGATGGGTTTTTATCCTCAAATCCATCTCAAAATATACCTCTAAAATTTTAAACATAAACGCACATCAATCCAACACAAAAAACCTATCATTAGTGGAATTATGTTTTCAAACTCAAAAAACTGACTAAACTTTCAAATTCAAAATCTCACATTAATGTTTCTTCCATAAAAGCACACATCAGATGTCTTGGAAGAAATTTTTTTAGAAATTTCCAAAATCATAAATTATACTGGAAACAAATATCGAACTATTGTGGCATAATAATAACTCCATGCTCCATAGCATCAGATTTTAATTCAATGTAAAACATTCTATTAATTGTTTTCTTCGTATATGTCTTCTTATGAAATGTTTTATTTGAAAATTAATCAAACTATTATTTAGTTATTGATATGATGAAATGAATGGGAGTAAAAGAAAAATAAAAAATATCAAATAAAATTTAACATGTTTTTAATGAGGAAATAACTTTAAAAAATTTCAATATAAAATTATGAAGTTCATATTTTTATTCAATAAATTGTTTTGAACTTATTTATTGGGATGTTCAATTGATAATTAAAAAACATTTAGATAAATCATGGTAAATAAGTTAAAAATTAATTTTTGAGTAATTGAATGTAAAAAATATTTAACTAATAATTTTTATAAATAATTTTTAATCAATAAATAGAGTTTATTAAGGACACAAAACCACATTATGAGGGTGGGGTCAGGACCACCTTGAGTAGGAGTTTGCAGGATCCCTTAGTCATCTCTTACTGAATCTCTCCCATGGTTTAAAGGATATATAATTGAATGAAAAGGCTTTTATTCTTCACACTAAAATAAATATCAAGAATCACACTACTCAACCAATAAATTCATTGATGATGCAGAATAAGTACATTTTGTTAATTGGAATGCTATGAAAGAACCTATGTTTTCAGATTTCAATTCGTATCACTTAGATCATACGATATGTACTAAGAATGTCAGGAAAAGTTTCTTCCAACACATACAATTTTCTTTCATGGTGTAGGATAATCTTTAAACACCATTTCCATTCTTGTAAATTTGTGCCAGTGATAAGGTTATCCTTATTAAGTTTAGATCACAATGATATGTTTGAATTCATGTTTATTACGATTTAAAAAAATAAAGACAATAAAATTTTAGTTCTTTATCTCATAATTTTTTTAAAAATAATTAAATTTTATATTTATTAAACACCCAATATTTTATCAAAACCCAATAAGCCTCACTATTTTCTTTGGAATATTTTGTCACTTAGAAATTAAAGTGTAAAAGATCCATATTCCCCTTCTTATCGCCCTAACTTTGGCCGGTCATGCTATTTAAAGTATTTTAGGTAGGCATTCTAAATGAGAACTACAACTCATAGTACTTCGATCTGTTAAGTGGACTCATCAATCCTCATATACTTAAATTTGACTTCCAAACCATTTTCCTCTTAGTTAAACCAAGTCCAATCTTGGAATTCAACTCTTTATGTAAACTATGTTAATTCAACCCAATAATTTAAATTAGAATTCCCTGATAATTGAAAGAATCCCGACTTTTTCTGGTCAATTACTTTGAATAATGGTTTGATTTTCACTTGAGTGGTGGAAGGATATACCTACAAAATATATATAATTGGGTGATTTTATCTCTATGCAGAAATTTCCAATTATTATATGTATTACATGCTTGTTAATATTAAGGGGACTTACTTAAGTAGTTGACCATGTTTTAGATAACGTTTATATATAAGCCAGTTTATTTTATTTTTATCTTGCATTCTTATAAATTAATTAATTCATGTGATCATGAAAAAACATCAGTAATTAAATAATCATGGAACTTTAAAGAAATAAAATAATAAATTTGTATGATCATGGGCTTTTACTTATGGTTAGTTTATCTTGTGGATGATAAACTAACTATAGACCTAGGGTAAAATTACCTTGAACTATTTTGGGTTTGTGTTGCTACATTCCACTTGTCCACCTATGTATCTCTATTGGATTATTTTCTCATCGACTCCAAACATGAATTTCCACCACTATATTGGGAGCTCCATATATTACATATGGTTTTACTCACACACAGGTCAGGGGAACCAAAGGATTGGTTAAGGGGTTTTCATAAAAGAAACTACGGGAATGCAATCCCTTACTTACAAGATCATGGATGAAACCCATACCAAAAATTTAATTTAATAAAAATTAAAATAAACCAACCACATACAATGTTATGTTCTATTATAATGATCATCCATATACCTACAAAAAATTACACAATTAATAAAATTATCATTCAATTCCAATCATTATTATTTAAGATAAATCATACTTGAATCAATTAATTATCTTCTCTAATTAATCAATTCTTTTATCTTAATTCTCATACAAATTTTCTTGATATTCTCATCCATCATAATTTTTAATAAATTAATAAATTTATTAAAAATTAATTGTATAAAAAATTGTTCCAGGAAGGAAACATAGTGAATGACCATATAAACTACCCAATGTGTATTATATTCATATATTTTTTACACAGGTAGCGTCTAATATACATGACTTATCAAATAATGTAATGGTGTGTACTGTCAACTTAGTTTAAGAATAAAACATGTGGTATTTATGTAGTGTATAAAATTTCAATCCATGTAGTGTAATAACTGTATTTTGACTTATACATGATATGCAGTTTCGAACAGTATGTAGAGAACTATTTAGAAATTTAATATATATATATATATATATAAATGATCACACAATGTGTACTATCAACTTAATTACTACATGTAACAAATGTTGATAAGGTTTAAGTAGTATAATAAAATAATTCTTAATTCTTTGTAATTCGGTTAAAGTATATGGTGTGTACAATCCAGCTACATGTCATATATTATTCTCAGCATCAATATATGTAACATGCTTAGGGACTCAGCTTATAACTGTGCCATGGAAAATATTAGAGTAAACGGAATGTCCAAGATCTAGACAACATGTGGTCTCTGAGTTACATGATCAACAATCATGTAGATCTTGTAAGATGATACATGACCCATCTCTGACTAAAGGATTGCATGTAATTTATGGAAGTTAAATGACATGTACTTTAGCTGACTATGCTCCTGGATAGCTCGATAAACATGTGGTATATAATTAAATTCACCATGTGTAATAAATGAACACATCTTTTATTAATTTTGGATAAATTAAAGGTGCATTAAACATGGGTACATGACATGTGCCATTGGGTTACATGGCTTGTACTCTTGTGTTGTCCATCCAGGCTCCTTAGTTCCCCCAGATGAGATATTCAAATTTATTTCATTCCTAAAATTAATCAATTTGATTATATTTGTGAGAAGGAAGAGAAATAAGATCAGATTTCATGATTCCAATTAAAGAAGATTTAACTATAATTGAAAACTAATAAAAAAATGTAAATATCAATAAATGATATTTAAGTAATTTTAAAAAATTATGTGATCCCTCTATTACCACTTTAATGTTTTAGGAGAAGCAGAAGTGCAATATGGGACATGCCCAACTTGGATTTTTTATTATGATCAATGATTACTCTGATATTTACATGACGATAAACTCCTTTATCAATTGAAATGAACCAAAGAATATAGATGATAGACAAAACACTGGTAAAAAGGTGCAGGATCATCATATATTATTTATAAATAATTTAAGTAGTTAATAATTATCTTGTGAGAAATTATTTATTTATTGATGGATCTACCAACATCTCCGCATCGTATCATCATCGTGTTATATAAATTAATAATATATTCCCTCCAACATTGATCCACATGTGTTCCATACACCTATGAAAATTTCTATATCCATATCTGGGTGCTAGTATGGTAGATCATAATACTTGCGTCGTTCACCTTTGATCTCCCTAAGAATTGCTTCAAGGAAGGTTTCACTTAGATCACTCTAGACTTGAGAGTGTTAGTGATGAGGATCGCTCTATATTATTGAGAGTGTTCTTAGAGAGGGGTATCTCTTGGGTTTTGAGGGGATTCAATCTAGATATCATTGTGCACAACTAAGGGAATTGAATCTCCTAAGAAAATAATATAATTGTGTTTATATACCACTAGGGTTATAAAATAATAATTGCACAAGATCCCTTATTATTTATATAATCCATGATGAACCACATGTCTATAATAATAATATTATTATTACTATTTATTAACTTTTTCTAAACTCTTAAATGAAATTAAATTTTATTTATTCCAATAATATTCAATATGTTTTATTTATCACTAAACCATTAAACTTGGTCCTCCATTCCTCCACAATATTTATCAAGCCTTGAATAATGATTATTTATTTAATAAATAAATATCCCTACATTAATCACCAGAAATAAATAAATATTTTATTAACTAAATATCAAATAAATATTCAATAAATATTCTGCTCACATAATATTCTCTCAAATAATTGGTGACGGAATATATGTGATCAAGAAAACATGAATAATTATTAAACCATGTGAAATAAGAATATTTATTCAAATTTTAAAATAATAAATACTAATAATATTTAACTGAGGTTCTAGATACACTTATTGTGTGACCCTCAAGTCCAATTTCTTAGTGGCATTAGGTGAAATAGTCCAAATTCCAAGGTTAATGTCTAGAAACATGCAAATGAACCCATAGAAAAATAAGTTAATGATGCCATGATATAATATCTAATACAATTGATTAATGTGTATAATATAATTCTGTTTTCATGATAGATCTAATCAAGCAGTTTTTATGCTGGTGTCATCAACCTATATTCTCAATGTCTCTTTCTTTGACTTTTTTAAAATCAAACTTTCTTACAGAACACCATGGTCATGGACTTATTTAGGCTATATCATTTCCATCAAAGATAATAAGATATCAAAATATGTTAAAGAAAAGAAAAGAAAAATCATTTCTTGCATTGTTCATTAATGAAGTATTACTTTTGATGTACCCAACGTATCCAACCTCACTACAAACATTGGTTTGTCCTGGTTTTCATCAATACAAAAAATTATGCAACTTATAAAACTGATTAATAATAATATTAAAATCTAAGTGTCAATAAACACATCCACATATAGAAACATCTAATGACATAAATAAATGTGGATTTCCCACTGGCATGTCTAGTTCATACAATATCCTACATTGGATATTACCAAGGGGGTACACCATGATATGGTGCCTCGAATTTATATAATTCACCACATTTTATAATATGTATCATTTGTGACCCTCAAATGATTTCATCTGGATATATAACATATATTTAAGAATATTTTCATAGAACTTATGGGTTATCATCATAGAGGGGGACTACTATGATCTTTCAGTGTGACAACTGCTCTTAGGATATTATCACATACTATGTTATCCAAAATAATATTCATGATGTGATAAAGAGTTCATTAATATTCAAAAACCATGAATACATGTTATCATAAAGTAAACAAAAGTTGGTTCTAGTTCACCAAGTCCAACAAACTATTAATTATAATATTATTAATGTTGAAATTTTTATATTCTAGTAGAAAATAGATATTAGACATATTTTTTCCTAATGAATGTACAAAATATTGGTTATTCTTTTTATTGGGTGGTCTTAAAATAATATTTAATATGTTTTAACATAAGTAATTTTTACTTTATTATTTTAGTTCCTTATTCTAAATATTTTCATTTTACATAAGTTTTTTTAATAAATATTAGAAATTACAACAGGTCATGGATTGAATTCAATAGGGCACACTTTTCAATAGTGGAACCAAAAAAATTTGAATTTATGAAAGTTTAGGTAGATAATTATTATATCAATGAATACTTGTTTTTTCTTACATATCTGGAGTTTCTATTTTTATAAAAAAACTCATAAACGTGGTGTCATCATCAATGAGGGATTATTTAATGCAGCTATTATATTTTATGATTTATTTTTTAGATAATCAAGACTAAAACAACAATAGATTTTGAAAAGGTCTGTTTTGTTATAATGCTTATAATTTAGACAATTATGTTATATTTTAAAATTTATAACACTTTATGTTGTAGGGTTTTCAGGATGTTTATCTTTATATATCAAACTGCTTGAAACACTTTCAAAATTTATTTGCAAACTATTTTTTAATTTTGACTAATTTGGATATTTATTTTCATTTGGATGTATATTTGTAAAAAAATGTTGTTTGTTTGTGATGTTTTTCGTTGTTGTTTGTTCTTTTTTTTATTTATGTACTTTGTGTTTACAAGATTGGAATTATGTAATTTATAATAATTTTTTAAAAACATTATCATATTTTAATGTTGGTTTTAGGAAAAAATAACATTGAATGGTCCTTTTATGATGGTTTTATTGAAAACTGATGTGAAACACCATAATTATTTAGTCTTTTAGATAGGGTTTAAATGTTAGTTTATAAAAAAAACAGATGTTTAAGGTGTTTTTTCCACTAGTTGGTGATGAAAGACTAAAGAGAGAGAAAAAAGGTAGAAACCTAGAAATATTGGATCAAATTGAACATTGATCGAGAGTAATCCTATAAAAGGTTAGTGGATTAATCCCTTGAACAAAATAATAAGAAATCCCAGTAAACTAGCCGTAAAATAAAAAAAATGGTAGCCTAGAGTCAAATAGTCTAAAATTTAACAAATTTCTTAATAATGAAACTATATATTGTTTCATGAAATTTTCATGATCTTATCATATAAAAAATAAGAGTAATTTACTTTGAAATATCATAAAAAACATATTTCACAATTAAAATTTTACTGTTATTTGACAATTTTCAGATCTATGGTTCATATATGGAATGAATTTGTTTATATCATCCTTTTATGTCATTTTATGTGTTGAAAATTATTTCTAAACTCTTTTTAATGGACACCATTATATAAATAATGAAAATTATTTTTCATCACTTGGAAACAAAGCATAAATATAATATTCACCTCTTGGACATGTTTTTATCCACAAATCCATTTCAAAATATGCCTCTAAAAATTTAAACACACACACACCAATCCAACCGAACAAGCTTGAATTATTGGAATTTTGTTTTCAAACTCAAAAAAACTGAAGAAATTTTCAAATTCCCAACCCCACATTGACATCATGGCCGTAAAAGCACTCATTAGTTGTCTTGGAATGTAACACATTGAGAGACGACCAAAATCATAAATTATAGTGGAAACATATCACTACCATAGATCAGCACAAGGGTAGCATTGGATTTTATCAATGCTATGAGAAACATGCTGATAAAAGGGGGTATTTATCAGTGCTAACTTAAATCATGGATAAATATACCCATTATCAGTATTAAAAAAACACTGATAAAGGTGTACCCTTTATTAGTGTTTTTTTAGCTTTGATAAAAAAAATTAATAAAAAAATATTATTAACATATATATATATAATTATTATATTTATATTCAAAACTATTGTTTATTTATATACATTAAATAAAAGATGCATGTTTATAATTAATATATATTTTTTAATAATTAAAATATAATATAATCTTTAAAAAAGTATTTATAAGATTATAATTAAATAAATATATATTTGAATAATTATAAGAATGAGTATAAATCGAATAAAAATCTAAATCTGATACACAGGATAATGCAAAGGGTCAAATCAAATACAAATCAAAGAAATAGATTTGATCTTGCGAAATAGTATAATCATATGGGTCAGAATCCACAAATGATGAGTCCTACCTCTATTTGGGTTGGTTTTTGGTGGGGAATGCTACTTCCAATGAAGGAGAATATTAATTGTGTTCATTTTACATCAATTCGCCTTGATCTGGTGATCATTTGATCCCAATTCACCAATTATTGGTGACAGAACAACCACTCTATGATCCTAGGGTTTTAAGGATAACCCTAGGTATTTTCCATAATATGTTATTTTATATAGGGAATTGGGATTAAATAAATAAATTAAAATAATTAATTAACTCAATAAACATACCCACCATCGGTTTCCTTATCTGAATGTCATGTGCTAACCAATTTTAGGTAGCACCAATGGTAAACCCCGCACTCCCGATTCAACGGTGGTCGCAATTTTTTAATTTGACACTCCATTTATGTGATATTACATTATTTCAGAAAAACTATGTGTGATTGATATCAAATATATTTAATATTTTTTTAAAATTAATTATGGCCACATAAGACCTAGGAATCGTGCACCATCTCAGCACCTGACTTTAAAAATATTTCCTAATATATTAAAAATTATTACAAGACAAATATAGGGACTCTACATTATTCTCTCCTTTAATTTTTCTTACTCAAAAAGAAATAACTAAACACAAAACTAGGAATACTGATCATGCATCTTGCTCTCCCACTCCGAGGAGCTCGCCTGCATTCCCCCATTCTTCCATAGCATATGAACCAAGGGAATAGTCCATCCATTGATGATTTCCCACACATAAAACTACCACAATTTTTATTTCTCATATAATATTGATCATGTATCATCTATAGCTAGGTATGTTGTCTTGTATTTGGATGAACTTGTCTGTGTTATGAATCCCAGGAGGAAGGGTGTCTTGTTTGTAGAGATTTTCTCTAGGAGGGCTAGCAGTTCATTAGATTTGATTGTGAATGAACAGTGAATCTCCAGAAATGATCATGGTATATTTCATTTCTTTGTTGATCGAGTTGTATTATAGGAAATACATGATCAGTGTCAATTTTAAATAATTGGTTGATTGGTATTTTCCAAAGTGAACAATCCAACTACTATGGATGATTTAAAATAGAATCTTGGATGAATCTGGAGTTTCAATGATTGGAAAAAAATTCTGATTGGCTAGGGATATTTTCATCTTATTTTTAAATCTGAATTGTGTTCTTCTGCTTCTTGGAAATTTGGTTCCTATAATCTAAATTTAGGTGACTTTCAGCTTTTGACATTAGAACTTGATTTCAATCATTGTGATCAAAATCATACTAATACATAGATCTAGGAAGGCATTCATGGGCTCAGTTGGGTTATTTTGCACCCACGAATCTTAAATGGATTTTCTTCTTTTATAGGGGAACCTCTGAAGCTTGATGATAATACCATTATAGGTAAATATGGGTATTATGTAAGGGTTTTATTTGATGTTGATATATTGAATCCTAGAACAAGCAACGCCACTCTGTTGGTAGATGGATTAAAGATTTATGTTGATTTTGAATATAAATTTGTTCCCTATTTTTGTGATTTATATGAAGTGGTTATCCATTAAGTTTTAGGTTGAATACATGTTATTAGGATCCAAATGAGAAAATTTGGTTCTACTAAGCATAAGGAAGATGGAAATTTACAAAAGCATTTGATGGGAACTGATACTTCTTCTAATCTTAAATAAAATCATGTTGTTCAGGAGGTGCATGCTCTATTATTGGGGGATTCCTCTAAAAGGACTCCAGATCTCCTTAAAAGGGATGATACCATGGTTGGTATGGATTGAAACTCCATAGATGAAGAGGAAAATATTAAAGGTGAAAAAACACATAAGGGAAACTCCACTGAAGGTTTTATTAGAACTTTTGGAAGCAGTAAGGATTCCACAGGTCTTGACTCTTCTAGTAAGTCATGAGCAGTTGTGTTTGGATGCTTAGGTCATGATGATTCTATGAAGTAACTTAGTGTGTAGGCTGATCTGGTGCCTGATCATGGACAATCTGATTTTGAAAGGGTTGTGTAGAAAGAAGTGGATGAGGAACTGGTGAAAAATCACCCCTTATCCAGCAAAGGAAAGAGCAATATGGAGAAAAATGTCACCCAGTAATGAATAATGTTTCACACTAGGCATCTCCTCACAAGGGGAAGCCTCTCATGGATAATGCTTCTCATTTGGAGGGGGATGATCCACAAGGGGCTTGGAAAAAAACTAAGACATGGAAATGGGTTCGTCATCCAAAAAAATATGGTTGAGGATGTGGTAGAGATGATTAGGCTATTGCACATGGGCATGGTCGTTCTACTAGGTCTTCTTTTAAGGAGAACACTCTGGAGTGGGTTAAACTTAGGGAAAAGTACTTTGTTCTCTTCAATCAGAAGAATTCACGGTCAAAATGGGAATATGTTGATGATATCTCATATCATGCTTACAGGGATTATAATGTTTCTCCTTATTCGTAGTTTTCTATTTTTGGATGAGGGCTTTCCCATTGTTTGAACCCATCCGTTATCTTTTTCATTTGTTGTCTTTTATTTTTCAATAAGTTTTAGTAGGATCAGGTTCGCTTAACTCATGGACCCTTTTGGTTATAACTATAAATAAATATATATTTATTATAATTTTTATTTATTTATACTTTTAATAATAAATATATATGTTTAAATAATTATAAAATTTTAATAATTATATTTATTATACTAATAATCTTATTAATATATATAATAAATAAATATATTTAAAAATATATAGAAATGTTTATAAATAAAGAAAAAAATTATAATTATAATTATAAATAAATATAGATATATTTATTTAATTTTAAAATTATAATAAATATATTAATAATAAATATTTATGAAATTATATTTAAAATAAATACATTTATTCAAATTTTATAATTATTTTAATAAAAATATATATCTATTTATATTTATAATTATAAATAAATATATATAAATTAATAGTTGTAAATATAAATAAATATATACATATAATTATTTATAATAAATATATTTATTATATATATTTTTTATTTATAATTATAAATATAATAAATATATTTATTATAATTTTATAATTATAAATAAATATGCATTTATTTATAATTTTATAATTTTATAAATATATATAATTATATAAATATATTTATTATATATATAAATATAAATATTTATTATATATATAAATATAAATATTTATTATATATATAAATATAACTATTTAGTTATTTATTTATAGTTATAAATGTAATTAAATATTTATTACTTATTATATATATATAATTTTATAAATATATATAATAATTTAAATATATTATTGACATTATATCTTTATCAGTGCTTTTTTAGCACTGGAAAACATGCGCTTTTATCAGTGCTAAAACAATGTCGATAAACTATGTCTTTATCAGCGTTATAATTTTAGCAGTGATAAATGTAGGTTTTATCAGTGCTTTCTATTTTAGCACAGATAAAGCATACCTTTATCACTAATTATATAAAAGTGATGATAAAATTCTTCCCCTGATGTTATAAAAATAACCCTAAGACTCTACTCCCATCTCGCCTTCAAAGCTTTTGTGGAACTTTCTCCCTACCTCGTCGATGTCTCTCCCTCCCCACCTTCTCCTTCTCCATCGTCATCGTTGTCACCATTGCTCCTTACCTTATCATCATGTATCACGTCATCGTCGCTCCTTGCACTGTCATTGTCCCTCCACTATGCAAAAATTTGTATTTCACGGTGGTTTAAACCGCTGAAAAATCATTCTACAGTAGTTTTGGAAAACCATCATTAAATCGTGTGTCGAGAAATAATTAGCGGTGGTTTTTTAAAATCGTCATAAATAGATTAAGCAGCGATTTGAACCATCACTAAATCATTTTATTTTTTATTTTTTTTGGTTATTTATTTTTACCTTGCTCATGCCCATCAATGTGCACAAGTCCATGTCCATGAACATGCCCATGCCATATATATAAATTCTATTTTCTGTGAGATTTGAACTCCTTACCTCTTACTTATTCTTCAATGACTTTACCACTATAGCAGACTCATCATGTGGTCAATAAATCGAATTTAATATACTTATATATATATATATATATTAATTGGAAAAACAAATAATACATAACAAATAGATACACACTAAATAATTATTAATCAATAATTATTAATCAATAACGATTAATCAATAATTGATAATTAATAATTACTAATTAAAAATTACTAATTAATAAATAGAATATAAATGAATAATAAATAAAGAAATATATAATATGTAAATAAATGGTAAATAAGAATAGTAAATAATACATAGTAAATAATAAATAATAAATACTAAATACTAAATACTAAATACTAAATAATATATAATATATAATGTATAATGTATAATATCTAATATCTAATATATAATATATAATATATAATATATATTATATATTATATATTATATAATATATAATATATAATATCTAATATCTAATATCTAATATATATCACATAATATATAATACATAATATATAGTACATAATATACAATAAATAATAAATAATATATAATATATAATATATAGTACATAATATATAATTCATAATATCTAATATATAATACATATTATATAATATGTAATATATAATTTCTAGTATATAATATGTAATATATGACATATAATATATCATATATAAAATATAATATATAACGTATAATATATAAGTAATGTATAAATAATAAATTATTTAAAAAATAATTTAATATATGATAAATAAATAACAGACTAATAATAAATTAATAAATAACATATAAATAAATAATAAATAAATAAATAATAACTAATTAATGATTAATAATTAATAATTAATAATTAATAATAATTAATAATTAATAATTGATAATTGATCATTAAGAATTAATTATTCATAATTAATAATTAATATTTAAAAAACTATAAATAATTAAGAAATTTTTAAGAAATTTTTAATAAATAAATAATCAATAAATAAAAAATATTGAATATTTAATAAATAAATAAATAATAAATAATAAATAACGAATAATGAATAAATAAATAGATAAATAAATAATAATTAATAATTAATTAATAATTAATAATTCTTTATTAATAATTAGTATTTGATATTTAATATTTAATATTCAATATTCAATATTTAATAATTAATTAATTATCAATTATTTAAAATTAGTTAATAAATAATTAATAAATTATAAATAAATAAATAAATAAATACTGAATAATAAATAATTCATTAATAATTAATTAATAAACAAAAATAAATTAATAATTAATTTTTACATAATAACTAAAGAATAAATAAATAAATAAATTTATCAATAAATAAATGGATAAATAAATAAATAAATAATAATAAATAATAAATAATAGATAAATAAATAATATTAATTTATTTATAATTAATTAACAAATAAATCAATATTAAATAAATAAATAACAATTAATTAATTAATTAATTAATTAAATCATTAAACTTTAAGAACCTCTAAAAACACTAAAATGACCATAAAATCTAATCTGTGACTTCTTTTTCAGTGCCATAACCAGTCAAATTGAAGATCATGAAAAGAGATTCGATATGATATGTGGTATATGCCAAACAGACACCTAGATCGAAGGTTATATGTGTTTAAATTTTAAGAAATCAGGGTCTGTAACTAAAACCTCTATTTTGAAGGTCTTATGGGCCATTTAGAGGAATAAAAAGGGGTACAATATTGAAAGAGTTGGTACTAAACCTAAACGATGTAGAGCTTGTCGTAGGCTTCGATTTTATATGTGGTAGAACCCAAAAGGACACCTGTATTAAATGTTATGGTCGTTTGATGTTCGAGTTCTATTTTCGACTGTAGAAATTTGAATATATTTTTTACCTTGATTATCACATGATTTAAATCTTACTTTGTTTTAGCTCATTTGATCATCTTGGATTTGACTAGTTTTGGAGCTGAAATGGACTCCCGGATCAGAAGTTATGGTCATTTGATGCTGAAGTCTGTTCTTCAACTTATTGAAGATTTGTTTTCAATTTAAAAATATTATTAACTAATAATTATGAATATTTATTAATTGAAAT
Organism: Viscum album; assembly: GCA_963277665.1. Lineage (NCBI taxonomy): Eukaryota > Viridiplantae > Streptophyta > Magnoliopsida > Santalales > Viscaceae > Viscum > Viscum album. The sequence goes on from OY728143.1 coordinate 2,016,138,607, forward strand.
ATTATAAATAATAAACTATATTTGATTGTAAATAATAAATAAATAAATTTATTAAAAACAAATTCTTCAATTTTGTGGCAGTTTTTTTTAAAAACTGACTTTAAAAAATTGTAATTTTTTTGGAAGAAATTTTAAAACATTTATATAAAATAATTTAAAAACATTTTGCGGCGGTTCTTTCACGGTGGGTTTCAACACTTCGACTAAATTTTTTTCGATCAAAAATATACCAGCGGTTTTGAAAATCACCGTGAAAAAACTATCGCTAAAACATTGTTTTCTTATAGTGCTACCTATCGTTGTCCCTCCCTACCATCGTTGTTCCCTATTTTCATCTCTTCTTGAAAGGTAAGCCCCTTTGAGATCTCATTACTCACTATCACCTTAATTTTATGTTGTTTTCAGTTCAATTTTGGTGAGGTTTTCTTGAGGATTTCCACTAGATCATAGAGGAAATCATACCAATCAATGGGGATTTTTCTTAACTTGTGTAAAGAAAGACATGAGATGATGTATGCATGATGTTGCATGTAATTTATAACATTAATTTATTCTCTATGTTAGACTCCATTAACATGCCAAGATTTGATTTGCTTAATGTTGAAGGCCTTGAGAATGCTGGATGCAGTAACCATAAGAATTCTCCCTTTATGAATAGCTCTAAAACTGTTTATATTGCTAGATAAGTTATGGAATCGTCAAATAAGCTAGCCCTGGAGGTGAATGTACCTCAACATTCATTCACCAAGATAATGATTCACCTTTTAACAATTCTATACAAGATGAATTTTCGAAACAGGATCCTTTATCGGTTGTTCAGAAGGAGGTTTCCCTACCTATAATGGCGGAGACCTCAGTGGATGAGGAACCAAACTTGCAAAATATGACACAGTGAAGAAGAGGGAATCCCACAACTAATTGGGGGGTCACAAATTTGGGGCTGATATAAGAAGAGATGATCTATGTTGATTGTACTTAATGTGGATGTATTCCTAATCTTTTTCTCTTAGTGTGGTGGTGTCACACTTGAACATTTCCTCCATCTACCTTATCTATTTTTACTTTTGATTCAATAAATTTTGGAGCCATGGGTTTGGGTTCCCATATCCATGGATGATATGATTTGGTATAAAATGGTGTTGGGAGTGTGTCTTAGACATCTTATGGGTGTTTGTTTGTGGTTTCAATGTGCTGGGAGTGCCCGATTAGTTTTTAGAATTAGGCATGTTTAGATTAATTATAAAATTTATTAATAATAAAATTATAAAATGATGGGATTTTATTGTTTATATCCATGAAGTGACACCCCCATTCCCAAAGCAGCCGATCATCAAAGGTTTTAACCCTCTGCATGGTAATTTTATGATACTAGTATCCATCATTGACACCCTATGAATCTTCAATATCCCGATGTGGATAATAGACTTTTTTATGATCATGCATGTCCCACCCAGCCACCTCTTTTCCACATAGTCATTTTTTAGGAAGTGTTTATCTAATGTTTCTAATAAATACCCCAAACACACCTCAAAATAAAAACAAGAGAGAATGATAGGGTTATATTCCTTTTGAGTATAAGAACCATATCATCCCGACCGAGTAATTTTCCCTATAAAAATCAAACTCATATCTTCATTGGGTCATACACCCTATCAAACCCAACTTAGAACTCATAATCCTACTGGTTTATACTCCCCCTGAGTCATACCCTCTCTTGATTTCCCCCCAATGAAACTAAATTCAACTCAGAGACATATATTCTCTTTTCTCATATTCCTAATATTGAGTACCTCATCTTTGTCAATAATTTTCATATCTCTACCTTAGGTGGAAACAAAATTTAGATAAGTAATTTAGTAAAGGAATCCATTGAAATTATTTCAGTTATAGTTTATTTTTCTTCATATTACATATTCTCATGACTTTCCATAATATTCCTTTTGGATTGTACATCTATCAAGTACATTATACCTTTTTCTTCTACCAATTTTATTTTTAATTCTATACAATTTTCATTAGTGGTGATAAAGACATGACAATATTCTTGTTTATCTACTTAATTCACATATTTCATAATGAAAAATTATACTTTCTTCTCTAAAATTAAAAAAAAACTATCCTATATTAAATTTTATGGACAAGTTTTCCATGGATATGAAATTTCATCCAATGATTATTAGTACTTATCATTCTTCCACAATTTTTAGAATGATAATATCAATAGAATGATTAATTTCCCTACATATACCGATAAATCATTGTAAATTCCAATGACATGATCGATTTAATGTTCCAATAGATAAATAATAACATCTGTTTTATTTGGATTAATTTTCTTAAAAATATTTAGCATCATAGGTTGTATAGCCCCTATAAATCAAAAAAGGAATTCTAGAAAGTTCAATCACTATTATTTCATGGAATATAAAAGATACATGGATCTTGAAGTTTTTGTGGAAGATTTAATTGAACAAAAACTAAGAATACTCTCTTAGAAAAATCACTCATATATATTCTAATTTTTTTTTTTATAAATGAGTTCCTTAAGGAACTTGGCACATAAAGGAATTTTTGATATCTCAATGTCGAATGGGATATTGATGTTTAGTTAATTGAACATTTCCATTAACTTTCTATATTACTCTTAATCCATTGCATGGATAAACCTCTTTATAAAGGTATTATGTGTCATTTATGGATATACTTTGGTTAGATCTGATGTATCCCTCTCAGTCCTTACTATATAATCTTATTTTTACTAGATTTATTATATACTATATTCCCTTTATTTTTATTTCTTCTTAATATTTTCTTTATCCTTAAATGATTTTTCGTTTTATAGTGTTTCATTATTATACTTGTTCTTATATGAGTTCCTTTGAGGGATAAATAGTGTTTTCCAAGTGGTTTTATCCCTTGTTATGGAATTATATTCAATGAAAAGTGTTTGTGAAAATGCCTAAATTGATTTTTTAAAATAATTATTTTGGTTTTAAAATCAGTGGTAATCACCAACTTGATGTTTTTAAAATTATTCTTATGTTAATTGGATTTCAAACCATGATTTTGGGTGATTTGAAAGTGTTAAAATGTTGTGAAATAGTGTTTTGATTTTAAAGAGGTGAGTTAATCCTCTTGAACTATATTTAAAAATACTTTATTAGAGTTTTTTAATTTTTATATCAACATTTTGGGGTGTTTAAATCTTTTAAGATTTCCAAATGATATGGATTATTTCAAAAGGATGTGTTTTCCCATGTGGGTTGGATTTTGAAACTCTTTGTTTCATTGAATGTTTTTCAATGGCCATTTAAAGAGTAGTGTAAATTAATATTTAAGTTTCAAAGGTGTTTGCATTAAATTGGTCCAAAGTGTATATTAGGATTATTGTATAAATGATAAAATGGATTGGAATTTGAATCTTATTTTTAAAAGATAATACCCATTTGAAATTTTATAAAAAATGAGTTTTCATAAAATGTGTTATACCCTCTTAATCCCCTTTGATTCTTGTATGTCCATTTTAGCTTGTGATTGCATGTGGCAAGGTTTACTATTGAAGACCTAGTTTGATGGGACTTTTGGGGGTGTATATGGGTTTTTTAGTGACAACCAAGTTTCCATATCTCCAGTTCATGTCCTTTTATTAATATAGCCCAGTGATGATATCCATGAAACTGGAATCCTTTTTAGGATCATTTAAGGGTTCTATCTCTCTTCTTTTATTGTATCCCAAGATATTTATATTATTTTTTGGCACATATTTTCTTTTTTTACATATGTTATATGAATTGACATAGTGGTGCTTGACCTTGTGATCTATTCCTTATTTTATGATTTTATTCTCAGAAGTTTTGAAAATGGTTGCTAAAGGTTTTTAAATAAGGGAAAAAAAGAAATTGTGATTTTGAAGTTTTTTCAAATTATTTTAATAACGAGTTTGAAAAGTTTTCTCAAACGAGAAATGTTATAATGGTTTTTATTTGAAACTCCAAGAATGTTTTAGTTTTGAAAATGGGGTGTCACGGCCCGACCTCGGGGCCCGTGCCGTGACTACCCCAAGCCCGCCTTCCATAGGCCAGGGGCTGGCGACTAGCACCAAGGCGTAAAAATCCCGGTAAACAGGGAAGGCATTGCCTTTATAAGAAACAACCACCACAGAGTCAGCAAGCGGAAAGTAACTACCAAGTGCAGAAAAGTAAAAGGGGGCCGGAATACAAGCCCAACTGAAAGTACAACTGAAAAGGGTAAAGAACAGCAACTGAAGAAAAGACGGCGGCCTCGTGTCGTCCACTGGCAATCCCACCTGAAGGGTGGGTACAGATAGCCTCCATGCTCCTCGGGTCCCACGTCCGCTCCGAGCACGTCCCGCCCAGTGGTCCGCCTCCAGGTACCGTCCTGCTCCACGCCCCAACCGAGATCAGCGCTGTCCGTCGTCTGCATCCAACACAAGAAAGTGCGGGCATAGCCCGTGCAGGGGTGAGTATAAACTACTCAGTAAGGACCCCGAGACCCCCGAAGGTCTCCCGAAATCCACAAAGGATATAGCACAAAAGAAAGGGGCAACCACGAAGAAACAACTGACTCGACTTAGGTATATGCCCATACATATACCTAAGTCCCCATTTCTAGCTCTGCTCTAGAGCTTAAGGTCAACTCGATCCACACAGGAAAGCAAGACTCAAATCCACCAGGGAGAGTAAATAGTAAATCCACATAGGATAGTTCAACACAATCCACAAAGGAGAGTAACATAAGATTCAGCTCAACCAGGTATACTTTTTCAGATGACGACAAGATGATCTCCGAACCATCTAAGTCGTCGGACCCACGAAGGATCGATAGGTACTAACCTTGGCAATGACCCACACAGGATCGGGCCCACACAGGACCTGTAGCAATGGCTCACACAGAACCGTAAGAGATGACCCACACAGGATCGGGCCCACACAGGACCTGTAGTCAAGGCTCACACAGAACTGTAAGGTGATGACCCACACAGGATCGGGCCCACACAGGACCTGTAGCACTGATCCACGTAAGATCGCTGAGTGCAGTAGTCGACGCAGTCCACTGAGGATCTCTGCACAGTCGTCGCCGCAGTCCACGAAGGATCTCTGCTCTGTCGTCGTCGCAGTCCACGGAGGATCTCTGCTCTGTCGTCGAAGTCACAGCCAGCGCTAGGGTTCCCGCACACAGCGAGCTCGTTTAGGAGGGTCCGCTCCACGAGCTGATAGGCTGATACATCAACTGACACGTAGTCCGAAGTTGATGTATCCAAAGGTTCCGTATCGACAACAGGATCTCAACGCAACAGACGGCGCGTCAATCGGACGCCTGGTCTGAGAGTTATTGGCATTTTCGTCCGAGGGGCCCGGTTGGTTTTTAGGGAAAAACCAACCCGACCGTACTCCGCCTGTGCCCGATCCTCGGGCGGAGTATGCCAAAAGTTCCGTCTCACTTAGAGGAAACCTCCACAGCTGACGGTACGTCGATCGGACGTCCGCAGCTCGAGTTATGAGCGTTTCCGCTCCGAGGGCCCGGCTGGTTTCGCGTACGAACCAACCCGGCCGAACCCAAAGTTTTCCGAAACCTTGAGTGTAATATACCGAAATGACCGTCTCGATCCAAGGATCGTGTAGCTGCTGACGGTTCGTCAATCGGAGGTCCCATGCCCAAGATATGGGCAAAAGACCGAAGAGGGCTCGAAAACGGGGGGTTCTGGGCCCGGGGCGACCCTGCCCGAACCACCCCTGGGTCGGCCGAACCGGGTCGACCCGAACAGGGTCCACCCGACCCGGCCCGACCGGACCGGCCGGCTCGGCTTCGGCCGAGCGGCCGAAGAGGGCTGCCGCGGGGCGCCGCCCCCGCGGCTCGGTGGAAAACGCGGCCCCGCGGGGGGCCGCCTGTCACGCGGACGCGGCCGGGCCGCCGTGTCCCTCCCCGGTTCCGCGCGGCCGCGGAACCGGCCGCCGCCGCCGCGGCTTCAGCCGCGGCGGATTCGTCCACAACGGCGCACCGGGCGCCGCCGCCTCCGGCCGCCGGCGCCGCCGCGCCGGCGACCCGCGCCGCCGCTGCCTTCCGCGGGCCGCCGGAGTTGCTCCGGTGGCCCGTTTTGCCTCCCGTCTGTGCCATAGCTCCTCCCGGGGGCCGATCTTCACTGCGGGATCAACGGATCTCCCCTGCCGCACGGTTCGTCGTCGTCCGCCAAATCCGCACAACAAAAAGATCGGCGGAGGGTTGCCGGGTCTTGTTCGTTAGACCCACACCCTCCGCGTTAGTCATAAAATCATCGGGAGGGATTAAGGCAGCCACAATTTTATCCAAAAAATAAAATTGTTCAAGTTTGGTTCTTTAATTAAAAAGAATTAGATCACGGGAATGAATCACCAAGAAAAAAATAAAATCCCTACCTCGATGTCGCCGTCGGACGTGAGGTCGTCGCGGAATCGCTCGTCGCGGAAGGAGGGGATCGTCGCGTCGTCGCGGAAGAGACGTTCGTCGCACTGCGGGAAAAACATCGCGCCGACGATCTCCGGATCTAGAACAAACGGATTTAATTAATTAAATCCGTTGTCATTGAAATTAAAAGGGAGAATTAAACGATCCGTTTCTCACCTTAGTTGCCGAACGAGGATCGGCCGCGGAAGAAGAGGCGTCGCCGAAGAACGTCGCGGGTAGAGCTCGTCGACGTCGCAGATCACGGTGTGCGTCGTCGAATTCCGGTCGCCGGCGTTCTTCGCGTTCTTCGCGAGGAGGGTGGAGGCTCAGAGAATTATCACAACGATAGCAATCCTCCAAAATAGACAAGTTTGTCTATTTTATTAATTCGCCAACGAACGCAAATGCGTAAGTAACGACCCATTAAATTCGTTGAATTAATTCAACGAATGAAACAGCCCATTTAATTCACGAAATAAACCGCCCAATTAAATGGTCTGTTAAGAATTAAAGAAAACGCGCTGGTTGACTTTTCAGTTACTTTGACGGGTTTTCGCGAGTGCGTTACTTAGCGAAAGAAACGGCGGGGCTCGTGCGGGCCCCACCTCACAAATATCCTAACAAGGGGTAGGATATTTCCGGATAGCACCCTATCCGCTTTAACTCAGTTCAAGTGGCTTCCAAGTGACTTCCAAGCGGCTTAAGTGAAATAAAATAAAGTTGTCGCACAACCTTTATTTTATTTCCGACTTAAAGCCCAAAATTTTTAAAACCACGGTTGAGCAAACGCAACTCCGGAAGAGGCGTTTCTAAGCAAATACCGGCGCTGCGATTTCATCGGTTCCCTCAGAATTCGATTCCGGGCACCGGTTCAAAAGATAGAAAAACCCGCTCGTCCATTCACTGAACGTACCCGAGCCAAACTTCGGAAATTGATTCCGGGCACACCGGGCCTCGGAATCAGGTGCCGTCTGAAGCTGCGCTCTTGTAAAATTCCAAAAAAAATTAAGAAAAAAAATTTCCTTGAAATTTGCGGGTCTTTACATTACTCCCACCTCAGGGCTTTACGTCCCCGTAAAGATACATCAAAAACTAGGGGAACAAATGGGGGTACTGAGCATGCATCTGAGCCTCCCGCTCCCAAGTGCTCTCCTGGAGGTTCCCGTGCTGCCATCTGACGCGCACAAGAGGAATCGACCGCCCACGTAGGACCCGCTCCTGTCGATCCTCGATCTCCACTAGGACCTCCGCAAAAGTCTCCCCATCGTCCACGTCCAGCTCCCCAAAGTCGATGATGTGCGTCGGGTCGTGCACGTATCTCCTCAGCTGAGACACGTGGAAGACGTCGTGCACCCGGTGCAACTGAGGTGGTAGAGCCAGGCGATAAGCCACCTCTCCTATCCTGCTGAGGACCTGGAAAGGCCCGATGAAGCGTGGAGACAACTTGCCGCCTCGGCCAAATCTCCGTAAACCACGTCGAGGTGAGACACGCAAAAAGACGTGGTCTCCATCCTCGAACTCTAGTGGCCTCCGCCTCCTGTCAGCATATGACTTCTGCCGGCTCTGAGCTGTCCTCATCCTCTCCTGGATGATCTGGACCTTCTCTGTCGTGGGTCGGACCATCTCTGGTCCCACGAGTGCTGACTCCCCAGGGTCTGTCCAGCACAACGGTGATCTACAGGGTCTGCCGTACAACGCCTCGTATGGTGCCATCCCGATGGTGGAGTGGTAGCTGTTGTTGTACGCGAACTCCACCAAGGGTAGGTGGTCCTCCCAGCTGCGACCAAAGTCGAGAACACATGCACGGAGCATGTCCTCGAGTGTCTGTATGGTCCTCTCCGTCTGACCATCCGTCTGAGGGTGGAAGGTTGTGCTCAGATGGAGCCGCGTCCCGAACGCCTCCTGCAACCCCTTCCAAAGCCGGGAAGTGAAACGAGCATCTCGATCGGAGACGATAGACGATGGCACACCGTGAAGCCGTATGATCTCCTAGACGTAAAGACGTCCCAATCTCTCCACTGAGCCCTGCTCTCTGATGGGTAAGAAGTGTGCCGACTTGGTGAGTCGGTCGACAATCACCCAAATGGAGTCGTGACCTCTGGAAGTGCGTGGAAGTCCAGTCACGAAGTCCATAGATATCCTGTCCCACTTCCACTCCGGGACCTCCAAGGGATATACCAAGCCTGCTGGTACCTGATGCTCTGCCTTCACCTGCTGGCAGGTGAGGCATCGTGAAACGAACTCTGCCACAGCTTTCTTCATGCCCGGCCACCAGTGCTGTCTACTGAGATCCTGGTACATCTTCGCCGCTCCGGGATGTACCGCCAAGGGAGAAGTGTGAAACTCTCTCAGCACCTCCTCTCGTAAAGCGACTGGTACGAAGGTACGTCCTCTGAAAAGGATGGCGTGCTCTGCTCCAAGGGAGAAACCATCAGGCGCCTGACCTGAGGATATCAGTGTACGCCGGGTCTCACAGTCAGCGTCCCCACGCTGAGCCTCTCTGACCCGCTGTAGAAGTGGAGGAGAGAATGTGAGAGACTGAAGAAAGGCTTCTCCATCTCTATCCACGAAGGATATCTGTAAGGAGGCTAGCTGCTCCGTCGCCTCCTCAAGTAGCTGAATGCCCGTCCTCCTGCTGAGGGCATCGGCTACCACGTTCCCCTTCCCAGGAGTATAGACTATCTCAAAGTCATAGTCCTGGAGGAACTCAAGCCATCTCCGCTGTCTCAGGTTCAGGTCCTTCTGAGAGAAGATATACCTGAGACTCTGGTGGTCAGAAAAGACTGTGAAGCGCTCGCCCATCAGATAGTGCCGCCAAGTCTTCAGAGCGAAGACCACTGCTGCTAACTCCAGGTCATGAGTGGCGTAGTTCTGCTCATGCGGCCTCAACTGACGTGATCCGTAGGCGATCACGGCCCGCTCCTGCATCAGAACGCACCCGAGTCCAGTCCCTGATGCATCGCAGTAAACTACGTATCCAACTCCCTCCTCAGGCAACCTCAAGATAGGTGTGCTGGTCAATCTCTGTCTCAGCTCCTGGAAGCTCTGCTGACATCTGTTTGACCACACAAAGGGTTTCCCCTTCTTTGTCAAGGCTGAGATTGGTGCCGCAACTTTGGAGAAGTCTGGCACAAATCTCCGATAGTATCCGGCTAGGCCCAAGAAGCTCCGCACCTCCGTCACGCTCCTGGGTGGCTCCCAAGCTAGCACTGCCTCGATCTTCGCGGGATCCACTGCAACTCTCGCCTCAGAGATGACGTGCCCCAAGAAATGGACCTCACGTAACCAGAACTGGCATTTTGAGAGCTTGCCATAAAGCTGGTGCTCTCGTAGTGTGTCTAGCACAACTCGTAGGTGGTAGGCATGCTCCTCCTCAGTCGTCGAGTATACCAAAATGTCGTCAATGAAGACCACGACAAATCGGTCGAGGTATGGCTGGAAGATCCTGTTCATGAGGCTCATGAACACTGCTGGAGCATTGGTTTCGCCGAATGGCATAACCAAGAACTCATAATGGCCATACCGACACCTGAAGGCCGTCTTCTGCACGTCCTCGTCTCGAACTCTGAGCTGATGATAGCCTGACCGGAGGTCTATCTTCGAGAACCACCGCGCTCCCTTGAGCTGATCGAAGAGGTCATCAATCCGTGGCAGCGGATACTTGTTCCTCACGGTCACCTGGTTCAGGGGACGATAGTCGACACACAGTCGCAAGCTCCCATCCACCTTCTTGGCGAACAAAATCGGGGAAGCCCAGGGTGAAACACTGGGTCGGATAAACCCCTTGCTCTGCAAGTCCTCCAACTGTACCCGCAGCTCTCGAAGCTCGGCGGGGGCCATCCGATATGCTGGAGTAGATATCGGGGCTGTCCCGGGGTACAAGTCGATGTAAAAGTCTACCTCTCTATGAGGAGGTAGCCCTGGAACGTCGTCGGGAAAGACGTCCACGTACTGGTCCACCACTGCAGGAAAAACTGGACTCCGCACGTCCACTGCTCCTAGGATGAGGCTAGCCAACTGATGAGAGATGGGCTGCACTCTCCTCCGCGGAAGTCCATCCTGTGCTGCAAAGGTTCCCTTCTCGCCGGTGAAGGTAAACCTGCTCCCGTCGGTGCGAACACATCGCACCTTGCGCCTAAAACAGTCGATCTGGGCATGAACCGTGGATAGCCAATCCATGCCCAAGATGACGTCGTAAGGCCTCGACGCCGCTACAAGGAGATCCCAGCCGAAGCTCTCGCCTCCTAGAGTAAGCTCACACTGTCGGCACCAGTGCGTAATCGTCGAGTCTGCTCCCGTAGGAGTCTCTAGCCGTAAGGATCGAGCCAACGGCTCAGTCGGAATCTCCGAGCTCCAAACAAGGGCAGAGGCTATGAAAGAGTGACTCGCTCCTGTGTCTATAAGTACTGCAGCAAGGGTGGAATAGACACAGATCGTACCTCGAATCATCTCTGGCATGTCGGGGTCGTAGGCCTCCACTGCCTGGAGCTGGGCCTGTCCCTGCCCGCCAGCTCCCTGTGGTCGAGGTGGCACTCCTGGTGGTGGTGGGGGTAGAGCCTGGAAGCGTCGCCCACCACCCGCTACTCGGCCAGCTCCTCTGCCTCGTCCGCCTCCTCCCTGCGGACCGCCACGGTCGACCCTCTGCCTCTGCCTGGGTGGCCCCTCCACCGTCTGCTGCTCCTCTGGTCGGCGAGTCGGGCAGTCACGAGCCATGTGACCCTGCCCGCCGCAGGAGTAGCACTGTCTGCCTCTCGGAAGGCTGGCACTCCGCTGTGTGCCCCGCACTGCTGAGCCGGTGTCCTGAGGCCGTCTGCGTGGGGGTCTGGTCTGCCTGGACCCGAGAGTCATCCGTCGGCTACCTGCTGCCGAAGACTCCGCTACCTGCCGCCCTGCGCTAGGTCTCGCCGCTGAAGAAGGCTCTGCCAGGAAGTTCTCGATCAGGAGGGCTCGCTCCAGCACTCCCGCCTGGGTCGGAATGCTGAGGGAGATCAGCGATGCCCGAATCTCCTGCCGCAAGCCCTGCTCGAAGGTCCGGGCCCGGAAGAAGGGGTCCCGTACCATGTCGGTCGAGTAGCGAGATAGGTCAGTGAACCTCGCCGCGTACTGAGCGACCGTCATGCTGCCCTGGCGCAGCTGGAGAAGCTCCTGGATGCGCACCGCTCGGAGGGTGGCCGGGACGAACTCAGAGTGGAAGAGGCTCTCGAAGTCCGTCCAGAGTAAGGATGCCTCATTGTGAACCTGGATCATCAAGATCCACCATCGTCCTGCCGCCGCCTGCAGGAGGCTCGCCACGAGAATCACCATGAGATCCGCTGGTGTCCTCACTAGCCTAAAGATCCATACCACCGCCTCTAGCCAGTCCTCGGCGGCCTGGGGGTCCGCCTCACCGCGAAACCTGGGCGATCGCTGGCTCTGAAACTCATGCAGTGCCCTGAGGCGACGTGCATCGTCAGCGTCTAGTACTGGTAGCATCGGTGGCTCGGCGGGTAAATCTACCGCCGGTGCCACTGCTGGCAAAGGGCCCTGCACCGAGGCCTCGTCGCTCGGTGGGCTGCCGTCGCGCCCTACACTCGGAACCCTAGCTGGATGTCATCGCGGGGCCATCCTGAAAAGGAGAACAAGAGCACCACAGTCAGAACAGTATACCTGGTGAGCTGGCACAAGTAATCACAAAGAAAACTTGAAACACACACGCAATCAATGTTTTCATGCATTAAGTCGGAAATCAGGAGTCAGGGTCCTGGTGTACGGATACGTCGGCCGCCGCACCAACACTGGGCTCCCTGAACTGATAACCACACTCAATACACTAAACACTATTGCTTCATATAGAAAGAAAAGACGATCAGAGTCTGCGGTAGAACCGACCACCTCTGATACCAATTTGTCACGACCCCACCTCGGGGCCCGTGCCGTGACTACCCCAAGCCCGCCTTCCATAGGCCAGGGGCTGGCGACTAGCACCAAGGCGTAAAAATCCCGGTAAACAGGGAAGGCATTGCCTTTATAAGAAACAACCACCACAGAGTCAGCAAGCGGAAAGTAACTACCAAGTGCAGAAAAGTAAAAGGGGGCCGGAATACAAGCCCAACTGAAAGTTCAACTGAAAAGGGTAAAGAACAGCAACTGAAGAAAAGACGGCGGCCTCGTGTCGTCCACTGGCAATCCCACCTGAAGGGTGGGTACAGATAGCCTCCAGGCTCCTCGGGTCCCACGTCCGCTCCGAGCACGTCCCGCCCAGTGGTCCGCCTCCAGGTACCGTCCTGCTCCACGCCCCAACCGAGATCAGCGTTGTCCGTCGTCTGCATCCAACACAACAAAGTGCGGGCATAGCCCATGCAGGGGTGAGTATAAACTACTCAGTAAGGACCCCGAGACCCCCGAAGGTCTCCCGAAATCCACAAAGGATATAGCACAAAAGAAAGGGGAAACCATGAAGAAACAACTGACTCGACTTAGGTATATGCCCATACATATACCTAAGTCCCCATTTCTAGCTCTGCTCTGGAGCTTAAGGTCAACTCGATCCACACAGGAAAGCAAGACTCAAATCTACCAGGGAGAGTAAATAGTAAATCCACATAGGATAGTTCAACACAGTCCACAAAGGAGAGTAACATAAGATTCAGCTCAACCAGGTATACTTTTTCAGTTGACGACAAGATGATCTCTGAACCATCTAAGTCGTCGGACCCACGAAGGATCGATAGGTACTAACCTTGGCAATGACCCACACAGGATCGGGCCCACACAGGACCTGTAGCAATGGCTCACACAGAACCGTAAGAGATGACCCACACAGGATCGGGCCCACACAGGACCTGTAGTCAAGGCTCACACAGAACCGTAAGGTGATGACCCACACAGGATCGGGCCCACACAGGACCTGTAGCACAGATCCACGTAGGATCGCTGAGTGCAGTAGTCGACGCAGTCCACTGAGGATCTCTGCACAGTCGTCGCCGCAGTCCACGAAGGATCTCTGCTCTGTCGTCGTCGCAGTCCACGGAGGATCTCTGCTCTGTCGTCGAAGTCACAGCCAGCGCTAGGGTTCCCGCACACAGCGAGCTCGTTTAGGAGGGTCCGCTCCACGAGCCGAGAGGCTGATACATCAACTGACACGTAGTCCGAAGTTGATGTATCCAAAGGTTCCGTATCGACAACAGGATCTCAACGCAACAGACGGCGCGTCAATCGGACGCCTGGTCTGAGAGTTATTGGCATTTTCGTCCCAGGGGCCCGGTTGGTTTTTAGGGCAAAACCAACCCGACCGTACTCTGCCTGTGCCCGATCCTCGGGCGGAGAATGCCAAAAGTTCTGTCTCACTTAGAGGAAACCTCCACAGCTGACGGTACGTCGATCGGACGTCCGCAGCTCGAGTTATGAGCGTTTCCGCTCCGAGGGCCCGGCTGGTTTCGCGTACGAACCAACCCGGCCGAACCCAAAGTTTTCCGAAACCTTGAGTGTAATATACCGAAATGACCGTCTCGATCCAAGGATCGCGTAGCCGCTGACGGTTCGTCAATCGGAGGTCCCAGGCCCAAGATATGGGCAAAAGACCGAAGAGGGCCCGAAAACGGGGGGTTCTGGGCCCGGGGCGACCCTTCCCGAACCACCCCTGGGTCGTCCGAACCGGGTCGACCCGAACCGGGTCAACCCGACCCGGCTAGACCGGGTCCGGTCCGGCCTGGGCGCGGCCCGGCCGACCGGACCGGCCGGCTCGGCTTCGGCCGAGCGGCCGAAGAGGGCTGCCGCGGGGCGCCGCCCCCGCGGCTCGATGGAAAACGCGGCCCCGCGGGGGGCCGCCTGTCACGCGGACGTGGCCGGGCCGCCGCGTCCCTCCCCGGTTCCGCGCGGCCGCGGAACCGGCCGCCGCCGTCGCGCCGGCGACCCGCGCCGCCGCCGCCTTCCGCGGGCCGCCGGAGTTGCTCCGGTGGCCCGTTTTGCCTCCCGTCTGCGCCATAGCTCCTCCCGGGGGCCGATCTTTACTGCGGGATCAACGGATCGCCCCTGCCGCACGGTTCGTCGTCGTCCGCCAAATCCGCACAACAAAAAGATCGGCGGAGGGTTGCCGGGTCTTGTTCGTTAGACCCGCACCCTCCGCGTTAGTCATAAAATCATCAGGAGGGATTAAGGCAGCCACAATTTTATCCAAAAAATAAAATTGTTCAAGTTTGGTTCTTTAATTAAAAAGAATTAGATCACGGGAACGAATCACCAAGAAAAAAAATAAAATCCCTACCTCGATGTCGCCGTCGGACGTGAGGTCGTCGCGGAATCGCTCGTCGCGGAAGGAGGGGATCGTCGCGTCGTCGCGGAAGAGACGTTCGTCGCACTGCGGGAAAAACGTCGCGCCGACGATCTCCGGATCTAGAACAAACGGATTTAATTAATTAAATCCGTTGTCATTGAAATTAAAAGGGAGAATTAAACGATCCGTTTCTCACCTTAGTTGCCGAACGAGGATCGGCCGCGGAAGAAGAGGCGTCGCCGAAGAACGTCGCGGGTAGAGCTCGTCGACGTCGCAGATCACGGTGTGCGTCGTCGAATTTCGGTCGCCGGCGTTCTTCGCGTTCTTCGCGTTCTTCGCGAGGAGGGTGGAGGCTCAGAGAATTCGCACAATGATAGCAATCCTCCAAAATAGACAAGTTTGTCTATTTTATTAATTCGCCAACGAACGCAAATGCGTAAGTAACGACCCATTAAATTCGTTGAATTAATTCAACGAATGAAACAACCCATTTAATTCACGAAATAAACCGCCCAATTAAATGGTCTGTTAAGAATTAAAGAAAACGCGCCGGTTGACTTTTCAGTTACTTTGACGGGTTTTCGCGGGTGCGTTACTTAGCGAAAGAAACGGTGGAGCTCGTGCGGGCCCCACCTCACAAATATCCTAACAAGGGGTAGGATATTTCCGGATAGCACCCTATCCGCTTTAACTCAGTTCAAGTGGCTTCCAAGTGACTTCCAAGCAGCTTAAGTGAAATAAAATAAAGTTGTCGCACAACCTTTATTTTATTTCCGACTTAAAGCCCAAAATTTTTAAAACCACGGTTGAGCAAACGCAACTCCGGAAGAGGCGTTTCTAAGCAAATACCGGCGCTGCGATTTCATCGGTGCCCTCAGAATTCGATTCCGGGCACCGGTTCAAAAGATAGAAAAACCCGCTCGTCCGTTCACTGAACGTACCCGAGCCAAACTTCGGAAATTGATTCCGGGCACACCGGGCCTCGGAATCAGGTGCCGTCTGAAGCTGCGCTCTTGTAAAATTCCAAAGAAAATTAAGAAAAAAAATTTCCTTGAAATTTACGGGTCTTTACATGGGGTTTTAGGCTACCATGCCTAGTTTTATGGAAATGTTTGGTTTTCAAACATGTTTTAGAAAACTATATGATAGTTGGAAACCACTTTGAGTTTTGAAATGTGTATTTTAAAAATGGGTGTTTATGAAATTGTTTAAATTCAGATTTTAAAAAGGTGATTTGACTAAGTGGTGCTGGCCAAGAAAACAGAATCATTTGATTGTTTTCATTTATTGAAAATCTTAGAAGAATTTTTTAACACACTTTTATGTTTTACTAATTATTTGGTAAAACATTATAGAAATTGTTTATTTTTATAATGTATATCAAACTAAATTTTTTACGATGTAATACAAAAGTGATCTATTAGATTTGGTAGGTTGTGTTGTCCTATTAGAATTTTAGATAACACCTATATTTTATAGGTTTAGGTTTGTTCTTACTTGTTTCACTTCCTTTGGATATTTTGAGAGGGATATATAGCTAGATTGTGACCCTAGTTGAACATATTTTGTGTATTTATTTTGATATATATGAATATTACTGAATCAAATAGGATGAATATGAATAAATAATGGATGTATTCCAATCATATGACAAAATAGTATAAAGATAGAGTAAAGGAGTTCATCATGTTTTCAAAAGATAATGAATATGACAATTCTCAAAAATAAAATTGTGTTTATATTGTTTTTATTCATGAATAATTAGTCCATAGGAGTAGGAAGAACACTTGATCTATCATGGAATATATTGAAGTTATAAATTATGGAATAAACATGGGGAAAAGGTTAATATATCTAGTGGATGGGATATCATAGTGTTTTATGGATCATCTGATATGATTAAAAGTGTAGACAATGAAGATGACCTTATTGAGGATGTGATTATAGTTGTGAATGATAATGAAGATCATATTAAGAAAATGATAAGGAAAATTGAATATGAACTTCATGATTTCAAAAAATTGTTTGACAAGTTAAAGAGTTGTGAAAAGACACCATTGTATGATGGTTGCACTAAATATACATCATTGCCATCCGTATTGAAGTTGTATAATTTGATGGTAGGTAGTGGATGGACGGAAGCCTATTTTATGGAACTACATTCACTTTTTAATGACCCCCAGAAGATAATGATCTCCTGATCCAAACATACGATGCTAAATAAATTCTACACATGATGGGTATGATCTCTAAAATAATTAATACATGCCTACTCGAATGAGTGTATACTGTTTCTTAAGGGGAAAAAATCACTTACATAATGCCCAAAGTGTGGTGATTCTCGATATAATAAAGTTGAATCTGGTCTTTCAAAATTTGTATGCTACTTCCCAATAATTCCAAGGTTTAGGCACCTATATGGAAGTCAGTATATTGTAGAGAATTTGATGTGGAACATAGATACAAGAAAAAAAGATGGGAAACTACATCACCCAGTAGAATCTTCTTGGTGGAAGAGAATTGATCATTAGTATCTTCAATTGGAAACTATATGAGGAACCTTTATCTTGTGTTATCTACAGATGGAGTGAATCCTTTGGGTTTTCAAAGTATCACTCATATTACATAGTCAGTTATGCTGGTAAATTGTAAATTTCCACCATGTTTATGCATGAAATGAAAATAAATCATGTTATCTATGCTTATATGAGAACCAAAACAACTGGGTAATGATATTGATTTTTATTTTGATCCACTGATTAAGGATTTAAAATTATTGTGGGATTCAAGTGTTTTTTTGTATGATTCTTATAGAAATAAAAATTTCACGTTGAGATCTATGTTGTACGAGATGATAAATGACTTTCCTGTTTATGGAAATTTTTCAAGTTATAGTGTTAAAGGAAATCAAGGGTATCCCATTTGAGAACAAGGTACAAGGTCAATTAGGGTGAAATGTTCTTTTAAAATAATGTTTTTGGGACATCGTATATTTATACCACAACAGAATAATTACCAATCTTGGATGACATCATTCGATGGAAGTCCAAAATAACATATAGCACTATATCCACTAGTTGGTGAATAGCTATTTGGGAAAGTAAAAGTTATGGACACTGATTTTCGTAAATTATTTTCAAAAAACATTATGAAAACAAGTTTAAAAAATAGATCAGTTTTTTTTAATTACCATACTTTAATTTTCTGTTAGTCATAAATTTTCATGATGTTATGAATGATGAAAAAAATGTATGTGATGATGTCATCGGAACATTTCTAAATGCACATGGTAAAACAGAAGATGGAATTAAGGTTAGGTTGGACATGGTTGGTATGGGAATATAAGAATATTTTTCACCTGTGAAGGGTAAAAATAAGAATTTTCTCCTGTCGGCTACTTACACTCTTTCCAGGAATGAGTGATATCAGTTTTGGAACTTCTTGAATGATGTCAAGGTTCCAAATGTTTCATCGAATATCAAAAATATCGTGCCAATAACTAATTTAAAGTTAAAGGGTCTTAAATCACATGACTACCATGTTTTGATAAAATATCTAATTCGTATAGCTTTACATTGAATTTTTTCTTAGAAAGTATATCATACATTAACCAAGCCTTATTTCTTCATCAGAGATATATAGCATAGTAATAAATCCAATGAAATTTCCAAGTACGTAAAGAGAAATTTCTATTATATT
Source organism: Viscum album (assembly GCA_963277665.1). Classification (NCBI taxonomy): domain Eukaryota; kingdom Viridiplantae; phylum Streptophyta; class Magnoliopsida; order Santalales; family Viscaceae; genus Viscum; species Viscum album. The sequence continues at coordinate 2,016,156,998 of OY728143.1, forward strand.
ATATGACTTTGAAATATTCTTCTTGCCAAAATTCTTTGATATAATGGTTCATTAGATGGTTCACTTTGTGAGAGATATCCAAATATGTTGTCCTATACACTATAGATGGATGTACCCCATTGAATTGTATATAGAGATTTTGAAAGGTTGTGTCAAAAATCGATGTCGTCTATAGGGTTGTATTACAGAGTGATATATTATTGAGGAAGTCATTGAATTCTATATAGAATACCTTTATAGTGTGAAAATCATTGGTCTATCAAAACCTAATCACACTGGGAAGCTTTAGGGTAATAGAAATTTTTTGAAGATATATTGTTACAATTAATATTACAGATCAGGAGTAGGCACACCTTTACATTTTACATAAAAATTTATAGGTTTCCCCATATGTTGAAACCCAAAAATAAATTATTAGGCATTTGAATCCATCAAGATCTGGAATATGTATATCAAATACACATAATCAACAGTTTGTAGGGTTGTTTTGGGACCAGATTTTTAAGAATTCATATGAAAATATGGATTCAATTTCCGAACGGCTTCAATGGATATCCATAGGAAAAAGTTTGTATGTATTATCTTATAATGGTTATGTAATTAATGGTTATACATTCTATAAAAATGAACATGATGAAGATAGTACCATGAAAAATTGTGGAGTTACACATACAGCTGAAGCGATGCATGTTTCTGGTACTAATGAAAGAAATACAATTTATGTGAATTTGTCATAATTTTGCATCATTAAAAAAATATGCGAGTTAGATTATTAAACATTCAAAGTGCCAATTTTTTAATGCAAGTGGGTTAATAATAGTGGTGTTGTTAAAATATATGAATTCGGATTGAGGAAAGTTTATTTTAGTAAAGAAGGGTACTAAGATGAACTATTTGAAAAGGAATCATGGATAGTATAAGTATTTTATGTTCTAGATCCTATAATCTAAAGGTGTTCAATTTTTCAGTTATCAATCAAAACCCCTGAAGGGTCAGATGAAAATTCAACTAATAATGACCCTTTCATCGGGACATCACAATCATTTTACAGTGATCCCAATTTATATGACATTTTGTATGTTATAAGAGGCCACAATTAAGGGATTTGGATAGTTGATAGAAGGGTCAAATCCCTTTAGCCATCAAATAAATAGATTTGAATAACTAGGTAATATTTTTTTAATAGAAATTTTGTTACCTCATGTTATTATATGTTTGCTACTACATTTATATAATATAAATTAAATGTTAAACCACTTCTATAGATAATGAATTTTTTATGTGTTGGTGCTCCCAATCCTAAGGAACAACAGGTCTCTCAACCTATTGCTGCTTCTAGTGCAGAGGAACAACGACCTTCTACAAATGATTGTGCTCCCAATCCTGAGGAACAGCAGGTTTTTGAACGTATTTATGATCCCAATGTAGAGGTACAACAACCATCTGCACATGCTAATGAAACCACTCCATAGGAACAACATATTTACAATGTTGAATCCAAGAAAATGGTAGGTGATGAAGAACTGACGATACAGAAAAAACAGAAGTGTTATAGTTTGACTTTGTTAGAAAAAATCATTAAGGTGAAAATCAAAGGTTTAAAATAAAAGGTCGGATGGAATACATGGGGCCAACATGTTAACCCCAACAAGTCCATGTTCAGTAGTTGCATTGGAATTGTAACTTGGCAATGTGTGACAATTGATGTAGATTTGTGGTATCATATAGTGCATGCACTTAATACACTGATGTGGGAAGAGATTACAATAATATTATGAAATCATTTCTTTATTTTACTAAAAAATAAAATAATGAAACATTTACTTACTCTTCATCATCCCTTTCAGAGAAAATTTATAGTATATGGATCCCATAATAAATATGTATTAATGCTTACTAGAAGGATTCACATAGGCTTTCACACAATTCTAATGAGACATCATCTTAAAGATGCTGAAGAGAAAATAAACATTCACCCACCACTTATCTATGCACATCTGATAACCCAAGAATTATGAGATGCATTTATTGGTCTTCATGAAGATGTTTCTTTTTAGGTACATTGTGGATACTAAAATGTTATTTGAAAATATGTATATTCATCACTTTGATTGAATTTGTTTTTTTGAAACAACAAGAAACTGCTGAAAATATTGGACCGTTAGCCAAATTAACATACCACAACCATAAAGCTAGGATGGGGTACACTTCACATGAAAAAAATTAGTACGTATTTTAAATATATCAAAATAATTTTATATGACATGAAACAATAGTATAATTTGTTTCCTCTATTTATATGCAGATTGATCAATCCAAATCCAAATCCACTTCTATCCCATGCCATGTGCTATAGAAGGAGGAATGTGTAAATAAATATGGGATACTGGTAGATGGAAACACACAAAAAGTGCCAGAAACATGTGTAAGTATAATATAATAAAACAAATTTCTTTAAATTTCTATTACATAAAAATTATGACCTATTTTTCTATAATTTCTATCTGACTTAGTCATGGGAATCATCAACACATGTATCAGATTAAAACCTACTATCGGTGGCCTTAAAGGGACAAAATAGTATGGCCACCTTAGAGGTGTTGTTTTTGGGGTGACACCGCAAACATATTTTGATAAAAAACAAGATGAGGATAAAGATAAGGAAATGAAATAGATAAAATAATGAATAGTAACCCTTGAGGAACAATTTCAATAGCAGAGGGAGATTCTAGAACTGATTTGGGGGGAATCAAAGAGAAGAAACAACTCCAGAAAAACAGTGGCATGAAGTCCCCACCCCCCACCCCCACTAGCTTTATGGTGAGCCATTCCCATCGAAGAGTTATCTTAATTTAGGTAATCAATATTCTAATAATTTTTTCTATGAAATATGAATCAGATATAAATTTATACCTCTACTATACTGGTATTCTACAGGGAGAAAATTGTTGTGATTTATATCTATCAATACCCACCCATAGCCTTTTAGTGAGGGATACAGTGTTCAATATCAAAGATGAAAATATACACAACAAACCACTTCCAATAGGTCATGTGATAGTGGATATTTGCATAGCTCATGAGCCAAGGGTCAAGATACCTGTTCCACTTGTTGATGATGATGTTCATACAGTCGATTCAGCTGTTGGAACATTCATTTCATGTCTGTCACATCTTGTAAAAATATTTTGAAAAAGAGGTATTCATTTCCAATTTATTTTTCAAGATAAACCTTTAACAATTAATCGGAAAAGGTATTAACTGATGAACGTTATTACAGATGGACAAAGGGAAGGGGGTGAAATAGAAGTCCAACACAAAACCTTCTAAATGATTGTCTAACCAATTGAAAATATATTCCAAAAGCACATTTTCCTCACCCATTCCATTTCTGCATTTACTAACATTGAAGGTTCATGTGGATACAAAGTTACAGAATGGTAGCAATCACATAGTGGATTTTGAAGAAAATATATACAGAGAGGAAGGTAGAGACTAAATTTTTGATGAGAATGTAAATTAAATCAACAAATATGATTGTATAGGCACCTCACTTGTAAATTTAAACATGAGGTAAGTTTTCATTATTTGATTTTCCAAATAATGATATAAAAGGTTAATTATGACTAAATAAATATTATATTTTTTGCAGGTGTATATATCAATACCAATTAAATGGATTTCCCCATGAAAAAATTGGACTCATTAGTCCTCACACCACCTCTATAGAACAATAAAAAATAGAATCCAAAAAACTGGACGTAATAGTTAAAAACTTGGTCAAATCGTTTCAAAGAAAACTTTTGGATTCCATAATCTTATTAATACCAACGATGCGGGGATGAATCTATACAATTTAATCATATCACATTTATTTCCTTTTCTTTCATTACATATTTCTTTTTGTGTTTTAGGAAACATTGGATGCTCATTGTGGTTAATTTAGATACTCCAAAGATTTATTTCTTGGATTCACTACATGGATACCCAACAAACTGAACACACATGATGGAATTTCTCTATAAGTAATACACTAAAAAAACATTTTAGAACTAAAATTCAAGTTATATAATTTATATTATTTTTTAATGTGGATTCTTTTATGATAAGGAGGTGCATCAATATCGTGAAAAACAAGGAATGAGGCTAGGGGATAAGAATAAGGATGCTGACAAGTTCTATAACTAGACAAGTATCAGGGTATATATAATACGATTTAACTATCCAAACACATATCAAAACAAATTAATTACTTATATTAATGTTTCTATAGTGTTTGAGACAAACAAATGGAAACGATTTTGGTTATTATATTTGTAAATTTATGAGAAAGATCATATTATATAAACAAACTATCATCCCCAAAGAGGTATTTTAAAAGATAATTACTATTTAATTTAAAATATTTATTAATCCTTTGTGTATTTATATTTTTCTATAACTAATATGATTTTAGAAAAGACTCATATTCATAAGACAATATAGATTTTCGATGAAATGAATGGGCAGCATACTTGATGACAGAATGTACACAAATAGCATGAAGATGTGGCTTCTATAAAAGTAATGGATTGTTTTATATTTAGGTTTAATTTATTAATTTTTAGTATTACTCATATAATAATTGTTTTCTTATATAAGTCGATCCCTTTTTTGGAGTTGGGTTGGTTTGTTCAAATCTTCTCATGCTCCTAAGGGATTAGGCTTCGAGGATGAAACTGAGATAATGAAAAAAAGAAAATGCTCAAGAATCTATAAAACCATCATGAAAATGTGACTTCATAATAATTATTTAATTAATTTTTCACCATTTTATCTACTATTTATATGTTGATTTATTTATCATTTTTATCTAATACTTATTTAGTTTTTTCATAGATCTTTACATTTTCCATTTATTCTCTTTGTTGAGATTCTAACATTGCATACAGTCAATGTTATTTAGTGGAAAAACCTTTCTCGTTGAAAACTAGAAGAGTGGAGAAATATCATGTGCTCATTGTAGTGAATTCTAATAAAATAATGGTCACATGATTTTCCTCCACTCTCATAGATTTCAACAATGATAAATGTTTTTTATATATGATCATTGATTCAAAATGTAGCATTGACTATTTAACAATGAAAGGCAATAGAAATAGTGATAAAATTGGAAATTAAGGTTTGTTTTGAGACTTTGGGGTCTGTAGGAATCAGCCTCACCCCAATCTGATGCACGGTGTGACAGGTATGACACTAGGAGATTCTTTCTATTTAAAATTGAAATAAATTTTAGTAAAAAAGACAATTAGCATACTCAAAACCCATGAAACATATTCAAATTATTATGATGCTTTAAGACAATGGTCATGACAAGTAGAAATCATCTTCACCTCAATATGATATGTGATGTGCCCAGTATGACAAAAAGTGTCTCTTTTTATTTAAAATTGACATTAATTTTAGTATAAAAACAAGTGACATACTAAAAACTAAGCAAAAAATTCATATTGTTTTGATACTTTAGGACAATGATCCATAAGTAATTTCTGACATGTTGAATGAACCTCACATCAATCTGACGCACATTTTGACTGCTATAACTCTAAGTGTGTTTTTGATTTAAAATTGACATTAATTTTAGTAAAAAGAAAATGTAACATGATGAAAACTGAGTAAACACATTCGAATTATTTTGATACTTTAGAAAAATGATCTATAAGTCATTTTTGATGCATAGAAATCAACTTAAACTCAATATGATGCACGGTGTGGCCGATATCACTCAAAGTTTATCTTTTTATTTAAAATTGGTATTTATATTTTGTAAAATTATTACGTATCATACTAAAAACTAAGAAAACAAATTCATATTGTGTTGATACTTTAGTACAATGACATATAAGTCATTTTTGACATGCAAGAATCAACCTCATCTCAATATGATGCATAGTGTGGCCAGTATCACTCATTGTGTCTCTTTTTATTTAAAATTGACATTAATTTTACTAAAAATAATAAGTGACATACTGAAAACATAGAAAATGAAATATATTTGTTTTTATAATTTAGAAAAATGATCCATGGGTTACTTTTTATGTGTGAGAGTCAACCTCACCTCAATCTGACGCACGGTGTGATCGGTATGACTCCAAGTGTATATTTTTTTAAATTGAAATTAATTTAAGTAAAAAGAACACGTAACATATTGAAAGATGATAAAATGAATTCTTATAGTTTTTTAACTTTATGAAAATGATCCATGAGTCATTTTTGACATGTAATAATCAACCACACATCAATCCGATGAACGGTGTGATAGTTATGACTAAAAGTGTTTGTTATTAGTTTAAAATTGACATTTTAGTTCAAAACATGTCACTCAATGAAACCAAGAAAAACGCTCTAATTATCTTGATAATTTAGGAAAGAAATTCATGAGTCATTTTTACTATGTATGAAGTATTCTAACATCAAACTGATGCACTATGCGACCGATGTGACTCTAAATGCATGTTTATAGTTTGAAATGATATTTTAGTAAACAACACAATTGGCATACTAAAAACCAAGAAAAATAATTTAGATAGTTTTGACACATTAGGAAAATGATCTATAATTCGTTTTTGATGTGTAGGAATCAACCGCACCTCAATATGATTCACGGTGTGGTCAGTATCACCCAAAGTGTCACCTTTTATTGAAAATTTACATTAATTTTAGTTAAAATAATAAGTGACATACTGAAACCCAAGAAATGCATTTGGTTGTTTTTATAATTTTGGAAAATGATCCATGATTCATTTATGATGTGTAGGAATCAACATCACTTAAATCTGACGCACGGTGTGACTGCTATGACTCTAAGTGTGTCTGTTTAATTAAAATTGACATTAATTTTAGTATAAAAGAACAAGTGACATACTAAAAACTATGAAAATGCATTCATATTGTTTTGATACTTTAGAAAAATGTTCTATTAGTAATCTGTTATGTGTAGGAATCAAGCACACCTCAATCTGATGCAGGGTGCTACTGTTATGAATAAATGTGTCTATTATCCGTTTAAAATTGAAATTTTAGTTCAAAATGTGTCACTCACTAAAAACCAATAAAATTAACTTTTATTATCTGGATAATTTAGGAAACTGATTCATAAGTCATTTGTGACTTATATGAAGCAGTCTCATATGAAACTGATACACGATGCGATCGATATGACTCAAAATGCATTTTTCTAGTTTGAAATGATATTTTAGTCAGAAACCCTAACTAGCGTACGGAAAACCAATAAAAGGCATTCTTATTGTTTATATACTTTAGTAAAATGATATATAAGTCATTTTTAACATGTAGGAATCAACTACACCTCAATATGATGCATGGTGTGGCCGGTATCACTCAAAGTGTCTCTTTTTATTGAAAATTGACATTAATTTTTGTAAAAAGAACCAATGACGTAGTGAAAACTGAGAAAACTCTTTCAAATTGTTTTGATAACTTATTAAAATGATCCATGATTCATTTTTGACATATAGGAATCAACCACACCTCAATACGACGCACGGTGTGATTTTATAACTCATAGTGTGTATTTTTAATTAAAATTGAAATTAATTTAAGTGAAAAAAACAAGTGACATAATGAAAATCAAGAAAATTCATTTGAATTATTCTGATACTTTATTACAACAATCCATTAGTAATTTTTTTACGTGTAGGAATCAACTAAACCTCAGTCTAATGCATAGTGTGATCAGTATTACTAAAAGTGTTCGTTATCAGATTAAAATTGGCATTTTAATTCAAAAATTGTCACTCATTAAAAACCAAGAAAACACACTTTTATTGTATTGATAATTTAGGAAAGTGATTCATAATTCATTTCTGACAAGTATGAATCAATATCATGTCAGACTAACACATGATGCAATCATTGTGACTCAAAATGCATGTTTCATGTTTGAAATGACATTTTTTAGAAAAACAAAACTGACATACTTAAAACTGAGCAAATTATTTCTGAATGTTTTGATACTTTAGGAAAATGATCCATTAGTAATTTATGATAGATAGGAATCAACCAAACCTCAATTAGATTCATGGTGTCACTGATATAACTCTAAATGTGTCATTATTTAAAATTGGAATTAATTTTAGTAAAAGAATAAGTGACATACTTAGAAATGAGAAAACACATTCTAATGGTTTTGATATTTTAGGACATCAATTCATAACTCATTTTTGACGTGTTGGAATCAAATTCACCTCAATACGATGCATGGTGTGATCAGTATAACTCCAAATGTGATTTTTTTTATTAAAAATTGACATTTTATTAATGTATTCTTCCATGATAATGTTTGAATTATTTCTTTATAGTATTAGTAACATAATTTTTATTTTCTTATATAGGTGGAATATTTTTCTCGGGTTGATATGATTTTTTCGACAACTAATTCCCTTGGTGGATATTTTTTAGCAGGGATCACAGGAATCAAAATATTAAGCATTAATGTTTTTAATTTTTTTTGGATAATTGTAAATGTAAATATATAAAATAGTATTTTAAATGTATATAGAATAGTTTTTTTGTATTCTTGATGTAAAATTTATTTCAATTAAATTATATATTTTTGTGTAGATAGTTTATAGGTTTTTACTAGGTGTGATGTTATATTAAAAGCGCACTACAACAAGCTAAGCCTTTATCAGTTCTATTTATAGTGCTCCTAAATTCCCCCTTTATCAAATATCTTCTCCCATCATTTGACTCATTACTCAAATAGAAATATAATCATCACCTAAAAACCTTGGAGGTTTTGTTTTCCTTTACTAGAGGTTAAATGAAATAGTGAGAAGGGTGTCACGCCAATGTTTTCTTGTCATATATTCAAACGTGGAGGGTGTTGCGGATGGAGAAGTGGAGGAGGGTATCGAGGCTAGAGAAGAGGATAAGCACCACATCAGCATCGCACAACATGACCAGGTCCCTTACCTTCTTAAACATCCCATTCCTTTTCTTAGGGAAGGTCACATGCCTGGCCGCCTTGCTCTCTATCTTCTCCACCAAAACCTTCCCCCTGACTAGTTGGCGGCTACTGCGACCTTCAGTTATTCAGGAATTTGAGGAATTTAACAACTTCATGCAGCGACCTAGCATTAAAGCCACCATGATGGTGCATTAAATGGGAGGAGGCAGTTACAAGATTTGTGTCGAACACAGAACTGGTTTTGGGTGGTGGACTGGCAGTTTGATTGGTTTTTTTAAGGATTGTTTTCTTTTTCAATAGAAAGAAATCATTTTAATTTTTTTTCATGGAAGAATTTATAGGTTATAATCTCCCTCTTCATAGGGGAAAAAAGGAAAGTAACCCATTCAAAATCATGAAAACCAAAAAAAGATATACTTTTTTACTTAATAAACCATATTATCAAATAATCATTATCTTGTAATGAAGTTCATTTTCATACCTTATGGAATAACCTCTCAGACTAATTCTAACATATTTTCTAGAGTAAAAAATAAATAGTTATCTCTATCCACTTCATAGTTGTAACTTTTAAATAGTTAACTATGTCAACATAAAGAAGCAACTTATAGAATGTTAACTCACCCCACTTCATCAGAGTAACATATAAATAGTTAACTCTATCCACAATACCCCATACATTATAGGGCTATAATAGACATACTAATCATCATAATCAATGTTCATGAACTATAACATGAATGAAACATATTAAATCTTGTATTTACATTAAAAAATCATATGAACTAGGATTTTTTCCCATAAACAAAAATACTTTCACTTATCTGAAAAAAGTTTTGGGAAATGTCATTTTCATTTCAAAACATTTTAAAACCTAAAAAGTACAAGAACATCATGAATAATATCTTCATTTAATAACAATTTATACTTTCAAAAGATATATAATAATGAATGATGGCTACGAAGGTAGTGAATGTTAGTCATGAAATAAAGATTAAAAATATTTTTTTCACTTCTGTAATGAATGTCACAATTAACCCATACAAAAACCATTGAAATGATTCATCTTTAAACTATTATAAAGACACTAAAAATTATTTAAAATTTAAATTATTAAATAATTTTTTTAAAAATATGAAAATTTATGAAACATTAAAAAGAACTTGAATATTAATGAAAAATATATTAAAACTTTTCAAATAATGTTTTCATGTAATACTTATTATGACTCTAGTAATATTTGACTTAGAAGATATTAAAATAGAGAACATGAATTGGATTTGTAAACCACAGTAATATCATTAAACTATAATGATACAATACATATACATAGACTATTATACACCATGGAAAAGGAAATATACTTGTATACATGAGGAAAGTAAATAATTCAAATAAACATGCTCACAGAGTTACCTAAAAATTTCATGTACTAACTAAGAAACCAAAGCACTATGAGCTTCAAGTCATTGTTTTCTAAACAGTCCACCATGACACCCAATCATACATTCTTTGATACCATGATAAAATCTGGTAATCTTATACAATCATACTCAAAACCCAACCCATATCCAAAGACTCATGATAGGGCATCACTAAGCCTCAACCACTACTTGAAGGTGTGAGGTAGGGTCTTTCATCCAAGATCTAAACTCATTGTCTCACTAAATGTTGTATTACATCTAATTCTAGTATTATCCCTTATCACACATGGGAGGACATCCATCAAACTCTGGTCTCTACCTTATCCCTAATGGCTACCTCATGTCCATGTCTTGACTACTAACTTCTCACTCAAGGTATGATACATCATCCACATCTCTATTGGACCAACCTTCTCACCCAGGATTATCCATCATTTCAACTATTACCTTATTACTCAAGGTAGGGTCTTATGTTCTCACTCTAGGTAGGGTTTAACCATCACCTTATCTCTCAAGACAAATCCATCATGTCTCAAGCCATTCCATATCACTCAATGTTGGTCCATACTTCATACACACTAGGATCCCATCTCACTCATGGGGATCATTAAAATTCCATCTCACTTATGGGGGTGATAGGCTTCAGGATCCACATCATCCACACTATAATCTATCACTTATCACAAGAACATGTTTTAGGTTTCAGGTGTAGTGGAAGCGTCAGATGGGGCATGTCCAACTTTAATTTTTGTCATGATTGATGATTAATATAAGATTTTCACAATGATAAACATTATGGTCAATGTAATTGAACCAAGGAATATAGACAATAGATAAATGTTAGAACTGAAGTGTAGGATCATCACATATTATTTATAATTAATTTATGCAATTAAACAATTACCTTGATAGAAATTATTTCTTCATTTATGGATATGTCAATGTATCTACATCATATAGTCGTTGCATTTTAGGAATTAAGAGTAGATTCCCTATAGCGATAATCCACATGTGTTCCATGAAACACCAAACGTTGTCATAGGAATCTCTAGGTTATAGCATGACAGATCCTATTTCTTGTGTCGTTCACCTTGGATCACCCCAAGAACCATTTCAAGGAAGTGTTCTCTTCGATCACTCTAGATATGGGAGTAGTGGAGGAGGAGGATCGCTCCCCATTATTGATATTGTTAATGGAGAGGGATCTATCTAGGATATTGAGAGGATTCTCTCCATATTTCACTATTCACAACACAAAATGACACTCTTAATAAAATAATTTAATTGAGTTTATATAACGTTGGGGTTAGAAAATAATAATTTCACATGTTCCCTTATTATTTATGTAATCCCAACGAAACACCAAATCTATAAAAAATTAATAATTATTTCATGAAATATTATAAACTCGTGAATTAAATTAAATATTATTTATTCAAATAATATTCAGTATATATTATTTCTAACTGAACTATTAAACTCAAATTTTTATTTCTCCACAATATTTATCCGGCCTTGAATAATGACTATTTATTTAATAAATAAATATCAATGCATTCACTAATAAATAAACAAAAATTATATTAACTAAATAAAAATTAAATATTTATTAAATATTTTTCTCACATAATATTCTCTCGAATAACTGGTGATGAGATATATAAAATCAAGCATACATGAATATTTATTAAACCACTTAGAGGAATAATATTTTTTCTACTTGTTTAATAATAAATAATAATATATTATTTAACAGAGATTCTGGATACACTTAGTGTGTGAACCTCTTGTCCTCTTTCACAGTGTCATTAGGCAAAGTAGTCTTAGGTCCAAGGTTAGTGATCACACAACGATTCATTGTTTTATTTCACCCTTACACCATTGTAATAAACTAATTTTGTATCGTAAATTCCAAATATAATATAAAATTTCAATTCATGGTTTATTAATTTATTTAATATTTATCACTATTAAAAGGATAAATTATTATTTTTTTAATATTTTTATTGTAGGTGGAGGTGATTTGGAGGCCCTGAAGATGATTTAAAAGGAAAATGGGCCAAACCGCATGGAATCCCAAGGACACATGTTCACTATTTTGCACATTGTGTGATATTTATTCCTCCAAATGGGATGATATTTTGTGTACCGGTCTAAAAATCCATTGCATAAAACTAATCTCAAGAAAACCAATCCCAATTCATCCATTAATGAACCCATATGAACTAATCTATCTAGGAGATATAATCTACCTGAATTCAAAAGTTAGGTTTAGTATTTTGATAATATCTGCCAATACATATGTCTAATGGATACTATATTTGACGTGGAGATAGTCAAGAGGCCGGAAAACAACTATAATATTTTTTATAAGTTGTGATATTTCCTTTTACTAGTCAAAAACCAAGATATAGTTTGCATAACCAAATATGGATGCTCAAAACCACTTCCCATTTTGGCAATGAAAGGGCTCCATGGGCACCTCATTTTCAAGTTAGACCATGGGATTGAAGTGCTGCCAATTTGGATTTCCAGAGGTTTCCTCTCATCACCTTAGAGTTTCTAGAGCTCCCTATCCTCATAGGTAGATCTGAAATGAATATGGAGATCCACATGATCTTCTCCTCCTCTCGATGTTAAGCTAAATGGTGAGTGATCACTGAGAGGGAGCTACACACTTGAAGAGGGAGTTATAGAACATAATTATCTATTATTTTGGTATGTATTATGGTTTTAAATATTTATTTTATATGTATCTTAACATCTTTTAATTCATTTAATTTAAACACTTTTTATTTCACAACTGATCAGTGTAGAATTTTGAGTGTGCTACTTGTTTTGCTCCGATTGGACAACATAATAATCCTATTCTTTCCCAACCACTTGAGATTTCAGTGTTCCTTTACAAAACCTAAAGCATTATAAGGGGATGTAACTTGACTACATGATTTTTATGTCAAGGTTTTGGGTTATAAAAATCATTTTAAGAGGCTTGTGGGTACCCAAGATCTTGGTTAACTCTCGGCCAAAGGATTACACTAAAACCTTTTAATCAATTAAGAACAATGAAATTTTCAAGTGGTGTAGTAACTTATCAATGATCACATAATTATCTTATATTTTCAAAATACACTTCTATTTCAACTATTACACTCTTTAAATTAATTCATTTTGTTTTTAAAACTACTTTCAAAGCCACACCCTCTTTTAGTACTTCTTATTAGAAATACACACTCTAAACCTATCAACAATCCTTTAGAGATGACCTAGGGTCTACCCAAGACTATAAAATCATCTTCCAATCATATTCAATTTGACATATCATGACAATGCATTCATTTAGCATCTAGAAAAATGACAATATATACATATAGAAATAAGATAATTCCGCAATGACATAATACCTTATACAAATGATTACTGAGTGATATAATTCCTTTATCGTTATATATCTAATCAAGAAGGTAGCATGCTGATATAGTCAACCTATGTTCTCGATGTCTCTTTATTTAAATTTACAGAAATAAAAATTTCCTAACAAACAACATGTCCGTGGATTTATTATGGATATATCATTTTCATCAAATGGAATGCGATATCAACTTATGTTAAAGAATAGAATGGGAAAATAATTTCTCACATTATTTATTAATGAAATATTACCTGTGACTCACCCAACATATCCTACCCCATTGTGAACTTATGTCGTCATGGTTTTCATAAATATATCTAAGTACATGGCTAATAATACTAATTAATAATAATTTTAAAGTTTAAGGATCAATTCGAACATTCAAAAATAGGAACATATAATGACACATATAAATGTGGATTTACCACTGGAAGGTATCATTCTCCTATTATCCTACACTAGATATGACTTAGGAAGTACACCATGAGAAGGTGCCTCAAAGTCCTATGAGTCTCCACACTTGATAGCTTGTATCATTTGTCTCCCTCAAATGATTTCATCCAGCTATAGAAAATATATTTAAGAATATTTTCATGAAAATTCTAGATTCTTATCATAGTGGAGAACTACTATAACATTTTAGTGCAACAACTACTCTTAGGGCATTATCATATACTTTGTTATGCATAAAAATCATGATGTAATTAAGAGTTTATTAATATTAAAAACAAAAATATAGGATATCATAAAGTACATAGAAGTTGTTTCTTGGGAACAAACTCCAACAGATAATCACTTATACTAGATCCAAATACTAACAAAATTTAGTTCTCTAGCTATCAAATGATACTCATACTTATACTAAAATTGAACTTTATTCAAGGGGTCCATAACATTTTATTCTATGGGAACACTACTTACTATTACTTCACCCCTCTGAGAAAAATCTCTCAAGAAGTGATACTTCCAGAGTGTGTTCTTTATCTGTTGGTATGACTTTATCTCTTTTTCGAGAGCCACATATATAGTATTATCATAATACAATGTGATAGGGTCTTTACTAGTAGGTTCCAAATCAAGTTACTGGAAAATGTTTCATATTTAAATGGTTTACTTGGACACATCAGAATATGTTATATACTCAGACTACACTGCAAAATATGTGATAACTAGAAGCTTTTAACTCTTTCTACTCCCATATCCACTGCTGAGATAGAAAACATAAACTGACTATGACTTCAAATCATTATGATTTGTTTGAAAACTATCTTCAATGTGACCCTTGATGACTAGCTCGATGTATCCTCCATACACCAGGAGCATATCCTTATTTCTTCTTAAATACATAAGGATAACTTAAACAGTAGACCAATTTTGTTCTCTTAGGTCAGCTTGATATCTTCCTATCATGCTCAATGCATAGGAAACACCAATTACAGTATATAACATGACAAACATGATTGATCTTATCATGGAAGAATATAGTATATTACTCATTTTCTATTTCTCCTATTGTGTATGAGGATTAATTTTCTTAGAAATATGTATAACTTATGAAACTGGAACCAATCACCTCTTGGATTGTTCCATACTAAACCCCTTTACTATCTAGTCAATTTATATAATTTAAATTAGTCCAAGCGGTCTCTTTGATCTATCATGATTGATGTGGATCCCTAAAATACAAGCTAATTCACCTAATTCTTTCATGGAGAAACACTTGTTTAACTAATCCTAACATATCGTATGACTGGTATGGAATTTACAATAAGTAATATGTCATCAACATATACGACTAGGATAACGACCGCATTCCCACTAAACCTCTTGCAACACATGGATAACATTCATTCTTAATGAAAATAGATTATTTTATATCTTAATTGAATTGAATCTTCCATAACATAATGGATTTCTTCAATCTATAAATGGATATATGTGACTTGAATATCTGTTTGGAATCACCTGGAGTCACAAACCCATCTTTTTTTTCATCTAGACATATTCCTAAAGGTTCCGATTAAAGAAATATGTTTTGACATCCATTTTCCAAATTTCATTATCATTTTAAGATGCTATAGCATGTATAATTATAATGTATTTAAAATTGGAAACTGATGAAAAAGTTTTGTCATAATTAATTAATTTATGTAGTTTAAACCCTTTATCCACTAGCCTTGCTTTATAGGTATTTAACATGCCTTCTATGTCTAGTTTTTTCTTGAATACCCATTTTCATCCTATGGGCTTTACATTAACTTGAACATCAACCAGTACCCAAACTTAGTTATGATACATGGATTCCATTTCAGAATTCATTTCTTCTTTCCATATTGTAGCTTTTGATCTCTCTCTACTACCCCTTTATAGGAGAGAGGTTCATCATTGTCAACTAATTATGAGTTAAAATCTTTGGAGACTAGAAAACCATATCTCTCTAGTTCTTTAACCTCTTTAGTGCTTATACATAGTACCTGTTGAACTAATTATTCAATGGGGACCTAAAGAATCTATTATCATGCCAACTATTTTTTATCTTGAGCACCAACTCATCAAAGTCAATATTTCTCCCAAAATCATTTTTGTCGATGTGATCCATCTAAATAAATACATCTTGTTTGGCGACAATTATTTTCTTGTCTAAGGGGTTGTATAGGAAGTATCCCTTTACTTACGTAGGATACCCTATATATATACACTTTGTGCTTAGGGGTGATTATTTGTTTCCTGAGAAGGCCTTAAAATTTTCCTCATATCCCAATACACGTGTTTGTAAAAAAAAGGTTTCTTTCCACTACATAACATGAATGGAATTTCGTTTTCCTCTTTATTTCTTACTCATTTTAGTGTGTGTGCTGCATTTTGTAATGAATATCCAAAAAATGATAATATAATATTTTCATGACCTACCATCAACCATACCATGTCTAACAAGGTATAGTTACTCCTTTTACTAACACCATTCCACTGTGGTGTTTAATGTGGAGTGAGTTGATATATAATCCCAAAATCCTATAGAAATTTGATGAACTATTTGTTAAGATATTAACAACCTCGATTTGATCTAATATTCTTTATCTTCTTACAAAGTTTATTCTCAAATTCATTCTTGAATTATTTTAATTTTTCAAATGACTCATACTTTTACCTCATTAAGTAAACATATCCATATCAACTCAAGTCATCAATGAAATTTATAAAGTAAGAATACCCTTCACTAGATTCTACTAGAAATGGTCCACACACATCAGTGTGTACCAATTCAAAAAAAATGTGGCCCTTTCACCCTATCCACCAAATAATGGTTTGGACATTTTTCCTTGTAAATATTTTTGACATATTTCAAGTGGTTTAAACTCAAAATATTCTAAATAACAATCTTGATAGATATTTTTATAACACTCCACATTTACATGACCAAAATGGTAGTACCATAGCTAGGTGTTATATGAGTCATGTGAACAGGATTCATTATCTATTTCCATTACTACGTTTTAATAATTAATACCTAAAACCTATAATGTAAATGTTCCATACCATAACATATGTTTTCATTATAAAAGTAACAAATTATATTTCTAAATTTGAAAATAAAAACATATGTATCTTGGAAGGATACAAAAATGGTTTTCTTATTAATATATGGTACATAATAAAAATAACTTTAAACTAATAACATTCTGGTTGGAAATGAAGGGTGGTAGTCTCCAATGGCTAGAGTACCGATCCTTGCACCATTGGATAGTTGAAAATCCACCTCTCCTATACCAATATTTATAATATATTTTGTTCATGTATTTAAATACGGATGTGATAACCACAAGCTTTATATAATACCCAATATAAAGATATTGAAATATTACACTCGATAATGAATTCACCTTTAGCTTACCCATTCTTCTGGTTGTAAATCCTATTCTAGTGTCCTTTATTTCTACATGATAAACATACTACTTCCTTTTCTTTTCCCTAATTAGGGATCATCATATTATTTGAAGGATGGTGCTCTAAAGATTTAGACTTGTTATGAGTCTTGGGCCTCTTCTCCTTGTTATTTCTTTTATTATTCACCATAAAGACTATGGGTATTTCATGCCTCATGTCCTGGTACACTAGGAGAATAAGATTAAGAAGTTATGAAAGTGTTTTTTTATTATTTACCATGTTATAATTAACAATAAAATTGTAGAAGAGCTTGGGTAGTGATGAAATTATGAGATCTATGCAGAAATTATTTTGGAATTTAATCCCTAAGATGTCTAAGAATTCAATGTAGCCAGGAAGATTGACTACATGGGGCCCAGCTAGCTCCAAACCTCCAAGATTTTTTGTAAATAGATCATTTGAAATCTCACATCTTTCTTGTCTCGCATTCTCTTTATTGAGATCCCAAATGTGAGACATCATGTTATATTCATCCATGTCCTCATGTTTTTTTAAAATCTCATTGGTCATGGATGATTTCATATAACACTGGACATCTATGTAATCATTCAAATTTTTCTCCTAGAGAGATAAATCTTCCTCAATATCAAATTTACCAATCGCATCAGGAGAAGGTTCTTCCATCATAGACAATTTCCATTCATGGTCTTGGATAACACATAATTGTGTTTTCCACTCTAAGAAATTTTTTCCAATGAGAATGTTATCCTTATCAATTATGGATCACAGTGATATGTTTGAAGTTTTTTTTATCATTTTTTTATTTAACTAATATTTAATATTTTTATTATTTTTTTTACTAAAATTTAGACAAATAAATAAATATTATATTTATTAATCTCCCACTAATTTTTCGAATTCAAATATCCCTAACCATTGGATTCAGAATATCCTATTAATTGTACATTTAAGTGTAAAAGATCTATATTACCCTTCTCATCACCCTGAGAAGGTTGTTAAATAAATTTTAAGGGTTTTAGGTAGGCATTCTAAATGCCAAAAACATTAACTCATAGATCCTTGATTTTTTAGTAGAATCCCTAATCCTGAAATCCTTAAATTGGATTTACTCAATACTTTCTTCTTAGTTACACCAAATCCTACTTTGAAATTCTACCCTTGATATAAACTAAGATAAATCAACCCAAAACATCAAGTTAGAATTCCCTGATAATTGAAAGCATTCCATCTTTGGCTGGTAAAGAACTTTGAACTATGGTTCAATTTTAACTAAAGTAGTGGAATGATATACCAACTTAATATATATAATTAATGGATTTTATATTTTATGCTTTAATTTCCAATTATTATCTATATTACATTCTTTTTATTATTATTTTGATTTACTTAAGTGGTTAACCATTCCTTTTATAATGTTTATACAGAAATCAATTTATTCTAGCTCAATTTTACATGATTCTTAATTTATTAATTCATGTGATCATATAAAAAAATAAAAAATAAAATAACCATTCAACTGGATAGAAATAAAATAAAAATAGGGTATGACATTGTGCTTTTACTATTGTTTTTTATCTAGTGGATGATAAACTTACCATCAACCTATGGGAAAACACCTTGAACCATTTATGGTTTGTGTTTAAACATTTCACTTATCCACCTATGTATCTATCTTGGATTAGTTTCAACTCAACTCCAAATATGAAAAAACTCCACTAGATTTGGATCTCCATTAATTACACATTATTTTACTCACATATAGGTAAGGGGGACCAAAGGATTTGTTAAAGGGTTTAAATAAAATAATCCATGGGCACATAGGACCATGCATAATGAGAAGATGGAAGAAATACATGCCAAAAAATTTAATTTAATAATAAATTAAAATAAACCAATAACATACAAAGGTTTCTTATAAGCTCATGATCATCCACATTCATGCAACCAATTATTCATTTAATTATCATTAAATTATTATAATTCTTATTTAAGATAAATCACACTAAAATCAATTAATTTCCTTATTTAATTAGTCAATTAATTTATCTAAATTATCATCCAAATTTTCTTGAGATTATCATATATCATAATTTTAAACATATTAAATAAATTTATTTAAAATTAAATGTGTACAAAAAAATGTACCTTAGAGGAAAAACAGTGAGTACCCATCCAAACTAGCCAATGTGTATTATAATCATATACTGTTTACTCTTGTGACATGTGGAATACATGACTTATCACGTAATTTCATGGTGTGTGCTATAAACTTAAAGAACACACAGAAAATTTGGTATTTACATAGCATGTTATGGTTCAATTCATGTGTAGTAATAACTATAATATGAGTTATAAATGATATAAAGTTCTAAACATTATGTGGTAATTAATTATACATTTATATATATATATATATAACATGTCACATGGAATGTACTATCATCTTAATGACCACAAAGAACACATGTCAACAAATTTGGACAATATAATAAATTAATTTTTAATTTAGTTTAATTTAGAAAAAATTACATGGCATGTACATTGGAGCTACATGTCATGTATTATTTTCACCATCTATATGTGGAACATGCCAAGGGACCCAGCGTGTAACCATGCAATGGAATATATTGGAGCACACATCTTGTACATGGGAAACAAAACATATGGTATCCAAGTTACACATCCACCGGTCATGCAGGCCATGTATGAAGATATATAGCTCATTTATGACTAAAGGACTAAACGATGTGCATGGAAGTTACATGGCATGTACTCTAACTGACTGTGTTCTAGGATAGACCTATCAATACATGGTGTGTAATTAAATTCACTGTGTGTAATAAATTCACTTGACTTTAATTAATTTGGAATTAATTCAAGGTGCATTAAACACTGGTATATGGTTTTTACCTCCAGGTTACATGGAGTGTACTCCTATGTTGTCTTTCAAGACTCCTCAACACCTCCAAATGAGATCTTTAAATTTATTGCATTCATAAAATTAATCAATTTAATTATTTTTTCAATAAATGAAGAAGAAGGAAGCAGTTCTTACAGTTCTAATTAAAGAATGATTAAAATATAATATAAAACTAATGAAAAATGTGTAAATCAATAAATGTTATTTGAATAATTATAAATAATTATATTAACCATTTGATACCCCTTGGAGGTTTTAGGTGTAGTGGAAGTGTTGGATGGGGCATGACCAACTCTACTTTTTTTTCATGATCGATGATTAATATAATATTTAAATGATGATAAACATCATAATCAACACAATTGAATTAGATAATATAGACAATAGATAAACACTGGAACCAAAGAGTAGGATTATCAAATATATTTATAATTAATTTCAGAAATTGAAAAATTACATTGAAAAAAATCATTCTTCATTGATGGATCTACAAAAGTCTCCACATATTATTTTTGTTGCATTGTAGGAATTGAGAGTAGATTCCCTCTAACAACGATCCACATGTATTCCAAAAACATCTAAACATCGCCATAAGAATCTTTGGGTGCTTGGATGGAGTGTCTTAATTCTTTCATCATTCACCTTTGATCACCCCAAGAATCACTTCTAGGAAGGCCTATCTTCGATCTATCTATAATTGAGAGTGGTGGTAGAGGATGATCGCTCTAAATTCTTAAGAGTGTTATTTGAGATGGAGCTCTCTAGGGCTTTGAGAGGATTTTCTCTGGATATCATTGTGCATAAAAAAAATGAATTAGATCTCTTAAGAAAATAATATAACTGGTTTTATATACTGATAGGGTTAAAAAATAATAATTTTACATGCACCCTTATTATTTTTATAATCCCTACAGAATCTTGTGTATATAATAATATTATTACTATTATTATTTATTAATATACACTGAACTCATTAATTAAATTAAAATATTATTTATTCAAATAATGTTCAATATATATTATTTATCACCGGAACATTAAACTCGGTCCGCTACTCCTCCATGATATTTATCAGGCATTGAATAATGAATATTTATTTAATAAATAAATATCACCTCATTTTTCTCCAAAAAATAAATACAAATCATATTCACAAAATAGAAAATCGATATTTAATAAATAATCCACTCACATAATATTCTCTTGAATAACTAGTGATGAAATATATATGATCAATAAAACATGAATACTTATTAATCAATATGAGAGTGTAATATTTATTCAACTTATTAAAAAATAAATAAAAATATATTATTTAACAGATATTCTATATACACTTAGTGTGTGAACCTCTAGGCCCCCTTCTCAGTGGCATTGGTCGAAGCAACCTAAATTCCAAGGTTAGCATCTAGATAGATGCCAAGATACCCATGGAAAAAGAATATAATGTCATAATGACATAATACCACACAAGGACACTTACTGTGTAATATAATATCTTTATCATAATATCTCTAATCTAGAAGGTTTCATGCTGGCACTATTGACCTATGTGCTTGATGTATCCTTATTTTACTTTTGGAAAATAAAACTTTCTTATAGAACACCATATCCATGGATTTATTTAGGCGATATCATTTTTATAAAAGATCCTAATATATCAATTTCTGTTAAATAACATAAGGGGAAAATCCTTTCTCATGTTATTCATTAATGAAATATTACAAATGATGCACCCAATGTATCCCACGTCACCAAAAACATATTTACTTTAATTTTTCATAAATACATCAATGTACGTGACTTATAATATTCATTAATAATAATCATAAAGTCTAAAGATAAAAACACATATCCATGGATAGGAACATCCAATGAAATATTGAAATGTGGATTTCTTACCGAAGGTTCACGTTCTCATAACATCATACACTAGATATTACCAAGGGAATACAACAAGAGAAGGCACTTAAATATCCTACGAGTCTCCACCCCTCATAAACTAATTTGTGTCCCTCAAATGATTTCATCTAGCTATAGAATATATATTTAATAATATTGTAATGACACTTTTGGGTTCTCATCATAGTAGAGAACTTCTATAACCTTTCAGTGTGATAGTTAATCCTAGAGAATTATCACATACTATGTCACATAGAATAATAAACATGAAGTGATTATGAGTTTTTTTATATTAAAATAAATAAATATAGGATATAATAAAGTACAAAAAAGTTTGTTCTAGGTCACCAACTCCAACACATGCCACACAATCATGTCACATGACCCATCCTAGAATCTCTCTAGATTTTCACTTGGGTTCTAGTAACTCAATACCTAGCCCCACACCTCAAATAACTTCTCATATACCCTGATTAGGCATCCAATGGGGTTATTCTACCCCATACAAGTCTCTTGTCACAAGCATCAAACCACATCCAACACCATAGTGGTGTTCTGACTACCTGTAGTCTCTTCCAAATCTAGACCTCAACAAATTAGTAAAAACCTCATAAAAACCCTTATCACTATTAGTCCCACTACTTGGGGACCATCTTGAGTTAATGTGCTCCAAACCCCAAGAAACCTTATGCTGATTCCCCAAGACAAACCTCAACCCACCCTCAGGGGCAGTCTTTTAGTGCTGATAAAAGGTGCCTTTATTGGTATTTTTTAGCACTTATAAAGATTTCCATTAACAATGATTTTTTTAGAATAGATAAAATGTGGCCTTTATTATCACTTTTGTATACTGATGATAAAAATATTAAAATAATGTTCAGCCCATAACTTTTATCATCTCTCTAACACCCCTTTATTAGCACTATATTCCCCCATGTACCCAGACAAATTTTCTCAAGTCCACCCCCTTATCAGCACTTTCAAAGACATTTATTAGTGTTTTCCATGACCCTTTGTCTTTCTCATGCCTGAAATTGAACCCTCTAGCCTTTGCCTTCATGTCCTACCATCTTTCCACTACACCATTAAGATTTGTATAATATTTTATGATATATCTATTTATATATATATAATTAATTTTTATTAATATATTTATTCATACAATCATATAAATTTATATAATTATTTTTAAATATATTTTAAAAAATTGCCTATATACAATATATTTAGATAAAAAATATATACTCATTTTTTCTCTCTTATAGGTGAGGGTGGCGGTCCTCGGTTTTGAGTTTCTGATCATTTGAGTGTATTTTTCCCCTATCATTGCCACTCAAGAAGCTTCATCTTCCTGGTTATTATCGGCTAGCTTCACTACTTTAACATTTTCTTCCTCATTTTCCCTCCTGTCAACCTCACCTCCCTGCATCCTTGACTATCTAAAATTCTGGGAATCTTATTTCTCCTATTTGGAGATGACCACTCTTGATTTGGTCCATGAAGATATGGATAATGATCTAATGAAACAATTGAAGGGTTTATCACTATTTGACAAACAAAATTAGCCAGTTTCAATAGCTAAAATTAATGATAACTTTTTGATACAGTGAATTGGGATTTTAATGGTGGGTAAGCTCATTATCAAAAACTCTTTTAATCTGTTCAATCTAAAAAATATGCTTTAAGATGTTTGGTTCTTGGAGGATGGAGTGATCATATGATATGTTAGATCTGGCCTCTTGGTTTTCAAAACTGTTAAAGAGAGGGAAAAACTGAAGGTCCTCCTCATGAGGCCCTAGTCTTTTGATAACCACATAATGTTGATGTAAGATCTATAAAATTATGGAGACCTACTGAATTTAACCTTCTCTAAATATCCTTTTTTGATTCGACTCATGTGAATCCATTTTTGGGGGATATCAAAGCATGTTCTAATAGATATTTGGTAATATATAGGTTCCTTAATGTGATGGGATCAGTTAGACCCTATCCTTTATGGTCCCTCTGTGAGAATTAGGGTGATGATCGACATGGATTATCCTCTTCTATGGGGTACATTCCTTGCCTTAAATAACGCAAAGTTGTGTGTCTAATGTGAGTATGAAAATTTTCTCAATATCAATTTAATTTTCAGATTCATTGGCCATGCAGAGAAGTATTATGGATCTAAGTCAGAGAATAAAGATGGTAATATCATAATTCAATTTTTCCCTTGGTTATGAACCAAAAATTAGGGGATACCCTTTGTTCCAAAATCAGAAAGATCTAGAGATAGAGACATGCTCTCCCAAGCCCATAAAGTTCATTCAGCGGTTTATATGATAACACCATAATAATGAGGCCACACCACTTGCATCTAAACTATAACAATAATTTATATACATCAAATATTCCATGTAAAATTCCTCTATATTCACCAAAGGCTTTTAGAAACATTATATCATGCGGGAACATCTCTCAGATGAAGACAACACCAGCTTACTCATGTATAATTCAATGTATAGGGGAATGCCCTTACCCTTTTCCATGATGAAAAAAATATTATTCAACCCCCAGGATACTAGTATCCCTTATCATATGGATTCTCATATGGATCATCCCACACTCCCTTCTAAGGAAGGTGATGACATGACTGGCTTAACAGCACTTGGTCCCAAAAATCACCGTAAATTGAAGAGGAAAATCATAGGGGAATCTCTCCCTGAAACCATTGTGTTGGTTTCTTATTGATCTAAACAATATTTTGAAGCCTATTTTTAGGTGTAAGACCTCCATAAAAGATGGAATGTGGTTGGATAGGATCTCTTCTTTAATTATCTAATGTGGAGGCTAGTTTGAACCAGCCCTAACTAGGGAAATGAAAACCTTTTATAGGAACTTCCATGGTATTAGAAACCCATGCTCAGTTAAAATGATCCATAAATAGAGTTATAAGTATATCCCCAACATGGTCTTCTTGTCTGGTACCTTGTTAAAAAGAAAGGACAAGAATGGTATTCCTATAAAATTTAGGTTTCATAACTTCTTCTTGGTTGGCTGGTTAGACCATGCGGGGGGGGGGGGGTTTCCTATTATGGATAGAGTATCTTGTTAGATCAGTGGTTGGATATTCTCATAACCCCATTGGCTTCTCTTTTGGACATCGTAGGGAACTTGATTCACACTTTGTGGGTTTTTATGGCTGGTCGGGTGCTAGTGACAATTGGAAATCATGGGAGTTGATTAAATCTGCTAAAAATTAGATTCGTGGTCCCACTAATTTTGGGGGATATTTAAATAGATTACTTTACCATCATGATAAGTCTGGTGTCACTATACGGATTGATGCCTCTATTTAGAAATACTGGGATTGCTTACTCTATTCTGGCCAATCAGATCTGGGTTGTTCGAGGATTTTGTTCCCTTGGTTCCACAGATGCAATCACACATCCATAATTTCTAAAAGGATAGATAGGTTTGTTGAATCTGATTATTAGATGACTTCATTCTTGAGATATGAGGTTTCCCACATTTCTCTATTTTTATCTGATCATTACCCCATTTTTCTTTAGCTATAGGTGTTGTATTTGGGTGAAAAAAAATTCAAGGATTCCGCTTTGAATATATGTGGATCCAAAATAAAAAATAAAGGGATATGGTCCAAGTTTTTTGGTATTCCTCCCATGATAAATTATAGGATAAGACCAAGTTATTGGCTTTATAGATGTAGTACTGAAGCTGACAACACTATGGGAATTTTTATTAGAGGATTATAAAGATTGATAAATTTATCGGGAGTTTCTATGAGAATCCAATTCCTGTAAATGACTGGAAGGAGGAAATTTCATTGGGAAAAAAATTGGATGAGGCTTTGATAGATAAATAGATCTATTGGTTCTATAAATCTTGAGAGGCCTTCAATAAAGAAGGTTACCAAATAAAATGTTCTTATATCAAAAATCCTTATCTAGAAGAAGAAATAATTTTATTTCTAAACTATAAATTGGGGGTGGAATCTTGTCTTCGGATGGGGTTATGATTTTGGATCATATTGGTTCTTTCTTTAAATATATGTTTCTTTCAAAGGGTGGCGCCTACCTAGGTGGTCTTCTGAACAATGTGGAGGCTAAAGTTACTAAAACAATGTCCTTCGAGCTAGAGTCGAACATCTCTAGGGAAGAAATTGTGGTAGTGCTGAGGATTATCCATTATTAAAAATCACCTAGACCGGATGGTTTCAATGCTGTATTTTTTAAGCAATTTTGGAATATTTTTGGTTCAGATGTTATCACTTTGATGTAGGTTTTATGGGCTGGCACAATTGGCATGGAAAAATTCAATGAAACCCTTATAATTCTGATTCCAGAAATATCTAGCCCAATGTGTATCTCTGACTTTAAGAATATCAGTCTATGCAATGTGGTTTATCAAATTTTCTAAAAGGTCCTATCTCATTGCCTGGGGAGAATCCTACCTTCCATAATTTTTGAAAATCAGAGTGCCTTTGTTCCTAATAGACTCATTATGAATAATGATATTGTGGCCCATGAAATCTTTCATTCTATAAAAACAATCTCTTCTTCCAAGAGGGGGACTACAGCCTTGAAATTGGATATGTCTAAATATTTCGACATAGTGGAATGAGATTTCTTGTATGTCATTATTTCTAAGTTGGGTTTTGGCACCAATTGGATGATATAAGTCATTAGTTGTGTTAAGAAAGTTTCCTTTAATATTAAGGTTAATGGTTTTCTCACCAAAAAAGTTCAAACCATCCAGAGGACTTTGGCAGGGTGACCCCATTTCACCCTATTTATTTATCATGGTTGTTGATGTTTTTCCTCATCTCTTATCAAAATCATCTTTGGACATGCATTTCAATAGGGCAAAGGTTTTTCAGCATTTTATCCCCACTACTCACTTATTCTTTACTGGTGATAGTCTCCCATTATCAATAGAAACTCTAGAAGAGTGTCAGGAGGTCTTTAAAATTATTGATACTTTCATTAATGCTTCAGGAAAACACATAAACATCAATAAATCAAAGATTTATTTTAGCCAGGGTGTTTAAGAGGGAATGAGAACTTCCATATCCATTTTTTGTGGAAAAAAAGTGGTGGAAAAGAATTAAAAATATTTTGGCCTTCAGATGGTGTTCAGGTGATCCAAAAGATATATCTTATCCTTTATTCTTGATAAAGTCCATATCAAGATTTAGGGATGGTCTCGAAAGAATATTTCCAGGGATGTAAAGGAGTTTCTTATCAAAGGACTGGCCCAAGTGGTTCCTTTCTATGTGATGTCTTTATTCAAACTCCTGAGTTATTTTATTAACCAACTTCATTCAGCTTTTGTGAAATTTTTGTGGGGTAATTCTAATGAGAAAGAAAAACTTCATCGAGATACTTGAGAGAATCTTTGTGTCCCTAAGGCTGGTGGTGGCATGGGTTTCAAAGATTTGAGCATTTTTAATGATACCATTCTTTATAAAGAAGGAAGGTGCTTACTTTAGGATCCAGACAGTTTGTGTGTGAAAGTTGTCAAATACAAGTATTGCCCTCATGGTTACTTTCTGTATTTGAGTCTGGGACCAAGACCTAATTTTTTTGGAGAAGAATTTGGGGATCAGAATTTGTCCTTAACCACAAACTTTTCTGGGGAATCTCTAGTAGTTCCCTGGTTAGCATATGGAAGGATCCTTGGCTTCCTGGTTTTTATGGTTTGAGACCTTGTTCCCTCCATCCACCTGGCATTAATAATTCTTTAGTTAAGGATATTATGACTGATGGTATAAGCAGATGGGATCCCTAGAAACATGATTGTTGGTTCTATGAGCTAGAACAAAATGTTTTCTAGGCTGTTCAAGTGGTTACCAGGGCTGGGTTGGACATGTTGTGATGGAATGTAGAAATATTGGGTTGTTACCCAGTTTGATCTGGTTATAGGACTTGTCTTGTGCATAGTGATGTACCTGGGAGCCCACTATAGAAACACCTCTGGAAGTTGAATACTCTACTAAAGGAAAAACTCCTCTGTTGGCATATATGCAATGGTTTCCTCCCTACCTTCGTGCATCTGACAGAAAAAAAATTATCTAAGGTGTCTATGTGTCCTCTTTGCATTTCTACCATGGAAACTAAGCTTCCCACTATCTTCTATTTCCCCTAGGTTTCAGGGTTGTGGTCGGTTTGTGTAGGGAAGGAATTTTCTTTATGGGAAAATCTTGGTGATGTCAAGATCATTATGGGGGAGTTTTTTTATTCCCTCCTAAATCAGGATATCTTGAGGGTGTGTATCTATACATGGTTTATTTGGTGTCATCTAAATGCCTTTGTTTTTTAGCATTCTTTTGAAATTAAAAGAGCTTAGCTTATTGAGATGGCCAATTGTATCTCTCTCTGGATCAATATTGGTGGGGGGGTTCTTGCTCACCCACCTGCCCAACCTCCCCCAACTAGATGGTTGCCTCCCCCTCCAAGGGAATTCAAGATCAATACTGACATGGTGCTCTCTAGAGTTGGCAAGGATGGGATTGGGGTGGTTTTCTAGGATCATGTATGTTCTCTTATTATTGATATTCACTCTTTGGTTGATGCTTGATGGATTCCTTTAGTGGACAAGACCATGGTCATTTGGCGTGGGGTGGAATTTTCCCATTCTCGGGGGTGGAAGAATATTGTGGTTGAATATTAATGACTTATTATTATTAACACTTTGAAGGAGGATATAGGTGGTCACCATCCTTTCATGTCCATTGTCCATATGATTAGATATTTGGTACCCTTGTTTTCTTCATGTATTTTCATCTATGTTGGGAGAGTGGGAAATCATGTGGCACACCTCATGGCCTCAAGTAAGGGTGATCAGGGCACTTTCTACTAGTTTTTATCTTTCCCCCCAGATCTGTGTTCTTTGGCCTTTGATGATTTATTCTAGTTGGATATGTT
Organism: Viscum album; assembly: GCA_963277665.1. NCBI lineage: Eukaryota > Viridiplantae > Streptophyta > Magnoliopsida > Santalales > Viscaceae > Viscum > Viscum album. Next base: position 2,016,186,459 of record OY728143.1, read on the forward strand.
TCTTTAAAAAAATATATACATTTTATAAATATTTACATATAAATTTATATGTCTATATATTTACTAATAAATTTATACATATTTTCATATAATTGTTTATTTAGATATAATTTTTTTATAATGTATTTGTAAATATTTATTATAAATATGTTTATATGGTATATTTAATGATAATGATATATTTATAAACATACTATTATATATGATGTATCTACAAAATATTAACACACACATACATGCACATATTATACACATGTACACATTTATATATCGCACATACACACACAAACATTTATATATATGTATTTAATTAAATATATTAGAATACACACACACACACACACACACATATATATATATATATATATTGACCAACATATTTATATATAAACATTACTTGTATAGTTATGTGTGTGTGTGTTAATTCATTTTTATAAGGTAAATAAAATGGATAATATTTTATTTTAAATAAATGAATAATATTTATTTATTTCCATATGGTTCATGTATTTAAAAATATATTTTTACATCAATATGTTTAAATATTTATTTGCACAATTGATTCATTATATGAAAATACATACAAAAATGTATATATTTAATTATAAAAAACACTACAACATGTAAAATGGTACAATTTAAACACTATCATATCAATAAGATTGTAATACCTCAGAATTAATTTATTCTCTACTTAATAAAGACAAGATGACTCCCTCAAATGAGACTAAAATTCCATCAAGTGGTCAAAAATTATGGTACCCTAACAAAAAAACTCAGTTTTGGAGGCCTTTTGTGCCTTTTTCAACCTCAAAAAAATTAGCTTGGTTTCCCCAATCAACATGTTTTAGATTGTTTCACAATATTTTATTTAAAATATTGTAAATCTGAAACAAACACCCAGATCATAAGTTATGCCTATTTAATATTCAAGTCATGTTTTCAAAATATCCTTGATTGTTCACTAATTTATTAAAATTTTATATCATCCAATTATTATTAAATGACTATTAATCATTAATAATTAGAAAGTTATAAATTTTATTAGTTTCAAATTATTTTATAATCCATTCTCACTAAATATCTTATATATTTTGTGCAAATGCATTTTTAGTCTTGTATAAATCATTTTTAATAAAATATATTATATTCATATCAATATAATTATATTAATATATTAATATATGTTTTTTAATGACAAATATGTTTTTATGATGTATTCCTTTTATCATCGCTATTTTAACATCGATAAAGACCACCTTTTATAAGCACTATGAAAAAGTGTCGATAAAGGGTACTTTTATCATCATTGATACTCTCTCTCTCCCCCCATATATTCGAACTGTTGTTGGTTATTATTATTTTACATCTCGATATATAGTGTTATTCATGTAAAAAGGTTTTAAAAAAATATATATGGGTTAAAATAGTTGTTTAAATGGGTTACCAATAAAATTAATCATGGATATGGGTTGTGAAATATGTTAATAGTGTTGGCCCATTTTGTTAAAAAATCCATCATAGTGCATTAAAGTAATTAATGTATTTATTAAAAAAATTAAAAACTTTTGGTAACACATTACGTTATAAATGAATAAAAATTCATTAACATTTTTTCATTTATAATATATATATATTCTATAAAAATATTTCAATTGAAGGGAGATATTTTTGTTGTAAGTTACAGTTATAACTCTCTCTAAATACTTTATTGGCAGTCATCGAAAACTGTCAATAATATGGCCCCATACTTTGAGTAGTAGCTATTATTGGTAACCATTTGGTATGTGGAAAATTTTAATGGTAGTCATTTTGTGTCGTTTAAACCCCTGAAACCTTCCACTGATTTTCCAAAAGATGGAGGCTTTCATCAAGGGTATAAAACACACGCATATGAGAAGAATTACCTTCAAAATTATCAAAAATAGAAAGAATCCAACAATAAACCTCGTAATAATAAATAAAAAATCCTAATACATGAAATTTAATACAATAAAAACCCAAAAAAAGAAATATACTGCAAAACACATATGATAGTGAGAATGATATCTGAAAACCCTCAGACAATCTTCATGAGGTAGTATAGTCCAGATCATTCACCGACTCTCACTTGCAGACCTAGAAAACACACACACACACACAAAGATATATATATAGGAGTAATTGTATAATTATACTTAGTAGGATCCTCCCTAAAACCATTCATGAAATTTGATAATGACATACTTAAGACATTGTGAATAAATAATGATATCAACTTATGACTAACATCATGTCAACTATATCTTTATCCTCACCAAGGCTCACATTCCAAGTATCATACAACAACAGTAAACATAATATCAAGAATTATCTTGATAAAAGGTACCCCGGTACAACTTTCCCATTGTACAAGTCACCCAAAACCCCAATGTCTCATACCCTATTTCTCCCATCCCCTCCATAAGTCATATTACACATTTGGGCCAAAAATTGCAATTGGATACACATAATCACAACCACAACACCATCACACCCCCAAAATCACATAATAAGACCGAGGTACACAATAGATTCTATATGTACAAAGTATATCTTAAGTCATTACAACTCATGCATAAGTACACGAGAAATAATGGTTAGTCATCAGAGCCTAGATACACGTATACACTATCACCTTAAGCTGGCACAACTCGTATATACATGTACGTCATAACTGTGAGCTGCTACATCTCATATGAGTACTTATCCTATAAATGTAAGGCTTTATAACATAAACATTACACATACATGATACATCTAGAGGAGAGAGTGTGAAGGGGGTTGACACCTATCTATACCCTTAAAAACCTATATTTTATAATACACTCGGGACCCATGGCCAAATATGGGAATCTTTTGTGTTATCCAACTCGAGTTGTAGAGCTTAAAATTTTATATAATATAATGAATATTATAGAATTCAACCCATAATACTCTAGTAAGTTGAGAATTTAAAAGGGATAAATGTTACTACCCATGTGAATAAAGTTCACCTTTCTTTTTGGGGGTCTACCTGATTTGAAATCCATGGTTAAATTGGTTTTCTCAGAGTAGTGATTAGGATGGGTGACCTTATTATTAGTTTCTCAAGGTGTGTGGGAGACAGTACAAAACACACTAGAAAGAACATGTGTTATCTTGGGAGGACAATATTTAGTATGATGACCCATTCGGGCATATGGGTGGGCCCCAGTAAGGGGAGAACATGTGTCTATATGGAAAATAGGTTGTTTACGGGGCCTAGTTGTTATATTGGTATTAGAGTAAGAACCCAACCGGAATTGTGATGGAACTAACTGGGTTGAGATGTCTGGTCCATAAAAAATATGTTGTTCTCAAACGGGGTTGGTGGGATGAATATAACACCCTAGAAAGTTAAAGGTCCCAAAGTTCTAAATGTTAATACCCATGTCAACAAAGCACACATTTCTTTTCAGGTGCCTACCTAATTATAACTCCACAATTATTGTGTTTTGGCCTCGAGTTGTGATCAGGATGGGTCACCTCCATCAAAGTTTCCATGGGTGTCTACGATAGAGGAGAAGACACAATAGAAAGAACATGTGTTTGTTTGTGAGGATAGTTATTAGTCAGATGACCCACTCAGGCATGTGAGTGGACCCCATAAGAAGGGAAAACACTTATCTGTGGGGAAATAGGGGTTTTCTATGGTGCTACTACAAAACTGGGTTTATCCAATGCAAGAGATTTAACAGCGCTAGCTAAAATGAAGTTAAAGACCCCCTTTTTCAGTTCTAGAAAAACTATTAAAGGGGTTCTTAAACAGTGCTATTTTATCACTATTAAATGGGGTCCTTTATTAGTTTTTTTTATAAGTGCTGATAAATGGGGGGAGATTAGCACTTTTTTAGAAGCGCTGATAATGACCCACCTTTATCAAGGTTTTTTAGTAGCACTGATAAGGTTACACTTCAAAAAAATATATTTCATTAAAAATAATATATTAATATATATTTATACTTATATTAATATAAATATAATATATATTTTTTAAAATATGTTTTAGATAAGGTAAATAGGAATTTACACTTAATATATAAGATATTTAGGGAAAATGGAATATAAAATATTTAAAAAATATTTGTAATTAATAATTTTCTTATTATTACTGAGTAATAGAAATTTAATATCAATTTGAAGATTAAAAAATCAAAAAATAATAATAAATGATCTAAAATAAGTTGAAAACATAACTAGAACTTCAAACAACTATAAATTTTGATCTAAGAGTGTTTAGGCTCTTCCACATATCAAATCAATGTTTGTGACAAGCTTTACCCCCATAGTGACACAAGTAAATCTTTGCCAAATTTTTCGAGGCCAAAAAGGCCTAAAAGGCCTCCAAAACTGAGTTTTTAGTCGGTGTGTCCCAATTTTTTAACATTTTATGGATTTTCAGCCTCATTTAATGTGGTATTATTTCCTTTTTTGGTGAAATATGAATTTATTCCTAGAGATTACATTCATATTGACATTATAGTTTTAAAATTTTATCGTTTTTTAGAATGTAATTTTATTTATAATTAAATATATGCATATTTTCTTATATTTACTTGTAATAAATCACACATATAAATACATATATCATCATATTTACATAAAAATTAATATTCTAATATATGTAAATAAATACATATTCTAAAAATGTATTTAAAACAATATCTAACCATTTTTTACATTATACAAATATATTTATAATGTTTATATATACATATATGTGTGTATTAATAAATATATATATATATTTATATTATATTCTAGTTTATGTAAATGAATATAATATATAATATATTTAAATAAATATAAGTATATATATATATATCACACACACACATATATATTGTATAATTTTATTTAAAAATAATTATAAAAATATATGTAAATATATTTGTAAACACACACACACATATATAAATAGAAATATAATTAAATAAGAAAAAACAACATGATTGAGTGGTAAATGTGTTCCATCTTTGTAGTATAGGTACAGGGTTTGAATCCTGGTGAGTGCGCTTGAGGCTGGAAATTAACAAAGTGCTAATAAAAGGAGAGGTGGGGTGAAAAGATCTAATAAAGGTTGGAAGGATCACTGTTAAAGGTGTTGTGGAGGCACTGATAAAGGGATCGGGATCATGGATGTCTAAAAATATATAATTTTACCCCCTTTAACAGTTCTTCCATTATTAGTGGTAAGAAATTTCCACTAAAATATTTGGGCTTTTAACCACGCTCTGGTTGTCAGTGTTTGTTTAGCACTGATAAAGGCCTATTATAGCATTATTAAATGTCTCTTTTGTAGTATTATGGGCCTAGTTTTTACAAAAACATTCTAAGGGAAACTATCATATACAATACTTGATCAATAATTATTGTCTCACATGACAAACCAACTATAATCAATTCTAGATGAATGTTCACATTTACAATCTAATGTTACTTTTATTCAGTATTATAACCCCATTTTTTATTGATTCACTTTCATAAATTTAACTGACCCATATAATTTATTAATTAACATCCATATTAAATTACATTCACCATCAAAATCTTAGGAACCATCAACCCCTTATAATTAATTCATCAATTATTTCTATCTATGATTCTGAGCATTAATACACAATTACACCCACTTTAAAGAGGGATATACTTGAAACAGAATAAGAAATCAACATTGGAAAAAAGAATTTACCTAACAATCTAATATTTCAACCTAATACCTCCATACCATCATCATGTTTTCCTAGAGGTGTTTCACAATAAATCAATAACTAGGGTGATATAATATTTACAAGCCCAACAAAATACTAGTGCATTATACTTATATTTTATAATATCACTAATCAAACATTATATATTATTTTAACATATATTTTATAAATAAATACAAACTAAATATTTGAAACTCTTTTTAAATATTAGATCACCAAAATATAAATGAAATAACACCCCCATTAACATTTCAAGAATTAATTATGAAGGGTCTCAGGAAGTTAGGACATGAAAAATGAAGTTTTAGGTCAATACAGTGGGATCCATGGTCTCCTTAAATGATCATTGGTACCATGAATTGAGGGTGAGAAAGCTGTTTCCTCCCAATTTATAATGAAAGATTTACATTCATGGCCACTAGGACTGTGCATTTTCCATGGAACACCAAAAAATTATAAAAATTTTAAAAATGTATTCAATTTTATTCTGAAAATATTATTATAATAAAATATTCTCAAAAATATAAAATTGGTGTGTTAAAATGCATCATAATATCCCTTCAATTGATATAAGGATTATCTAAATGTGTTAAAAAATAATGTCTTCATCATCATACTCTTAATGTTTGTGTGTGTGTGTGGATTGATCTTATTAAATTTATCAATGTGAGCCCATACTACAGTTCTAGGTCACATTTTAAAGGTGTACAATCTAATTTTCTTAACCAACCATTATATAAGGGGTTTAGTTATGAAAAAAATATAGTGTAATCCATATAACTATAATATTTTCTTCTTATACAATTCATCCTAAATATTATCACCTATGTACCAAGGGAATTTCCAAGTAACTAATAAACTTTTTCCCATCAACACAAATATAGATCAGCCTTTTAAAATTACTCAAACAAATTGATAATCCAAGTGATTTTAATAAAAATCTCACATACATAACTTATTTTAAATTTATTATTAATTTATTTTCCATTCATGCTTTGTTTTGGGGGGTTCCCAAGCTTTTATGGAGGAATGGGTGAGTTTTCATGAATTGGGCCAAACCGTGAGCCCAATTCCAGATTTAAAATAAATTTTGTTTCTTTTATAACTCATTCGTTTTCAATATTTTTTATCCATTAAAATTCTTACTTGGACTCACATGACCTATTAACACCAAATTTTAAATTTTGGTCCTTTATAAATCCATAATCATGGGGGATTTGGGTTTTTATTTAAGAATTGGGCCAACCCGAAAGCCCATTTTCCAGTTTTAAATTGTTTTTTTAATTTTTTAATATCTTATTCATTATAATGAATTTTTTGGTGATTCCACCTTACTCTCGACCCTAATAAGTGGGCGCGCTCCCATTGCCTTTCCCCACGCTTTGGATCTCTTTTTCATTGAGATAGAGTGCTGAGATTCTTAGGGTTTCTAAAATTGGGCAGATTTTAGGAGGTAAGTTCTTTCCATCATAACTCTCTCAATTCTTACTCTTTTTCCCCATTCCAATCCCTACATGATCTCATAATCCTTTTTAGAACTTAACTTGAATGTTTGGATGTTTTCAAATTCATATTATGGTGGATTTTGGGTTGTTTTATTCAATATTGTTTTGAGTAAGTGTTTCTCTCTTTAATTTCTTCATTCTACTTAGGGTTTCCTCCCTCTATCATTATGTTATAAAATGTACAGAAGTTAGGTTTTGAACATATGGTTTAATTTGGTTTTTTTGGTTAAATATTGTGGTATAGGGCTGAATTTATCATCCTTGTGATGTGGCGGTGGTGCGGTTGATGTTTCGCACCAGGTTTTGAGGGATTCGACACTTTCGGTAGGTGGTTCCATGTGTAAACAATTATTGATGAGTTAGATTTATGTATTTATTCATTTTTAATATTCCTCATATGTTTTGTGTGGTTTGAAAACAATTTATGATTGATTTGGTTAAGTGTCCAATTTTATATTTTCATTTTAACTTGAAATTGGGTGTTTTAATGTGTTACTCGTGGGGTATTATTTGGGTGTATTTTATAACATATGGAATTGGTTTAATAAATCTTTTTTGGACATAAACTTCTGGTTTGGTAATTTATTAGTGTCATGTGGGCCTAAAAATAGGGTTTTTTAATAGGTTTTATGTGTAAAACATTGTTATACTTCTTGAGAGCATTTTATCAAAATGTGTGTTTTCATTTGAATCTTTTGTAGTATTATTCAAGGTGATTTTATAAAACTTGAAAGTGGTTTTATAAATGTCTATAGAGCTTCCTATTATGTTTTGTATAGTAATTGGTTTGTTTTTTGGTCTTAAATGGTGGTTTTGAAATGGGATTTGTGTGCAAGATATATTGACACCGCTTGGGCTCTTTTTATGAAAATTGAAAATGTATTAGCTGGTCAAACAAGGTGGGAAGAGGGTTAATTTTTACTTTTTGGTATGTGTGTTCACATATTAAGGGGTTTTTAAAGGTGAAGTGAGGTTTTAAGATGTCAAAAAAATTTATAATGTTTTGTGAATTTCTGATATGTTTAAATAAATTGTGATGTTGGAGAAAAACTTGTTTGTGGGCTGTTTCGTGTAAGTTTTATGATAAAATGATTTTGAAGGTAAAAAGGGTATGATGTAACAAGAGATTGGGATGTTATGAGAGTTTTAATATATTATAATGGTTTTATAAATTTTTTTAATGGATTTGTGGAAGTGTTAAAGAAATGTGAAAAGTATTGTGGGCTATTTTGGTGTGAGTCGGATTTCAAAATCAATCTGAATGAAAAGTGGAATTTTGTTACCTGTGTTGTATACATGTGTGATTTTTGGTGAATTTATGATATGTAAATGATATTTTCATTTCAAAATTATATTCATTGACTTGGTTAACTTGTTTGAGCACAAAGGGAAAACCCAGGTATCTAGGTGGGTGGACGTGTACTAGTATGCTAGTGAATCTGTGGGGTTTCGCCTCAATTTCACTTAGAAAGATTGATGCTTACAACTCTAACTAAACTATTATTATGATTATTGTGGACCACTATGTTATTGGTATGTTCCCTACTAGTGGCTCGTGCACGAGAATGGATATTTGTGATGGTTACTCTCACTGAGATACGAGGTACTTGGGACCCACATCTAGCTAGTGCCTAGGGGTAATTTCCCATTGCTTATGCTCCCTAGATATTTTGTGCTTACTGTCGGCATATGGTATTAGAGGATAGAAAATTAAGTAGCTAAGGAATTTATTTTAAATGTTTTTATTCATTAAATTATCCCACCTGAAAACTTTTTTTATTTAATGTTGCATCTTTTAGAAATTTTAACTAGTATCTCATATTTTTGAAAACTTTCATGCTTTTCATCATTAAATGTTTATCACATGGAATCTATTAGTGGTGGTATCCTATTGGTATTTGTATCACACCCTACTTACACCCTTGGGTGTAAGTAGACTTGGTTTTCATGTTGTCGCAGGTTGGGTACGGTTTTTAGTTCCAGTGGTTCGAGTTTTCTAGCAGGTCCTTGGTGGTGAAGTCTTGTGGAGATGGCTTGAGGGCAGTGCCCCTTGCCATGAGGGTTCTTGGGATGTCCTTATTTGGTTTTTTACCTTTGTAATGGTCTTTAAACATAGTTTTAAATTATGTAATTCAGTTATGAAATTTTGTATAAGATGGTTTTAGTTGAAAAAACCAGATTTGTTTTATCAAGTTTGTTTGTTGTTTAATGTTTATAAAATCAGGTAAATAGTCCGCAATTATCATTATATGATACCCAAGAACTTGTGCCATCCAGTGGGGATTGGGAACGCCCTTCGATCCTTGGAACGGAACGAGTTTGGTGCCGGTTTGATGGCGACCAGATCTGGTTCGTGACAAAATGGTATCAGAGGAGGTTCTGGTTAACTCTTTGGGTCATGTTATTTAGGGAATAGTCTGGATAGTCTAGAGTTAGGATTGTTGGGACTTGGTAGTTTGGTTATGGTTAGTGTTCCTGATCACCACACCTCATGACGGGATTCAAGTCTCCATGGGAAGTTAGGATTTATCTAAGTCCTTTGGTTTTCTTGGTTTGAGGATGATTAGGGGAAATGAAAAGAGAGTTGGGTTAATGGTATCAGTGAGCTCACAGGGCCTGGAAATCCATGTGGAGCCAATGATATTCCCTATAACACTATATATTATGGTGAAGTGAATGGAATATGGTCTCCAACCATATTTATAAGTCACCCACTGAAACTAGTTTCCTCTCGCATTGTTTTGTGCTTTAGTTTTGAAATCTTGGCACTTTGGTCTTAAAGTGACTTGGTTTTAAGAAGCGTAAAGTTTTTGTGAAATGATTTTAAAATAAAGAGGGAATGGTTTGTTTTATTAAATGACGGAACTGAATTTTTAGAATTGTTTTGAACTTGAAAATAGTGTGCTTACACCTCTTTTGAAAGCAGGAACTATATTGAAGTTGGTTTTGAAAAGTGTTTCCAATAGAGTTTTCTAAAAAATCAAAGTGTGTTTTAATGGGATGAGATGTTTTGAAATTGATGTGAATATCTTAAAAGTGAGTTATTTTCTAAATGGTTGTGTCTTTCTGAAAAAAAATTTAAGATGTGAGTTGAGATTTTGATCTCGTGGTTAGCGGTTTTGAGAAAAAGGATGTGTTGGTTGACCGTTTTGGTTTTGAAAAGTGGAAAGAATTTTTGTTTTAACCTTTGGTATTTCTGTGAGAAACAAAATTCATGGAGTTATATGGGAAGATGGATGATTATGACATGACTGGATGAGTGTCAGGATGGATATGAGGAGGGTGCTCGGTGTGGCAGAGAAACATGCATGTGTAAGGCCCATGGGGTACCATTGGTGGATGCGCTAACCGCTAAACCATTTGTTTTCAAAGAAATGTTTTTAAAGAGAAAAATGATCTTGATGAACTTTTTAGGATGGTTTATATTATGTTTTTTTGGAAAATGTTGATTTTTTGGGATGTTTTGAGTCCAACAACCCCTCCTGTTCGAACTGTGTTTTGGGTTTTTGTTTGTTCGGTAAGCTAGGTAGAAGGACCGGTTAGTAGTCTCCTCTGAGATATGTTTCAGGAAACCTTTATGGTGGATCCCTTAATGTTTTTGGATTTGGTTTGTGGAACTTTTTTACCAATGGACCAGCTTTTTTGGGTCTTAGGTTCTCTTGTTGGATAAGGTATGCCCCCATTAAGGGTTAATGCATAACTGAAGTGCAACCCAGATTTTTTTCCCATTTGAAAATCATCCAGTTGATCAATATAAGGATTTTTTTTCTCTAGATCTATAGATTGAGTCTACACCCATTCCTTTATTTTATTTTTAGATCCTCTTGTAATAGTATAGTGCTCGTGGAAGGTTGAAAGAGACCATAGTTTCTTAAGTTTCCTGATTCTTCAAAGGTGGATGTGGTCTATGGTTGTTAGTGTGGATGAGTATCTCGATGGTGTCTAAGAGGGCCTCTAGGTTATTCAAAATTTCTATGAAGCATGAGTTCATGTTAAACCACCAGTGTGGGAAATATGGTCACGATAGGATATTGTAGCCACTTTCTAGAATTGTGTGTTGTTTGGGGATGTTGTATAAGGTCCCTCTTCATGCATTATTTATATTAGTCGTAATGGTCATGTTCTGTGATGCCTTATGATGTCATGTGCTCGATTGACTGTATAGGTGAAAGTCGTGAAATCCACTGAGAGTCCCTGTTATGTTGGGAGAATGTCTCCCTTGGAAAAACATCAAAATCTTCCATTATAGAGGAAGGTGAGTTTATGTGTTCTTTACTTATATTGTTTCTTACCTGAAGAAACAAGGTGTGATGTTTGTGTATCTTCTTAGCCCTTGTTTCAGGGAAATATCGGGATAGGGTAAAGTGAGTTTGGAATTTGTTATTTCTAGAAAACTTATCTGGGATTGCGGTGTAGTTGTTGGTGGAACCAAAAGAATAATTCTCATTCAGTGGGTTTCCAAAGACTAACTATGAGGCCGAAGATGCTTCAATCATTTGAGCTCCAGCCATAGATCTCGGAGAGAAGATGGCTCATAGTCAGGGGAAATCACAGGGTCATTTAAACCCTTTTACAAAGTACTATCCTATATATGAAAGATAGGAAGAGTTTAGTCCTCTTGTATCATTATCTTTCTTTTGTTGTTCACGTTTGGTGGAAATAGGTGGAGGGCCTTGTACCCATGACATCGCCCAATGTCATTCCCTCCCCCTTTGGTTTCCATTGAGTCTTTGGAGAATGGTTGGATATTTATCTAGACAGGTTGATCATATGGTTTGTGAATGATTAAGAGAGACTGTGTGCCTGGAATCCATGTAAGAAGATTGATCAGCATAGTTAGTTCACAGTTTCACAAACTGTGCGGACTAACCATGTGACCTTCCCAAATCTTGATTTTTTTGGGTTTTTCTGTGTCAGTCCATGCTGGTCGGTTAAGATGTTTGGTTCATATAGTGGGGAGAACCAATATGATTCTCATGTATGTTCCTTTGGAAATTTTTAATGGAAGTCTACCCTATGTACCAGGGAGTTCGTTCAGGCCTCCCACTCTTAGTGTCCTGATTCTGTCTCGGAAAGAAGTTATTGGTTGTCTCTTATAGTGGGTAGCGTATTTGTGTCCCCACGTACCAGTAAATTAGATTTATCCATGGTCTTGGATTGGTGTAGATAGTCTCATTCAGATCTATCGAGCTACCAACATCTTCCTTAGGTAAACATTGGGATTAGAGAGCAACCAATTGTTTAGTTAAGTATGGTAAGTGTAACCTTGTTCAAAGTTATTGTTCGTTTGGGTAAATTGCTTGAGTCTTGTTCGAATAGTGTTTGAGGAGTTCTCTTTTGGTATAAAGTATGAATGTGATTGATAATTTCAGGAAAGTGTTGTATGTTTTGGTTGTGAGAGTAATCCTTAATTGATCACTGGAGGTGTTTTGGCCTTTGGGGGCGAAACCTGGAAAGGTAGTACCTATTGGTTTCTCAGTTGGGTTTGGTTGTTGCTTTGACCTTGCTATGACTTTCTGGGGAGGAAAGTTTTCAATGTGGGGATAATTTTCACATACATAGCTTATTTTAAAGTTATTATTAATTTATTTTCCATTCATGCTTTGTTTTGGGGTTTCCCAGGCTTTTATGGAGGAATGGGTGAGTTCTCATGAATTGGGTTAAACTGTGAGCCCAATTCCAGATTTAAAATAAATTTTGTTTCTTTTATAACTCATTCATTTTTCAACATTTTTTATCCATTAAAATTCCTACTTGGAATACCCTGACCTATTAACACCAAATTGTAAATTTGGGGCCTTTATAAATCCATAATCATGGGGGGTTTGGGTTTTTATTTAAGAATTGGGCCAACCCAAAAGCCCATTTTACAGTTTTAAATTGTTTCATTAATTTTTTAATATCTTATTCATTATAATGAATTTCTCGGTGATTCCACCTCACTATTGACCCTACGAAGTCTAGGCGCTCTCCCATTTTCTTCCCCCACTTTGGAGCTCGTTTTCATCACGATAGAGTGCTGAAAGTATTAGGGTTTCTAAAATCTGGCAGATTTGACGAGGTAAGTTCTTTCCATCATTACTCTCTCAACTCTTACTCTTTTTCCCCCATTATAGTTCCTAAATGATCTCATAATCCTTTTTTGAACTTCAATTAAATGTTTTGATGTTTTAAAATTCAGATTCTGGTGGAGTTTGGGTCGTTTTATTCAAGATTGTTTTGAGTAAGTGTTTCTCTCTTCAATTTCTTCATTCTCATAGGGTTTCCTCCCTCTTTCATTATGTTCTAAAATGTCCAGAAGTTAGGGTTCAAACATATGGTTTGATTTGGTGTCTTTTTGGTTAAATATTGTGGTTTAGGGCTGGACTTATCATCCTTGTGATGCGGCGGTGGTGTGGTTGATGTTTCACACCAAGTTTTGAGGGATTCGACACTTTCGGTAGGTGGTTCCATGTGTAAACAATTATTGATGTGTTAGATTTTTGTATTTAGTCATTATTAATATTCCTCGTATGATGGGTTTGGTGCAAAAATAGTTTATGATTGATTTGGTTTAGTGTTCAATTTTATATTTTCATTTTAACTTGAAATTGGGTGTTTTAATGTATTACTTGTGGGGTATTATTTGGGTGTATTTTATAACATATGGAATTGGTTTACTAAATCTTTTTTGGACTTAGAATTATGGTTTTCTAATGTATTAGTGACATTTGGGCCTAAAAATAGGGTTTTTGAATAGATTTTATGTGTAAAACATTATTATACTTCTTGAGAGCATTTTATGAAAATGTGTGTTTTCATTTGAATCTTTTGTAGTATTATTCAAGGTGATTTTATAAAACATGAAAGTGGTTTTATAAATGTCTATAGGGATTCCAATCTCTGATTTGGATAGGAATTGGTTTGGTTTTTGGTCTTAAATGGTGGTTTTGAAATGGGTTCTGTGTGCAAGATATATTGACACCACTTTGACTCTTTTTATGAAAATTGAAAATGTTATAGTTGGTCAAACAAAGTGGGAAAAGGGTGAATTTGTACTATTTGGTATGTGTGTTCACCTATTAAGGGGTTTTGAAAGGTGAATTGAGGTTTTAAGATGTCAAATAGTTTTATAATGTTTGTAAATATGTGAAATGTTTTAATAAATTGTGATGTTCGAGTGAAACTTGTTTGTGGGTTGTTTCAAGTAAGTTTTATGATAAAATGATTTTGAAGGTAAAAAGGGTATTATGTAACAAGTGAGTGGGATATTATGAGAGTTTTAATATATTGGAATGGTTTTATAAAATTTTTTAATGGATTTTTGTAAGTGTTAAGGAAATATGAAAAGTGTTGTGGGCTATTTTGGTGTGAGTCGGATTTCAAAATCAATCTGAATGAAAAATGGACTTTTGTTACTTGTGTTGTATAAACGTGGGATGTTTGGTGAATTTATTATATGAAAATGATATTTTCATGTGAAAAGTATATTCATTGACTTGTTGAACTTGTTTGAGAACAAAGGTAAACCCCGAGTATCTAGGTGGGTGGATGTTTACTAGTATGCTAGTGAATCTGTGGGGTTTGGCCTCAGTTTAACTTAGCAAGATTGATGCTTACAACTATAACTAAACTATTATGATGATGATTGGGGACCACTAGGTTATGGGTATGTTCCCTAATAGTGGCTCGTTCATGAGAACGGATATTTGTGATGGTTACTCTCACAGAGATATGAGGTACCATGGACCCACAGCTAGCTAGTGCCTAGGGGTTATTTCCCATTGCTTGTGCTCACTGGATATTTTGTGCTTATATTCGGCATATGATATTAGAGGCTGTAAAATTCAGTAGCTATGTTATTTATTTTAAATGTTTTTATTCTTTAAATTATCCCACCTGAAAACTATTTTTATTTAATGTTGCATCTTTTAGGAATTTTAACTAGCATCTCATGTTTTTGAAAACTTGCATGCTTTTCATCATTAAATGTTTATCACATGGAATCTATTAGTGGTGGTATCCTATTGTTCTTTGGCTCACACCATACTTACACCCTTGGGTGTAATTCGACTTGGTTTTTTTTTTGTCGCAGGTTGGGTACAGTTTTTAATTCTAGTGGTTCGGGTTTTCTGGCAGGTCCTCGGTGGTGAAGTCTTGTGGAGATGGCTTGAGGGCGGTGCCCCTTGCCATGAGGGTTATTGGGATCTCCTTATTTGATTTTGTACCTTGGTAATGGTCTTGAAACATAGTTTTAACTTACGTAATTCAGTTCTGAAATTTTGTAAAAGACAGTTTTAGTTGAAAAATCCAGATTCGTTTTATTGAGTTTGTTTGTTGTTTAATGTTTATAAAATTGGGAAAATCATTCCCAATTATCATTATATGATACCCGGGCACTTGTTCCAGCCCTTAGGGATCAGGAATGCCCTTTTGGCCTTGAAACGGGCTGGGTTTAGTGCCGGTTTGATGGTAAACAGATCTGGTTCGTGACAGTTTTCTTATAACATCACAAAAGAAAGTATCAGTAAAAAATCTCATTTATCACGGCTAAGAACACACTGATAAAGGGGCCTTTTATCAGCATGTTTTCTAGTGATAATAAATGCGACTTTTATCAGTTTTGTTTTTAGTGCTGATATAACTCAAAAAAATGCCTCAAACAAGTGCACCCTTTATTACCACTAATTTTATCACTTTAAGTTTCGAACACTAATAAATGTAATGCCCCAACCCCAGTTACCCAGAGTCAGTGCATTATTACATAAGATTTTCATGATCTCAAAAGATCAAGTCTCAAAAGACCGATTATTTTAGTATCCTTGGAAACACTACATACATTTATAAGTATTACATTACATAAAAAGTGAAAAACTACAACAAAATATTGTCTTCATATTCCCTCATACAATCCCTGCAGGTCATTCATAAAATACTTCTTCACATCCTGGGAAAAATAAAACATTGAAAGGGGTGAGCTCAGATGCTCAGTAAGGATAACAATATAGCGGAAACGTTCTTAAATAAATATAAACATTTAAGGCAATGTATAAGTAAGACAAAAGCCTTTTAAACTTGAACATCATCATAACATGGCAAAAATAAATTGAAATAATTCCATTTACTTATTCACATGGATATTATACTAGTCGAATAATCACATGAAATATCAATAACCACTTTCATAATGATGGAATGTATAATTCCAGACTATCATAACCACATAGTCAAGGCCCTGTGCCAAGACTACAAATAAGATTTTCTCAAGGCCTTATGCCAAGACACTAGTTTGTCTCATGAGACCTACCAATGCATCAAGAAGCTATAGTGGGCTTCACCCGTCACTTATTAAGTCAAATGCATCCCTCATATGAATAGGTTTAAACATAACATAAACAATCTTATTAAAAACTAGCATATGAAATGTCAATACTTTCTCCATAAACCATGAATAGTATAAAAATAACACATCGATAGTCAAACATATCACAAAACCTTCAATACTATATGGAAGTTTTTTATCATAATAAATCAACTTAAAATAAGCTTAAAATCCATAATGGATGTTGACATAAATGAAATCAAAACTATTTGAGAGAAATATCTCTTTTTTGAAATCATTTAAAAGTCACACATTTATAAAGGAAGTGATTTAAAAGAGATTTTTGAATCAAAGTGTCCCATACCACTTTGAAACTTTCGAAAAGAAATATCATTTCAAAAAATTCATGCCCATATAAATAAATCCATAAAATCATTTTGAAAATATGGACATTAATTAAAAAGATTTAGAAAGATAAATCTTTAAAAAAAATTAAAATCCTGATCTTGATAAAAAGTACCTTTCACAAATTCTTAAAATATTAATTTTGAAATCATTTAAAGGTAAAATAATTATAAAATAAAACATTTACTTTCAAAATATTCTTATAAACTTGTAAGGGATGATTAGATGATTTTATAATGGTGAAAAATATCTGCACCCACTGTATAAGTTAAAAAAAGACATTCTTACATTAATTCTATCGAAAAGGTTAAAAAAGGACCTTGTTTGGAAAACGACAGAAATATTCCTTTATAAACTTCTTATAAAAAGTCAAACAAGGGTATAAATGACTTTAACCCATATTCTGTAACATAGTAAGAATTTTTTGAAATACATTTTTAAGAATCATTGATGTGGGTGATAAAGAGGTCCCAGTAGATAATTACGTATAAACAACCTCGGATAATGAAGAGATTATGAAATAAAAACATACCTTGTACTTTACCTTAGTTGAGGGTATGTTAACCTCATCTATAATGGTAAAATAATTTTTATTAAATTATACAAGAATATTATATTAATATGATATCATATATGATCTTTTAACATCGCTTTGTTAATAATATCATAGTATTATTATCGTTTTGGGTGTTAACTTACTTGTTTTCTTTTGTATGTTTTGTTACATAATTCGTGTTTTTTATGGATAGGTTATATCTTATTCATATACAGAATTATATCAAGTCATTAAGAATCATTTTTAATCCTCAAATGAGAATTAGACTTGCATGGATACAATGGAGAATGAATCTCATCACGTTCATGGAGACGGTAGTCCGTACGTACGCACGAGCGATAATATCATTCTTTTTAAATTAAAATAATATATAATTGGATGGTGTATCATATATAAAGAATAATTATCATGTTATATTTATTATTTATATGAATTACACATCATTATTATACGCATCCAAATAATAATTTATTGAAGAACAATTACACCACGACGTGGAGACTGTAAGTCGTACGTACGCACGTATGGTGACATGTCATTCAAGGGATGGATAAAATAATGAAGATGGTTGTACCATATTTATAATAACATCACATTATATATAAGATACTAGAGTTATTATTTTATAATGTAAAAAACAAAGAAATAAGAAGTGGAAGAAGAAAGGAACTTGAAAGAGGGTGGTGAAAACATTACCTCTTCTTTGGGTTCTTCCTTTTGATTTGATCAAAAGGGCTCCTTATGTTGGATTTATAATCAAAATAAAGCCTCTAGGAGGAAGTGAGGTAATTTTAGAGAATATTTGGTTAGGGTTTGGCTGAACCAAAAGGCTCTGAGGGTATGAATTTGAGAGAAGGGAGAGTGCCCTTTTATAAGAGGGGTGAAGGGCACCTTAGGAAAAGCTAGAAATATTATTTTATAATAAATTAATATTTGGTTTCTAATGGATCCAAAGTGGATTATTTAAATTTTAAGGTTGGGATGGGTCGAAATCCTTTCGAACAATAGATTTTAGATATGTTTGGGTCACTATATTAATGTTATATTTTAGTTTTAAATCTTAGTTAATTAGTTTGACATTTACCATGTCACGTTGTATTTTAATATTATATAGTCAATAAACATACTATATACATCCAAGAGACCCCCCAAGTGGTCCATTAATGATAAAAATATCATTATATAAGTCCTTTGGCCTAACCTTATATTTTTAGGAATAGAATATCAATTAATAATATAATATTTATTTTAAAAATTCATTTATGTCAATTTTGACAATATTTAATAATTGATTTTTTTAAAGTCTTAACAAATTTATTAATTCTAAAAAAATAATTTAAGCAATAATAACATGTAATATTAATCAATAAAATTTGTGTATGGCATCAAAACGTTCAAATTATATTTATTTTAACTTTTATAATAATAATTATTTGATTATTTCATTAATAAGGAAAATATTGCATCATTATAGTGTCATATATAAATATGATTATTCAATGTCTAAAAATTATAAATAAAATACTATTATGTATGAAATCGTTTTTGATTTATAATTAATATTTATAGTCGAAAAAATAACATATATAACTCTATGTAAAAATTGTCTTACTAAAAGATATATGCTTATGTCATTTTTGTATTTACTTTAACTTAATTAATATAAAGTGTCCTTATCACCTAAAAGTGGATCCATGGGGTCCCAAAATCGACAAAAATATTCCCATGGTCATAAATGTATCCACCAATAGGGTCAGGACACTTTTTAGGGTAAATTAATATTATTATAATATTATTTGTTTACCCATATTTACCGGATTTACCCTTTAACCATGGTAAATAAAATAGTTACCGAAGTAATTATTCAAAATGTCTAAAAATAAGAGTTACCTATTTAAAAAATTTGGAAATCTGGATTCCATTTATGAATTCCATTTTTCCAAATTCAATACACCGAAGTGGCAGAAATTAATTTAAAATTAATTCCTGCTGTTGAAACAAAAAGCGTGTTTTTAAGAAATAATAACTATCAAAAGATTGACACTTGTTTATGTCTGGTTTAAATGTGAAATTATGTCCAATGACCAACACTGTATTAAATGGTAAACATATATTCTAAATATACTTTAAAACCACTCAAATTCATAATTTATCACTATTAATTATTTCGATTAAAAAATTGTTTTTAATTTAAATTTAGTAATTTTCATTATTCATCAAAATATAAAAGTTATCCAAAAAGTACCAAAATTTCACCCTAAACTAATTGAGATATTCCAAAACCAAAAATGAAGTCAATTTTGAAAGATAAAATTTATAAAATTTAAAAAAGTGGGTATTACTATTCATAACGGCTATTTTGATTGGTCGTGGTGTGTTAAAATCTCGAAGTTACGTACAATGAAAGCTATTTCATTATTCAAAGGGAAATGTACCATGGAAGATTGGGGTGTTACATTATCCCATCCTTCAATAAATTGCGTCCTCACAATTTGAAATTGTTCTTTGAAAATAAAAGGTTGAAAATAGAAAATATCTTTGTGGGAAAACCCACATCGGAAATTGGGTTAATAAAATTTAGTCTTAATAAGAGGAAAAGAGAAATGAAAGGGTAACCACCAAATTATGATCTCGATTTGGAGAACATTGGTGGAAATTAGAGACACATAATTGGAGGAAAAACATAAATATTTATAGGGAGTGGTTGAGGTCATCAGTCACAAAAAATTGTAGAATTGAGGGCCTCAAAGCCATCAATCTATGATGATTTAAAATATCATTGGTTCAACAAAACATAAGGTATTAGGATAACACATTTTTGGTTTTAATATCCCTTACCTAATGTTTGTTAATTAGTTTATTCATATAATAAGAGAAATATATATACATATATATATATATATACTTGACAAGTAGAGTTTCATCCTTCAACTAATTTCTACCACAAACTCATCTTTCACTCCAAAAGATAATAGAACTCAAAAATATTATATTTATCCTAATCATATAAGGATCCAAACATAAAAATATACCATTAAAATGATGAAAAGTACTTTGTAATGACCAGGGACTTCCTGTAGGCTAGTGGTGGGTAATAAAGGCATGTCGCACTATGGTTGTAGGTTCGATTCTTGTAGCTTTGTCCGACGCGACGGGTTATCAGCCGACCTGCAGGTTGTCCTTTTCATAAAACTATACTATCATAATATTCCAAAATTTGATCATAATAATTTTTTTAACCTTAAACAATATTATCCAAAGTTCAACTTAATCCACTCCAAACATTATAGTTATCCAAAGTACCTCTGTCCAGACTCTCTATAAAAGGTATCTAAATTCCAAAATCAATTGTCACATCAAATTCCCCAGACAAAGTAAAGTTTATCTTATAGTCACATACTGAAAATATTATTACCTTAGTCATATTAAATCCTTAATTAAAACAACATGTACTACAGTACAATCTTTATATATATCACATTATTCTTATAACCAGAATATAATCCTGAGTCCAAAAACACAAATACATTAATTATTCCACTTCAATTGTAGTAACAACATAATATTAGCCTTGATACCTTGGCCTTTTCTGAGGTATGTTCCCCTGACGCTTAGGAAATTCAATTTCATAATGTCCCATTTCCATGCAATTGCAGCATTGAACATCGGTAGATTCTTTCTTCCCCTTGCAATCACAAGCTTGGTGGTCTTTTTCACCACACTTGTAACAGACTCTAAATTGCCTTCAAGAAAGTACCAGGGTGTTTCTTCCCACATTTACTGTAGGACGGATATTCAACTTCTCCCTTCTTCCCCTTATTTCCACTCCCATAGTGATCAGTAGATCTCTTCTTCTCTTGCTTTGCATTAAATTCGTAAGACTTAGAGAATTCCTTTTCTTTCTTGATAGCACATGAGACAATGTCTTCATACGATGAGAAGGATTATGAGACTAATTATAGACGAAGAAATGGTTTTAAATCATCAAAGAAATGATCAATCTTACTCCTCGGGTTACGTATAAAATCTGCTGCATGCCTCGCTAACCTTGTAAAGTTAGCTTCATACTTTGTGACATTCTAATCCTCCTTTTGTCTCAGACTTAGAAATTGCCTTTCCATATCTGCTCGATGGTCATGAGGAAAGTATTTTTCTAAGAAAATATCTTTAAACTCCCTCCATTATATACTTGATACTTCTTCATCATCCTTTGTGTTTTGTATTAATGACCACCATTGATCAGCATCTCCATTGAGGTGGTAAACTGCCATGAAAACCTTTTCCCTTTCACTACTCCCCAAAGCCTGAAATATTTTCTCTAGGGAATTTATCCATTGCTCATCTACTAGTGGATTTATACCCCCATTAAATGTTGCTGGTTGTTTCTTCATGAAGCGATCTAACATTGATCCTCCACACTGCGGATCGGGGTGCTCTATACAGGTAAGGTTATTATTCATAACCTGAGTGAGTTGTCCCAGTATGGTGATTATCTGATCAGCACCAGTTGCATCACCAGCTCCACTATAATTATCTCGACCAGGAGGGAAATCCCTACATGGAGTGTGTGCATTGATACAGTTTCCATTCCATCCACTAGGCGCCATTTCTAAATAATGGCATAAACTATATCAACTTATGAATCAAAATACATAATCACATACTTGTAAAACAATAAACATAAATTGAACTATTTATGGATATAATCCATAATCATAAAAATGTTTTCTTTAAGGAATTATATACTCATAAACCATTTATAATGGTTTGTAAATAAAATGAGAATTATCCTAAGCATATCCCCGGGGAGTGTTGTAACCAAGAGTGCAGCAAGGCCCATTGTCATACACCAGTTCTCATTCAAGTCTAGCTCAAAGCGGTGTTTTTGGGTTTTATACCTAGGTACATCTATGTCAGAGCCTCCTCTACCTGCTCGTATCCAGACATGGATGTATTGCTTGGAAAACTCACAAAATCTCTACAATACCAAAATTATAGGAAGTTCTTCTATACTAATCCTTAAAGTCTATTTTAGGGCTATGTGATCTAATCAGAGTTTATCTAAATCTAGCTTCCAAGGTTTTTACTAAACTTCCTCTGATACCAACCGTAACGCCCTGACCCCAGTTACCCAGAGTTGGTGCATTATTACATAATATTGGCATGATCTCAAAAGATCAAGTCTCAAAAGACTGATTAGTTTAGTAGCTTTGGAAACACTAGATACATTCATAAGTATTACATTACATAATAAAGTGAAAAACTACAACAAAATCTTATCTTTATATTCCCTCATACTATCCCTGTAGGTCATTCATAAAATACTTCTTCACATCCTGGGAAAAATAAAACATTGAAAGGGGTGAGCTCATATGCTCAATAAGGATAACAATATAGCAGAAACTTTCTTAAATAAACATAAACATTTAAGGCAATGCATAACTAAAACAAAAGCCTTTTAAACGTGAACTTCAGCAAAACATGGAAAAAATAAATTAAAATAATGACATTTACTTATTCAAATGGATATTCTACTAGTAGAATAATATCATGAAATATCAATAACCACTTTCATAATGATGGAATGCATAATTCCAGACTATCATAACCACATAGTCAAGGCCTCATGCGAAGACTACAAATAATATGTTGTCAAGGCCTTGTACCAAGACACTAGTTTGTCTCATGAGACCTACCGATGCATCTAGGAGCTATAGCGGGCTCCACCCATCACTTATTAAGTCCAATGCATTCATCATATGAACAGGTTTAAACATACCATAAACATTCATATTAAAACTAGCATACAAAATGTCAATACTTTCTCCATAAACCATAAATCGTATAAAAATAACACATCCATAGTCAAACATATCACAAAACCTTCAATACTATATAGAAGTTTTGTATCATAATAAATCAACTTCAAATAATCTTAAAATCCATCAAAGGATGTTGACATAAATGAAATCAAAACTATTTGAGAGAAATGTCTCTTTTTTGAAATCATTTAAAAGTCACAGATTTATAAAGGAAGTGATTTAAAAGATATTTTTGAATTAAAGTGTCCCATGCCACTTTGAAGATTTTGAAAATAAATATCATTTAAAAACATTCATGTCCATATAAATAAATCCTTAAAATCATCTTGAAAACATGGACATTAATTAAAAAGATATAGAAAGATAAATCTTTAAAAAAATTAAAATTCTGATCTTGATAAAGAGTACCTTTCACAAATTCTTAAAATATTCATTTTGAAATAATTTAATGGTCACATAATTATAAAATGAAACATTTAAATTCAAAATATTCTTATAATATTGTAAGAGAAGCTTCGAAGATTTTATAACGGCGGAAAATAGTTGCACCCGCCGTATAAGTTAAAAAAAGACACTCTTACCTTAATTCTGTCGAAAAGGTTATAGAAGGACCTTGTTTGGAAAACGACGGAAAGATTACTTTATAAAAATCTTTTAAAAAGTCAAAAAAATGTTATAAATGACATTAAACCATCTTCTGTAAAATATTAAGAATTTTTTGAAATACATTTTTAAGAAATATGGATGTGGGTGATAAAGAGGTCCCAGTAGATAATTATGTATAAACAACCTCAGATAATGAAGAGATTGTAAAATAAACCCTTACCTTGTACTTTTCCTTAGTCAAGGGTAGGTTAACCTATTTTATAATGGTGAAATAATTGTTATAAAATTATACAATAATCATGTACATTAATATGATATCATATATGATCTTTTAACATTTCTTTGTTAATAATATCTTAGTATTATCGTCGTTTTAGGTGTTAACTTACTTGTTTTATTTTATATGTTTTGTTACATAAGTCATGTTTGTTATGGATAGGATATATATTATTCATATACATAATGGTATCAAGTCCTTAAACATCATTTTTAATCATCAAATGAGAATTATACTTGCATGGATACGATGGGGAATGAATCTCATCACGTTCGTGGAGACGATAGTCCTACGTACGCATGAGCGATAATATCATTATTTTGATATTAAAATAATATATAATTGGATGGTGTATCATATATAAAGAATAATTATAATGTTATATTTATTATTTACATGAATTTCACATCATTATTATACCCATCCAAATAATAATTTTTTGAATAACAATTACACCACGACGTGGAGACGGTAAGTCTTACGTATGCACGTATGGTGACATGTCATTCAAGGGATGGATAGAATACTGAATATGGTTGTACCAAATTTATAATAACATCACAGTATATAGAAGATAATGGAGTTATTATTTTATAATGTAAATAACAAAGAAAGAATAAGTGGAAGAAGAAAGGAACTTGAAAGAGGGTGGTGAAAACATTACCTCTTCTTCAGGTCCTTCCTTTTGATTTGATCAAAAGGGATCTTTATGTTGGCTTTATGATCAAACTAAGGCCTCTAGGTTGAATTGAGGTAAGTTGATAGAATATTTTGTCAGGGTTTGGCCGAACCAAAAGGCTTTTAGGGTATGAATTTGAGAGAAGGGGGATTTCCCTTTTATAAGAGGGGTGAAGGGCACCTTAGGAAAAGCTAGAAATATTGTTTTATAATAAATTCATATTCAGTCTATAATGGATACAAAGTATATTATTTAAAGATTAAGGTAGGTATGGTTCGAAATCCTTTCAACCAATAGATATTTGACAGGTTTCGGTCACTATATTAACCTTATCTTTTAGTTTTAACTCTTAGTTAATTAGTTTGACATTTACCATGTCACTTTTATATAGTTAATAAACATAATATATACATCCAAGAGACCCCCAAGTGGTCCATTAATGATAAAAATATCATCATATAAGTTCTTTGGACTAACCTTATATTTTTAGGAATAGAATATCAATTAATAATATAATATTTATTTTAAAAATTCTTTTATGTCAATTTTGACAATATTTAATAATTGATTTTTTTAAAGTCTTAACAACTTTATTAATTCGAAAAAAATTCATTTAAGTATTAATAACATGTCATATTAATCAATAAAATTTGTTTATGGCTTCAAAACTTTCAAATTATATTTATTTTAACATTTATAATACTAATTATTTGATTCTTTCATTAATAAGGAAAATATTTCATCACTATTATGTCATAAATAAATTTAATTATTCAATGTATAAAAATTATAAATAAAATACCATTATGTAGGAAATATTTTTATATTTCTAATCAATATTTATAGTCGAAAATAAAACATATATAACCCTATATAATTTTTTTTTCCTAAAATATATATGCTTATGTCATTTTTGTATTTACTTTAACTTAATTAATATAAAGTGTCCATATCACCTACAAGTGGCTCCATGGGGTCCCAAAATCAACCCAAATATTCCCATGGTCGGAAATGTATCCACCAATAGGGTTAGGACACGTTTTAGGGTAAATTAATATTATTATAATATTATTTTTTTACCCTTATTTACTGGATTTACCCTTTAACCATATTAAATAAAATATTTACCAAAGTAATTATTCAAAATGTAAAAAAATAATACTTAACTTTTTACACAATTTGGACATCCTGATTTCAAATATGTAATCCATTTTTCCAAATTCAAAACACAGAAGTGGCAGAAATTAATTTAAAATTAATTCCCGCTTTCGAAACAAAAATCGTGTTTTTAAGAAATAAAAACTATCAAAAGATTGACACTTGTTTATGTCTGGTTTAAATTTGAAATTAAGTCCAATGACCAATATTGTATTAAATGGTAAAAATATATTCTAAATATACTTTAAAACAACTCAAATTCATAATTTATCACTATTAATTATTTCGATTAAAAAGTTGTTTTTAATTAAAATTTAGTAATTTTCACTATTCATCAAAATATAAAAGTTATCCAAAAAGTACCAAAATTTCACTATAATCTAATTTAGATATTCCAAAACCCAAAATGAAGTCTATTTTGAAAGATAAATTTTATAAAATTTCAAAAAGTGGGTATTACTATTCATAACGGCTACTTTGATTGGTCATGGTGTGTTAGAATCTCGAAGTTGCATACAATGAAAGATATTGAATTATTAAAAGGGAAACATACCATGGAAGCTTGGGGTGTTACAATAAAACCCAAAAAATATATTTTTTAACTTAGAAGCCTACCCCAAATGCTCACCCAGTGCCACCACTTTATCAGCACCCCGTGTCACGAACCGAATCTGGTCACCACCAATACCGGCACAAAATCCATCCAATGACAGGGACCAAAGAGAATTCCCTATCCCCATGGTATGGTACAAATTCTTGGGTAACAATAAATTTTGTTTGGGGATGATTTACCCGAGTATAAAGAATAAAACATTAAAAATAATCAATAATATGAATCTGAGAATTTCATGCCAAACAAGTCTTAAGAAAACCAATCTGAATACATGGTTTTAAACAGAGTAGAAGAGATCCAAACATAAGTAAAAACATCAGAAAAATATCCAAAAATACTCCGAACAACAAGGGGTCATCACCCCCAACCCGTCTCCACAACACCGCACCATAGGATGGGACTAACAACCCGAACTGCCTTCACCTAAGGCTTTGCCTTTACCTTTGTCAAACATAATGAAGTCTACTTGCACCCAAGGGATGTAATTAAGGTATGTTCCTAATCCCAGTCTAATACCACCCAAATATTCCAAAGGGTATGCAATACAAGTTGAAAAAGAAGGCAGTTTTATTATATAAGGAAAAGCGGCAATAAATTCCAAGAAATTCAACATTCAATTGATTTTTTTTTCAAACTAAAACATTCAAAATGTTAACACATTTTAATAATAAATATTAGATAATTTAATTTACATCCAAACACACCCTAAGAAAAGGGTAAATTCTAGAAATCCAATGAGCACCAAAATCGGGAACATCCTTAGGCACTAGACAGTCTCAGACCGTATGTACCTCATACCTCTGTGTAAAGTAACCATAGAAAAAAAATATTCTCATGCACGAGCCACTAGTAGGGAACATACCCATAACCTATTGGTCCCTAATAATCATCCATATAGTTTGGTTATAGTTGTCTTTATCCAAAATGCTAGGTGAAAAGGGGACAAAACCCATCCGCATCACTAGTCGTACTAGTACAAATCTTTCCACCTAGATACTCGAGCTTCCCCCTTTGTGATCAAACAATTTCAACATACTACATACCTATATTTTCATATAAAAACACCACTAATGGTCACAAACAAACAATACCATATCTATACACA
This sequence comes from Viscum album, assembly GCA_963277665.1. Classification (NCBI taxonomy): domain Eukaryota; kingdom Viridiplantae; phylum Streptophyta; class Magnoliopsida; order Santalales; family Viscaceae; genus Viscum; species Viscum album. The sequence continues at coordinate 2,016,214,236 of OY728143.1, forward strand.
CTTTATACAACTTAAAACACAAAACGAAACATTTTGGTTTTCAATAAAAACAACTTCTCAAAATCTAACATTGGTTTGCACCCAAAACTCCTTGAAATTCCCACTTTTCAAACCATGTGGACACTAAAAAGTCACTGAAACATAACTATGAGTCCAATACCTTTCAATGAAACTAACAATTTTGTTATGGGGCATCCCCATATGAACCAAGAAGTTATATCTTTTTAAAACCCCCATTTTCACACAAACATGGAACTTAAAGTCCATATGCTTCACTAACACCATCAAAACAAACTTTCATTACAACAACAAAAGGGAATAAACATTCAAAACATGATTTTCAGCTCTAATAAATTTCAATAAAATAAACTATGTAAATATAGGGCAGGCCCAAATGAACCAATAAAATATTTCAATGGAAACCCCCAATTTCACATTAAAATGGAACTTAAAAATCATTTGCTTTACAAATACCACTAAAACCAATTTTTAAAGAAATAATAGAATGATATAAACATGAAAATACTATAAACACAGCAATCTATGTAACAAGGATTTCATACACATTGGAATCACCTGCCAAAATGGTTAAAACCTTGAATCCTTTCTGCGAAAATTCAATCGCACCACCGCCGCACCTCAAGGAAGGTAGATCGAGCTTGAAATCAAAAGATTGGACCAAGAAACACTAAGGTTAAACCCTTGGTTTGAAACCATACCCTATGGTCATTTTTTAATTCAAATAAATTGGAAAAAACTTCATGAAAAGGGGAGGAACTAAGAGGGAGGTACACTTACTTGAGATTGTGTGAAGTTTCTCCACCAAACCCCCCTTCTAAATGGAGTTCAAATGAGGATTTGAGAAGATTTGAGGTCTTCTAGGGAAGAAATGGTCGAATGGGGGAATAAATTGGAAATTTTGGATAAATATAGGGATGGAAAAGAAGTAATTTTAACACATTTTTAATGAACTATACATAGGCGCACGATTTGTGTGCATGGCTTGGAAAACCGTGCACCTAAATTGTGCTCCCTCCTTTATCCCCTCAAAAAATCTCCAAAAGCCACCAAATTTTTGGGGGATTAGGGGGACTTTGGGGTGATTTTAGGATAAAAATATAATAAATATAAATACCTTTAATGAGGAACTTGTGTGTGACAATTCTCCCCACTATGAAAACATTTTGTCCTGTAAAGTCGACTAGAGGCCTGATCGGAAAACAAGAATGGGTACTCGTCCTCAACCCATGAATTCTACTCCCAAGTCTCATGTGTATCACTAACATGCTGCCAAAAAACCTAGACCAGCAGAATATACTTCCCTTGATGCACCTTCTCTTGGGATTCCACTACTTGCATCGGCCGCTCAAAAACTGACAAGTCAGGCTCTATCTCCAGTTATTCCCAACTCAGCACATGTGATGGATCTAGGTTGTATTTCTTCAACTAGGAGACTTGGAAAACATCATGGATAGATTTCAACTAATAATTTAAGGCCAACCTATAATCCACCTTTCAAAAATGCTCGGTGATCTCAAATGGTCTGACGTACTATAGTGTTAGCTTCCCTTGCCTTCCCAATCGACGATGGCCCAAATGTGGGGCCACTTTCAAGAATACCCTATCACCCACAGAAATATCTAGTTCTCAACACCTCTAGTCAGCATAAGATATATGGAACCTATGAGCTGTCAACAAGAACTGCCTGATCAACATGACCTTCTCAGAAGTCTCCTACACAAGACTCGGCCCCAACAGTGAGGTATCGCCTACCTCAGCCCAGCACAGGGGGGACCAATAAGGCCGACCATAGAGTGCCTCAAAAGAATCCATTATAATCGAATATTGGTAACTATTATTATAAGAAAACTCAACCAATCCCAAATGGCTATCCCAGGAACCTACAAAGTCTAGAACACATGCACATATCATGTCCTCCAAAATCTGATTTGACCGCTCTGTCTGACCATCTGTTTGAGGGTGGTATGTCAGGATCATTTGGATCTGAGACCCCAAGGCCATCTAGAGGCCTTGAGAAAACCAAGAAGTGAAGCATGGGTCTCTATATGAGACAACGTCTAACGGTACACAATGGATCCTTACCACCTTCTGAAGATACCAATGACCAAACACATCCACTTTAGTTGTATCTCTGATCAGAATGAAGTGGTCTGATTTGGTCAGATGATCAATCACCACACAAATGGAATTCTTAACCCGAGGTGTACGAGGAAATCCAACAATGAAGTCCATGGTCAAATCATCCCACTTCCAGGTAGGAATGGGTAACGGATGGAGAAAACTAGAGGGCCTTTTATGCTTTTCTTTCACTTGATGGCATGTGTAGCATCTTGACACAAAGTCTGCGATGTCTCATCTCATAATTGGATACCAAAAATACCGACGCACATCATAATAAATCATGGTGGTTCCAGTATGGACATCCCACTGATACTGGTGGCTATCCTCCATAACCACCTTCCGTAGAGATAATGACACTACTAAATGTCCCTTGAAGCATAGTATGCCCTCGGGAGACGACGACTAATTAGAAGACATCTCCCTGCCCTGAAGAAACTTCTCTGACCACTGACAAATCTCATTACAAGGATGTTCCTACTGAATTAACTCCACCAGAGAAGGATTCAACTAAACGCTTTCCAAAAACACACCCCTATTTTTCTCCTTGGTCTCTACATGCATATGAACAAAGAGCCCCATAAAAGTCAAGTCATCACTAGACTTCCTCAAATCCTGAACTAAAACTCTTCTACTCAAGGTGTCAACCACCACATTACCCTTTCTTGGGGTATAGACAATGTCAAATTCAAACCCCTACAAGTACTCAATCCAACGATGCTACCTCAAGTAGAGGTCCTTCTATGAGAAGATATAGACCAATATTTTGGGATCAGAATAGACTACAAACTTCTCCCCAAAAAGGTAGTGATGTCAGGTCATCAAAGCATGAATCATCACTCCCAACTCCAAGTCATTGGCTGGGTAATTATTTTCATGCAGATGGATTTGGATAGAGACATACGCCACCACGTGATCATCCTATATAAGCACGCACCCAAGTCCCATACCTGAAGATTCACAATACACCACATACCCCTTTCCAGCCTTTGGAAAAATCAGAATGGGGGAAGTATTCAACTTCCTCTTCAGGTCCTCAAATGATTCCTAACATTCTAGTTCCCATAAAAATTTCACCCATTTATGGGCGATCATGGTCATTGGTGAAGAAAGCTGATAAAAATACTGAACAAGCCACCTGAAATAACCATCTAGGCCAAGGAAACTCCTAATCTCGAACACATTCTTCGGTTTCTCCCATGACATGACCAAACTAATCTTCTTAGGGTCTATTCAAACCCCTTGATCCATAATCATATGCCCCATAAATTTCACCTCCCTAATCCAAGAAGGGTACTTTGTCAACTTTTCATAGAGTTGGTGATCCTACAAGGTGCCCAAAATGATCCTCAAGTGAAGTTCGTGTTCCTCCTCAGAGTTAGAGTATACTGGAATGTCATCCATGAACACCACAATGAAGGAACCGAGATACCAGTGGAACACTCTTTTCATGAGTTCCATTATGACCACTGGAGAATTGGTCAATCTGAAGGGCATGACCAAATACTCTAAGTGTTCATACCAGCGTTGGACGGTTGTCTTTGGGATATCTACCTCTTTTACCCTGAGTTGATGGTATCCCAAACACAAGTCTATTTTTGAGAACCAATTTTCCCCCTTTAACTAATCAAAAAAATCATTTATTCTGGGAAAAGAGTATTTGTTCTTAATTGTTACCTTATTCATCTTCCAGTAGTCAATGCACAATGAGAGGGATCTGTCAACGGTCCCACCTTTGATCCTCCTAGTGCCTGACCCACCCCATGGACATGTTCGATATCTGCCTGAGGATGACCGCTAGTCTATGGTTGTTCCCTAAAATGGATCTGCCCAGAAGATGACCCGACCCTACCACCACGACCGCCAAATCGAGATCCCCCCGTCCTTGATGGCTCGGACTAAGATACCCCCCCTCTTGAAGCTGTTGACCCTGCCCCACTCGGAAGTGGACGTGCCACCCTGAAAAAGCGCTGAAAATTCCCTATACCTCCACATTGGTAATAACGGTTTGGAGAAAACGATAGTACTGGTCGGATGTTCCCCGACCTCCCACACTAGTGGCACATGACTGATCTTGCATCATAATCCTTGGATGAAAACTAATTGGAAGAGTGGACTAAACTACCACCTCCTTTATTCACCTTTTCTTCCCCCCTTCCTTTTCTTCTCTAAAGAGCTTCCACTACCCAATACTAATACTAACCCAGAAAAATCATCCATGACTTTACGGTCAATCTCCACCATATACACCTGGTCAATGACCTCAACATAGGTCCTGATCTTGAACAAGAAATCCTAGGAGTATATCTCTGGTCGCAAGCCTTTATCAAACCTCTAGGCCTTAGCTTGCTCATTAGAGATGATTTCAAGAGCATACTAAACCAAATCAATGAAACGGTTGGAATACTCCATCATAGATAGATTCCCCTTAACAAGGTCCATGAACTACTTGGACTTAGCATAATCCAACACCTCAGGGAAATATTTTTCATTAAAGACAGTCTTGAAATATCCCCAGTGCATCTGATCATTCTTCCCAATTTGAAGTACTAACTCCCACCACTTGTGTTTGGGACCCTCCAATGGAAAATTTACACACTTCACCTTGAGCTCCTCAGGTGTATCTAGGAACTTGAACATGCTCTTGATATTTTTGATTCATTCCTCTGCTTCCTGGGGCTCTATGCTGCCTTGAAAAGTAGGAGGCTTGTTTTCTAGAAACTCCTGAGCTTTATCTTCTCTAGGAATCGTATCTTTTACCCTAACAGGAATGGGAACAGGATATGGTCCCTATCTCAGATCTTGGACATCCTGGACCACAGCCTCGACTGGCCTCTGATCAATTAGTGTGAGAGAAATCTCTCTGGATTTCTCCCTTGGGCGCATGGAAGCTTTCCGGGGAGGCATGTTCCTACAAAATGAAACAGTCAGAAAAAAATATTCAATACCACAATTCAGAAAACATTAATCAAATACCTCAAATATAAAAAATCTAAACACATTACAGTAATAAAAGAAACAACTACTCCACCCCTGCCCGATTTCCACATGTGGTCTGCAACCCATACGTCTCATTTGGAAGTGAAGTCAATCAGAAAATTCCAATGCCCCCTAGTGACTCAAGGTATTCAATGAGAGGGGTGGGTCAGGAACCCTACTCGCGACCAAAACCCCGAGCCCCGACATTCCTAGCTTCGGTCTATCCCGAATCATCCCAAAATAGTAATATAACCCAAAAACATTGGCCTCCTCTGATACCATTTTATCATGAATTGAATCTGGTCGCCACTAATACCGACACCAAGTCCAGCCCATTAAAAGGGCCGAAGTTCATTCACAAACCCACGGGCTAGAAAGAGTGCCCAGGTATCATGAAATTTGGTTTGGGAATGATTTACCCGAGTATGAAAGCATAAAACATTAAAAACAAGCAATAATATGAATCTGAAATTTTCATGCCAAACAGGTATTAACAAAAATACGATCTGAATAAATGGTTTTAAACAAAGTACAAGAGGTCCAAACATAATTAAAAACATTATAAAACACCCACATAGACTCCACATGACAAGGGGTGATCACCCGAAACTGTCTTCACAACACTGCACCATAGGAGGGGACTAACTACCCGAACAACCTTCACCTAAGGTTTTTCCTTTACCTGTGTCAAACATAATCAAGTCCACTTACACCCAAGGGGTGTAAGTAGGGTGTGAGCCTAATCCCAACTTGATACCACCCAAATATTCCATTGTTTATGCAATACAAGGTTAAAAAGTATGCAATTTTAATATGTAAGGAAAAGCAGCGATAGATTCCAAGAAATAATACTTTAAATTGAAAATGGTTTTCAAAATAAAATATTCAGAATGTTAACAAATTTTAATAATACTTGTTAGATACTATAATTTACATCCAATCACACCCTAATACAAGGGTATATTCCACAAATCCAATGATCACCAAAACCGGGAACACCCCTAGGCACTAGACAGTCGCGGGCCCTATGTACCTCGTACCTCGGTGTAAAGTAACCACAGAAAAATCCATTCTTGTGCACGAGCCACTAGTAGGAAACATGCCCAGAACCTAGTTCTCCTGAATAATCATCCAAATATTTTTTTTAGAGTTGTTTTTATCCAAAATTCTAGGTGAAATAGGGACAAAACACATCCGGATGACTATTTGTACTAGTACATATTCGCCCACCTAGGTACCTGGGCATCCCCCTTTGTGCTTAAACAATTTCAACATACTACATACATCTCTTTGCATATAAAAACACCACTACTGGTCACAAATAAACAATATAGTATCTATACATACTTTTTATCACTTAAAACACACAACAAAACATTTCGGTTTTCAATAAAACAACTTCTCAAAATCGCACATTGTTTTGCACCCAAAACTTATTGAAAGCCCCACTTTGCACTCTATGTGCACACTTACAAGTCATCAAAACATAAATGGCAGTCCAGTACCTTTCAATGAAACCAAAAATTCAGTTATGGGACAGCCCCATATAAACCAAGAAGTTATATCTTTTTAAAACCCCCATTTTCACACAAACATAGAACTTAAAGTATGGCATCCCGCATTTTATTACATAACTTTTCATTACATTTTATAAATAAAGGATCTTTAAAGTATAGTGACTTGGAAATCAGGAAAATAAAATATTCTTCTAATCCTAATATATTCCTTCATCATATGTTCTTCTCAAGTAAAATTATTGAATCTCATAACCTGGAGACATACATCAAAGGAAAGGGTGATCTGAAGGCCTGGTAAGGAAATCAAGGGAATCAGATTACTTGTGATATCAATAAGAACATGATGAAAACCAAAAGACATGAGAAATAGAGAAAAAGGAATATCATAATAAATAAACAAGAATCACAACTAGAATATGTGGCTACAACATTTCATTTATACATTCATGAACATATCACTAAGGTTCATCCCCAAGGTGTCATAAAAATTTTACCAAGGTTATTCACCAAGGTATCGTGAAACTTGTCATATCTATAGAGTAATTCTTTACCCAATGAATTAGATTACTATCAGGGCGCATCCTTAATATGTATTTATTTTCATGTGAGATACATAGATCATAATCAAACATTTCATAAATAACCCATATAGAATAAAATAAATGGATTTCATTTCAAAATCGTGACGTTTTAAAAGTCCTTAAAAAGAAGATCATTATGTCATTTATAACCCATGGAAAGGGAGTGAGGATTATATGTTTTTCAATTACAGAATAAAATATATCATTTTTCTGTATTTATGAACACCCATATAAACAAAATAGGTCTAGGTATTCACATAAATAAAAAAAGATAATTTTTTGAGAGAAGGAGAGAAATTTTGAGATGAGATTTTTACAGCATAACGATTATATAACATGACTTTATAAAACATTGAATAGAAAGGGGACAAGGGTGAACCATTCATAAATAATTATTAATATAGTATGGGTACATAATAAGATCAAGGAATGGATATTTTAAGGATATACCACATGAAAAAGTAACATGAAAGAAAAGAGAAGATGTTATTTCTTTTACAAAAAATTTGGCAGCCTAACGGCCTCACTTAAAAATTCAGAAAATAAATTAATGAGATAAGAAAGGGTATCTCATCATTTGGATATGAAATGGAAAGTATTAAATATATATAAGAACAATCCCCCACATAATAAAATGGAACTATAAGACAAAACATAAAGGAAGTTATGACTTAAAAGATGAGGGTGAAAGTTTCCCTTACCTTGAAGAGTGGCTTTGAAAGCTTGAAGGTTGGGACCTTGGGGCTTGAGGGAACCTTGGGAGTACTCCTTGGGAGGTAAAAATACCAGACCTTCATTGATGAGGAATTTTGAATTAAATAAATGAGGGAATGGCTTGGTATTTATAACAAAAGTGAAGGAATGTTTAATTAATTTCCAAGGGACACCTCATCGGTGGTATTTGAAAAACCATGGGGTTTCCCATTATATTTTCCCATTGTATGGTAAACTTGGGACACATAATAGCATATCTTACAATTCAAAAGTCTACCAGAATTAATACATCATTATTACATCATCAATGATGTCATTAAACACCTAAAACTCAAAACTATATTTTTACTATTCACTGAAAATTCAGCTATTTCAGAAAAAACACAAATATTCACCCTAACATAATATCAATGATCTGAATTCAAAAATGAAATCCATTTTATGAAAATAATTTTCTAAATATTTTTAATTTAATTTTTAAATAAAAGCATTATTTATTTCAAATAAACAACTTTAAATTTATAACTTGTTTTGTAACACCTTGAAAAAGTAATCAAGGTCCCATAACATTATCGTATAAACATAAGACATTAAAGTAACAATTTATGATTACATTTTATGAAAATTCAATTCCATTTTAAATTATTAAATTAATTAAAAAAATATAAATAAAATATTTATGACATACAAAAATACTAAAACTTATACTATGATCGTTTCTTCACTTTTAAGATGTCTAAATTGTATTTATACATTCATGGGTGAAGTTTCTATATTTTTTTTGGAAAATATATTATTCATTACTATTAATTAGGGTATATTACTATTCATACTTTACTATTCACTAAAAATTAAGTTGATATTATTAGACTCTAAATTTCTTACTGGTCACAACTATAGAAGACCATTTTTTGAAAATCATTTCAGATTATTAATTATTTATGGTTTACATAGATATTTCAAAATACCCTTTTTTCCAAAATCATCAATAATATTAATCTTATATATATCTGGACATTTTAAAATCACAAATAATAAGAAATAAAAATTTTATTTATTCCAAGGGATTACAAAAAGTATATAAGTTCTCATTACATAGCCCCTTACAACACCTTCATAGGAACTAAGTGTAAGGTGTGCTATGGTGATAGAATCTTGGGGTAGCTCGGACTACATTTCCTGAATGGTGATTTCTATCAACTTGAAATTCTCTCTTAGGCGATTCCGTTCAAGCTTCACACGTTGGAGTTCGACTTGGACTTGGTCCCAAGCAAAGCATAGAGATGCAACCTCCTTCCCAAGCTCTGAAAGATGGGCTTCGTGTGGACCGAGTCTACTGGATGTGGCCATCAACTCCTCTTTTTACATTAATTAACCAAGATCACCTGTATTTATAAACGATAAATTTAACATTAAGAGTTTAGTTTCCAATGGTCATATTGACCAACAGTCATATAACAGTCGAAACCCAACAATATCACTTCATTAATTAAAGGATAAAGTTTTGTTGAGTATAAAAATAAAATAACACACAAATTTAGGAAACAAATATTAATAAAAATTTTGGGTCATTACATTCTTCCACCTTAAGAAATTTCATCCCCGAAATTTTAACTCGTACCCTAAGAAGATAAAAGGTGTGGGTACTTCTACCTCATAGACTCCTCTGGTTCCCACGTGGCTTCTTCACATTTATGGTTCCTCCAAAACACCTTAACAAGTTTGGTGGTCTTGTTGTGTAGAACCTTGTCTCTATAATCCAAGATCACCACCAGCTACTCCTCATAAGAGAGTTCATGTTCCAGTTGTACCACCTCTTGATTTAGTACATGCGAAGGGTCAATTATATACTTCCTTAAGAGGGATACATGGAAAACATCATGAACTTGTGCTAGATTTCGAGGAAGTGAAAGCTAATAGGCCACTGCTTCTACGCAATCTAGGATTTCATAGGGGCCAATGTACCTCAGGGTTAGCTTCCCATTCTTCCCAAACCTAATGACTCTCTTCAAAGGAGAAATTCGAAGAAAGACCTTGTCACCAACATCAAACTCCATGTCCCTTTGATGGTTGTCGACGAAGCTCTTTTGTCGACTCTGAGCAGCCTTAATGTGTTGTTGGATGGCGTGGACTTTTTCTAACATCTCTTGCACAAGATCAGGCCCAAGAATCTTTCTCTCACTAGCTTCATCCCAACAAGTAGGAGTTCTACATTCCTTCCCATATAGATCTTTATAGGGTGCCATTTCACTGCTTTAGTGAAAGATATTGTTGTAGGAGAACTCAACTAAATGGAGATGTTGAACCCATCCTCCTTTAAATTCTATTAAGCATGTTCTCAACATGTCCTTGAGTGTTTGAATAGTTCTTTCAGATTGGCCATCAGTTTGAGGGTGATAGGCTATACTGAAATTTAATTCAATGCTCAGATAATGTTGAAGACTTCTTCAGAATTTTGGTGTGAACCTTGGATCACGATCAGATATAATAAAAAGTGGAACTCTATGCAGCCTTACCACTTCCTTCACGTAAATCTTGGAAATTTGATCAAGAGATAAATCGTCCTAAATGGAGATAAAATGTTCAGTCTTGGTTAGATGGTCCACAGTAACCCATATAGCATTGTTTCCTTTGGAAGTTCTCAGGAGACCGGTGATGAAGTCCATAGTGATATTGTCCCACTTCTATGCTAGTATGGGTAGTGGTTGCAATACCCCTTTAGGAAGTTGCCTCTATGCCTTCACTTGTTGACATACCAGGCAACTTGAAGTGTAGTCAGCAATCTCCCTTTTCATATTATCCCACCAAAAAAGATCATGAAGGTCCATATACATTTTTGTGCTTTCAGGATGTATAGAGAAAGTAGATCTATGAGCTTTATCCATCAACTCCTTCTTTATTTCTGGAATAGATGGAACACATAGTCTTATACAAAATTTCAATACACCTTCTTGATCAATATTGAACTCAAGAAACTTACCATCCTTCATAGAATCAAACTTCTTCTATAACAAAGGATCTTATTTCTGAGCTTTCTTGATCTTCTCTAGTAACGACGGTTGAGAAATAATTTGGGTTAGGGTTGATAATGTCCCTTCCCTTATAATTCCCATGTCCAGCTTTACTAGGTTATTGATCAAAGAATCTCTTTTAATCCTCATCATGGAAAGAATAACTGGGTCTTTCCTGCTTAATGGATAGGTGACTTTGTTTTCTCCTCCAGGATGATAATGAATTGAACAATAATAGTCTTTGAGAAGTTCCAACCAACTCCTCTATCTCATGTTCAATTCCTTTTGTGTGAAAATATACTTCAAAATTTGAGGGTCTGTTTATATATCACATTTTTTCCATAAAGATAGTGCCTCCATATCTTTATAGCAAAAATGACCGCAGCCAGCTCTGGATCATGCGTAGGATAGTTCGTCTCATGTGTCTTCAACTGCTGAGATGCATAAGAAATTAACTTATCATTTTGCATGAGGACACACCCAAGACCTTTCAGAGATGCGTTGCTAAAAATAAAAAATCCTTCTCCACTTGAGGGAAAAGTTAACATGGGTGCAATAACCAATCTCTTATTAAACTCTTGGAAACTTTCCTCACACTCCTTTATCCAGATGAACTTGACCCCTTTTTGAGTTAACTTGGTTAATGGATTAGAAAGTCGTTAAACGTTTTTCACAAACCTCCTATAATATCCTTCTAATCCAAGGAAACTATGAATCTCAGTAATTATTGTAGTTTCAGGCCACTCCTCTACAAATTTTGTCTTTGCAGGGTCAATTGTGATTCCTTCATTAGTAACAATGTTCCCCAAGAAAGCAACTTTTTGCAACCAGAATTCACATTTACTAAACTTCCCAAAAATCCTCTTCTTCCATAGAGTTTTCAAAATTACTCATATATGATCCTCATGCTCCTCATGACATTTGGAATATATCAGAATATCATCAATAAAAACTACCACAAAGTTATCAAGGTAATCCTTAAAGACTATGTTCATCAAATCCATAAAAATATCAGGTCCATTAGTCAGCCTGAATGGAATAACAACAAACTCATAATTCCCATATCTTGATTGAAAGGTAGTTTTCGGAAAATTATATTTCTTAACCCTCAATGGATGATAACCGAATCAAATATCAATCTTAGAGAAGAATTGAGCCCCACGAAGTTGGCCAAATAAGTAATCAATTCTTGGAAGAGGGTATTGGTTCTTCACTGTGATCTCATTCAGTTATCTATAATCAATGCATAGCCACATCCATCCATCCTTCTTCTTTACAAATAGAAATGGTTCTCCCCAAGGAGACACACTCGGTCAGATAAAACCATTCTCCAAAAGATCTTGGAGTTGTTTCTTTAACTCCTCTAGATCCACATTTTCCATCCTATAGGGGGTCTTTGATATTGGATAAGATCCAGGTATGATTTCATTGGATAAATCTACCTATCTTTCTGGGGGAGGTCCAGGTAACTCCTCATGAAATACATCAACGTATTCCTAGATGATGGGGACATTTTCTATCCTCAAACTCACATTTAATTCTTCTTCATCTCTAATCAACTCCACAAAGAAGGATATAGGAGGTTCTTCTAGACTAGGATCAGGTTGATATATCTCTCCTTAGAAGATAACTATAGGTTTCCCATTCAATACTACTAATATTTCCTTGCTTCTTCATTTGATCTTAGCATTATACTTTTAGAGCCAGTCCATCCCTAGTGTAATGTCAAATTCACGCATGGGAATGACTACTAGATTTTCGATAAGATTCTGCTCACTAAAGTAAATACTAGATTATCTAAATACTGAATATGCTTGGATAATCCCACCAGTAGTCTTGACTGATAACTCTACTTTTTGAAAATTAGGGGTTGATTCTAAATTCTTTGCAAACATGGAGGAAATAAAGGAATACATAGAACCAAAATCAAAAAAAGTACTTGATAGCTTTGAGAGAACAACAAGAGTACCTTCCACCACATCATTTGGCACTTCAATTCTAGTCGTAGTGATTGAAAAAGTGTGACCTTTTTCCTTTATCCATTTCTAAGGATGAGGGTGATTCCCCTCCACTACCCTCAGACTTGAACAGTGATTGGAAAAGTGGCTAAGTTGTTCACACTTATAGCATTGGACATCAGGTAAATCATGCACCATCTTCCCCTTGTCGTTAGTGTTGGGATGTTGTGGATTCACCTCATTACGACAATTCTATTCAATGTTGCCATCTCTACCACACTTGTAGCACTTCCCACTCCCGAGAAGGCAGTTACCTGAATGCTTCTTCCCACATTTATTACATGTGGTACATTGTACTTTCTTGCCTCCTATTCCCTGATTAAAGCTCCTCCCTAAGCTTGGGTCTATTGATCTTTTATTGTCATTGGATTTATGAGACCATTGCATCTCTCCAATATCGAGTTCGACTTTCATCGCACTTCCCAAGATCTCCTCATAGCTATCATAATCTTGGTTGGCTAGATTCTTCAGCATAGGAGGTCTTAGTCCACCGAAAAATCTATCAACCTTACCATTTGGATCCATGAGAAATCTTGAGGTGTAACGTGAAAGCCTTGTGAATTTCATGTCATAGCTTCCCACAGATTCATTCTCCTTCTACTTAAATGTGGTAAACTCTTTCTCCATTCTTGTTCTCCTCAATCAAGGGAAATACTTGTTGAAGAATATCCCTTTGAACTCTTCCCAATCCATAGATTCAACTTCCACTCTTGGCCTTGTGTTTTTAATCAGTTCCCACTATTGATTAGCTTCTCCCTAAAAGTGATAGACAACCAAGGTGACATTCTATTTCTATAAAAAACATAGCATAGAAAATATATTCTCTATAGAGCTGATCCATTGTTCAGCAATCAATGGGTCGGTCGATCCACTAAAGGTTGGTGGTCGTTGACGCATAAAGGATTCAACATAAAGTTGTTCCTTTCATCGTGAGATCGGTCTCTAAACTTGATTCAAGTTATTTCTCATAACTTGAGTCAGTTGGTTCATCATTCGAATGAATGTTTCCATTCCATCTTCTATTAGAGGGGCGTCAACACATGGTTCATTTCGGTCACTATTTGAATGGTTCCTCTTATTGACCTCCATTTTCTAAAAGAATAAATCCTTAGTGAGAAACTTATTTCTTTTATGAATCTTTTAACTGTAAAGGATTTTATGTCTTAAAACATTATGCTTAAACAATTACATTACTTTATAAATCATTCATAATGATTCATAAAAATCTTATGATTAACCAAACATATCCCCCAGGAGTGTCGTAACCAAGAGTGCAGTAAGGCCCGTTTTCGTGTACCAGGATACCCTGGGTCATTCCCGAAACTCCTTTTCAGAGTTTCACTCCTAGGTACATCTATGATAGAGACAACTCTACTTGATTGTATCCATACATGGATGTATTTTCTTGATAAACCACTTACTCAATACTCACCAAAATACCAGGAAGTATTCATATATTTAAACTCTTCTATAGAGTTCTTCCTAAAATTTTCATAGCCTAATTTCTATAAATAACTAAACTATCATTTGATACCAACTATGGAATCCTGACTTTTATTACATTACTTTTCATTAAATTTTACAAACATAGGATTTTTAAAGTCTAGTATCTTGGAAATCAGGAACATAAAACACGAAAACATAAAACATTCTTATAATCCACTTGTAGGGATTCATTATAATTTCTTCCAAAGTACAATTATTGCATCTCATAACCTATTGACATACATCAGAGGAAAGGGTGAGCTGAAGACCCAATAAGGAAAGTAATGTAATTAGTTTACTTGTGATATCAATAAGAACTTGATGAAAACCACAAGACATGAGCAATGGAAAAAGTGGAATATCATAATAAAAAGAACATGAATCAAAAATTAAGTATGTGGCTACCAAATTTCATTTAGAAATTCATTAACATGTCACCAATGTTCATCCCCAATGTTTCAAAAAAACATTACCAAGGTTATTCACCAAGGTATCATGAAACTTGTCATCTCTAGAGATTAATTCTTTACCCAATGCATTGGAGCGCTATCAAGGCGCACCCTTAATATGTATTTATTTTCATATGAGCCACATATATCATAACCAACCTTTTCATAAACAACCCATAGAGAATAAAAGAAATTAGTTTCATTTAAAATTTGTGACGTTTTAAAAGTTCTTAAAAAGAATATCATTATGTCATTTATAACCCATGGAAAGGGGGTGAGGGTTATATGTATGTCAATTCCATAATCAAATATATCATTTTTTTGTATTTATGAACACCCATAAAAATGAAATAAGTTTAAGGGGACAAGGTTAAACCACTTATAAATAATTTATAATAAAATATGGGTACATAATAAGATCATGGAATGGATGTTTGAAGGATATACCACATGAAAAGGAAACATGAAAGAAAAGAGAATGTGTGATTTCTTCTACAAAAAATTTGGCAGTCAAACGACGTCACATAAAAATATAGAAAATCTATTGATGAGATCCAAAAGGGTCTCTCATAATTTGGATATGAAACTAACAGTAGTAACAATATAGAAGAACAAGCCCCCACATAATAAAATGTAACTATAAGACATAACATAAAAGAAGTTATGACTTAAAAGAGGAGGGTGAAAGTTTCCCTTACCATGAAGAGTGGCTTCGGAAGCTTGAAGGTTGGGACCTTGGGGGCTTGAGGGAACTTTGGGAGGACTCCTTGGGAGGTAAAAGACCAGAGCTTCATTGATTAGGAATTTGGAATGAAATGAATGAGGGAATTGCTTCGTATTTATAGGAAAAGTGAAGGAATATTTAATTAATTTCCAAGGGACACCTCATAGTTGGTATTTGAAAAACCAGGGGCTTTCCCATGGTATTGGCCACTTGGGACACCTCATAGAATATATTACCATTCAAAATTCTACCAGAATTATTACATCATTATTAAATCATCAATGTTGTCATTAAACACCCGAAACTCAAAACTGTATTTTTACAATTCAATGAAAATTCACATGTTTCAGAAAAAACCAAAAATTCACCATAACCTAATATTGATGCTCTGAAGTCAAAAATGAACTCCATTTTATGAAAATAATTTTCTAAATATTTTTAATTTAATTTTTAAATAAAATCATTATTTATTCCAAATAAACAACTTTAAATCTATAACTCATTTTGTAACACCTTTAAAAAGTAATCAAGGTCCCATAAAATTATAGTATAACCATAATAAATTAAAGTAACAATTTATGATTAAATTTTATGAAAATAAATTTCTATTTTAAATTATTAAATTAATTACAAAATTGTAAATAAAATATTTATGACATACAAAAATACCAAAACATATACTATGATCTTTTTTCACTTTTAAGATGTCTAAATTGTATTTATACATTCATGGGTGATGTTTCTATTTTTTCAGAAAATTTACTATTCATAAGGGTATACTACTATTCATACTTTACTATTCACTAAAAATTAAGTTGTTCTTATTAGACTCTAAATTTCTTACTGTTCACCACTATAGAAGACCATTTTTTGAAAATCATCTCACATTTTTAATTATTTAATGTTTACATAAATATTTCAAAATACCTTTTTTCCAAAATCATCAATAATATTCATCCTATATTTATTTGGACATTTGAAAATCACAAATAATAAGAAATAACAATTTTATTTATACTAAGTGATTAAAAAAAGTATCTAAGGTCTCATTACATAGCCCCATATAACACGTGCCTAAGACCTAAGTGTAAGGTGTGATATTATGATAGAATCTTAGGGCGGCTTAGACAACATTGCCTGAATGGTGATTTCTATTAGCTTGAACTTCTCCCTTAGGCGATTCCGTTCAAGCTTCACATATTGGAGTTCGTCTTGGGCTTGGTATAGATCAAAGCCCAGAGATGCAACCTTCTTCCCAAGCTCTGAAATATGGGTTTCGTATGGCCCAAGTCTACTAGATGAGGCCATCGTCTCATCTTTCTATGTTAATTAACCAAGATCACTTGTATTTATAAGTAATAAATGTAACATTAAGAGTTAAGTTTCAAATGGTCATATTGACCAATGGTAATATAATATTCGAAACCCAATGATATCACATCATTAATTAAAGGATAAAGTTTTGTTCAGTATAAAAATAAAATAACACACAAATTTAGGAAACAAATATTAATAAAAAGTTCGAATCATTAAAAAAAGTCCATATGCTTCACAAACAACATTAAAACAAACTTTTTCAACAACAACCAAAGGTAATAAACATTAAAACATGATTTCATGCCCTAATACATTCCAATAAAATCAACTGAGTAATTATAGGGCAGTCCCAAATGAACAAATAAAGGATTTCTATGAAAAACCCCCCAATTTCACATAAAAATGGAACATAAAATTCATTTTCTTTACAAATACCACTAAAACCAGTTTTTCCAGCAATAATCAAATGATATATAAATGCTAATACTATAAAAAAACAAGATAAGTCACGAGGATTGCATACACATTGGAATCACCAGCCAAAATGGTTAAAACCTTGAATCCTTTGTGCGAAAATTCAATCGCACCACTGCCGCACCACAAGGAAGGTAGATAGAGCCTAAAATCAAAATATTAGACAAGGAAAACCCATGGTTAAACCCTAGGTTCGAAACCCTATCCTCTAGTCATTTGGGACTTCAAATAAATTGGATGAAACTCCATATAAAGGGGATGATCTAAGAGGGATAGACACTTACTTGAGACTGTGTGAAGTTTCTCCACAAAATCCCCCTTCAAAATGGAGTTCAAATGAGGGTTTGAGAGGCTTTGAGGGCTTCCTTGGGTGAAATGGTCAAATGGGGGAAGAAAAAGGCGAGTTAGGATAAATACCAGGAGGGAAAAGAAGTAATTTTAACACATTTTTAATGACATGTACATAGGCGCAGGGTTTATGTGCACGGTTTGGAAAACTGTGCACATAAACCGTGTACCCTCCTTTGTCCCCTCAAAACATCTCCAAAAGCCACCAAAATTTGTGGGGTCTTAGGGGGGACTTAGGGTAAGGATGTTAGGATAAAAATATAAGAAATATAAATACATTTAATGAAGAACTTGGGTGTGACACCCTGAGACTCAAGCGAACATATGGACCTAAAGTTATTCTCATTTTAAGTTCAAGTTATGTTTTAAATTTATCTTAAGACTTTAATTAATTTATGAATTTTTTCTATATCCAAAATGTTATTGAATTTCTAGTAGTCAATTCAAATTAGTCAATTTCAAATTATTTTATAAAAAATATTTCACTAAATCTATTACATATTTTATGTAAATACAAATTCGAATATTTTATCTATGTTTTTTTAGCACTATCAACAAATTTTTAATCCCTCCTAATGGTAGTGCAGAATATTCTTGATTATATTGTAGTGAATTGAACAAAGCTGATTTTTTTAGGGGACCACAAAAAGAATCAACAATAACCTTTAATAAATCACATGCATCTTAATTCTCCATAAATGTAAATGATTTTCATTTTAAATTTTTTATATTATAACTTTTTTTGAACCAATTATAAAATGTATAGCTTTGACACCAATAATATTTTATACATTATCGGAAAAACAATTTAGAACCACAATGATGGAATATATACACATTGATTGTCATTGTAGTTTTAGAAATCACGAAATAAGATATGTAAAATATATTGTAAACAATTTCCAAATACATCTTTGGATGAAAATATTAAGATATTAATATACAAATAGTTTTAATATAATGAAATCGTAGAATGATTATTGACGAACATAAAAAGAAATGATTCATAATTGCATCTCTAACAATATAGGTAAATGATAACTGGAGCAGTCAATATGCATTTTCAAAAGAAACATAAAGCAATAAAATAGACAGAAATTTACTAAGTATTAACTCAGAACAAATATTTGCATCGGTGTACCTCTATGTGTGTGTTTTTTGACGTTGGCATCTTCTGTGTTGATTGACTGACTGGAAGGTGGTTGTTATGACCATCGGTAATTGAGGAATTTGATGAATTTGACAAATGCGGCTTGGCAGTCACCACAACGGTGCATTAAATGGGAGGGGCAGTGACAAGACTCGTTTCAGACACAAATATGGGTTAGAAAATATGATAACAACATTAACCTATTTTTTTAAAAATGTTTCTATCAAAATGTGTTAATGGAAGTAACGTATTTATTAAAAAATTTAAAAATGTGTGGCAACACACTCTATTGAAAATTAATAAAAAGGCATAAAATTTTTGTAATAAACTACAATTATAACCGTATCTAAATAAGTCAATATATCACATACAACACACACATATATATTATATTTAGAGGGTTATTTTTGGTCTATACTACACTAATATGATAGGATGTTACAGAAAACTGCCGCTAATATGACCGCTTACTTTGACCAGCGGCATTTAATTTTAACTATTTGGTATGAGGAAAATTTTAATGGTGGCTATTTTGAGACCCTCCCAACCCGCCTTCAATATGACACCACTATACCACAAATCATTGCAAGAGATGTGCCTGCTTTTTTAGTGATAAACAGAATACCCTAATAAAAGAATCATCTTTATCAGCGCAAGTTAAAAGTGTTGTTAAAGGCTACATTTATCAGCGTTAAAAAACACTAATAAAGGTGCATCCTTAGGATCCTCAATGACCCTGCTCTTCTTGATCCACATTACTCTTTCTACATAAGGCCATGTCTCTTTGTATGACGCTATATGTCTTCTTGTTTAACTGTTATCTTTTTCTTCATATTTAATAAATGGTCATGAGCTTTGGCTTCTGAGTGGATCTTTTTCGTATATTTATATACATGAAAATATTTTTAAATATAATATATATATATATATACAAATATATATATATATATATATATATTTATTTATTATATATAGAATTGTAAATATATATATTTATTTATTAATAATTATAATTATAAATATATATATATATTTATTAAATAATTATAAAATTATAATAAATACATTTATTATAGTTTTATAAATATATATAAATATATACTAATATTTATAAATATACACAAATATTTATATATATGTAGAAATATTTATAAAAATATAAAAATATTTGTATATATATAGAAATATTTATAAATATATTTATTATATATAAAATTATTGATAAATATATATATATAAATAATTAGAAAATTAAAAATAAATACATTTATTATAATTATATATATATATATATATATATTTACACTTATATACAAATATTTATTAATATATTCTTTTATAATTATAAATATATATATATATAATTTTATAAATATATATAATAATATAAATAAATAATTTATATTATACGTTTATCAGTGTTAAAGAAGTGCTAAGAAAATGTGTCTTTATCAGCGCTATAATTTTAGCACTGATAAAGACAAGTTTTGTGAGCGCTTTTTTAGCGCTGATAGAAGATTAACTTTATTTGTGCTAAAAAGTGAAGATAAATATTTGTTTTATCAGTACTTTCTATTTTAGCACTGATAAAGACAACCTTTGTTAGTGCTTTTTGTATAGCGTTGATAAAAACGTTACCCGATTTTATAAAAAACCCTAACATGAGGCTTCTCTCACACACACATTCAAGCTTTGGCGGAACCATGCTTCTACCACATTGCCGCTCTCACCACAGCTCTTGTCGCCGCTCTCACCGCCACTCTCACTACCACTCTCACTGCCTCTCTCACTGCCTCTCTCGCTGCCACCGCTCTGGATTCCTCTCTCATCGCCATTGCTCTCGCCGTCGCCCCTCTAGATGCCTCTCTTGTCACTATCACTCTTGCCACCTCTCTCTCTGCTACCACCCCTTTCGTCGACACCTCTCTCACCACTTCTCTCGTCGTCATCACTCTCACCATCGCTTGTCTCCAAATATAAGTTATGTGATGAGAGTAATTTCTTGTGATTACTTGTTTTTGTGATTTTCTCGTGAGATTGTTAATACATGATTTTCTTAATGATGACTAACTTCGTTGTAAATCCTCATCAAATGTTTCATTATTCTATGTTTTAATCCTTTACATGTCGGTCATTTATGATCATTGATCATAGAATATTAATTACTTATATATGGCTAATGAATTGTTTGCTTGTGTAAATCAAGATTTTTGTGAGAACACCCATGAAAGAATATAAATTTTTATGTATATGAACTACAAGATATTTATAGTGTTTATAAAAGATGAATTATCTTTTATATTTGTTAATGTGCTTATTGAATTTCCTTATGTTTTGTGCGGGGAAATAATAGTGTGTGTAGCAAGATAATGGTGACAAAATTAGATGTGGAATGTGTTGGTGGGAGAATCTATGTTTTTTGGCATGAATTATGATTAGTACTGATGCATGGTGGTCATGGTCATGGGATCTTATGATTTACTCTATGATTTGGATGGGTTGTTTAGTAGTGTGTTTTTTTGTAATTACATGATAGTGATGGAGAGAAGATATAATGATGAAATTGAAAAGAAATGGGTTGAAAATTAAATGTGTGTGGATTGTAATTCACATATGGAAATTGATGTAATGGGTTGAATGACTAAAAATATTAGACAATTGTCTTAATAAGTGTGAGTAAGATTATAATTAGTAAATATGGGAATAGAAAAACATATAAATAGAAGGTATGTTGTGAAATTTTTATTGACTTGTTGTGTGTTATGATTCCTTAGTGTTGTAAGTGGTTGATCTAACCACTATATGGGCCATTTATATATCCTCCCTAGCTAAGAATTTGATATCCCTCCTCCTTTAGTTTCCCATTTCCATGGGGAATCATATATAAGATTATTTTTATAAGGAATACTTTTCTAAAGAAATATTTGGCAGATATTATTGCTTATTACACATGGTTCACACTTTTGGTTTTAGTAAGTGCTAGATCTAGGAGGAAGCAATATAACAATTGGTGCGATGGATAATAAGGTGACTATCCCAATTGGAAACAAAATGGGAAGATAGATGGAGTTATAAACATCATGATAATACTTACTCAACATTATCAATAAATGAATAATAATATAAACCATTTCTAACTCCCAAACATTCTAAGGATGAAACAACTCAACATGGATTCATTTATGTAGTAATTCCCCCTAACCCTTTGGGTTCCTCCAAGAAACTAGTTTTAAAGAAAAAGATAGACAGTTAGAATTTGGAAGGTGAAGTAGATAGATTGTGGGTGGTGATTATAAATATGAGGAAAAATAAAGGAGTTCATAGTATGAAATGGGAGGTGTTTAAGGAAATATTCTTCCCCAAATATTTTCCCTAAACTACTCACAAAAAAATAGAGATAGATTTCTTTAAAATATATATTATTTAATAAATTGTGTATAATTTTATACTTATATAAATGTTTATAATTTTATATGATAATATAAATATATATAAATTTTTAATTTATACTTTTACCCTTGTATACATTTTCAATTTATCAATAGTTTAATACTTTTATACTTTCATAAATTCAATGTCAGTGTTAAAAACATTTTAAAAAATATAATAAATGTTTTTATATTTGTGAAACCATTATTATACTCAATATTTGAATTTTCTATTATTAAAAGTGTTTTTGAATAATATAGATTTTTTTATATTTCATTTATTACATTCAATAGTTTTATTTCATCGGTTTTTTTTAATGTAAATGTGATTCCTACTTCATTTATACTCATATAAAAAGGGTTTTCTTTCAGGAAATTGATGAGATATATCTTCAATCAAACATCATTTGTGTATTTATTTTTTAAAATATGAATATTACCGAATCAAATAAAATGGATATTAATAAAGAATGAATGGTTGAAAATCATATGAAAAAAGAGTATGAGGATGGGGTGAAAGATTTCATCAAGTTTGAAAAAGATCATGCATATGACCCTTCTCAAATCCTTTCTTGGTGTTTATGCTGTTATTATTCAACACTGATTAGTCTAGAGGAGTTGGAAGAGCACTTGATCTATCATGGAATTTATCAAGGTTATAAATGTTGTAATAGACATGAGGAAAAAGCGAATGTAGTTAGTAGCCAGGATAACACTGCATTTTATAGATCATCTAATAAGATTACAAGGGTAGACAATGAAGAAGACCCTATCAAGAATGTGATTACATGTGTGGATGATGATAAAGATCTTATTGAAAAAATTACAGTGATAGTTTAAGATGAACCTTGCAATTGTCCAAAATTTTTTGAGAAGTTAAAGAGTTGTGAAAAGACGCCAGTGTATACAAGTTTTACTAAATATATAGCATTGTCAGCCATACTGAAGCTATTTAATTTAAAAGATGAAAGCAGATGGAGTGACACCAGTTTTACTGAACTAAATTTTCTCTTGAATGATATGCACCTAGAAGATAATTATCTCTCTATCCTAACATATGATGTTAACGAATGCTACGTTCGATGGGTATGATCTCTAAAAAAATACATGCTTGTATAAATGATTTTATATTGTTTCACAGGAACCAAAAATCACATAAATAATGCCAGAAGTGTGGTTCTTCTCAATACAAGAAAGATGAATTAGGTCCTACAAATGTTTCATGGTACTTTCCAATCATTCCAAGGTTTAAGTTCCTATATAGAAGTGGGGAGATTGCAAGGAAATTGACATGGAATGTAAATACAAGAAATAAAGATGAGAAAATTCTTAATAGTAACATTACAAGGGTAAAACCCAACAATTTAATCATATCTAATATATTTTCATTTCTTTCATTTCTTATTCCTTTTTGTTTTTAGGAAATATTGGATGCTCATTACGGTCAATTTAGAAACTACAAAGATTTATTTCCTGGATTCACTGCATACCCAACAAACCGACAAAACATGATGACATTTATCAATTTGTAATACACCACATCCAACATTTTAGAACTAAAATTAAAGTTATATATTTTATATTATATTTTAATGAGAATTATTTTATGATAGGGTGACGTATAAATATCATGTCATGAGGATAGAAAATGCACACAAGGATCCAAAAAAGTTCTACAGTTGGACAAGTATTAGGGTATATATAATAAGATTTCACTATCCAAACACATATCAAAACAAATTACTTATTTTTATCAATTTTTCTACAGTTTCCAAAACAAAAAAATTGGAAAATATTGTGGTTATTATGTTTGTAAATTTATGAGAGATATCATATTCAATCAACAAACTATCATCCCTGAAGAGGTATTTTCGAATATAATTACTATTTCATTTAAAGTATTTATCAATCCTTTGTGTATTTATATTTTTTCATTACAACCATGATGACTAAAAATATCGTATTCACAAGATGATATAGATTTTTTTAGAAATGAATCGGAAACATACTAGATGGAAGAATGTACGCAAATAACAAGAAGAAGGTTAAAGTGTTTTTTTAATATACTAGTTTTTCCTCATAATATGATTTGCTCTCTATTGCATTAACATAATCTAAATTAAATGTTTGACTAATCATGTAGAAAATGTCTTCTACACATGATGATGTTACCGATCCCGTGAAATAATAGACTATAACGAAGGAAACCCTTAGAAAAGATGTCAAGGTAATGTAACAGTATACTTTTTCTATATTACCAAAACATTATATAATGAAATATTTATTTAATTTTCATTATTATTTGTATATTTCATTTATTTTAGAATATTTTTGTTCATGTTTCATTCCTTTCTACGCAAAAAATTCCACAGAATTCTTCTCCCTCAAAACCTTTTCACCCCAATAGTGTTGGCATTTATCACTTTCCTTCATGTTCCCTCAACTGCTCAATCATAGAGGTAATCTTGATGTTTTCAAAGTAAAATATTTATCCGTAGAATTAATTTATTTTTTATAATTTTTTAATTTATTTATTTTTAGTAATACTAACAAAATAATTGTTTTCTTATACAGGTGAATTATTTTTTCTTAAGTTGGGGTGGTTTGTTCAAATTTGAACATACACGTGAGAGACTGGACTTCAAGGCTAAAAATAAGATAATGACAACATGGAAATGGGTCAAGAATGCATAAAACCATCATGAAAAGGTGAATTCCTAATACCTATTTAATTAATTTTTTCATCATTTTATCTACTATTTGTAAGTTAATTTTCTTATCTTTTTTATCTAATATTTATTAAGTTTTTTTTTCACAGATCTTTTTTCACGAACCAAGTCGGGTTTCCATTAAACCTAGTACCCAATCCAGTATTCAACAAGGCCTGAAGAGAATTACCAATCCCCACGTGCTGAAAAAAGTTCATGAGTATCAAATAAAACAATAGGGAATGATTTATCTGAATTAATCATATTAAAATAACCAACAAAAACCAAAAAACCAGATCTGAAAAATCCAAAAAAATGCACCTTTAACAATTTCCCTATTTTAAGTTTACGACTAAAACAAAAAAAATACTATGACACAAAGGGAAACTAAAACATCACCCCAAACCTCTGTGCGATAAGAGGAACAATATTCTCAAGTCACCACCACCAAGATCCACAATAAAATCTACTAGAAACCAAATCTTCCAACACTTCACGTCTTGGCTTAACCTAAAACAAATAGAAAATAGGGTCTAAAAACACCCAAAGGTGTATATAGGGTGTGAGACAAAGCCTAATAAGATTCCACCCTGATAAAAGATTCCATGCACAAAACATTAAATTACAAATAAACTTTCATGTTTTATAATGAAATAAATGATAGAACAATTTTAAAGAAAATAAATTTAAAGAAAAAAACATATAATTAATATAAATTTAAATGTAAAGAAGTTTTAAATAATGAAACTTTAAATGGAAATTAGTTTCAAATAATGAAACTTTAAATGGAAAATTTTTTTAAAGAATGCAACTTTAAATGGAAACACACTTTCTTTTAAAATCACCAACCCAACATATCATATATCGAATGTAAGTGAAATGTAATCATTAATCACTAGTTATAGGAAATATGCCTAGACACTAGCTAAGAGTGGGGATCTAGGTACCTTATATCATGGTGAAAAGTGGTATAGAAACCATAACCAACTATGTTCTCAGGAAAAATACACTAGTAGGGAACACACTCATAACCTAGTGGCCTCTAATCAATCATCATAGTTTAGTTAGTGTTGTCATCATCAATCCCTCTATGTGAAACCGGGCCACAACCACTTCAGAATCCCTAGTATACTAGTCTTAGTCTGCCCACCTAGATATCAAGATTTCCTTTTTTGCATGGAATCAAGTTTCACAAGTCACATATCACCACTTACACACCAAAAATCCATTTTTTAAAACATACACAGCCCAAAAAATTTCCAAATATGCTTCACACATTTTTATGTAATTTAATAAACCATTATAACAATTTATAAAATAATTTCAATAAACACCACAAAGTATTTTACACCAAAAGTGCACCTGAAACCCTCCTTAGAAATCAACCATACATCATTGTAATATCAAAACAAAATTTGTATCCCACACATAGTTTAATAAACCAATTACATGCTTTATAAAATGACATCAAATGAAACATAAGTGTTTGCACATGAAAAAATACCCAATTTCACATAATAATTCCACTTTAAAAATTAAATACATGATAAATAATACCAAATATCACTTTCACATAACATAAATAATTTAACAATTCATATAAATAATTTATAAAGCATTAAAAAATAAAGCAACCAAAATTTGCACAAAAAACACACCTGATCACATATAAAAACGCCACTTTAAAACCAACCTCACATAACAACCATATCAACACGTGATTCAAACAATTTTAAAAAATATAAATATCATCCAAACAATATTTCGGATAACTCCCAAAAAACCACATCAAACCTTACACACAAAATATACTCAATTTCACATTGAAAAATCATTTTTAAATTAAACGCACATCAACACTTTCCAAAAACCACTCCTGCACCTCAAACATAAATTATAGAACATGCAAAAGATACAAACATCCATAATTAATTTGTCAAAAAATGGTTAATAATAGAATCACCTACCTTAGACCAGGATGATTTCAGAAAAATTGTGTGAAATCCATCCACACTCTAACCACGCCTCAATTAGCCAACAACAAAACCTAATCAACAAGATCGAACCTCCAAAATAAAAACCCTAACTCCTAGAAACCAAAGCATTAAAGAAGGGGAAAGAAAAACCTTACCCGGAGATAGATCGAACCCACGAAAGAGAGAGGGGGGAAATGAGTGACCCAGGAGGCTAGCTGTGTGAGACGTGGGTTGCCTGAGGGAGGCGCATGTGTCGGGGAGAGTGGGACATCGGTGAAGGGGCGTGTGAGGGAGCAGGGTGCCAGTAGGGGGTTCACGAGGGAGAGTGGGACGACCAGAGGGAGACCTCACTAGAAGGGGGTCACCAGAGGTGGTTGTGCATAGAGAGGACGCACACAAGGGGGTGGCACATGAGACACAGAGAGTGGGTGAGGGAGTGCGTGGAGGAGGGGGAAAGAGGGTGGAATAAACAAGAAACCCTAAAAATTTTAAAATAATTATAACCTAACTTAAAAAAATTATAATGATAGTAATAAGGATAATAATAATAATAAGATTACTATTATTCATACTGACAATAATACTAATAATACTCTCAATAATAATAATAATAATATAACAATTATTTCAATTTTTATTCTACTTTTTTCCTGATTTAATTTTATTCACATTTTAATGAATTATTTATTTTTAATACTGGACAACTGTGTGGTTACCCCGCACAACCAAGAGACCATGCGCGGACCGTGTGGTGGCTTCTAGCCATTCTAGAAACGACTGCACTAGTACCCGGACTGAACGCATGACTTCCGCTAACCGTGTGGTGTCCGCACACTAGCCTAAAACCCACCAAGTTACCAAAATTCATGAATTTAAACTGGGACCCAAACCCTAGCTTCGATAAAGTTAACCAGAAACATATAACCCATCACACCTAATTCACAAGAAAAACAACCAAGACCCGACCCAAATTATGACCAGGGATAAATTAAAACCCGAGTGTGAAAATTATCCCCACAATAATGCTTTCCACCCTCATTAATCCATCCTAAGATTGTTTATAAAATAGAACTGGTACACCCTCTTATCTCAAAGAGTTTTTCGACAAAAAAAAATGAGAGTGGAGAAAGAACACTATCAACAAAGAGAAAGGACTTGAAAAATAAACTCAGGAGACTCAAAAATAGACTCCCCACCAAGTAACGGCTTCCCCCAAAATTTAACGCACCTCCAATTCATAATCAATATATAAAAACTCTCAAAACTCACCATTAAATATACCAAGAGAAAACATCATAAACATTCTTGAATAAGCTCACCCATTATACTAAAAACAAACAACAAACTCAATGACTCTACCAAAACCTTAATTTATAATGCCGTTGGGAGCATGTCAACCCAAACATTTATTCAAGAGAGGGGATTGGTGGTTAGATAGCTCCAAATGAGACTACCATCCACCAAACCAAAAATAGGGACAAAACTGGATTGCTAACATAGGGAAGCCCAAACGGACTCCCCACCATAAGAGGTAACTAACACCCAAGGCAGAATCGAGATACCAACATGGGGTGGCCCGAATGGACTCCCCGATATAACAAAAAAGCTAACATTGATTTACCTCAAGGGAATTTCAGTGAGAACCATGGTGGGTATCCCCACCATAAAGACCAACTAGCTTAACTAACTGGAATGAACTGGCACATACATATTGACAAGGGTTAAATAGGAGCTTCTCGAAAAACCTAATACCCCATTGAGAAACAAGTTCCTCATGATCCCTCCATCTAATGGGACCATTTGAAATGCAACAGCAACATAGAAAATGTAAAATATCTTCATTTCCCAAATTGAAGATACGCACTGGACCAAGGTCCCATACAACCCATAGGGTTCCTGACTACGTGCCAGCTTCACTTTGAGACCTATGGTTGGAGCTCTGATGGGTGAAGCATCACCTACCTCGCAGTTAGGCACTAAAAAACCCCGATTGAAACTTCTTCTTTGGGTGCCACCATCAGCCACATCGTGATCCAATAGAATCCACTGAACACAACACATCACATAACCGACTAACTCTCACATGATATTTTCTCTAATATAGGGGCTTAGAAGATGCATACACATAACCCCTTTTGACATCAAATGAAAAACATAGGGAGTAAGTACACACATAAAGTGCTTCTACCTAAAACAGAAAAACTCAGAATTCCACAAATAGAACACACGATTCTGGTAAAACATAGGCTCTCTAAAGGTCCCACAACATCTTCCTTCTCATTTGGGAAATAATACGACACCGCAGAATGCCATCGAGCATGACTGTTGCAGCCTAAGATCCCTTACAAGGGAAGGGACCTTAAACTTGGTCCCAAACAGCATGCGGTTCTTTCAAATGCTAATAACAGACTCCTACGACCATATTTTCCACATTGGTGGCCTAACATGAACCTTTTCTTAGATGAACCTAACAAGAGGGCCAAATTCCTTTTCAAAAACAACCTGCCCCAACAACCAAGACCTATTTCACCTTTCCTCACTAGAATTCCCTTTACCACTCTCAAACAGGACCTTCAGACACGACGACGTCAAACTTCACCTTTGACGACTCATGAAACTTAAGAAACTAAAGTCTCTTCCAACCTTCCACAACCAATCTTCTACTGCAAGAGGATCCTCTTAACTGAAAAGGATGAGTGGTTGACATAATTTCTTATGCTTAAGAGGAAAGTCCTTGCGTTGATCCACTAGAGGGTCTACCAATGGTGAATCACCCACGGCTGCACTTCTAATGTGAATTATTTATTTATGGAGGAATGCACTGACTAAGAAATTAAACCAAGGAACCATTAAATCTGGTCCATTGGCTAAGACATACCACAGGTGAACACCAAGCATACAGAGGGAACCACTACAAGGGCTTCCTGAATCACTTTTTAGAAGGACCCACTAACCACACATTTTTACACCAACTTACGAACAAAAACTTAAACTCAAGACACAAGTCAACCAAATAAGATTCTCATATTGAAACACATTACAAACTACATTCCCAAAACACAAAAAGATACACCACAAAATCACTATTACCAAACCACCAAATTTTTCTTAAAAAAATTATTTTTAAAAATAAACAAGGTTGGTGGGTTGCACAATCACCAATTGTGTCTCATGGGCCTCACACATGCATGTTTCCATGCCACATCGGGCACCCACCACATGTCCATCCAAGCACTCATCCACTCGTTCCATTTACCATCCACCATTCCATATATTCCCATGTAAGTGGCCACCCTTGAGAAAACCAAAGACCAAAAACAAACATTTCCACTTTTCAAAACCAAAACATTCAACCCGTACTTTTAAAACCTTACACATCAATTTCAATGCATTTTCATTCAAAACATTTTACACTACACAAGAAACCTTACTTCACTCTCATCCATTAAATTAAAAACACACTATTCTCATTTAAAAAAAAATTCAAAACCCCTTTTTGAAAATAAAATTCCATTTCAGCAAATGACTAGCTTTCAATAAACCAAAAACTTTATTTATAAAAATTCACCTTTGATAAAATCATCCCATTTACTAAAAATCATTTTATAAACGTTAAAATTTCCAAAACAACCTTTTCATAAATTCTAAAAGTTTATTTTACACCTCCTAAAAACCAAATCATTCTTACTTAAAAATAAAATTTCCACGATTCCAAAACAAAGAGACGTTGAACAATGCAATAAGAAAATAGTGTTAACAAGTGACTTGGAAATATGGTTCGCAGACATATTACAATCACTGCATTGTCACAAGTATTATTCTAGGACAACATTCTTGGATTCACATGGCTTTCCTAGCCCTACAATCTCACTAAGACCTTTGACCTAACTCCCATTTAATTTCCCAAAAAAAAAGTGACCACAAGGGCCAAAGAACTCATATGGAACCCAACTTCCCCTGGTGACTTGAGTCCCATAATGAGGTGTATTGGACTGGAACCCCACTCACAACCAAAATGTGAAGTCCCAAAAATCATAGCTCCTGTCTGTCAAGACTCTACCCCAAGGAACAAGACTCAAAAGATCATGACCTCCTCTGATACCATTTTTTTCACGAACCAAACCGGGTCTCCATCCAACCCGGCACCCGACCTAGTCTGTGAAAAGTCATGAAGGGCGTTCCCAATCTCCACAAGTTGGCACAAGTACCTGAGTATCAAATAAAACAAGAGGGAATGATTTGACCGAATTAATCATATTAAAATAACAAAAAAAACCAAAAACTCCAGATCTAAAAAATCCAAAAAACATGCCAATAATAATTTCCATATTTTAATTTTTCAACTATAACAAAAACAAAAAAGGACTATGACACAAAGGGAAACAAAAACATCACCAAAAAACTCTGTGAAACAAGAGGAGTAACATACTCGAGATTCCACCACCAAGATCCACAATAATTCCACTAGAAACATAATCTACCAAAACTACATGTCAAACCTTAACCTGAAACAAATAGACAACAGGGTTTTATACTCCAAAAGGTGTATGCAGGGTGTGAGCTAAAGTCCAGTAGGATTCCATCTAGTTAAAAGATTCTATTCACTAAACATTAAATGATAAATAAACTTTTGAGTTTTATAATGAAATAAATTTTAGAAATTTTTTAAAGATAATAATTTTAAATAAAACAAATTAGAATGAATAAAACTTTAAATGGAAGTAGTTTCAAATAATGAAACTTTAAATTGAAAGCAATATCAAAGAATGAAACTTTAAATGGAAAGCAATTTCAAATAATGCAACTTTAAATGGAATGTAGTTTCAAATAATGAAACATTAAATGGAAAGACACTTTCTTTAAAAATGACAAACCCAACATACCATATGTCAATGATAAGTGAAATTTAATCATTGAGAACTATCCAAAGGAAATACCCCTAGGCACTAGCCAATATTTAGGCCCTAGGTACCTCATATATTTGTGAAAACTGGAATAGAAACCATGACCAACTGTGTTCTCATGCATGAACCCCTAGTAGGGAACACACCCATAACCTAGTGGTCTCCAATCAATCATCATAGTTTAGTTATTTTTTTCATCGCCAATCCCGCTAAGTGAAACTAGGCCGCAGCCACTTCCAAATCACTAGCATACTAGTCCTAGTCTGCCCACCTAGATATCTGGGTTTCCCTATTTGTTCTCAATCAAGTTTCACACATCACATAACACCACTTACAATCCAAAAATCCATTTTTGAAAACATACGCACCCCAAAATTTTCCCAAATATTCTTTTCACCTTTTTAAGTAATTTAATAAAGCCTTATAACAATTTATAAAACAATTTCAATAAACAACCCAAATGATTTTACACCAAAATTGCACCCTAGACCCTCTTTAAAAATCAACCACACATCAATGCTATATCAAAACACAATTTTAATCCCACACATAGTTTAATAAACCAATTTCATTCTTTATAAAATGACATCAAATGGAACAAAAGGGTTTGCTCATGAAAAAATAACCAATTTCACATAAAACTAGGACTTTAAAAGTTAAATTCATTCTCAATCCTACCAAATGCCACTTTCTCATCACATAAATAAATTAAAAATTAATTTAAACAATGTATAAAACATTAAAAAATGGTGCAACAAAAGTTTACATAAAAAACACACCCAATTACATATAAAAGATCCACTTTAAAACCAAATGCACATCACAACCATATCAATACATGATTCACACTATTTAAAAAATTTAGAGAATCATTCAAAAAATATTTAGGAAGATTACCAAAAAAACACAACAAACTTTATGTGAAAAATATACTCAATTTCACATAAAAAATTATCTTTTAACTAAACGCACATTAACACATTCAAAAAACCACTCCCACACCTTACACATAAATTATATAACATAAAAAAGACACAAAAAAGAATAATTAATTTGTCAAAAAATTGTTAAGCATGTAATCACCTACCTCAGATTAAGAAGCTTCTGAAAAAATGGTGTGAAATCCATATGTACCATAATCGCATCTCAAGAAACTAACAGTGAACCCTAATCAAGAAGATCGAACCCCCAAAATCAAAACCCTAATAGTCAGAAACCAAAACCAT